>JARQOC010000004.1:329875605-331266374 GCA_033576535.1 Allobates femoralis | reverse complement strand
AGGCTGCTCACCATGCCAGGTAAAGAGTGAGCCAGGGAAGAGAAGACAAGGCACAAATGGGATCAACACCGCAAATAGATGGATAAAGGTGATAGAATAATGTTATTTAGGCAGGGGCGGGCTGGCCCAGGTGGCAGGGGGGCAGGTGCCCCCTGGGCTGGTGGTATAGTCCACATTTCGGTCCGCCCCTACAGAAACGGGCCGCGGGAGTCGGGAGTCGGCCGGCGCGGCGATATCACATGACGCTGGAGGTCCGGTATGAGGTAAGGGCTGTGGCTGGCTGACAGCACCCCCTTCCCCCCCCCCCCCGCTCCTCAAGTCAGGCTGACAGCACCCCCCCCCCCGGTCCTCAAGTCAGGCTGACAGCACCCCCCCCCCCCCCCGCTCCTCAAGTCGGGGCCGGCAATGGAAATCTGCCACCCGGGTATAGAGTCTCCAGCCAGCCCCTGTATTTAGGGCACAGATACAGGGGAGTGATTAAAAGCACTTAACAATGGGGCACATAGGACACACTGCAGCAATAGTGTCACATGCCTATAACTTCAATGGCTGGCACAAATGTAACAAAGTATCAAATATACAGTAAACAATGATGTATATCATATAGTAGCACCATCTGGATATGTGGTGACGGGCAATATGTAGCAAGTAACAAAAGAAATGAAAAATATATACCGTATATAAAAAAATCATATACGGAATAGCTGTAACCCCGTAACAGGAACTAGTAGGGGATGTAGCTGTACAAGGCCTTGTAGTTACAAGTAAAAGCTGGTGATCAGGTGTTAATGGCACAATATGATGGCAATCACAGGTTAATAACACAATATAATGGTGTGATAAAACCAGGCAGAGATGTGCAATCATTATACAACTCCAGCTGGTAGGAAGACAAGGCAACATCAAACCTGGATGTAACAAGAGAATCCCAAACACCACAAATCACTGGAAATCCAAGCATGAAGGTGTAATATCAGACCGTGCCGGATAGTAAGATGTCAGGTGGTAGATAACGAGCACAAGATATTGAGACGTTAGAGGCTACAATAGATCGTTATCAATAAAGGTACCTTTACACGCCGCTACAGAAGGTAGAAAACAACCGGGTTACGGAGACAAATGTATCTTGCACCGTCAAATCAACCCGAGGTAGCGGCGTGTAAAGTAGCTTGTTGCCAGCCGTCACTTTCGGCACCTGTTTCAGAGCGGTGCTCTAAAACAGGTTGATTTCAACCCGATGGTAGCGGCGTCTGAATACGGTACGGTAAGTTTTTTTTCGCAACCTAGATAACTCCCCGGGGCGTGACACAGCCTCCGGGAAAACGCCCCCCTTCAGCAATCATTGGTGGAATCTCCTGCGTTGCGATTGGTTGTCGCTGCATAGGGCGGCATATTTAAGGAGATGACCAGTCACAATACACAATTGCTCGAGCGTCATGTATTAATCAGCCTCCTGCGCTGGCTGGCCAATCATGATGCTATTGCTTTGTCCTATTAGCGTACGAACGTCTCGTAATCCACAATTCTGGCACGCCTATGTGTTGTCCCTGCTGTACCAGGTCCTCCCATATTACCTTCTGTCACGGCGTGTAAATGAGGTAAGGTGCTCTACAGAAGGTAACTTGAGGCACCCGGCGGTGCATCCAGAAGTAGATTAAACCTTCTGTAGAGCACCTTGTAGCGGCGTGTAAAGGCGGTATCAGGTACCGTTTGCAACCGTTGGTGCGTGCTCGTGCACGTGAAGCACCCGGTTGTTCCTACCCTTCTGTAGCGGCGTGTAAAGGTACCTTAAGGTGCATGGGGTATAGTCAGTGGTCACAAAATAGTAATCAAAGCCATCAATAGTCACCACAGAAGCCAGGGTAGTTAGAAGGCCGGGCCAGCCAAAGGATGGGCTGGGTGCTGCAGAGTCCCTGGATGGCTCTGTAGCATTTGTGCCAGCCATTGAAGTTACAGGCATGTGACAATATTGCTGCACCCAGGCCCCATATGGATGGCTCTATAGCATTTGTGCCAGCCATTGAAGTTACAGGCATGTGACACTATTGCTGCACCCAGGCCCCACATGGATGGCTCTGTAGCATTTGTGCCAGCCATTGAAGTTATAGCCATGTGACACTATTGCTGCACCCAGGGCCCACATGGATGGCTCTGTAGCATTTGTGCCAGCCATTGAAGTTACAGGCATGTGACACTATTGCTGCACCCAGGGCCCACATGGATGGCTCTGTAGCATTTGTGCCAGCCATTGAAGTTACAGGCATGTGACAATATTGCTGCACCCAGGCCCCATATGGATGGCTCTATAGCATTTGTGCCAGCCATTGAAGTTACAGGCATGTGACACTATTGCTGCACCCAGGCCCCACATGGATGGCTCTGTAGCATTTGTGCCAGCCATTGAAGTTACAGGCATGTGACACTATTGCTGCACCCAGGCCCCACATGGATGGCTCTGTAGCATTTGTGCCAGCCATTGAAGTTACAGGCATGTGACACTATTGCTGCACCCAGGGCCCACATGGATGGCTCTGTAGCATTTGTGCCAGCCATTGAAGTTACAGGCATGTGACACTATTGCTGCACCCAGGCCCCACATGGATGGCTCTGTAGCATTTGTGCCAGCCATTGAAGTTACAGGCATGTGACACTATTGTTGCACCCAGGCCCCACATGGATGGCTCTGTAGCATTTGTGCCAGCCATTGAAGTTATAGGCATGTGACACTATTGCTGCAGTGTGTCCTATGTGCCCCATTGTTAAGTGCTTTTAATCACTCCCCTGTATCTGTGCCCTAAATAACATTATTCTATCACCTTTATCCATCTATTTGTTGCTCCCATTCGCCCATTTGTGCCTTGTCTTCTCCTCCCAGGAACATTTTATATAACATCCAATTGTGGAGATAATTATTCCAAGATCTATTGATTCCAATGTATTTTGTTCATGGGAAAACTCCATTCAGGATGAGCCATTATTCATGGGCCCCTGCTGTGCGCCTGTCCCCCAGGCTATAATGTGCCAGCCAGCCCCTGGCCTCCATCACTTGGGTGTGGTAATATGGCTGGCGCAGAGCGGGATAGCTGGACAACATGACGCTGGAAGTGGATGACAGACGGGATGTCAGGATTATGGGAGTAGATTTCTACAGATCTGAGGATTCACTCACATATTATATAGGAATATCTGACTACAAGTCAGCTGTGGTGAAATTCTGTATGGAGCGTCTGGCACTTACCTGCTGGATTATTGTCCTGAAGGTCACTTTGAAATCCGTCCAATCTTCATAGGTGAGGTCTCCTTTTTGGTCTTTATAGTAGCAATCAGATAACAGTTCTAATGACAGTCTGGCAGTAAAACTGATGATGCCATCGGGTGGAAGCACCTCTCTGTGGAGGGGATAGTTCTCAATAATATTCCTCAGTATTTGTACCTGATATAGGTCTAGTGAAATTGGATTCATGGTCAGCAGCTGTCCATGTGTCCAGTCACTAACCATGCAACCAGTGAAATGACAGCTCTGAGCCTGTGCACATTCAAATGCTAGACACTGATCTGTGATGTCACAATGCTATGATGTCATCGTTTGGAATGTTTTTTTTTTTTTTTTTTTTTTTTAACCATTAAAGTTTTTATTGATTTTGTTAAGTTTATCAGAGTACACAAATGATAACCAAGGCAACAAGCCAAAACAAGGCAATAGGGAAAATTGAGGGAAAACAGGGGATCGGAAGGGGGCAGGGGTAAGAGGTGTCAATCCAGAGCAGGTAAATACAATTCGGTATAGAGGAGTAACAGTAAAGACAATCAATTACAAATAGTGAAATAGAGAAATGACAACAAATGAGGATGCACTCCCCTGGCGAACTGTGACGTGGTCCATGGGTCCCACCAATTGGCGACCCTATTCTTTTTAGAAAGAGAATGCGCAGTTAGAGTCTCATAGCAATAATGCAGGTTGACCTTGGCAATTAGATCAGCTTTAGAGGGAACAGAAGGGACCTTCCAGTGAGAGGCAATACAGAGTCTGGCTGCCACCAAGATATTGGATACAATGGGTTGTAGTGGTGGAGGAATATCAATAAGGGAAATGCCCAAGAGAGCTAGCTGACCAGTAAGTTGAAAGGGAATATGTGTAACCTCAGATAAAAGAGATTCCACTTGGTACCAAAACGGGCGGACACGGGGGCACTCCCACCAAACATGGCCGAGAGAACCAACAAGTCCACAGCCCTTCCAGCAGAGGGAGGAAGAGAGCAGGTGGAACTTAGCAAGGCGGGTGGGTGGCATATACCATTGTAATTGAATTTTTTTCTGCTGCTCCATATGTCCCAAGCATGAGGAATACTTGGAGGAATGAGTCAGGGCAAAAAGCCAGTCGTCCCTTGACGTCGTGAAGGAAAGGATATTTTCCCACGAGGTCATAAAGGGGAGAGTCTGGGAAGACCCATGGATCAGCAGGGCAGTATATAACACCGATAATCCGTGGGAAATAAAGGTTTTGGGTTTAAAGAAGCGCTGGGCAGGGGAGTCAGAGATAACAGGTGGGTCTCTAAACAAGGTGGAAGAACGAAGGAGACTATGTAGTTGCAGATAAGTGAAATAGGCTGAGTTGGGGAGAGAGTATTGGAGTTGGAGTTCGCTAAAGGGTATCAAGCCGGAGGGCCGAAAGAGGTCCACTATGTGGAGTACTCCTCGACGTTTCCAGGGGGAGATTGAGAGACCATCTATCATACTAGCAGCAGCATCCAACGTAACATAGCGGGCCACCGAAGGGAAGACAGATGGGCACACTTTTGCCCAAACTGTGATCGCATCGGACATAGTGTGCAACAATTTTGTACGAGGCTGAGGGGACAAGAGAGCCACCTCCAACAATCTGTTAAGAGACGTCTGCGGAGCATAAAAGGATTCAATTTGGAGCCAGGGGAGATTAACAACCCCTTCCCACCAAAGTTTAAGGGGCTCGAGAAGGGCTGCCCTGTAATATGATGAAAGATTGGGAACGCCCAACCCCCCATATGAGTAAGGCAAAACCATCATTTTTCTCTTAATTCTATGGGGCTTATGATTCCAAATATAGGAATCTAAAAGAGACTGGAACCTAGAAATGCGATCAGAGGAGATGAACAAGGGCATACATCTAAATAGATATAGCAGCTTAGGGAGGAGCATCATCTTAGTAGTTTGGATCCTCGCCATCCATGAGAGGGAGGAATTAGAAAAAGATTGTATATCCTTCTTCAGGTCCGTAAGCACAGCATCGCAGTTCAGTCTCACCATGTCAGCCAGTCGTGTCAATTTAATACCCAAGTAGGAAAAACTCGAGGGGGACCATAGAAAGGCGTATGAGAATTGAAGGCGGAGCTGAAGAGGGAGAGAGAGGAAGAGAGGAAAAAGAGTGGATTTTGTCAGGTTGAGCTTGTAGTACGAGGCCGCAGAGAAGTCATTCAATAGAGACGAGATTGCAGCAAGAGAGTGCAGAGGATCAGTGCAAGTAAAAACTACATCATCGGCATAAAGACTAAGTTTGTGTTCAGCCTTGCCCACGGGAATCCCCTTAATATCCTGAGATAGCCTGGTTATAGATGCGAGAGGTTCCATAATCAACGCAAAGATGAGGGGGGAGAGAGGGCAACCTTGGCGCGTACCATTGGTAATCCTGAATGTGCGTGAATAAAAACCAGAGGCACAAACTGACGCACTGGGATTTGTGTACAAGGCCATGATAGCACTGAGGATAGGACCAGAAAGGCCAAATTTTTCCAAAGTGCTTTGAATATATCCCCAGTGCACCCTGTCAAACGCTTTTTCGGCGTCGAGAGACAGGAATGCACTGGGGATGCGCCCCCTCTCCACCACATCAACCAAGTCAATCAGGCGTCTTGTCCCGTCCCTTGTCTGCCTCCCCGGCACAAACTCAACCTGATCTGAGTGAATGATAGAGGGAAGAATTGGAAGTAAACGGTTGGCCCAGATCTTGGCATAGATTTTGACATCAACATTAAGAAGCGCAATAGGCCTGAAGTTACCAGGGGACGTGGGAGGTTTACCCGGTTTAGGTAGAGTAGCTATGGAAGCTTCTAGGCCCTCCGGCCTAATAGAGCCGGATTTAGACCAAAAGTCAAATAGACGTTGGAGAAAGGGGGAGAGAACGGGAAGAAATTGGGTGTAATAGGGGAAGGAGAAGCCATCAGGGCCTGGGGCAGATTTCTTTTTTGAATCCTTTATAATTTGTGATATCTCAGAGGCTAGGATCGGGGAGTTTAAGGCAGCTAATTGATCTGATGTAATTTTAGGGAGGTTGGCTCTATCCAAAAATGACGAGATAATGGATGGAGAGGGTATAATCGAGGTGTCATTTTGGAGGTTATAGAGATTCGAGTAGTAATCGGCAAATTCATTAGCGATATGAATGGGATTATAGACTCGAGAAGAGTCAGATTTGATTAAAAAGGGAATTCTGGATTGGATTTCACGCTTTTTGACACGCCTGGCTAACAAGGCCCCCGCACGGTCACCCATAGAATAATAGTTAGCTTTAGACTTCCTGATGGTATTTGCCGCTCTGCGGAGTAAGAGCTGGCGAACCTTCATGCGGGCTTCTGTTAATTGCAGAAGGAGGTGGGCATTAGGAGAATTTTTATGCTGAGATTCAAGAGCGTGCAGAGCAGCCGTGGCCGAGTCGAGAGCCTGGGTGTATTTGCGTTTGCTTAAGGCTGCCATTTTGAGTAGATGACCTCGGACAACTGCCTTGTGAGCAAACCAAAGAGTATCTGGGGAGATGTCAGGGGAGTCATTAAGGAGAAAGAACTCCCTAAGGGAGTCCTCTAGAAAAGATACATTAGCCTGGTCGGTTAACAGGTGAACATTTAGGCGCCAACGGGTCGGAGGATTTATGGCGAGAGGGTCAGAAAGAGAGACTGTGACCGGGGCATGGTCAGACCAAGAGATGCAACCCACAGTAGCGGCAGAACAATGCGGTAAGGCCACGTCATCTACCAAGATATAGTCAATTCTACTGTAGGTCGCATGTCTAGCAGACACCTCACCCAATCCAGACCACGGGCTATTGTAATTCATGGAGCCACGTCAGGGTACACAAGGGGGGTGTATATACTGATGGGGAAAGATTAATGAAGTATTACTACAAAAAAGCCCCAGAAGCGTGCATCATTAACCGTATACATCAACTTTTAACACCTTTACAATCCGGAAATGTGCCGTTTTTCCTTTCTTCCAAGAGCCGTAACCTTTTTTATTTTTGTCACTATAGACATATGAGGCTTATTTTTTGCGGGACGAGTTATGCTTTTTAATGACATAATTTATTTTACCATATATATAAATTAATAATAATAATAATAATAATATAGGGTACTGCAGAATAAGGAAACAATTCCAAGTGCAGTGAAATTGCAATAAAAGTGCAGTGTCATGATTTATTTTGCTCTAAAACAGGTTGATTTCAACCCGATGGTAACGGCGTCTGAATACGGTACGGTAAGTTTTTTTTCGCAACCTAGATAACTCCCCGGGGCGTGACACAGCCTCCGGGAAAACGCCCCCCTTCAGCAATCATTGGTGGAAGCTCCTGCGTTGCGATTGGTTGTCGCTGCATAGGGCGGCATATTTAAGGAGATGACCAGTCACAATACACAATTGCTCGAGCGTCATGTATTAATCAGCCTCCTGCGCTGGCTGGCCAATCATGATGCTATTGCTTTGTCCTATTAGCGTATGAACGTCTCGTAATCCACAATTCTGGCACGCCTATGTGTTGTCCCTGCTGTACCAGGTCCTCCCATATTACCTTCTGTCATGGCGTGTAAATGAGGTAAGGTGCTCTACAGAAGGTAACTTGAGGCACCCGGCGGTGCATCCAGAAGTAGATTAAACCTTCTGTAGAGCACCTTGTAGCGGCGTGTAAAGGCGGTATCAGGTACCGTTTGCAACCGTTGGTGCGTGCTCGTGCACGTGAAGCACCCGGTTGTTCCTACCCTTCTGTAGCGGCGTGTAAAGGTACCTTAAGGTGCATGGGGTATAGTCAGTGGTCACAAAATAGTAATCAAAGCCATCAATAGTCACCACAGAAGCCAGGGTAGGTAGAAGGCCGGGCCAGCCAAAGGATGGGCTGGGTGCTGCAGAGTCCCTGGATGGCTCTGTAGCATTTGTGCCAGCCATTGAAGTTACAGGCATGTGACACTATTGCTGCACCCAGGCCCCATATGGATGGCTCTATAGCATTTGTGCCAGCCATTGAAGTTACAGGCATGTGACACTATTGCTGCACCCAGGGCCCACATGGATGGCTCTGTAGCATTTGTGCCAGCCATTGAAGTTACAGGCATGTGACACTATTGCTGCACCCAGGGCCCACATGGATGGCTCTGTAGCATTTGTGCCAGCCATTGAAGGTATAGGCATGTGACACTATTGCTGCACCCAGGCCCCACATGGATGGCTCTGTAGCATTTGTGCCAGCCATTGAAGTTACAGGCATGTGACACTATTGCTGCACCCAGGCCCCACATGGATGGCTCTGTAGCATTTGTGCCAGCCATTGAAGTTATAGCCATGTGACAGTATTGCTGCACCCAGGGCCCACATGGATGGCTCTATAGCATTTGTGCCAGCCATTGAAGTTACAGGCATGTGACACTATTGCTGCACCCAGGCCCCACATGAATGGCTCTATAGCATTTGTGCCAGCCATTGAAGTTACAGGCATGTGACACTATTGCTGCACCCAGGCCCCACATGGATGGCTCTGTAGCATTTGTGCCAGCCATTGAAGTTACAGGCATGTGACACTATTGCTGCACCCAGGCCCCACATGGATGGCTCTGTAGCATTTGTGCCAGCCATTGAAGTTATAGCCATGTGACAGTATTGCTGCACCCAGGGCCCACATGGATGGCTCTATAGCATTTGTGCCAGCCATTGAAGTTATAGCCATGTGACACTATTGCTGCACTGTGTCCTATGTGCCCCATTGTTAAGTGCTTTTAATCATTCCCCTGTATCTGTGCCCTAAATAACATTATTCTATCACCTTTATCCATCTATTTGTTGCTCCCATTCGCCCATTTGTGCCTTGTCTTCTCCCAGGAACATTTTATATAACATCCAATTGTGGAGATAATTATTCCAAGATCTATTGATTCCAATGTATTTTGTTCATGGGAAAACTCCATTCAGGATGAGCCATTATTCATGGGCCCCTGCTGTGCGCCTGTCCCCCAGGCTATAATGTGCCAGCCAGCCCCTGGCCTCCATCACTTGGGTGTGGTAATATGGCTGGCGCAGAGCGGGATAGCTGGGCAACATGACGCTGGAAGTGGATGACAGACGGGATGTCAGGATTATGGGAGTAGATTTCTACAGATCTGAGGATTCACTCACATATTATATAGGAATATCTGACTACAAGTCAGCTGTGGTGAAATTCTGTATGGAGCGTCTGGCACTTACCTGCTGGATTAATGTCCTGAAGGTCACTTTGAAATCCGTCCAATCTTCATAGGTGAGGTCTCCTTTTTGGTCTTTATAGTAGCAATCAGATAACAGTTCTAATGACAGTCTGGCAGTAAAACTGATGATGCCATCGGGTGGAAGCACCTCTCTGTGGAGGGGATAGTTCTCAATAATATTCCTCAGTATTTGTACCTGATATAGGTCTAGTGAAATTGGATTCATGGTCAGCAGCTGTCCATGTGTCCAGTCACTAACCATGCAACCAGTGAAATGACAGCTCTGAGCCTGTGCACATTCAAATGCTAGACACTGATCTGTGATGTCACAATGCTATGATGTCATCGTTTGGAATGTTTTTTTTTTTTTTTTTTTTTAACCATTAAAGTTTTTATTGATTTTGTTAAGTTTATCAGAGTACACAAATGATAACCAAGGCAACAAGCCAAAACAAGGCAATAGGGAAAATTGAGGGAAAACAGGGGATCGGAAGGGGGCAGGGGTAAGAGGTGTCAATCCAGAGCAGGTAAATACAATTCGGTATAGAGAAGTAACAGTAAAGACAATCAATTACAAATAGTGAAATAGAGAAATGACAACAAATGAGGATGCACTCCCTGGCGAACTGTGACGTGGTCCATGGGTCCCACCAATTGGCGACCCTATTCTTTTTAGAAAGAGAATGCGCAGTTAGAGTCTCATAGCAATAATGCAGGTTGACCTTGGCAATTAGATCAGCTTTAGAGGGAACAGAAGGGACCTTCCAGTGAGAGGCAATACAGAGTCTGGCTGCCACCAAGATATTGGATACAATGGGTTGTAGTGGTGGAGGAATATCAATAAGGGAAATGCCCAAGAGAGCTAGCTGACCAGTAAGTTGAAAGGGAATATTCAATAGAGACGAGATTGCAGCAAGAGAGTGCAGAGGATCAGTGCAAGTAAAAACTACATCATCGGCATAAAGACTAAGTTTGTGTTCAGCCTTGCCCACGGGAATCCCCTTAATATCCTGAGATAGCCTGGTTATAGATGCGAGAGGTTCCATAATCAACGCAAAGATGAGGGGGGAGAGAGGGCAACCTTGGCGCGTACCATTGGTAATCCTGAATGTGCGTGAATAAAAACCAGAGGCACAAACTGACGCACTGGGATTTGTGTACAAGGCCATGATAGCACTGAGGATAGGACCAGAAAGGCCAAATTTTTCCAAAGTGCTTTGAATATATCCCCAGTGCACCCTGTCAAACGCTTTTTCGGCGTCGAGAGACAGGAATGCACTGGGGATGCGCCCCCTCTCCACCACATCAACCAAGTCAATCAGGCGTCTTGTCCCGTCCCTTGTCTGCCTCCCCGGCACAAACTCAACCTGATCTGAGTGAATGATAGAGGGAAGAATTGGAAGTAAACGGTTGGCCCAGATCTTGGCATAGATTTTGACATCAACATTAAGAAGCGCAATAGGCCTGAAGTTACCAGGGGACGTGGGAGGTTTACCCGGTTTAGGTAGAGTAGCTATGGAAGCTTCTAGGCCCTCCGGCCTAATAGAGCCGGATTTAGACCAAAAGTCAAATAGACGTTGGAGAAAGGGGGAGAGAACGGGAAGAAATTGGGTGTAATAGGGGAAGGAGAAGCCATCAGGGCCTGGGGCAGATTTCTTTTTTCAATCCTTTATAATTTGTGATATCTCAGAGGCTAGGATCGGGGAGTTTAAGGCAGCTAATTGATCTGATGTAATTTTAGGGAGGTTGGCTCTATCCAAAAATGACGAGATAATGGATGGAGAGGGTATAATCGAGGTGTCATTTTGGAGGTTATAGAGATTCGAGTAGTAATCGGCAAATTCATTAGCGATATGAATGGGATTATAGACTCGAGAAGAGTCAGATTTGATTAAAAAGGGAATTCTGGATTGGATTTCACGCTTTTTGACACGCCTGGCTAACAAGGCCCCCGCACGGTCACCCATAGAATAATAGTTAGCTTTAGACTTCCTGATGGTATTTGCCGCTCTGCGGAGTAAGAGCTGGCGAACCTTCATGCGGGCTTCTGTTAATTGCAGAAGGAGGTGGGCATTAGGAGAATTTTTATGCTGAGATTCAAGAGCGTGCAGAGCAGCCGTGGCCGAGTCGAGAGCCTGGGTGTATTTGCGTTTGCTTAAGGCTGCCATTTTGAGTAGATGACCTCGGACAACTGCCTTGTGAGCAAACCAAAGAGTATCTGGGGAGATGTCAGGGGAGTCATTAAGGAGAAAGAACTCCCTAAGGGAGTCCTCTAGAAAAGATACATTAGCCTGGTCGGTTAACAGGTGAACATTTAGGCGCCAACGGGTCGGAGGATTTATGGCGAGAGGGTCAGAAAGAGAGACTGTGACCGGGGCATGGTCAGACCAAGAGATGCAACCCACAGTAGCGGCAGAACAATGCGGTAAGGCCACGTCATCTACCAAGATATAGTCAATTCTACTGTAGGTCGCATGTCTAGCAGACACCTCACCCAATCCAGACCACGGGCTATTGTAATTCATGGAGCCACGTCAGGGTACACAAGGGGGGTGTATATACTGATGGGGAAAGATTAATGAAGTATTACTACAAAAAAGCCCCAGAAGCGTGCATCATTAACCGTATACATCAACTTTTAACACCTTTACAATCCGGAAATGTGCCGTTTTTCCTTTCTTCCAAGAGCCGTAACCTTTTTTATTTTTGTCACTATAGACATATGAGGCTTATTTTTTGCGGGACGAGTTATGCTTTTTAATGACATAATTTATTTTACCATATATATAAATTAATAATAATAATAATAATAATATAGGGTACTGCAGAATAAGGAAACAATTCCAAGTGCAGTGAAATTGCAATAAAAGTGCAGTGTCATGATTTATTTTGCTCTAAAACAGGTTGATTTCAACCCGATGGTAACGGCGTCTGAATACGGTACGGTAAGTTTTTTTTCGCAACCTAGATAACTCCCCGGGGCGTGACACAGCCTCCGGGAAAACGCCCCCCTTCAGCAATCATTGGTGGAAGCTCCTGCGTTGCGATTGGTTGTCGCTGCATAGGGCGGCATATTTAAGGAGATGACCAGTCACAATACACAATTGCTCGAGCGTCATGTATTAATCAGCCTCCTGCGCTGGCTGGCCAATCATGATGCTATTGCTTTGTCCTATTAGCGTATGAACGTCTCGTAATCCACAATTCTGGCACGCCTATGTGTTGTCCCTGCTGTACCAGGTCCTCCCATATTACCTTCTGTCATGGCGTGTAAATGAGGTAAGGTGCTCTACAGAAGGTAACTTGAGGCACCCGGCGGTGCATCCAGAAGTAGATTAAACCTTCTGTAGAGCACCTTGTAGCGGCGTGTAAAGGCGGTATCAGGTACCGTTTGCAACCGTTGGTGCGTGCTCGTGCACGTGAAGCACCCGGTTGTTCCTACCCTTCTGTAGCGGCGTGTAAAGGTACCTTAAGGTGCATGGGGTATAGTCAGTGGTCACAAAATAGTAATCAAAGCCATCAATAGTCACCACAGAAGCCAGGGTAGGTAGAAGGCCGGGCCAGCCAAAGGATGGGCTGGGTGCTGCAGAGTCCCTGGATGGCTCTGTAGCATTTGTGCCAGCCATTGAAGTTACAGGCATGTGACACTATTGCTGCACCCAGGCCCCATATGGATGGCTCTATAGCATTTGTGCCAGCCATTGAAGTTACAGGCATGTGACACTATTGCTGCACCCAGGGCCCACATGGATGGCTCTGTAGCATTTGTGCCAGCCATTGAAGTTACAGGCATGTGACACTATTGCTGCACCCAGGGCCCACATGGATGGCTCTGTAGCATTTGTGCCAGCCATTGAAGGTATAGGCATGTGACACTATTGCTGCACCCAGGCCCCACATGGATGGCTCTGTAGCATTTGTGCCAGCCATTGAAGTTACAGGCATGTGACACTATTGCTGCACCCAGGCCCCACATGGATGGCTCTGTAGCATTTGTGCCAGCCATTGAAGTTATAGCCATGTGACAGTATTGCTGCACCCAGGGCCCACATGGATGGCTCTATAGCATTTGTGCCAGCCATTGAAGTTACAGGCATGTGACACTATTGCTGCACCCAGGCCCCACATGAATGGCTCTATAGCATTTGTGCCAGCCATTGAAGTTACAGGCATGTGACACTATTGCTGCACCCAGGCCCCACATGGATGGCTCTGTAGCATTTGTGCCAGCCATTGAAGTTACAGGCATGTGACACTATTGCTGCACCCAGGCCCCACATGGATGGCTCTGTAGCATTTGTGCCAGCCATTGAAGTTATAGCCATGTGACAGTATTGCTGCACCCAGGGCCCACATGGATGGCTCTATAGCATTTGTGCCAGCCATTGAAGTTATAGCCATGTGACACTATTGCTGCACTGTGTCCTATGTGCCCCATTGTTAAGTGCTTTTAATCATTCCCCTGTATCTGTGCCCTAAATAACATTATTCTATCACCTTTATCCATCTATTTGTTGCTCCCATTCGCCCATTTGTGCCTTGTCTTCTCCCAGGAACATTTTATATAACATCCAATTGTGGAGATAATTATTCCAAGATCTATTGATTCCAATGTATTTTGTTCATGGGAAAACTCCATTCAGGATGAGCCATTATTCATGGGCCCCTGCTGTGCGCCTGTCCCCCAGGCTATAATGTGCCAGCCAGCCCCTGGCCTCCATCACTTGGGTGTGGTAATATGGCTGGCGCAGAGCGGGATAGCTGGGCAACATGACGCTGGAAGTGGATGACAGACGGGATGTCAGGATTATGGGAGTAGATTTCTACAGATCTGAGGATTCACTCACATATTATATAGGAATATCTGACTACAAGTCAGCTGTGGTGAAATTCTGTATGGAGCGTCTGGCACTTACCTGCTGGATTAATGTCCTGAAGGTCACTTTGAAATCCGTCCAATCTTCATAGGTGAGGTCTCCTTTTTGGTCTTTATAGTAGCAATCAGATAACAGTTCTAATGACAGTCTGGCAGTAAAACTGATGATGCCATCGGGTGGAAGCACCTCTCTGTGGAGGGGATAGTTCTCAATAATATTCCTCAGTATTTGTACCTGATATAGGTCTAGTGAAATTGGATTCATGGTCAGCAGCTGTCCATGTGTCCAGTCACTAACCATGCAACCAGTGAAATGACAGCTCTGAGCCTGTGCACATTCAAATGCTAGACACTGATCTGTGATGTCACAATGCTATGATGTCATCGTTTGGAATGTTTTTTTTTTTTTTTTTTTTAACCATTAAAGTTTTTATTGATTTTGTTAAGTTTATCAGAGTACACAAATGATAACCAAGGCAACAAGCCAAAACAAGGCAATAGGGAAAATTGAGGGAAAACAGGGGATCGGAAGGGGGCAGGGGTAAGAGGTGTCAATCCAGAGCAGGTAAATACAATTCGGTATAGAGAAGTAACAGTAAAGACAATCAATTACAAATAGTGAAATAGAGAAATGACAACAAATGAGGATGCACTCCCCTGGCGAACTGTGACGTGGTCCATGGGTCCCACCAATTGGCGACCCTATTCTTTTTAGAAAGAGAATGCGCAGTTAGAGTCTCATAGCAATAATGCAGGTTGACCTTGGCAATTAGATCAGCTTTAGAGGGAACAGAAGGGACCTTCCAGTGAGAGGCAATACAGAGTCTGGCTGCCACCAAGATATTGGATACAATGGGTTGTAGTGGTGGAGGAATATCAATAAGGGAAATGCCCAAGAGAGCTAGCTGACCAGTAAGTTGAAAGGGAATATTCAATAGAGACGAGATTGCAGCAAGAGAGTGCAGAGGATCAGTGCAAGTAAAAACTACATCATCGGCATAAAGACTAAGTTTGTGTTCAGCCTTGCCCACGGGAATCCCCTTAATATCCTGAGATAGCCTGGTTATAGATGCGAGAGGTTCCATAATCAACGCAAAGATGAGGGGGGAGAGAGGGCAACCTTGGCGCGTACCATTGGTAATCCTGAATGTGCGTGAATAAAAACCAGAGGCACAAACTGACGCACTGGGATTTGTGTACAAGGCCATGATAGCACTGAGGATAGGACCAGAAAGGCCAAATTTTTCCAAAGTGCTTTGAATATATCCCCAGTGCACCCTGTCAAACGCTTTTTCGGCGTCGAGAGACAGGAATGCACTGGGGATGCGCCCCCTCTCCACCACATCAACCAAGTCAATCAGGCGTCTTGTCCCGTCCCTTGTCTGCCTCCCCGGCACAAACTCAACCTGATCTGAGTGAATGATAGAGGGAAGAATTGGAAGTAAACGGTTGGCCCAGATCTTGGCATAGATTTTGACATCAACATTAAGAAGCGCAATAGGCCTGAAGTTACCAGGGGACGTGGGAGGTTTACCCGGTTTAGGTAGAGTAGCTATGGAAGCTTCTAGGCCCTCCGGCCTAATAGAGCCGGATTTAGACCAAAAGTCAAATAGACGTTGGAGAAAGGGGGAGAGAACGGGAAGAAATTGGGTGTAATAGGGGAAGGAGAAGCCATCAGGGCCTGGGGCAGATTTCTTTTTTCAATCCTTTATAATTTGTGATATCTCAGAGGCTAGGATCGGGGAGTTTAAGGCAGCTAATTGATCTGATGTAATTTTAGGGAGGTTGGCTCTATCCAAAAATGACGAGATAATGGATGGAGAGGGTATAATCGAGGTGTCATTTTGGAGGTTATAGAGATTCGAGTAGTAATCGGCAAATTCATTAGCGATATGAATGGGATTATAGACTCGAGAAGAGTCAGATTTGATTAAAAAGGGAATTCTGGATTGGATTTCACGCTTTTTGACACGCCTGGCTAACAAGGCCCCCGCACGGTCACCCATAGAATAATAGTTAGCTTTAGACTTCCTGATGGTATTTGCCGCTCTGCGGAGTAAGAGCTGGCGAACCTTCATGCGGGCTTCTGTTAATTGCAGAAGGAGGTGGGCATTAGGAGAATTTTTATGCTGAGATTCAAGAGCGTGCAGAGCAGCCGTGGCCGAGTCGAGAGCCTGGGTGTATTTGCGTTTGCTTAAGGCTGCCATTTTGAGTAGATGACCTCGGACAACTGCCTTGTGAGCAAACCAAAGAGTATCTGGGGAGATGTCAGGGGAGTCATTAAGGAGAAAGAACTCCCTAAGGGAGTCCTCTAGAAAAGATACATTAGCCTGGTCGGTTAACAGGTGAACATTTAGGCGCCAACGGGTCGGAGGATTTATGGCGAGAGGGTCAGAAAGAGAGACTGTGACCGGGGCATGGTCAGACCAAGAGATGCAACCCACAGTAGCGGCAGAACAATGCGGTAAGGCCACGTCATCTACCAAGATATAGTCAATTCTACTGTAGGTCGCATGTCTAGCAGACACCTCACCCAATCCAGACCACGGGCTATTGTAATTCATGGAGCCACGTCAGGGTACACAAGGGGGGTGTATATACTGATGGGGAAAGATTAATGAAGTATTACTACAAAAAAGCCCCAGAAGCGTGCATCATTAACCGTATACATCAACTTTTAACACCTTTACAATCCGGAAATGTGCCGTTTTTCCTTTCTTCCAAGAGCCGTAACCTTTTTTATTTTTGTCACTATAGACATATGAGGCTTATTTTTTGCGGGACGAGTTATGCTTTTTAATGACATAATTTATTTTACCATATATATAAATTAATAATAATAATAATAATAATATAGGGTACTGCAGAATAAGGAAACAATTCCAAGTGCAGTGAAATTGCAATAAAAGTGCAGTGTCATGATTTATTTTGCTCTAAAACAGGTTGATTTCAACCCGATGGTAACGGCGTCTGAATACGGTACGGTAAGTTTTTTTTCGCAACCTAGATAACTCCCCGGGGCGTGACACAGCCTCCGGGAAAACGCCCCCCTTCAGCAATCATTGGTGGAAGCTCCTGCGTTGCGATTGGTTGTCGCTGCATAGGGCGGCATATTTAAGGAGATGACCAGTCACAATACACAATTGCTCGAGCGTCATGTATTAATCAGCCTCCTGCGCTGGCTGGCCAATCATGATGCTATTGCTTTGTCCTATTAGCGTATGAACGTCTCGTAATCCACAATTCTGGCACGCCTATGTGTTGTCCCTGCTGTACCAGGTCCTCCCATATTACCTTCTGTCATGGCGTGTAAATGAGGTAAGGTGCTCTACAGAAGGTAACTTGAGGCACCCGGCGGTGCATCCAGAAGTAGATTAAACCTTCTGTAGAGCACCTTGTAGCGGCGTGTAAAGGCGGTATCAGGTACCGTTTGCAACCGTTGGTGCGTGCTCGTGCACGTGAAGCACCCGGTTGTTCCTACCCTTCTGTAGCGGCGTGTAAAGGTACCTTAAGGTGCATGGGGTATAGTCAGTGGTCACAAAATAGTAATCAAAGCCATCAATAGTCACCACAGAAGCCAGGGTAGGTAGAAGGCCGGGCCAGCCAAAGGATGGGCTGGGTGCTGCAGAGTCCCTGGATGGCTCTGTAGCATTTGTGCCAGCCATTGAAGTTACAGGCATGTGACACTATTGCTGCACCCAGGCCCCATATGGATGGCTCTATAGCATTTGTGCCAGCCATTGAAGTTACAGGCATGTGACACTATTGCTGCACCCAGGGCCCACATGGATGGCTCTGTAGCATTTGTGCCAGCCATTGAAGTTACAGGCATGTGACACTATTGCTGCACCCAGGGCCCACATGGATGGCTCTGTAGCATTTGTGCCAGCCATTGAAGGTATAGGCATGTGACACTATTGCTGCACCCAGGCCCCACATGGATGGCTCTGTAGCATTTGTGCCAGCCATTGAAGTTACAGGCATGTGACACTATTGCTGCACCCAGGCCCCACATGGATGGCTCTGTAGCATTTGTGCCAGCCATTGAAGTTATAGCCATGTGACAGTATTGCTGCACCCAGGGCCCACATGGATGGCTCTATAGCATTTGTGCCAGCCATTGAAGTTACAGGCATGTGACACTATTGCTGCACCCAGGCCCCACATGAATGGCTCTATAGCATTTGTGCCAGCCATTGAAGTTACAGGCATGTGACACTATTGCTGCACCCAGGCCCCACATGGATGGCTCTGTAGCATTTGTGCCAGCCATTGAAGTTACAGGCATGTGACACTATTGCTGCACCCAGGCCCCACATGGATGGCTCTGTAGCATTTGTGCCAGCCATTGAAGTTATAGCCATGTGACAGTATTGCTGCACCAGGGCCCACATGGATGGCTCTATAGCATTTGTGCCAGCCATTGAAGTTATAGCCATGTGACACTATTGCTGCACTGTGTCCTATGTGCCCCATTGTTAAGTGCTTTTAATCATTCCCCTGTATCTGTGCCCTAAATAACATTATTCTATCACCTTTATCCATCTATTTGTTGCTCCCATTCGCCCATTTGTGCCTTGTCTTCTCCCAGGAACATTTTATATAACATCCAATTGTGGAGATAATTATTCCAAGATCTATTGATTCCAATGTATTTTGTTCATGGGAAAACTCCATTCAGGATGAGCCATTATTCATGGGCCCTGCTGTGCGCCTGTCCCCCAGGCTATAATGTGCCAGCCAGCCCCTGGCCTCCATCACTTGGGTGTGGTAATATGGCTGGCGCAGAGCGGGATAGCTGGGCAACATGACGCTGGAAGTGGATGACAGACGGGATGTCAGGATTATGGGAGTAGATTTCTACAGATCTGAGGATTCACTCACATATTATATAGGAATATCTGACTACAAGTCAGCTGTGGTGAAATTCTGTATGGAGCGTCTGGCACTTACCTGCTGGATTAATGTCCTGAAGGTCACTTTGAAATCCGTCCAATCTTCATAGGTGAGGTCTCCTTTTTGGTCTTTATAGTAGCAATCAGATAACAGTTCTAATGACAGTCTGGCAGTAAAACTGATGATGCCATCGGGTGGAAGCACCTCTCTGTGGAGGGGATAGTTCTCAATAATATTCCTCAGTATTTGTACCTGATATAGGTCTAGTGAAATTGGATTCATGGTCAGCAGCTGTCCATGTGTCCAGTCACTAACCATGCAACCAGTGAAATGACAGCTCTGAGCCTGTGCACATTCAAATGCTAGACACTGATCTGTGATGTCACAATGCTATGATGTCATCGTTTGGAATGTTTTTTTTTTTTTTTTTTTTAACCATTAAAGTTTTTATTGATTTTGTTAAGTTTATCAGAGTACACAAATGATAACCAAGGCAACAAGCCAAAACAAGGCAATAGGGAAATTGAGGAAAACAGGGGATCGGAAGGGGGCAGGGGTAAGAGGTGTCAATCCAGAGCAGGTAAATACAATTCGGTATAGAGAAGTAACAGTAAAGACAATCAATTACAAATAGTGAAATAGAGAAATGACAACAAATGAGGATGCACTCCCTGGCGAACTGTGACGTGGTCCATGGGTCCCACCAATTGGCGACCCTATTCTTTTTAGAAAGAGAATGCGCAGTTAGAGTCTCATAGCAATAATGCAGGTTGACCTTGGCAATTAGATCAGCTTTAGAGGGAACAGAAGGGACCTTCCAGTGAGAGGCAATACAGAGTCTGGCTGCCACCAAGATATTGGATACAATGGGTTGTAGTGGTGGAGGAATATCAATAAGGGAAATGCCCAAGAGAGCTAGCTGACCAGTAAGTTGAAAGGGAATATTCAATAGAGACGAGATTGCAGCAAGAGAGTGCAGAGGATCAGTGCAAGTAAAAACTACATCATCGGCATAAAGACTAAGTTTGTGTTCAGCCTTGCCCACGGGAATCCCCTTAATATCCTGAGATAGCCTGGTTATAGATGCGAGAGGTTCCATAATCAACGCAAAGATGAGGGGGGAGAGGGCAACCTTGGCGCGTACCATTGGTAATCCTGAATGTGCGTGAATAAAAACCAGAGGCACAAACTGACGCACTGGGATTTGTGTACAAGGCCATGATAGCACTGAGGATAGGACCAGAAAGGCCAAATTTTTCCAAAGTGCTTTGAATATATCCCCAGTGCACCCTGTCAAACGCTTTTTCGGCGTCGAGAGACAGGAATGCACTGGGGATGCGCCCCCTCTCCACCACATCAACCAAGTCAATCAGGCGTCTTGTCCCGTCCCTTGTCTGCCTCCCCGGCACAAACTCAACCTGATCTGAGTGAATGATAGAGGGAAGAATTGGAAGTAAACGGTTGGCCCAGATCTTGGCATAGATTTTGACATCAACATTAAGAAGCGCAATAGGCCTGAAGTTACCAGGGGACGTGGGAGGTTTACCCGGTTTAGGTAGAGTAGCTATGGAAGCTTCTAGGCCCTCCGGCCTAATAGAGCCGGATTTAGACCAAAAGTCAAATAGACGTTGGAGAAAGGGGGAGAGAACGGGAAGAAATTGGGTGTAATAGGGGAAGGAGAAGCCATCAGGGCCTGGGGCAGATTTCTTTTTTGAATCCTTTATAATTTGTGATATCTCAGAGGCTAGGATCGGGGAGTTTAAGGCAGCTAATTGATCTGATGTAATTTTAGGGAGGTTGGCTCTATCCAAAAATGACGAGATAATGGATGGAGAGGGTGATAATCGAGGTGTCATTTTGGAGGTTATAGAGATTCGAGTAGTAATCGGCAAATTCATTAGCGATATGAATGGGATTATAGACTCGAGAAGAGTCAGATTTGATTAAAAAGGGAATTCTGGATTGGATTTCACGCTTTTTGACACGCCTGGCTAACAAGGCCCCCGCACGGTCACCCATAGAATAATAGTTAGCTTTAGACTTCCTGATGGTATTTGCCGCTCTGCGGAGTAAGAGCTGGCGAACCTTCATGCGGGCTTCTGTTAATTGCAGAAGGAGGTGGGCATTAGGAGAATTTTTATGCTGAGATTCAAGAGCGTGCAGAGCAGCCGTGGCCGAGTCGAGAGCCTGGGTGTATTTGCGTTTGCTTAAGGCTGCCATTTTGAGTAGATGACCTCGGACAACTGCCTTGTGAGCAAACCAAAGAGTATCTGGGGAGATGTCAGGGGAGTCATTAAGAAGAAAGAACTCCCTAAGGGAGTCCTCTAGAAAAGATACATTAGCCTGGTCGGTTAACAGGTGAACATTTAGGCGCCAACGGGTCGGAGGATTTATGGCGAGAGGGTCAGAAAGAGAGACTGTGACCGGGGCATGGTCAGACCAAGAGATGCAACCCACAGTAGCGGCAGAACAATGCGGTAAGGCCACGTCATCTACCAAGATATAGTCAATTCTACTGTAGGTCGCATGTCTAGCAGACATAAATGTGTAATCCTTTTCATTGCAATGAAGGTATCTCCATATATCATGCAGACCATGAGAATGCACCAGTGGGCCTGCCTCTCCTCTGGACGATGAGGGGACTGAACAATCTAGGAGTCTGGCCATGGGGACATTAAAATCACCGGCAATGAGTTTATGCCCGTGGCGGATACCACTGATGGTCTGCAGGAAGGTCCGCAAGAATTTAATTTGGCCAGTATTGGGGCCGTATACAGAAGCTATTGTGTAAGGTGCATTATTTATCATGCAGAGCAGAATTAGCGAGCGACCATTAGGGTCTGGGATGACACGAACCAGTTGAAATACCACCGCCTTGCTAATAAAGATGGCAACACCAGCTCTCTTCGCTCCCCCGCCTGCAAAGAAACGATGTGGATATAAGCTAGACTTCATTCTCTCAGTGTCCTGATCTAGTAAATGGGTTTCTTGGAGGCATACTATATGATGGCGCAGTTTAGCAAGCTGGCGCCAAACCATAGATCTTTTACCGGGCGAATTAAGCCCATTAACATTATGTGACAACAATGTAATACTCATGGCGGAAAAACATAAGATGCTAATGGCACGGGATTGACATCCTTACAGCAATATCGAAATAGTAACAGAACGAGAGCAGTCTGGATCAGCCTGTATAGGGAGAAAAAGGGATAAAAGGGGGAGGGGGACATACAACAGAAACAGACATAAAACAAGAACAAAAAGAAGTCCATTCAGACAATCAGTCCGAATCCTCAGGTGAGAGAAAAAAAAAGTTCACCTATGGGGCAGAAAAGCTGGAGGTCAGCCAAAAAAGATATCGTTAATACGATATCGAGTGTCTAACAGCAGGACGGAAAATCAACCAGGAACCAGTAGTTTCCATAAACCCTCAGGCCGTATCCCAGTCCGGATCAATATGACGGCCAGGAACTCTCGGCTTGGTATATTCTGGACGAGGAGGCCTTTTGGCAGATGGAGAACCAGGGAGCTTAAACCCCCAACCAGACAGTTGCTTCGCTGCCTGGGAAGGGGAGAGGCACGTGACGAGGGCACCATCCCGTTTGATGAGCAGCCTTGTGGGAAAGAATCCCCAACGATATGGGATCGCTTGGTCCCTCAACATGGAAGTATAGGGAGCAAAGGCTCTGCGGAGGGCGAGGGTGCCTGGAGACAAATGAGGGAACACTTGAATATGAGCAAACCGGTCCGGTAGAGAAGTGGAGCCTCTAAGAGCGACGAGAAAGTCCTCCTTTAATTCATAAAAATGGATTCTTGCAAGGACATCTCTGGGGATAGACTGAGCTAGACCTGCTGGTTTAGGCAAACGGTGTATGCGGTCTATTACAATAGAATGCTTGTCAGCTTGGGGAAGAACTGCCATTATGAAATCCTGAAGGAAGGACTTCAAGTCCGGTGCTAGAATAGATTCGTCCACACCCCTCAACTTTACATTATTTCTCCTGGACCTATCTTCCAAATCCAGGGCTTTAGCTTGGGTTCTGGAGGCAAGGGTGCTCAGATCCTCATGTGCATCCCACAGACTGTTATGTGAGGAAACTAGCTCTGCCATCTTCTTCTCTAGCCTGTCTGTGCGGCTGCCCAATTCATCCACCTCCCCCTTCAAAGAGGCCACCGCAGAGCTAATATCTCCCTGCAGAGAGGCCCGGAGCTCTCCCAGCATGCTCCTGAGAAGGGAGTGGGTGACGGGGGATTCAGAGGGAGCCGCAGCTCCGTCTCCAGAGGCCGAGGACTGAGATCCACGGCTTGCAGCCCGGGCAGCCCTGGGAGACTGAGGAGCCATGTTTTCTCCCTGTGATAGGTGGGGAGGGGGGACAAAGAAGTCCGGAATGCGGCGGTCTAGATCACGGGAGCCCAGTCTATTTTTCCCCATGTGCTCACCGGTGCCTGGGGAGTCTGTTGCTGGAGGAATGGAGGACCAGGGATCCGAGGGAATAAAGTTATGAGCCGTGATGTCGGTTCCTGGTGAGGAGCTCCCGGTATGTGCGTCCTACACCATCAGTGGTTAGGACACGCCCCCCTATCGTTTGGAATGTTGAGGTGGACTCTAACCCTAACACTGCAAGGTCCATAAACAGATACAATATATCATTAGTAGATTGGTGGCACGTCACCCAATCCAGACCACGGGCTATTGTAATTCATGGAGCCACGTCAGGGTACACAAGGGGGGTGTATATACTGATGGGGATAGATTAATGAAGTATTACTACAAAAAAGCCCCAGAAGCGTGCATCATTAACCGTATACATCAACTTTTAACACCTTTACAATCCGGAAATGTGGTAGACTGGGTAATATAGGGATTGATGTCAGCTGTTTGTTGGCAGCTAGCATCAAGCTCTATTGCTAATGTCGTTATCAGTATGACAGCCAGCCAATTAGCAATACTTTCAGTAAAAAGAAAAAAACAACAACACTGAGATAAATCTTTTTTTGCATACAAAATAGACAGAGACAGCTCGTTATCCACTTTATTAGGTCCCACCAAGTTCCCCTCCAACTTAATTGTAATTGTAATTACTGTAATCTTGTGGTGGGGCGTCACGTGGCTGCCATCTTTGTATACCCAAGAGTCCTAAGATGGCGGCCACGCAGGTTTGCATGTGCTCTCTACGGGTGAGTGGGCTTTGCGGGGGTGAGCAGGCAGCGTGCTGCAGGGGTGAGTGGGCTGTGCAGGGTGAGCGGGGAGTGTGCTGCAGGGGTGAGCGAGCTGTGCATGGGTGAGCAGGGAGCGTGCTGCAGGGGTTAGTGGGCTGTGCGCGGGTGAGTGGGGAGCATGCTGCAGGAGTGAGTGGGAGCGTGCTGCAGGGGTGAGTAGGCTGGGTGGGGGTGAGCGGGGAGCAAGCTGCATGGGTGAGTCAGGAGCGTGCTGCAGGGGTGAGTAGGAGTGTGCTGCAGGGGTGATTAGGCTGTGTGGGGCTGAGCAGGGAGCAAGCTGCAGGAGTGAGTGAGTGGGAGCGTGCTGCAGGGGTTAGTGGGCTGTGCGGGGGTGATTGGGGAGCATGCTGCAGGAGTGAGTGGGGAGCGTGCTGCAGAGGTGAGTAGGCTGGGTGGGGGTGAGCAGGCAATGTGCTGCAGGGGTGAGTGGGAAGCGTGCTTCAGGGGTGAGTGGGAAGCGTGCTGCAGAGGTGAGTGGGCTGTGTGGGGGTGAGCGGGGAGCAAGCTGCAGGGGTGAGTGGGGAGCATGCTGCAGGGGTGAGTGGGAAGCGTGCTTCAGGGGTGAGCGGTAAGCGTGCTGCAGGGGTGAGTAGGCTGTGTGGGGGTGAGCGGGGAGCAAGCTGAAGGAGTGAGTGGGGAGCGTGCTGCATGGGTGAGTGGGCTATGCGGGGGGAGCATGCTCTCAGATGCGCCGGACCATTCTGAGGATGGGGAACGCCATCTAGAGGGCCGGTGTGACTATGGGGTGGGTTGTGGGCGACTGCCGGACTGTTTACCCTTACGACATGGGGTTCATTGCGTCGGGTTTGGGGCATTACCCTGTCGTTTTGACAGTTAATATGGCGTTGTATAAAAGTTGAGGTGAAGTATCAGGGCTGTTACTATGATTTCTTGTGTTTTCAGTATTAATGGGAAGTGTTGGGATGCTGCTATAGTGGTATGCGCATCCTTGCTGTGTTTGGTGCTGATATTATGGATGTATGTGGGGAGGGGGGGGACTGTATACGTAAAGTTTATTAGGTGATACTTGTAATGATGGAGTAGTTGTTGCTAGTGGGGGCATCAATGGTAATTGGTGCACTCTCTTTAGTTACCATATGGTTAGGGTGCTTTCATATCTGCGTTTTTGCAGATCTGGCCGATTTGCGTTTGTTTTGCAGAAAGCGAATGCGGCAAAAATTCAATTTTTTATAATGCATTTGTATAGGATTTCTGGCAATGTGTGGACACTTGCGTTTTCAGCTGGATGCGGCAAAACCGCACATGCTGTACCTGACCGCAAGCCCCATAGAAAATGAATGGGGCTTGCTGGATGGGTGTCACAAGTCGGCCGTTACGCGGCAGGTGCAGCGACATCTGCCGGATCTACCGTGAATAACACAATACCACTGTTTTGAAAGGGGCCTTAAAGAGTGATTAGCTGGCGGGAGCGCTCATCGCTCAGTTTAGACCAGTCAGCGTGCTCTGAAACTGTATCGCCATCCCCCAGTGCAGACAATAGAGCGGTTCCTGCAGAGGGACAGGGCTGGCGGGCTGCAAGATCCGGAAGTGATGCGGTGGAGGGAAGGAGATACAAGCTTCCAGAGCTGATACACGTAGGGGAGGAGTTACAAACTCCCCGAAGTGACACGAGGGAGCAAAGGAACTACAAGCTCCCTAAAGCGACACGGCGGAGGGGAGGAAGTGATAACTGGGGACCGCATACAGCAGGCCGGCACTTTCTCCTCCTTCTCCTGAGTTTTGAATCTCCAGGACACCGCCGGAGCAGCAAATGAACCAGGAGAAGTAAGTACAGATTATTTTTTTTAATAAGTGAGTGCAGTATGGCCAGAGGATTATGGGGGAAGGGGGGTTCATATACAAGGCTGCATATATAGTACTGCATTATATGGAGAGATATAAGGCTGCACTATATGAAAAGATAAAAGGCTGCATATACAGTATAATACCGCACTATATAGAGATATATAAGGCTGCATATATAATACTACACTATATGGAGAGATATAAGGCTGCACTATTTGGAAAGATATAAGGCTGCATATACAGTATAATACTGCACTGTATAGAGATATATAAGGCTGCATATATAATATTACACTATATAGAGAGATATGAGGCTACACATAATAAGGCTGCACTTATATGGAAAGATATAAGGCTGCATATACAGTATAATACTGCATTGTATGAAGAGATATAAGGCTGCATATATAATACTGCACTATATGGAGAGATATGAGGCTGCACGTAATAAGGCTGCACCATTTGGGAGATATAAGGCTGCATACATAATACTGCATTATATGGAGAGATATGAGGCTGCATATATAAGACTGCACTATATGGAGAGTTTTGAGGCTGCACTATATGGAAAGTTATGAGCCTGCACTATATGGTAGGTTTTGAGGCTGCACTATATGGAGAATTTTGAGGCTGTATTATACTATATGGAGAGACTATGAGGCTGCATATATGGAGAGGGCTAGTAGGCTGTAATATACTATATGGAGAGGATATGAAGCTGTATTATGCTATAAGGAGGGCTAGGAGGCTGCATTATGATATATGGAGGGATGTGAGGCTGCATTATATTATACGGAGGATAATGGGGGTTCATTATACTAATTGAATGACTATGGGGCCCAGCTTATGAATGGAGGACTATGGGATGCATTATAATACATAGCGGACTATGGGGGTACATTGTAATATATGGAGGTATATGGGGATGCATTATAATAATTGGACGACTATGGTGACGGGAGGAGGCGGACCATATAAGCCAGGATGGGGGACATATATACCACGGTAAGGGCCATATTCCAGGAGGAGGGCCATATATAGCAGGATAAGGTACATTAATACATAATGAAGTGGGAGAGGGGTCAATTTGTGAGTCTTTAGAGGATTTAACCCCTTAGTGACAAAGAAATTTGTCATTTTTCATTTTCGTTTTTTCGCTCCTCGGCTCCCAAGAGCCATAACTTTTTTATTTTTCTGTCGACACAGACATATGATGGCTTGTTTTTTGCGGGACGAGTTGTACTTTCAGATGCAATAATTTGTTTTACCATATAATATACAGGGAAATTGCAAAAAAATTCCAAGTGCAGTGAAATTGCAAAAAAAGTGCAATTACACGTTTGTTTTTTGGGTTTTGTAGTCGCCGTGTTCACTATATGGTAAAACCGACGTGACCATGTGATGCCTCGGGTCAGTACGAGTTTGTAGATACCAAACATGTATACCTTTACTGGTATCTAGGTGGTAAAAAAAAAATTCAAAAGCATGAGAAAAAAAAACTGCACTTTTTGTGCCATGTTCTGCGACCCGTAGCGTCTTCATTTTTCGGGATCTGGGGCTGGGTGACAGCTTATTTTTTGCGTCTCGAGCTGACGTTTTTAATGATACCATACCTGGGTGGATGCGCTGTTTTGATCACCCGTTATTGCATTTTTTAGCATTGTTGCAGCGACCAAAAAACGTAATTTTGGCGTTTGAACCATTTTTTGCGCTACGCAGTTTATGGCTCTCATTATTTGATTTTTTATATTGATAGATCGGGCGATTCTGAACGCGGCGATACCAAATATGTGTATTTTTTTTTTTTTAATACTTTTATTGTGGATGGGAGAAAAGCGGGGTGATATGAACTTATGTTTTTGTTTTTTTTCAACTTTGTAAAAACTTTATTTGCTTATTGATTCTTACTTTTACACAGCCCCTGTGAGAGGCATGCAGCTGCACAGACCGATCGCTTCTGACACATACAGATGAGCTGCAGCTCATCTGCATCTGTCAGAATCGCTGTACCTGTTGTGGTTGGCAGCCCCTGCCAACCACAACCCGGAAGTGCTCTTTGACAGGCTCCGGGGTCAAGCCAGGACCCTGGCCTGTCACGTCAGCATGGGAGATCCCGCGATACTATCGCGAAATCTCCCCTGGAGCCGGGTAAGCACGTGCTGCACGCTCCTGCTCCCTTAGATCCTGCTCTCAGAGATTGATGGCGGGATCTAAGGGGTTAAACAGTGCCGATCGGCGGCGGGACCGATCGGAGCTGTTACTCCCACATCTCAGCTGCTGAGAACAGCTGAGATGTCGGAGCTTTGATGTGAGCTCCGTGCAGGAGCTCACATCAAACTCCCCCTAGTGGCAGCAGCCATATATATATACGTAAGGCCGTCACTAAGGGGTTAAAATGTTACATGAGGCCCATACGTTTCATGAACATGCAGGGGAGCAGCACTAAATTCCGCACTGGGGCCCACCACACTCTGGTTGCGCCACTGCATATTACCAAAGTGCCAGTGCAAGTATCAGTGTCGTTGGAATGGGGGACAGGGACACCCCTCGCAAGGCTAACCCCACACGGCACTGAGTATGGACCGCACGCGGCACCGACTATGGACCGCACATGGCACCGACTATGCAGGGGCAAACCTACCATGAGGCCACCTCTGTAGGTTGCCTCAGGCAGTGGTAGGCAGAGGGCGGCATCGTCGGAGAGTCCGCTGCTTGTGTGGATTCTCCATGAACGCCGCACCCGCTCCTATAGTCTTAATCCCGAGCCGGCCGCTCTGTCTGCCGCTTTGCAAATCAGCACGGCAGGGAGTGATGACGTCATCACTGAGGGCCCCGTTGTGCCAAGTCCTGCAGAGCGGCAGACAGACACGGGAGACTGGAGCTGCGAGGAGAGAGGTGAGTACGTACATTTATTTTTTGTTTTTAAATCAGTGACCTGATGGGAAATAATGTGGGAAGTGCATTGTATGAGATAGAGCCATATGGATAGGGTACATTGTATGAGATAGAGCCCTGTGGATGGGATGCATTGTATGAGATAGAGCCCTATTGATGGGGTGCATTTTATGACCTGTGCATTATATGATCTGGAGGCCTATAAATGGGGTTCATTATATGATCTGGAGTCATATGGATGAGTTGCATTGTATGAGATGGAGCCCTGTGGATTGGGTGCATTATAAGAGATGGAGCCCTATGGATGGGGTACATTGTATGAGATGGAGCCCTATGGATGGGGTGCATTGTATGAGATGGAGCCCTGTGGATTGGGTGCATTATAAGAGATGGAGTCATATGAATGGGGTGCATTATATGATCTGGAGCCCTATGGATGGGGTGCATTGTATGAGATGGAGCCCTATGGTTGGTGTTGTGAGGCGGCGCGGCCGGCATGGTGCCCCATGGCCGGGGTGGATCACATGGGCTTTGTGAGGTATGGCCAGGCATGTTAGCTCATGGCCGGCATACAGCACAAGAGCCGATTCACATGAGCCTGTTTTACTCTGTGTGATTGCTCTGTTAGACCTGACCGGTGCACAGTGGGTTAATGGCTCCCAGGTCTGAAAATGTGGTAATTATTCACCTGACCAGTGCACAAAGGGTTAACTGCAGCCAGGTTTGTGGCTGAGAGTGGATGCTGATTGAAAGCACTACATTGCAGGTGTGGGTGTGGCTGCCAGGATAAGAAGCGGCCTGGTGTTCAGTCAGTAAGGCCGGTTTCACATTTGCGTTTGTGAACGCAGCCTGTTGCATTTTTTGTGCATTCGCTGGGGCTTGTTTTATCAGCAAGCGCCCGTAAGTGCACAGTATGGCAGCATTTACGTCTGGATGCCCTCCGCATGCAGACACAAACGCAAATGTGAACCCGCCTGAGAGAGAAGAAGGAGTTTCTGTCTGTGAGAAACATCCAGCCAGTGGGGATGTGAATGTCAGAGGCGGTCCGTCCCTTTGTAACGTGAGGGAAGCCTGCCCTTCTCCATGCGGGAGGCACCTGTCCCTCTGATGGAGTGTGTGAGAGCCTGTGGCCAGACACAGGGGTTAAGTAGGTTCCTAGAGTAGGGAAGCCTTGGCCGACCCTGGAGGGTGCTCACTCGGATGTAAGGAGGAGACCTTGGGGACTCCGGGTTCCCCCATAACTCAGGTTTGCCAATCCCTGTTCAGTGCCTAGGAGGGCAGCAGCACCCTGGATATTGTATGATGTGCTGTGTGTGTGTGGAGCAGTATGGATGTGGTCCATGGATGTAGTATGATGGACCGCATGCGGAGTGTAAGTTCCCTGTCAGGCTGGAGCCTGTACTATGCCATGTGGTGTGAGAGACCGAGTACGGCTCAAGGGCCAGGCGGTCGTAGCCGCCATTGGGACCGACCATACGTCATGTTATGATCCCGTTGACCTTGGATGGATGTGTGGAGGCTGTCTGCAGTATAGCAGCCTGTATGAGACCTGTGTGAACAGGGCTGTACTCAGAGCCCGGTGGGCCTGTGTGTCACAGGTGTTCCGTAAGGTGGGGACAAGTATTCGGAGCCTAACGCTACAAATGTCTCGTCTATGGGTTCTGTTATAGTGAGCTCTGCAACTATGATGGGCTCTGTATTAGGATTCAGTGTGGTGTAGTCTGTGCTAAGTAAAGAGAGCCAGGCGGCTGAAAACGAGTTTGGGATCGACGGTTAGGTTATGAAGTGATTCAGTTGATAGATATTAATATTAAATGTATGTGTAATGTATAGATAAGACTGGGAGGCTGTGACCACCATTGGAGCTGTCGTTAGTGCTCCTAGTTTTCGATGGAGATGTGGTTACGGGTCCCTATGGATGGGGTGCATTGTATGATCTAGAGCCCTATGGATGGGATGTATTACATGATCTGGAGCCCTGTGGATGGGGTCTATTGTATGAGATGAAGCCCTGTGGATGGTTGCATTATATGATCTGGAGCCCTATGGATGGGGTGCATTGTAAGAGATGGAGCCATATGGATGGTGTGCATTATATTATATGGAGCCCTATGGATGGGGTTTATTGTATGAGATGGAGCCATATGGATGGTGTGCATTATATGAGATAGAGCCCTATGGATGGGGTGCATTATATGATATGGAGCCCTATGGATGGGGTGCATTGTATGACATGGAGCCCTTTTGATAGTTGCATTATATGATCTGGGAGCCCTATGGATAGGGTGCATTTTATGAGATGGAGCCCTTTTGATGGTTGCATTATATGATCTGGGAGCCCTACGGATAGGGTGCATTTTATGAGATGGAGCCCTTTTGATGGTTGCATTATATGATCTGGAGCCTTATGGATGGGGCTCATTGTATGAGAAGGAGCCCTATGGATGGTGTGCATTGCATGATATGGAGTCCTATGGATGGGGTGCATTGCATGATCTGGAGCTCTATGGATGAGGTGCATTGTATGAGATGGAGCCCTGCGATGGGGTGCATTGTATGAGATGGAGCCCTGCGGATGGAATGCATTGTATGATCTGGAGCTCTATGGATGGGGTGAATTAGATGATTTGGAGCCCTGTGGATGGGTGCATTGTATGAGATGGAGCCCTATGGATGGGGTTCATTATATGATCTGGAGCCCTATGGATGAAAAGAAAAAGGGGGAAGGGGAACAAGAGGCGCAATAGTGCCTTATCACTTAGACACTGACAATCCGGTGGTATAAAGGAACCACTCACCTATTTCAGTTGTGCGACCCACAACTGGTATGCAGACATGTAGTGTTTTATCCGGATGGCTGCTGCTGGATTCCCACCGACCACTTGCACGTGGAATCACACAGTAAAAAATGGGAAGGAAACGGTGTTCACCAGTCTGAGGAAGACGCCAGGAAAGGCGTTGAAACGCGTTGGATGCAATAAAAAGTTTTGATCACATCACATCTGATCGTGAGTTTCTTCCCTGGAATAAGTGGATCCTGGCAGCGCGGACTGGTGAACACCGTTTTCTTCCCATTTTTTACGGAGCCCTATGGATGGGATGTATTACATGATCTGGAGCCCTATGGATGGGAGGCATTGTATGAGATGGAGCCCTGTGGATGGTTGCATTATATGATCTGGAGCCCTATGGATGGGGTGCATTATATGAGATGGAGCCCTATGGATGAGGTGCATTGTACATTGTATGATCTGGAGCCCTATGAATGGGGTGCATTGCATGATATGGAGCCCTATAGATGGGGTGCATTGCATGATAAGGAGCCCTATGAATGGGGTGCATTGCATGATAAGGAGTCCTATGGATGGAGTGCATTGTATGAAATGGAGCCCTTTTGATGGTTTCATGATATGATGTGGGAGCCCTATGGATAGGGTGCATTGTATGAGATGGAGCCCTATGTATGGGGTGCATTATATGAGATTGAGCCCTATGGATTGGGTGCATTATGTGATCTGGAGTCCTATGGATGGGGTGCATTGTATGAAATGGAGCCTTATGGATGGGGTGCATTGCATGATCTGGAGCCCTATGGATGGGTTGCATTGTATGAGATGGAGCCCTATGGTTGGTGTACATTGTATGGTATGGAGCCCAATGGATGGGGTGCATTGCATGAGATGGAGCCCTATGGATGGGATGCATTATATGATTTGGAGCCCTGTGGATGCAGTGCCTTGTATGTAATGGAGCCCTATGGATGTGGTGCATTATATGATCTGGATCCCTATCGATGGCGTGCATTTTATGAGATGGAGCCCTATGGATGGGGTGCATTGTGTGAGATGGAGCCATTTGGATGGGTTGCATTATGTGATATGGAGCCCTGTGGATGGGGTACATATATGATATGGAGCCCTATGGATGGGGTATGTTATTTGATATTGAGCCCTATGGATGGGGTGCATTATATGATATGGAGCCCTATGGATTGGGTGCATTATATGATATGGAGCCCTATGGATGGGGTTCATTGTATGAGATTTAGCCCTATGGATGAGGTGCATTATATGATCTGGAGCCCTTTGGATGGGGTTCATTATATGAGATTTAGCCCAATGGATGGGGTGCATTATAAGAGATTAAGCCCTATGGATGGGGTGTATTGTATGAGATGGAGCCCTATGGATGGGGTGCATTATATGATCTGGAGCTCTATGGATGGGGTGCTATGTATGAGATGGAGCCCTATGGATGGGGTTCATTGCATGATAGGGAGCCCTATGGATGGGGTGCATTGCATAATATGCAGTCCTATGGATGGGGTGCATTGTATGAGATGGAGCCCTATGGATGGGGTGCATTATATGATCTGGAGCCTATGGATGGGGTGCATTATATGATCATAAGCCCTATGGACAATGTGCATTGTATGAGATGGAGCCCCATGGATGGGGTGCATTATATGATATGGACCCTATGGATGGGGTGCATTGTATGAGATGGAGCCCTATGGATGGGGTGCATTGTATGAGATGGAGCCCTATGGATGGGTGCATTGTATGAGATGGAGCCCTATTGGATGGGGTGCATTATATGATATGGAGCCCTGTGGATGGGTGTATTGTATGAGATGGAGCCCTATGGATGGGGTGCATTATATGATCATGAGCCCTATGGAAGGTGCATTGTATGAGATGGAGCCCTATGGATGGGGTGCATTATATGATATGGAGCCCTGTGGATGGGTTGTATTGTATGAGATGGAGCCCTATGGATGGGGTGCATTATATGATCATGAGCCCTATGGACAAGGTGCATTGTATGAGATGGAGCCCTATGGATGGGGTGCATTATATGATCTGGAGCCCTATGTATGTGGTGAATTGTATGAGATGGAGCCCTATGGATGGGATGCATTATATGACATGGAGCCCTAAGGATGGGGGTGCATTATATGATCTGGAGCACTATGGATGGGGTGCATTATATGATCATAAGCCCTATGGACAATGTGCATTGTATGAGATGGAGCCCCATGGATGGGGTGCATTATATGATATGGACCCTATGGATGGGGTGCATTGTATGAGATGGAGCCCTATGGATGGGGTGCATTGTATGAGATGGAGCCCTATGGATGGGGTGCATTGTATGAGATAGAGCCCTATTGATGGGGTGCATTATATGATATGGAGCCCTGTGGATGGGTTGTATTGTATGAGATGGAGCCCTATGGATGGGGTGCATATATGATCATGAGCCCTATGGACAAGGTGCATTGTATGAGATAGAGCCCTATTGATGGGGTGCATTATATGATATGGAGCCCTATGGATGGGGTGCATTGTATGAGATGGAGCCCTATGGATGGGGTGCATTGTATGAGATGGAGCCCAATGGATGGGGTGCATTATATAATCTGGAGCCCTATGGATGGGTTGCATTGTATGAGATGGAGCCATGTGAGATACTCATAGTGTCTCTCCGCTCTAACACAACACATTTCATTGCAGTTTTTGATTTTCCCATTGAAGTCAATGTCATCCATTTACAACCTGAAGGAAAATCTTGCGCAACTTTTAGGAACTTTTAGCCCCAAAGGATGTGGCCCCTTTAACATAAAGTGTAGATATTGATTCTTGCACCCACACACACACACAACACATTATGGTTTTAACTTCTGTTTAATCTTTTAAATACCCAAAAAAAACAAAAATTGGTCGTACCCTGCAGACGTTACAAAGTATTGTATAGAGAATAGCCATTGCCCCCCCAAAGCTGAACACATGCTGAAGATACTAACAATAGCAACATAGTAAAGGGTTAAACCAATGGGAGATTACCTATCTGTAGGCACAGTTATGGGGGGTCAGAGAGTGTAAACCTGTCAGCCTTAGGTTATGGAATATCATGAGTATTAGCTACATGGAATGTATTAATGGAAGGTTTGTGGCACGCCGGAGCCGGGGGCGGTGGCAATATATTAGGAAATCTAGAAGGTGGGAATATAAATAATAGAACTTTTGTAAACTTTTCGGAGACCCCGCTGACAGGACGCGGCACCTCAGGTGTTGTCTTTAAACATTCTGTAGGCAAAGTGTAACAGGACCGAAGTAACATTTCCGAGGTGCCGCTTAGGGCCACCAAAAAAGGTGCCTGAGATGAGAGGTCGGCCTCAGCCCATTGGAACGAGAGCTGGAGAACGGCCAGGGTCAGGAGACTGTTCTGCACCCCGACCTCGATGCTGACTGTCCAACGCTGGGCGATGGGCACCTTCAACAAGTACGCCAGCACGTACCCGGTGCTAAGACCTACCAGTGGCGTACAGTCTACAGGAGATGGGTGAGGATACAGTAGGTGAGGAGAGAGGACCCTGCCCACGAGGGCTCACAGTCTACAAGGATGGGTGAGGATACAGTAGGTGAGGAGAGAGGACCCTGCCCACAAGGTCTTACAGTCTACAAGGGATGGGTGAGGATACAGTAGGGGAGGATAGATGACCCTGCCCATGAGGGATCAGTCTACAAGATGGTGAGATACTAGGAGAGTCGAGGCACATCTACAGGATGGTGAGGATACAGTAGGGGAGAGGATCCTGCCCACGAAGGACTCACAGTCTACAAGGGATGGGTGAGGATACAGTAGGTGAGGAGAGAGGACCTGCCACAGGCTTACAGTCTACAAGGGATGGGTGAGGATACAGTAGGTGAGGACGAGGACCCACAGTCTACAAGGGATGGGTGAGGATACAGTAGGTGAGGAGCGAGGACCCGCCGGCCACACGAGTGGTGGAGGACCCCACAGCTCACGGTTGTACAAGATACAATACACTAAGCATGGAGGAATTCAGAGGCATAGGAAAGCTGTGTATAATGGAGTCAACCAGGTTGAGCTACAATACAGTAAGATTAGATTATCTCGGCACAGGAACATTTTAATTGTAAGAAAGCAGAATAGGCGGCACCACATTAAGGTATAAGCAGTAATATAGAGGCCTGCTCACCATGCCAGGTAAAGAGTGAGCCAGGGAAGAGAAGACAAGGCACAAATGGGAGCAACACCGCAAATAGATGGATAAAGGTGATAGAATAATGTTATTTAGGGCACAGATACAGGGGAGTGATTAAAAGCACTTAACAATGGGGCACATAGGACACAGTGCAGCAATAGTGTCACATGGCTATAACTTCAATGGCTGGCACAAATGCTACAGAGCCATCCATGTGGGGCCGGGTGCAGTAATAGTGTCACATGCCTATAACTTCAATGGCTGGCACAAATGCTACAGAGCCATCCATGTGGGGCCTGGGTGCAACAATAGTGTCACATGCCTGTAACTTCAATGGCTGGCACAAATGTAACAAAGTATCAAATATACAGTAAACAATGATGTATATCATATAGTAGGACCATCTGGATATGTGGTGACGGGCAATATGTAGCAAGTAACAAAAGAAATGAAAAATATATACCGTATATAAAAAAATCATATACGGAATAGCTGTAACCCCGTAACAGGAACTAGTAGGGGATGTAGCTGTACAAGGCCTTGTAGTTACAAGTAAAAGCTGGTGATCAGGTGTTAATGGCACAATATGATGGCAATCACAGGTTAATAACACAATATAATGGTGTGATAAAACCAGGCAGAGATGTGCAATCATTATACAACTCCAGCTGGTAGGAAGACAAGGCAACATCAAACCTGGATGTAACAAGAGAATCCCAAACACCACAAATCACTGGAAATCCAAGCATGAAGGTGTAATATCAGACCGTGCCGGATAGTAAGATGTCAGGTGGTAGATAACGAGCACAAGCTATTGAGACGTTTAGAGGCTACAATAGATTGTTATCAATAAAGGTACCTTTACACGCCGCTACAGAAGGTAGAAAACAACCGGGTTACGGAGACAAATGTATCTTGCACCGTCAAATCAACCCGAGGTAGCGGCGTGTAAAGTAGCTTGTTGCCAGCCGTCACTTTCGGCACCTGTTTCAGAGCGGTGCTCTAAAACAGGTTGATTTCAACCCGATGGTAGCGGCGTCTAAATACGGTACGGTAAGGTTTTTTTCGCAACCTAGATAACTCCCCGGGGCGTGACACAGCCTCCGGGAAAACGCCCCCCTTCAGCAATCATTGGTGGAAGCTCCTGCGTTGCGATTGGTTGTCGCTGCATAGGGCGGCATATTTAAGGAGATGACCAGTCACAATACACAATTGCTCGAGCGTCATGTATTAATCAGCCTCCTGCGCTGGCTGGCCAATCATGATACTATTGCTTTGTCCTATCAGCGTACGAACGTCTCGTAATCCACAATTCTGGCACGCCTATGTGTTGTCCCTGCTGTACCAGGTCCTCCCATATTACCTTCTGTCACGGCGTGTAAATGAGGTAAGGTGCTCTACAGAAGGTAACTTGAGGCACCCGGCGGTGCATCCAGAAGTAGATTAAACCTTCTGTAGAGCACCTTGTAGCGGCGTGTAAAGGCGGTATCAGGTACCGTTTGCAACCGTTGGTGCGTGCTCGTGCACGTGAAGCACCCGGTTGTTCCTACCCTTCTGTAGCGGCGTGTAAAGGTACCTTAAGGTGCATGGGGTATAGTCAGTGGTCACAAAATAGTAATCAAAGCCATCAATAGTCACCACAGAAGCCAGGGTAGTTAGAAGGCCGGGCCAGCCAAAGGATGGGCTGGGTGCTGCAGAGTCCCTGGATGGCTCTGTAGCATTTGTGCCAGCCATTGAAGTTACAGGCATGTGACAATATTGCTGCACCCAGGCCCCATATGGATGGCTCTATAGCATTTGTGCCAGCCATTGAAGTTACAGGCATGTGACACTATTGCTGCACCCAGGCCCCACATGGATGGCTCTGTAGCATTTGTGCCAGCCATTGAAGTTATAGCCATGTGACACTATTGCTGCACCCAGGGCCCACATGGATGGCTCTGTAGCATTTGTGCCAGCCATTGAAGTTATAGCCATGTGACAATATTGCTGCACCAGGCCACATGGGTGCTCTGTAGCATTTGTGCCAGCCTTGAAGTACAGCATGTGACACTATTGCTGCACCCAGGGCCCATGGATGGCTCTATAGCATTTGTGCCAGCCATTGAAGTTACAGGCATGTGACACTATTGCTGCACCCAGGCCCACATGGATGGCTCTGTAGCATTTGTGCCAGCCATTGAAGTTATAGCATGTGACACTATTGCTGCACCCAGGCCCACATGGATGGCTCTGTAGCATTTGTGCCAGCCATTGAAGTTACAGGCATGTGACAATATTGCTGCACCCAGGCCCCATATGGATGGCTCTATAGCATTTGTGCCAGCCATTGAAGTTACAGCATGTGACACTATTGCTGCACCCAGGCCCCACATGGATGGCTCTGTAGCATTTGTGCCAGCCATTGAAGTTATAGCCATGTGACACTATTGCTGCACCCAGGCCCCACATGAATGGCTCTATAGCATTTGTGCCAGCCATTGAAGTTACAGGCATGTGACACTATTGCTGCACCCAGGCCCCACATGGATGGCTCTGTAGCATTTGTGCCAGCCATTGAAGTTACAGGCATGTGACACTATTGCTGCACCCAGGGCCCATGGATGGCTCTGTAGCATTTGTGCCAGCCATTGAAGTTACAGGCATGTGACAACATTGCTGCACCCAGGGCCCACATGGATGGCTCTGTAGCATTTGTGCCAGCCATTGAAGTTACAGGCATGTGACACTATTGTTGCACCCAGGCCCCACATGGATGGCTCTGTAGCATTTGTGCCAGCCATTGAAGTTATAGGCATGTGACACTATTGCTGCAGTGTGTCCTATGTGCCCCATTGTTAAGTGCTTTTAATCACTCCCCTGTATCTGTGCCCTAAATAACATTATTCTATCACCTTTATCCATCTATTTGTTGCTCCCATTCGCCCATTTGTGCCTTGTCTTCTCCCAGGAACATTTTATATAACATCCAATTGTGGAGATAATTATTCCAAGATCTATTGATTCCAATGTATTTTGTTCATGGGAAAACTCCATTGAGGATGAGCCACTATTCATGGGCCCCTGCTGTGCGCCTGTCCCCCAGGCTATAATGTGCAGCCAGCCCTGGCCCCATCACTTGGGTGTGGTAATATGGCTGGCGCAGAGCGGGATAGCTGGACAACATGACGCTGGAAGTGGATGACAGACGGGATGTCAGGATTATGGGAGTAGATTTCTACAGATCTGAGGATTCACTCACATATTATATAGGAATATCTGACTACAAATCAGCTGTGGTGAAGTTCTGTATGGAGCGTCTAGCACTTACCTGCTGGATTAATGTCCTGAAGGTCACTTTGAAATCCGTCCAATCTTCATAGGTGAGGTCTCCTTTTTGGTCTTTATAGTAGCAATCAGATAACAGTTCTAATGACAGTCTGGCAGTAAAACTGATGATGCCATCGGGTGGAAGCACCTCTCTGTGGAGGGGATAGTTCTCAATAATATTCCTCAGTATTTGTACCTGATATAGGTCTAGTGAAATTGGATTCATGGTCAGCAGCTGTCCATGTGTCCAGTCACTAACCATGCAACCAGTGAAATGACAGCTCTGAGCCTGTGCACATTCAAATGCTAGACACTGATCTGTGATGTCACAATGCTATGATGTCATCGTTTGGAATGTTTTTTTTTTTTTTTTTTTTTTAACCATTAAAGTTTTTATTGATTTTGTTAAGTTTATCAGAGTACACAAATGATAACCAAGGCAACAAGCCAAAACAAGGCAATAGGGAAAATTGAGGGAAAACAGGGGATCGGAAGGGGGCAGGGGTAAGAGGTGTCAATCCAGAGCAGGTAAATACAATTCGGTATAGAGGAGTAACAGTAAAGACAATCAATTACAAATAGTGAAATAGAGAAATGACAACAAATGAGGATGCACTCCCCTGGCGAACTGTGACGTGGTCCATGGGTCCCACCAATTGGCGACCCTATTCTTTTTAGAAAGAGAATGCGCAGTTAGAGTCTCATAGCAATAATGCAGGTTGACCTTGGCAATTAGATCAGCTTTAGAGGGAACAGAAGGGACCTTCCAGTGAGAGGCAATACAGAGTCTGGCTGCCACCAAGATATTGGATACAATGGGTTGTAGTGGTGGAGGAATATCAATAAGGGAAATGCCCAAGAGAGCTAGCTGACCAGTAAGTTGAAAGGGAATATGTGTAACCTCAGATAAAAGAGATTCCACTTGGTACCAAAACGGGCGGACACGGGGGCACTCCCACCAAACATGGCCGAGAGAACCAACAAGTCCACAGCCCTTCCAGCAGAGGGAGGAAGAGAGCAGGTGGAACTTAGCAAGGCGGGTGGGTGGCATATACCATTGTAATTGAATTTTTTTCTGCTGCTCCATATGTCCCAAGCATGAGGAATACTTGGAGGAATGAGTCAGGGCAAAAAGCCAGTCGTCCCTTGACGTCGTGAAGGAAAGGATATTTTCCCACGAGGTCATAAAGGGGAGAGTCTGGGAAGACCCATGGATCAGCAGGGCAGTATATAACACCGATAATCCGTGGGAAATAAAGGTTTTGGGTTTAAAGAAGCGCTGGGCAGGGGAGTCAGAGATAACAGGTGGGTCTCTAAACAAGGTGGAAGAACGAAGGAGACTATGTAGTTGCAGATAAGTGAAATAGGCTGAGTTGGGGAGAGAGTATTGGAGTTGGAGTTCGCTAAAGGGTATCAAGCCGGAGGGCCGAAAGAGGTCCACTATGTGGAGTACTCCTCGACGTTTCCAGGGGGAGATTGAGAGACCATCTATCATACTAGCAGCAGCATCCAACGTAACATAGCGGGCCACCGAAGGGAAGACAGATGGGCACACTTTTGCCCAAACTGTGATCGCAGCGGACATAGTGTGCAACAATTTTGTACGAGGCTGAGGGGACAAGAGAGCCACCTCCAACAATCTGTTAAGAGACGTCTGCGGAGCATAAAAGGATTCAATTTGGAGCCAGGGGAGATTAACAACCCCTTCCCACCAAAGTTTAAGGGGCTCGAGAAGGGCTGCCCTGTAATATGATGAAAGATTGGGAACGCCCAACCCCCCATATGAGTAAGGCAAAACCATCATTTTTCTCTTAATTCTATGGGGCTTATGATTCCAAATATAGGAATCTAAAAGAGACTGGAACCTAGAAATGCGATCAGAGGAGATGAACAAGGGCATACATCTAAATAGATATAGCAGCTTAGGGAGGAGCATCATCTTAGTAGTTTGGATCCTCGCCATCCATGAGAGGGAGGAATTAGAAAAAGATTGTATATCCTTCTTCAGGTCCGTAAGCACAGCATCGCAGTTCAGTCTCACCATGTCAGCCAGTCGTGTCAATTTAATACCCAAGTAGGAAAAACTCGAGGGGGACCATAGAAAGGCGTATGAGAATTGAAGGCGGAGCTGAAGAGGGAGAGAGAGGAAGAGAGGAAAAAGAGTGGATTTTGTCAGGTTGAGCTTGTAGTACGAGGCCGCAGAGAAGTCATTCAATAGAGACGAGATTGCAGCAAGAGAGTGCAGAGGATCAGTGCAAGTAAAAACTACATCATCGGCATAAAGACTAAGTTTGTGTTCAGCCTTGCCCACGGGAATCCCCTTAATATCCTGAGATAGCCTGGTTATAGATGCGAGAGGTTCCATAATCAACGCAAAGATGAGGGGGGAGAGAGGGCAACCTTGGCGCGTACCATTGGTAATCCTGAATGTGCGTGAATAAAAACCAGAGGCACAAACTGACGCACTGGGATTTGTGTACAAGGCCATGATAGCACTGAGGATAGGACCAGAAAGGCCAAATTTTTCCAAAGTGCTTTGAATATATCCCCAGTGCACCCTGTCAAACGCTTTTTCGGTGTCGAGAGACAGGAATGCACTGGGGATGCGCCCCCTCTCCACCACATCAACCAAGTCAATCAGGCGTCTTGTCCCGTCCCTTGTCTGCCTCCCCGGCACAAACTCAACCTGATCTGAGTGAATGATAGAGGGAAGAATTGGAAGTAAACGGTTGGCCCAGATCTTGGCATAGATTTTGACATCAACATTAAGAAGCGCAATAGGCCTGAAGTTACCAGGGGACGTGGGAGGTTTACCCGGTTTAGGTAGAGTAGCTATGGAAGCTTCTAGGCCCTCCGGCCTAATAGAGCCGGATTTAGACCAAAAGTCAAATAGACGTTGGAGAAAGGGGGAGAGAACGGGAAGAAATTGGGTGTAATAGGGGAAGGAGAAGCCATCAGGGCCTGGGGCAGATTTCTTTTTTCAATCCTTTATAATTTGTGATATCTCAGAGGCTAGGATCGGGGAGTTTAAGGCAGCTAATTGATCTGATGTAATTTTAGGGAGGTTGGCTCTATCCAAAAATGACGAGATAATGGATGGAGAGGGTATAATCGAGGTGTCATTTTGGAGGTTATAGAGATTCGAGTAGTAATCGGCAAATTCATTAGCGATATGAATGGGATTATAGACTCGAGAAGAGTCAGATTTGATTAAAAAGGGAATTCTGGATTGGATTTCACGCTTTTTGACACGCCTGGCTAACAAGGCCCCCGCACGGTCACCCATAGAATAATAGTTAGCTTTAGACTTCCTGATGGTATTTGCCGCTCTGCGGAGTAAGAGCTGGCGAACCTTCATGCGGGCTTCTGTTAATTGCAGAAGGAGGTGGGCATTAGGAGAATTTTTATGCTGAGATTCAAGAGCGTGCAGAGCAGCCGTGGCCGAGTCGAGAGCCTGGGTGTATTTGCGTTTGCTTAAGGCTGCCATTTTGAGTAGATGACCTCGGACAACTGCCTTGTGAGCAAACCAAAGAGTATCTGGGGAGATGTCAGGGGAGTCATTAAGGAGAAAGAACTCCCTAAGGGAGTCCTCTAAAAAAGATACATTAGCCTGGTCGGTTAACAGGTGAACATTTAGGCGCCAACGGGTCGGAGGATTTATGGCGAGAGGGTCAGAAAGAGAGACTGTGACCGGGGCATGGTCAGACCAAGAGATGCAACCCACAGTAGCGGCAGAACAATGCAGTAAGGCCACGTCATCTACCAAGATATAGTCAATTCTACTGTAGGTCGCATGTCTAGCAGACACCTCACCCAATCCAGACCACGGGCTATTGTAATTCATGGAGCCACGTCAGGGTACACAAGGGGGGTGTATATACTGATGGGGAAAGATTAATGAAGTATTACTACAAAAAAGCCCCAGAAGCGTGCATCATTAACCGTATACATCAACTTTTAACACCTTTACAATCCGGAAATGTGCCGTTTTTCCTTTCTTCCAAGAGCCGTAACCTTTTTTATTTTTGTCACTATAGACATATGAGGCTTATTTTTTGCGGGACGAGTTATGCTTTTTAATGACATAATTTATTTTACCATATATATAAATTAATAATAATAATAATAATAATATAGGGTACTGCAGAATAAGGAAACAATTCCAAGTGCAGTGAAATTGCAATAAAAGTGCAGTGTCATGATTTATTTTGCTCTAAAACAGGTTGATTTCAACCCGATGGTAACGGCGTCTGAATACGGTACGGTAAGTTTTTTTTCGCAACCTAGATAACTCCCCGGGGCGTGACACAGCCTCCGGGAAAACGCCCCCCTTCAGCAATCATTGGTGGAAGCTCCTGCGTTGCGATTGGTTGTCGCTGCATAGGGCGGCATATTTAAGGAGATGACCAGTCACAATACACAATTGCTCGAGCGTCATGTATTAATCAGCCTCCTGCGCTGGCTGGCCAATCATGATGCTATTGCTTTGTCCTATTAGCGTATGAACGTCTCGTAATCCACAATTCTGGCACGCCTATGTGTTGTCCCTGCTGTACCAGGTCCTCCCATATTACCTTCTGTCACGGCGTGTAAATGAGGTAAGGTGCTCTACAGAAGGTAACTTGAGGCACCCGGCGGTGCATCCAGAAGTAGATTAAACCTTCTGTAGAGCACCTTGTAGCGGCGTGTAAAGGTGGTATCAGGTACCGTTTGCAACCGTTGGTGCGTGCTCGTGCACGTGAAGCACCCGGTTGTTCCTACCCTTCTGTAGCGGCGTGTAAAGGTACCTTAAGGTGCATGGGGTATAGTCAGTGGTCACAAAATAGTAATCAAAGCCATCAATAGTCACCACAGAAGCCAGGGTAGGTAGAAGGCCGGGCCAGCCAAAGGATGGGCTGGGTGCTGCAGAGTCCCTGGATGGCTCTGTAGCATTTGTGCCAGCCATTGAAGTTACAGGCATGTGACAATATTGCTGCACCCGGCCCCATATGGATGGCTCATAGCATTGTCCAGCCATGAAGTTACAGCATGTGACACTATTGCTGCACCAGGGCCAAGATGCTCTGTAGCATTTGTGCCAGCCATTGAAGTTACAGGCATGTGACACTATTGCTGCACCCAGGGCCCACAATGGATGGCTCTGTAGCATTTGTGCCAGCATTGAAGTAAGGCATGTGACACTATTGCTGCACCCAGGCCCCACATGGATGGCTCTGTAGCATTTGTGCCAGCCATTGAAGTTATAGCCATGTGACACTATTGCTGCACCCAGGGCCCACATGGATGGCTCTATAGCATTTGTGCCAGCCATTGAAGTTATAGCCATGTGACACTATTACTGCACCCAGGCCCCACATGGATGGCTCTGTAGCATTTGTGCCAGCCATTGAAGTTATAGCCATGTGACACTATTGCTGCACTGTGTCCTATGTGCCCCATTGTTAAGTGCTTTTAATCATTCCCCTGTATCTGTGCCCTAAATAACATTATTCTATCACCTTTATCCATCTATTTGTTGCTCCCATTCGCCCATTTGTGCCTTGTCTTCTCCTCCCAGGAACATTTTATATAACATCCAATTGTGGAGATAATTATTCCAAGATCTATTGATTCCAATGTATTTTGTTCATGGGAAAACTCCATTCAGGATGAGCCATTATTCATGGGCCCCTGCTGTGCGCCTGTCCCCCAGGCTATAATGTGCCAGCCAGCCCCTGGCCTCCATCACTTGGGTGTGGTAATATGGCTGGCGCAGAGCGGGATAGCTGGGCAACATGACGCTGGAAGTGGATGACAGACGGGATGTCAGGATTATGGGAGTAGATTTCTACAGATCTGAGGATTCACTCACATATTATATAGGAATATCTGACTACAAGTCAGCTGTGGTGAAATTCTGTATGGAGCGTCTGGCACTTACCTGCTGGATTAATGTCCTGAAGGTCACTTTGAAATCCGTCCAATCTTCATAGGTGAGGTCTCCTTTTTGGTCTTTATAGTAGCAATCAGATAACAGTTCTAATGACAGTCTGGCAGTAAAACTGATGATGCCATCGGGTGGAAGCACCTCTCTGTGGAGGGGATAGTTCTCAATAATATTCCTCAGTATTTGTACCTGATATAGGTCTAGTGAAATTGGATTCATGGTCAGCAGCTGTCCATGTGTCCAGTCACTAACCATGCAACCAGTGAAATGACAGCTCTGAGCCTGTGCACATTCAAATGCTAGACACTGATCTGTGATGTCACAATGCTATGATGTCATCGTTTGGAATGTTTTTTTTTTTTTTTTTTTTTAACCATTAAAGTTTTTATTGATTTTGTTAAGTTTATCAGAGTACACAAATGATAACCAAGGCAACAAGCCAAAACAAGGCAATAGGGAAAATTGAGGGAAAACAGGGGATCGGAAGGGGGCAGGGGTAAGAGGTGTCAATCCAGAGCAGGTAAATACAATTCGGTATAGAGGAGTAACAGTAAAGACAATCAATTACAAATAGTGAAATAGAGAAATGACAACAAATGAGGATGCACTCCCCTGGCGAACTGTGACGTGGTCCATGGGTCCCACCAATTGGCGACCCTATTCTTTTTAGAAAGAGAATGCGCAGTTAGAGTCTCATAGCAATAATGCAAGTTGACCTTGGCAATTAGATCAGCTTTAGAGGGAACAGAAGGGACCTTCCAGTGAGAGGCAATACAGAGTCTGGCTGCCACCAAGATATTGGATACAATGGGTTGTAGTGGTGGAGGAATATCAATAAGGGAAATGCCCAAGAGAGCTAGCTGACCAGTAAGTTGAAAGGGAATATTCAATAGAGACGAGATTGCAGCAAGAGAGTGCAGAGGATCAGTGCAAGTAAAAACTACATCATCGGCATAAAGACTAAGTTTGTGTTCAGCCTTGCCCACGGGAATCCCCTTAATATCCTGAGATAGCCTGGTTATAGATGCGAGAGGTTCCATAATCAACGCAAAGATGAGGGGGGAGAGAGGGCAACCTTGGCGCGTACCATTGGTAATCCTGAATGTGCGTGAATAAAAACCAGAGGCACAAACTGACGCACTGGGATTTGTGTACAAGGCCATGATAGCACTGAGAATAGGACCAGAAAGGCCAAATTTTTCCAAAGTGCTTTGAATATATCCCCAGTGCACCCTGTCAAACGCTTTTTCGGCGTCGAGAGACAGGAATGCACTGGGGATGCGCCCCTCTCCACCACATCAACCAAGTCAATCAGGCGTCTTGTCCCGTCCCTTGTCTGCCTCCCCGGCACAAACTCAACCTGATCTGAGTGAATGATAGAGGGAAGAATTGGAAGTAAACGGTTGGCCCAGATCTTGGCATAGATTTTGACATCAACATTAAGAAGCGCAATAGGCCTGAAGTTACCAGGGGACGTGGGAGGTTTACCCGGTTTAGGTAGAGTAGCTATGGAAGCTTCTAGGCCCTCCGGCCTAATAGAGCCGGATTTAGACCAAAAGTCAAATAGACGTTGGAGAAAGGGGGAGAGAACGGGAAGAAATTGGGTGTAATAGGGGAAGGAGAAGCCATCAGGGCCTGGGGCAGATTTCTTTTTTCAATCCTTTATAATTTGTGATATCTCAGAGGCTAGGATCGGGGAGTTTAAGGCAGCTAATTGATCTGATGTAATTTTAGGGAGGTTGGCTCTATCCAAAAATGACGAGATAATGGATGGAGAGGGTATAATCGAGGTGTCATTTTGGAGGTTATAGAGATTCGAGTAGTAATCGGCAAATTCATTAGCGATATGAATGGGATTATAGACTCGAGAAGAGTCAGATTTGATTAAAAAGGGAATTCTGGATTGGATTTCACGCTTTTTGACACGCCTGGCTAACAAGGCCCCCGCACGGTCACCCATAGAATAATAGTTAGCTTTAGACTTCCTGATGGTATTTGCCGCTCTGCGGAGTAAGAGCTGGCGAACCTTCATGCGGGCTTCTGTTAATTGCAGAAGGAGGTGGGCATTAGGAGAATTTTTATGCTGAGATTCAAGAGCGTGCAGAGCAGCCGTGGCCGAGTCGAGAGCCTGGGTGTATTTGCGTTTGCTTAAGGCTGCCATTTTGAGTAGATGACCTCGGACAACTGCCTTGTGAGCAAACCAAAGAGTATCTGGGGAGATGTCAGGGGAGTCATTAAGAAGAAAGAACTCCCTAAGGGAGTCCTCTAGAAAAGATACATTAGCCTGGTCGGTTAACAGGTGAACATTTAGGCGCCAACGGGTCGGAGGATTTATGGCGAGAGGGTCAGAAAGAGAGACTGTGACCGGGGCATGGTCAGACCAAGAGATGCAACCCACAGTAGCGGCAGAACAATGCGGTAAGGCCACGTCATCTACCAAGATATAGTCAATTCTACTGTAGGTCGCATGTCTAGCAGACATAAATGTGTAATCCTTTTCATTGCAATGAAGGTATCTCCATATATCATGCAGACCATGAGAATGCACCAGTGGGCCTGCCTCTCCTCTGGACGATGAGGGGACTGAACAATCTAGGAGTCTGGCCATGGGGACATTAAAATCACCGGCAATGAGTTTATGCCCGTGGCGGATACCACTGATGGTCTGCAGGAAGGTCCGCAAGAATTTAATTTGGCCAGTATTGGGGCCGTATACAGAAGCTATTGTGTAAGGTGCATTATTTATCATGCAGAGCAGAATTAGCGAGCGACCATTAGGGTCTGGGATGACACGAACCAGTTGAAATACCACCGCCTTGCTAATAAAGATGGCAACACCAGCTCTCTTCGCTCCCCCGCCTGCAAAGAAACGATGTGGATATAAGCTAGACTTCATTCTCTCAGTGTCCTGATCTAGTAAATGGGTTTCTTGGAGGCATACTATATGATGGCGCAGTTTAGCAAGCTGGCGCCAAACCATAGATCTTTTACCGGGCGAATTAAGCCCATTAACATTATGTGACAACAATGTAATACTCATGGCGGAAAAACATAAGATGCTAATGGCACGGGATTGACATCCTTACAGCAATATCGAAATAGTAACAGAACGAGAGCAGTCTGGATCAGCCTGTATAGGGAGAAAAAGGGATAAAAGGGGGAGGGGGACATACAACAGAAACAGACATAAAACAAGAACAAAAAGAAGTCCATTCAGACAGTCAGTCCGAATCCTCAGGTGAGAGAAAAAAAAAGTTCACCTATGGGGCAGAAAAGCTGGAGGTCAGCCAAAAAAGATATCGTTAATACGATATCGAGTGTCTAACAGCGGGACGGAAAATCAACCAGGAACCAGTAGTTTCCATAAACCCTCAGGCCGTATCCCAGTCCGGATCAATATGACGGCCAGGAACTCTCGGCTTGGTATATTCTGGACGAGGAGGCCTTTTGGCAGATGGAGAACCAGGGAGCTTAAACCCCCAACCAGACAGTTGCTTCGCTGCCTGGGAAGGGGAGAGGCACGTGACGAGGGCACCATCCCGTTTGATGAGCAGCCTTGTGGGAAAGAATCCCCAACGATATGGGATCGCTTGGTCCCTCAAGATGGAAGTATAGGGAGCAAAGGCTCTGCGGAGGGCGAGGGTGCCTGGAGACAAATCAGGGAACACTTGAATATGAGCAAACCGGTCCGGTAGAGAAGTGGAGCCTCTAAGAGCGACGAGAAAGTCCTCCTTTAATTCATAAAAATGGATTCTTGCAAGGACATCTCTGGGGATAGACTGAGCTAGACCTGCTGGTTTAGGCAAACGGTGTATGCGGTCTATTACAATAGATTGCTTGTCAGCTTGGGGAAGAACTGCCATTATGAAATCCTGAAGGAAGGACTTCAAGTCCGGTGCTAGAATAGATTCATCCACACCCCTCAACTTTACATTATTTCTCCTGGACCTATCTTCCAAATCCAGGGCTTTAGCTTGGGTTCTGGAGGCAAGGGTGCTCAGATCCTCATGTGCATCCCACAGACTGTTATGTGAGGAAACTAGCTCTGCCATCTTCTTCTCTAGCCTGTCTGTGCGGCTGCCCAATTCATCCACCTCCCCCTTCAAAGAGGCCACCGCAGAGCTAATATCTCCCTGCAGAGAGGCCCGGAGCTCTCCCAGCATGCTCCTGAGAAGGGAGTGGGTGATGGGGGATTCAGAGGGAGCCGCAGCTCCGTCTCCAGAGGCCGAGGACTGAGATCCACGGCTTGCAGCCCGGGCAGCCCTGGGAGACTGAGGAGCCATGTTTTCTCCCTGTGATAGGTGGGGAGGGGGGACAAAGAAGTCCGGAATGTGGCGGTCTAGATCACGGGAGCCCAGTCTATTTTTCCCCATGTGCTCACCGGTGCCTGGGGAGTCTGTTGCTGGAGGAATGGAGGACCAGGGATCCGAGGGAATAAAGTTATGAGCCGTGATGTCGGTTCCTGGTGAGGAGCTCCCGGTATGTGCGTCCTACACCATCAGTGGTTAGGACACGCCCCCCTATCGTTTGGAATGTTGAGGTGGACTCTAACCCTAACACTGCAAGGTCCATAAACAGATACAATATATCATTAGTAGATTGGTGCCACCTCACCCAATCCAGACCACGGGCTATTGTAATTCATGGAGCCACGTCAGGGTACACAAGGGGGGTGTATATACTGATGGGGATAGATTAATGAAGTATTACTACAAAAAAGCCCCAGAAGCGTGCATCATTAACCGTATACATCAACTTTTAACACCTTTACAATCCGGAAATGTGGTAGACTGGGTAATATAGGGATTGATGTCAGCTGTTTGTTGGCAGCTAGCATCAAGCCCTATTGCTAATGTCGTTATCAGTATGACAGCCAGCCAATTAGCAATACTTTCAGTAAAAAGAAAAAAACAACAACACTGAGATAAATCTTTTTTTGCATACAAAATAGACAGAGACAGCTCGTTATCCACTTTATTAGGTCCCACCAAGTTCCCCTCCAACTTAATTGTAATTGTAATTACTGTAATCTTGTGGTGGGGCGTCACGTGGCTGCCATCTTTGTATACCCAAGAGTCCTAAGATGGCGGCCACGCAGGTTTGCATGTGCTCTCTACGGGTGAGTGGGCTTTGCGGGGGTGAGCAGGCAGCGTGCTGCAGGGGTGAGTGGGCTGTGCAGGGTGAGCGGGGAGTGTGCTGCAGGGGTGAGCGAGCTGTGCATGGGTGAGCAGGGAGCGTGCTGCAGGGGTTAGTGGGCTGTGCGCGGGTGAGGGGGAGCATGCTGCAGGAGTGAGTGGGAGCGTGCTGCAGGGGTGAGTAGGCTGGGTGGGGGTGAGCGGGGAGCAAGCTGCATGGGTGAGTCAGGAGCGTGCTGCAGGGGTGAGTAGGGAGTGTGCTGCAGGGGTGATTAGGCTGTGTGGGGGTGAGCAGGGAGCAAGCTGCAGGAGTGAGTGGGGAGCGTGCTGCAGGGGTTAGTGGGCTGTGCGGGGGTGATTGGGGAGCATGCTGCAGGAGTGAGTGGGGAGCGTGCTGCAGAGGTGAGTAGGCTGGGTGGGGGTGAGCAGGCAATGTGCTGCAGGGGTGAGTGGGAAGCGTGCTTCAGGGGTGAGTGGGAAGCGTGCTGCAGAGGTGAGTAGGCTGTGTGGGGGTGAGCGAGGAGCAAGCTGCAGGGGCGAGTGGGGAGCATGCTGCAGGGGTGAGTGGGAAGCGTGCTTCAGGGGTGAGCGGTAAGCGTGCTGCAGGGGTGAGTAGGCTGTGTGGGGGTGAGCGGGGAGCAAGCTGAAGGAGTGAGTGGGGAGCGTGCTGCATGGGTGAGTGGGCTATGCGGGGGGAGCATGCTCTCAGATGCGCCGGACCATTCTGAGGATGGGGAACGCCATCTAGAGGGCCGGTGTGACTATGGGGTGGTTTGTGGGCGACTGCCGGACTGTTTACCCTTACGACATGGGGTTCATTGCGTCGGGTTTGGGGCATTACCCTGTCGTTTTGACAGTTAATGTGGCGTTGTATAAAAGTTGAGGTGAAGTATCAGGGCTGTTACTATGATTTCTTGTGTTTTCAGTATTAATGGGAAGTGTTGGGATGCTGCTATAGTGGTATGCGCATCCTTGCTGTGTTTGGTGCTGATATTATGGATGTATGTGGGGAGGGGGGGACTGTATACGTAAAGTTTATTAGGTGATACTTGTAATGATGGAGTAGTTGTTGCTAGTGGGGGCATCAATGGTAATTGGTGCACTCTCTTTAGTTACCATATGGTTAGGGTGCTTTCATATCTGCGTTTTTGCAGATCTGGCCGATTTCCGTTTGTTTTGCAGAAAGCGAATGCGGCAAAAATTCAATTTTTTCTAATGCATTTGTATAGGATTTGTGGCAATGTGTGGACACTTGCGTTTTCAGCTGGATGCGGCAAAACCGCACATGCTGTACCTGACCGCAAGCCCCATAGAAAATGAATGGGGCTTGCTGGATGGGTGTCACAAGTCGGCCGTTACGCGGCAGGTGCAGCGACATCTGCCGGATCTACCGTGAATAACACAATACCACTGTTTTGAAAGGGGCCTTAAAGAGTGATTAGCTGGCGGGAGCGCTCATCGCTCAGTTTAGACCAGTCAGCGTGCTCTGAAACTGTATCGCCATCCCCCAGTGCAGACAATAGAGCGGTTCCTGCAGAGGGACAGGGCTGGCGGGCTGCAAGATCCGGAAGTGATGCGGTGGAGGGAAGGAGATACAAGCTTCCAGAGCTGATACACGTAGGGGAGGAGTTACAAACTCCCCGAAGTGACACGAGGGAGCAAAGGAACTACAAGCTCCCTAAAGCGACACGGCGGAGGGGAGGAAGTGATAACTTGGGACCGCATACAGCAGGCCGGCACTTTCTCCTCCTTCTCCTGAGTTTTGAATCTCCAGGACACCGCCGGAGCAGCAAATGAACCAGGAGAAGTAAGTACAGATTATTTTTTTTAATAAGTGAGTGCAGTATGGCCAGAGGATTATGGGGGAAGGGGGGTTCATATACAAGGCTGCATATATAGTACTGCATTATATGGAGAGATATAAGGCTGCACTATATGAAAAGATAAAAGGCTGCATATACAGTATAATACCGCACTATATAGAGATATATAAGGCTGCATATATAATACTACACTATATGGAGAGATATAAGGCTGCACTATTTGGAAAGATATAAGGCTGCATATACAGTATAATACTGCACTGTATAGAGATATATAAGGCTGCATATATGATACTACACTATATAGAGAGATATGAGGCTACACATAATAAGGCTGCACTTATATGGAAAGATATAAGGCTGCATATACAGTATAATACTGCACTGTATGAAGAGATATAAGGCTGCATATATAATACTGCACTATATGGAGAGATATGAGGCTGCACATAATAAGGCTGCACCATTTGGGAGATATAAGGCTGCATACATAATACTGCATTATATGGAGAGATATGAGGCTGCATATATAAGACTGCACTATATGGAGAGTTTTGAGGCTGCACTATATGGAAAGTTATGAGCCTGCACTATATGGTAGGTTTTGAGGCTGCACTATATGGAGAATTTTGAGGCTGTATTATACTATATGGAGAGACTATGAGGCTGCATATATGGAGAGGGCTAGTAGGCTGTAATATACTATATGGAGAGGATATGAAGCTGTATTATGCTATAAGGAGGGCTAGGAGGCTGCATTATGATATATGGAGGGATGTGAGGCTGCATTATATTATACGGAGGATAATGGGGGTTCATTATACTAATTGAATGACTATGGGGCCCAGCTTATGAATGGAGGACTATGGGATGCATTATAATACATAGCGGACTATGGGGGTACATTGTAATATATGGAGGTATATGGGGATGCATTATAATAATTGGACGACTATGGTGACGGGAGGAGGCGGACCATATAAGCCAGGATGGGGGACATATATACCACGGTAAGGGCCATATTCCAGGAGGAGGGCCATATATAGCAGGATAAGGTACATTAATACATAATGAAGTGGGAGAGGGGTCAATTTGTGAGTCTTTAGAGGATTTAACCCCTTAGTGACAAAGAAATTTGTCATTTTTCATTTTCGTTTTTTCGCTCCTCGGCTCCCAAGAGCCATAACTTTTTTATTTTTCTGTCGACACAGACATATGATGGCTTGTTTTTTGCGGGACGAGTTGTACGTTCAGATGCAATAATTTGTTTTACCATATAATATACAGGGAAATTGCAAAAAAATTCCAAGTGCAGTGAAATTGCAAAAAAAGTGCAATTACACGTTTGTTTTTTGGGTTTTGTAGTCGCCGTGTTCACTATATGGTAAAACCGACGTGGCCATGTGATGCCTCGGGTCAGTACGAGTTTGTAGATACCAAACATGTATACCTTTACTGGTATCTAGGTGGTAAAAAAAAAATTCAAAAGCATGAGAAAAAAAAACTGCACTTTTTGTGCCATGTTCTGCGACCCGTAGCGTCTTCATTTTTCGGGATCTGGGGCTGGGTGACAGCTTATTTTTTGCGTCTCGAGCTGACGTTTTTTAATGATACCATACCTGGGTGGATGCGCTGTTTTGATCACCCGTTATTGCATTTTTTAGCATTGTTGCAGCGACCAAAAAACGTAATTTTGGCGTTTGAACCATTTTTTGCGCTACGCAGTTTATGGCTCTCATTATTTGATTTTTTATATTGATAGATCGGGCGATTCTGAACGCGGCGATACCAAATATGTGTTTTTTTTTTTTTTTTTAATACTTTTATTGTGGATGGGAGAAAAGCGGGGTGATATGAACTTATGTTTTTGTTTTTTTTCAACTTTGTAAAAACTTTATTTGCTTATTGATTCTTACTTTTACACAGCCCCTGTGAGAGGCATGCAGCTGCACAGACCGATCGCTTCTGACACATACAGATGAGCTGCAGCTCATCTGCATCTGTCAGAATCGCGTACCTGTTGTGGTTGGCAGCCCCTGCCAACCACAACCCGGAAGTGCTCTTTGACAGGCTCCGGGGTCAAGCCAGGACCCTGGCCTGTCACGTCAGCATGGGAGATCCCGCGATACTATCGCGAAATCTCCCCTGGAGCCGGGTAAGCACGTGCTGCACGCTCCTGCTCCCTTAGATCCTGCTCTCAGAGATTGATGGCGGGATCTAAGGGGTTAAACAGTGCCGATCGGCGGCGGGACCGATCGGAGCTGTTACTCCCACATCTCAGCTGCTGAGAACAGCTGAGATGTCGGAGCTTTGATGTGAGCTCCGTGCAGGAGCTCACATCAAACTCCCCCTAGTGGCAGCAGCCATATATATATATACGCAAGGCCGTCACTAAGGGGTTAAAATGTTACATGAGGCCCATACGTTTCATGAACATGCAGGGGAGCAGCACTAAATTCCGCACTGGGGCCCACCACACTCTGGTTGCGCCACTGCATATTACCAAAGTGCCAGTGCAAGTATCAGTGTCGTTGGAATGGGGGACAGGGACACCCCTCGCAAGGCTAACCCCACACGGCACTGAGTATGGACCGCACGCGGCACCGACTATGGACCGCACATGGCACCGACTATGCAGGGGCAAACCTACCATGAGGCCACCTCTGTAGGTTGCCTCAGGCAGTGGTAGGCAGAGGGCGGCATCGTCGGAGAGTCCGCTGCTTGTGTAGATTCTCCATGAACGCCGCACCCGCTCCTATAGTCTTAATCCCGAGCCGGCCGCTCTGTCTGCCGCTTTGCAAATCAGCACGGCAGGGAGTGATGACGTCATCACTGAGGGCCCCGTTGTGCCAAGTCCTGCAGAGCGGCAGACAGACACGGGAGACTGGAGCTGCGAGGAGAGAGGTGAGTACGTACATTTATTTTTTGTTTTTAAATCAGTGACCTGATGGGAAATAATGTGGGAAGTGCATTGTATGAGATAGAGCCATATGGATAGGGTACATTGTATGAGATAGAGCCCTGTGGATGGGATGCATTGTATGAGATAGAGCCCTATTGATGGGGTGCATTTTATGACCTGTGCATTATATGATCTGGAGGCCTATAAATGGGGTTCATTATATGATCTGGAGTCATATGGATGAGTTGCATTGTATGAGATGGAGCCCTGTGGATTGGGTGCATTATAAGAGATGGAGCCCTATGGATGGGGTACAATGGTACATGTATGAGATGGAGCCCTATGGATGGGTGCATTGTATGAGATGGAGCCCTGTGGATTGGGTGCATTATAAGAGATGGAGTCATATGAATGGGGTGCATTATATGATCTGGAGCCCTATGGATGGGGTGCATTGTATGAGATGGAGCCCTATGGTTGGTGTTGTGAGGCGGCGCGGCCGGCATGGTGCCCCATGGCCGGGGTGGATCACATGGGCTTTGTGAGGTATGGCCAGGCATGTTAGCTCATGGCCGGCATACAGCACAAGAGCCGATTCACATGAGCCTGTTTTACTCTGTGTGATTGCTCTGTTAGACCTGACCGGTGCACAGTGGGTTAATGGCTCCCAGGTCTGAAAATGTGGTAATTATTCACCTGACCAGTGCACAAAGGGTTAACTGCAGCCAGGTTTGTGGCTGAGAGTGGATGCTGATTGAAAGCACTACATTGCAGGTGTGGGTGTGGCTGCCAGGATAAGAAGCGGCCTGGTGTTCAGTCAGTAAGGCCGGTTTCACATTTGCGTTTGTGAACGCAGCCTGTTGCATTTTTTGTGCATTCGCTGGGGCTTGTTTTATCAGCAAGCGCCCGTAAGTGCACAGTATGGCAGCATTTACGTCTGGATGCCCTCCGCATGCAGACACAAACGCAAATGTGAACCCGGCCTGAGAGAGAAGAAGGAGTTTCTGTCTGTGAGAAACATCCAGCCAGTGGGGATGTGAATGTCAGAGGCGGTCCGTCCCTTTGGGACGTGAGGGAAGCCTGCCCTTCTCCATGCGGGAGGCACCTGTCCCTCTGATGGAGTGTGTGAGAGCCTGTGGCCAGACACAGGGGTTAAGTAGGTTCCTAGAGTAGGGAAGCCTTGGCCGACCCTGGAGGGTGCTCACTCGGATGTAAGGAGGAGACCTTGGGGACTCCGGGTTCCCCCATAACTCAGGTTTGCCAATCCCTGTTCTGTGCCTAGGAGGGCAGCAGCACCCTGGATATTGTATGATGTGTTTGTGTGTGTGTGGAGCAGTATGGATGTGGTCCATGGATGTAGTATGATGGACCGCATGCGGAGTGTAAGTTCCTGTAGGCTGGAGCCTGATAATATGCCATGTTGTATGTGAGATGTACCTAGATAGGCTCAGGCCAGGCGGTCGACCCCATTGGGAGCGACAGTCTAGTGGCTAGTTTTCTGATGGAGATGTGGTTACGGGTCCCTATGGATGGGGTGCATTGTATGATCTAGAGCCCTATGGATGGGCTGTATTACATGATCTGGAGCCCTGTGGATGGGGTGCATTGTATGAGATGAAGCCCTGTGGATGGTTGCATTATATGATCTGGAGCCCTATGGATGGGGTGCATTGTAAGAGATGGAGCCATATGGATGGTGTGCATTATATTATATGGAGCCTATGGATGGGGTTATTGTATGAGATGGAGCCATATGGAGGTGTGCATTATATGAGATAGAGCCCTATGGATGGGGTGCATTATATGATATGAGCCCTATGGATGGGGTGCATTGTATGACATGGAGCCCTTTTGATAGTTGCATTATATGATCTGGGAGCCCTATGGATAGGGTGCATTTTATGAGATGGAAGCCCTTTTGATGGTTGCATTATATGATCTGGGAGCCCTATGGATAGGGTGCATTTTATGAGATGGACCCTTTTGATGGTTGCATTATATGATCTGGAGCCTTATGGATGGCTCATTGTATAAGGGCTTGGATTTGTGTGCATTGCATGATATGGAGTCCTTTGGATGGGTGCATTGCATGATCTGGAGCTCTATGGATGAGGTGCATTGTATGAGATGGAGCCCTGGATGGTGCATTGTATGGTGGAGCCCTGCATGGATGCATGTATGATGGAGCTCTATGGATGGTGTGAATTGCATGATATGGAGTCCCTGTGGATGGGGTGCATTTATGAGATGGAGCCCTTTGATGGTTCATTATATGATCTGGAGCCCTATGGATGAAAATGAAAAAGGGAAGGGAAAGGAGGCGCAATAGTGCCTATCACTTAGACATGACAACGTGTATAAAGGAACCACTCACCTATTCAGGTTGTGGACCCAAACTGTTGCAGACAGTGTGATTTATGGATGGCGCTGCTTTGGACTCCACCGACCACTGCACGTGGAATCACACAGTAAAAAATGGGAAGGAACGGTGTTCACCAGTTGAGGAAGACGCCAGAAGCGTGAAACGCGTGGATGAATAAAATTTTGATCACATCACATTGATCGTGAGTTCTTCTGGAATAAGTGATCTGGCAGCCGCGGACTGGGTACACCTTTCTCATTTTTACGGAGCCCTATGGATGGGATGTTATTACATGATCTGGAGCCCTATGGATGGGAGGCATTGTATGAGATGGAGCCCTGTGGATGGTTGCATTATATGATCTGGAGCCCTATGGATGGGGTGCATTATATGAGATGGAGCCCTATGGATGAGGTGCATTGTACATTGTATGATCTGGAGCCCTATGAATGGGGTGCATTGCATGATATGGAGCCCTATAGATGGGGTGCATTGCATGATAAGGAGCCCTATGAATGGGGTGCATTGCATGATAAGGAGTCCTATGGATGGAGTGCATTGTATGAAATGGAGCCCTTTTGATGGTTTCATGATATAATGGGGAGCCCTATGGATAGGGTGCATTGTATGAGATGGAGCCCTATGTATGGGGTGCATTATATGAGATTGAGCCCTATGGATTGGGTGCATTATGTGATCTGGAGTCCTATGGATGGGGTGCATTGTATGAAATGGAGCCTTATGGATGGGGTGCATTGCATGATCTGGAGCCCTATGGATGGGTTGCATTGTATGAGATGGAGCCCTATGGTTGGTGTACATTGTATGGTATGGAGCCCAATGGATGGGGTGCATTGCATGAGATGGAGCCCTATGGATGGGATGCATTATATGATTTGGAGCCCTGTGGATGCAGTGCCTTGTATGTAATGGAGCCCTATGGATGTGGTGCATTATATGATCTGGATCCCTATCGATGGGGTGCATTGTATGAGATGGAGCCCTATGGATGGGGTGCATTGTGTGAGATGGAGCCATTTGGATGGGTTGCATTATGTGATATGGAGCCCTGTGGATGGGGTACATTATATGATATGGAGCCCTATGGATGGGGTATGTTATTTGATATTGAGCCCTATGGATGGGGTGCATTATATGATATGGAGCCCTATGGATTGGGTGCATTATATGATATGGAGCCCTATGGATGGGGTTCATTGTATGAGATTTAGCCCTATGGATGAGGTGCATTATATGATCTGGAGCCCTTTGGATGGGGTTCATTATATGAGATTTAGCCCAATGGATGGGGTGCATTATAAGAGATTAAGCCCTATGGATGGGGTGTATTGTATGAGATGGAGCCCTATGGATGGGGTGCATTATATGATCTGGAGCTCTATGGATGGGGTGCTATGTATGAGATGGAGCCCTATGGATGGGGTTCATTGCATGATAGGGAGCCCTATGGATGGGGTGCATTGCATAATATGCAGTCCTATGGATGGGGTGCATTGTATGAGATGGAGCCCTATGGATGGGGTGCATTATATGATCTGGAGCCCTATGTATGTGGTGAATTGTATGAGATGGAGCCCTATGGATGGGATGCATTATATGACATGGAGCCCTAAGGATGGGGGTGCATTATATGATCTGAAGCACTATGGATGGGGTGCATTATATGATCATAAGCCCTATGGACAATGTGCATTGTATGAGATGGAGCCCCATGGATGGGGTGCATTATATGATATGGACCCTATGGATGGGGTGCATTGTATGAGATGGAGCCCTATGGATGGGGTGCATTGTATGAGATGGAGCCCTATGGATGGGGTGCATTGTATGAGATAGAGCCCTATTGATGGGGTGCATTATATGATATGGAGCCCTGTGGATGGGTTGTATTGTATGAGATGGAGCCCTATGGATGGGGTGCATTATATGATCATGAGCCCTATGGACAAGGTGCATTGTATGAGATGGAGCCCTATGGATGGGGTGCATTATATGATATGGAGCCCTATGGATGGGGTGCATTGTATGAGATGGAGCCCTATGGATGGGGTGCATTGTATGAGATGGAGCCCAATGGATGGGGTGCATTATATAATCTGGAGCCCTATGGATGGGTTGCATTGTATGAGATGGAGCCATGTGAGATACTCATAGTGTCTCTCTGCTCTAACACAACACATTTCATTGCAGTTTTTTACTTTCCCATTGAAGTCAATGTCATCCATTTACAACCTGAAGGAAAATCTTGCGCAACTTTTAGGAACTTTTAGCCCCAAAGGATGTGGCCCCTTTAACATAAAGTGTAGATATTGATTCTTGCACCCACACACACACACAACACATTATGGTTTTAACTTCTGTTTAATCTTTTAAATACCCGAAAAAAACAAAAATTGGTCGTACCCTGCAGACGTTACAAAGTATTGTATAGAGAATAAACCATTGCCCTCCCCAAAGCTGAACACATGCTGAAGATACTAACAATAGCAACATAGTAAAGGGTTAAACCAATGGGAGATTACCTATCTGTAGGCACAGTTATGGGGGGTCAGAGAGTGTAAACCTGTCAGCCTTAGGTTATGGAATATCATGAGTATTAGCTACATGGAATGTATTAATGGAAGGTTTGTGGCACGCCGGGAGCCGGGGGCGGTGGCAATATATTAGGAAATCTAGAAGGTGGGAATATAAATAATAGAACTTTTGTAAACTTTTCGGAGACCCCGCTGACAGGACGCGGCACCTCAGGTGTTGTCTTTAAACATTCTGTAGGCAAAGTGTAACAGGACCGAAGTAACATTTCCGAGGTGCCGCTTAGGGCCACCAAAAAAGGTGCCTGAGATGAGAGGTCGGCCTCAGCCCATTGGAACGAGAGCTGGAGAACGGCCAGGGTCAGGAGACTGTTCTGCACCCCGACCTCGATGCTGACTGTCCAACGCTGGGCGATGGGCACCTTCAACAAGTACGCCAGCACGTACCCGGTGCTAAGACCTACCAGTGGCGTACAGTCTACAGGAGATGGGTGAGGATACAGTAGGTGAGGAGAGAGGACCCTTCCCACGAGGGCTCACAGTCTACAAGGGATGGGTGAGGATACAGTAGGTGAGGAGAGAGGACCCTGCCCACAAGGTCTTACAGTCTACAAGGGATGGGTGAGGATACAGTAGGGGAGGATAGATGACCCTGCCCATGAGGGATCAGTCTACAAGGGATGGGTGAGAATACAGTAGGAGAGGGGAGAGGATCCTACCCATGAAGGATCACAGTCTACAAGGGATGGGTGAGGATACAGTAGGTGAGGAGAGAGGATTCTGCCCACAAGGGCTTACAGTCTACAAGGGATGGGTGAGGATACAGTAGGTGAGGAGCGAGGACCCACAGTCTACAAGGGATGGGTGAGGATACAGTAGGTAAAGAGCGAGGACCCTGCCCACGAGGACTCACAGTCTACAAGGGATGGGTGAGGATACAGTAGGTGAGGAGCGAGGACCCACAGTCTACAAGGGCTCACAGTCTATAAGGGATGGGTGAGGATACAGTAGGTGAGGAGCGAGGACCCTGCCCACGAGGGCTCACGGTGTACAAGATACAATACACTAAGCATGGAGGAATTCAGAGGCATAGGAAAGCTGTGTATAATGGAGTCATACCAGGTTGAGCTACAATACAGTAAGATTAGATTATCTCGGCACAGGAACATTTTAATTGTAAGAAAGCAGAATAGGCGGCACCACATTAAGGTATAAGCAGTAATATAGAGCAGTGATGGCGAACTCCAGGCCTCGAGTGCCACACACAGTCCAGGTTTTCAGGATTTCCATTGCATTTGACAGTTGGCAATCAAATTACCAACTGTCAAACTCTAAGGAAATCCTGAAAACCTGCACTGTGTGCGGCACTCGAGGCCTGGAGTTCGCCATCACTGATATAGAGGCTGCTCACCATGCCAGGTAAAGAGTGAGCCAGGGAAGAGAAGACAAGGCACAAATGGGAGCAACACCGCAAATAGATGGATAAAGGTGATAGAATAATGTTATTTAGGGCACAGATACAGGGGAGTGATTAAAGGCACTTAACAATGGGGCACATAGGACACACTGCAGCAATAGTGTCACATGCCTATAACTTCAATGGCTGGCACAAATGTAACAAAGTATCAAATATACAGTAAACAATGATGTATATCATATAGTAGGACCATCTGGATATGTGGTGACGGGCAATATGTAGCAAGTAACAAAAGAAATGAAAAAAAAATATAAAAAAAATCATATACGGAATAGCTGTAACCCCGTAACAGGAACTAGTAGGGGATGTAGCTGTACAAGGCCTAGTAGTTACAAGTAAAAGCTGGTGATCAGGTGTTAATGGCACAATATGATGGCAATCACAGGTTAATAACACAATATAATGGTGTGATAAAACCAGGCAGAGATGTGCAATCATTATACAACTCCAGCTGGTAGGAAGACAAGGCAACATCAAACCTGGATGTAACAAGAGAATCCCAAACACCACAAATCACTGGAAATCCAAGCATGAAGGTGTAATATCAGACCGTGCCGGATAGTAAGATGTCAGGTGGTAGATAACGAGCACAAGCTATTGAGACGTTAGAGGCTACAATAGATCGTTATCAATAAAGGTACCTTTACACGCCGCTACAGAAGGTAGAAAACAACCGGGTTACGGAGACAAATGTATCTTGCACCGTCAAATCAACCCGAGGTAGCGGCGTGTAAAGTAGCTTGTTGCCAGCCGTCACTTTCGGCACCTGTTTCAGAGCGGTGCTCTAAAACAGGTTGATTTCAACCCGATGGTAGCGGCGTCTAAATACGGTACGGTAAGGTTTTTTTCGCAACCTAGATAACTCCCCGGGGCGTGACACAGCCTCCGGGAAAACGCCCCCCTTCAGCAATCATTGGTGGAAGCTCCTGCGTTGCGATTGGTTGTCGCTGCATAGGGCGGCATATTTAAGGAGATGACCAGTCACAATACACAATTGCTCGAGCGTCATGTATTAATCAGCCTCCTGCGCTGGCTGGCCAATCATGATACTATTGCTTTGTCCTATCAGCGTACGAACGTCTCGTAATCCACAATTCTGGCACGCCTATGTGTTGTCCCTGCTGTACCAGGTCCTCCCATATTACCTTCTGTCACGGCGTGTAAATGAGGTAAGGTGCTCTACAGAAGGTAACTTGAGGCACCCGGCGGTGCATCCAGAAGTAGATTAAACCTTCTGTAGAGCACCTTTTAGCGGCGTGTAAAGGCGGTATCAGGTACCGTTTGCAACCGTTGGTGCGTGCTCGTGCACGTGAAGCACCCGGTTGTTCCTAACCTTATGTAGCTGCGTGTAAAGGTACCTTAAGGTGCATGGGGTATAGTCAGTGGTCACAAAATAGTAATCAAAGCCATCAATAGTCACCACAGAAGCCAGGGTAGTTAGAAGGCCGGGCCAGCCAAAGGATGGGCTGGGTGCTGCAGAGTCCCTGGATGGCTCTGTAGCATTTGTGCCAGCCATTGAAGTTACAGGCATGTGACACTATTGCTGCACCCAGGCCCCACATGGATGGCTCTATAGCATTTGTGCCAGCCATTGAAGTTACAGGCATGTGACACTATTGCTGCACCCAGGCCCCACATGGATGGCTCTGTAGCATTTGTGCCAGCCATTGAAGTTACAGGCATGTGACACTATTGTTGCACCCAGGCCCCACATGGATGGCTCTGTAGCATTTGTGCCAGCCATTGAAGTTATAGCCATGTGACACTATTGTTGCACCCAGGCCCCACATGGATGGCTCTGTAGCATTTGTGCCAGCCATTGAAGTTATAGCCATGTGACACTATTGCTGCACCCAGGGCCCACATGGATGGCTCTATAGCATTTGTGCCAGCCATTGAAGTTATAGCCATGTGACAATATTGCTGCACCCAGGCCCCACATGGATGGCTCTGTAGCATTTGTGCCAGCCATTGAAGTTACAGGCATGTGACACTATTGCTGCACCCAGGCCCCACATGGATGGCTCTATAGCATTTGTGCCAGCCATTGAAGTTATAGCCATGTGACAATATTGCTGCACCCAGGCCCCACATGGATGGCTCTGTAGCATTTGTGCCAGCCATTGAAGTTACAGGCATGTGACACTATTGCTGCACCCAGGCCCCACATGGATGGCTCTATAGCATTTGTGCCAGCCATTGAAGTTACAGGCATGTGACACTATTGCTGCCACCCAGGCCCCACATGGATGGCTCTGTAGCATTTGTGCCAGCCATTGAAGTTACAGGCATGTGACACTATTGCTGCACCCAGGGCCCACATGGATGGCTCTGTAGCATTTGTGCCAGCCATTGAAGTTACAGGCATGTGACACTATTGCTGCACCCAGGCCCCACATGGATGGCTCTGTAGCATTTGTGCCAGCCATTGAAGTTATAGCCATGTGACACTATTACTGCACCCAGGCCCCACATGGATGGCTCTGTAGCATTTGTGCCAGCCATTGAAGTTATAGCCATGTGACACTATTGCTGCAGTGTGTCCTATGTGCCCCATTGTTAAGTGCTTTTAATCACTCCCCTGTATCTGTGCCCTAAATAACATTATTCTATCACCTTTATCCATCTATTTGTTGCTCCCATTCGCCCATTTGTGCCTTGTCTTCTCCCAGGAACATTTTATATAACATCCAATTGTGGAGATAATTATTCCAAGATCTATTGATTCCAATGTATTTTGTTCATGGGAAAACTCCATTCAGGATGAGCCATTATTCATGGGCCCCTGCTGTGCGCCTGTCCCCCAGGCTATAATGTGCCAGCCAGCCCCTGGCCTCCATCACTTGGGTGTGGTAATATGGCTGGCGCAGAGCGGGATAGCTGGACAACATGACGCTGGAAGTGGATGACAGACGGGATGTCAGGATTATGGGAGTAGATTTCTACAGATCTGAGGATTCACTCACATATTATATAGGAATATCTGACTACAAGTCAGCTGTGGTGAAATTCTGTATGGAGCGTCTGGCACTTACCTGCTGGATTAATGTCCTGAAGGTCACTTTGAAATCCGTCCAATCTTCATAGGTGAGGTCTCCTTTTTGGTCTTTATAGTAGCAATCAGATAACAGTTCTAATGACAGTCTGGCAGTAAAACTGATGATGCCATCGGGTGGAAGCACCTCTCTGTGGAGGGGATAGTTCTCAATAATATTCCTCAGTATTTGTACCTGATATAGGTCTAGTGAAATTGGATTCATGGTCAGCAGCTGTCCATGTGTCCAGTCACTAACCATGCAACCAGTGAAATGACAGCTCTGAGCCTGTGCACATTCAAATGCTTGACACTGATCTGTGATGTCACAATGCTATGATGTCATCATTTGGAATGTTTTTTTTTTTTTTTTTTTTAACCATTAAAGTTTTTATTGATTTTGCTAAGTTTATCAGAGTACACAAATGATAACCAAGGCAACAAGCCAAAACAAGGCAATAGGGAAAATTGAGGGAAAACAGGGGATCGGAAGGGGGCAGGGGTAAGAGGTGTCAATCCAGAGCAGGTAAATACAATTCGGTATAGAGGAGTAACAGTAAAGACAATCAATTACAAATAGTGAAATAGAGAAATGACAACAAATGAGGATGCACTCCCCTGGCGAACTGTGACGTGGTCCATGGGTCCCACCAATTGGCGACCCTATTCTTTTTAGAAAGAGAATGCGCAGTTAGAGTCTCATAGCAATAATGCAGGTTGACCTTGGCAATTAGATCAGCTTTAGAGGGAACAGAAGGGACCTTCCAGTGAGAGGCAATACAGAGTCTGGCTGCCACCAAGATATTGGATACAATGGGTTGTAGTGGTGGAGGAATATCAATAAGGGAAATGCCCAAGAGAGCTAGCTGACCAGTAAGTTGAAAGGGAATATGTGTAACCTCAGATAAAAGAGATTCCACTTGGTACCAAAACGGGCGGACACGGGGGCACTCCCACCAAACATGGCCGAGAGAACCAACAAGTCCACAGCCCTTCCAGCAGAGGGAGGAAGAGAGCAGGTGGAACTTAGCAAGGCGGGTGGGTGGCATATACCATTGTAATTGAATTTTTTTCTGCTGCTCCATATGTCCCAAGCATGAGGAATACTTGGAGGAATGAGTCAGGGCAAAAAGCCAGTCGTCCCTTGACGTCGTGAAGGAAAGGATATTTTCCCACGAGGTCATAAAGGGGAGAGTCTGGGAAGATCCATGGATCAGCAGGGCAGTATATAACACCGATAATCCGTGGGAAATAAAGGTTTTGGGTTTAAAGAAGCGCTGGGCAGGGGAGTCAGAGATAACAGGTGAGTCTCTAAACAAGGTGGAAGAACGAAGGAGACTATGTAGTTGCAGATAAGTGAAATAGGCTGAGTTGGGGAGAGAGTATTGGAGTTGGAGTTCGCTAAAGGGTATCAAGCCGGAGGGCCGAAAGAGGTCCACTATGTGGAGTACTCCTCGACGTTTCCAGGGGGAGATTGAGAGACCATCTATCATACTAGCAGCAGCATCCAAAGTAACATAGCGGGCCACCGAAGGGAAGACAGATGGGCACACTTTTGCCCAAACTGTGATCGCAGCGGACATAGTGTGCAACAATTTTGTACGAGGCTGAGGGGACAAGAGAGCCACCTCCAACAATCTGTTAAGAGACGTCTGCGGAGCATAAAAGGATTCAATTTGGAGCCAGGGGAGATTAACAACCCCTTCCCACCAAAGTTTAAGGGGCTCGAGAAGGGCTGCCCTGTAATATGATGAAAGATTGGGAACGCCCAACCCCCCATATGAGTAAGGCAAAACCATCATTTTTCTCTTAATTCTATGGGGCTTATGATTCCAAATATAGGAATCTAAAAGAGACTGGAACCTAGAAATGCGATCAGAGGAGATGAACAAGGGCATACATCTAAATAGATATAGCAGCTTAGGGAGGAGCATCATCTTAGTAGTTTGGATCCTCGCCATCCATGAGAGGGAGGAATTAGAAAAAGATTGTATATCCTTCTTCAGTCCGTAAGCACAGCATCGCAGTTCAGTCTCACCATGTCAGCCAGTCGTGTCAATTTAATACCCAAGTAGGAAAAACTCGAGGGGGACCATAGAAAGGCGTATGAGGATTGAAGGCGGAGCTGAAGAGGAGAGAGAGGAAGAGAGGAAAAAGAGTGGATTTTGTCAGGTTGAGCTTGTAGTACGAGGCCGCAGAGAAGTCATTCAATAGAGACGAGATTGCAGCAAGAGAGTGCAGAGGATCAGTGCAAGTAAAAACTTCATCATCGGCATAAAGACTTAGGGCCCTTTCACATCAGCGTTTTTTAAATTTGCGGCAGATGCGGTGAAAAAACCGCATCTGCCGCAACTGCCGCATAACGGTTCCACTTGCGGCACGGTTGCGGTTTTTTCCATAGGAAGTATAGGGGGACTTGCGGCAGATGCGGCAAGTGCGGTATTGCACTTGCGGCAGGTGCGGCAGAGAAAAAAACCGCAGTAAGCCGCGGTTTTTTTCTCTGCCGCACTGCCGCAAGTGCAATACCGCACTTGCCGCATCTGCCGCAAGTCCCCTATACTTCCTATGGAAAAAACCGCAACCGTGCCGCAAGTGGAACCGTTATGCGGCAGTTGCGGCAGATGCGGTTTTTTCACCGCATCTGCCGCAAATTTAAAAAAACGCTGATGTGAAAGGCCCTACGTTTGTGTTCAGCCTTGCCCACGGGAATCCCCTTAATATCCTGAGATAGCCTGGTTATAGATGCGAGAGGTTCCATAATCAACGCAAAGATGAGGGGGGAGAGAGGGCAACCTTGGCGCGTACCATTGGTAATCCTGAATGTGCGTGAATAAAAACCAGAGGCACAAACTGACGCACTGGGATTTGTGTACAAGGCCATGATAGCACTGGGGATAGGACCAGAAAGGCCAAATTTTTCCAAAGTGCTTTGAATATATCCCCAGTGCACCCTGTCAAACGCTTTTTCGGCGTCAAGAGACAGGAATGCACCCTCTCCACCACATCAACCAAGTCAATCAGGCGTCTTGTCCCGTCCCTTGTCTGCCTCCCCGGCACAAACCCAACCTGATCTGAGTGAATGATAGAGGGAAGAATTGGAAGTAAACGGTTGGCCCAGATCTTGGCATAGATTTTAACATCAACATTAAGAAGCGCAATAGGCCTGAAGTTACCAGGGGACGTGGGAGGTTTACCCGGTTTAGGTAGAGTAGCTATGGAAGCTTCTAGGCCCTCCGGCCTAATAGAGCCGGATTTAGACCAAAAGTCAAATAGACGTTGGAGAAAGGGGGAGAGAACGGGAAGAAATTGGGTGTAATAGGGGAAGGAGAAGCCATCAGGGCCTGGGGCAGATTTCTTTTTTGAATCCTTTATACTTTGTGATATCTCAGAGGCTAGGATCGGGGAGTTTAAGGCAGCTAATTGATCTGATGTAATTTTAGGGAGGTTGGCTCTATCCAAAAATGCCGAGATAATGGATGGAGAGGGTTGGATAATCAAGGTGTCATTTTGGAGGTTATAGAGATTCGAGTAGTAATCGGCAAATTCATTAGCGATATGAATGGGATTATAGACTCGAGAAGAGTCAGATTTGATTAAAAAGGGAATTCTGGATTGGATTTCACGCTTTTTGACACGCCTGGCTAACAAGGCCCCCGCACGGTCACCCATAGAATAATAGTTAGCTTTAGACTTCCTGATGGTATTTGCCGCTCTGCGGAGTAAGAGCTGGCGAACCTTCATGCGGGCTTCTGTTAATTGCAGAAGGAGGTGGGCATTAGGAGAATTTTTATGCTGAGATTCAAGAGCGTGCAGAGCAGCCGTGGCCGAGTCGAGAGCCTGGGTGTATTTGCGTTTGCTTAAGGCTGCCATTTTGAGTAGATGACCTCGGACAACTGCCTTGTGAGCAAACCAAAGAGTATCTGGGGAGATGTCAGGGGAGTCATTAAGGAGAAAGAACTCCCTAAGGGAGTCCTCTAGAAAAGATACATTAGCCTGGTCGGTTAACAGGTGAACATTTAGGCACCAACGGGTCGGAGGATTTATGGCGAGAGGGTCAGAAAGAGAGACTGTGACCGGGGCATGGTCAGACCAAGAGATGCAACCCATAGTAGCTGCAGAACAATGCGGTAAGGCCACGTCATCTACCAAGATATAGTCAATTCTACTGTAGGTCGCATGTCTAGCAGACACCTCACCCAATCCAGACCACGGGCTATTGTAATTCATGGAGCCACGTCAGGGTACACAAGGGGGGTGTATATACTGATGGGGAAAGATTAATGAAGTATTACTACAAAAAAGCCCCAGAAGCGTGCATCATTAACCGTATACATCAACTTTTAACACCTTTACAATCCGGAAATGTGCCGTTTTTCCTTTCTTCCAAGAGCCGTAACCTTTTTTATTTTTGTCACTATAGACATATGAGGCTTATTTTTTGCGGGACGAGTTATGCTTTTTAATGACATAATTTATTTTACCATATATATAAATTAATAATAATAATAATAATAATAATATAGGGTACTGCAGAATAAGGAAACAATTCCAAGTGCAGTGAAATTGCAATAAAAGTGCAGTGTCATGATTTATTTTGTCACATTTGAAGAGTAAAGCTGACCTGCAATCGTAAGGGCGATCACTGTAAATAACAACCTTTAAATATCAAAAAAGATCAAAGATTATTTAGTGACTGACACACAAGACATGGACAATATTTAAAAACAATTAAAAAGGCAAAGAAGGCCTGTATGTACGGGCCCCTGCCCTAAAGTTATAATAAACAATGGTGTACTTGGCATAGGTATCAAGTTATACAGTAATAACCAGTGAACAATCAAAGTTACACCATTAATGGTATTAACACTGACAGAATATCACCATGTAGTCCTAGCTGGACCACAGCCAATAACCCACATTGTATGTCACAAGTCAATTAATGCATCAATACAGTCCCTGTCATCCCTAACCATGCAGAAAGAGCATTAGCACAGTATGAAAGTATGACCCACTGGTCCAGGGATGATCCCAAAACAATATCACCCCAATAAGCTAAGTGCCCCAAGTAATGAGGTCACCCTGCCGTCCAAATAGGGAAGGAGACCAAACCGAACCAAGCCTTACCCTGTCCTTAGTGGGAGAATCCCTGGCAGGATAAGTGAGGGTGACTATTGGGAAAAATTTGCTGTAAGTGCAAAAATAAGTGCTGGCAATAGCAGATCAAGCAATGAGAATAGTTATGGCGTCAGCTATAGGGGGGAGCCCAGGCTGAACCTCCACACGTTTCGTCACGGGGGTGACTTCATCAGGGGTAAGTCCGACATCTTCTGGGCAGCTCCTCTATAAATACCTATGATAATGCAATAAAGCAATAAGGAAATATTACACACCCGTGTGCGGATTACCATGGTTAGAGATGACAGGGACTGTATTGATGCATTAATTGACTTGTGACATACAATGTGGGTTATTGGCTGTGGTCCAGCTAGGACTACATGGTGATATTCTGTCAGTGTTAATACCATTAATGGTGTAACTTTGATTGTTCACTGGTTATTACTGTATAACTTGATACCTATGCCAAGTACACCATTGTTTATTATAACTTTAGGGAAGGGGCCCGTACATACAGGCCTTCTTTGCCTTTTAATTGTTTTTAAATATTGTCCATGTCTTGTGTGTCAGTCACTAAATAAACTTTGATCTTTTTTGATATTTAAAGATTGTCTGTTATTTACAGTGATCGCCCTTAAGATTGCAGATCAGCTTTACTCTTCAAATATACATATTGTGATTGACATGCTAGGGGCACATCCTCATATTTATTGGTGGTGCCCTCAGCTACCCCCCTTTTTTATTTCTATGATTTTTTTTTTCTTGGCACTCAACACCAACTTTGGGCCGCACCCAGCGCCAACTATGGACCGCACCGAGCGCCAACTATGGACCGCACGCTGCACCGACTATGGACCGCACCCAGCGCCAACTATAGACCGCACGCTGCACCGACTATTGACCGCACGTTGCACCGACTATGGACCGCACCCAGCACCAACTATAGACCGCACCCAGCGCCAACTATGCACTGCACGCTGCACCGACTATGGACCGCACGCTGCACCGTCTATGGACCGCACGCTGCACCGACTATTGACCGCACGCTGCACCGACTATGGACCCCCCTGCCCGTGAGATCAAGTTGTCCCAAAGTACAGGAACCCTTTCAATGAAAACATGGATGCCTAGATAAGAAAAAATTTAATTTACTGGAAAGTACTTGTGACAAATCCTCTATTTAAAAAATCCTGATAAAAGCTGGTCTGAGCTTTATCTTCTATCCCTGAACATCACATCCACTCCTCTCACAGTCCCTCACATCCATTCCTCCGAATCACGCTAAATCCTAGGTCACAGCAAGGGACTATTGTTTTGATGTTGTGGTGTAAAATCACAACGTTTTATAGTCCCCCCCCCCAAATTGTTTAATATTAAAATAAATTATTTCATGGTAGATTATATCCCACACTGTGATTGACCTATTTTAATGTCACTACAGCTCAGAGATGGGAGTAGTGTATGTGATCAGATCTAGGGATGGGCGAATCTACTCGCTAGGACTCGTTACTCGGCGAGTAGTAAGGGACTCGCAGGACTCGGTACTCTGCGAGTTTCCCAGTGATTACTCGCATGAGTCCAATGCAAATCAAAGGCAAACGCTAACAAAACTAGGATTGCAATTGTTTGCATTAGACTCGTGCGAGTAATCACTGGCTACTTTGCCAGTGATAGCAGGGAGACTCGCAAAGTAACTGCTGTTTCTTTGCGAGCCGAGTCCAGCTGTCTTCTCTGTGCAGCTCCAGGGTCCTAGAGCCCGCCTGCTGCCTGATGTAGCAGTGCTGAGATTGTTCTCAGTCTGCTCATTCCCTGTGTACAGACATGAATGTCTGTGCACAGAGATGATGTAGGAGAGCTGAGATTGTTCTCAGTCTGCTCATTCCCTGTGTACAGACATGATGTAGCAGTGCTGAGATTGTTCTCAGTCTGCTCATTCCCTGTGTACAGACATCTATATTTATGCACAGGGGATGTAGCAGAGAGGACATCGCGTTTTGGACTGCGTCGGACGGAAGAGGATTTTTTAAATTAAAGATGGAGTCCCTAATGGCTTTTTTTTTTTTATTTCAAATAAAAAATTTTCTCTGTGTTGTGTTTTTTTAACCCTTTATTGGAGATTCTTAGTGGCTGGGTCAAACCTGGCCTGACATTAAGAATCTCGGGCTTAATACCAGCTTGTATAACAAAGCTGGTATTAACCCCTTTATTACCCAGCGTGCTACTGCCACCAGGGCCGCTGGAAGAGCGGGGTTCAGCGCCAGAGGATGGCGCTTCAATGAACGCGCCATCTTCTGGGGCGGCTGCGGGCTGCAATTTGCAGCGGGGGGTGCCCAGAAAGCTTGGGCATCCCTGCGCTGCGGATTCCAGCCCCCAGCTGCTTAGCTGTACCTGGCTAGACATAGAAATTGCGCGGAGCCCCACGCATTTTTTTTTTTATTATTTCATGAATTTCAGAGTCAGAGTCTCAGAGTCAGAGTCTCAGAGTCAGAATCTCAGAATTTCATGAAATAATTTAAAAAAAATGCGTCGGGCTCCGCGCAATTTCTATGTCTAGCCAGGTACAGCTAAGCAGCTGGGGGCTGGAATCCGCAGCGCAGGGATGCCCAAGCTTTCTGGGCACCCCCCGCTGCAAATTGCAGCCCGCAGCCGCCCCAGAAGATGGCGCGTTCATTGAAGCGCCATCCTCTGGCGCTGAACCCCACTCTTCCAGCGGCCCTGGTACCGATGGCACGCTGGGTAATAAAGAGGTTAGGGCCAGCTTTGTATTATCAGCTGGCCCTAAGCCCGAAATTTATGGCGGTCACGCCAATATTAGACATGACCGCCATGAATTTCTATTAAATTGTTTTAAAAAAAACACAACACAAAGAAAAATGTTTATTAGAAATAAAAAAAAAAAACATTAGGGACTCCATCTTTAATTAAAAAAATCCTCTTCCGTCCGACGCAGTCCAAAACGCGATGTCCTCCTTACATCTGGCTATTAAATCCCCGGTGCATAGATAAAAATAGAATTTAGAAATCTTGTACACAGGGAATGAGCAGACTGAGAACAATCTCAGCTCTGCTACATCATCTCTGTGCACAGACATTCATGTCTGTACACAGGGAATGAGCAGACTGAGAACAATCTCAGCTCTGCTACATCATCTCTGTGCACAGACATTCATGTCTGTACACAGGGAATGAGCAGACTGAGAACAATCTCAGCACTGCTACATCAGGCAGCAGGCAGGCTCTAGGACCCTGGAGCTGTGGCAGCCAGCACAGAGGAGAAAGCAGGACTCTTATCTGTGCGAGTTGAGTTTCCCAGCGATTACAGTTGCAAAGTAAACGAGTCCAATGCAAATAAATGGCAAAACTAGGATTGCTTCAGGCTGAAGCTTCCGAGACACACCTGCGATTTGTAAATCTCACACTACTCGCTATTACTCGCTTCCCCATTCATTAACATTGGACTCGCTAGACTCGCAACGAGTAGCGAGTCCTGGGCTCGGACTCGCTAGAGTCAAGCGATTCCGAGTAATTTAGGATTCGCCCATCACTAATCAGATCTGATCTGCCCAATGAAGAATCTGTCACTACAATCATCACTACAATCATGACCTATAATAACGTCACACCAGCTCAGACACAGGAGAAGTGTAAGTGATTAGATCTGATCTGCCCAATAGAGAATCCATCACTGCAATAATGTCATGCCAGCTTGGAGATGGTAGTGGTGTAAGTGATCCGATCTGCCCAATGAAGAATTCATTACTACAATTATGTCACGCCAGCTTGGAGACGGAAGAAGTGTAAGTGATCAGATCCGATCTGCCCAATGAAGAAGCTGTCACTACTGATTGTATGTGATGGGCAGACAATATCACAGAGCAGAGTGAATGCGGAAATTTCAGTCCTACATTTCCCTACCTGACAGAAACGTAGCTTTAAGCTACCTGTGGCATGTTAATGCCCGTCGGGGTGAAGACTTTCTAGAACATGCGGTTGTACTTGCAGAGTTTTTAACCCTCACGTTCATCTCATGCAGTGATAAGATGGAGACATGTACAAACAATGGACAAATGATATTTGCAGCTTCTTGGTACCGCTTCTTGGTCAGAGAGGTTAAGCGATTTTGGAGCCATTTTTTTCATGCCATGTATTACATCTGATCACAGTCTGCACCTCTGTCCTATCAGTCTACTCATCCGGATCGGCGGCAATGTCTGGACGAGGTGCAGTTACTGTCGGTAGTCAATGGCCAACAAATCAGGAGAAATGAGGAGAAATCGGGACAGATCCTCAATGGCCAGTGCCCTCCGGTCCTGCTCGAGCCTCCCGGACGGCTCCTTTATTCCAGGTCTAGCGTGCGAGGCGGCACACAGCCTTGATCAATAGAAGTGTATGTAGTGGGTGTGTCTGACTAGTGGACGTGGCCTCGCTCAAAAAAAGTGTATGGGTATGTGACTGGTAAGTGTTGCCAGTTAATTGGAGTGGCGTCGATCAGTAGAAGTGTATAGACTGGGTGTGTCTGACTAGTGGGTGTGGCCTTCTAGTGGGTGCGGCATTGCTCAATAGAAGTGTATGGAGTGAGTGTATCTGACTAGTAGGTGTGGTCATCTAGCATAACTGCGGACAATTGACTGCCGTTCCCAGCTCTGAAACCCACAAATCCTTACAGAGCACAGTGCTTGTACTGGGAGGACTGAGAAGTCTGCAAGTCACTGAGTCACACAGAGTGACTGCAGAATTATCAATTTAGACCGGACAAACCGTCTCAGAATGACCTATCCTTGGGATGAAACTGATGGGGGTCCGAAACCCGGCACTCCCACCAATCAACTGGTATCTATGGTTGCTGGACGTACACAGTGCACAGAGAGGAACAGCGCTGTATAGTGGCCGCTCTCTGCTACTGCAACTAAAGACTGAGACTGAATGGAAGCCCCCCCACCCCTCTCATACTGATGACTTATCTGAGGGACAGATCATTAATAGTAGAGAAGTGGACAACCCCTTTAAGACTCTCTGAATATATGGATATATACATTTCTTTGTATTCTTGTTATATATACGGGTTATTTAAAATAATGATATTAAACAAATAACAGAGACCTTTACCTGCTTAAATGGAGATTTGTCCTGAACCCCTTTTGCCCCCACGAAGACCCAGCTGTCCCTGAAGGCGACGTCCTTGGCCGAGGAGCTGCCGAGCTCCATGTACATCTTCCTGGTGTCTTCATCCATTCTTGAAGATGAGACAGAAGCTCAGATCGGTTCACAATACAGAAGATTCAGCTCTGGAAACTCGGATAAACTCTCTCTTCACTCACTTTGTGGCTGGATCGTCATAAGAAGCCAAAAGCACCAGAGTCCCTTCATGGATCGGGCGCAGGAAGTTCATCAGCTCCACTACATCTAAAGACAAAAAATGGCGACTAAGTGACGTGAACACAGAGCATTAGACACATTGGACATTAGACGACACATTGGATTAGATTCTAGGTGACAGGGACGAGTTGTAGTTTTCAATAAATATGCCGCGTACAAAGACGGCATAATTACCTTGCGAGGTCACAGAAAGTCGCCAATCTACACTATGATTATACCTCGGGGTGATCATCTTTACTTCACCTTTACTGTCACGTGTGAACCAGGACGGCCGCCATATTTAACCCTAACAAAGGGCACTTAGGTACGTTCTACCATTGGGTCCACGTCTACGGAGCAGGGAAAGAAGATCTGATCGCTGCTGTTCATCCACTTAAAATGTCACCGACAGCAACATTGTAATTGGGCAGAAATTAAATATTATATACGTGTTGGTATATTTATTCTATCACCTCCTATTCCTGGTATAAAAATCTACAAATAAAAAGGTAACATGTTTGGTGCCACCGGGTACAAAAAAAAAAAGTGATGGCTCTTGAAAGATCGAAAAAGAAAAGGTCAAAAACTAAAATTGACTGTGGGAGAAAGGAGTAAGGATCCCGAGTAGGAGACGGTCCTCCAAATGTTCCGGAATACATCACAGTGCAGATATGGAGAACGCCCCGCTGTATTGTCTCACCCGGCAGGACGTTACCCCGAGTCTCACACGCCGCTCTACTCACATTTCATCTTCACAGCAGAGCTTTCGTCTATTGACGTTGGCTGCTCCGCTCACCACTCGGAAGGCAAAATGCTTGTCGGGGCAGGGCTGCGGCAACCCACGTTTATATTTCCTTGGACGGGGATCTGCGAGGAAAGACAGATGGAAATCACAGATTGACGGAGACATGACAGCTTGGTTTAGTGAACAATTATTAACCTAAATTGTGGCCGCTGTATCAAGGCTAACTCAAATTTAAAAAACACCTATGTATGAATGAGTTTTTTAGCCCAAAGTATTGGTACAAAATATCACTTTATTGGAATAATATTGATACAATCATTAAAACAATTTATACATGACAGAAATTCTCAATTATATCCCATAAAGAAACCAAGACACCCCATCTTTATTTCATTGTTCACTACAAAGGACATTACTCGTTTAATGCTTAATACATGTATAGGGTTAATTGCTTTTATGGTGCCCAGTATAGCCTAACTTAAGGTGCCTTAAATCCTGAATAAAGTGCAAAATGTGCAAAAATGCGTGTAACAATAGTATATCTCAGTTACCTTGATTATACACTAACAACCAAAATGAGTGTAATATATTCACTCCATGCAAACAGGTGCAGAAAACGTTTCTTGTGAACCATAGAACATCCCAACAATGGTGAAAGATGTAGAACAAAGTTTCGCACAAGGCTTCTTCAGAAACCCAGTGGTGTTAGTTAGGCAGCAACTTATATATGGTATCAGGACTGGGTGATACTTGTGCACCTTTTATCTGATTTAACAAGTATCCCTGAGTTGCCTTGTGCGAAACGCGTTAAGGGTGAGCACATTTCCTCCCACAGGACCGGTTCACTACACTGACCCTTTATAGGACTTTCTCATTTGTGTATCTTAGTATGTGAAATTGCTTTGGCAGCCTATTAGTATTAGTTTTACTACTATGGATATTTTCCACACCTTCTTTATTCTTTATCCTATTTTTTATCTTATTTGGTAATCCTGATTTGTTGTGAACACACACTTTGTTCTACATCTTTCACCATTGTTGGGATGTTCTATGGTTCACAAAAAACGTTTTCTGCACCTGTTTGCATGGAGTGAATACATTACACTCATTTTGGTTGTTAGTGTATAATCAAGGTAACTGAGATATACTATTGTTACAGCATTTTTGCACATTTTGCACTTTATTCAGGATTTAAGGCACCTTAAGTTAGGCTATACTGGGCACCATAAAAGCAATTAACCCTATAAATGTATTAAGCATTAAACGAGTAATGTCCTTTGTAGTGAACAACGAAATAAAGATGGGGTGTCTTGGTTTCTTTATGGATATAATTGAGTATTTCTGTCATGTATAAATTGTTTTTAATGATTGTATCAATATTATTCCAATAAAGTGATTTTTGCACCAATACTTTGGGCTAAAAAACTCATTCATCCATAGGTGTTTTTTTTTTGTTTAGTGAACAAGTCCGGCATCAGCCTAAGGCTATGTGCCCACAGGACATTTTTACAGCAGCCCTGAACGCAGCAAAACCTGTCATGGTTTCAAGGATCCTAGAGTCGTGGCCAGGAGATTAGCTATGATCTTGTCTGCGTTTCTTGCGCGTTTTTATGGGTTTTTGCTGCTGCATCTTTCTCGCGTTTTTTATGTGTATTTGCATTGACTGCAGCAAAAACGCCGGAAAATAGAACATGTCAATTCTCTCCATTCGCAGGAAACCGCAGGATTTGACAGTTCTGATACAGAACTACAATGGGGAATCAGCTATAAAAAGCTTCTTACCTATTTTACAGAACATAGTCCAGATGCAAGGGAGGGCGCCGGCCCAAGCTCTGGATGCCGGAGGGGCACCGCCCTGAGCCCCAGACACAAGGGAAGGCCGCCGCCCCGAGCCGCAGACACCAGGGAGGGCGCCGGCCCAAGCTCTGGACACCAAAGGGGGCACCGCCCTGAGCCCCAGACACAAGGGAAGGCCGCCGCCCTGAGCCACGGACACCTGGGAGGGCGACCGTGCCAAGCCCTGGACACCAGCCCGAGCCCCGAACGCCGCCACCACCCTGAGCCCCGGATGCAAGGAGGAGGTGCCACCTCGAGCCCTGGACGCCAGGGAGGCCGCTGCCCCTGGACAAAAGGGAAGGAGCCACCACAGACACCAGGGAGGGTGCCACCCCAAAGCCCCAGACATCAGGGATGGAGCCATGCTGAGCCCCGGACACCAGGGAGGGAGCCGCACGAGCACCAGACACCAGTGTGGGAGCCGTGCTGAGCCCCGGACACCATAGAGGGAGCCGTGCCGAGTCCTGGACACCATAGAGGGAGCCGTGCTGAGCCCTGGACACCATAGAGGGAGCCGTGCCGAGCCCTGGACACCATAGAGGGAGTCGTGCTGAGCCCCAGACCCCAGGGAAGGAGCCGTGCTGAGCCCCGGACACCATAGAGGGAGCCGTGCCAAGCCCTGGACACCAGGGAGGGAGCCGTGCTGAGCCCCAGACACCAGGGAGGGAGCCGTGCTGAGCCTCGGACACCATAGAGGGAGCCTCAGCCCAGCTCAGGGGGCTGTAGCCGACACCATGAGGGAGCCGTGCGAGCCCCAGACTCCAATGAGGGAGCTGTGCTGAGCCCCGGACACCATAGAGGGAGCCGTGCCGAGCCCTGGACACCAGTGAGGGAGCCGTGCTGAGCCCCAGACACCAGGGAGGGAGCCGTGCTGAGCCCCAGACACCAGGGAGGATGCGGTCCAAGCCCCGGACACCAGGGAGGACGCCGGGCCGAGCCCGGACACCAGGGAGGACGCCGGCCCGAGACCCAAACACCAGGGAGGACGCCGGCCTGAGCTCCGGACGCCAGGGAGGACACCGGCCCGAGCCCAGACACCAGGGAGGAGACCGCTCTGGATGCCAGGGAGGACGCTGGCCGAGCCCCGGACACCAGGGAGGACGCCGGCCCGAATCCTGGACACCAGGGAGGACGCCGGCTCGAGCCTCGGACACCAGGGAGGATGCCGGCCCGAGCCCTGGACACCAGGGAGTGAGCCACCGCGAGCCCTGGACCCCCGTCCCCACCCCCACTAAAGCCCCTATGATGTAAAGCCTAGAAATCTTTGGCAAATAAAGCTGTGTTGTACCCGGTCTGGTCCATATATTAGATGTGACTTTAAACTGTAAATGTGCACCAGGAGAACGACCACGAGTGGTGCTGCCAAAAAATGTTTTTTCTTAACTGTGAGGGGGGTAAGAGGGTCGACGATGGGACATTTCCATCTCATATAATTGATGCCATTTGTCTGATTCACTACAAATGCAGCAATAATTTAGTGCTGTGACCCCTGCACAGTCTTCTACCTCCCCTCACTGTGCAGGATAACGAGGTGCGACAGGTCTCTGTACAGAGGACGGAAGCAGCACAGTTGGGCACCTGAGTGATAGGGCCCCTCTATTCTCATGACTATGGGGGGCCCCTATTCTCATGACTATGGGGGGCCCCCTATTCTCATGACTATGGGGGGCCCTCTATTCTCATGACTAAGGGGGGCCCCTCTATTCTCATGACTATGGGGGGGCACCTCTATTCTCATGACTGAGGGGGCCCCTCTATTCTTATGACTATGGGGCGGCTCCTCTATTCTCATGACTACAGGGGGGCCTCTATTCTCATGACTATGGGGGGGCCTCTATTCTCATGACTATGGGGGGGCCCTCTATTCCATGACTTGGGGGGGCCTCTATTCTCATGACTGTGGGGGGCCTCTATTCTCATGACTATGGGGGGCCCTCTATTCTCATGACTATGGGGGCCTCTATTCTCATGACTGGGGTGGAGGTCCCTCTATTCTCATGACTATGGGGGGCCCTCTATTCTCATGACTATGGGGGGTCCTCTATTCTCATGACTATGGGGGGTCCCTCTATTCTCATGACTATGGGGGGCCCTCTATTCTCATGACTATGAGGGGCTCCTCTATTCTTATGACTATGGGGAGGCCTCTATTCTCATGACTATGGGGGGCCTCTATTCTCATGACTATGGGGGGTCCCTCTATTCTCATGACTATGGGGGGCCTCTATTCTCATGACTATGGGGGCTCTTCTCTACTATCCTTCATGACTATGGGGGGCCTCTATTCTCATGACTATGGGGGCCCTCTATTCTCATGACTATGGGGGGCCTCTATTCTCATGACTGTGGGGGGGCCTCTATTCTCATGACTATGGGGGGTCCCTCTATTCTCATGACTATGGGGGTCCCTCTATTCTCATGACTATGGGGGCCCTCTATTCTCATGACTATGGGGGGCCCTCTATTCTCATGACTATGGGGGGTCCCTCTATTCTCATGACTATGGGGGGCCTCTATTCTCATGACTATGAGGGGGCCCTTATTCTCATGACTATGGGGAGGCTTCTATTCTCATGACTATGGGGGGTCCCTCTATTCTCATGACTATGGGGGGCCCTCTATTCTCATGACTATGGGGGCCCTCTTATTCTCATGACTATGGGGGGTCCTCTTATTCTCATGACTATGGGGGCCCTCTATTCTCATGACTATGGGGGGCCCTCTATTCTCATGACTATGGGGGGCCCTCTTATTCTCATGACTATGGGGGGCCCTCTTTTCTCATGACTGGGGGGACCTCTATTCTCATGACTATGGGGGGTCCCTCTATTTCTCATGACTGTGGGGGGCCTCTATTCTCATGACTATGGGGGTCCCTCTATTCTCATGACTATGGGGGGCCTCTATTCTCATGACTATGGGGGTCCCTCTATTCTCAGGACTATGGGGGGCCCTCTATTCTCATGACTATGGGGGGTCCCTCTATTCTCAGACTATGGGGGCCCTCTATTCTCATGACTATGGGGGGCCCTCTATTCTCATGACTATGAGGGGCCCTCTATTCTCATGACTATGGGGGGTCCCTCTATTCTCATGACTATGGGGGGTCCCTCTATTCTCATGACTATGGGGGGCCCTCTATTCTCATGACTATGGGGGGGCCCTCTATTCTCATGACTATGGGGGGTCCCTCTATTCTCATCACTATGGGGGGGCCCTCTATTCTCATGACTATGGGGGGTCCCTCTATTCTCATGACTATGGGGGGGCCCTCTATTCTCATGACTATGGGGGGTCCCTCTATTCTCATGACTATGGGGGGGCCCTCTATTCTCATGACTATGGGGGGCCCTCTATTCTCATGACTATGGGGGGCCCTCTGTTCTCATGACTATGGGGGGTCCCTCTATTCTCATCACTATGGGGGGGCCCTCTATTCTCATGACTATGGGGGGTCCCTCTATTCTCATGACTATGGGGGGGCCCTCTATTCTCATGACTATGGGGGGTCCCTCTATTCTCATGACTATGGGGGGCCTCTCTATTCTTATGACTATGGGGGGTCCCTCTATTCTCATGACTATGGGGGGTCCCTCTATTCTCATGACTATGGGGGGGCCCTCTATTCTCATGACTATGGGGGGTCCCTCTATTCTCATGACTATGGGGGGTCCCTCTATTCTCATGACTATGGGGGGGCCCTCTATTCTCATGACTATGAGGGGGGCCCTCTATTCTCAAGATTACAGTGGGGGCCTCTAGTCTCAGGATTACCAGGGGGAAGGGGGGGGACCTCCATTCTCAGGATTATTATTGGGGGGCTCCTCTATTCTCAGTACCTCCACCATTGATAAAGCAATGTGAAGCGCCATCACTTTATAAGATGGGAATATCCCTTTAAGTGTCAGTGACCTCACCCGCTAACCGCATCATTCACAGAAGAGGCACAAGTCCTGCCCTAGCGCTCGGGGCCGCTCCTCTCCTGGACGTATCTGGAAAATACAACAACAATATAAGAATGATATTAATACAGGCTGTATACAGGCAATGCAAACTCAGGACATGGACACATTGTCACATATATTGTGGATGTGACTTTCTAACCTAATGGTGGGATGAGAAGAATCAAAGAGATAATGAGGATGAAGCAGCTGTTCCCACACAATAAAAGGTGATGACACATATGTACCGGGACTTGCAAAAATTATTTGGTAATTTCACATTCTCCCACTAGATGGCAGTGTTACCGCTCTTTATGGCCTCCATGGTCTAATAATAGCGGTCTGGGGAGCAACAGCATCAGGGAGACAATTATAAGGGGAGGCGATAATGTGTCCAGCGGGCTGATTACAGAGCCATCATTCCCATATACCCTATATACAGGAGCACTCAGGCTGTACATAGAGCCATCACTCCCATCTCCCCTATATACAGGAGCACTCAGGCCATACATAGAGCCATCACCCCCATCTCCCCTATATACAGGCGCTCAGGTCATATATACAGTTAGGGCCAGAAATATTTGGACAGTGACACAAGTTTTGTTATTTTAGCTGTTTACAAAAACATGTTCAGAAATACAATTATATATATAATATGGGCTGAAAGTGCACACTCCCAGCTGCAATATGAGAGTTTCCACATCCAAATCGGAGAAAGGGTTTAGGAATCATAGCTCTGTAATGCATAGCCTCCTCTTTTTCAAGGGACCAAAAGTAATTGGACAATGGACTCTAAGGGCTGCAATTAACTCTGAAGGCGTCTCCCTCGTTAACCTGTAATCAATGAAGTAGTTAAAAGGTCAGGGGTGGATTCCAGGTGTGTGGTTTTGCATTTGGAAGCTGTTGCTGTGACCAGACAACATGCGGTCAAAGGAACTCTCAATTGAGGTGAAGCAGAACATCCTGAGGCTGAAAAAAAAGAAAAAATCCATCAGAGAGATAGCAGACATGCTTGGAGTAGCAAAATCAACAGTTGGGTACATTCTGAGAAAAAAGGAATTGACTGGTGAGCTTGGGAACTCTAAAAGGCCTGGGCGTCAACGGATGACAACAGTGGTGGATGATCGCCGCATACTTTATTTGGTGAAGAAGAACCCGTTCACAACATCAACTGAAGTCCAGAACACTCTCAGTGAAGTAGGTGTATCTGTCTCTAAGTCAACAGTAAAGAGAAGACTCCATGACAGTAAATACAAAGGGTTCACATCTAGATGCAAACCATTCATCAATTCCAAAAATAGACAGACCAGAGTTAAATTTGCTGAAAAACACCTCAAGAAGCCAGCTCAGTTCTGGAAAAGCATTCTATGGACAGATGAGACAAAGATCAACCTGTACCAGAATGATGGGAAGAAAAAAGTTTGGAGAAGAAAGGGAACGGCACATGATCCAAGGCACACCACATCCTCTGTAAAACATGGTGGAGGCAACGTGATGGCATGGGCATGCATGGCTTTCAATGACACTGGGTCACTTGTGTTTATTGATGACATAACAGCAGACCAGAGTAGCCGGATGAATTCTGAAGTGTACCAGGATATACTTTCAGCCCAGATTCAGCCAAATGCTGCAAAGTTGATTGGACGGCGCTTCATAGTACAGATGGACAATGACCCCAAGCATACAGCCAAAGCTACCCAGGAGTTCATGAGTGCAAAAAAGTGGAACATTCTGCAATGGCCAAGTCAATCACCAGATCTTAACCCAATTGAGCATGCATATCACTTGCTGAAATCCAGACTTAAGACGGAAAGACCCACAAACAAGCAAGACCTGAAGGCTGCGGCTGTAAAGGCCTGGCAAAGCATTAAGAAGGAGGAAACCCAGCGTTTGGTGATGTCCATGGGTTCCAGACTTAAGGCAGTGATTGCCTCCAAAGGATTCGCAACAAAATATTGAAAATAAAAATATTTTGTTTGGGTTATGTTTATTTGTCCAATTACTTTTGACCTCCTAAAATGTGGAGTGTTTGTAAAGAAATGTGTACAATTCCTACATTTTCTATCAGATATTTTTGTTCATCCCTTCAAATTAAACGTTACAATCTGCACTTGAATTCTGTTGTAAAGGTTTCATTTCAAATCCAATGTGGTGGCATGCAGAGCCCAACTCGCGAAAATTGTGTCACTGTCCAAATATTTCTGGCCCTAACTGTAGAGCCATCACTCCCATCTCCCCCATACAGGCGCTCTCAGGCTGTACATACAGCCATCACTCCCATCTCCCCCATACAGGAGCGCTCAGGCCATACATAGAGCCATCACTCCCATCTCCCCCATACAGGAACACTCAGGTCATCCATAGAGCCATCACTCCCATCTCCCTATACAGGAGCGCTCAGGCCATACATAGAGCCATCACTCCCATCTCCCCCATATACAGGAGCGCTCAGGCCGTACATAGAGCCATCACTCCTGTCTCCCCTATACACAGGAGAGCTCAGGTCATACATAGAGCCATCACTCCCACCTCCCCCATACAGGAGCGCTCAGGTCATACATAGAGCCATCACTCCCATCTCCCCTATATACAGGAGCACTCAGGCCGTACATAGAGCCATCACTCCCATCTCCCCCATACAGGAGCGCTCAGGTCATACATAGAGCCATCACTCCCATCTCCCCTATATACAGGAGCACTCAGGCCATACATAGAGCCATCACTCCTGTCTCCCCTATATACAGGAGCACTCAGGCCATACATAGAGCCATCACTCCCGTCTCCCCTATATACAGGAGCACTCAGGCCATACATAGAGCCATCACTCCTGTCTCCTCCATACAGGAGCACTCAGGCCATACATAGAGCCATCACTCCCATCTCCCCTATATACAGGAGCACTCAGGCCATACATAGAGCCATCTCTCCTGTCTCCTCCATACAGGAGCACTCAGGCCATACATAGAGCCATCACTCCCATCTCCCCTATATACAGGAGGAGCACTCAGGCCGTACATAGAGCCATCACTCCCGTCTCCCCCATACAGGAGCACTCAGGCCGTACATAGAGCCATCACTCCCATCTCCCCCATACAGGAACGCTCAGGTCATACATAGAGCCATCACTCTCATCTACCCTATATACAGGAGCACTCAGGTCATACATAGAGCCATCACCCCCGTCTCCCCCATACAGGAGCGCTCAGGTCATACATAGAGCCATCACTCCCATCTCCCCTATATACAGGAGCGCTCAGGCCATACATCGAGCCATCACTCCCATCTCCCCTATATACAGGAGGAGCACTCAGGCTGTACATAGAGCCATCACTCCCGTCTCCCCCATACAGGAGCACTCAGGTCATACATAGAGCCATCACTCCCATCTCCCCTATATACAGGAGCACTCAGGCCATACATAGAGCCATCACTCCTGTCTCCCCCATACAGGAGCGCTCAGGTCATACATAGAGCCATCACTCCCATCTCCCCTATATACAGGAGCACTCAGGCCATACATAGAGCTATCACTCCCATCTCCCCCATACAGGAGCGCTTAGGCCGTACATAGAGCCATCATCCGGCTCCAGCCACGGTTTCTGTTTCTCTACAGTAACCCCCTATGTATCAGGCCTTTCCTCCCTAGGGCTGGGGAAATACACGAGTGGTCTCCAGCATGTTGGGAGTTGTAGTCTTTGCAACAGTTGGGGAAGTCAGAACGTAATTCTTTTACTGAAAAGAATTCATCCTATTTCTCCGGGGCTCGGGGTCATCAGATTGCGGCTGATTAGGGTGACACTAGGAATATTGGGGAATTGCATTATGAGCAGTTTTCCAACAAAACTTTCACTGCAGATCCTGTTTGGACCAAGCGTCCTATAACCCTGGAGCTGATCGCTGGCGCCGGGTTGCGCCTGTGATATATTATTGATTTACATTACGTCACCTGACAGATTAGAGGACTATTGTACAGGGAGCTGGTGCACCGACACTGCCGGGGTGCGGGATACGGTCACAGTGACCCACAGTGATGGGACAGATATGGGCACAATATATCAAGAGAGCCAACCATCAAGGTATAATGGGGTCTACGGTGACCAAGATCTGTGCAGCCATCAAAGGAATATGTCCATCCTATTAGGTCATGGGTGTACCCAGGATCCAAAACTGGGGAGGGTAAGCCATGGTTGTTCGGAACGTCATATCCGGCCTGGTGCATTCTGGGTGCTGATTATGTGTTCGGCCGGGCTCCGGTGCATGCGCAGTGCGCATATTGAAGCCGGGCTGAGCATGTGATCACCCCCAGAATGCACCAGGCTGGATATGACGTTCCAGCCCGTGCGTCAGAGTACCACAGGATGCGGGAATTTCAAAAAGAGCTGGCAGGTTCCCTTTAAAGGGAACCTGTCACCCCCTTTGGCCGTTCTAACCCTGCCCACCACCTTATACATGATGTATTTAGGGTTCCTGTGACCACTCTATATGCCCAGCAGTCCCCCTGTATACCTCACAAATTAACTTTTAATATCTCCCGCGAGGAATGGAAATTAGCGGAAAATGGTCCGGACGTTTCTGCTCAATCTGGTCCTTGCTCCGGGTTGAATGCCCACCTGAGAAAGGAGCTGGATTGAGCTCGAAACGCGTCAGAAATAAAGCAGAAAATAATCCATCCAAAGCATTCCGGTGTCTTTGATACTTCTTTGTGGCAGCAGCGCGGACCTGGAGGCACTTGGTCCTGGAAAGAGTTCGTATTCCCACATCGTGGAAGTGCGGTCCTTGCGGCAGCTGGTAAGTTTGAGCGATCAAGCTGGTTGTGAGCTTCACAACCGAATCAGGTGAGCAGATTTTATGCTGTACCTGATCTGTCTCCTAAGTGGGATAAGACCCTATGCGCATTCTCATTTTTATAGATCACTGTATAAACACACACAGAGGGCTGGCTCTAGGTATTTGTGGGCCCCAGGCGAAATCATGTCAATGGGCCAAATACTGGCTGCACATATGTATGTATAGTATATATATATATCTATATATATACATAATTATAAATATGTATAATTGAGGCTGCAAATTGTGTATTATAAATATAGAGGCTGTGGATATATAATATAGAGGCTGGGGGCTAGATATACAGTATATGTAATATAGAGGCTACAGCTTTATAGGCTGCGGGCTGTTCCTTCCCCCTGTGCTCCCCTGCCCCACGCAGGGTACGCCCATGTATTAGGTAGGGCTGTGGAGTCAGAGCCACGGAAGTCTCGGGGCTAAGGGAGTCTAAAGGCCGCAGTCTCAAGGCTGCAGAGTCTAAGAGCCATGGAGTCAGAGCCACGGAGTCTCAGGGCCGTGGGAGTCTCAGAGCCCCGGAGTCTGGAAGCCTCAGGTCGCATGGTCTCGGGGCCGCGTGGTCTTGGGGCCGTGGAGTCTCAGAGCCGCGGGGTATTGGAGTCTCGGGGCTGCAGAGCCTTGAGGCCACAGAGTCTTGGGGCTGCAGAGTCTCAGAGCCGTGGAGTCTCGGGGCTGCGGAGTCTCTGAATCATATTAAGGGAAATTGAGGAGCTGGAGGTTCGGCTTCCCGACTCCACAGCCCTAGTAGGAGTTGGCACATAGCTGGAGTTCTCTGGATATGGTGGGAGGGGGAGGTATGACTGCACAGAAGACTTGTACCCCCCATTAGTTCTGAGTGGTGGTGTATGTGCATTCATCCCCCACAGCGTTGATGAGTGCAGAGTTCGGCTTTTTCCATCCGCCCTCGACCTGTTGCTCCATTTTGCAAGAAGGATAACAGTTCCCTGCTCTGCTGATTGGTGCAGCCCCCCGATCAGTGAGCCATGACCTATTGTATGGATAAAACTGACTGATGGGACCATGGATGTGACCAGGGGAGCTCCTGGCAAACATGGATGGGGGAGGACATGTCTCCATCCAAACCTGGACTGGGGGGTGGGGGGCGGGACAAATCACCACCTAAACTTGAATTGTGGGGGGGGGGGGCATATCTCCGACCAAACCTGGATTGGTGGAAACATATCTCCATCCAAACCTGGACTGGAGGTGGGGACATATCTCCATCCAAACCTGGACTGAGGGGTGGGGGGGGAGTATGGCGCCCCACAGTGGTCAGGGGTCGACGGTAACCTGTTTATTTAACAACTTGCTGAACTGTGGACTCTGTATTTTGCTGTGGAACATTTACAGTAGAGTACCCGGAGAAAGTGACTTTGCCTGTGTGTGGTTTTCTCCATCAACCTGTTCCTTTTCAGGAACGCTGCCCCGGGGGACCAGCTCCACCTGTAGGGAGCTTTGCCATCTCAGCCGCACTACCATCGACCTCCGGAGGACTGTGGCGGCGCTGGTGACCCATCACCAGGTACTACAGGTGGCGTCACATGACAAACTCTAATCCCCTGTACATATACCCCTTTTTGAAGTGCCACCCATGACATCCCTGTGAGAACACCCACCGAGCCTGATACCCAAGTACCCCAGGGCCTGGGGCTCAACAGGAGCAACATGTCTCCACCTAACCCTGGATTGGTGGGGGGGTGACATTTCTCTATCCAAACATGGACTGGGGGGTGGGACATGTCTCCACCTAAACCTGTATTGGGGATCTTATTTCCACCCAAACCTGGATTGAGGGGGGGAGGATGGGACCCATCACCACCCAAATCGGGGGGGGCGGGATATGGGGGGAGAAATCATATCTCCACCCAAACCTGGATAGGGGGGTGGGGGGGACATATCTCTATCCAAACCTGGATGGGGGGGACATGTCTCCACCTAAACCTGGATTGAGAAGGATAAGACCTATCTCCTCCCAAACCTAGATTGGGAAGGGGGGGGGAGACGGGAGCCATCTCCAGCCAAATTGGGGTTGGGGAGGCTATGAGTCATGACTCCACCCAAACCTGGAGTGGGGGGACAGGACATATCTCCTCCTTCACCTGGAGTGGGGGGACAGGACATATCTCCTCCTGCACCTGGATTAGCAGCAGACAGGACATATCTCCTCCTTCACCTGGATTGGGGGACAGGACATATCTCCTCCTGCACCTGGATTAGCAGCAGACAGGACATATCTCCTCCTTCACCTGGAGTGGGGGGACAGGACATATCTCCTCCTGCACCTGGATTAGCAGCAGACAGGACATATCTCCTCCTTCACCTGGATTGGGGGACAGGACATATCTCCTCCTGCACCTGGATTGGTGGGGGGTGACATATCTCCTCCTGCACCTGGATGGGGGAGTGACATATCTCCTCCTTCACCTGGATTGGGGGGTTGACATATCTCCTCCTGCACCTGGATTGGGGGGTTGACATATCTCCTCCTGCACCTAGATTTGGTGGGGAGGGGGTGACATCTCCTCATACAACTGGATTGGGGGACAGGACATATTTCCTCCTGCACCTGGATTGGGGGGTTGGGGTGTGTGCGCCATAACCCCTTCTGCACCTGGACTAGGGGACAGGACATGTCTCCTCCTGCACCTGGATTGGGGGACAGGACATGTCTCCTCTTGCACCTAGATTGGGGGACAGGACATATCTCCTCCTACACCTGGATTGGGGGGGTGACATATCTCCTCCTACATCTGGATTGGGGGGGGGGGACATATCTCCTCCTGCACCTGGATTGGGGGGGGGTGACATATCTCCTCCTGCACCTGGATTGGTGGACAGGACATATCTCCTCCTGCACCTGGATTGGGGGGTGACATATCTTCTCCTGCACCTGGATTGGGGGGTTGACATATCTCCTCCTGCACCTGGGGATTGGGGGGATGACATATCTCCTCCTTCACCTTGATTTGGGGAGGGGGGATGACATATCTCCTCCTGCACCAAGATTGGGGGACAGGACATATCTCCTCCTGCACCTGGATTGGGGGGGAAGTGATTTATCTCCTCATACACCTGGATTGAGGGACAGGACATATCTCCTCTTGCACCTGGATTGGGGGGGGGGGGACATATCTCCTCCTGCACCTGGATTGGGGGGTGACATATCTCCTCCTGCACCTGGATTGGGTGGGTTGACATATCTCATCCTGCACCTAGATTTGGTGGCGAGGGGGGTGATATATCTCCTCATACACCTCGATTGGGGGACATTACATATTTCCCCCTGCTCCTGGATTGGGGGTGGGGTGACATATCTCCTCTTGCACCTGGATGCGGGGGGTGTGTGTGCCATAACCCCTTCTGCACCTGGACTAGGGGACAGGACATATCTCCTCCTGCACCTGGATTGGGGGAGAGGGTGACATATCTCCTCCTGCATCTGGATTGGGGGGTGACATACCTCCTCCTGCACCTGGATTGGTGGACAGGACATATTCCCTCCTGCACCTGGATTGGGGGACAGGGCGTATTTGACTCACCGTTGCCGGATGCTCACATCTCAGGCGATGCAGCACTTGTCACGGTTCCGCGCCTGAGGCTGTGGGGTCCGCTGGTCAGATCAAAAGGGGATGAACAGATGGGGATGTTTCTTATTTGTCGTGACGCCACCTGTGGGATTCCAGTGATTGCACCGGCGCTGCTTGGGCCTCCGGGGGATGTGCGGCAGCTTGATGGGATGCTTCCCACAGGTTGAGCGGGAGTCCCCGAGGCCAGGAGCTGCATGGGATGTAATACGGCAGCTCAGTCGTTCTGAGTGTTAGTCCAGGAATCATGCACGGACACAAAGAGTCTTTTTGGTACAGGTACACTCGGACCGGGCGATGAAGTAAACACTCCTGGAGGTTCCACAGCAAGCAGTGGTGTAGGCTTCCTTATAAACACTGTTCTGGTGAGGTCGGGGGGATATGGAATCCTGCCGGACCGGGTTGCATGTTCTGGTGAGATGTGATTCACCTGAGTTTGCTGCACTGAGGGCACTATAAAGGGTTGCGGGATTCGAATCTCCTCTCCCCGGGCTCTCATTTGGTGGTGCTTCAGGTGTACAGGAAGCTAGACTTCCTGGTTGAGGTGCTGGTTTCTCTGCAGCCTGTGATGTGGCTCCTGCAGTTCGGACCCAGTAACCGGATTGTTAGGGAGAGTTGGGATAACTCTTCTGTCCCTGTGCGGTATATTCCTCCTGTTCCTATGACCCCAGTTGCAAGGGTCTCTCACTTCCCCGGGTGTGCTGGTAAGGGCTTAGTGTGGCTCCAGTACCAGGTCAGCTCTCCTAGCTGTTCTCAGTTCTAGTGCGACTGCACACTCCATTGTTTCTCCCGCCAGGACCCGTATTTATAGGGGGAACTGGCTTAAGGTATCCAGTGGGGCTCCCCCTAGAGGCCTGGGGTGAAAAGGGGTGTAAAAAGGTGTGTTGTTAGTGGTGAGTTCTGCTTGCTGTGTACATTCCATTTTTGAACCAAGAGTTCTGTGGTGCCACAACCAGGGTGCCACATATTTCCTCCTGCACCTGGATTGGGGGGTGACATATCTCCTCCTGCACCTGGATTGGGTGGTTTGACATATTATTATTATTATTATTATTATTATTATATTTATATAGCGCCATTATATTCCATGGCGCTTTACATGCTAAAAGGGGCAGACTAGGACAAGTAACATAGTAACAATACAAGTAACAATAAATGTGGACAATTCCGTCGTACAGATACAAGAGGGGAGAATATCTCCTGCACCTGGATTGGGTGGGTTGACATATCGCCCCCTGCAGCTCGATTTGGTGGTGAGGGGGGTGACATATCTCCTCCTGCACCTGGATTGGGGGGTGACATGTCTCCTCCTGCACCTGGATTGGGGGGTGACATGTCTCCTCCTGCACCTGGATTGGGGGGTGACATGTCTCCTCCTGCACCTGGATTGGGGGAGTGACATATCTCCATTAAAATTATAATTAGGACATCCCCTAATGATTTTGAGTGTATGTCACAGGCCATAATGGTGAAGATGGTCTGTGTGTGACGTCACTTCCTGTCAGGCCGGTTACTAGGCAGCAGGTCCATAGCAACCAGTCTCAGACTACTCAGATCAGCCCAGGCCACGCCCCATCTCTGGCCACGCCCACACACTGCATACAGACTTTCAGGTCACTCACATAGAGGTCTATAGTTGCTATGGTAACACAACCCCTCATTAAAACATCCCCCAAAGTTTTTTATTTTAAATCAGATAGATTTTTATTAATATATCATACATATATTACATTATAAACAGTATCACTGCACATTTTCAAAGTTAACATAAATTCCCCAACCCCCCCCCATCTCCCCCTCCCCCCCTCAGACAGTACTTCCAACTCACAATGTCCCCAATATTCACAGACGGAGTTTCACAGTAGAACAAGCATTATAAGCAATATTCTTAGGTAACATTCCCCCAGAACCAAAATGATCATCATCGTCTCATCATTCACAATTCAGCCATGGTGTCCACAATTTTTCGTATGTTTTGTGCACCCCTCTCTTTTCATAGACCCTCCTTTCCAGCTGGATGACATAATTTGCCTGGCGACAAAATTCAGTCCTTGACGGCGGCTCCTCACTAGTCCACTTCCTCGCTATCAGTTTCCTGGCTACATACAATAGTCTAGCTATAGCAAGTTTAAATGAGTTATCTACAGCTATTTCTTCCACATAACCCAATAGACAAACCACTGGATCACGGGGAATGACACAATCATACACTCTCTCAATCTTAGACAGTGTCCCACTCCAAAATGAACCCAATCCGGAACAGTCCCACATCATGTGAAAAATGCCAGCACCAGAAGCCCTACATCTCGGACACTCAGAGTCTGCCCTGAGACCAATCTTGTGCAATAGTTCCGGAGAACGGTACACTCTATGGAGTACGTATAGGTGAGACATCCTAGCCGGCTCACTGAGCGACAGTCTCGGGACGTACTCCAGAATGCTGTCCCACACGTCCCCTTCTATGTGACCAACCTCTTCCTCCCACTTAGCTTTAGTTTTCAGCGGGTAGCTCAAAAGGAACGTGTGTAGCAAATCTTTATAGGTTCCCGAAATTGCCCCCCTAGCGAGGCCTCCCCACAAACATACTCCAATACCAAATCTTGGTCCACCACCAAACTCCCCTTAGTCCTTTGGACCTTAATGGCATGTTTTAACTGAAGGTAATGGAACCATTCAGACACAGGTAGAGAGAATTCAGATTGTAGCAGCGCAAAAGGCTTCAGCGTCCCACCATGCAGAATCTGAGACATAAAAATTATTCCCTTTCGTTTCCATTCCTCCAGAGTACCTACTTTTTGAATCTCCGCCAGTTTACTATTGCCCCAGATGGGAGTAAATCTAGTCAGGCCCTGAAGTCCTCTGTTCCTTTTCAACGCTCCCCACACTTTATCCACAAGTTCCAGCGTGGGAAGCTCCCTACCCAGTTGACCAATTATTCCTCCCTCTAGCCCCTGTAGTACTGGGACCCCCGCTATACAGTATTCTATCACACTTTTACCTGATCCCCTTGTCTCAGGACTAGACCAGCCCCTAAAATGTTGGCTCTGAGCAGCAAGGTAGTATAGCTCCGAGTTCGGTAATGCCAGCCCGCCCCCATCTTTTGGCCTCTGCAGTATCTCCAATCTCATTCTGGGCTGTTTCCTACCCCACACCAGTCTCCTGAACAGGGAATTTATTTCCTTGAATCTTTTTTTGGGTATCCATACCGGAGAGTTATGCAAAATATACAGGAGCTTAGGCATCACTATAATTTTCAGCAAATTAATGCGTCCCACCACCGATAAATGTAGCTTAGACCATGCATCAACTTTTGCTTTCAGCAACTCAAGTAGTGGGAGCAAATTAAGGTGCAGATAGTCCTTAACAGGTAACGACACCTCAACTCCCAGATATCTGAAAACCTCTCTTCGCTGCAACTCAGTCTCTATACGGCCACCATCATCCTCCACTCCTCCATTCACTCTAAATAGTACAGACTTAGACCAGTTAATTCTAAGCCCCGAAATATTACCAAACCTGTCAATTAATCGCATGGCATGGCTCAATGATTCCAATGGGTTGTCCAAAAACAACAGCAAGTCATCCGCAAATAAGGCAATTTTTTCTTCCAACTCCCCATATCTAAATCCCCGAACATCCTTTGATTTTCTAATGGCCGATGCCAATGGCTCAATTGCAATCGCGAAGAGAAGCAGTGACAGCGGGCATCCTTGTCTAGTTCCCCTATACAACTGGAATGCTGAGGAGACCGCCCCGTTAACTCTTGAGTCTCGCTGTTGGTTGGGAGTAAAGTAGTTGTATCCAGGAAATGATTCGTGGACCAAATCCCATCCTCTCCAGCACTCTCCAAAGATATCCCCATTCTATACTATCAAACACCTTATGGGCGTCCAATGAGGCAATCATTCTGTCATGGGCACTATCAAAGGGCATTTGTATATTAAGAAACAGTCTCCTGATGTTAGTCGCCGTGGACCTATTAGGCATGAAGCCCAATTGGTCCGGATGTATCAGTCTAGATATGACATTAGACAGTCTATTGGAAAGCACTTTGGCCAGGATCTTAACGTCTGCAGTTAGCAAGGAAATAGGTCTGTAAGAGCCAGGAACTCTAGTATCCTTACCCTCTTTTGGGATCACTACTATCACCGCCTCCCTCATAGACGCAGGTAAAAGACATTGACGTTTAGCCTCCTCAAACACTCTTAACAACTCAGGGAGCAAATAATCCTCCAGATGCTTGTAGACCTCCACCGGAATACCATCCGAACCAGGGGCCCTATCATTGGCCATGCCATGCAATGCCACCTCCAGCTCCTCAATCATAATGGGCCGTTCCAAGTCTGCTCTTTCCTCTAGGGTCAGTCTCCCAAGATCTCCCAATCCCAAGAAACCAGCAATATCCTCCTCCACCGGTGGTCCCTGTGAGGAATATAAAGATTTATAAAAGTCCGTAAAGACTTCCAGTATCTCATCTATGTCAGTGACCAAGACCCCCTGGTTATTGATCATTTCACGTACATAAGTGTTCCCTCTCTGAGCTGCAGCAATCACAGAAAGTAGGTGCCCCACCTTCTGTCCCTCAGCATAAAACTCAACTTTCTGGAAAGCCTGCCTCATCATCTTATCCAACAATATTTTATTAAGTGTACTTTGAGCCTTCAGGAGTTCCCTCCGAGCATCCGGTGTATTATTCATAGTGACTTCCTCTTCCGCCCTTCGTAATGTTTCCATGCCCTCAGCCTCCTCCTTTTTTGATGAAGTCTTCCGTCTACATATGTCTCTAAACAGTATCCGTCTAAGAAATGCCTTCATAGCATCCCATACATTCAGCAGGTCAGTACTCCCTTCATTTAGTGTGAAGAACTCCTCCACCTCCCTTAACGTACCCTGCAAGTCAATATATTGCAGCCAGACCGGGTGTATCTTCCATCCCTCCCTTCTCACCCCAGACTGATTCCCACATCTGATGGACACGAGGACAGGGCTATAATCTGATAGCACTCTCGGGAGATATTCCACTTCTACCATCGAATCCATCAAACCGGAAGCCAGTGTCAATACGGGACAACGTACCATGCGTGGCAGAATAGCAGGAATAGCATCGTTTCCCCTCATTTCGTACCCTCCAGATATCTACCAAACCAATTTCCCGTACCATGGTACCAAAGGAGGTAGTATTGTCCTCTTTCCTTACACTCAGCTGCTTGTTTCTGTCCCAAAACCCATCCATCACATTATTAAAATCCCCAATCATCAGCAGCGGCACATTACCTTCCCATGCAGCAAATTCCCGCATTATTCTGATTTTAGAACAAGAGTATGGGGGGGGGGAATATACATCGCTACTATACACATGGGATGTCCATAAAAGAGCCCACGTACCGCCACTCCCTGCCCATCTGCATCGATGCAAACCTCTTCTTCTTCAAAATGAATAGAACTATGTATCAGTATGGATACTCCCCTCGCATAGTTGGAAAATGTAGAATGATATGCCCTCTGAATCCATTTCCTATTAAGTACATGGGAGGTATCTTTCATTAGATGAGTCTCCATAAGGCACATCACTGAGGGTCCCCGCTCCTGCATATGCTTGAGGACCGCCGCCCTTTTGGTTCTGTCCGACAGACCCCTTACATTCCAACTGATCACCTTAAGTCTACTCCCCATATTGTGGATGATAGAGACAATGAAACCCTCCGTCAATTATTCCCCTCCTGACTGTCTGAGGTACCCCTTCCCTCCCATCTCTCACCCCCCCTACCCATCCCTTCCCCCTCATAACCTGAAAACTCTTAATAAGAGTCGGGTACTCCCAACCTAGTCCCTCACTCTCAAAGTGCATCTGAACTCGCAAAAATCCCCACTGTATCCGGTGTCAAATGTACTTACAACTCCACTTGCAGTCTCCCTCCCCCCGCCAAGGCATACCTGTGTATCCCGTCTTCAACCCATAACAAAACTAGAAAGGGTCAACAAATATATTATCATATCAACATAGGTTAAAGTGCTGGGAAACACCTCAATTTGTCACCACTTCTGTGACGTTAGAAAAAAAAAGAAAAAAACTTGTATTCATTGTTCCACCCGTATTCAAAAAGAGAAATTACTCATATGTCAGACAGGTGACTCTGTTGTCGTTTCAGCCGACCTTTTAAGCAATAAAGAAAGAAAAGTGTCCAGAAAAAACCCTTCCTCAAGTTTTGTCCTGCAGATTCTTCACATTGATCTCAATCCACTGCATGGCATCTTCAGGATCCAGGAAAAAGTGCACTTTGTCCATTGCAGGCACTCGTAGTTTGGCGGGAAACAACATCGCATATTTCACTCCCAACTCTCTAAGGCGCTTCTTCACTCCAACGAATTGCATACGCTGCTTCTAGACCGTGACCGAATAATCCGGGTATATACCAATCCTGTGTCCGTTAACAGTTAGACCCTCACTTTCTCTCGCCTTTTGCAGGATGATGTCTCTATCTTTATAGTGTAGGAGTTTTGAAAGCATCATACGGGGTCCTTTACCAGGTGGCTGCGGCTGCATCGGGACCCTATGTGCTCTCTCCACAGCAAAGAACTTTGTCAGAACCTCCTTCCCAAATTGCTCTCCAAGCCACCTTTCCATAAACTCAGTGGGGTCCCTTCCCTCTGCCTTCTCTGGCATTCCAACAATTCTGATATTATTCCTGCGAGAGCGGTTTTCTAGATCGTCATTTTTCGCCTCTATAGCAGATAGCCGCTGCATAAATTTCTTTTCAGATCTTTGTAGCCCAAGTATCTGGTCCTCAGCTGACCCCACTCTCACTTCCACCTCTCCAATCCTAGCATCAGCTTTGGACATGTCTTTTTTAATATTAGCCACTTCAGACTGGACACCCAGGACTTGTTGAGTTAACGTGTTGAGAGCTTGTTTGCAGAAAGATACCACTGTATAAACATCCTTCAGTGTGGGCTCCTCATTACACTCCACTGCAGCAGCCAGCACCTCTCCCTCTCCAGCCTCACCACTTCCAACACTCTGTGCCTGCATCCGCCCTCCTCGGCTTTCTGGGGCTTCCACCTCTCCCTCCTCATCTTCCATCTCCTCACCTCCATCAGATTTATGAGCCGGATCTTCTCCTGCTTGTCAGGCGAAGCATGCCAGCTTTGCAGCCGCAGCCATGCGGCGCCGACACGCAGTATTAGCTCTCTCCGACTCCTCTCTCCCGTCGGCGCCATCTTGGGAGGAGAGGCAGTCTCCCCCTCCCAGGTCTTTCTGGCGTTTGCGGGTCATCTGCAGCTCACCGGGATACACTGTTACACTCCGGCGACTCTGCTCTCTCTCCCACACCGTCCGGTCGGCTGAAACAAGCGGTAACGTCAGCGGGTGAGCAGATTTAGCACGGGCCTCGGCGGGAGAGCTCAGAAGTGCGGCCGCTCACATCTCCTGCTAGGCACCGCCCACTTAAAACATCCCCCAAAGTTGACACAAATGTTTCCTGACCGCGCATGCGCAGTCCTCAGCACCGCACTCCAGCAGCAGCTCCCCACACAGCGTCTGTGCCACGCACTCACCTGTAATATCCTGCTATATCACGATATGTCCCGGCGGCAGCCTAGAACCACCAGGGTCTACTCCAATCCTAGACAGGAACACCAGGGTCTTCTCCAAGCCTAGATAGGAACACCAGGGTCTTCTCCAAGCCTAGATAGGAACACCAGGGTCTACTCCAAACCTAGATAGGAGCACCAGGGTCTTCTCCAAGCCTAGATAGGTCCACCAGGGTCTTCTCTAAGCCTAGATAGGTCCACCATGGTCTTCTCTAAGCCTAGATAGGTCCACCAGGGTCTTCTCCAAGCCTGGGTAGGTCCACCAGGGTCTTCTCCAAGCCTAGATAGGAACACCAGAGTCTTCTCTAAACCTAGATAGGTCCACCATGGTCTTCTCCAAGCCTAGATATGTGTCACCCCAGGGATTGGTTGCCACAGATACACCTGGGGCAGAGAAGGATCTCCACATCAGGTAAGCCTGCACACAACATCTTCCACTCCAGACCTGAAGGGGGAGCTCTACAAGCTGAGTTCAGGCGAGGTGCCCTATAAATTCAGGCCTGGAGGTGGAGTCAGTGAGTGCAGTTCATGGGAGGACTGTGAAGATGTTCTGGTGATGGAGCTGCGCTAAGCCAGTACCAGTGAGAGCTGCCAGAGAGAGTGAGGGACCCTAGAGCGAGGGTCAGAGGCAAAGAGGTGTAGTAAGGGGGAGTGGAGCCATACCGGTTCACCCCAGAGGAGCAGCGCTGGAAACCGAACACCGGAGTCCTAGACTGTAAGGGAACGACCTGCCCAGCAGTAAACACCAGGAAGATTCCAGGTCTCCTGGCCACAGCAACGCCTGAAGGCACAGCCACCCAGCAGAGCCAGGGGCCGCAACTGATACAGCAGTGCCCCTCAGCAAAGCTCCCGCCGCCTGCCATATAGGTGAAGACAGCAGGAGAGGGTCAGGGCCTAGCTCCAGGCAGCCTAGGACCAGAACAGACACAGCGCAGCAGGGAGGCCTCATAAATCGCCGGGTGTGGAGATCCTGAACTGTTACCAGACCACCCGGACCCGTACCATCAGAGACTGTACCCTGGACTATACCTGAAACATCAGTAAAAGGCACGGAAACATCAACCCTGTGTGAGACCGTTATTGCGGCCCCTGATCCTGCTCCCCCCATAGATTGTCCTGCAACGCTTAGCTTCTACAACTGCCCCGGGGATCCCACTCCTAGACAGGGAGCGTAACCATCTGGCAGCCCTACCATCACCCCGGAGGTCTAACCCGCAGCTCCAGTAACCATACCGGAACCGTAGGTTGCGTCACAAAACACTTTTATTTTTATTATTTTTACTGACTCCTTTTTAGCGACTACCAGGGCCACGGGACCGGGCACAGGCCCCGTGACATCCCCCGTGAACCAACGCCCGGAACCGAATACCCTACGGCCCTGGGGCAGGTCAGAGAGGTCCACCAGGGTCTTCTCCAAGCCTAGATAGGACCACCGTGGTCTTCTCCAAGCCTAGATGGGTCCACCAGTGTCTTCTCCAAACCTAGAAAGTAACACCAGGGTCTTCTCCAAGCCTAGATAGGTCCACCAGGGTCTTCTCCAAGCCTAGAAAGGAACACCAGGGTCTTCTCCAAGCCTAGATAGGTCCACCAGGGTCTTCTCCAAGCCAAGATAGGACCACCAGGGTCTTCTTCAAGCCTAGATAGGAACACTAGGGTCTTCTCCAAGCCTAGATAGGTCAACCAGGGTCTTCTCCAAGCCTAGATAGGAACACTAGGGTTTTCTCCAAGCCTAGATAGGTCCACCAGGGTCTTCTCCAAGCCTAGATAGGAACACCAGGGTCTTCTCCAAGCCTAGATAGGTCCACCAGGGTCTTCTCCAAGCCAAGATAGAACCATCAGGGTCTTCTCCAAGCCTAGATATGTCCACCAGGGTCTTCTCCAAGCCTAGATAGGAACTCTAGAGTCTTCTGCAAGCCTAGATAGGAACACCAGGGTCTTCTCCAAGCCTAGATAGGAACACCAGGGTCTTCTCCAAGCCAAAATAGAACCACCAGGGTCTTTCCAAGCCTAGATAGTAACTCTAGGGTCTTATCCAAGCCTAGATAGGAACACCAAGGTCTTCTCCAAACCTAGATAGAACCACCAGAGTCTTCTCTAAACCTAGATAGGTCCACTATGGTCTTCTCCAAGCCTAGATATGTGGCACCCCAGGGTTTGGTTGCCACAGATACACCTGGGGCAGAGAAGGATCTCCACATCAGGTAAGCCTGCACACAACACCTTCCACTCCAGACCTGAAGGGGGAGCTCTACAAGCTAAGTTCCGGCGAGGTGCCCTATAAATTCAGGCCTGGAGGTGGAGTCAGTGAGTGCAGTTCATGGGAGGACTGTGAAGACATTCTGGTGATGGAGCTGCGCTAAGCCAGTACCAGTGAGAGCTGCCAGAGAGAGTGAGGGACCCTAGAGCGAGGGTCAGAGGCAAAGAGGTGTAGTAAGGGGGAGTGGAGCCATACCGGTTCACCCCAGAGGAGCAGCGCTGGAAACCGAACACCGGAGTCCTAGACTGTAAGGGAACGACCTGCCCAGCAGTAAACACCAGGGAGATTCCAGGTCTCCTGGCCACAGCAACGCCTGAAGGCACAGCCACCCAGCAGAGCCAGGGGCCGCATCTGATACAGCAGTGCCCCTCAGCAAAGCTCCCGCCGCCTGCCATATAGGTGAAGACAGCAGGAGAGGGTCAGGGCCTAGCTCCAGGCAGCCTAGGACCAGAACAGACACAGCGCAGCAGGGAGGCCTCATAACTCACCAGGTGTGGAGATCCTGAACTGTTACCAGACCACCCGGACCCGTACCATCAGAGACTGTACCCTGGACTATACCTGAAACATCAGTAAAAGGCACGGAAACATCAACCCTGTGTGAGACCGTTATTGCGGCCCCTGATCCTGCTTCCCCCATAGATTGTCCTGCAACGCTTAGCTTCTACAACTGCCCCGGGGATCCCGCTCCTAGACGGGGAGCGTAACCATCTGGCAGCCCTACCATCACCCCGGAGGTCTAACCCGCAGCTCCAGTAACCATACCGGAACCGTAGGTTGCGTCACAAAACACTTATTTGTATTATTTTTACTGACTCCTTTTTAGCGACTACCAGGGCCACAGGACCGGGCACAGGCCCGTGACATTCCCCGTGAACCAACGCCCGGAACCGAATACCCTACGGCCCTGGGGCGGGTCAGAGAGGTCCACCAGGGTCTTCCCCAAGCCTAGATGGGTCCACCAGTGTCTTCTCCAAACCTAGAAAGGAACACCAGGGTCTTCTCCAAGCCTAGATAGGTCAACCAGGGTCTTCTCCAAGCCTAGATAGGAACACTAGGGTTTTCTCCAAGCCTAGATAGGTCCACCAGGGTCTTCTCCAAGCCTAGATAGGAACACCAGGGTCTTCTCCAAGCCTAGATAGGTCCACCAGGGTCTTCTCCAAGCCAAGATAGAACCACCAGGGTCTTCTCCAAGCCTAGATATGTCCACCAGGGTCTTCTCCAAGCCTAGATAGGAACTCTAGGGTCCTCTCCAAGCCTAGATAGGTCCACCAGGGTCTTCTCCAAGCCTAGATAGGAACACCAGGGTCTTCTCCAAGCCAAGATAGAACCACCAGGGTCTTTCCAAGCCTAGATAGTAACTCTAGGGTCTTCTCCAAGCCTAGATAGGAACACCAAGGTCTTCTCCAAGCCTAGATAGAACCACCAGGGTCTTCTCCAGATCCTAGACAGGAACATCAGGGTCTTCTCCAAACCTAGATAGGACCACCATGGTCTGTCTTCTCCAAGCCTAGATAGGAACACCAAGATCTTCTCCAAGCCTAGGCAGGACCACCATGGTCTTCTCCAAGCCTAGGTAGGTCCATGCTACATTGCACCAGCTTTGAAGGTAGCCACCTGGGCCCCTGTACAGCCACATAGGCTGTACTAATGGTATGTCCGCCCCTGCATTTTACCATAAAAAGTAATTGGTTTGTTGCAAGGTATTGTCTTTAGAGCGAAACGCGCTGCACCGCGGTCTCTGATTTCTTCCGGTAGCCAATAGTGACACCTAGTGGAGCTGCCAGTGATCTGCAGAGGGTTCAGCTGTGACTAATCTTCCAATATACATTGTGCACTCAGTAAAATCACCCCTCTGTATTCTGTATCATGAGCATTTATCGGCCTCTTTGCAGCCATTTTTACATTTATTTGCTTTTCTTTTTTGTCATCCCCACAGTTTAATGCCACAACTATTATTTGTTTTTTTGCAAGATCATTTTTGGATTTTTACACCCGCACTGGACCCATCAGTCCCACTGGACTGGATTAGGCAAATATATGATGTTTTTTATTTTTATTTCATTCAAAACCGGGAACATATAAACCAGGATGGACCAGTGATGGGGGATATATATATATATATATACCACAATGGAGACTTATATACCAGATTGGGAGATTTATATACTGGGTGGGCCCAGGATGGGGACAAATATATAGCAAATTGGGGACACATTTGCAAGGATGGGGGAGTTATATACCAAAAAGTGTAATATATACCTGGAATGGGCCCAAAATAGGGGACATTAGTACAGGATGGGGACTACATAATGAATGTGGAGGGGAAGCAACACATATGTCTTTATAGGATTTAGAAAGCTACAAGGGCCCATACATCTGACCAACATGCAGCGGGGTGGGAATGGAGGCGCAGGCAGATCCAAATCTTGCACACAGGCCCATCAAACTCTAGTTACGCCACTGGTGTGGGGGGGGCAAGTGTGTGTGTGGGCATTATACAGTGTGTGTAGGGGGGGCATTATACAGTGTGTGTAGGGGGGCATTATACAGTGTGTGGTCCTTTATCCAACATGTGAGCTAATATGGGGGACATTATACAGTGTGTGTAGGGGGGGCATTATACAGTGTGTATGTGTAGGGGGGCATTATACAGTGTGTGTAGGGGGGGCATTATACAGTGTGTGGTCCTTTATGCAGCATGGGAGCTAATATGGGGGACATTATACAGTGTGAGAGCTAATGTGGGGGTCCTCATTCAATGTGGGAGCCCTTATAAAGTGTGTGGGTTGCTATGGAGGCCATTATACAATGTGGGGCTACTGGGGACCATTATACAGTGTGTGGACCATTGTTTTGGGGGAGCTGTGGACCCATCATACTGTATATAGAGGAGATGTAGAGGCATCATATTGTGTATAGGGGAGGGTCAGGGGCATCATACTGTGTATAGGGGAGGCGTAGAGGCATCATATTATGTATAGGGGACGTGCAGGGGCATCCTGCTGTGTATAGGGGAGGTGTAGAGGCATAATATTGTGTACAGGGGACGGGCAGGGGCATCATACTGTGCATTGAGGAGATGTAGAGGCATCATACTGTGTATATGGGACAGGCAGGGGCATCATACTGTGTATAGGGGAGGCGAAGAGGCATCATATTGTGTATAGGGGACGGGCAGGGGCATCATACTGTGTATAGGGGAGGCGCAGAGGCATTATATTATGTATAGGGGACGGACAGGGGCATTATACTGTGTATAGGGGAGGTGTAGAGGCATCATATTGTGTATAGGGGACAGGCAGGGGCATCATACTGTGTATAGGGGAGGCGTAGAGGCATCATATTGTGTATAGGGGACAGGCAGGGGCATCATACTGTGTATAGGGGAGGCGTAGAGGCATCATACTGTATATAGAGGAGGCGTAGAGGCATCATATTGTTTATAGGGGATGGGCAGGGGTATCATACTGTGTATAGGGGAGGCATAAAGGCATCATATTATGTATAGGGGGCAAGCAGGGGCATCATACTGTGTATAGGGGAGGCGTAGAGGCATATTGTGTATAGAGGACGGGCAGGGTCATCATACTGTGTATAGGGGAGGCGTAGAGGCATATTGTGTATAGGGGACGGACAGGGGCATCATACTGTGTATAGAGGAGATGTAGAGGCATCATATTGTGTATAGGGGATGGGCAGGGGCATCATACTGTGTATAGAGGAGATGTAGAGGCATCATATTGTGTATAGAGGACGGGCAGGGCATCATACTGTGTATAGGGGAGGCGTAGAGGCATCATATTGTGTATAGGGGATGGACAGGGGCATCATACTGTGTATAGGGGAGGCGTAGAGGCATCATATTGTGTATAGGCGATGGACAGTGGCATCATACTGTGTATAGAGGAGATGTAGAGGCATCATATTGTGTATATAGGACGGGCAGGGGCATCATACTGTGTATAGGGGTGGCGTAGAGGCATCATATTGTGTATAGGGGATGGGCAGGGGCATCATACTGTGTATAGAGGAGATGTAGAGGCATCATATTGTGTATATGGGACGGACAGGGGCATCATATTGTGTATAGGTGAGGCGTAGAGGCATCATATTGTGTAATGGGGACGGGCATCATTCTGTGTACAGGGGAGGCATAGAGGCATCATATTGTGTATAGAGGACAGGCAGGGGCATCATACTGTGTATAGGGGAGGCATAGAGGCATCATGTTGTGTATAGGGGACAAGCAGGGGCATCATACTGTGTATAGGGGAGAGACAGGTGCATCTTAGTGTGTACTGTATATCGGAGGTGTAAAGGCATCATACTGTGTATACCGGAGGGGCAGGGGTGTCATACATTGTGTAGGGGAAGGCCATCATACTGTATATAGGCGACAGCCATCATACTGTGTATAGGGGAGCCTTGCACAGGGCAATTGTACCATCTAGAGGGCACATAGGAGTCATTATTACCAGTGGTGGACATTATGTCGGGGGCTAAGAGGATCACGGACACATACAGCGCTCAGAATGACGTTTCGCCTCCTGAGCTGAACCTCTAGCTATGCCTCTACTCAGGAGTATACACCGTGCATGTAAATGCTAGAAGGCAGTCATGATTTTCTGCTCCTGTACGACCCCTTTAAACTTTGCAGTCGTGCTTCTTATAATTACGCAGGTCTGAGTTAAGCATTTGCATCTGGTATATGGATTGATGTGTTTTGCTTTTTACTCTTTTAATACTTTAGTGTAATCTCCTAACAACTTTTCAAATCTTCTGTCATTTCCGCATAGATTAATAACACAACTGTATATACAGGTATAATTCAGAATTATGGTTTTCTAGGATTTTTTTTGCTTTTCCTTTCAGGGATAATATTGGTTTAATTTGCCTGATTTACGCGGTGCAGGTTATTATTTTCTCTTTCACCGTTGTCTTTTTGTGATGTCCACGTTACAACCCCCTATGATCCTTTCATCAGTGCTTCTTCCTCTTCGCCGGGTGATCACTGAGCTATAACTTGCCCTAAGGATCAGACTTTTGATGAGTGACGGCAATTGGCTTATAGTAAAACATTATTTTTTCTAGGATGCAATTTAAAGAGTAAAAATGCTTGGTTTTACAAGGTATGTTGTTATTATGATGCTAAGTGTAAGGAGCTGGCCATTTACTAATGGCTATCGGACTTTTCCAGCACGGATCACTAGTTACGTCAATTTTATTGTTCACAAGTTGAAGTGGGAAGGAGATGTACCAGAATGTCACTTCCAGCCTGTTTACGTAGACCGTAATGCAATTAAGTCTACATTACTATTCAGTGTGCTGCATCTGGAGTGCGTATGCGTGTGTGTGAGGGGAAGGGGATGGTGTATCTTTGCTCCATTGCGGGTGGGGACTGTCCATACACATCCTGTAGACAGGGCGGGAGACTGGGCTTCTGGAACAATAAGCCACATATAAAAGTTAGTTGGTGCTGTGAATTGGGAGCCAGAGGATCTGTTGCTAAGTCATATCCTGGAACCCATGGATGGACTATAGGAACTGGAGCTGGATACACGTGCTACGATCATAATATCTACTGTCTGGATTGTAGGAACTATCTTAAGGACTATGCTTACCGACTGGACCTGGATACACGTGCTATGGTTGTGATATCCATCGTCTGGAGTAACTTAAGGACCATGGTTGCTGGCTGGTTTCTGATCTTGTGGACTGGGGGCAATGCATTGTGGTCATCTACTGTCAGGAATATATTGATTGCCTTTTGGGCATTCTTGCCCTCTTCCAAGATGGTGTCCTTTCATTCATGTGCCCTTTGTCTTCCTGCCATTATAAACTCCACCCCAGCCTCTAGTCAGTGCTTAAGTATTCTGCCTGTTTCCTGTTCCGAGTGGCCTCTTATGTTCTCTGCCTACTTCTGCAAATCTCTTGTTGCTCATCAGAGGTTCTGCTACCTACACCTGTGCCAGCGTTCCTTCCACTTCTGGCTGCTCGTTTACTCCCTACTTACAGCTGCTGGCTTACTCCCTCTGCGGCGGCTTTTGCCTCACCTGCCTTTGCTGACACGTAAGATGATTGCTTTATTAAGTGCTCTGTCACTTCCTCCATTCAAATAGATGCAGAGCACAAGACTGTTCAAGACTCTGGTAATTTGCTCTGCATCTGATTCTGGACTTTCTAAAACACTTCCTTCCCAGGCCTCCCTGGATGATTTATTATGTTACATAGACTTGCTTAAACATCTCCGTGTCTGGACTTGTCATAGACTTTCCTTTTACAGCATCTCTGTCCACTGATTTCATTATCCTCTGAGTTTTTTCAATAGACTTTCGTTAAGGCTTCATTCAGTATCTACACTGTGTGTTTACAGACTTTCAGTTTTCCTCTGCACTTTGTTGTTTATCACCGTGTGTTATAATATAGACTTTTTCACCTATAAACTGTGTTCTGTTGTGTCTTTGCTCCATGCAAGAAGACTCCGGAGTTATCCATAATAATTATTACATCTACCTGGAGTTGTTGTATTACTGTGTACGGATACAAATAAAAATTGTTGCATCATTAACCTGCCGGTGATTATTACAGCCCACAACTCCAGATCGTCACACTAAGCCTAAAAAGCTAAACACTTGGCAGAATCGCAGTGTTGGTGCGAGCACTCTTGTACTTACACTCAATCTTTAGCAATACGTTCCCTTCCACTTTTAGGCGTATTCCAAACTCTTTTGCTATAATTGTACACAAGGATGTATAATTAATGTCTAATAGATTAATTGTGAACTTACCCTACAGGCAAGAGATTGGCTTCCAAAATTAGCTTGAATTGGGGTTTTCTTCACAACTGGGTCAATCCTGTTCTGTACAGTCCATAAATCATTGGTCATGTCATGTCTTACATCTACTGCTTATATGTCTGCATTATAATATTCTCTGCCACACGTGTTCCTACCTGTCACACCTCGGTCGCATGGTTGCATTTTTCTTCCAGTTCTGATCCTGCATTATGCAAATTGTCTCATCTAGAGGAAGTCGACTTGAACTCTAGTTTCACCTATTGGAAGTAGCAATCCTAAAAGTCAAATACTACCCTTTACCGAGGTAATTTCAGACTTTTAGGATTGCTATTTCCAATAGGTGGCGCTAGAGTTCAAGTCAACTTCCTCTAGATGAGACAATTTGCATATTTCTCAGAGGAGCATTGTGGCTTTAAGTCTCCTTTCTCTAGCATGCCGGATTGGTGTGTCACTGTCCAAAAAGACAAAACCCTAACCCCTTAGATCCTGCATTGTGGAGCTGATCTTCTGGGAGAAGGATCTATTGGTTGGTGATTCCAATGAGTCTACCCACATATTTTCAGTATCCAGAGGCAAGTGGCTCCGGCATAGCAATAACTACATCCAACTAGTGATGAGCGAGTACTAAAATGCTCGGGTGCTCGAAGCTCGGGCCGAGCATCCCGAGATACTCGTGTACTCGGCCCGAGTAACGAGCCCAATGTTATCCTATGGGAGACACGAGTATTTTTATGAAATGACTGCCGGCTGCCTGGAAAAACCCTAAAAATGTCACAAAAGTCTCAGAAGAGTGCTGAAATGACATGGCAACACCATGGGGAAGACCCCTGGAAGCATTTCTCACTCAAAAGTCACAGCTGTGAACAATGTTGTCCGAGTTTCACGCCAATTTTACGGAGTGTCCAGAAAACCTTCCAAAATGACACCAAAATGAATATTTAGGGTGTGAAATGTTAAGGGCACATACCCAATAGTGAGATACAGCTGGTGTATGTTACTTTTTGTGATTACATGAAAGATTTTACGTGAAAACATTGTGCGGCACTCCGATGACCCTGACAAGAGACGTACATGAAGCCCTGTCTAGAAATAATGTGCCCATTTTGAAGAACTGGGTCTATTGTAGTATCTTCCTTTGCCAGGGCAGTCCAAAATTGGGAGGTTCAACAATGACCCATGCTTACAGACATGTAGTAGGGCCTGTAACCCTCAAGTGGGTGTATTGTAGTATAGCCCTTTGGTCAGGCAGCCAAATTGGGGTTCAACAATGACCCATGCTTACAGACATGTAGTAGGCTGTAACGCTCAGTGGTGTATTGTAGTAAGCCTTTGCCAGGCAGCCAAAAATTGGGAGGTTCAACAATGACCCATGCTTACAGACATGATAGGCCTGTACCTCAAGTGGGTGTATTGTAGTATAGCCCTTTGGCCAGGGCAGACAAAAATTGGGAGGTTCAACAATGACCCATGCTTACAGACATGTAGTAGGGCCTGTAACCCTCAAGTGGGTGTATTGTAGTATAGCCCTTTGGCCAGGGCAGACAAAAATTGGGAGGTTCAACAATGACCCATGCTTACAGACATGTAGTAGGGCCTGTAACCCTCAAGTGGGTGTATTGTAGTATAGCCCTTTGAGGGCAGCCAAAAATTGGGAGGTTCAACAATGACCCATGCTTACAGACATGTAGTAGGGCCTGTAACCCTCAAGTGGGTGTATTGTAGTATAGCCCTTTGGCCAGGGCAGCCAAAAATTGGGAGGTTCAACAATGACCCATGCTTACAGACATGTAGTAGGGCCTGTAACCCTCAAGTGGGTGTATTGTAGTATAGCCCTTTGGCCAGGGCAGACAAAAATTGGGAGGTTCAACAATGACCCATGCTTACAGACATGTAGTAGGGCCTGTAACCCTCAAGTGGGTGTATTGTAGTATAGCCCTTTGGCCAGGGCAGACAAAAATTGGGAGGTTCAACAATGACCCATGCTTACCAGACATGTAGTAGGGCCTGTAACCCTCAAGTGGGTGTATTGTAGTATAGCCCTTTGGTGAGGGCAGCCAAAAATTGGGAGGTTCAACAATGACCCATGCTTACAGACATGTAGTAGGGCCTGTAACCCTCAAGTGGGTGTATTGTAGTATAGCCCTTTGGCCAGGGCAGCCAAAAATTGGGAGGTTCAACAATGACCCATGCTTACAGACATGTAGTAGGGCCTGTAACCCTCAAGTGGGTGTATTGTAGTATAGCCCTTTGGCCAGGGCAGACCAAAAATTGGGAGGTTCAACAATGACCCATGCTTACATACATGTAGTAGGGCCTGTAACCCTCAAGTGGGTGTATTTTAGTATAGCCCTTTAGTGAGGGCAGCCAAAAATTGGGAGGTTCAACAATGACCCATGCTTACAGACATGTAGTAGGGCCTGTAACCCTCAAGTGGGTGTATTGTAGTATAGCCCTTTGGCCAGGGCAGATAAAAATTGGGAGGTTCAACAATGACCCATGCTTACAGACATGTAGTAGGGCCTGTAACCCTCAAGTGGGTGTATTGTAGTATAGCCCTTTGGCCAGGGCAGAAAAAATTGGGAGGTTCAACAATGACCCATGCTTACAGACATGTAGTAGGGCCTGTAACCCTCAAGTGGGTGTATTGTAGTATAGCCCTTTGGCCAGGGCAGACAAAAATTGGGAGGTTCAACAATGACCCATGCTTCCAGACATGTAGTAGGGCCTGTAACCCTCAAGTGGGTGTATTGTAGTATAGCCCTTTGGTGAGGGCAGCCAAAAATTGGGAGGTTCAACAATGACCCATGCTTACAGACATGTAGTAGGGCCTGTAACCCTCAAGTGGGTGTATTGTAGTATAGCCCTTTGGCCAGGGCACAAAAATTGGGAGGTTCAACAATGACCCATGCTTACAGACATGTAGTAGGGCCTGTAACCCTCAAGTGGGTGTATTGTAGTATAGCCCTTTGGCCAGGGCAGATAAAAATTGGGAGGTTCAACAGACCCATGCTTCCAGACTGTAAGTAGGGCCTGTAACCCTCAATGTGGGTGTATTGTAGTATAGCCCTTTGGTGAGGGCAGCCAAAAATTGGAGGTTCAACAATGACCCATGCTTACAGACATGTAGTAGGGCCTGTAACCTCAATGGGGTATTATATAGCCCTTTGCCAGGGCAGACAAAATTGGGAGGTTTCAAATGACCAGCTTTGCAGGCAGAATAGGGCTTAAACCCTCAAGTGTGTATTGTAGTATAGCCCTTTGGAGGCAGCAAAAATTGGGAGTTCAACAATGACCCATGCTTACAGACATGTAGTAGGCCTGTAACCCTCAAGTGGGTGTATTGTAGTATAGCCCTTTGGCCAGGCAGCAAAAATTGGGAGGTTCAACAATGACCCATGCTCAGACATGTAGTAGGGCCTGTAACCTCAAGTGGGTGTATTGAGTATAGCCCTTTGGTAGGGCAGCCAAAAATTGGAGGTTCAACAATGACCCATGCTTACAGACATGTAGTAGGGCCTGTAACCCTCAAGTGGTGTATTGTAGTATAGCCCTTTGGCCAGGGCAGCCAAAAATTGGAGTTCAACAATGACCATGCTTAAGACATGTAGTAGGGCCTGTACCCTCAAGGGTGTAATTGTAGTAAGCCCTATGCCAGGCAGACAAAAATGGAGGTTCAACAATGACCCATGCTTCAGACATGTAGTAGGGCCTGTAACCCAAGTGGGTTATTGACATAGCCCTTTGGAGGGCAGACAAAAATTGGAGGTTCAACAATGACCCATGCTTCAGACATGATAGGGCCTGTAACCTCAAGTGGGTATTGTATATAGCCCTTTGGAGGGCAGCCAAAAATTGGGAGGTTCAACATGACCCATGCTACAGACATGTAGTAGGGCCTGTAACCTCAATGGTGATTGTAGTATACCCTTTGGAGGGCAGCCAAAAATTGGGAGGTTCAACAATGACCCATGCTTACAACATGTAGTAGCCTGTAACCCTCAAGTGGGTGTATTGTAGTATAGCCCTTTGGCCAGGGCAGCAAAAATTGGGAGTTCAACAATGACCCATGCTTCAGACATGTAGTAGGGCCTGTAAACCTCAAGTGGGTGTATTATAATAGCCCTTTGGTCAGGGCACCAAAATATGGGAGTTCAACAATGACCCATGCTTACAGACATGTAGTAGGGCCTGTAACCCTCAAGTGGTGTATTGTAGTATAGCCCTTTGGCCAGGGCAGACAAAAATTGGGAGGTTCAACAATGACCCATGCTTACAGACATGTAGTAGGGCCTGTAACCCTCAAGTGGGTGTATTGTAGTATAGCCCTTTGGCCAGGGCAGACAAAAATTGGGAGGTTCAACAATGACCCATGCTTACAGACATGTAGTAGGGCCTGTAACCCTCAAGTGGGTGTATTGTATATAGCCCTTGGCCAGGGCAGACAAAAATTGGGAGGTTCAACAATGACCCATGCTTCACAGACATGTAGTAGGGCCTGTAACCCTCAAGTGGGTGTATTGTAGTATAGCCCTTTGGCAGGGCAGCCAAAAATTGGGAGGTTCAACAATGACCCATGCTTACAGACATGTAGTAGGGCCTGTAACCCTCAAGTGGGTGTATTGTAGTATAGCCCTTTGGCCAGGGCAGCCAAAAATTGGGAGGTTCAACAATTGACCCATGCTTACAGACATTAGTAGGGCCTGTAACCCTCAAGTGGGTATTGTAGTATAGCCCTTTGGCCAGGGCAGACAAAAATTGGGAGGTTCAACAATGACCCATGCTTACAGACATGTAGTAGGGCCTGTAACCCTCAAGTGGGTGTATTGTAGTATAGCCCTTTGGCCGGGCAGCAAAAAATTGGGAGGTTCAACAATGACCCATGCTTACAGACATGTATAGGGCCTGTAACCCTCAAGTGGGTGTATTGTAGTATAGCCCTTTGGCCAGGGCAGACAAAAATTGGGAGGTTCAACAATGACCCATGCTTCCAGACATGTATAGGGCCTGTAACCCTCAAGTGGTGTATTGTAGTATAGCCCTTGTGCAGGCAGCAAAATTGGGAGGTTCAACAATGACCCATCTTACAGACATGTAGTAGGCCTGTAACCCTCAAGTGGGTGTATTGTAGTATAGCCCTTTGGCCAGGGCAGCAAAAATTGGAGGTTCAACAATGACCCATGCTTACAGACATGTAGTAGGGCCTGTAACCCTCAAGTGGGTGTATTGTAGTATAGCCCTTTGGCCAGGGCAGACAAAAATTGGGAGGTTCAACAATGACCCATGCTTACAGACATGTAGTAGGGCCTGTAACCCTCAAGTGGTGTATTGTAGTATAGCCCTTTGGCCAGGGCAGCCAAAAATTGGGAGGTTCAACAATGACCCATGCTTACAGACATGTATAGGCCTGTAACCCTCAAGTGGGTGTATTGTAGTATAGCCCTTTGGCCAGGGCAGCAAAAATTGGGAGGTTCAACAATGACCCATGCTTACAGACATGTAGTAGGGCCTGTAACCCTCAAGTGGGTGTATTGTAGTATAGCCCTTTGGTCAGGGCAGCCAAAAATTGGGAGGTTCAACAATGACCCATGCTTACAGACATGTAGTAGGGCCTGTAACCCTCAAGTGGGTGTATTGTAGTATAGCCCTTTGGCCAGGGCAGCCAAAAATTGGGAGGTTCAACAATGACCCATGCTTACAGACATGTAGTAGGGCCTGTAACCCTCAAGTGGGTGTATTTTAGTATAGCCCTTTGGTGAGGGCAGCCAAAAATTGGGAGGTTCAACAATGACCCATGCTTACAGACATGTAGTAGGGCCTGTAACCCTCAAGTGGGTGTATTGTAGTATAGCCCTTTGGCCAGGGCAGACAAAAATTGGGAGGTTCAACAATGACCCATGCTTACAGACATGTAGTAGGGCCTGTAACCCTCAAGTGGGTGTATTGTAGTATAGCCCTTTGGCCAGGGCAGACAAAAATTGGGAGGTTCAACAATGACCCATGCTTACAGACATGTAGTAGGGCCTGTAACCCTCAAGTGGGTGTATTTTAGTATAGCCCTTTGGTGAGGGCAGCCAAAAATTGAGAGGTTCAACAATGACCCATGCTTACAGACTTGTAGTAGGGCCTGTAACCCTCAAGTGGGTGTATTTTAGAATAGCCCTTTGGTCAGGGCAGCCAAAAATTGGGAGGCTCCTCTTTGTCCCTGGATAGAGACGTGCTGGAGGGCCTCAAAACATTTTTCACATAGAAAAGATACGGGTATCCTGTCTTTGTAATGCCCATTCAAAAAGAATGGGCGTAAAAATTTACCACTGTGGGTATACCTGAAACTACAGCCAAACTATTGTAACGGTCATCATGGTGCCACATGAGGAGAAGGAGGAGCAGTCCAGCGATTAGCCAAGGAATAGGAAGACAACGTGGTGGATGATCCAGTAGCTTACCCAACCTGGCAGGAGTATATGCAGAGCGAGGACAGCAGTGCACAGGGGGAGGGAGGCATAGCATCCCAACAGGCAGTACGAAGCAGGGTCGGGTACGCAGGCATAAGGCAGGCAACCGTTCCCCGGAACAACAACACGACACAAGGTGCCTGTGCAAATGTTAGGTCTTCCCGAGTCTGGCAGTATTTTCAGTTGGCTCCAGATGACTCTAAAAAGGCCATTTGCAACACCTGCCATGCCAGCATCAGCAGGGGTACGAAAAGTAGCAGCCTGCCCACCACTAGCATGATCAGGCACATGTCAGCCAAGCACACGACTTTGTGGAAACTACAACAGAGTCGAGAAGCGGTGCTTGCTGATGTCACTGCTACGTCTTTGCCTGTTGTGCGTGCGAGCCAATCCCCTGTCCAAGCTGGCCGCGAACAAGCCTCCGTCCCTGCACCTGAAGTTGCCCACGTCCAAATTACACCACCATCAAGCACGTCCTTTTCCCAGCGCAGTGTTCAATTATCCATTCAGCAAACATTTGAACGCAGGCGCAAATACGCTGCCAACGCCCCACATGCCACAGTCCTGAATGATCACATTTCGCAACTCATTGCGCTACAAATGTTGCCTTTCCGGCTGGTGTAGACGGAAGCATTCCGCGACCTGATGCCGGCTGCTGTCCCACGTTACTCGGTCCCCAGCCGCCACTATTTCTCCAGATGTGCCGTCCCCGCATTGCATAACCACGTGTCCAACAGCATCACACGTGCCCTGAACAACGCTGTTTCAGCCAAAGTCCACCTAATAATAATAATAATAATAATACAGCTTTATTTATATAGCGCCAACATATTACGCAGCGCTTTACAATGTAGGGTTAGAGTACAGAAAATATAATACAGTAAGTAATTACAGTACAGAACAAATACAGTAGAATAATTGGATACAAAACAATAGGCATAGAATCAATGTAAAAAAGAAAATACAAAAAATAAAGCAAGAAATGAAGGTGACCCTGCTCAAAAGAGCTTACAATCTACAACGGGATAGGGGTTGCACAAGGTACAGGGGCTTATTGCACGGATGGTCCAGGCATCTTGAGGAAATGGGGCATAGAACTAAGCTTACATGGATGGTCATTATACAGTCTGTGTAGACCTTTTTGGTTTGGTGGAGATGGTAGAAGAGTAATGTCCAGAGGGATAGCCCACTATCTACAGTACAAAGGACTTCTATAAGGGAGTATGATAGGCCGCCTTAAAAAGATGCTTTTTTAGGGATCGTCTGAAGCCATGCAAGTTGTGGATAGTCCTGATTTCTTTTGGTAAAGCATTCCAGAGGTTTGGTGCAGCTCTGGAGAAGTCTTGGAGCCGGTACTGGGAGGATCGGATTATTACCGATGTCAGTCGAAGGTCATTTGAGGAACGTAGAGGGCGAGTGGGGTGATAGACAGAGATGAGGGAGGAGAGGTAGAGGGGTGCTGCACTGTGAATAGCTTTGTGGGTGATAAGAAGCAATTTGAATTGGATGCTGTAGTATACGGGCAGCCAGTGCAATGACTGGCACAGAGCAGAGGCATCTGAGTAACGATTGGCCAGATGGGTGATCCTGGCTGCTGCATTAAGGATGGACGGGAGAGGAGAAACTCTGGTGAGGGGGAGGCCGCTTAATAGAGAATTGCAATAGTCAAGGCTGTAATGGATTAGGGCCACGGTGAGGGTTTTTGTTGTTTACAGGGTGAGAAAGGGACGGACTCTGGAGATATTCTTCAAGTGTAAGTGACATGAGCGGACGAGACATTGTGTGTGGGAGGAGGAGAGATCGGTGTCAAACATAACACCCAGACAACGAGCCTGCTGCCTAGGCATTATCGTGGTGCCACAAACTGAGAGAGAGATGTCCGATTTAGGGAGGTTAGTGGATGGGTGGAGCAGAAGAAGTTCAGTTTTGGAAAGGTTTAGTTTCAAATAGAGAGTGGACATGATATTGGAAACTGGAGGTAGACAGTCATTGCTGTTCTTTAATACCGCAGGGGTAAGGTCAGGGGCTGAAGTGTATAACCACAGACACGTGGACAAGTGCTTGTGGGCAAGGCCGCTACATCTCCTTGACAAAACACTGGGTTAATATTGTGGAGGCTCTGACACAGTCTGATCGAGGGACGGAACACGTCCTTCCCACACCAAGGATAGCAGGCCCTACCTCTGTCAGGGTTTCACCGACACTCTACAGCTCCGGAATGTCATGCTCTTCAGCGTCCTCCTCCTCCTCCTGCTCATCCTCATCCACTGTACCCTCCACACCAGTCCCAAGCTGGAAGCACTGCAGCACTGCCTCTGCGAAGCGTCAACAGGCTGTGCTGAAGCTAGTCTGCATAGGTGACAAACCCCACAATGCAGAAGAGGTGTGGACAGCTCTGAAACAGCAGGCAGATCACTGGCTCACACCTCTGAACCTAAAGCCAGGAAAGGTCGTGTGTGACAATGGACGGAACTTGGTGGCAGCTTTGAGGCGAGGCCAGCTGACGCATGTTCCATGCGTGGCCCACGTGCTCAACCTGGTGTTTCAGAGGTTTCTAAAGTCATACCCAGAGCTGTCTGAACTGCTGGTAAAAGTTCGCCGTCTGTCTGCACATTTTCGCAAGTCACCTGCTGCTTCAGCCGACCTTTGCGGATTTCAGCGCCGTTAGCGTCTTACGGCCCACAGACTGGTGTGTGATGTCCCCACGCGTTGGAATTCAACTCTGCACATGTTGGTCAGGATATGTGAGCAGAAGAGGGCAGTTGTTGACTACCTGCATCACCTAAGCCGTCGGGAAAATGGTTCAAACTCCACACATAACACCTGAGGAGTGGAGATGGATGTCGGACCTATGTACCGTCCTCCAAAACTTTTAGGACTCCACCCAGATGGTGAGCTGTGATGACGCCATTATTAGCGTCACCATACCACTACTCTGCCTTCTAAAATGGTCTCTGCTGAAAAACAAAGAGGATGCATTGCAGGCCGAGCGCGATGACTTGGAGCAAGAAACAGTAGTGGGTGTGGGTGAAAACACAGAGTCCAGCCTCATCTCATCACAACGTGCAGTGGAGGACTATGACGGGGAGGAGGAGTATGAAGACATGGAGCAACTCTCTGGCCAAATTGAGGATATGACATGCACACCAGTGATACCCTCGATTCAGCGTGGCTGGGCAGAGGACAGGGGAGATGAGGAGGAGGAGGAGGAGGAGGACAGCATGTTCAGTCATCGTGTTGGTCTGGATACTAAAGTGATGGGTGTTAAGAGTCTGGCGCACATGGCTGACTTTATGGTAAGCTGCCTGCCTCGTGACCCTCGCGTTCAGAACATCTTGGCCGACAATCAGTACTGGTTGGCAACACTGTTAGACCCACGGTACAAGGAGAAATTAATGTCTGTCATTCCTGAGGCGGAGAGGTCAGCCAAAACGCAGTAGTTCCAGAAGGCCATAGTCACGGAAGTAGGCTAATCATTCCCCTCACAAAACGCTAGCGGCATAGGTGAGGAATCGGTGGACAACCAAGGCGTTCGGCCGAGAGGGGCACAAGTCCAATCCGCCAAAGGTAGGGGAACAGTCTTTAGGAGGTGGGACAGTTTTCTTAGCCCCTCACGTACCACAGCCCCTGAGGTGCGGGGTAGTGCCACAAGAAATGCTAAGTTTGGTCAGATGCTGAAGGAGTACCTTGCCGATCGAACAACTGTACTGCGAGATTCCTCTGTGCCTTACAATTATTGGGTCTCCAAGCTGGACTCGTGGCATGAATTGGCTCTCTACGCCTTGGAAGTCCTGGCCTGCACTGCCGCTAGCATTTTGTCATAGCGTGTTTTCAGAGCTGCAGGTGGAATCATTACTGATAAACGCAACCGCCTGTCAACTGAAAATGCTGACAGGCTGACTGAGATCAAGATGAACAAGGGTTGGATTGGGCCAGACTTCACCACACCACCAACAAATGACAACTGAATTTAAATTTTGTAATGGGAATTTGCCATGTACCTCCACTGACCCATGGGTACACACTTCTGGACTTCCGAGTGTCCAAGTGTGGGATCAGTAATGTCCGTGGACGTGCACTCAGCCAGTTGGTAGGAAGGAGGATCAGGTTGGGAAATGTGCAGTGCAGTATCACGGCTACTGACAATTGACCGTGTGGAAGACAGGGTGTTTGTGGAGGTGCCAATCAGACTTGAAGCATTATCCGCTATCCAAGTAACAAGCTGTTGACACTAGTGTTGGTTCAAGAGCGTAGTACTGCAGCGGGCCCCAACAATTTGGGACAGGACGTGTGAGCGAGTAGATGTGCCACTTTATTGTTGCGAAATTAGTGCTTGCACACGACCTCGGCCTCTGCCTGCACCACCATCACGTTCACCTCCTTGTTCCTTGCCAACGCCCTTGCGCATTTTGCTTGTATACTGCGACAACAGTCACATGAGAGGATTTTAGTCCCTAACCTGTATCAAGGTATGACGTACACCAGTCTGGTGACTGTTCAGATCACAAGAGATTAGGATTTTAGTTCCCTAACCTGTATCAAGGTAATCAAGGTATGACGTACAACAGTCTGGTGACTTGAATGGTTTTAGGAGAGGATTGTATTCCCTAACCTGTATCAAGGTATGACGTACAACAATCTGCTGACTTGAATGGTTTTAGGAGAGGATTTTAGTCCCTCACCTGTATCAAGGTATGACATAGAACAGTCTGGTGACTGTAATGCTTTCAGGAGAGGATTTTAGTCCCTAACCTGTATCAAGGTATGACGTACAACAGTCTGGTGACTTGAATGGTTTTAGGAGAGGATTTTAGTTCCCTAACCTGTATGAACGTATGACGTACAACAGTGTGGTGACTGTTGAGATGCCAAGAGTTAGGATTTTAGTTCCCTAACCTGAATAAAGGTATGACTTACAACAGTGTGGTGACTGTTGAGATGACAAGAGTTAGGATTTTAGTCCCTAACCTGTATTAAGGTAGTACGTACACCTGTCTGGTGACTGTTGAGATGACAAGAGTTAGGATTTTAGTTCCCTAACCTGTATTAAGGTACTACGTACACCTGTCTGGTGACTGTAATGGTTTGAAAGAGGATTTTAGTCCCTAACCTGTATTAAGGTAGTACGTACACCTGTCTGGTGACTGTTTTGATGACAAGAGTTAGGATTTTAGTTCCCTAACCTGTATTAAGGTACTACGTACACCTGTCTGGTGACTGTATGGTTTGAAGAGAGGATTTTAGTCCCTAACCTGTATTAAGGTAGTACTACACCTGTCTGGTGACTGTTTTGATGACAAGAGTTAGGATTTTAGTTCCCTAACCTGTATTAAGGTAGTACGTACACCTGTTGGTGACTGTAATGGTTCAAGAGTAGGATTTTAGTCCCTAACCTGTATTAAGGTAGTACGTACACCTGTCTGGTGACTGTGTTGATGACAAGAGTTAGGATTTTAGTTCCCTAACCTGTATTAAGGTAGTACGTACACCTGTCTGGTGACTGTATGAAGAGATTCAGCATGTATTAAGTAGGATTTCTTAGTTTTTCCCTAACCTGTATTAAGGTAGTACGTACACCTGTCTGGTGACTGTTGTTGATGACAAGAGTTAGGATTTTAGTTCCCTAACCTGTATTAAGGTATACGTACACCTGTCTGGTGACTGTATGTTGATGACAAGAGTTAGGATTTTAGTTCCCTAACCTGTATTAAGGTATACGTACACCTGTCTGGTGACTGTTTTGATGACAAGAGTTAGGATTTTAGTTCCCTAACCTGTATTAAGGTATACGTACACCTGTCTGGTGACTGTTGGATGACAGAGTTAGGATTTTAGTCCCTAACCTGTATTAAGGTAGTACGTACACCTGTCTGGTGACTGTTTTGATGACAAGAGTTAGGATTTTAGTTCCCTAACCTGTATTAAGGTAGTACGTACACCTGTCTGGTGACTGTATGGTTGCAAGAGAGGATTTTAGTCCCTAACCTGTATTAAGGTAGTACGTACACCTGTCTGGTGACTGTTGTTGATGACAAGAGTTAGGATTTTAGTTCCCTAACCTGTATTAAGGTAGTACGTACACCTGTCTGGTGACTGTATGAGTGACAAGAGTAGGATTTTAGTTCCCTAACCTGTATTAAGGTAGTACGTACACCTGTCTGGTGACTGTTTTGATGACAAGAGTTAGGATTTTAGTTCCCTAACCTGTATTAAGGTAGTACGTACACCTGTCTGGTGACTGTTGTTGATGAAGAGTTAGGATTTTAGTCCCTAACCTGTATTAAGGTAGTACGTACACCTGTCTGGTGACTGTTTTGATGACAAGAGTTAGGATTTTAGTTCCCTAACCTGTATTAAGGTATACGTACACCTGTCTGGTGACTGTAATGGTTGAAGAGAGGATTTTAGTCCCTAACCTGTATTAAGGTAGTACGTACACCTGTCTGGTGACTGTTGAGATCAAGAGTTAGGATTTTAGTTCCCTAACCTGTATTAAGGTAGTACGTACACCTGTCTGGTGACTGTGATGATGACAAGAGTTAGGATTTTAGTTCCCTAACCTGTATTAAGGTAGTACGTACACCTGTCTGGTGACTGTAATGACAAGAGTTAGGATTTTAGTTCCCTAACCTGTATTAAGGTAGTACGTACACCTGTCTGGTGACTGTTGGATGACAAGAGTAGGATTTTAGTTCCCTAACCTGTATTAAGGTAGTACGTACACCTGTCTGGTGACTGTAATGTTGAAAGAGAGGATTTTAGTCCCTAACCTGTATTAAGGTAGTACGTACACCTGTCTGGTGACTGTTGTTGATGACAAGAGTTAGGATTTTAGTTCCCTAACCTGTATTAAGGTACTACGTACACCTGTCTGGTGACTGTAATGGTTGAAAGAGAGGATTTTAGTCCCTAACCTGTATTAAGGTAGTACGTACACCTGTCTGGTGACTGTTTGATGACAAGAGTTAGGATTTTAGTTCCCTAACCTGTATTAAGGTAGTACGTACACCTGTCTGGTGACTGTATGATTACAAGAGAGGATTTTAGTCCCTAACCTGTATTAAGGTAGTACGTACACCTGTCTGGTGACTGTTTTGATGACAAGAGTTAGGATTTTAGTTCCCTAACCTGTATTAAGGTAGTACGTACACCTGTCTGGTGACTGTAATGGTTTGAAGAGAGGATTTTAGTCCCTAACCTGTATTAAGGTAGTACGTACACCTGTCTGGTGACTGTTTTGATGACAAGAGTTAGGATTTTAGTTCCCTAACCTGTATTAAGGTAGTACGTACACCTGTCTGGTGACTGTAATGGTTCAAGAGAGGATTTTAGTCCCTAACCTGTATTAAGGTAGTACGTACACCTGTCTGGTGACTGTGTTGATGACAAGAGTTAGGATTTTAGTTCCCTAACCTGTATTAAGGTAGTACGTACACCTGTCTGGTGACTGTAATGGTTCAAGAGAGGATTTTAGTTCCCTAACCTGTATTAAGGTAGTACGTACACCTGTCTGGTGACTGTTTTGATGACAAGAGTTAGGATTTTAGTTCCCTAACCTGTATTAAGGTACTACGTACACCTGTCTGGTGACTGTAATGGTTTGAAGAGAGGATTTTAGTCCCTAACCTGTATTAAGGTAGTACGTACACCTGTCTGGTGACTGTTTTGATGACAAGAGTTAGGATTTTAGTTCCCTAACCTGTATTAAGGTACTACGTACACCTGTCTGGTGACTGTAATGGTTTGAAGAGAGGATTTTAGTCCCTAACCTGTATTAAGGTAGTACGTACACCTGTCTGGTGACTGTAATGGTTCAAGAGAGGATTTTAGTCCCTAACCTGTATTAAGGTAGTACGTACACCTGTCTGGTGACTGTGTTGATGACAAGAGTTAGGATTTTAGTTCCCTAACCTGTATTAAGGTAGTACGTACACCTGTATGGTGACTGTAATGGTTCAAGAGAGGATTTTAGTCCCTAACCTGTATTAAGGTAGTACGTACACCTGTCTGGTGACTGTTTTGATGACAAGAGTTAGGATTTTAGTTCCCTAACCTGTATTAAGGTAGTACGTACACCTGTCTGGTGACTGTAATGGTTTGAAGAGAGGATTTTAGTCCCTAACCTGTATTAAGGTACTAAGTACAAGAGTGTGGTGACTCTAATGGTCACAGAAAAGCTTGGATTTCAATCTGTATCACCCTGCCTATATCCTCCTAGATTAGTCCTGAGAAGGACTGTTCTGGTCACTGGAAATCTTGGACTCCGATCTGGATCACCCTGCCTATGTCCTCCTAGATTAGTCCTGAGAAGGACTGTTGTGGTCAGCAGCAGTTTGCAGCCCTGATCCGGATCTACCTATGAGGGCCGCAAATCTGTCCCTAATCAGCAGCAGACACTCTCCCTACACTCACTGTCTGGAAGGCTGTGTGCCGAGCACAGCGCGCCGGGACTTATAAAGGCTCGGTGACGCTGTGCAGGCCGGCCAATCACTGCTATACCACAACCAACAGGGCTGTGGCATTGCAGTGGTCTGTCAGCCAATCCCTGCACGTGGGCTGGCTCTCAAAAGAGCGCCAACATGGAGAGATGACGACCACGAGCACAGCACGAGTATCGCGAGATTACTCGGTGCTCGGCGAGTCGCCCGAGTACAGTGATACTCGTGCGAGTAACGAGTAGTGCCGAGCATGTTCGCTCAACACTACATCCAACCTCCATATTATCATTTCTGCTGGAACAGCGTTGTTATCTAAAAATCTTTTAGCTGCGTTGTTATCTAAAAATCTTTTAGCTGACGCTACTAGAAATCCACACACAATAATCCCAAAGCCTGTATGAAAATTAATTCTCTACTGGCTAAGTAGACGCTATGTCTTCTGGAGCCAAATCCTCAATTCTCAACCGATAGCAAGCTTGGTCCACAGATTACATGGTTACAGGGGACCAGAGAATATAAAAAAGCAACAAGTAAGCCCACAATACCAGAAGATGGTAAAATATGGCAAAATATTGATCAATCTTTTAAACCACTCTGCCACATCAATTCAATCTCATCAGGGTGGTCCTACTCTATATTATTTTAATTTAGTTGTGCCATACGGCCTCCAACATACATATAAAGCAAAATCATTAAAAGCAGCACTTACCTGGAGCATTTTAAAACCGCTCCCATGGTGTCAGACTGGTACATGTGAATAAAGGCAAATATAGCCCCAGCATATGCAGCTGATGCTACACATGCCTGGGCTTTTCAGAAATGACCCTCACAGCAGCAGACCAGCACTCGTGAATAAAGGCTGGGTAGGTCCAAGTAAATGGAGCTTGCAATTTACTGAGTCTGAGGGCAGGGTAAGATAACTGAGTATGAACGGTTACCAAGGTTTGCCACAAACAATACAGATGGAATAACAAGCCAAAACTGGTGTGCAGAGAATATACTTACATCAATAGCGTTACATAGGGTGATGATGCATTTAATTTGAGGATCCTAAAATGTCCAGTCCCCAACTTGTAGTGACATAAAAGGAAGCGGTTCCACTTATAAACTTTTATTTAATTTTGTGTTTAATAATTTTGTGCAGCAAAGAAAGCTATGTAACTATGCAAACCACTTTATTGGGAAGTTCATAAATAAAAATTGCATGTAAGGGGCCTCCAAACCCCAACATAACACCAGTCTAGTTGTCTACCTTTAGCTGAAATGATGTCAGTAGTTACAGTTGTGGAGTACAGATGATGGCAGTGATGGGTCATCCCCTGTCACTAACTCTGGGGAGTACAGATGATGGCAGCAATGGGTCAGTCCCTGTGTCACTAACTCTGGGGAGTAGAGGTGATGGTTCAGCCCCTGTGTCACTAACTCTGGGGAGTACAGATGATGGCAGTGATAGGTCAGTCCCTGTGTCACAAACTCTGGGGAGTACAGATGGCAGTGATGGGTCAGCCCCTGTAACTAACTCTGGGGAGTACAGATGAAGACAGTGATGGGTCAGCCCCTGTCACTAACTCTGGGGAGTACAGATGAAGACAGTGATGGGTCAGCCCCTATAAGTAACTCTGGGGAGTATAGGTGATGGGTCAGCCCCTGTCACTAACTCTGGGGAGTACAGATGATGACATTGATGGGTCAGCCCCTGTCACTAACTCTGGGGAGTACAGATGATGGCAGTGATGGGTCAGCCCCTGTCACTAAATCTGGGGAATACAGATGATAGCAGTGCTGGCTCAGCCCCTGTCACTATCTCTGGGGAGTACAGATGATGGCAGTGATGGGTCAGCCCCTGTGTCACTAACTCTAGGGAGTACAGATGATGGCAGTGATGGGTCAGCCCCTGTATCACTAACTCTGGGGAGTACAGATGATGGCAGTGATGGATCAGCCCCTGTGTCACTAACTCTGGGGAGTACAGATGATGGCAGTGATGGGTCAGCCCCTGTGTCACTAACTCTGGGGAGTACAGATGATGGCAGTGATGGGTCAGTCCCTGTCACTAACTCTGGGGAGTACAGATAATGGCAGTGATGGGTCGGCCCCTGTGTCACTAACTCTGGGGAGTACAGATGATGGAAGTGATGGGTCAGCCCCTGTGTCACTAACTCTGGGGAGTACAGATGATGGCAGTGATGGGTCAGCCCTGTGTCACTAACTCTGGGGAGTACAGATGATAGCAGTGATGGATCAGCCCTGTGTCACTAACTCTGGGGATATGCTGCTGCTGCAGGAGATTGTTCTGATAAGCACAACATTCAAAGAAAGCAACAGCGGCTAACTATCACGAGTTTGTCTCACTCTGGAGAGACCTCTGGTGAGTCTGGAACCAGAAAGGTCATAACGCTTCATTGATCACAGGACTTCAGCTAGTGTTCAAATTTATTTTTCTTTCTTTCGACACTACAGTGGTTAAGGACTCTTACCTTTATGGCTGTTTCTTGTGGCCGTAATCATCAAGGTCAGTTCTGTTGTGACCGCTCCCCTCCACTATAAGTTGTCATGTGTCTTACATCTATAGAATCCATTTGTATTCTGACTACTTTAAAAGGAGCGAGTCTCTAGAAGAAAATGTGGAGTCGAGTTGAATGCAGCTCTGGGGTTTAGCTGCACTGGAGGAATTTGGAATGCTTTTCTGTTTGTGTCTATCTCCCTCTGTCTATTCCCTTTTGTTTAATTATTTGAAGTGATTAATCTAGCAAACTCGCTGGCCTTATAAGTAGCCAGGGTGAGTTTAGGGCGAAGAAGAGGACCCGTATAGTAACGTTAGGGCGTGCAGAACACAAACTCAGGTGTGTCCCATGAATTGCTTCCTATCGCCAGGGCCTTTGTTATATTCCATCCCATTTGTCTCCTCTTTGTTGCGCTGCATGCTGGATGTCTGCTCACTATGGCGTGACTTTAACCCATCACCACCATCATCTGTACTCTACATGAGTACGTTATGATATCATTGCATCTGAACAAGTAATATGTCCACCTTCCTTTCATCTTAACTCTTCCTAACTAACATTTTCCCAACACACTTCTGCTACCTACCCTGCTCCTGTAAGCTAATCTTTCTGAGGCTTGTAAATACCTTTTATTGTTGTTGTAGCTTTGATCCCAATCTGGGGACCAGAATTGGACCAACTGAGCGGGGAACATGTTTGATGGGAGTGGTGGCTGCCTCTCTGTGAGTGGCAACAGGCTGGCATACCCAGATCTTACTTCACTCTCCCGTCAGCTCAGTTGGTCCAATCCTGGCCCGAGAACTCAAGGATCAAAGCTAGAAATATATGAGCCACAGAAAGATCAGCTTACAGGAGCGGAGTCGATAGGAAAGTGATAGTTAAATGAAATATTTTTGTTAGTGTTTTATTTTTATAGTGTACATTTGGGGGGTTAGTGACCTTTTAGGGTATGTGCTCACAATTCGGAGGAACTGTGTATTGGACGCAGCACCTCCGGACCGGAGGGAACCCGCAGGGAGAGCGCAGCCGTCCCCTGTCCTCACGATCTGTGGTGGGTGCAGACATTTGGCTTTATTTAATTTAAATTTTGCAGTGTATATTAATACACTGTGAAATCTAATGGGCGGTCACACATGTCAGAGGGGAGGAGGAAGCAGGATTCTTCCTCCCCTCTGTGACGTCACCTGCACTTTCTGGGGTAAAGAAAGTGCAGTGTGTGAAAGCCCCTGCGTATTTTGTTGTGCAGCCAAAAAACGCAACAAAATACACAATGTGTGAATGTAGCCTAAAAAGAAAAACAGAGGATCACAAAACCATAGTGAGCTGAAAATTGCATAAGGAAAAAAAAAAAAAGGTGGGGGGGAATAGAGAGGGAAGAGGGGGTTCGGGATAAGCTAGAAATGTCGATGACATCCAAGGGATACACATAAGCTCTAATGTAGATGAGCAGGCAAAGCATACGGCGATGAGAGCCACGGGTCCCACCAGTTCAGGATTTTGCACTTTTTGGAGAGAGCACTGGCTGTAGATGATTCGTACAGATAGTGCAAATTTATGCGGCCAATGAGTTCTTGTTTACTGGGGATGTGAGGAGATTTCCAGCACTTGGTGATGCACTGTCTTACCGCAATCAAAATGTTTGTAATCACCGGCTGAAGGGAAATAGGAAACTCCATTAGAGATCTACCCAGCAGAGCCAGAGGACCAGTCAGAACAAAGGGAAGTCGCAATAAGCGACTCAACAGTACGCCGAAAGGTTTGAACACGAGGGCATTCCCACCAAACATGAGCAGTCGTGCCCCTATTTGTGCAATGTTTCCAATATAGTGGAGAGGAACTAGAACCAAACTGCACCAAGCGGGCAGGAGGCATATACCACATTCATTGAATTTTGTTCCCTTGCTCTAAGTGATTAACACAGGATGAAAATTTGGAAGGATGAGTAAAAGCGTTGCGCCAATCCTCCATTGGGGCTGAGAAAGAGAGGTGGGATTCCCATAGGGACATACAATGAGAGAGTAGTGAGTGGTATAAAATGGAAATGCCGTGTGATAAGAGTGTGTTTGGTTTAACACTAGAAGTCCCAGAGACGGGTCATTTGACCTTTTTAGCATTGAAAACCAAGGATCCTTTAAATTCCCGGGACTTCTAGTGTTAAAGAATCTATGAGCGGAGTCATCCAGAGAGGGAGCGGGTTTTAGGTAGAGAATATTTCAACATCAGGTCCGAGAATGGTCTCAGTCCTGAAAGATCATATAGATCAGAAATCCACTGGATCCCCCGCTCCTCCCAGGAGCACAGGGAGATGTCATTGATACAGTATTCCCCGCTCCTCCCAGGAGGACAGGGAGATGTCATTGATACAGTATTCTCCGCTCCTCCCAGGAGGACAGGGAGATGTCATTGATACAGTATTCCCCGCTCCTCCTAGGAGGACAGGGAGATGTCATTGATACAGTATTCCCCGCTCCTCCCAGGAGGACAGGGAGATGTCATTGATACAGTATTCCCCGCTCCTCCCAGGAGGACAGGGAGATGTCATTGATACAGTATTCCCCGCTCCTCCTAGGAGGACAGGGAGATGTCATTGATACAGTATTCCCCGCTCCTCCCAGGAGGACAGGGAGATGTCATTGATACAGTATTCCCCGCTCCTCCCAGGAGGACAGGGAGATGTCATTGATACAGTATTCCCCGCTCCTCCCAGGAGGACAGGGAGATATCATTGATACCGTATTCCCCGCTCCTCCTAGGAGGACAGGGAGATGTCATTGATACAGTATTCCCCGCTCCTCCCAGGAGGACAGGGAGATGTCATTGATACAGTATTCCCCGCTCCTCCCAGGAGGACAGGGAGATGTCATTGATACAGTATTCCCCGCTCCTCCTAGGAGGACAGGGAGATGTCATTCACACAGTATTCCCCGCTCCTCCCAGGAGGACAGGGAGATGTCATTCATACAGTATTCCCCGCTCCTCCCAGGAGGACAGGGAGATGTCATTGATACCGTATTCCCTGCTCCTCCCAGGAGGACAGGGAGATGTCATTGATACCGTATTCCCCGCTCCTCCCAGGAGGACAGGGAGATGTCATTGATACAGTATTCCCGCTCCTCCCAGGAGGACAGGGAGATGTCATTCATACAGTATTCCCCGCTCCTCCCAGGAGGACAGGGAGATGTCATTGATACAGTATTCCCCGCTCCTCCCAGGAGGACAGGGAGATGTAATTGATACAGTATTCCCCGCTCCTCCCAGGAGGACAGGGAGATGTCATTGATACAGTATTCCCCGCTCCTCCTAGGAGGACAGGGAGATGTCATTGATACAGTATTCCCCGCTCCTCCCAGGAGGACAGGGAGATGTCATTCATACAGTATTCCCCGCTCCTCCCAGGAGGACAGGGAGATGTCATTGATACAGTATTCCCCGCTCCTCCCAGGAGGACAGGGAGATGTAATTGATACAGTATTCCCCGCTCCTCCCAGGAGGACAGGGAGATGTCATTGATACAGTATTCCCCGCTCCTCCTAGGAGGACAGGGAGATGTCATTGATACAGTATTCCCCGCTCCTCCCAGGAGGACAGGGAGATGTCATTGATACAGTATTCCCCGCTCCTCCCAGGAGGACAGGGAGATGTCATTGATACAGTATTCCCCGCTCCTCCCAGGAGGACAGGGAGATGTCATTGATACAGTATTCTCCGCTCCTCCCAGGAGGACAGGGAGATGTCATTGATACAGTATTCCCCGCTCCTCCCAGGAGGACAGGGAGATGTCATTGATACAGTATTCCCCGCTCCTCCCAGGAGGACAGGGAGATGTCATTGATACAGTATTCAATGGATTTGAGGAAGAAATATTTGTACATGAATTGAAAGTGTGAGGGGCAGAGCGAGGACCATGGCCTCAATGCAGAGCTCATTGATTTTAGAAGATGGTGACATGGGGAGGGTTGGAGAATCCGCCCTTCTGTCTGAGTTCTGAGGGAACCTTTGGGGGCAAATTGGGATTCAATCCAAAACCAAGGGAGAGTAGAATTTCCTTCCCACCAAATCTTAGTAGGCTCTAGTAAAGCAGCTTCATGGCATAGACGTACGTTACCTCTGGAGTACAGAAGGGTCATAATGCAGCGTTTAGTTCTATGGGGTTTATTATTCCAAATAAACTTATTTATGATAGCTTGAAAGGAGGAGATGTATTTAGAGGGAATAGAAAGAGGGAGACATCTGAAAAGATATATTAGTTTAGGGAGCAATTACATCTTATCAGCCTGAATTCTTGTCCTCCAGGAGAGGAATGAATGTGAAAATTAATCTATCTCCCTCCTTATGTCATCCAGCACCGCCTCACACTTTAATCTGACGATGTCTTTAGTATAAGTGACTTTAATACCCAAATAGGTGAAACCCGAGGGAGACCAGATAAAAGGGTATATCGCCTGAATTTAGAGCTGGAGGGGAACGGCCAAAAACAAGGGGAAGATAGTGGACTTGGAGATATTTAGTTTATAAAGGGAGACCGCAGAAAATTGATGGAGCATAGTGGAAATGGGGCGGTGCAGGACAACCCCACATCAACAGCGTAGAGCTCAACTTTATACTTGGTGTCCCCAACCCGAATACCTCTAACGTCTGAGCTCTGTCTTATGATGGCCGCGAGAGGCTCCATAACCAAAGCAAAGATGAGGGGGGAGAGGGGACAGCCCTGGGAGTCCATTTGAGATGGGAAATACACGAGACCCGAAGTCCGAACTGAGGCACAAGGGTTAGAATACAGAGCCATAATTGCTCTATAGATGTCGCCAACAAGACCAAATCTCCTCAAGGTCTCTGCTATATATCCCCAGTGTACCCTGTCAAAGGCTTTTTCATCATCGAGTGACAGGAATACACTGGGGAGACTCCCCCCTCTCCACCACATCCAAGGGATCAATCAGCCGCCTCGTACCATCCCTAGTCTGTCTACTGGGGACGAAGCCAGCCTGATCAGGGTGACCCAGAGTCGGGAGGTCTGCCATTAATCTATTTGCCCCGATCTTGGCATAGATTTTAATGTCACAGTTCAAAAGTGCGACTGGTCGGAAACTACCAGGTGTAGTTTTCCCTGTTTTGGGCAAAGTTGCAATGGAAGCCTCCAAACCCTCACCGCCAATACAGCCTTTGACAAGCCAATAATTAAACAGAAGCAAAAGATACGGGGAGATAATGTGAAAAAACTGAGAATTATAGGGAAGTGAGAATCCATCAGGGGAAGAACGTTTTCTAGCAGTATGGACAATCTGGGAGACCTCTGATTCCATGATGGGCATGTTAAGTTGGGATAATAGATCTGGGGAGATTTTAGTCAAGTTTGCCTTATCCAAGAAAGAGACAATGGAGGCCTCAGACGGCTGGGTGACATCTAAGTCATTTTTAAGGTTATAAAGGGAAGAGTAATCAGAAGTGAATTCCTCAGCAATATGTATCGGATTATATATGTTTGTACCATCAGTTAAGAACGGGATTTTAGAATGAGTTTCTTTCTTCCTAACCCTCTTGGCCAATAACGAGCCTGCTTTATCTCCCATTGAGTAAAATTTTGCTTTCGATTTCCATAGATCATTTTCAGCCCTTTTTAACAATAATTGACGAATGTGGAGACGGGTGATAGTCAAGTGAGTCATGAGGAGCTGGGAAGGAGATTTTTTATGTTTGGATTCTAGACGGGAGTGGGAGTCAAGGGCAGTTTGGAGGGCAGGGTTATATTGTTTCTTAGATAGCGAGGCTATTTTAAGTAAATGTCCCCTAACCACCAGGGATGTGGAGTTGGAGTCGGAGTTAGTTTTGGTTGGAGTCGGAGTCGGTAGAAATGTACCGACTCCGACTCCAGCTTTAAAAAAATGTATTAATATTTCATAATTGAACTTTCATATGAATTTTATAAATGTTACTCAAATATATATGTTCTATCAAACTATGAACAACAGTGATAAGCAGTTCTGCTGGAGATAGAGACATTTCTTACTTCTTGTGTGTCACTGTTCTCCACTGCCCTTCTAATCTTATACTTGGTTAACCCCCTGATGCCCCAACCCCCCTACTTACAATGTATGAAACTGAAAGTGAAAATGTGTTGCAAATTCTTAGTAGTAAAGCTCCTCCTCGTCTAGACTAGATCATACTAGGTGTTCATCTCCCAAGCATCTCACACAGCTGCCTGCTACTCAGAAGAGGAAGACTGTAAGAAGTATTGTCCTTTCAACAAACTTTGCATCAGTTAACTGTGAGTACATGAGGAATAATAACAGTATTACTGACCACTATATCAGTTGTACAACCTGGCAATAATTTTGTACAATTGTTTTTAGGAAAAACAATTGTCATTTGGATTGTGAATGCAGAATTAAAAACCTGAGAATGTCAAAGAGGCATCACATTAAATCAGCTGTATTTGAAAATTTCACCATCACTCAAGATGGAAAAACATTATGTCTGTCAGTGTATGACAAATGATCCAGACGAAAACAGATGCTGTCAAGCCAAGATCAGTGCATATTCAGGCAAAGATAAAAATGCTCCTACCAGAGCTTCTAATCTAAAGAGACATTTACAGCGCTTTCATCCAGAAGTACTGAAAGCAGTGGAAGAGAAACACTGCATCCAAACCAAGGAACCAGTGCCCAGCTCTTCCAGCCAAACAAAGGAGCAGAGAACTTTGCAGCCATCAGTTGCAAGATATTTTGTCAGTGACAAAGTTACTGTGACAATGACAGTAGATACATTTAAAAAACAGATCATAGAGCTTGTTGTAAAGGATAGTGTGCCTATTTCATTATTTTCACGACCAGCTTTTATGTGTCTGAATGGCCCGTAAGCTTGGTGTTTCTCTGGAGAGAGAGTGAGTATTAGAAAATTAGTAATTGAAGAAGCTTTTAAACAAAAGGAAGAACTTAAAAAAACTCTGAAGGGACGCTTTCTGTTTCTTAAAATTTCTGGTAGAAGAAAAGGAGAGGAAGAAAGCGCACCGATCTAAATGTAAATGTATAATCAGATCGTAGGTGGATGTGGATGGCACTCACCTTTTTTAGGTCTTGTTACAATATACCTGAGGAAGACATTTTATACTGTCGAAACGCGTTGTATGTGCTTTTCTTAAGAAATATTAAAAAACTCTTTATGAAATTATAAGAAGCTTTGGATCATAGACCTCTGGGAGCGCAAATAGCCTGGTAAAAAACTCTTTTTGTTTCTTAAAATGGATGCCTGCACACGTCACAGAGTGAACTATTTTGCCATCAATGTCCGATTTGTTTGTGACAAAAATGAAATAGTTACCAAGACATTGGCAGTAAAAGACACCAAAGCTCATCATACCAGTGAATTTCTCCAGGTCTTGGTGGAAAAGGTTCCGCAAGACAATGAACTTAAAAAAGAGCAAGTTCTTTCTGTCGTAACTGAAAATGCTTCAAATATGATAAGTGCTATTAAGCTAATGAATGAGTGTAATGATGGTGACCAGCAGCTAGAAGAACATTCTGGGTCCACAGACACACAAATGTTTGAAATAGAGGAACACAGTATTGTTACTGAGGAGCAAACTGAAGTTGCTTCAGATGATCAGCAACATGATAGTTTAGATGATCTTGTTGAAACTGTGTCAATACGTTCGTTCTTTCATTCATCACATGCGCTGTGTTGTGCATACACTACAGCTGGCTATAAGAGACGGTCTGCAAGAAGGACATGCTGCTGCACTGACTGGAAAGGTGAGAAAATTGGCTACTGTTGCCAGAACCCCTAAAGATGACTCAATTTTGAAGAGATGTGCTGGAAAAGGGGCAATTATTGATCAAGCCACACGATGGGGCAGTACTTACTTAATGATTCAGCGCTTGGTTGAACTGAAAACCTTTCTTGTAGACATGGCTAACCCTCAACTGATGCTAAATGAAAGTCAGTGGAATCAGGTGACTGAGCTGGAAAAATTGCTAGAGCACCCATTTACAGTGACTAAAAAATTACAAGCAGAGGACTTAACTCCAGGGATTTTCTTAAAGGAGTGGAAGAACCTGATGTTTCGCCTGTCCCAAAGAGGAGGGTTAATTGCAAGGGGCATTGCTACATCAATGAAACGGAGAGAGGAGCTACTTTACAAAATAACATTCTTTTGGCAGCTGTTTAAGTAGACCCAATGCATCGGATTCTTCTAGATGATCAACAGCTAAGTAAAGGAAAAGAAGCTCTGTTTGAAATAGCAGTAAGGATGAAAGGGTTGCAGAACAGTCAGGAGGAACAAGAAGAATTTGGTTGTCCTGCCACATCTTCACCCTCATCATCAACTGATGAAGAATTTAATTTCAAAATGTATTTGGATCACAAGGACCGTGCAAAGCGTTCCCGCATAGAAGGAGAGTCATCCCAATCAAAGAACACAGACAGTACATTTCAGCAGAAGTTTTCATGTGCACTAAAAGAAATTGAGAAATTTGACCGTTCATCAAAAATAACAGTGCAACAAGCGATTCCCCTGTATCCTGACATTGTCAGAGATGTTGCCCGAGTGGTTACGGCTTTGCCACCAACCCAAGTTAGTGTAGAGAGGTTGTTCTCTGCTCTCAAAATAATTAGATCAGATTTGAGGGCATCCATGAAGGAGGATCTGACAGAGACTATACTTTTTCTGAGGACAAATTTATAGCTTTCTTCTTATTAACTGCATAACAGTGTTTATTGCATATTTACTTACAGTTTGGAAAAGTTTATAAAAGTTATTTGTTATATTCTAATTGTATTCTAATAAATATAGTTTTTGCTCTAAGTGGTCTGATTACTTATATGATGGTGAGAAACTGAATAAGCACGATGGTAATATTTTACAACAGTAAATTTATTGTTAAGAAGTGGCCATTTATGAAGGAGTCGGAGTCGGAACCTGATAAAATCCAGGAGTCAAGAGTCGCAACTGTGGCTTACCGACTCCACAGCTCTGGCTTCCCGCCAAGATTAGGGAACTTTCATACCTGCGTTTTTGCAAATCCAGTTACAATTCCGCCTCTTTTGCAAAAACTGGATGCGGCCCCTCTGTGCCCCCCTCCATGTGGGTGTGCTGCCCCTCTGTTCTGTCCAATGCATGCTTAATGGAGTTCTGGACATGTGCGGTGACTTGCGTTTTCATTGCGACCCAGCAAATCTGCCTTGTTTTAAAACCGCAGTACACCCACATGGAGGGGGGCACAGAGGGGCAGCACACCCCCGGGAGGGGAAACGGGGGGGGCACAGAAGGGCAGCACACCCCTGGGGAGGGGGGCAGCACACCCACATGGAGGTTGGCACAGAGAGGCAGCACATCCCCGGGGAGGGGGGCACAGAGAGGCAGCACACCCCTGGGGAGGGGAAAGGGGGGGCAAAGAGGGGCAGCACACCTCCGGGGAGGGGGGCACAGAGGGGCAGCACACCCCTGGGGAGGGGAAAGGGGGGGCACAGAGGGGCAGCACACCCACGGGGAGGGGAAACGGGGGGGGCACAGAAGGGCAGCACACCCCTGGGGAGGGGGGCAGCACACCCACATGGTGGGGGGCACAGAGAGGCAGCACACCCCCGGGGAGCAGGGCACAGAGGGCAGCACACCCCCGGGGAGGGGGGCACAGAGGGGCAGTACACCCACATGGAGGGGGGCACAGAGGGGCAGCACACCCCCGGGGAGGGGAAAGGGGGGGCACAGAGGGGCAGCACACCCCTGGGGAGGGGGGCAGCACACCCACATGGAGGGGGGCACAGAGAGGCAGCACACCCCCGGGGAGGGGGGCACAGAGGGGCAGCACACCCCTGGGGAGGGGAAAGGGGGGGGCACAGAGGGGCAGCACACCCCTGGGGAGGGGAAAGGGGGGGGCACAGAGGGGCAGCACACCCCCGGGGAGGGGAAAGGGGGGGGGGGGCACAGAGGGGCAGCACACCCCGGGGAGGGGAAACGGGGGGGGGGGGGCACAGAAGAGCAGCACACCCCTGGGGAGGGGGGGCAGCACACCCACATGGAGGGGGGCACAGAGGGGCAGTACACCCACATGGAGGGGGGCACAGAGGGGCAGCACACCCCGGGGAGGGGAGGGGGGGGGACAGAGGGGCAGCACACCTGGGGAGGGGAAAGGGGGGGGCACAGAGGGGCAGCACACCCCTGGGGAGGGGAAAGGGGGGGGCACAGAGGGGCAGCACACCCCCGGGGAGGGGAAAGGGGGGGCACAGAGGGGCAGCACACCCCCGGGAAGGGGAAACGGGGGGGGGGGCACAGAAGGGCAGCACACCCTGGGGAGGGGGGCAGCACACCCACATGGAGGGGGGCACAGAGAGGCAGCACACCCCCGGGGAGGGGAAAGGGGGGCACAGAGGGACAGCACACCCCCGTAAGGCTCCTCAGTGCCGCACTGTGCAGGTGTCCAGGCCCCTCAGCCCCCGTCCTCCCCCGGGGCCCCAGCACCGATCACGGCCGCGGTCAGGGACGTTTTCCTCCTCGGCCCCGCCCCTCCTCAGCCTCAGGGATTCATCTATTCCATCACCCTGCGGCCCGCCCCCTCACATCTCACACACTGGCGGGAGCCCGGCAGAGGACAGGGCGGGGAGGGAAGAGTGGGCGGGGCAAAAAGAGCGGCGGGGTGACGTCACCACGCGTGCCAAGCCTACCTGGCGCCGCCCCCCTCCGCCACTGCTCACTAAGTGACGTCAGCGAATGATTCATTGTACAGAAGGGGGAAAAAAGCGCTGACCCCGCCCCTTCATCTGCATGAGACCGCCTCCGTCCAATGGAACCATATAGAAAGGGGGCGTGGCCGCATCAGCCGGTGAAGGCTGTGGTGACGCAGTTACTATTATTTAGGCGGGAACTTGGAGGAGCCGCAGCTTCTGTGAGGTGAGAGGAAGGATGGCAAATAGTGCGGAGGATAAAGGCTTGTGTGTACACGATGATGATAAGATCAATGTATAGAGAATGTGAGTAAAGATACTGAGGTAACAACTCACCAAATACTCAGCGTGTGCACGAGGCCTTACATATACTGAGGTAACAACTCCCCAAATACTCAGCGTGTGCACGAGACCTTACAGATACTGAGGTAACGACTCCCCAAATACTCAGCGTGTGCACGAGGGCCTTACAAATACTGAGGTAACAACTCACCAAATACTCAGCGTGTGCACGAGGCCTTACAAATACTGAGGTAAAACCTCACCAAATACTCAGCGTGTGCACGAGGGCTTACAAATACTGAGGTAAAAACTCACCAAATACTCAGCGTGTGCACGAGGCCTTACAGATACTGAGGTAATAACTCACCAAATACTCAGCGTGTGCACGAGGCCTTACAGATACTGAGGTAACAACTCACCAAATACTCAGCGTATGCACGAGACCTTACAGATACTAAGGTAACAACTCCCCAAATACTCAGCGTGTGCACGAGGCCTTACATATACTGAGGTAACAACTCACCAAATACTCAGTGTGTGCACGAGGCCTTACAGATACTGAGGTAACAACACACCAAATACTCAGCGTGTGCACGAGGCCTTACAGATACTGAGGTAACAACTCACCAAATACTCAGCGTGTGCACGAGGCCTTACATATACTGAGGTAACAACTCACCAAATACTCAGTGTGTGCACGAGGCCTTACGTATACTGAGGTAACAACACACCAAATACTCAGCGTGTGCACGAGGTCTTACAGATACTGAGGTAACAACACACCAAATACTCAGCGTGTGCACGAGGCCTTACTTACACATACTGAGGTAACAACTCACCAAATACTCAGCGTGTGCACGAGGCCTTACATATACTGAGGAAACAACTCACCAAATACTCAGTGTGTGCACGAGGCCTTACAGATACTGAGGTAACAACTCACCAAATACTCAGCGTGTGCACGAGGCCTTACATATACTGAGGTAACAACTCACCAAATACTCAGCGTGTGCACGAGGCATTACAAATACTGAGGTAACAACTCACCAAATACTCAGCGTGTGCACGAAGCCTTATAGATACTGAGGTAATAACTCACCAAATACTCATTGTGTGCACGAGGCCTTACATATACTGAGGTAACAACTCACCAAATACTCAGTGTGTGCACGAGGCCTTATAGATACTGAGGTAACAACTCACCAAATACTCAGTGTGTGCACGAGGCCTTATAGATACTGAGGTAAAAACTCCCCAAATACTCAGCGTGTGCACGAGGCCTTACAGATACTGAGGTAACAACTCACCAAATACTCAGTGTGTGCACGAGGCCTTACAGATACTGAGGTAAACAACTCACCAAATACTCAGCGTGTGCACAAGGCCTTACAGATATTGAGGTAACAACTCACCAAATACTCAGCATGTGCACGAGGCCTTAGGCGGCCGTCACACGCACAGATATCTCTAGCGATATTGTTAGTGATCACGTGCACGCGCGATCGCTTACAATATCGCTCACATCGCTGGTGAGATGTCACACAGACAGACTCACCAGCGATGCGGAGCCGCGATCTCGCTCGTTACTATGGTACACATCGGGTTACTAGGCGCCGCGCGTCGCTAAGTTACCCGACGTGTACCATAGTTACCATCTCCCAGCATAGGCTCTGCCGCTGGGAGATCGTTCATCGTGGTGTTATACACCACAATGAAGGAGATCGGGAAATCGATCATCGCTAGATCTGAGAACCGGAGCTCAGATCAGCGATGTCACGATCAAGCGATTTCACATCGTAAATCGCTTGATTACATGCATCGATTTTAAGCCCGATATCGCTTAAGCGATCAAAAAGGAGATCGCTTAAGCGATATCGGGCAAGATATCTGTGCGTGTGACGGCCCCGCCTTACAGATACTGAGGTAAAAACTCACCAAATACTCAGCGTGTGCACGAGGCCTTACAGATACTGAGGTAACAACTCACCAAATACTCAGCGTGTGCACGAGGCCTTACAGATACTTAGGTAACAACTCACCAAATACTGAGCGTGTGCACGAGGCCTTACAGATACTGAGGTAACAACTCACCAAATACTCAGCGTGTGCACGAGGCCTTACAGATACTGAGGTAACAACTCACCAAATACTCAGCGTGTGCACGAGGCCTTACAAATACTGAGGTAACAACTCCCCAAATACTCAGTGTGTGCACGAGGCCTTACAAATACTGAGGTAAAAACTCACCAAATACTCAGCGTGTGCACGAGGCCTTACAAATACTGAGGTAAAAACTCACCAAATACTCAGCGTGTGCACGAGGCCTTACAGATACTGAGGTAACAACTCACCAAATACTCAGCATGTGCACGAGGCCTTACAGATACTGAGGTGAAAACTCACCAAATACTCAGCGTGTGCACGAGGCCTTACATATACTGAAGTAACAACTCACCAAATACTCAGCGTGTGCACGAGGCCTTACAGATACTAAGGTAACAACACACCAAATACTCAGCGTGTGCACGAGGCCTTACACATACTGAGGTATCAGCTCACCAAATACTCAGCGTGTGCACGAGGCCTTACATATACTGAGGTAACAACTCACCAAATACTCAGCGTGTGCACGAGGCCTTACAGATACTGAGGTAACAACTCACCAAATACTCAGCGTGTGCACGAGGCCTTACATATACTGAGGTAACAACTCACCAAATACTCTGCGTCTGCACGAGGCATTACAAATACTGAGGTAACAACTCACCAAATACTCAGCGTGTGCACGAGGCCTTACAGATACTGAGGTAATAACTCACCAAATACTCAGGGTGTGCACGAGGCCTTACAAATACTGAGGTAACAACTCACCAAATACTCAGCGTGTGCACGAGGCCTTACTTATACTGAGGTAACAACTCACCAAATACTTAGTGTGTGCACGAAGCCTTATAGATACTGAGGTAACAACTCACCAAATACTCAGTGTGTGCACGAGGCCTTATAGATACTGAGGTAAAAACTCCCCAAATACTTAGCGTGTGCACGAGGCCTTACAGATACTGAGGTAACAACTCGCCAAATACTCAGTGTGTGCACGAGGCCTTACAGATACTGAGGTAACAACTCACCAAATACTCAGCGTGTGCACGAGGCCTTACAGATACTGAGGTAAAAACTCACCAAATACTCAGCGTGTGCACGAGGCCTTACAGATACTGAGGTAACAACTCACCAAATACTCAGCGTGTGCACGAGGCCTTACAGATACTGAGGTAAAACTCGCCAAATACTCAGCGTGTTCACGAGGCCTTACAGATACTGAGGTAAAAACTCACCAAATACTCAGCGTGTGCACGAGGCCTTACAAATACTGAGGTAAAAAACTCCCCAAATACTCAGCGTGTGCACGAGGCCTTACAAATACTGAGGTAACAACTCACCAAATACTCAGCGTGTTCACGAGGCCTTACACATACTGAGGTATCAACTCACCAAATACTCAGCGTGTGCACGAGGCCTTACATATACTGAGGTAACAACTCACCAAATACTCAGTGTGTGCACGAGGCCTTACACATACTGAGGTAACAACTCACCAAATACTCAGCGTGTGCACGAGGCCTTACATATACTGAGGTAACAACTCACCAAATACTCTGCGTCTGCACGAGGCATTACAAATACTGAGGTAACAAACTCACCAAATACTCAGCGTGTGCACGAGGCCTTACAGATACTGAGGTAATAACTCACCAAATACTCAGCGTGTGCACGAGGCCTTACAAATACTGAGGTAACAACTCACCAAATACTCAGCGTGTGCACGAGGCCTTACATATACTGAGGTAACAACTCACCAAATACTCAGTGTGTGCACAAAGCCTTATAGATACTGAGGTAACAACTCACCAAATACTCAGTGTGTGCACGAGGCCTTATAGATACTGAGGTAAAAACTCCCCAAATACTTAGCGTGTGCACGAGGCCTTACAGATACTGAGGTAACTACTCGCCAAATACTCAGTGTGTGCACGAGGCCTTACAGATACTGAGGTAACAACTCACTAAATACTCAGCGTGTGCACGAGGCCTTACAGATACTGAGATAACAACTCACCAAATACTCAGCGTGTGCACGAGGCCTTACATATACTGAGGTAACAACTCACCAAATACTCTGCGTCTGCACGAGGCATTACAAATACTGAGGTAACAACTCACCAAATACTCAGCGTGTGCACGAGGCCTTACAGATACTGAGGTAACAACTCACCAAATACTCAGCGTGTGCACGAGGCCTTACATATACTGAGGTAACAAACTCACCAAATACTCAGCGTGTGCACGAGGCCTTACAGATACTGAGGTAAAACTCGCCAAATACTCAGCGTGTTCACGAGGCCTTACAAGATACTGAGGTAAAAACTCACCAAATACTCAGCGTGTGCTTGAGGCCTTACAAATACTGAGGTAAAAACTCACCAAATACTCAGCGTGTGCACGAGGCCTTACAAATACTGAGGTAACAACTCACCAAATACTCAGCGTGTTCACGAGGCCTTACAGATACTGAGGTAAAAACTCACCAAATACTCAGCGTGTGCACGAGGCCTTACAGATACTGAGGTAACAACTCACCAAATACTCAGCGTGTGTACGAGGCCTTACAGATACTGAGGTAAAGCTCACCAAATACTCAGCGTGTGCACGAGGCCTTACAGATACTGAGGTAACAACTCACCAAATACTCAGCGTGTGCACGAGGGCCTTACAAATACTGAGGTAAAAGCTCACCAAATACTCAGCGTGTGCACGAGGCCTTACAGTATACTGAGGTAAAAACTCACCAAATACTCAGCGTGTGCACGAGGCCTTACAAATACTGAGGTAAAAACTCACCAAATACTCAGCGTGTGCACGAGGCCTTACATATACTGAGGTAAAAACTCACCAAATACTCAGCGTGTGCACGAGGCGTTACATATACTGAGGTAACAACTCACCAAATGCTCAGCGTGTGCACGAGGCCTTACAGATACTGAGGTAAAATCTCACCAAATACTCAGCGTGTGCACGAGGCGTTACAGATACTGAGGTAACAACTCGCCAAATACTCAGCGTGTGCACGAGGCCTTACAGATACTGAGGTAACAACTCGCCAAATACTCAGCGTGTGCACGAGGCCTTACAGATACTGAGGTAAAAACTCACCAAATACTCAGCGTGTGCACGAGGCCTTACAGATACTGAGGTAATAACTCCCCAAATACTCAGCGTGTGCACGAGGCCTTACAGATACTGAGGTAACAACTCACCAAATACTCAGCGTGTTCACGAGGCCTTACAGATACTGAGGTAAAAACTCACCAAATACTCAGCGTGTGCACGAGGCCTTACAAATACTGAGGTAAAAACTCCCCAAATACTCAGCGTGTGCACGAGGCCTTACAAATACTGAGGTAACAACTCACCAAATACTCAGCGTGTGCACGAGGCCTTACAATACTGAGGTAAACAACTCCCAAATACTCAGTGTGTGCACGAGGCCTTACAAATACTGAGGTAAAAACTCACCAAATACTCAGCGTGTGCACGAGGCCTTACAGATACTGAGGTAAAAACTCACCAAATACTCAGCGTGTGTACGAGGCCTTACAGATACTGAGGTAACAACTCACCAAATACTCAGCGTGTGCACGAGGCCTTATGGTGGGGTTACACGTCCCGATATCGCCGCGATATCGGAGGCAACGCCGCGGGAGCGCGCATTTTTTGAGCGCTTTTCCCGATATCGCATCGCCGGTTTACACGCTGCGATATCGGGAAACAACGTCCCGCCGATGTGTACGCCCACCAACCCAGTAACGACCATTTAACAGGGGAGTTAATGGGTGAGGTGCGAGTACGCATCGGAGTTGGGCTGTCACACGCAGCGATGCTGGTACAACGGCCTTGCGATATCGGGGAGTTGAATAGCTTTGCTATTCATATATAGCTTTGCTATTCAACTCCGATATCGTTTTGGCATCGTTCCAGCATCGCGTTGGATGCTAAAACAATACAACGCGCACCCGATATCGGCTCCAACTCGCGACCCACGTGACTTTTTGTCGGAGTTGGGTCGGAGTTGGACGCTGATATCGCGGCGTGTAAACCCACCATTACAGATACTGAGGTAACAACTCACCAAATACTCAGTGTGTGCACGAGGCCTTACAGATACTGAGGTAAAAACACCAAATACTCAATGTGTGCACGAGGCCTTACAGATACTGAGGTAACAACTCACCAAATACTCAGCGTGTGCACGAGGCCTTACAGATACTGAGGTAAAAACTCACCAAATACTCAGCGTGTGCACGAGGCCTTACAGATACTGAGGTAACAACTCACCAAATACTCAGCATGTGCACGAGGCCTTACATATACTGAGGTAACAACTCACCAAATACTCAGCGTGTGCACGAGGCCTTACACATACTGATGTAACAACTCACCAAATACTCAGCGTGTGCACGAGGCCTTAGGCTGGGGTCACACACACAGATATCTGGGCAGATATTGTTCACAGATCTCTGGTTGCAGTGAAATCATGGACAGATTGCTCCATTTGTACACAGCCACAAAATGGAACCATGTGTCCATGATTTCACTGCAACCAGAGATCTGTGAACAATATCTGCACAAATATCTGTGTGTGTGACCCCAGCCTTACAGATACTGAGGTAACGTCACCAAATACTCAGCGTATGCACGAGGCCTTACAGATACTGAGGTAACACCTCACCAAATACTCAGCGTGTGCACGAGGCCTTACAAATACTGAGGTAACAGCTCCCCAAATACTCAGCATGTGCACGAGGCCTTACAGATACTGAGGTAACAACTCACTAAATACTCAGTGTGTGCACGAGGCCTTACAGATACTGAGGTAAAAACACCAAATACTCAGCGTGTGCACAAGGCCTTACAGATACTGAGGTAAAAACACCAAATACTCAGTGGAGAGGTGAGAATAAAGATTTTTTTTATTTTTAACCCTTTCATTTCACTGGATATCACTTCTGCAATGTATGAATATACATTGCAGAAGTGATATTAGATGGCACACAGCGATTTTAGTGTACTGAGCATGCTCAGTACACTAAAATCGGGTCCGAGGAGACATCAGCTGTTTCCTCAGACCCGCGCTCCATAGGCCCATGTTATTTGGCACGGAGCAGGTCGGATCCATTTCGGTCCGATTTGACCCGCTGTGCCAAAAATCGCAGCAGGCTGCACAGCAAAAAATCGGCCAGAATCGGATCCGACAAAAATCGGATGCCAATAAGGCCAAATCCAATGTGATCCGTGCCCATAGACTAACATGGGGCCAATATCTGATCCGTGGCTGTCCGTTTTACAACAGACAGCCACGGATCACAGAAAAACGCTGTGTGAAAGCACCCTTAATAAGTATTACAATGTTTGCACACATATACTCCACTCCCACCTCTTGTGATTTTATGTATGTCAGGAATTTTTGCACAGTTTTTTTGTGACATTTTGTTAAACATTAGAGTCACAAAAAAGAGCTTTAAATGTAAGTCCCCCTCCCCCAGGCTTATACTCGCCTGCCACCATATTCATATTATTCCAGCGTCGCCCTGGTGTCTCTGGTGATTTGTGACCTGCCGGCAGCTCCAGTGTTTCTTGGAGCGAGAGGAGGTCAAAACTCAATTCAAATCTATGAGAGCCTCGTTCCGGCCTTGTTCCGACCTCATTCTGCCACTCATAGACTTATATTCAGAACTTGTAATGTAACTTCTGACTTCCAGCCAGTTAGAGATTAAGGGCACAAGTTGGCTCGGCAGGACCAAAGCAGAGTTGAAAAAAGGTGATGCCACCAGGGGGTGTGAGTATAAGATGGGGCAGGGAACGTAAGGCCCAGTCACACATAACGATATCGTTAGAGAGATCGTTGTAACTGTGACATTACAACGATCTCTCCAGCGATCTCGTTCTGTGTGACACTTAGCAGCGATGAGGCCCCTGCTGTGAGATCGCTGATCGCTGCAAAGTGCTCTGGGTCATTTTTTGATCGTTGGTTTCCCTCTGGTCAGCACGCATCGCTACGTGTGACAGCCAGAAACCAGCGATCAGTGGCCTCACTGGCTGGTAACCATGGTAAACACCGGGTATCTAGGCAGCACGTTCTCCCTGATTAGCACTGTCTGTAAGCAGGGAGAACGCTGGTAACCATGATAAACAGCGGGTATCTAGGCAGCGCGCGATTTTCGTCATATCGCCTTTACTGCCCTCTTGCAGCACAAGCACAGTCTCTGCTCTATTGCACGCCCATATGGGCGTGCATAATTAACATGCCGGCTTTTGCAGCTTCTCAAATAATGAGAAGCTGCAGATCCACAGGTAAAAAAAGAACTTTTATAAACTTTACAATAGCGCTTTATGGACACAAAGGGATGGATAGAAATGGATTACAATGGTGCAGGGACAGGTTAAAAGAGCCTGGGGGCTCATTTTTACAGGTAAGGTTCCCTTTAAAGTAATCTAAGGCTAGGGTCACACTCGCAGATTTTCCATGCGTTTTTGAGACTTGAGTTTTGTGAAAACGCATGCAAAAACGCATCCATAGGCCCCCATGCAAAAAACGCATGCCCCAATAGCAAAAACACATGTCTAAATGTACCATGCGTTTTTGGGATGCGTTTTTGACTCAGCACCAAAAAATACTGCATGCAGCATTTTTTTGGTGCTTTTTTTAACATGGCACTAAATGGCACCATGCGTTTTCGCATGCGTTTTTAACATGTTTTTTTTTAAGGCTGCTCCACACCTAAGTGCAAAAATGCAGCCCAAAAACGCAGGCTGCCTAAAACATGCAAAAATACGCATGCCAAGTGTGACCCTAGCCTAAGAGTACGTTCACACGTGCGATTCCTGTGCTATTGATCCGCTTTGTACAGATCTGCTATTGCAGTGAAACGCATTGACGTTAGCTGTCCCAGCCAAGTCAATGCGTTTCACTATTTGGCATTCACACGCTGCACTTTTTAGAAACCTGCTTTTGAGCTAAGAAGCAGGTCCATAAAAAGAAGTGACATGTCAATTTGTGTCGTTGTTTTGCTGCGCTTTTTACTCACTTCGCTGTGCTCCTCCGGTGATTTCCCCTCATATTGACCTCATATTGATTGTGGAGGACCTTGGACAGCACCATGTGACTGAGCGATATTACCGGTTACATGGGAGGCTGTAGGACCTGTAGAGGAACCTGGACAGCACTATGTGACTGAGCAACATCACCGGTTACATGGGAGGCTGTAGGACCTGTAGAGGACCTTGGACAGCACCATGTGACTGAGCGACATTACCGGTTACATGGGAGGCTGTAGGACCTGTAGAGGAACCTGGACAGCACCATGTGACTGAGCGACATCACCGGTTACATGGAAGGCTGTAGGACCTGTAGAGGACCTTGGACAGCACCATGTGACTGAGCGACATCACCGGTTACATGGGAGGCTGTAGGACCTGTAGAGGACCTTGGACAGCACCATGTGCTGAGCGACATCGCCGGTTACATGGGAGGCTGTAGGACCTGTAGAGGAACCTGGACAGCACCATGTGACTGAGCGACATCACCGGTTACATGGGAGGCTGTAGGACCTGTAGAGGACCTTGGACGGCACCATGTGACTGAGCGACATCACCGGTTTCATGGGAGGGTGTAGGACCTGTAAAGGACCTTGGACAGCACCATGTGACTGAGCGATATCACCGGTTACATGGGAGGCTGTAGGACCTGTAGAGGACCTTGGACAGCACCATGTGACTGAGCGACATCACCCGGGTACATGGGAGGCTGTAGGACCTGTAAAGGACCTTGGACAGCACCATGTGACTGAGCGACATCACCGGTTACATGGGAGGCTGTAGGACCTGTAGAGGACCCTGGACAGCACCGTGTGACTGAGCGACATCACCGGTTACATGGGAGGCTGTAGGACCTGTAGAGGAACCTGGACAGCACCATGTGACTGAGCGACATCACCGGTTACATGGGAGGCTGTAGGACCTGTAGAGGACCTTGGACAGCACCATGTGACTGAGCGACATCACCGGTTACATGGGAGGCTGTAGGACCTGTAGAGGACCTTGGACAGCACCATGTGACTGAGCGACATCACCGGTTTCATGGGAGGGTGTAGGACCTGTAAAGGACCTTGGACAGCACCATGTGACTGAGCGACATCACCCGGTTACATGGGAGGCTGTAGGACCTGTAGAGGACCTTGGACAGCACCATGTGACTGAGCGATATCACCGGTTACATGGGAGGCTGTAGGACCTGTAGAGGACCTTGGACAGCACCATGTGACTGAGCGACATCACCCGGGTACATGGGAGGCTGTAGGACCTGTAGAGGACCTTGGACAGCACCATGTGACTGAGCGACATCACCGGTTACATGGTAGGCTGTAGGACCTGTAGAGGACCCTGGACAGCACCATGTGACTGAGCGACATCACCGGTTACATGGGAGGCTGTAGGACCTGTAGAGGAACCTGGACAGCACCATGTGACTGAGCGACATCACCGGTTACATGGGAGGCTGTAGGACCTGTAGAGGACCTTGGACAGCACCATGTGACTGAGCGACATCACCTGGTTACATGGGAGGCTGTAGGACCTGTAGAGGACCTTGGACAGCACCATGTGACTGAGCGAGATTACCGGTTACATGGGAGGCTGTAGGACCTGTAGAGGACCTTGGACAGCACCATGTGACTGAGCGACATCACCCGGGTACATGGGAGGCTGTAGGACCTGTAGAGGAACCTGGACAGCACCATGTGACTGAGCGACATCACCGGTTACATGGGAGGCTGCAGGGTCCAAGAGACAGCGACGCTGTGGCCTCCAGGATGAGGAGAGATCACCAGTGGTCACCGGGGAAGCACAACGAGGTGAGCAAAGTTCAGGGGAATAGCGCAGCCGCGTTGACACACAGCACTCTGCGCTTTGTGAGAATCCTGCAGTTTTGCACCAAAACAGATCCTCACAAAACGCAGCTATTACACTGTGTGTGAACGCAGCCTTACATATGAAAACTTATGTGAAGCTCAGCTGCTTAATCAAGGACAATACAGTGACCTGAAGAGCAGTATGAAAAATGTATACCCTTCCGTACACCTTATTGAAACATACACCTATGAGGCAAGACCCTAGTCTTATACAGGAGAAGCAAAACAAATTACTCCAGGAATGGAGGCGGAAGGGCATAAAGATGCCGGGGGATCTGTGTCAGGGAGAGGAGGGGAGAGTGTACTCATGGCAGGAGTTTGTGGAAAAGTATGGAATAGGTGAAAACCAGATACTACAGTTTATTCAAGTAAACCAGGTGCAGGTATGAGCACAGGTTATCGGGTACAGGCACAGGTTATTGGGTACGGGCACAAGTTATTGGGTATGGGCACAGGTTATTGGGTATGGGCACAGGTTATTGGGTATGGGCACAGGTTATTGGGTACGGGCACAGGTTATTGGGTACGGGCACAAGAATATTTAAACTAAATGTGTCATCTGCAACGTTCTGCCTTTTAAGGTATCGTTACACGGCTCAACATCGTTCCCGACATCGTTCAAAAGTGACGCCTGGAACGATGTTGAAACGACATCGTTATTGCGTCGTTGCGTGTAAACGAACGATTCAACAACGATAGTTGGTCAAGTCGGAGTTGACAGGTTTATTAACCATGTTGATAAACCTGCCAACTTCAACTCCAGCAACCTGCTGCATTGTTCTGTGTGACACCGCGATAACGATGCCATGGACGACTTCGCCATTCACAGCAATAAGCAGGGATTGTTTGCGGGGTTTGCGTTTGATACCTGCTCACAACATCGCTGTTGAGTTGTCCGCGATATCTAGACGTGTGACACCACCTCACCAGCGGATCTTGACAATCTGCCAAGAAATGTTGCGCGCGCAACTGATCGTTGCCGACATCGCAACAAAGTTGTGCCGTGTAACGGTACCTTTAGAGATCACTTCATCTTCAACTTGTATACTGTTCACAATAACAGTGATTTTGGCCAGGGCTGCCCAAACCTTTGCATGCCACTGGCTATGGTCACACATGCCAATCAGTTTTTTTTCACTGCTTTCAAGAACAAATCTGTTTTTTTGGCTGTTTTTGAGCCTCCCGTGCAGCTATGCATTTTGGACTTAGAATTCTAAAGTTGAAAAACGGATGCCTTTAACGGATCCAAGGCTTATTTATGTGTGACCCTAGGCATTGTATTGCAATGTATTGCCCAAATACTTCACAATCTCCAGATGCCCGTCAAAGCATGTGTCTCTAAAGGTACCGTCACACGCGGCAATATTGCTAGGCAATTTCACTGGCAATTTGCTGGTTGCAGTGAAATCATGGACACATTGTTAAATTTGTACATAGCAAAAAAATAGAACAATGTGTCCATGATTTCACTGCAACCAGCAAATTGCTTGTGAAATTGCCTAGCAATATTGCCGCATGTGACGGTAGCTTTAAGGGAGTAGAATTAGTAATGGTTGTGTAATGGTTGTGTTGTTCACAGAGGTGGATACATGTCATCAAACAGATCACATGAGTTTTATTGCAATTGATCATAGCTCTGATTTTATGTTGTGTGTTGGCAATGGAAATAAATTCCTTGCTACTATCAAATGTAAATATCCACATGTGAAAAATCACACGGACAATAACCATGTTTGTATTTGATCATTATTATTCAAAAAGGCCCAGTGAAAGCATTTGTCCTACAGCATGAGCTTTTTTTGGGATCACTTTGACATTATTTCTTTTCTTCTTTCTTCAGGTTCAGTCAGTTGCCATTGTCAGAAGAGAACACCGCTCACCGGGAGAGAAGAGGGAATGTGAGTGAAATGTTTTTATTTTCTTGATGCGTGTGTGGCGTGATGGAAGGAATATATACCAGGATGAGAAACATGTATACCAGGATGAGGGACATGTATACCAGAATGAGGGACATAATGGGAGACATATATACTAGGATGGGTCCATAATGGGAGACATATATACCAGGAAGGGGACCATATATACCAGGATGGATCCATAACAGGAGACATATACAAGGATGGGTCCATAATGGGAGATATATATATACCAGGATGGGAGACATATATACCAGGAAATATACATAATGGGGGACATATATACCAGGATGGGCCATATTGGCAGACATATATACCAGGATGGGAGACATGTATACCAGGAAGGGGACCATATATACCAGGATGGATCCCTAATGGGAGACATATACAAGGATGGGTCCATAATGGGAGATATATATACCAGGATGGGAGACATATGTACCAGGAAATATACATAATGGGGGACATATATATCAGGATGGGGGACATATATACCAGGATGGGAGACATATATACCAGGATGGGAGATATATACCAGGATGGGTTCATTATGGGAGATATATATACCAGGATGGGAGACATATATACCAGGAAATATACATAATGGGGGACATATATATCAGGATGGGGGACATATATACCAGGATGGGAAACATATATACCAGGATGGGAGATATATACCAGGATGTGTCCATAATGGGAGACAAATATACCAGGATGGGTCCATGATGGGGGAAATATATACCAGGATATGGGACATATGAATCTGAAAGGGGCCCAGGATGGGGGACATATATACCATTATGGAAGACAAATACACCAGGATGGGGGAGATGTATACCTGGAGAGGCCCAGGGTGGGGGACATTAGTACAGAATTGGGATAATTTCCCCCATAATAGTGTCAGCAGTAAATTCCCCCCGTAACAGTGCATCATGAGCACATTTATGGCTTCAATTTTACTTTCCACCTCTAGAACCTGGGTCATCTGGTGCATCTTATAGTACAAAAATGTTTATTTTACATGGCTTTATTCTGATAGCTAATTCCTTTTTATTATCCTGCTGATGAATTTGTCTGGGGCTTCTATCTGTGGGACAAGATTACATTTCAGATATAATAATAATCTTTATATCGCACCAACATATCCCGCAGCGCTTCACAATTCAGAGGTTCATATTCAAACAGTCATAAGAAACAGTTATCAGAAAATACAATACAAAGAACAATACAATACAAAGAACAATACAATCTTATATATAAAACCCGAAGGCCACTTCCGGCCAAAATCCGCTCAACTTCCGTGATGGCCTCCCTCCTGTGTCAAAGACCGGAACCGGAAGTACCAGACCCACGAGCGGTGACCGCGAGCCGCTGTCAAAATGGCACAGCGCCTCGCGGTGGGCGCTAAAGCGCCACCACTCGCCGTTATCCCGCCACCGGCCCTGCACAGAGCCCCGTGTGCGCCCACCCACATCCGGCCCACAGCCCCCGCTGCCCCATCACCCCCCTGCCTGTCACCATAGCCGCCCTCCACTGTCCGGTCACCCCCAGCCTATCACCACTGCCCCTCCGCTCCCCGATCGCCCCCCTCCACTGTCCGGTCACCCCCCGCCTGTCAGCACAGACCCCCCCCCCACTGTCTGGTCACCCCCCCGCCTCTTACCACAGCTCCCTTCAGCCAGCCGCGATCTCTCTTCATCCTGCTTGAGGACCTCTGATGACGTCACGATGATGGGTGGAGTCACAGATCACATGACCGTGACGTCATCAAAGGTCCTGTCCCGATCTAACCTACTCTGCCTATTCATCCCCCTGCGCTGCACACTGACCCACGATCTGCTCCCTCACCCCCCGCTCTGCCCACTGACCCCCACTCTGTCCACTGACCCCCACTCTGCACACTGACCCCCACTCTGCCCCTGCTCTGCCCACTGACCCCCACTCTGCCCACTCACCCCCAAACTCTGCCCACTCTGCACACTGACCCCCGCTCTGACCCTGACCCTGCTCTCACCACTCACCCCCACTCTGACAACTCACCCCCAAACTCTGCCCACTCACCCCCCTACTCTTCCCCCTGAACCCCTCTCTACCCCCTCACCCCCACTCTGCACACTGACCCCCGCTCTGACCCTGCTCTGACCACTGACCCCCACTCTGCCCACTCACCCCCAAACTCTGCCCACTCACCCCCCTACTCTTCCCCCTGAACCCCTCTCTGCCCCCCTCACCCCCACTCTGCACACTGACCCCCACTCTGCCCCTGCTCTGCCCACTGACCCCCACTCTGACCACTGACCCCCACTCTGCCCACTCACCCCCAAACTCTGCCCACTCACCCCCCTACTCTTCCCCCTGAACCCCTCTCTACCCCCTCACCCCCACTCTGCCCATCCACCCCCTCTCTGCCCCCCTCACCCCCACTCTGCACACTGACCCCCACTCTGCCCTGCTCTGCCCACTGACCCCCACTCTGACCACTGACGCCCACTCACCCCCAAACTCTGCCCACTCACCCCCCTACTCTTCCCCCTGAACCCCTCTCTACCCCCTCACCCCCACTCTGCACACTGACCCCCGCTCTGACCCTGACCATGCTCTCACCACTCACCCCCACTCTGACCACTCACCCCCAAACTCTGCCCACTCACCCCACTACTCTTCCCCCTGAACCCCTCTCTACCCCCTCACCCCGACTCTGCACACTGACCCCCGCTCTGACCCTGCTCTGACCACTGACCCCCACTCTGCCCACTCACCCCCAAACTCTGCCCACTCACCCCCCTACTCTTCCCCCTGAACCCTCTCTGCCCCCTCACCCCCACTCTGCACACTGACCCCCGCTCTGACCCTGCTCTGACCACTGACCCCCACTCTGACCACTGACTCCCACTCTGACCACTGACCCCCACTCTGACCACTGACCCCCAAACTCTGCCCCCTCACCCCCTCTCTGCCCCCTCACCCACACTCTGCCCACTCACCCTGCTCTGCCCACTCATCCTGCTCTGCCCACTCACCCCCTCTCTGCTCACTCACCCCCACTATGCCCACTGACCATGCTCTGCCCACTCACCCTGCTCGGCCCATTGACCCCTCACACTGGCCACTTATCCTGCTCTGCCCACTCACCCCTCACTGCCCACTGACCCCTCACACTGACCCTGCTCTGCCCACTGACCATCCTCTGCCCACTGACCCCTCACTGACCCTGCTCTGCCCACTCACCCTGCTCAGCCCACTGACCCCTCACACTGCCCACTGACCCTCCTCTGCCCACTGAACATGCTCTGCCCACTGACCCCTCAATGCCCACTCACCCTGCTCTGCCCACTGACCCTGCTCTGCTCACTGACCACTCACACTGCCCACTGACCCCTCACACGCCCCACTGACCCTGCTCTGCCCACTCACCCCTCACACTGACCCTGCTCTGCCCACTGACCCTGCTCTGACCACTCACCCCTCACACTGCCCACTGACCCCTCACACTGCCCACTCACGCCTCACACTGCCCACTGAACATGCTATGCCCACTTACCCCTCACACTGCCCACTGACCATGCTCTGCCCACTGACCCCTCACACTGCCTACTGACCCTGCTCTGCTCATTTACTCCCGCTCTGCCCACTCATCCCCGCTCTGCCCACTCGCCCCTGCTTTTACCACTCACCCTGCCCTGCCGACTGACCACCCTCTGTTCACTCACCCCCCGCTCTGCCCTTTCACCATGCCCACTGACCCCTGCTCTGCCAACTGACCGTGCCCACTCACCCATGCTCTACCCACTGACCCTTCTCTGCCCACTCACTGTGCCCACTGACCGCTGCTCTGCCCACTGACTGTGCCCAATAACCCTTGCTATGCCCACTAAACCCTGCTCTGCCCACTCACCCCCGCTCTGCCCGCTGACCCCTGCTCTGCTCACTGACTGTGCCCACTCACCCCTGCTCTGCCCACTGACCCTGCTCTGACTACTGATTATGCCCACTGATCCCTGCTCTGCCCAATGACTGCCCACTAACCCCTGCTCTTCCCACTCATCCCCCACTCTGCCCACTCACCCCCGCCTTTGCCCACTCACCCCCAGCAGATCGGTTTCCCAGCCAACGACAGGTCCTGTCCTGCCACCTACAACACGGGTGGAGCGAGCCGCCGCAGGGTAAGTATCCTCACTGAGGTTTTTTTATTTTTATTATCACCATGAAGGAGCGGGAGAGGGGGCGCAGAGACTGGAGGCCCAGAGGGACGGGTGCCGCGGGGAGCGGAGGGGGTCAGGAGGAGCGCCTCCATCCTGCCCCCCCATCCACCCTGCCCCCCCCCAACACCATCCTGCCCCCCGACTCCATCCCGCACCCCCACCACCATCCTCACCCCCCGCCAACATCCTGCCCCGCCGCCTACATCCTCCCCCCTCCCCCACCACCATCCTGCCCTGCCGTCTCCATCCTGCCCTGCCGTCTCCATCCTGCCCTGCCGTCTCCATCCTGCCCTGCCGTCTCCACCCTGAGCCACCGCACTCACTGCTACCCACTGAGCCACCGCACTCACTGCTACCCACTGAGCCACCGCACTCACTGCTACCCACTGAGCCACCCCACTCACTGCTACCCACTGAGCCACCGCACTCACTGCTACCCACTGAGCCACCCCACTCACTGCTGACCACTGAGCCACCGCACTCACTGCTACCCACTGAGCCACCGCACTCACTGCTACCCACTGAGCCACCCCACTCACTGCTACCCACTGAGCCACCGCACTCACTGCTACCCACTGAGCCACCGCACTCACTGCTACCCACTGAGCCACCGCACTCACTGCTACCCACTGAGCCACCGCACTCACTGCTACCCACTGAGCCACCGCACTCACTGCTGACCACTCACCCACCGCACTCACTGCTGACCACTGAGCCACCGCACTCACTGCTGACCACTGAGCCACCGCACTCACTGCTGACCACTGAGCCCCCGCACTCACTGCTGACCACTGAGCCACCGCACTCACTGCTGACCACTGAGCCACCGCACTCACTGCTGACCACTGAGCCACCGCACTCACTGCTGACCACTGAGCCACCGCACTCACTGCTGACCACTCACCCATCGCACTCACTGCTAACCACTGAGCCACCGTATACTCTGCTACCCACTGAGCCACCGCACTCACTGCTAACCACTGAGCCCCTGCACTCACTGCTAACCACTGAGCCCCCGCACTCACTGCTACCCACTGAGCCGCCTGTATACACACAATTAATTTCACCACACTCCCCTAACTATTACTAAATAAACTATATAGAGATTCTAGACTACCCGATTCTTTAGAATCGGGCCACCATCTAGTACAAAATATAATACAATACAATAAAAAAAAACAATACAATGCAATACAATATACAATACAAAGCATAATACAAATAAAGCAAAATAATGACAGCCCTACTCATAAGAGCTTACAATCTAACAATGAGGTGGGGTTGACACAAAGTACAGGGGATTACTTACAATGATGGTATAGTCAACTTGAGGAGATGGGGAACAGGTAGGAGCAGCATAAGTGGCCACCAACCATTATTTGTGATGCATGCAAGACTGGTGGAACGGTTAGGCTATGTCTAGATGACTTTGACTAGGGAGCATGATAGGTCGCCCTACAAAGATGTGTTTTTAGGGATCACCTGAAACTATGTAAGTTATGAATTATCCTAATTTCTTGGGGTAGAGCATTCCAGAGAATTGGTGCAGCTCGAGAGAAGTCTTGGAACCGGGAGTGGGAGGTTTGGATTAATGCAGAAGTGAGTGTAAAGTCACTTCCAGAGCAAAGAGAACAGGAGGGGTGATAGACAAAGATGAGGGAGGAGATGTAGGGGGGTGCTGCACTGTGAAGGGCTTTGTGGGTGAGAACAAGCAGTTTGAATTGGATCCTATAGTGTATAGGCAGCCAGTGCAATAAATGGCACAGAGCGGATCCTATAGTGTATAGGCAACCAGTGCAGTGACTGGCATAGAGCAGAAGCGTCCGAGTAACAGTTAGCTAGATAGGTGATCCTGGCTGCTGCATTAAAGATGGACTGGAGAGGGGAGAGTCTAGTCAAGGCAGGAATGAATCAGGGCCACAGTGAGGGTTTTTGTGGTTTCCAAGGTGAGAAATGAGCGAATTGTAGAGATGTTCTTCAGGTACAAGCGGCAAGAGCGGGCGAGAGATTGTATATAGAGAAGGTGAAGGAAAGATCAGCGTTAAACATAACACCCAGACAGCGAGCCTGCTGCCTAGGCGTTATCGTGGTGCCGCACACTGAGAGAGAGGTGTCATATTTAGGAAGGTTAGTGGAGGGCGGGAGCAGAAGAAGTTCAGTTTTAGAAAGGTTCAGTTTCAGATAGAGAGTGGACATGATATTGGAAACTGCAGTTAGACAGTCTTTAATACAGCGGAAGTAAGGTCAGGGGAAGAAGTGTATAGTTGTGTGTCATCAGCATAACAATGGTACTGAAATCCAAATCTGCTGATAGTGTGTTCAATAGGGACCGTCTACAGAGAGAAGAGAAGAGGGCCAAGGACTGAACCCTGAGAGACCCCAATAGTGAGAGGAAGAGGGGAGGAAGTGGGGCCAGCGAATAATACACTGAAAGAGCGGTCAGAAAGATAGGAAGAGAACCAGGGGAGAACCGGGTCATTGATGCCTATGGAGTGCAGCATGGAGAGTAGTAGATGGTGGTCAATAGTGTCAAAAGCTGCTGAAATATCAAGAAGAATAAGCAGAGAGTGGTGACCATTATGTTTTGCCGTCAGAAGGTCATTGGTCACTTTGGTGAGGGCAGTTTCTATAGAATGTAGGGGGCGGAAACCAGACTGTAATGGATCTAGAAGAGAGTGAGTGGCAAGGTAATGGGTGAGGCAGGAGCAGACCAGGCGCTCCTGGAGTTTAGAGATGAAGGGGAGATTGGAGACTGGTCTGTAGTTGTTTGTTCAGGATGGGTCCAGAGACTTTTTCTTTAATAATAGAGTAATGATAGAGTGTTTGAAGGAGGAGGGGAAGATGCCAGAAAAGAGGGAGAGATTGAAGATTTTGGTTAGGTGGTGGAGAGAGAGATTGAAGTAGGTGTGAGAGGATGGGGTCAGCGTTGCATGTGGTGGGACGAGAGGAGGAGAGGAGCCTAAAGACTTCTTCTTGTGTGACTGGGTCAAATGTGGAGAGTGAGCTGGAGGAAATATGGGGAGAGGTAGGTGGTAACAGCAATTTGAGGTTGGGAGTTGATTTCCTGACAGATGTTTTCTATTTTCTTAGTGAAGTAAGAAGCCAGATCATCAGCACAGAGGTCAGTGATGGGGGCCTGCACTTTAGGACTGAGGAGAGATTGAAAGGTGTCAAAGAGTTTCTTTGGGTTGTTGGATAGTGAGGAGACCAGGGTGGTGAAGAAGGTTTGTTTGGCGAGGTGAAGGGCAGAGTTGTAAGTTCTCAGCATAAATTTATAGTGAATGAAGTTTTCTGGTGTGCGGGTTTTCCTCCATAGACGTTCAGCACTCCTAGAGCATCGCTGGAGGAATCGAGTTTGTGATGTGAGCCAGGGACGTTTAAAGGGATCCTGTCACCTCCAAAAAGCCACCTAAGCTATAAAATTATGTCCCTGCATGATCGTATTACTAATCTCACACTCCTTTTGTCTCCTAAAAGCATCTGTCAAAGTAGATAAAAACGATTTTATACTCACTCATTAGGCATTATAATTAGTAGGGGCTATATTCTTTAGCCCTTAGGGCGTGTTGTTTTGTAGGCACTATCCCTATCAGCATCCAGGAACCAGGTGATGTCACCACTGTCATGTGACTGGCATCCACAGGTTGATTCCTGAGTATTTCTGAGTTCAGCATCAATTACATTAACATAATGGGCGAAGCAATGGCGTTAGCCGAATCACCCACAGGTCTGCAAATGTGACCTCCGGCATAGAGATGTCGGCAGAGGAAGGAGGGACGGAGGGGACATGAGTAAACAATGACAGCTGTGAGAAACAAACACGAAAAATATGGTACATATGACATTCAAATAAATATTGCCAAGATGTGTAAAACAAATTAATATTTATGAGTAGGTGAAAATGACAATAACATACATAGTGTTTGCGACATGTATAGAAAAAACGGATGTGTGAATGTGTTTGTGCACATGTGCCTATGAAAAGATGACTCACAAAGCTGAAACAATAGGAAGAATTGTAAATATTGATTGTGATGACACAGCCTTTCACAATGTGTGGTGTGGGATGACTGTTCTTACTTTGACCTGACGTATTGGTCTTTTGTTTGCTATGTCATGTTTGTTGAGTCATTGATTCTTGCCAGTCTGCTCGGAGCCCCATTGTCCTATTTTGTAGATTCCTAATTGAATGTACATGAACTTATTCCCTCCTTCTACCTTACTCAGCAGAAAATTATGCAGAGTGAAATGCCAACCAATAAATGTACAGCCTTATTCCACCAATCCTGGATGACCACAATACTCTGTGACGAGTGCTCAGGATTTGTAAAAAGGGTCTTCTTCAATTACTAGGAGTTCATATACTTTGTGGCCTGAGTCTAGGGACTTTGGCCCCGACGTGAGGATTACATTGTGTCTTCATTTGCTACAGGACTTCAGCCTAAGAATTTCTGTTCCGGCTGCCTGGAACACATCATGTCTTCATACTCTGCATGGCCTCAGTCTAGGAGCTTTGGGTCCGACTAAAGGCCCCGTTACATGGCACGACATTCTTAACGACATCGCTGATACATCACGGGTTTGGAGTCGTTCCAGCGACATCGTTACGACCTCGTTGTGTGTGACTCTGCCAAGTTGTAACGATAAATGGATCGCTGATCACAGGTTTGAGAACATGTTCTCAAACCACACGATCAACGATTAGCCAACCTGGTGTATCGTTGTGTTTGACACCGCGATAACAATGTCGTTTACGACTTCGCCCATTCATAGCAATGAGCAGGGATCGTTCGCTGGGTTGTGTGAACGATAGCTGCTCACTACAACGTTGGTGAGTCATCCACAATATCTAGACGTGTGACATCTCACCAACGTTCTATAAACAATGTCAAAACGATGTCTGAAACGACCGCACGCTCCACAGAGGAGAGTACCCACTGACCCCCGTGTCTCCACAGAGGAGAGTACCCACTGACCCCCGTGTCTCCACATAGGGAGCACCCACTGACCCCCGTGTCTCCACAGAGGAGAGCACCCACTGACCCCCGTGTCTCCACAGAGGAGAGCAGCCACTGACCCCCGTGTCTCCACAGAGGAGAGCCCCCACTGACCCCCGTGTCTCCACAGAGGAGAGCACCCATGATCCCCGTGTCTCCACAGAGGAGAGCACCCACTGACCCCCGTGTCTCCACACAGGAGAGCACCCACTGACCCCGTGTCTCCACAGAGGAGAGCAGCCACTGACCCCCGTGTCTCCACACAGGAGAGCACCCACTGACCCCGTGTCTCCACAGAGGAGAGCAGCCACTGACCCCCGTGTCTCCACAGAGGAGAGCACCCCTGACCCCTGTCTCCACAGAGGAGAGCCCCCTGACCCCGTGTGTCTCACAGAGGAGAGCACCCACTGACCTCGTGTCTCCACAGAGGAGAGCACCCACTGACCCTGTGTCTCCACAGAGGAGAGCACCCACTGACCCCCGTGTCTCCACAGAGGAGAGCACCCACTGACCCCCGTGTGTCCACAGAGGAGAGCACCCACTGACCCCGTGTGTCCACAGAGGAGAGCACCCACTGACCCGTGTCTCCACAGAGGAGAGCCCCACTGACCCCCGTGTCTCCACAGAGGAGAGCACCCACTGACCCCCGTGTCTCCACAGAGGAGAGCACCCACTGACCCCGTGTCTTCACAGAGGAGAGCCCCACTGACCCCCGTTCTCCACAGAGGAGAGCACCCACTGACCCCCGTGTCTCCACAGAGGAGAGCCCCCACTGACCCCCGTGTCTCCACAAGGAGAGCACCCACTGACCCCGTGTCTCCACAGAGGAGAGCAGCCACTGACCCCCGTGTCTCCACAGAGGAGCCCCACTGACCCCGTGTCTCCACAGAGGAGAGCACCCACTGACCCCCGTGTCTCCACAGAGGAGAGCACCCACTGACCCCCGTGTCTCCACACAGGAGAGCACCCACTGGCCCCGTGTCTCCACAGAGGAGAGCAGCCACTGACCCCTGTGTCTCCACAGAGGAGAGCCCCCGCTGACCCCGGTGTCTCCACAGAGGAGAGCCCCCGCTGACCCCCGTGTCTCCACAGAGGAGAGCCCCCACTGACCCCCGTGTCTCCACAGAGGAGAGCCCCCGCTGACCCCCGTGTCTCCACAGAGGAGAGCACCCACTGACCCCCGTGTCTCCACAGAGGAGAGCACCCACTGACCCCCGTGTCTCCACAAAGGAGAGCCCCCACTGACCCCCCGTGTCTCCACAGAGGAGAGCCCCACTGACCCCCGTGTCTCCACAGAGGAGAGCACCCATTGACCCCCCGTGTCTCCACAGAGGAGAGCACCCACTGACCCCCCCGTGTCTCCAAGAGGAGAGCACCCACTGACCCCCGTGTCTCCACAGAGGAGAGCACCCACTGACCCCCGTGTCTCCACAGAGGAGAGCACCCACTGACCCCCGTGTCTCCACAGAGGAGAGCACCCACTGACCCCCGTGTCTCCACAGAGGAGAGCACCCACTGACCCCCGTGTCTCCACAGAGGAGAGCACCCACTGACCCCCGTGTCTCCACAGAGGAGAGCAGTCACCGACCCCCGTGTCTCCACAGAGGAGAGCCCCCCGCTGACCCCCGTGTCTCCACAGAGGAGAGCCCCCACTGACCCCCGTGTCTCCACAGAGGAGAGCACCCACTGACCCCCGCGTCTCCACAGAGGAGAGCACCCACTGACCCCCGTGTCTCCACAGAGGAAGCAGTCACTGACCCCCGTGTCTCCACAGAGGAGAGCCCCAGCTGACCCCCGTGTCTACACAGAGGAGAGCCCCCACTGACCCCCGTGCCTCCACAAAGGAGAGCAGTCACTGACCCCGTGTCTCCACAGAGGAGAGCACCAACTGACCCCCGTGTCTCCACAGAGGAGAGCCCCCACTGACCCCCGTTGTCTCCACAGAGGAGAGCACCCACTGACCCCCGTGTCTCCACAGAGGAGAGCACCCCACTGACCCCCGTGTCTCCCACAGAGGAGAGCACCCACTGACCCCCGTGTCTCCACAGAGGAGAGCACACTGACCCCCGTGTCTCCACAGAGGAGAGCCCCCACTGACCCCCCGTGTCTCCACAGAGAGAGCACCCACTGACCCCCGTGTCTCCACAGAGGAGAGCACCCACTGACCCCCGTGTCTCCACAGAGGAGAGCACCCACTGACCCCCGTGTCTCCACAGAGGAGAGCACCCACTGACCCCCGTGTCTCCACAGAGGAGAGCACCCACTGACCCCCGTGTCTCCACAGAGGAGAGCACCCACTGACCCCCGTGTCTCACACAGAGGAGAGCACACTGACCCCCGTGTCTCCACAGAGGAGAGCCCCACTGACCCCGTGTCTCCACAGAGGAGAGCCCCCACTGACCCCGTGTCTCCACAGAGGAGAGCCCCCGACCCCGTGTACGACCCCACGCCTGTCTCCACAGAGGAGAGCACCACTGACCCCGTGTCTCCACAGAGGAGAGCCCCCTGACCCCCGTGTCTCCACAGAGGAGAGCCCCCACTGACCCCCGTGTCTCCACAGAGGAGAGCCACCCACTGACCCCGTGTCTCCACAGAGGAGAGCACCCACTGACCCCGTGTCTCCACAGAGGAGAGCACCCACTGACCCCGGTCTCCACAGAGGAGAGCCCCAGCTGACCCCCGTGTCTCCACAGAGGAGAGCACCCACTGACCCCCGTGTCTCCACAGAGGAGAGCACCCACTGACCCCCGTGTCTCCACAGAGGAGAGCCCCCCTGACCCCCGTGTCTCCCAGAGAGAGCACCCACTGACCCCCGTGTCTCCACAGAGGAGAGCACCCCACTGACCCCCGTGTCTCCACAGAGGAGAGCCCCCCTGACCCCCGTGTCTCCACAGAGGAGAGCACCCACTGACCCCCGTGTCTCCACAGAGGAGAGCACCCACTGACCCCCGTGTCTCCACAGAGGAGAGCCCCCACTGACCCCCGTGTCTCCACAGAGGAGAGCCCCACTGACCCCCGTGTCTCCACAGAGGAGAGCACCCATGACCCCCGTGTCTCCACAGAGGAGAGCCCCACTGACCCCCCGTGTCTCCACAGAGGAGAGCACCCACTGACCCCCGTGTCTCCACAGAGAGAGCACCCACTGACCCCCGTGTCTCCACAGAGGAGAGCACCCACTGACCCCCGTGTCTCCACAGAGGAGAGCACCCACTGACCCCCGTGTCTCCACAGAGGAGAGCCCCACTGACCCCCGTGTCTCCACAGAGAGAGAGCACCACTGACCCCCGTGTCTCCACAGAGGAGAGCACCCCACTGACCCCCGTGTCTCCACAGAGGAGAGCCCCCACTGACCCCCGTGTCTCCACAGAGGAGAGCACCCACTGACCCCCGTGTCTCCACAGAGGAGAGCACCCACTGACCCCCGTGTCTCCACAGAGGAGAGCACCCACTGACCCCCGTGTCTCCACAGAGGAGAGCACCCACTGACCCCCGTGTCTCCACAGAGGAGAGCACCCACTGACCCCCGTGTCTCCACAGAGGAGAGCAGTCACTGACCCCCGTGTCTCCACAGAGGAGAGCCCCCGCTGACCCCCGTGTCTCCACAGAGGAGAGCCCCCACTGACCCCCGTGTCTACACAGAGGAGAGCCCCCACTGACCCCCGTGTCTCCACAGAGGAGAGCACCCACTGACCCCCGTGTCTCCACAGAGGAGAGCCCCCACTGACCCCCCGTGTCTCCACAGAGGAGAGCACCCACTGACCCCCGTGTCTCCACAGAGGAGAGCACCCACTGACCCCCGTGTCTCCACAGAGGAGAGCACCCACTGACCCCCGTGTCTCCACAGAGGAGAGCAGTCACTGACCCCCGTGTCTCCACAGAGGAGAGCCCCCACTGACCCCCCGTGTCTCCACAGAGAGCACCCACTGACCCCCCGTGTCTCCACAGAGAGCACCCACTGACCCCCGTGTCTCCACAGAGGAGAGCACCCACTGACCCCTGTGTCTCCACAGAGGAGAGCACCCACTGACCCCCGTGTCTCCACATAGAGATACGCACAATTAAAGGGAGTGTGTATACCTGTCCATGTCAAAAGATGACTCCCAACTCCCAGTAATGAACTTGAATGAAATGGGGTATTGTGTACAAGAATCGAGTCCCCATTAAAGGGAGTGTGTGTGCTCAAGTGACTAAGAAAAGATGCACAGAATCCCCAATTAAAGGGAGTGTGAAATAGTGAGTTTTTGGTTTTATGGGATTTATAGAAATCTCATGTTCACTGTTCTTTATTTTTTTTTGCATAGACTGACCTGAGGTGCAATTTTTATATCTGGAACATGTCAATTGCTCTTGTGATAAATCTGCACAATATTTGTGGGTTTTACAAATAGAGATGAGAAAAACCTGCAGATAAAAACCACATAGGACACGTGCACATGTTTGGCTTACTATTTTATAAGGTAAAAACCTCATCAACTATTCATTGTGTGCTTGTGGCCTTGGCATTTTGTTTGTTCCAGAACATAAATGTACTAAATCATGTAATCTGCACTGAATGTCATCAATAAAGTTGAATCAAAGGTAAAAAAAAAAAAACTGGACATTTCCAAATCAAAGTAGCTTTATTTAGAGCATAAGAAACCAAAATTAGGAAAATAACGTGATAAAATCTGAAAAAAAAAAAACACAAGTGCAGCGGTCATGGGGCCAGGGTTACTCGACTGTCCAGGGCTCAACGGTTTGGGGGATGTCACGGGGGCTCTCCCTGGAGGTCGTGGCAAAGAGAAGGGAATAAGAGAGTTTGTCTTGACAACTGAGGTTTCTGGTCAGGGATGACCAGCGCTGTTTGCACTCCCCTTAGACAGAGCGGGCCCCTGCGGGTGTAATGAAGGTGAAGTAATGATGATGGTGGTTGTAGTAGCTGGAGGTGCAGGGAGGCACGGGAAGGAGTAGACAGACACAGGTTCTGCAGTTCTTACCAGTCTCCTTTACTTACAGTCCGTTGCAAACACAACCGTGTTCATCAAGATTGTAGCTTGGCCAGCTCACAAGTAGGCCAGGTCCTCTCTGCTGAGACAAAAGGAATATGGCCTTCCTCTTTGGCTGCCAATTTCTTTCTGACACTCTGCTACTCCTTTCCTTCCTAGTGTCTTCATGGTTACAAGTCCAAAAGGCAGGTGACTGCGAGTCCTTCTGAGCGACTGCCTTGCAAGTCCTCTTGATCCTCTGTTGTTCCTTTGCCCTGGGAGAGTCCACAGAGGTGGCCACAATGTGCAGCCCAGTGGCATTCGGTTTTATGGCTGTTCTGAAAGATATCCAGACCAAGTTGGGGTCGGTACCCCTGTGCAGCTAGTTCCTCTCTCTGGTCATCTAGCCGGCTGCAAATTTAGGTTCTCAGAACTGGGGATCCGCAGTCGACCCTCCTCCATGACTTCCCTAGAACCCCTCCATCTTGCCTCGTTGTTCTCTCTAACTCTGACTAACTAACTCCTATCCCCTCAACTCACTCCTCCTTCCAGCCAGCAGATGGGGACTGCTCTATCAATGAGCCTCTTCCGCCCAGCATCTCCCTGGCCTGGAGTTTGAATATTGTTGGTGTATCTCAGCAAAGCTTTCCCATGTTACCTGTGAGCATGATGCTACACCTGTTGGACAGGTGCAGTGCCACTGTGGCGACCGAGCCGCAGGGGTGCCACACAAGTAATGTAATTTATAAGTAAAATGGACGTATTCACTGATCCATTAACATCATGGATCCAAGAGTGTGATCGATGAGACGCAGAGCACGTCCTATTCTCATCAGATTTGCAGCTCAGACTCGGCCATTCTGTTCTATGCGGATTTACGAGACATGGATGCAAAACTGACAGACTTCTGATTTGAGACCATCTCTTAAAGTTTTGTTGTTGTCCCGAGATATTCTTATAAATGTGCCCCTGTGATAGGCCTCTTTCATGTGTCCGTGTCTTTGGTACGTGCACACTGTTAGTAAATAGATATTTTCACATGTCCATGTGGATCAGACGGAGACATGTCCGTTTTTGAGTGGCATCACGGACACACGGACCCATTCAGGTCATTGAATCCATGCCAAAAACGTCCTGCACATGGATGTCATCCGTATGACATCTGTGTGCAGGGCCCTAAGCAAACAGTTTTTATTTGAAATAAATGGATTTTTAGACTTGCCTGTCTCTGACGCTGCTTTCCGGGGCCAGTCATTAAGCTCATGAATATTAACAAATTTTATTATATTGATATATTATTTTTATTTATTATATTATTCATGAATATTCACTGCACTTTGTGCTGGAGTGGACCCGGAAGCAAGAGGGACAGCAGAGACAGGTAAGTCTACAAAGTCATGCTGCTCTGCTCTGAACTTGGATGCAATTTCTCACGGCATCTGGATCACACCAAGGTGTCAGTGTGAGCCTACTACTTACTATGAACAGACGTGTCTGCTCACAGTGAAGTAGCAGAGTTGATTATGTTCGCTGGGGAACAGACTTGTGGATTATCGTTGGAGGGTTTTGCTTTGGGTTATTAAAGATGGGAACCAGGAATATCTTTTGTGTTTTATTTCAATTAAAAGATTTTTTCTCTGTGTTGTTTTTTTCTAATGTTTACTAGAGATTCATAGTGAGGGGTCTAACATTGTCCCGACATTATGAATCTTGGGCTTAGTGCCAGCTGTCAATACAAAGTTGGCTTTAACCCCTTTATTACCAAGCGTGCCAATGCCACTAGGTCCACTGTAAAGCATCTAAAAATAGAGTTACAAAGGAATGCTACATTTCCAGGGATGGTTGCAGGCTGCAATTTTCAGCATAGTGGACCCAGAACGCTTGGGCCTTACCACACTGAGAATCCCCGCCCCCAGCTGCCTGGGTTCTTCCTTGGCTGGCGATCAAAAATAGGGCGAAGCCCACTCATTTTTTTTAGTTATGTATTTACACATTCTATCATCTCCCCTGCATGGGAGATGCTAAAATGTATGGGTTGTTTTCAGGTTCCTCCAACAGCCAATCACAGATGCCTCTGTGACAGTGTCTATGATTGGCTCCTGAGCCTTCTGCAGTGAATATCTGTGAAGTTAATGAGCAGCCCAGAAGTAGAATCAGCAGGACTCTGGTAAATATAATGATGCTGTTTAATCACCATTTTCTTTCTTTTACAGCACCCCCTAGCCCTCACCTCATAACTTTAAAATCCAAGTTTGGAGATCAGACTCAGGTTCGAGTCACGTTCGTCCTTGAACTCGGACTTAGAAACAAAGTCTGGGTGGGTCTGCCGACCCCGAACATTGACCGATGGTTCGCCCATCACTAATTTTAATATCTCGCTACAGGTAATAAGTGTAGAGAGAGAAACATGTCATGCACAGAAGGGCTTCACTGAAGGGAGGAGGGGAGAGGAGGCTGACAGGCACGAAGAAATGCACGAGGACAAAGCTAGGTAACACCCATTCGTCTCAATTTATTAAACTTCATAAAGTTATATCTTAGCTTCTACTAAACAGTTTTTTTAGCAAAAACGATTGCCCCAAATGTGTGTGCTGGGTGTAGGGACACATATTAACAGTCCGGGGGGGTCATTTGGGGTGGTTGGTTCCCTTTAATATTTGTATCATTCTCAAAACTTTTGGCCATGACTGTAGAAGGAGACGGGTGATGCGGAGCCCGGAACCGGAAATGATGCACCGGAAGTGCATCATCTGTTCAATTGCGCCTGCGAAAGGTGCAGTAAACCTCAAGAGGTGATCCAAGATGGCCGCCGCGCATGCACGGTGGCTGTTTAAACAGGAATGGAGAGCCAAGATGGCCACCGCACATGCGCAGGTGTTCAATGAGATTTAGATTAGGACCCATGGCTGGCACTTCACTCTCCAACACTTTATTTTCATCCATTTTTGAGTGCTTTTTGAAGTATGTTTGCGGTCATTGTCATGCTGGAAGACCTATGACCTAGGAATCAAAACCAGTTTCTTGACACTAGGCATGACACTGCGACCTAAAATTCTATGGTAATCTTTGGATTTCATGATATCTTATACACAGTCAAAGCACGCAGTGCAACAAAATAACCAAAAACATCTTTGAACATTCACAGAATTATGTACACCCTTATGGGCGCGATTAGCGTCATAGCAGCTATACCGCCTATCTACAATGACGAGGAGGCACTGTATTGTTTAGCATGCCCATAAGGGTGTGCATAATTACATTGCAGGCGGCGAGGAGAAGCCACAGGGAATGCCCTGTGTGACTTCTCAAGCTCAGAGAAGCCACAGTGCTGCAGGTAAAAAAATAACTTTTATAAACTTTACAAATATCCATTTGTAAGACAAAGGGATGAATAGAAAGAGATTAGGATGGTGCAGGGACTGCTCTTAAAAGACTGGGGATCATTTTTAGGGGTCAGATTCCCTATAAAATATATAGGGGGCAGTGCAGTCAGAGTCCACGTATACCCATGACAAAATTTGAGAAGATTCTCTTACAGCAGAAATGACCTATGCATCAGATTTCCCTACATTAGAAGAGTCGGGTGGCTGGATGAGGGGAGGCAATTCAGTCTTCACCCCTTGTCTTATCTTCCTCTATATTATTACTTCCTTTCTTACCCACATCTTTCCCCTTTTCTTCCCTTTTTCTACTCTCTTCACTCTATTTTTTATGGTTTAGACTATCTTACCTCCTGAATTTTATACATCCATGTTAATTAACAACTTACCCATAAATACATCATTATGACTACATAGTATCTGGGAAATACGGTACAGTAGACCCTAATGGGCAGGAGACTTAAGACCTTAAAATAAAACAGCATTTTGTGAAAGTTTGGAAATTATTCTATATTGTTCCTCAATTAAGAGGCTTACAGGTCTGAAGAATAATAAGGGACCTGTAAGGTGTGACCATGCTTTGTCTATCTATGTTCAATGTTCTTTGGTTCACTCTGTTTTTCTTTCTTATTGTATACCTTTTCTTTAAATAAAGAAAGATTACACATAAAATATATAGGGGGGTGGGACACTACAGTATATATCTATCTTTTTGACATATATGTATAAATCTATTTGTCTATCTCTCAATCTATTTTTTCCATCTATCTATTCATTTATCGATGAATCTATGTATACTTTCCATGTATCTATCTATCTATCTATCTAAAAAAAAACAAAAAAAAAAAACGAAACAGCACACTTCACAGGTCGGGTGCAAAGCCCTCCTACCGCAATCACTGGTAATAAGTAGATGAAAAATGAAAGGCAGCACTTCCTCCAGTTCAAAACATGTGGATTTTATTTGGTCCTAGGACTGCAACGTTTTGGCAAGCAGCCTTCCTCAAGCAGTGTCATATAACCAATAGTGCTCACATATATATAGCTCCCATGCAAGGGGCTTACATTAATTGATTGTGCTTAAAATTTTACATACCCTGGTAGATTTTTTGATTTCTTGACTGTTTCTCAGAAAATCCGAATGATAATATAAAAACATTTTTCCACTCATGGTTAGTGGTTGAGTGAAGCCATTTATTGTCAAACTACAGGGTGGATCATATATAGGGTGGGCCATTTATATGGATACACCTAAATGAACTGGGAACAGTTGGTGATATCAACTTCCTGTTTGTGGAACATTAGTATATGGGAGAGGGTACTAATGTGCCTCAAACAGGAAGTTGATATCACCAACCGTTCCCATTTTATTTAGGTGTATCTATATAAATGGCCCACCCTATAAATGGCCCACCCTGTACTGTGTTTTCTTTTTTTAAAGGGAACCTGTCACCCCCAAGTGCCTAATAACGCCTTCCTGACCTTTGACATTGTACAACGTCATAAACATTGGTGACTTCCTGACCTGTCACATTGTACAACGTCATGGCGGTTACTGCTGTCCGTTGCCGTGGTAACCACCATCGGACCCCGGTGTTCTGTGATTCTTATCACAGAGCACCAGGGCTTGATATCAGGGGAGGTGGATTCCCCACCCCGCCCCCACGATCGCTGTGATTGGCTGTTTGAACAGTCAATCACAGTGATCGTCACCCCAGCTATGGAAGGGCTGTCATAACCCCTTTGATAGGTTGGAGCACTGGAGGGGGTGGGTATCGCCCCCTCCACCCTGATGGGTAGTGAGCTGATGATCAATCTCATCAGATGAAGCGTCATGGCATCATGACGGCGATGCCCGCCCACCGCCTGATTCTGCCTTCTGCTCCTCTGCAGCCCGATCTCCCTGCATGGAGATCAGGCTGCACAGGAGCGATCTGACAGCGGCAACAGCCATCCGCTATGTGATCGCTATGCCCCGCTGTGAGATCGCTCCTCTGCAGCCTGTTCTCCATGCAGAGAGATCGGGCTGCAGAGAAGTAGAGAGCAGAAGGAGGCAGAGGCGGGTACAGTGCCCTGCACCGCCACCATGCTTCAGGGGCTCTGTCACCCCCTAAGTGCTGTGATCTTACAATCACAGCACTTAGGGTCCAGCGAGAGGGAGTGCAATGTCACTTACCTCTCCTCAGCGTTAATCAGCTCATTAAAATGTAATTACAATGAGCTGATCACCATGGTAACCTGACGTTGTCATGGCAACGTCGGATCACCTGACCCAAGCTTTAGAGATCATGTGATCTCTGAGACTTGGGTTTCCCACAGTGATGGTGCACGGTATGGCAATCATCTGCCATACAGTGCACCATCACTGTGACAGCAGACTACAACAAGGGATCAAGTGTTCTCCTGTTGTAGTCTATGCCGTCACGGTGATTGTGCACTGTGACCCCAGAGACTACAAAAAGGGATCAAGTGTCCTCTAATTGTAGTCTCTGTGGTCATAGTGATGTTGCACTGTATGGCAGATCATTAGCATAGAGTACACAATCACCGTGACCCCAGAGACTACAACAAGAGGACGCTTGATCCCTTGCTGCTGTCCCTGGATCTAGCAGAGGTGATTGAGCGTCGTGGGACCATCGTTTTGGACTACGTCGGAGGGCATGTGAGAGTAATAAAGATGGAGTCTGAATTTTGATTGTGTTTTTTTTCTAATAAAAAGATTTTTCTCTGTGTGGTGTATTTTTTGACTATTTACTAGAGATTCCTAATGACTGGGTCTAACATTGGCCTGACATTACGAATTTTGTGCTTAGTGCCAGCTGCCAATAAAAAAGCTGGCATTAACCCCTTTATTACCCAGTTTGACACCGGCACCATGGCAACTGGAAGAGTCTAGGTACAGCGCCAGAAAGTGGCACTTCACTGAATGCACAATTTTCTGGGGCGGTTGCGGGCTGCAATTTGCAGCATGGGGGGCCCAGAATGCTTGGGCCTCTCCATGCTGAGGATTCCATCGCCCAGCTGCCTAGTTGTACCTGGCTGCACCAAAAATATAGCGAAGCTCCACGTTGTTGTTTTTTTTCCCAAAATAATTTCTATTAAAAAAATGATGTTGGGTCGCTCTGTATTTTTGGTTGACAGCCAAGAACAACTAGGCAGCTGGGGGAGGGTGGCAGTCCGTAGCTGACAAGTTTTACCTGGCAGCTAAAAATATGGCAAAGTCCATGTCATTTTTCTTTTAAATTATTTCTACAACTAAAAAAAAATGACGTGGAGCTTTTCCATATTTTTAGTTGCCAGGCAGGTACAACTTGGCAGCTTGGGGCTGGAATTCTCAGCATGGACATGCCCAAACACTCTGGGCCCCCTTGCTGCAAATTGCAGCCCACAGCCACCCCAGAACATGGCACATTCATTAGAGGCGCCATATTCTGGTGCTGTACCCAGACTCTTCCAGTTGCCCTGGTGCCGGTGGCAAACTGGGTAATAAAGAGGTTAATTGCAGCTTTTTTTATTGGCAGCTGGCACTGAAAGACAAAGATTCATAATGTCGGGCTAATGTTAGATCGTTAGGAATCTCTAGTAAATAGTAAATAATACACAACACTCAGAGAAAAATAATTTTATTAGAAGAAAAAACAAACATATCTCAACTCTATCTTTATTACTCCCATATAACCCTCCACGATCCTTCATCCAGAGTCTGCAGGGAGAGAACAAGCGTACTCTCCCTGCAGAGTCTGCAATCACACTGACTGCAAGGACTCGGTGAGTGACGTCACCTGCGGCAGTCAGAGACTGCCACAGGGGAGTGGTGATGTCGCCATGGCAGTGAACTCAAAATGTTGTCACTTGTTGGGGTTTCCACTGTTTAGGCATATCAGGGGCTATCCAAACAGGACATTACACCCACAGACCAAAATCAGTGTTCCAAAATGTCACTTTCTCCCTTCAGAGCCCTGCCGTGTGCATAAATAGTGGTTTTCCGCCACATGAGGTATCTGTGTACTCAGAAGAAATTGCGCAACAAATTTTAGGATCCACTTTATCCTGTTGCCCATGTGAAAATGAAAAAATTGAGGCTAAAAGAGCATTTTTGTGAAAAAAAAGTATTTGTTCATTTTAACGGATTGATGTGTGAAGCACCTGGGGGTTCAAAGTGCTCACTATGCATCTACATATGTTTCTTGAGGGGTCTAATGGTGCTCCTTCCCTTCTGAGCCCTGCCCTGTGCTCTATGCACAGGTAATAAAGATACGAGGAAAAGGACACGGCGGAACCTGCCCGGGGCCCACAAAAACCTGGAGCTGGCCCTGGTGATGGCTGACTCTCAATCTGATGGATATGTTGAAGTTGGTAGTCAGCTACTGCCCTCTACTGCTCACTAATCCTCACCAACATATGATAGGTAAAATTCCACTGTGTGGGCAGGTCACAAATGAGTCAGTGATTTGGCAAATTCAAGTGCTTTTGCAGCAAAAGCAGTAGAGTAATGGGCGCTTATACGGCGCACCTTGTTAAGGAGGTACGTCAAGTCAGGGTAAGTTTTTAGAAATTTCTGAACAACTAGGTACAGCATGTGAGCCATGGATAGCACATGTACCAGCTTGCTGATCTTTAAAGCCACTACCATTATTGCAGATGACCAGACCGGGTTGGAGGTGCAGTGGGGAGAGCCACTGATTGGTCTGTTGTTTTAAAGCTTTCCACAGCTCTGCTGCAGTGTGTGGTTTCTGACCTGAACAGATCTGTTTCAGCAGAGTGTATTGCCACTTTACCGGTGCACTGCTGCACAGGTCCCAGCTTGGCATTGTTGGGGAGGGTAATTCTGCGGAGGATAAGAAGCAAGAAGAGGGAAGAGAAGAACAAGAATATGAAGAGGCGGGAACCCTGACAGAAGTTGGGCATGCTATTCTTGGCATGGGTAGTGTCACGTCGCCGTTGGACTCGGTGGCTAGTGTTCCTGCCTCGGCCGCTGGTAGGAGCCGGATTCCTTCGGCTGATGGCGCCGGTGATAGGAGGGCCTTGTCCTCATATGGAACTGCTCCCGCGACATCTGCCTCTGTCGCTGAGCGCAGCTGTGTTTCCCCTTTGGGTGGTGTTGTTTGCAGAGGAGCGGGCCCTGCAGAGGTGTCTGTTAGGCGCAGCCTTCGTTCTTCTGTCAGAGGTGGGGTGGGTGTAGCCAGTCGTGCATCACCATCTGGCCTGGTTCTAGGGGCAGTCCGGATGAGATCATCAGGCTGTGAGCTTCAGCCTATGGGAGGTGACCGCGCCCTTCAAATACATTGGAGCCTGTCTTGCAGGCCACCAGATATAGTTTTGGTTCCCCAGTGATATAGTGTGTGTTTGGTTTTGACTCTGACCTTTGCCTGGATTTTTGACTCTGTTACCGCCTGACGATTTTGTACCTTTGCTGCCCCTCGGTTTTGACTCTGACTCCTGACTACGTTCTTCGGATCCTGATTTTTCCCTTCCTAGATGACCTCCCTGCTCTGCTGCTCTCATAGGTAGCTACCTCCTGGGCTCCGCTGTAATTCCAGATCCCTGTATAGGGGTTAAGGGTCTCGGGGTTTCTCTGGGTGCTGCCTTACCAGCAGCTCAGCCTCACAGCGGATGGTCGTCACAGGTAGGATGTGCGATGTTCCACTTTGCGCCTTTGTCCCACGCTCCACCAGGTTCACCCAGTGTGCTGTGACATAAATATATCGTCCCTGTCCTGAACAACTTGTCCAGTTGTCTGTTGTTAGGTGGAACTTCCCAGTTACAGTATTGGTGAGAGCACAGTTCAGATTGTTTAACATGTGCTTGTGTAACACAGGGACTGCACACCAGGCAAAATAGTGGCGGCTAGGAACACTGTATCGTGGGTAGAGATGAGTGATGTTCAATCGAACATGTTTGCCAATTTCAGAATTGACTTGTTTTAGGCTATGTTCGAGTCATTCGACGAAAGCGAACGATTTGCTAACAATTCGGTAATTCGAGGTTATGTTCGTTGACCAAAGCATTACTAAATTTTCACAGTAATGCTTTTGTTCAATGTTATTATAAGTTTCAGTGTCTAGGAATAGTGGGCGGGAGGGAGACACTGGGGAGAGGTCTGTGGTTAAATAATGCTGATCTCCATTTTTTTTTTCCTTCCCACACTTTCTGTGGGTGGTCCGGTCTGTCAGCCTATCAGCACGCATAGAGCAAAGTGCATTTTTTGCACACAAGGGCTTGTGTCATTGGCTGGGTATGTCACATGCCCTTGCCATATAAGAATTGGCTCTTTTCCCTCCTTGCCATTTTATCAGTGTTGGAGCTCAGTGGCAGACGCAGCCGCTGCTGCTACATAGAAAGATAGTTAGATAGCGATTCCATTCCAAGTTAGATAGAAAGATAGTAGGTTTAGGGACTACTTCCAAGAACAGACCTCTTTAAGGCTTAAAAGCACTGTGTGCCAGGCAGGTCTGTTCCAGTGCTGTGCAAGCGTTTTTTACAGTATCTACCCAAATCTAGCCAAGTAAATCCTTTTTGGCTTATAGCAGTGTGTGCCAGGCACTGGTGTAGCACTGTTGTGAAGAAAGCTACACCTTCTGTGTTTACTAGCCTCTAGCCAAGCAAACCCTTTTTGGCAAGTAACAGTGTTTGGATAGGCAGCTGTGATCCTGTGTTCTGTTGAAATCTACCGCCACACAGCGCAGAAAACAATTTTGTATTGCATCTGCCCTACTTACGAAAACCTATTTAGAGTAGTACCACTGTTTGACTAGGTAGCTGTGGTCCAGTATTCTGTTGAAATCTACCGCCACACAGCGCAGAAAACACTTTTGTATTGCATCTGACCAAAACGTCTTACCAAAACCTATTTAGGGTAGTACCACTATTTGACTAGGTAGCTGTACTTCAGTGTTCTTTTGAAATCTACCGCCACACAGCGCAGAAAACACTTTTGTATTGCATCTGACCAAACCTACTTACCAAAATCTATTTAGGGTAGCACCACTTCTTGGCCACTCAACTCTGCTAGTTTTACATCCATAGTTTTTTTTGCCAACAACAACAACAGAATTGCCAATTAGTTTGCCTCAAATATGAGTGGTAAAAGGTCTGCTAATTTTGGAAAGGGGAATAGGCATTTTAGAAAGGGTAAAAATCTTTGTGTCCGTGGGGTAGGTGCTAAAGTAACAGAAACATTTGCTGAACAAATCAGGTAGGTCAGTGACCTGTTTAGGTCTACTGGGCCTGATAAACTGAAAGTTCATGCAAGCGCTCCCATCAATGTTATGCCCCACTACACACAGGTGGGGAAATTATAAGTTTTGTGGAGTATTACAGGAAAAACTAGTCAGGTAGATCAGTGACCTGTATAGGCCTAGTGGACAGAGGAGATTGACCAAACAATGCTTTGAAGGGCCCAAAAACTATTCATATGTATACAGCACATTTGCCAAAACCCGGTTTGATGCCCAATACCAGTTTACGCAAACATTAAGGGAGATGTAGTAATCACTACTTTTAAGCACCCAAAAATGGTGGATGTGAATACAGCAAATGTGTTAATCACTGGTTTGATGGACAAAAAGGTTGAATATTCAGAAACAGGGTCAGGAGTGTCAGGCATAGGTATTGAGCTCAGAGAGCCCTACTCAAGTCAAGCAACAAACAACAAGGACACCCCAACAACAGTCTCTATTTTTCAAAAAATTAGGCACAGCCACACTTAAGTGGCATAAATTGCCCCAGAGTTGAAATATTGAAATGGGGAGTTTAATGCACCACAATGAAAAGTACACAAGCATTTAGTCTCCCCAGGCTGACACAGCCACCGCGACGGCCATAAGGTCTCGAAAATTCTCTGTATCCACCAGCCGGAAAAGCAGCATTTCGGTAGCCAACAGCTTGCAGATAGTGAAATTCAACCTCTTAGCTTTGGCATGTGTAGGAGGAAATGGTCTTTTACTTGTCCACATGTAAGGGATCGAGGGTTAGCTGCTGTGCTGATACAGGGTTGAGTAGGGTGACCCAGACAAACTCCTGGACTGTGAGGGAGGTGCAGACGGACATATTATGTCGCCTTCATAAAAAGGTGGTGCTCTTGATCTCTGACAGCACTCAACACCAGCAGGTGTTTCCACTTCCTAAACAGCTGACAACCTGTCAATCACACTGGGTGTTGCGGGTAAAGAGGTGGAAGTTCTGTGGCTGAAAGCTTTTGTGAAAGCAGTCTCCACAGTCACAGAGGATGAAGAAGCCGCAGATGCACTTGATAGGGCAGACTTCTGTGTATCGACATTAGACTGTGTGGTCGTGGAAGATTTGTTGCTGCTTGACAATTCGTAGAGGCCGTGTCTACTATCCAAGACAGAATCTGCTCTTCGTCTTCTGTCTTCAATGCACGTTTACGTTCCAGACCGGGAAATATTTCCAGGAACAGAGTGGGTGCATGCTTCTTCAACTGACCTGAAAAAGACTCCGTGCCTTCTTGTACACAACTGACACCACCACGTCCACGTCTCTGTCCCTTTCCAACAGGCTTTTAAGGCATTTTGGGTTTTGTTGACAGATTTTGGTGTGGATGGCACAAGCCAACCTAGCTGTCACATCCAAAAAAATAGTGGGTTAAATGGCCTGCTGCGAGGTCAGTGCCAGGCAGTAAGAGTAAGACGTTTTGAAGTACTGCTTCTTTAAGTTGGGCAAAATGCCTTTTTAGAATGTGGAGAGAAGCACCAGTGGATTAAATGCACTGCTGAGAGGTTAGCAGCAGGCAGTAGGAAGTTTTGAAGTACTGCTGCTTTAAATTGGGCAAAATGCCTTTTTAGAATGTGGACAGAAGCACCAGCGGATTAAATGGACTGCTGCGAGGTTAGTAGTAGGCAGTTGGAAGTTTTGGAGTATTGCTGCTTTGCATTGGGCAAACTGCCTTTTTAGAATGTGGACAGAAGGACCAGCGTATTGAATGGCCTGCTGTGAGGTTAGTAGCAGGCAGTTGCAAGTTTTGGAGTACTGCTACTTTAGGTTGGGCAAAACACCTTTTTAGAATGTGGACAGAAGCACTAGTGTATTAAAAGGACTACTGCGAAGTCTGTAGCAGGCAGTAGTAAGTTTTGGAGTACTGCTGCTTTGCGTTGATCCTGCTGGGCACTGACCCTGCTTGAGTCACTCACCCTCCCTGTAGTCTAACTCTGTACTGTGTCTCTTCAGCTTTCAAAAGAGCTATTGTTTTGGTGGTATTATACAGTTGCTGAACGGATCTTTTCAACTGTGCCTGTTCCAATATTTTTTCCTTGCTATCACTGTCACTGAGGTAAATTTGAGGTAGCGCTCAAAAGGGCTTTTATGTTTTGAAGAGGCCTAACACTTTCCCTGGCAGCTGAGCCATCTGTCCCTATGCTTCTCCAACGCAGGCTCTGCATGCAATGCTGGTAAAATGGTGGCATTAGGGCTTAAATAGACCCTATGAGTCATCTATGACGTTGGGCGGCCAGCCAATCACAGTAATGCTACAACCAAGATGTCTGCGGCATTACTGTGCTTGGTTAAGACGCCCAACATTATTAGTGACTGCAAAGGAGGCATCAAAACTGCAGGGCGGGACATTCAAATATAGCGAGGCAGGTACACAAAAACTCACATAATAATGAATAATGTTAATGTGAATTCTGTGCTATTCATGCGAATAGAGACGAATACACTCGCTCATCACTACTCACCAGTTCAGCACTGAACAGGGTAAGGATCTGTCTCATCATACAGTGTCACAGCATTTAAGAGTATTTGGACTGAAAGGCCCCTCTGCAGTGACCAAACCTCTCATTAGCAGAATGAATCAAAAGGCTAGACTCACCATTGGTGAGGAGCATGTTGTGTAGACAGAGGAGAAGTGATCCACAGTTAATTTTAGAGATGAAAGCAAGTTAAATTTATTTGGGTCTGATAGGAAACATGTTCATAGACAAACTAGAGAAAAACGGAACCCAAAGTGTGTAAAGACATCAGTGAAAGGTGGTAAAGAAAATGTCATGGTTTGGGGAATGTTTTCTGTGGCAGGGGTTGGACCTCTCATACAGCTAAATTTCAGAGTGAATGTAAGCGAGCCTTCTTCAACAACACATGGCTCCTTACTTGTGTTCAGCACTTAATCAGCAAGCAATTTTCATTCAGGAGAATGCCTCCTGACACGCACCAAAATGGGTAAAGCAATTCCTTGAAACAGAAAACATTGAAACAATGAAATGTCCAGCCCAGAGTCCTGATCTAAACCCAAAAGAAAACCTCTGGAAAATCCTTGGTGACAAGGTTATGGACAAGAAACCCACAATAGTCACAAAACTGTGGAAGAAGAGTGAACCAAAATCACACCAGAGCACTTTGAGAGTCTAGTGATGTCCTGTGGCTGCAGATGTGCTGAAATCATTCACAGCAAAGGCCTGTACATTTCCTATTAATGTTGTAACCTTCACAAAATTTATTTTTAATCTTTCTCTGTGCTACAGTCATTGCAGTTCTGTAATTATGATCATCACATTTTGTGTAAAATATAGGTTTTAAGTTGATAAACTTTTGTTATTTTGGAAAACACTGCTCTAGTGGAATTATGTACCGCTTACAAAAAAAAAAAACCTTATGTTGATCAATGTGGATTACTTTCTGTCTGAAAAATTCAAGTTATCAAAATCAAGCCTTCTCTAATTTCGATTGTCAGTGCATGTATTATTAATATTGAACTTGTCTGTGCATTGCTGGCCACTAGTCTTATTCAACATTCCAGTTGAATTGGCTGTGAGCTGAATAAACGTATTTGATATCCTTATTTCTCCTCCAATTATGTCAGGCTTCAATAATCTCTCCACCCAACCTAAAGCTTGGGTGCTACGTGTGACATGGGGAATGGGATTTGTAATGTAAGTCAGGTGTCTTCTGCAGCCCACCCCATGGAGAGGTTAATGAGAAGCTAGGTAACTAGATTGTGCAAACAATAATATTCTGAAACTGAATATGTCCTGGCACTCGAAGAAGAGGGCCCTTAGGCAAAGCAAATAAGTGTCATGCGGAGTCTAGTGCCATCTTGGCAGAGCAGTACAATTCAGCCACACTGTGCTACACTTTGCTACTGTGTGCTTGCAGTACGCAGTTTAGCTACGTGAAGAATCCATCACAAGACATTCCAGCTCTGGAGGATGTCAGGGTCAGAGGATGCCTCAGCACCAGACCCGGAGTAGCCCACAGAGGACACATATGTGAGATGGAGCTCCACAGCGCTACCCGCTTTGGGCCTCATATGCAGCGAGGTCCAGATCAAGTGCTGGGCTCGGATGCCAGAGGAGGTCCTGAGGAGGTCACAATCAGAAGGTGAGCTGTTCCCCATGCCAGCCGGGAGCAGCAGATGTCACACTCAGGAGGATCTTGCATCATGCCTTGCAACTGGTGTTGCGGCCGCTGGATCGAAAAATCCAGGAGCATGATGAGGAGGCCAGGGAGGAAAAGGAAGCCAAGGAGCATGAGGAAGAAAAGGAGGTAGTAAAGGCAGAAGGCTCTGTTTTCCAGCCTTGTGTAGCACCCCCACCAGAGGCCTTCGACTGGAAAAATGCCATGTGGTGACCCCTACCCTCTCCAAGCAACTATCTGATATGGCATGAACCACCCTGGCTTGTCATCTTTCTTAATTAGATTCAGCTTGCGAGAGTGGTTGCTTGGGCCTAAGGTCAATGACTTTGATGACCAATGTACCCGAGGCATGGTGGTGGCATTAATCTATCAGAGGGGGTTTGGCTTCCTAGCTGAAGAAGGCACTAGTCATCAGTGCTAAGTCAACCGGTCCACCCTGCTTCATGGCTATCTTCCCAAAAGACTCCGCATACTCAATGTTGGAGAGAAAGTCACTTTCATGAAGATGATGAGCAAGGGGTGGTTCACGGTTGGTGGACCTGGATAGAATATTGTGTCGAGTGGAGGCCAGGCCTCTCTTGGTTAATTTCCACCCCCTCCTAGAGGGGGTAGTCATCTCCAAATTCCTTCATCCTCTTCCCTAGCGGTGGCCATGATGGAGTGTGCTGGGGGGGGGCAGGGAGTGTCGTAGAATCTCCCTGTAGGAGTAGCCCCTGCAACCCCTTGACACCGTCTGGCAGCCGAGTTCCATGAGCGACAGTGACCACCATCCTGGGCAGTGATGAGAAATCTGCTAGACCTTCTTTCATTCAATTAAAGAGAAAAAAAGGCATGCTATTAGGTCATTGACCCATGCCTTAATTGGCATTTTGTCTGGAGAAGTACTATTTTCAGTTATTTTTGAGTTCTTCAAAGAGTGAAGTCTGTTTTTTTGTTAAATTCATTTTTCCTCTTCCCAAGTTTAGCGCCAGTTGTGCTTTCCCCTGCTGGATTAGCGCGGGTGCATTTCAAAGCCCTTAATGGACTTTGCACCATTGTAATGGAGTATGCTGATCTGTGTAGAACTTTCCTTATATATACTGTGTATATTGATATATGTATCTTTGAATCCTATTATAGTCTGTGGTAAAGTAAAGTTTTTTTTAGTTCACTGCTTGTGTGCTGGATGGTTTCTGCAAAGAGGTGCTGCCTTTCTGCCTGGTGGATACAGAGGCTTTTCGAAACCTCATTCCCATCGCAGTCCCCCAGTACCAGATGCCCAGTTGCCACTACTTCTCTAAGAAAGCTGTGCCTGCGCTCCACCAGTATGTCGCAGACAACATCACTACTTCCATTGAAAACTTTGTGTGTGACAGGTTGCATTTCACCACAGACACCTGGATGAGTAAGCATGGCCAGGGGCGTTATATGTCGCTGTCTAGGCACTGGGTGACTCTGGTGGCTGCAGGGGAAGGGGCTGCTGTACAAGTCACAAGTCTTGCCATCCCTACAGTCTATGAGTAAAACATCTGTATGTAGCAGTTCCTCCATTGCTTCTGCCTCCTCCACCTCCTCTAGGGCCTTCACCTGCATCTAAAACCTTTCTGGTAATATGACATGCATTGCATCTGTGCAGACAGAATCCACCACACCTCCTTACTACGCTGTCAGCAGGCTTAACTTCATCATGATGTCTTAATCTTAAAATGCCTTGGAAATGTGAGTCACACAGCTGAGGAGTTGTGGTTAGCTTCGAGACCGAGTTTTATCAATCATTGTCTGCACTGAGTCTGCAGCCAGGGAAGGCTGTGTGCGGCAATGCTGCAAACCTGGGTGCAGCCCTACACCGGTCACACATGTGCCTTGCATGGCTCACTTCCTGAACCTGGTCATCCAGCAATTTCTAGCCCACTATCCCGGCCTAGATGTGCTGTTGCAGAGGACTTGGTCGCTGTGTGCTCACGTCCACTATTTGCACCCCGGGGCTCAATGACTTACATCACTTCAGAAATCTTTCGACCTGCTGGTTAACCACCTGATATGCGATGTGACGACACAATGGAATTCCACTCTGCACATGTTGCAGCAACTGTGGCAGCAGCAATGTGCCCTGGAGCAGTATGTCATAACGTATAGCCTGGGCCAACGTGTTCCTGAGGTGGGGCAAATAACGCTGCTGGAGTGGTCACAGATCAAGGATCTCTGCACCTTTCTGCACAGTTTTGAAATAGCAACTAAGATGTTTGCACTGACAATGTCATTATCAGCATGACTATTCTGGTCATCTACATGCTGGAGCACACTTTGACCAGCATGTGGAGTCAGGTGGTGGTCCAAGAGGAAGAGGAGGCTGTAGAGGAGGAGGTATATGGGCAAGGGATAACAAGATCTGAAAGGTCCGGACTGTTGTCTGCACAGAGGTGGGTGGCATGGGAGGGTGGAGTAGAGGGATCGACAAGGGCTCATAGTTCCGGGCCCACAAGGGTCTGGGGTACTCAGATCTCAAGTGTTTGGGTATGGTGGATGTGACGGGTGGTCGGTCGTACCCAAGTCTGTGCCATTGGGTGACAACAAAAAAGGGGTATTTACAGGGTAAAAAGTTAATGGATGAAAATGTCGGGACGCCACCTGCAGATCCGGTGATGGCACCTGCGCTGCAGTGACCTCCGGGGTGATGGGCGGCAGCAAGGTGTTGTAGCTCTATACAGGTAGTGCGGGGTCCCTGGGGCTGTAAGGGTGTAATGGTGGAGTAGGGTAGCGCAGTCTTTGTGGTGTGGGACAGGCTGAAGAATGGACACACACACAATGAAGTCTTTTCCTTTACCTTTTACTGGTGTTTTGCAGGTACACTTCCAGCGTTGAAGGGTGCACTTTGGGATTTCCACACTGAGTGAGCTATTGGCCTCCTTGTCCTGTACCCTGGTCCCAAAGTCTGACATGTGTGAAACCAGACCTGACCTCTCTTCTCACTCACATCCGTGTTGCTGCACTGAGGGCTCTCACTTGGCTACCGCTACCTCTCTGTGACTCCTGGCTCTCCAATGGTGAGTGCTGCGGGTGTCCTGGAAGCTTAACCTCCGCGTGTACTGGGATTCTCTGCTGGGCTAATCTCTCTCCCTTGCAGACTCGGACTCCAGTGACCAGTATTCTCCTGGGGTGAGCCGGGATCACTCTTCTGCCCCCGCTGTACTGTTCCTTGCCTCTGCCTTTCATCCTCACTCTCTTGACCTCACACTGGCTCTGGCGGTGCATCGGTTTCGGGCCTAGTGCGGCTCCAGTAACCAGTTTTGCTCACTAGGCTCTGAGTTGATCTTCACAGTTCTCCCAGCGACTGCACACTCTGACTTACTCCGCCCCCAGCACCTGTATTCATAGGGGATCTGGCTTAACAGCAACCAGTAAACCTCCCCCTACAGGCCTGGAGTGGAAGGTGTTGGGTGTATGTGAGTATCAGATGTGAAAATCCCTTAGTGAACTAGTTAGTTCTGTGGCTTTGAGTTCCTTCTTACTGCACTATGTGAAGCATAATCAGCGAATTGTTAGGATTCTAATTTATGTTGACTACTGGGTTGCCACACTGTTAAATTGGGATGCATGAATGCAGGAGTATCAAAATAAGCTTTTAGACAATCTGAGGACTGCTTTTCCCAAAACAACAGTGGTGGACTTAGTGCACATAGCAGTTCTTTGCTTCCAATCCAGGGAACGTTGAGTCGTCATCATAGAAACATTACCAGCAGCAGTGTATCTGTTACCAGCAATTTCTATGAGTTGTTTGACTGCTTTTTTAGACCAGCCTTTGCAACACCAAAGAAAGGACAAGTCGACACATAGTCAATGCCTAGAGAGGATGTGCAGGTGTATTTACAGCTCAATATCGATGCAATGACTGTGGAACTGGACACTTGTACATTTTGGGCTTCAAAACTGAACTAGCCACTCATGCCTTGGAGATTTTGTCGTGCCCAACAGCAGCGTTCTCTCAGAACGTGTCTTCAGCTCTGCTGGTGGTGTCCTGATGGATAAGTAAGCACGTATGGCTGTCCACTGACAGTGTAGGTTGCCTAATGTTTATCAAGATGAACAAGTCATGGATCTCCAAGGACTTTACCACCCCAGTTTTAGAATAGGGATACTAGAAGCTGGTATACTTTTCAGTGTGCTGCATTAAGCTCCACATTACAATATTTCTACTCTGGGGCAATTGTAGCCGCTTTAGTGGTGGCTATGCCTAGTTTCTGAAAAAGTGGGGACTTTTGTTAGTTTCTTTGCTGTGTGGTGCATTCTTGAGCAGGACTCTCTGTGTGACATGTCTACTCCTGTAACTCTTCCTCCTTTTACTCCTCCTCTTTTTACTTCATGTAGAAAGCTACTCCCACTTTTCCCTGTGTCTCATCCATCTGTAAATTCAAACTCGGTTTCCCCCATCTCTGAAATTTAAATGAAGATGAGTCATTTCTTATTTTGATATTTTGAACTGATTTTGAAGAGTGTGCAGGCTGGCATAGACCATGTTTCACACACCCATGCTACAACATGGCACTATTTTTTACTCTAGGTAGATTGTTGTCCCTTTTCCTGGTGCCTGGCACTAATATGAGCAGATTGTTAGCTTTTGGACACATTTGAAGGTGTTTTCTATGTGTTTGCCTGCCATTGATTTCAATGGGGTTCGGGAAGGTGCGACGAACATTCGTCGAACAGTTAGGCAAATATCCCATATTCGGCAAACAAAACCGAATGTGAACAGAAGTTAGCATGGAAACTTTTTCAGCTGTTTGTGCTACAGACACTTTTCTATGGATTTGGACTAGAGCAACCAGTTTTTGCACTCAATTTGCAAATCAATTTGCATTGGGCACCCATGACTCCGTCACTAGTGAATGGACAATTTGTCAGTCTTTCTGTATACATTGGATATTAAATTCCTTGGTAAAATGTACATGAATCATGTTTCCAGTGGATTCAATCGTATTGTAATCTGCTGGTCTATTCTATAATAATAAAGGCCGCTTTACACGTCACGATATCGCAACGCAACTACGATAAAAAGTCACGTGGTAGGGGCGTTGCAGTTGATATCGTTCGTGCATTGTGTCGTGTAAATGGGCAACGCAACTCAAAAACGATGCAACTACAATATCGTTTATGAATTGTACATGCTCTTCAACCGTGCAATATTGGCTTGACGAAGTGGCAGGATCGTGCTGTGTGACAGCGCAACTACGATTTGGAGCGCAACTTCCCCTATTCACTCCAATGTTAAATGCTTGTTCCCTGAGTTGCTCAGACACAGTGTGCAAGAGGGGCGTACACATCGTAGTTGCTTTGCCTGCCGATATCTCCCTGTGTAACATCTCTTATGTGATTTTGGACAAGTGCCAAAAACGTGCGCGTTCCCGTGAAGTTGTATGCATATCGGAAAAATATTGCGACGTGTAAAGCGGCCTTTAGTCTATTTTGTGATTGCAGCACACAGCCATTGTCTCTCTAGATGTTTCCTCACCACTGCACATTATCTGATTACACCTATTAATGAAACAGAATAATAATATTTTGAATTCTCTTATCTTAAAAGCATCTGCAAACCAGATTTCCTCTTTGTATTTGTCTCTGCGATGTAAATTCTGTGAATAATATAGCAGTACCTGGAAAGTGCCCTACTTACAGATACTCCAAAGCCTTTGTGCAAGACTCATTCCATAAAGTGTAAAGAAAACAGGGGGTAATTGACTTGTAAAGTAGCTTCAGAAGACTGTGGAATACCCCAGTTTATTTTTTCTGAATACATTGTATGTGTTCCCTGTACCTATTAAATGACATAAAAGAGATAAATGGATAGGATTAAAATGTATTCACATGTGGTCACAGGCTGTAAAGAATTCATCAGACAGGAAAAGCTCCATCCTGTCCTCACAGTTAATCCAATAATTCGAATTTTAAAATGCATTTTCACTATAAATAAATATTTTTTTAACTTAACAGCATGTAAAATACAAGATTATAGATATTTTACTCCCTAGTTACATATGTATTCAATGCAGTATATTCAGGCACTTTCTGTTGGCTTACCATGGACTCAGTTGCTTGTAGTGGAATAGTGCTCTGTATTTAGACATAACCTAGCACCTACACAGATATTTCATTATTCAACTGGAATGTCCAATGTCTGTGCATCAGTTACATTCCGTTTGTCAGTAGTCATCTCTCGGTAGTGTATACCAAAGCAGTAGTACATCTTTTACTCTGAATTGCAACTGAAATATGTGAAATTATTCTGTTACATAAATAAAAAATAATCTTTGTTTTGCATTTTAGTTGATATTGAAGAGTACCTGCTGTTTATAACTAATGGCTGGAGACGCAGCAGCCAGTGCGGTCTGCCTTTGCAATCATAGGGCATTGGAATCAGGAATCAACAATCATACAAGTAGCATTTTACAAGCACAAAATTCATCAGCTCGTAGGTTCCCCACTACTTATATAGAATAGTTAGAATCGCTTGTTTCTAAGAAATCAGCATGGACTTTTGCAGAATTACAGAAAGACTTTATTTTCAGAAAGGGGATGCTTATTAATAACTCATAACTGATTGAAAAGTCTGGAGCTGAGAGCAGGCAAAAGGAAACATAGCTCCAATTCAGCATGCTGTTTTGCCAGGATTCTGCCATAGGTTTTATGGAAAGGTTGCAAATTTCTTGTTCAACTTTGAGTTGATCAAAAATATTATGATTTTTTACTTTTTTTGTCCTGGCCAGCTCCAAACCGGGGTGGGGTATGTTGATGCCCATCAAACAATTTAATCATAGCTTAAACAACAAAAGTTAGACCAGAAGCTTATGGCAATCCCTAGATAGAGTGACAGTGCTGATGAAGGCACACAGCAGAAGTATAATGCACTAAATTCATTAAGAGGCTCTTAATTAACTCAACACACCTTACCTCAGCACTTCCTCTATTAATATTGCAGAATAAAATGACAATCTTAATGAATCTGGACCACAGACAGCTTGACTGGCAGCATGGAATGATGGTCTTTTTCTGTAAACCATTGATATAGTCTATTAACTTTGACTACCTTCTTCTAGCATTTGCATTCACCATTCATCTTCATGATCACTTTTTTCTGTTTATACTGTTTAATTTTTTAATTACACTAATGATGTAAAAGAATTGCTACATGAGATTATTTCAACATCCATGCTGTAATTCCTCCGAAAGGTATACTGTTTATTCCAAACGTTGAAAATTGGTCTTGCTTTTTTATGCTGCTTACAGGGTACAACTGTGACGACTTTACTATGATTGTTACAATTCATGGTCCTGTGTACTTGTTCAACCTAAAGCAACCATTGACAATTCCCACATGCAATCTACAAAATGTAATTGTAGAATTCAAAATATTTGAATAAACCATTTATACAAACCATTTGGTCAAGACTCTTCACTACTGCCAGTAACAATAGGAAGCTCATAGAAATAATAACAGATCCATCAATTGTAGCTAATTTATTGTTTGTAAGTGGCATCAAGAGATTTTTCATTACACCGCACGGTAAAGTGAAAAAAGCAAGAAATGCAAAGAAGAAAAACTAAAAATATATCTTAATAACTATAATGTATGAGTGAAATGTCCAAATGGAAAGATTTTGCAGCACCATAAAGTTGGAAATAAAACTTCACATTTATTAGGAAAGTCTTAAAATCGTAGCAAGCCATCAATAAAAACAGGCAAGGTTACCTTACGCGTTTCAGACGAAAGCCACATGTCCTTATTCATAGTTAGTCTATAACTGCTGTGTTTAACCCCTTCACTACCATGAATGTATAGGTACGTCCTCGGTCACCTCCCTCTCTTTGATGTGGGCTCACACGCAGAGTCCACATCTTTCCCTGCACATGATACCTGATCTGGTCAGCTGACATGTGCAGCTAACAGGCTGATCCACCCGGTTACCCCATTAGATCACACTGTCAAACTCTGACAGAGCTATCTAACACGTGGCAGTGTGCCATTCCCCGCCGCCATCAGCAACATGGTGACATGATCAGGCAACGACAGGTTGTTGTTACAGCAAAGGGGTCATCTGATGACCCCTGTCGTTATGATGATGTAGTTAGTGCGAATGCAGTCAGAGCACTGAAAGTCACAGATCAGTGTCATTTCTGGTGTTCAGAGTAATGCAGGCTCCCTAAGGGGGCCTATCAAATCAGTACAAAGTGTAAAAGAGAGGTTTGGAGAAATGTGAAAAAAAAAAATCAAATCACCACTTTTGTGTTATTGAAAATAAAACTAAAAAAATACATATTTGGTATCGCCGCATTCAGAAATGCCCGATGTATTAAAATATAAAATAAATGAATGATCAGTAAACTTTGTAAAGGAAAAAAAGGTAAAAAATACGAATTATGTTTTTGTGGTCGCCACAACATTGCAATAAAATGCAATCAAAACAATGCATCTACCCATAATGGTAAAATCATCAGCTCAAGATGAAAAAAATAAGCCATCACACAGCCCCATATCCAGAAAAATGAGAACACTACGGGTGTCGGAATATAGTAAGAAAAGCACAATTCTTTTTTTTTTTTTTTTTTACAAACTTCAGAACATTTTTTCACCACTTAAGGTACCGTTACACGACGCAATATCGATTGCAATATTGCCTCAAAGTCACGTGGTGTGGTCAATTGCAATTGATATCCTGAGTGCATCGTGTCTTGCAGGGCGATGCGACTGCAATTTATCGCTGGATCGATATCGCCAGATTTATGTGCAGACAATTAAATCAGGCGATGTTGCATAAGCGATGTGGCATGAGCGTGCAGTGTGCCGCCATAACGATATTGTTGGCGATTTAACTGGTCGCTCAACCAGGGCCATAGGTGTGCCTGTGGGTAGTGTTTTCCGTGCCCCATCTACACCGATTGGTGCCTAGTATTGTCTGGCGATTGGATGGCCCTGGTAAAGGCGCCATCTTTGATTATCTGTGCGTACACCACTACATTTAATTTTCTTCTTCATCCTCTGATTAGTACCAAATGCATGTATACATGGGCTATTTTTGAGAAATCACTCTTACTATGGTGGATTACCTAGGCGCGTATTGGCGCCGATAAAAACATAGCGTGTGAATGCACAATGTATGTACGGCGAAAAAGTACAATGCCAGGATGTCAAGTCGTCATTGACATGTAGGATTGTTCCATTCTTCATGTCGCACAGATATCAAAATGTAGACTCATATCCAACCCCTTATTATAATAATTGTCCCATATGTCTGCCAGTTTGGTGACGCCGTCGTGTCTTGCAGGAGCTGCAACAATTGACAAATGACATGAGTAGCAAGATGGTAGAAAGGGCAATTGCATCCATGTTGCCACCATGTTGTCCGAGACAGCTGACCAATGGTAATGCACTTTTGCCATCCAATCAGAGTGGTGTGGGAGCGGTTACACAAACTCAGGTATGCCTATCTCCTAGGCTGTGTCAAACAGTATGCCCACATTGCTAATGTGATTGTGCTGTGTGACGCTGCAACTATGATCGTGAACATCGACTGCAATTTACCAGGTGATTTTCGGGACGCCGGATCGTTGGACATTGCATGTGCGATTGCTATGTGTAACATCTCCTAAGCGATGTTGGCAAAGTGCCAAGAACGTGCGCGCTCCCTTGAAATTGCAGGCGATATCGAATCGATATTGTGTCGTGTAACGGTACTTTTAGATAAAGTAAAATTTATCAAAGAAAAAACAAGCAGTATAGGGCACTGCGATTCGAGACAAATATAGTGGGGAATAAATAAATAAATATAATAAATAAAATAAAGGAATAATAAAAATTATCTTAAAAAAAGTCTAGTTTTAATATTAAAAACATATGAATAATATGAATCAAACAATTTTTTTCCCTTATTAAAAGCGTCCTCAACCAATTTCTTGGGAAAACCTTTCTCTCTGAATCTTGAACTCAGAATTCTGGCTTCTTTTGCGAATTCTGCATTATTCGAGCACTTTTTCCTGATTCTCCCATACTGACCTTTCGGTATATTCGTAATCCATCTTGGTAATGGCTACTAGTGAATTCCAGGTAAGCCCTTGGTTTGTTTTTGGCATCAGTTTTTGCATTTTTTTTTTCTAAGTCCAAAAACTGATGGAAAAACGGATTATATGTAATAAACACCCTATCCGTCTTTTTCTGCACCTAAAAACATTGCTAGGAACGTTTTTTACCCCCAAAACGTTGCTCCCAACGTTTTTGGGTGCTGTTTAAAAACGGATGCGTTTTTTTAACATGGGGCCCTATGGATAAACGGATCCTTTTTTTGGTGCCTTAAAAAAACGGATCCGTTTTTTCTAGCATTTTTTGCCAAAAAATTACTACCGTAAATCCAAAAACGTTCAGGGGCACAGGAGGCTCAAAAAGCACCCAAAAAAAAACAGATTGGTCATGGAAAACACTTCCAAAAACGGATTGCTATGTGTGACCCTAGCCTAAGGCTGGTTTCACACTGCAGTTTTTTTCCTGATCAGGTTTGATCAGGTTTGGGTGTGAAAACCAGGAGTGTCTCCAAAACTCAGAACAGGTGTCAATCTTTCAATTACAGTTTTTCGCTGCAAGTTCCTCTCCTGGTTTTGGCACACAAACCTGATCGAACCTGATCAGGGTAAAAAACTGTAGGGTGAAACCAGCTTCTTAAAAAAGATCCAAGTCTGAATGTCACCATCAGGACTGCATGTAATATTCAGATCAAGGAATTTAACACTGGAGGGTAAATACATGGCAGTAAAGGATAGACCCCATGGGTTGTTGTTTAACTCACTAACAAAAGATTGGGCCTCCACTGTACTCCCCTTCCAAATGAAGAACAAGTCATCTATAGTGTACGATGTGACCCATCGGCAGGAGGGACACGGCAATTAAAAGGCACTTGAAACGCCCCATAATGGCTAGGAATCTCGACCCTATAGTGCTGCCCCTCAACTGCCAATACACCACACCCTGGGGAAGTGAAGAATTTTGACCAAGGAAGAAATCAATACATTCCAACCCCAGCTTAAGTTGGATATTGGTATATAGAGCTGTCACATGAGCAGTAAAAAAGACACAGTCTTGAGCAGGGGGCAGATCCTTCAACTGACTAATTAGATGGGTGGAATCTCTTAAGTCTAAATTTATCACATACTTCTGAAGAAAAAGGTCATTATAGTGGGACAAATTTGAAGTTAAGGAGACTATGCCCGAAATAATGGGTCTTGACCAAATATTTATGCATCTTGGGCAAAAAATAAAAATAAGGAAGTGAAAAGAGCCTTTATTCCAAAAAATAATTTTCCTTTGTGTTCAAGATATTCCCAAATACACCTGGTGATTTTTTCCTTTTCTATGAACTTTGGAGATGATTAATACAACTACAAACTGAGGTGCACAAGGGACTGTCTATTGGACCATAAATTCCTGACCCTATGCTCATATTAGTGTTGTGCCTAAATCAGCACAACCACTATAGGTGCGTGCTTCTCATCTTGTGCTTACTTTATGGCTATAATCTGTTGGATCTACACATGAGCTCTTTTTTTTTTGTCTCTTTCTTTTTCTTGCTCATACTGACCAAGGGAATCATGGTGTCAGGTCAGCTTTATCATATAGTGAACATGGTAATAAAAAAAAAAAAAGCAATCATGAAATTGCACTTTTGTTTGCAATTTCACAGCACTTTATCATTTTCCAAGGCACTATGTGTTAAAATGAATGATGTGGTTCAAAAGTACAACTCATCTCGCAAAAAACAAGCCCTCATATGACTATTTTGACAGAAGAATATAAAAGTTATGGCTCTTGGAAGAAGGGGTGGAAAAAAGAAAATTGAATAACGGAAAATCACCCAGGGGTGAAGGGTTAAGAGTAAATATAGTATAAAATTCCTTTTGGAGTCCATGAAGTCTATGTATCTCAAGTAACTATAATGAGGCAGATCCCAATCCCTATCTGTTTGACTGACAGGCCTTTCCCTAAGCACAAACATGGTAGCCTGGTGGTCAAACGGAGCAGGGCGGAGAGGGTTTACTATAAAGCAGCAGCATTTCAGAGTAAAATATACATGGCTGCAATTGTCTAGCTAGAGTCTGGTTCATGATGCTTACGATTCAGGCAGCATGAATCTTATGACAGGTTTCCTTTATGGACCCGTTACATGGCTCAACATCGTTCTCAACATCGTTCAAAAGTGACGTGTTCAACGATGTTGATACAACGTCACATCATTAGTGCGTTGTTGCGTTTAACCGAACGATTCAAATACGATAATTAGTCAAGTTGAAGTTGACAGGTTTATGAACATGTTCAAAAATCTGACAACTTCAACTCAACCAACCTGCTGCTCAACTCGTACTGCGTAATGTTTTTATCATTCACAGCGCGATAACGATGTCACGGACGACTGTGCCCATTCACAGCAATGAGCAGGGATCGTTTACGGGCTTTTCGAACGATCCCTGCTCACAACATCGTTGGTGAGTTGTCCACAATATCCAGACATCACCAGCAATGTTGAATGGATCTCAAAAACGACCGCGCGCCCCCGAGATCGCAGTCAACATCATTACAGCATCGTCCCATGGCCTTTAAACAAAGATTAATTGGATCAATTCAAGGAAAGGAGGTGGGAAAGCTCAATAATTACCTGGACTTACACACAGTGGAGATCACTCAATTTAATTATCCAGAATTTCACAAAAACATTGTAGTATTCATGGTAGGCCGACCTGTCCATAATTTATGCTCTCGTTACATAGTACAGCATTGTCTGATGACCGATCACTTTCGGTTTTACCCACTACTACATGATCAGGATGTTGTGACAATGGCAGCTGCACAGGTAGCTGAACACATTATGACTAAGTTTCTGTAAATGATTTCCTGTAACATAATGTTTCTGAAGAAATATAGCATAGTTACACAAATAAAGTACTTGTGCTTTCTCAACTTTTTTTAACGCCTCTCATCCCTTGAAGGAGGACCACCTTGGTGCTGTATAAAAGTAAACTGAGAAGTAGCATGATCACATTTATTATTTCTGATTACTCAACTATGATGTCTAGTAAAAAATTATTTTATGATAAGTTTCATTTGATAAATTGAAAATCTAAAACAATCATCTCATCTTCACAAGAGGAAACTGATGTTTAAATATATGGGATTATTAAAAGGGTTTGTTACCAGATTCCACAATATAAACAAAATACATTAGTAAAGACATGGCGTACTTACTTTAAAAATTGCAAGATTGTACAGTTAATTTGGCATGAATTTTCATAGTAAGGACATCAAACTCATACAATTTAATATCTGCTTAATAGGGATGGGCGAACCTGAACTGTAAAGTTCGTGGTCCGTACCAAATACCTAGTGTTCGGGCATAGACCCCAAATACCGACTTCCCTGAGAAGTCTGTATTACTGTTCAGGATTTGGGGCTGTAAAACGAAACAAAATAGTGATTGAACATTGGCGTGATTATCTACCGGGTCCGCGCACTTGTACTTTTGGCCGTTCATTAACTTTCTGATTATTCACTGCATGGTAAATGCTAGAATGTATGGGCTGTTTCCATGTCACTGCATTGGCTCCAACAGCCAATCACAGATGCCCCCTCTGTGAAAGCATCTGTCATTGGCTGTTGATGTAGAGCTTCGCTGTATTTTTGATTCTCAGCGCACATAAAGTAGACAGTTACGGGCCTGGCTTTACCTTGGCTACAATCAAAATACAGGAAATCCCATTATTATTTTTTATTATTTAAATAATAATAATAAAAATGTGTGGGCTTCACCTTATCCTTGATTGCTAGACATAGTAAATCCCAGGCAGCTGTGAGCTGGTATTTTCAGTGTGGTGAGGCCCATAGTTATTGGGCCACCCAAAGCTAAAGAATAGTAGCTCACGTACTCGAGTGTTGACAACTTGTCATTAAGCCCACATTGACAATGTTCATGTCTCTAGGAGACCTGTCCATTATCAATCCTATGAGGAAATAGTTAAAAAACACAACACACACAGAAATATGCTTTGTTTAAAACAAATCACAGAGAAAAATCCTTTGTTTGAAATAAATCACACAGACAACCATCATTTTCCTATTTATTAACCCACACATACCCATCTGATGATAATTCACAATGATGGTCCCACAAAGCACACGATCTGCTTCATTCAGAGGCTGCAGTGAGGGAACAGGCATCTTCTCCTGAAGCCTCAGCAATCACACTGACTGCCACAGGTGGTGTCATTCACTAAGTAACTGACAATACAATAGCATAAGTAATGCAAAACATAACAAAGATGGAACTGCAACTAAAGTTAACACCTAAATGCAGTGGAAATCGACATACATGTTCACTGCAGTTAGATAGAGAAGAACAAAGCCAATCTGGGGTGAATGTTTCTCCTGACACAATACAATGTATGGGTGTCATCCACAAAAAAAGCCTTTCATAAAGTCTTTGCACACCAAAGATTGGCTACAATTTGCCATTTCATATGCTGAAAAATATGAAGACTACTGGGATTTTATACTCTGTAGTGATGAGACCAAGATAAATGTTTTTTGAACTGACATCTTCAAAACTGTATGGTGTTGAAAACAAGAGGAGCACAAAGAAAAGTGCATGGTGCCTACAGTCAAACATGGGTGTGGCATTGTCCTTATAGGGGGCTGCATGAGTGCTGCTGGTGTTAGGGAACTACATTTCATTGATGGAATTATGAATTCCTAGTCATACTGATCCATATTGCAAAAGAAGATGCTATACTATCACTCCTTGCTATTGGTAGACATGTGCTTTTCCAACAGGATAATGATCCAAAACACATACCTAAGGCAACTGTTGAATTCCTGAAGAGAAACAGGGTGAAAATGATTCAGTGGCCAAGTATGTCTCATGATTGGACCCAATCAAACACCTGTGGGAATTTAGATGTGCCAAAGTCTCCATTTAAAAACTAGGCTCTAAAAGAGGTCATTCTTGAAAAGTGGAAACAGATGTTGCAATATATCACCAATTTGTTCCTTCCTTACCTAGAAGACTTGGTGCTGTCCTTAAAGGGACACTGTTAGGTCATTTTTCAGTATAATACTAATAGTACCCTTGAATAGGACCTGGGCAGACCTTTTAAAATTATGTAAAATCATTATTCTTCCCTTGGTAATTTCCATGTTATCAGCATTGTCAGACCCTGCAGAGAGCTGCTGCATTAGTCCTGTGCATTTTAAGCAGAGATGATTAGTCCTGGCTGTGTTAAACTGTCATGTAATTATGCACTCCTTCTCAACAGCACTCTCCTCCCTCCTTCCTCTGCTCTCTGAGCACTGTGGTCTCACTTTTAGGAGGTCTATTCTGTTGAGGATACAGGGGAAGAGCGATTGCAGGTCTGCCTTATATTATCTAGACTCCATTTGTTTCTCTAAGCAGGCATCCTTGCTGTGACAGTTTCTGTGTTTTATTTTACCTCTTTCCTGGCTGCAGACATAGAGAGCAGAGAGGAGAATACAGCCCCCCCCCACACCACTCACTGAGGTCCTGTGCTGTGATGTGACATGCATAATCATCCTATGGGGAGTGGACAGCAGAGAACTAAGTGGATCACTCATTATGATTGACAGATGGAGTGAATCTCTTTATTTGAAGTTTACAGAAGATAGGAGAGGAATATAAATAAAAGAAATATATAAATAGAGATAATTTAGAGCGAGGAATTAGAAAATGATAGCAATTACATATGGATTTTTGACATGACAGTTTTCTTTTAAAATCATGGCGGTCATACAACATTCTAGATGTAGATGTTTTTGATGTTAGTTGCATTGATTTTTGAATCAATTAATTTGAGTAGAAACTGAAGATTTTATAATGTATTTTGTATTACTTCATTTTAGCTTATGAGTTAAAAAATGTTCTTTAAAACTGAGTCTTGTCAAAATTTTAGATATTTAAAAATAAAAATGTAATCAATATCTCACAGAACATAAGAATAAAGGGAGAGTGCTAATTTAGGATGAACACTTTATCTTCTTAAAATGATGCAGGCGCACTAAATAAAATTATTAAGGCTGGAAATAATGAAAAGAGTAAATATATACGGTATTAGTCATGGAGCAATACGGTGGTTATCGCAAATGCAGAATTTTTTATCAGTCTCATTCGTGTCTGTTATTTAAGTACAGGTCTGACCATGTTCCGATGTTAATAAGTAGATTTTAAAGATACTACAACATTAACGTAGTTTGTAGATTTCTTTCAGAAGAAACTTAGCAAAGTTGGCTAGGATAAAAAAAGCACATAACCCACATCCTTTCCAGGATGTTATGAGTAGAACACTGACAGTATCACATCGCCATAAGAAAAAAATAGGTGTGAAGACATTAGGTTTTTAGCCTTTATCAACCAGAAGTGCAAAATAAGCTGTACATTCATTATATGCCATATACAAAAAACATATGGAATAATACAACCCCAATTTTGGTTGTTATGTAAAATTTATAACAATAATTAAATTATTTGAAAATCTCATGGCTAGATTTTATTCAGAACATAGGACACAGATCAGAAGGTGAAATATTTTTCATTTCATTGAAAAAATTAACTTACCATTTTTTTCAATTTATATGACCCACTTTTGTTCCCCCAAATTTTGGGGGAAAGTGGGGGGTGCGTCTTATAATCCGAATCTATGGTCCTATACTGCAGGGGAGGGGAAGAGCGGCTCTGGAGCAGTGTCCAGCGGCTGAAGGAGACTGACTGTGGGCTGCAGGAGGCAGCGGGAGGTCACGTGATCTTGGTGCTGAAACAGCGCCAAGAGATGGACTGGATGAGTGGCGCATATTACATTTGCCTGCACCCCTATGCTGGATATGGCCTCCCCATCACTCTTTATGGCCCCCCATGCTGCTGCCCACACTAAAATAACAAACACTTTTTACTTCCCTCTCCGGTACTGTCCTCCATTGCACCCTGCTTGCCGCAATTCCTGAGTCCCGGGGAAGCCGGTCATGTGATCAGGCGCGCAGTGATGATGTCACTCTGCTGTGCCGATCACAACTGGCTCCCCGAGACGTAGAAGGACTCAGGAAGTGCGGCAAGCAGGGAACAATGGAAGACAGCGCCGGAGAGGTAAGTAAAAAGTGTTTCTTATTTTAGTGTAGTCAGCAGAATGGGGGTCCATACAGAGTGATGGGGAGGCAATATACAGCACAGGAGTCCCATGTGCAATCACAGAGGGCCATGATCCAGCACAGGGGGGCCATGTGCCATCACAGGGGGCAATGATCCAGAACAGAGGGGTCATGTGACATCACAGTGAGCCATGATCCAACTCAAGGGGCATGTGCCATCACAGAGAGCCATGATACAGCACAGCGGGACATGTGCCATCACAGAGGGCCATGATCTAGCACAGGGGGTCTATGTGCCGTCTCTTGGGGATGTGTGTCATCACTGGGGGACATGTGCCTGCACAGGGGGACATGTGCCATCACTGGGGGACATGTGCCATCACTGGAAGATGTGTGCCATCACTGGGGGACATGTGCCATCACTGGGGGATGTGTTCCATCACTGGGGGACGTGTGCCATCACTAGGGGACTTGTGCCATCACTGGGGAGCATGTGCCATCACTGGTAGACATGTGCCATCACTGGGGGACATGTGCCAGCACAAGGGGACATGTGCTATCACTGAGGGACATGTACCATCACTAGGGGACATGTGCCATCACTGGGGAGCGTGTTCCATCACTGGGGAGGAGTGCCTGGGAGCCATAGAGGTCAGCGCTGGAGAGGTAAGTAAAATATGTTTGTTGTTTTAGTGTGGTCAGCAGCATGTGGGGGCCATACAGAGTGATGGGGAGGCCATATCCAGCACAAGGGGGCCATGTGCCATCACGAGGGTCCCCAGATCAAGCACAGAGGGGCCATGTGCCATCACAGGGAGCCATGACCCAGCACAGGGGGCTATGTGTCATCAGAGTGGGCCATGATCCAGTATAGGGGGGACGAGTGTCATCACTGGGGAATGTGTGCCATCACTAGGGGACATGTGCCATCACTGCCATTACAGAGGGACATGTGCCAGCAGTGGGGGACTATATGCCATCATAGGGGGGCTATGTGCCGGCACAAAGGTGCTACATCCAATATAAGGGGGCCATATCTAAATTGAGGGGGCCATATCGAGGATGGGAGGTTACATCCCAGGATGAGGGACCATGTACCAGGATGAGGGAGCTATGAGGGACATATATGTGATTTGTAAGACAGACACTGGCATTATAAGACGGACCCCATGTAACATTAAAAAGTATTTTTTTTCTTTATTCCTTCACCAAATTTGTGGGTGCGTCTTATAATCCGATGCGTTTTATAAAGCGAAAATGCGGTACTTAAAAATTGATGGCAGCAACAAATATCAAAAAAGTTGGAACAGGTAAAAAAAGGCTGGAAAAATAAGTGGCACATTTAAAAGTGAAACAATTTCTGAAAAATATTCTTCAATGTAAAATTGCAAAGACTTTATGTACTGTAGTTGGTAGAATATTAAAAATATTTGGAGATGCAAATAGTTGGACATGTTTGAGAAATCCATGTGCACAAGGAAGAAATCGAACAGTCAATATTGTATTCCCATGATCTCTGAGCCATAAAGTGGCGCTGAATTCAAAACCGGCATGATGCAGTTGTACAAAGCTCTATTTGAGCTCAGGAATAATTTCAAAATTTGTCATTTTTGCCTCACCTTATTTCAAGAGCCATACATTTTTACCTTTTGTGTTAGTGTAGCTGTATTTTTTTTGTGGGATGAGTTGTACTTATAAAAGACACCATTCATTTTATTATATGACTTAAAGGGAACCTGTCACCTAGATTAAAGCCCCTAAACTATCACTACCTGTCCCTACACCTTCCTAGCTGCTCCCTATGTATCCCTCTCTGACTAAACGGGCCCTATAAAACAGCAGAAAAATAACTTATAACTTACAGCAGTCCTTAAGGCTGGGGACTGGAAAGGCAGACCCAGGCTCCATTCTGCCTTCCTCAATGCAGCAGCGCGCGCCCCATTGGGCAGCATTATTCTTTATTCATCGCCGCCTCCTTCATTTGGAATCACCCTCTGTACACCTAATATGCACCGCCCGCTACGTCACATCCGGCGCGGTACATTATAGGACCGATTACGTATCATAACTACTAGATAGTGGCCCAATTCCAACGCATTGGGTATTCTAGAATATGTATGTGGTTGACATACTGTGACTGACAGAACTTGTTCAGTTAACGTGAGTGAACTATATATTTTATATATATATATATATATATATATATATATATATATATATATATATATATATATGGCAGCGCTATGGTATATGGTGGTACATTACAGTACATGTATAGCAGCGCTATGGTATATGGCGGTACATTACAGCACATGTATAGCAGCACTATAGTATATGGCGGTACATTACAGCACATGTATAGCAGCACTATAGTATATAGTGGTACATTACAGTACATGTATAGCAGCACTATGGTATATGGCGGTACATTACAGTACATGTATAGCAGCACTATAGTATATGGCGGTACATTACAGTGCATGTATAGCAGCGCTATGGTATATGGCGGTACATTACAGTACATGTATAGCTGCGCTATGGTAATATGGCGATGCATTACAGTACATATATAGTAGCACTATAGTATAGGGCGGTACATTACAGTATATGTATAGCAGCACTATAGTATATGGCCGTACATTACAGTACATGTATAGCAGCGCTATGGTACATGGTGGTACATTATAGTACATGTATAGCAGCACTATGGTATATGGCGATACTCCGCTCCCTGCGGCCCCCCGCTCCTCCTGGCCCCGGTCCTCCACAGTAAAAGTAAAAATAAAAAAATCCTCAGTGAGGATACTCACCTGTCCACCTGCTTGCTCCACCTCCGTCTTCTAGGTCCTACAGGCCTTTAGGACCTGTCATTGCCTGGGAAACTGATCAGCTGTGGGGGGCAGGATTGTGTTGGAGGGCAGGATGGAGCGAGCAGGGCAGGATGGAGTGAGCGGGGCAGGATGGAGCGAGCAGGGCAGGATGGAGCGGGGGGAGGGGCAGGATGGAGCCTGAGGGGGAAGAATGGAGCAGGGGGGCAGGATGGAGACGGGGGAGGCAGGATGGAGGCGGGGGGAGGCAGGATGGAGGCAGGTGGAGGAAGGATGGAGCAAGCGGGGCAGGATGGAGGCGGGGGGGCAGGATGAAAGCGGGGGGCAAGAACAGCAGGGGGCAAGATGGAGCGAGCGGGGCAGGATGGAGCGAGCGGGGCAGGATAGAGCGAGCGAGGCAGGATGGAGCCAGAGGAGCAGGATGGTGGCAGGATGGAGCCGGAGGAGCAGGATGGAGCCAGAGGAGCATAATGGAGCCGGAGGAGCAGGATGGTGTCGGGGGGGGGGATGGAAGCAGGATGGTGGTGGTGGGGGCAGGATGGAGCAAGAAGGGCAGGATGGAGTCGGCGGGGCAGGATGGTGGCGGGAGGGGGGCCCAGGATGGTGGCGAGCGGGGCAGGATGGAGCCGGCGGGGAAGGATGGAGCCGGAGGTGCAAGATGGAGCCGGAGGGGCAGGATGGAGCCGGCGGGGCAGGATGGTGGTGGGGGTGAGGATGGAGCCGGCAGGGCAGGATGGTGGCGGGGGGGCAGGATGGAGCTGGCGGGGCAGGATGGTGGCGGGGGGCAGGATGGTGGTGGGGGTGCAGGATGGAGCCGGCGGGGCAGGTTGGAGCCAGTGGGGAAGGATGGATGTGGGCGGGGCAGAATGGAGCCGGCGGGGCAGGATGGATGCGGGGGGCAGGATGGAGCCGGCGGGGCAGGACGGAGCCGACGGGGCAGGATGGATGCAGGGGGGGAGGATGGAGCCGGTGGGGCAGGATGGAGCCGGCGGGGCAGGACGGAGCCAGCAGGGCAGGATGCAGCTTGCAGGGCAGGATGGTGGCGGGGGGCAGGATGGTGGCAGGCGGATTTTTTCCGCTGCGAAAAAAATCTCAGTGAGGATACTTACCCTGCGCTGGCTCGCTCCACCTCCGTCTTGTAGCTCCCAGGACAGGACCCAGGGGCGGACCCAGACTGTAATGGGCCCCGGTGCAAGAAATTTTTTGGGGGCCCCCCGCCCCTCATAGTGGCAACAAAGTAATGTAAACATATAGATTGTAATATTTATTTACAACGCAACCCTCAAAGAGCCCTGCATAAAGTATAAAGGCTTCCTCACACCCCTCCAAATATTATCATGCCCCCACAGAACCCTCCAGATATATTAAAATGGCTTCCATATTATATAATTGGCTATATATATTTTAATACATCATCCATAGTCCTCCATATATTATAATGCATTCCACGACCCTCCATATATTATAATACACCCGCATAGCCCTCCATATAGTATAAGGCAGTCCCATAGTCCTCCATATAGTATAATGGGTCCTCATATTCCTCCATATAGTATATTGCACCCCACACTCCTCCTATGTTATATTACACATTACATAGTCTCCCATCACTGTATTCACGGGTTAAAAAAAAAAAAGTAAATACTCACCTCTCTTCTTGCTGCTCCGCTCTGCACGTATCAGCACAGTGGCACTCAGTGATGACATCATCGTGCCCCACCATGCTGAGCTGCAAAAAGCAGACAGCTCAGCCAGGACTCGAGTGAAGAATGCTGCCGGCAGAGGCAGCCGGGACTATAGGAACGGGAGCGGCATCCGCGGGGAACTACCACTGGCGCACACACACCTTGTACGCACGTGGCTCCGCTCCAAATGCCTTGTAGACACGCGGCTCCGCTCCACATGCCCTGCGCATACGCCTCCGTTCCGTACACATGCGGGTCCTCTACAGGACGCCCCAGCATATGCGTCTCCACTCTATCCACCTTATGCACACGCGGCTTTACTCCATATGTCCCGCACATGTGGCCCTGCCTCATACTCACGCGGCTCTGCACACACGTGGCTCCGCTCCGTACACCTCGTACATACTCGGCTCTGCTCCATACACCTCATACACTCTGCTCTGCTCCGTACACCTCGTACACATGCAGCTCCGCTCCATACACCTCGTACACACTCGGCTCCGCTCCGTACACCTCGTACACACTCGGCTCTGCTCCGTACACCACGTGCACACTTGGCTCTGCTCCGTACACCTCGTACACACTCGGCTCTGCTCCGTACACCACGTGCACACTTGGCTCTGCTCCGTACACCTCGTACACACTCGGCTCTGCTCCGTACACCTCGTACACACTCGGCTCTGCTCCGTACACCACGTGCACACTCGGCTCTGCTCCGTACACCACGTGCACACTTGGCTCTGCTCCGTACACCTCGTACACACTCGGCTCTGCTCCGTACACCACGTGCACACTCGGCTCCGCTCCGTACACCTCGTACACACTCGGCTCCGCTCCGTACACCTCGTACACACTCGGCTCCGCTCCGTACACCACGTGCACACTCGGCTCTGCTCCGTACACCTCATACACACTCGGCTCTGCTCCGTACACCACGTGCACACTCGGCTCTGCTCCGTACACCTCAAACACACTCGGCTCTGCTCCGTACACCTCGTACACACTCGGCTCTGCTCCGTACACCTCGTACACACTCGGCTCCGCTACGTACACACTCGGCTCCGCTACGTACACACTCGGCTCTGTTCCGTACACCTCGTACACACTCGGCTTTACTCCGTACACCTCGTACACACTCGGCTCCGCTACGTACACACTCGGCTCCGCTACGTACACCTCGTACACACTCGGCTCCGCTACGTACACACTCGGCTCCGCTCCGTACACTACGTATACACTCTGAACTCCGCTCCATACACCTCATACACACTTGGCTCTGCTACATCCACACTGTAAATCCCTCCTGACATAAACTTCATCTCATCCAGCACCATGACAACCAGCACAGCAGAGTCCTGCATACACTGAGGAGCTGATCATGTGACCACTGACTCCTCCCCTCAATGTGACATCATCACAGGTCCTGTAAAAGCATAAAAGCAGTGTACAGAGCAGCAAACCTCCCTCCCCCCTCCCCCCCGGGTCTGTCCTCAGCCTGTGCCCTGTCTTTGGTCCCTTTCCTTGTACCTGGGTCCTTGTGCAGAGCTGTGTCCCCTCATCTGCTGCTGCTGCTGCTGAACAGCCATCAGCCATGTGGAGAGAATTTCAGAGGCCCGCGCGCATTGCCAGGATTGGTTGAGTGAGGTCCTCCCCACAGTGCAGGAGAGGTCACATGACTCACTCTCTGCACTGTGATTGGGGCTCTGTCCTCGCTCCTGAGCTGCTGTGAGGGGGCGTGGCCGGCAGCTAGAAGAGGCGTGGCCGGCAGCATGTCGGCTTATTCTCCGTGCCTTGAGGGGGGGCCCCCTAGCCTGTCGGGGCCCTGGTGCCGCTGCACCAGTTGCACCACGGTGGGTCCGCCCCTGACAGGACCTCTCGTTGCCTGGGAAACTGATCAGCGGATCGGTTTCCCAGGCAACGACAGGTCCTCAAGCCCTGTAGGAGCTAGAAGACAGAGTGCGCCGGCGGAGGGTAAGTATTCTCTCTGAGGTTGCGGAGGGGGCCAGGGGGAGGAGCGGAGGGGGGCCAGCGGGAGCGGGAGGGCCGCGGAGAGCGGAGGGGCAGAGGGAGGGGGTCCGCGGGGAGTGGAGGGGCAGAGGGGGGTAGGGGGGACCGTGGGGAGCGGCAGGAGCAGCGGAGGGGGCATGAAGAGTGGGGGGGGGGGCAGGAAGAGCGGGGGGCCACAGGGAGCGTGAACAGGAGGAACGGGGGGCTGTGAGGAGAGACCGGGTATCCCAGCTGTAGCCGGGCTGTAGCAATTATATAGTAGATAAGGGAGAGCTCTGGCACACCAGAAAAATATACAAGAAGAATATTTATGCTCAACTTGATAAGTAATTTATTAGTCACAAGAAAAATAATTTTTGCAATTTGTCACAAGAAAAAACGTTTTTGGCCTACTTGGCCTTTTTCAATTTTTGTGGTACATGCGACTTTAAATAAATTTTCTAGAAAATATACAGAAAGAAAAAAGTGTTAATTTATAGGTACACAAAGAAAATATCTCTTGCACACTCTCCATATGTGCATTACAAATCAAATTGCAAACAAGCCATACATGTAAGAATAAATTTGCATATTACATTTATATAAAAAAAAATATTGCATAAGATTCACAGTACAGACAAGAATTTTAGACTATACCAAAAAGAATTTTTTGTATGAATAAAAGAATATCGAAATAGACCATATACCTTATGGGCAACAAATTAATATTTGACCCAATCAGAGAGCATGTGCGTATATCAAGCTGTTAAATCTATAAGGATATCAATGAAATACACAACATAAAGATTGAAGTGGCAAAAATTAAGTATCTAGATCTGAGACAAACACCCACTTGCCTAATTTTTATACCTCATCATAAATGGATTATCTGTGAGCTCTATGGACCACCAAATGAAAGAAGATCCAGTATGAGCAACTAAATTAACATAGGGAAACTGGAATCTGTCTAAAAGATATACCGTATATACTCGTGTATAAGCCGACCCGTGTATAAGCCGACCCCCCTACTTTTGCCCCCAAAACCTGGGAAAATCTATTGACTCGCGTATAAGCCGAGGGTGGACTCCAGCACAGGTATACAACCCCCAGCAGTGAGGTATACAGCAGCCTCCCCAGTGGTAGTATACAGCAGCCTCCCCAGTGGTAGTATACAGCAGCAGCCCCAGTGGTAGTATACAGCAGCAGCCCCAGTGGTAGTATACAGCAGCCCCAGAGGTATATGCAGCCCCAGAGGTATATGCAGCCCCAGAGGTGTATACAGCAGCCCCAATATACAGCAGCCCCAGTGGTATTGCAGCCCCAGTGGTATTGCAGCCCCTATATACAGCAGCCCCAGTGGTATTGCAGCCCCTATATACAGCAGCCCCAGTGGTATTGCAGCCCCAGTGGTGTATACAGCAGCCCCTATATACAGCAGCCCCAGTGGTATTGCAGCCCCTATATACAGCAGCCCCAGTGGTATTGCAGCCCCAGTGGTATTGCAGCCCCTATATACAGCAGCCCCAGTGGTATTGCAGCCCCAGTAATGCAGGGCCCCTATATACAGCAACCCCAGTGGTATTGCAGCCCCAGTGGTATTGCAGCCCCTATATACAGCAGCCCCAGTGGTATTGCAGCCCCAGTGGTATTGCAGCCCCTATATACAGCAGCCCCAGTGGTATTGCAGCCCCAGTGGTATTGCAGCCCCTATATACAGCAGCCCCAGTGGTATTGCAGCCCCAGTAATGCAGGGCCCCTATATACAGCAACCCCAGTAGTATTGCAGCCCCAGTGGTATTGCAGCCCCTATATACAGCAGCCCCAGTGGTATTGCAGCCCCAGTGGTACTGCAGCCCCTATATACAGCAGCCCCAGTGGTATTGCAGCCCCAGTGGTATTGCAGCCCCTATATACAGCAGCCCCAGTGGTATTGCAGCCCCAGTAATGCAGGGCCCCTATATACAGCAGCCCCAGTGGTATTGCAGCCCCAGTAATGCAGGGCCCCTATATACAGCAACCCCAGTGGTATTGCAGCCCCAGTGGTATTGCAGCCCCTATATACAGCAGCCCCAGTGGTATTGCAGCCCCAGTGGTACTGCAGCCCCTATATACAGCAGCCCCAGTGGTATTGCAGCCCCAGTGGTATTGCAGCCCCTATATACAGCAGCCCCAGTGGTATTGCAGCCCCAGTAATGCAGGGCCCCTATATACAGCAACCCCAGTGGTATTACAGCCCCAGTGGTATTGCAGCCCCTATATACAGCAGCCCCAGTGGTATTGCAGCCCCAGTGGTACTGCAGCCCCTATATACAGCAGCCCCAGTGGTATTGCAGCCCCAGTGGTATTGCAGCCCCTATATACAGCAGCCCCAGTGGTATTGCAGCCCCAGTAATGCAGGGCCCCTATATACAGCAGCCCCAGTGGTATTGCAGCCCCAGTAATGCAGGGCCCCTATATACAGCAGCCTCAGTGGTAGTATACAGGCAGCCCCAGTAATGCAGGGCCCCCCCCCTCATGCTCCGGTCTCCTGTAAAGCAAATTATACTTATCAGTGCCCGCTGCCGTCCGCGCCCGCATCTGCCGACATCCCGATCCTCCGTCTTCATGCATCTTCTTCCTGTTTCCTGTGCGCGTCGCCGGTAATGACGTCATTGCCTGCGACGCGCACAGAAGCAGGAAGAAGATGAATGAAGATGGAGGATCGCATGTCGGCAGCGTCGGGCGCGGACGGCAGCGGGCACTGATAAGTATAACTTGCTTTACAGGTGACCGGAGCATGAGGGGGGGGCCCTGCATTACTGGGGATGCGGGGGCTGCTGTATACCGCTGTATACAGCAGCCCCCGCACTGATTCGCGTATAAGCCGAGGGGGGTACTTTTCAGCCCAATTTTTGGGCTGAAAAACTCGGCTTATACGCGAGTATATACGGTAATATAATGATATAATCAATGTTTAATATTATACAGTTGTGGCCAAAAGTATTGACACCCCTGCAATTCTGTCAGATAATACTCAGTTTCTTCCTGAAAATGATTGCAATCACAAATTCTTTGGTATTATTATCTTCATTTAATTTGTCTTCAATGAAAAAACACAAAAGAGAATGAAGCAAAAAGCAAAACATTGATCATTTCACACAAAACTCCAAAAATGGGCCGGACAAAAGTATTGGCACCCTCAGCCTAATACTTGGTTGCACAATCTTTAGCCAAAATAACTGCGATCAACCCCTTCCAGTAACCATCAATGAGTTTCTTACAATGTTCTGCTGGAATTTTAGACCATTCTTCTTTGGCAAACTGCTCCAGGTCCCTGATATTTGAAGGGTGCCTTCTCCAAACTGCCATTTTTAGATCTCTCCACAGGTGTTCTATGGGATTCAGGTCTAGACTCATTGCTGGCCACCTTAGAAGTCCCCAGTGCTTTCTCTCAAACCATTTTCTAGTGCCTTTTGAAGTGTTTTTTGGGTCATTGTCCTGCTGGAAGACCCATGACCTCTGAGGGAGACCCAGCTTTCTCACACTGAGCCCTACATTATGCTGCAAAATTTGTTGGTAGTCTTCAGACTTCATAATGCCATGCACACGGTCAAGCAGTCCAGTGCCAGAGGCAGCAAAGCAACCCCAAAACATCAGGGAACCTCCGCCATGTGTGACTGTAGGGATCGTGTTCTTTTCTTTGAATGCCTCTTTTTTTCTCCTGTAAACTCTGTGTTGATGCCTTTGCCCAAAAAGCTCTACTTTTGTCTCATCTGACCAGAGAACATTCTTCCAAAACGTTTTAGGCTTTCTCAGGTACGTTTTGGCAAACTCCAGCCTGGCTTTTTTATGTCTCAGTGTAAGAAGTGGGGTCTTCCTGGGTCTCCTACTATAGAGTCCCTTTTCATTCAGACGCCGACGGATAGTACGGGTTGACACTGTTGTACCCTCGGACTGCAGGGCGGCTTGAACTTGTTTGGATGTTAGTCGAGGTTTTTTATCCACCATCCCGCACAATCTTGGGTTGAAATCTCTTGTCAATTTTTTTTTTCCGTCCACATCTAGGGAGATTAGCCACAGTGCCATGGGCTTTAAACTTCTTGATGACACTGCGCGAGGTAGACACAGGAACATTCAGGTCTTTGGAGATGGACTTGTAGCCTTGAGATTGGTCATGCTTCCTCACAATTTGGTTTCTCAAGTCCTCAGACAGTTCCTTGGGCTTCTTTCTTTTCTCCATGCTCAATGTGGTACACACAAGGACACAGGACAGAGGTTGAGTCAACTTTAATCCATGTCAACTGGCTGCAAGTGTGATTTAGTTATTGCCAACACCTGTTAGGTGCCACAGGTAAGTTACAGGTGCTGTTAATTACACAAATTAGAGAAGCATCACATGATTTTTCTAACAGCACCAATACTTTTGTCCACCCCCTTTTTATGTTTGGTGTGGAATTATATCCAATTTGGCTTTAGGGCAATTCTTTTTGTGTTTTTTTATTGAAGACACATTAAATGAAGATAATAGTACCAAAGAATTTGTGATTGCAATAATTTTCAGGAAGAAACTGAGTATTATCTGACAGATTTGCAGGGTTGTCAATACTTTTGGCCACAACCGTATGTAATAAGCATCAAAAAGCTATATAAAAAATGTGTATACCTCAAGAGAAGCCCAAATTTTTCATGGGATGGCTCACAGCTCAAGAAACACCCTGTAGTAAACATAATGAAAACCAATGTACCAAAAAACTTACTGCAGGACAAGTATGGAAGACTCCATTATAACTCACCTAAGGGTAAATGAAGCACCTATGAGAAAATAGAATATAAACCATCATAGCTTTGAGAGTCCTGAGAGAGAACCACTTCACTATTCAGTAAAAAGCAAAAGCGCTAGTATAACACTTACATATAAGCCGTGGGGGGCCAGGATCAGCTGTGAGCGGTGTGTGCTCCGCTTAGCTGTATTATATAGGAACCGGAAATAACGTTTAGACAGCACAACTTCCTGGTTCCTGTATTTGGAACGCAGGACGTTGCGCGGTGGAACGCAAGCTGCGCATGCGCACATGTGTCCAGCGTTACTAAGCATAAATAAGCTTTTAAAAAGGATACTGAATGTGCGGAAGGCTGCGAAAGGGCTCAAATTTGTTAGAAAAGGTCTCTCAAGGGATCTGATATAGAAAAAACATTAGAATGGATTATTATCAATTTAAAAATATTCAGCAATTCGGAAAAGGATTCCTTAATGATACAGTACATGGTAAATTATATGGGAGGCACAAGTAATCAAATAAAATAAGCAAGGGGATTACAATAAAGGTCCCAGTTATATTTTTCTGGTGTGCCAGAGCTCTCCCTTATAGGATGATTGCAATGACAGAGACAGTGATCATCATTTGACCCTTAGCTGTCATGACAAAACATCAGTGCCCTGCGATTTTTTATCTAAAAAACTACCGTATATACTCGTGTATAAGCCGACTTTTTCAGCCCAAAAATTGGGCTGAAAAGTCTACCCCTTGGCTTATACACGAGTCATATACCGAATGTATGGGTGGGGGCAGCTCTGGGGGGGTGTCGGGGGCTGGAGCGGGCTAGCTGCAGGATGCAGAGGGATGCAGAGAGAGCGTGGAGATCTCCTGCTCCCGCTCATTTAATATGCACTGCCGCTGTCCATCACCTTGGTGCTGAAACAGCACCAAGTTATGGACAGAGGAGCAGGCATACTATCTGCAGTCACCTCTGGCATCCAGGCTATGCTGTACCCTCCCCTGTCCCCCGTCACTCTTTATGCCCCCCAGCTGGCACACACACAGCCCCCCTGCATCCAGAATATGCCCCCCGTCATTCTTCATGCCTCCCCAGCTGTCACACATAGCCCCCTCCCCCCGCATTAAGAATATGCGCCCCCATCATTCTTTATGTCTCCTGCTGGCGTGCACATAGCCCCCACATCAAGAATATGCCTGCCCCCCCTGTCACTGTATATGCCAGGGAGCCGGCGTGCACATAGCTCCCACATCAAGAATATGCCTGCCCCCCCCTGTCACTGTATATGCCCGGGAGCCGGCGTGCACATAGCCCCCACATCAAGATTATGTCTGCCCCCCCCCGTCACTGCATATGCCCGGGAGCCGGCGCGCACATTTAAAACAACATACTGTTAACTCACCCTCCAATGCGCGGTCCTTGCTCACAGCTCCTCCGTTGCTCTTCCTGTTTCCCGGCCATCAAATCATGTGACCGGGTATTACTGTGCGCCCGGTCACATGATTTGATGGCCGGGAAACAGGAAGAGCAACAGAGGAGCTGTGAGCAAGGACCGCGCATTGGAGGGTGAGTTAACAGTATGTTGTTTTAAATGTGCGCGCCGGCTCCCGGGCATATGCAGTGACGGGGGGGGGCAGACATATTCTTGATGTGGGACCTATGTGCACGCCGTCTCCCGGGCATATGCAGTGACGGGGGGGGGGCAGACATATTCTTGATGTGGGAGCTATGTGCACGCCGGCTCCCTGGCATATACAGTGACAGGGGGGGGCAGGCATATTCTTGATGTGGGAGCTATGTGCACGCCGGCTCCCTGGCATATACAGTGACAGGGGGGGCAGGCATATTCTTGATGTGGGAGCTATGTGCACGCCGGCTCCCTGGCATATACAGTGACAGGGGGGGGCAGGCATATTCTTGATGTGGGAGCTATGTGCACGCCGGCTCCCTGGCATATACAGTGACGGGGGGGGGCAGACATATTCTTGATGTGGGAGCTATGTGCACGCCGGCTCCCTGGCATATACAGTGACAGGGGGGATCAGGCATATTCTTGATGTGGGAGCTATGTGCACGCCGGCTCCCTGGCATATACAGTGACAGGGGGGATCAGGCATATTCTTGATGTGGGAACTATGTGCACGCCGGCTCCCTGGCATATACAGTGACAGGGGGGGGCAGGCATATTCTTGATGTGGGAGCTATGTGCACGCCGGCTCCCTGGCATATACAGTGACAGGGGGGGGCAGGCATATTCTTGATGTGGGGGCTATGTGCACGCCAGATCCGGGGCATATACAGTGACAGGGGGGTAGCAGGCATATTCTTGATGTGGGGGCTATGTGCACGCCAGATCCGGGGCATATACAGTGACAGGGGGGGCAGGCATATTCTTGATGTGGGGGCTATGTGCACGCCAGCCGAGGAGACATAAAGAATGATGCGGGCGCATATTCTTAATGCAGGGGGGGCTATGTGTGTGACAGCTGGGGAGGCATGAAGAATGACGGGGGGGGGGCATATTCTGGATGCAGGGGGGCTATGTGTGTGCCAGCTGTGCTGGGAGCTAAATACACTGTGCTGAGGGCTGTATACACTGTGCTGAGGGCTGTATACACTGTGCTGAGGGCTGTATACACTGTGCTGAGGGCTGTATACCTGTGCTGAGGGCTGTATACCACACTGCTGGAGGCTGCATACCAGTGCTGGGGGCTGTATACCACACTGCTGGGGGCTGTATACCTGTGCTGAGGGCTGTATACCACACTGCTGGAGGCTGTATACCTGTGCTGAGGGCTGTATACCACACTGCTGGGGGCTGTATACCTGTGCTGAAGGCTGTATACCACACTGCTGGGGGCTGTATACCTGTGCTGGAGTCCACCCTCGGCTTATACGCGAGTCAATACGTTTTTCCAGTTTTTGGGGGCAAAAGTAGGGGGGTCGGCTTATACACGGGTCGGCTTATACACGAGTATATACGGTACTTGTTTCCTTAACATTCAACATGCAAGGTGGATGGTCATATCTGCATGAAAGTACATAAAGAAGGTTAGCTCCATAGTACTGATATGAAACTATACATTTTACATGATACAGTAGTTAATAAAAGAAGTAAAGCAATTCCTGTTAATTGTTTATGTCGCCCAAAATGAAGCATCTTCTTTCAGGCATAAAATGTATTTGTCATCAAAGGGCGAGGTTTCTTTTCATGCTGAACGCCTTCGCGTGGAACCATTTTTATGATAACCCACTGTTAGACATATCAGTCTTGGCAGGGAAAGTTAAAATCAGATAGAAAAGAATGTTAAATTTATTCAGTGTTTACTGACTCACTTTCTGTGGTCCATTATTTGGTAAGATGTTAATTTTTTAATGAATGTCTATATGCTATTGTCTGGTCTTCTTCGCAAAAATATCAATTAGCATATAACATAAAAGTAATGTTGGCAGCATTTCAAGCAAACAGCATTCTTTTATCCATTTTGTCTTTGAACTATCTTCTATCACAGACAAATGTAAAGTTAGATGGATAATAAGGTTCTACTGATCACAACTCGGCAAAACAAATCAAAAACACTTCTTGGTGAAAAATCATCATAGAGTTATTGTCTTTCAGCTCCTAATATGAGCTATCTGCTATAAACGGTGTGAGCAATTATACTTTTGTTTGTCTGATGAAGAAACAATAGATCTAACAAAATATAAAAAATGTTTTGTTGTCGGTATTCTCTTTTTTTGTAAGCAAACAACTGTTATTCTAAATTGACTTTTAAAATTTGATTAAATATAGGAAGACAATCTCTTTTGTACATTGTTTTGCTGGATTATGTGAGTGCTTCAGCAAAGGGCACTGCCAATGGTATGATTATTTGTGAAACTCCAAAGATCGTGCATTAGTAGAAACTTGATTCCAGCTCACCCAGTTGCTCTATGCTCATCCACCTGAGGCTGAGACATCGGCCTCGCCCTGGCCTCACATCAAGGATAATAGAAAAAATTGAAGTCTGGCTCAACACGACAGGATTTTCCTTTTCTTTTTCAAAAGAAAATATAGTGCATATAAAAGAAAAATTTACATGGTCAACAAGACCCAGTCGACGCGTTTCGACAGCACTAAGCAGTCTTAAGCTGGGTGCACATTTACGTTTGGTACTGCGGCGCATGGAGCGCATACGATACGCAGTGCCGAACGCACACATTTTCATATGAACGCAGTGGAGATTGTCCGCATGCGTTCACATGAAAATGTCAGCGAGTGTGCTTGGCCACCCAATCAGCGGTCTCGGCGGCCAGGAGGTGGAGATCTCCACTTCCCGGCCGCCGCTGTTCTCCTTCTTCGCCGCTGGTTCATTTAAAATAGCCAGAGGGAAAGCCGGCAGTGAAGTCGGCTTTCCCACCCCACTAGTTCATATGAACAGCTGATGCTTCAGCATCAGCTGGTCATTTGAAAAAGCCGTCAGGAAAGCAGGCGGTGAAGTCGGCTTGCCCTCCCCGCTAATTCAAATAAACAGCATTTGAAAAAGCCGTCGGGAAAGCCAGCAGTGAAGTCGGCTTTCCCGCCCCGCTATTTCAAATGAGCAGCTGATGCTTCAGCATCAGCTGTTCATTTGAAATAGCGGGGCAGGAAAGCTGACTTCACCACCGGCTTTTTCAAATGAACAGCTGTTGCTGATGCATCAGCTGCTCATTTGAATTAGTGGGGTGGGAAAGCTGACTTCACCGCCGGCTTTCCAGATGGTTATTTTAAACGAACCAGCAGCAGCAGCAGCAAGGAGAAAGAAGAAGAGGAAGAAATAAGAGGAAGAGAATGGCAGGACAGGATTCACCTGCAGAAGACCTCAGAGGACATCATCTTTCGCAGTGTCTGTGCGCTTGCCAGCAGATGGCAATGCGCACAGATTGAATTTCATTCATCATTTGTGCGCATCTGTTTGCATGTGTATAAAGCAAACACACAGCCACGCACAAAAAAAATATTTTGCGTTCGACATGGCATAAATTATGCGCAGCCAAATGCAAACGCACCTGAACGCAGCCACACACAGGCACTATGCGTTCCCATGTTAAACATACGATCACATAGTGCCTGCATTTTGCTGTGCTCAGGATGCTGCATTTACAGCGCACATGGTGCGCAAATATGAACCCAGCCTTACTCATGACTAATGGTAAAATAACATGCAGTCATTTATATATTCTTTTACTACAAGGTATAACACAGATGTTCTTAATTCACTTTACAATTACAGTTGTGGCCAAAAGTATTGACACCCCTGCAATTCTGTCATATAATACTCAGTTTGTTCCTGAAAATGATTGCAATCACAAATTCTTTGGCTATTGACACGATTAGAAGGATTTTGCTGAATTACAAGACAGATAATGATGTAACAGAATTTATCTGTGACTCATTAAGTTTCATTCTGCAGCATAATGTGTTTAGTTTTCTAGACCAGTGGTATTCACAAAAGGAGGGAGTGGCGATGGGTTCACCTGTGGCGTGTACCCTCGCCAATCTCTTTTTGGCAATTTTTGAAGAAGATTATGTGTTCACACAAAAGAATCCTTTCTTAAAAAACATAAAGCATTTTATTCGCTATGTGGACGACGTACTAGTGGTGTGGGAGGGTAATGTGGCTGATTGTTTTAATTTCGTCACTTATTTAAATGATAACACCTTCAACATGTTTTTTACCTCATGTGTAGGTGGCACTTCCTTTTAGTTCTTAGATGTTAAAATAGAGGTGGTTAATAACAACCTCAAAAGATCTGTGTTTAAGAAGACGACAGCCAAAAACTCTCTCCTACACTACGATAGTGCACACCCGGTACACACTAAATCTGCTTTACCTTTCAGCCAATTCCTACGCATTAAGCTTATTAATAATACCGCTGAGGGCTTTGAAAAACAGGCTAATGAGCTTGAAACAAATTTATTGCAAAGAGGATATCCCCCTGTGACCCTGAAAAAAGCGAGAGAAGCAGCTTGTACTCATATTTTTAAAAATAGGGTAGTGAGACGTAAGACCGGTGATGACAGCTCAGTGAAGAAATTCTTTTTTAATTTTAAGTATTGGCCTATGTTTAGATCAATAACATCAGCTATTAAAAAACATTGGCATGTGATTGAAATGGATAGAGTTTTTTCTAAAATCAATCCATTGTGACATATCGGCGGAGCAGTAATCTTGGAGATCTGTTAGTACAAAAAAGATTAAAAACGGTAGCTAAGTGTGACACATGGCTAGGGACGAAATCTTTGAAAGGGAATTTTAAATGTTCCCATTGTAATTGGTGTCAGTTTCTAGAAACAGGATCATGTATAAAAATTGGAGGTCAGTTACACTCAATACAGTCGTTTATTAATTGTCAAAGTAAGTGGGTAGTTTACCTTTTGTTCTGCCCTTGTGGCAGGTTTTATATTGGTAAGACCATACGACACGTGTATTAGGGTGAGAGAACATTTTAATTTGGTTGTAACAGGTAAAGGGTCCCCTAGACTTGCACAACACATCCGAGATTGTCACAATGGTGATCCAAAAGTCTTGAAATTTACAGGGATAGAGAAAGTTCACTCCACAAAAAAAGGGGAGATTTACAAAAAAAACTCCTACAAATTGAAGCCAATTGGATTCTGAATACCAATGCACAAGGTACATTAGGTTTGAACGACAAACTAGACATGGCAGTATTTTTGTGATTTCTTTTACTGGTTATTGTTGCTGGTCACCATCCCATATAATCCCATACTACTAATAGCTGATTTTGTGGTAGAATTAGCTATGTTCTATTCAATATGCTGATAATAGTTATCTTCTATATTCTTGTCTCTATCCTTTCTCTTGTTGGATATCATTGATTTTATGTATACAGATCTATAGGATCTGTCTTTTTTTTGCCCTTTTTTTTGCCTTTTGCTGTACGTTGGTATTACTCCTTCTCTACTTTATTCGGCGCCTGTGAGCGTAAGGAAAGGGAAAATTCATAGTAACTTATAATAATGAATAATAATGAATAGTGAGTTTTGAGTAGAGGTTTATTTTTAGCTATTTTAGCAATTTACAATAAGCATGAATTACTGGTGTATTAGGTTGGGAAATGAGTAATCGGAGTTTGGATATTGATATAATTTGTGATAGGGGCAATGAAGCCTTATAAATTGCTAATACTAACTTAGAATACTATGAGGGGACATATGAATCTTTGGTAATTGTCTAGTTACTTGTTGCTTTAATTAAATGATTGTATCACCAGATAGTATATCATCTTGTAGTAGTGACATAGGTGTGCCTTTTAGATATAAGTTGGTAGTTTTTTCAACTCCGTTCCATATATTCCTAATGTTCCTTTGTAAATTCCTATTACTCATACTATTTTAACTGTGTTCACACTAAGCTGTTTTACTGAATAGCATGTGATGGTTTCCCATAAATTGGATAATCACATGCAGGCAGGATTCAGCTGTGTGATGTAGTTCACAAGGATTGCCTCTCTAAAACCGCTCATTGGTATCTTGAATTGCTGAATAACCTTTAAGGCCGGTTTCACATTGCGGGTCACATCCGATCCGAGGCTGTCAGGATGAACCTGACAGTCCTGGATCGGATTAGCACACAGAACCGGAGGCTGCCACCACTGATGAATCAGGACCGCGGCTCGCAGGGAGCTAGCAGCGGTCCTGAAACAACAGCGTCGTGCAGCCGCAGGTGTCCGGTTCCCGGATCACCCCAGACCCGTGCAATCCGACGCCATAGGCACCCATGTTAGGCAGCATCGGATTGCCCAGGATCCAAGAGGATCGGGGCAAATCCGGGCAATCCGGGAATAGGCAATTAGAGGAGATATTTTCCTTTCGGACACAAAAACGCTGCAAGCAACGCTTTTGTATCCGTGGGAGAATTCTGAATTCTCCCGGATTGTCCCGGACAGATAAAAACGGGATGGCAGAGAGCTGCCATCCGGCTTCTATCCGGCCCTATATATGGGGCCAAAATCCAGTCCGGGGCTGTCCGGTTTACACGGACAGCCTCGGATCGGATGAGACCCGCAATATGAAGCCAGCCTAACTCTGCATTCAGCATGGTATGTGTATTTGTCTTACCTTACGCCGCAGGTGTCAACTTGATCCTTGATTATTATTAGAGCTATATGATTAAGTGTGGATTCGCAACAGTGAAGTTTATGTATTTTGCATTTTAAGTCGGTCGACAGGGTAGGGGGTACTCGGATACTGGGACAGGTGGTTACTTCAGTGGGGAGAATCACGGCTGGTCGGTTCCCTGTTCCGTTCCCTGGACCCTCAATGGCGGGGTGGAGGTGATGATGGTGGGGGAATGGTAACGTGACGCCACCTGTGGTACCTGGTAATAGGGTTACCAGCACTGCGGCCGGCCGCTGAGGTGATGTAGACGCAGCTTTGGTAGTACAGCTCCCCACAGGTGGAGCTTTACCTTAGGGCAGCGGGGTGGATGAGGGGAGTAGTAGTAGCGGTTCTGCTGTGAACGCTGCAGGCGGCAGCGGTGAAGAAGGCACACACACAATAGTCTCTGTTTCGGTACCTTTTTACTGATGTCCAGTAACAGGCACGGTCCAGGAGGGTCACCAGGTTTTGGTGCAGCTTGAGACGTTCACCTTGGAGAGTTGTGAGGCCTCCTCTGTTAGTGTGTGCGGTAATTGGGGTAAGTTTTGCCTGTAACTGAACCTGCCGCTCTGTCTCCCTCTCAGGGTACTACTCCACAACCGACAATGAGGACCTTGCTGTGGGGATCTCCAGTCTCCTCTTGGGCCCCTGGTCCTATGCTTGGTCAGGTTTGGTGTCTCACTTGGTGTAACTTCAGGGGGGCTAGATCCTCCTGGTTGGTCCGGGCTTTCTCTGCTACACTTTAGAAGAATAGCAACTTCGGACTCCGATGTCCAGGTGAGCTAAAGGGATACCAGGTATGTTCCCTTCTCCTTTCTTCCTACTTCTTCCACTGGCCTCCGTCCCTCTACCTAGGGTGCTGCACAGCTGGGTCAGGTTTCCTGGTTCTGGGCCTGGCTTTTTAACCATGGAGCAGGGCGGGTATAAGCGGTGACATCACCGCAGGGGGCGGGGCAAAGTGGCCATTACTGCAATAAGCTCTGTGTTATGCTGCAGGTGAGGGAGACAATGATTGGCATCAGGGAGGCAGCGGTGGGCAGATTAAACATGCAGGGGGTGTGAAACTGCCTTTTGGCTCCAGCCACAACCCACCTCCTATTTGGCTCCACAATATAAGTTTTCAAAGTGTATTATCTCGGGGTACAGGGGGACTCAAGGGCTGGGGGACTCCTTGCCTGGATGCAGCAGACATGCTGCATTCAGTGCTGTACTTAGATCTCCATGTATGGTTGGTGATAGGTCCTCTTTAACCCCTTAAATTTCCTTCAGGTTTTTATTAATTGTATTCCTCTTTATTTAAATTGTGAAATACTCCACACCATTTCTGGGGTGTGCTTGTGGTACTCACTTTCTAGAATCCTCTCAGGTTGTCTATGTGTTAGGTCCCTGGCACCGCTCCACAGCTCACCTCTTCTGAGTCTGCATCCTCTGCTCCTCTACCAATCGGGCATCCGGCGTCCAGGCGTGCTGTGTCTCGGAGCCATCGCCAGGTCCCCTTCCTGTCTGCTGACCATCGGGCTCACATATCAGCGCACTACAATGGTGGGATTCATGAATCTAATCAGCGGTGCACTAGGCGCGGCCGTGCTCTTCCCCTGTGAATCTAGGGGCCGGCATGGCTAAACCTGACACTCCCTTTGACCAATAGCTGTCCATCCTCTGGTACATCAGGCCACCTCCACTGCTTGGAGGTGCCAGATTATTGTGTTAGTATGCTTCTGCTTCTCTGACTGGTAGTGAAGCCCACCTTGTGCTCTCCTCTGGTAGAACCTGTTCCAGCTCTCCTGACCTCGGGCTCTGATGCCTCCTTCCCTGTTTGGCCTTACCGTAGTATAGGCTAACGCTACGAACCGCCCCCCTGGTACTAGCAGCTGTGGTATTTAGACCCCCCTGGGCTTGCCCCTGACAATCCCTGTTTAGGGATTGGTTAAACTAGGACCAGCTCACCCAGGGGAGTTTGGTACCATGGCTCAGTAGGTCCACTCTAGGACGCCTTCCTCCGGAAGCATGACACTATAACCAGGCAGGTCTGTTGAGAAGTGACTGAATAGGTAGAGAGTGATTGGAGTGATTTTTTGTTTAAGGTCATCTTGTGGTCCAGTTAGCTTTTCGCCATGAAAATGGATGTTTTTTTCTCCATTTATGTTATATATATATATCCTTGCCTATCCAGAGAGTCTTGAGATGATTTTCTTACACAAAATGCAGTGAATAACAAATAATAGATTATATTGCAAGAGCACTATTAACTCTACACTTTCATATAACCAATGTCATTAATGGGAATCTGTCAGCAGGTTATTGCTACCTCATCTGAGAACAACATGTTGTTGGCAAAGAGATTCTGAAACTAACGATGTTTAACTAAGGCCGGTTTCACATCACGATTTTCGGTCATCAGAGTGTATCCGTTTAAAAACGGATACACTCGGATCCGAAATCAGATCCCATGTATCCCTATGGGGCTCGGATAGGATGTATGCCTTTTGCCATCCGATTTTGGCACCATTCGATCCTGTCCAATTTAAGCATGGACACAAAAATGCAGCCTGCTTTGATTTTGTGTCCGAGAATGAAATCGGACAGCATTGGATCCGAGCCGAACCGAGCCCCGATGACATGGAAGCCTATGGACATCGAATCCGAGTTGACCTCGGATCCAATGTCGGCTCCGTGTCCTCCCTGCTCCTGCCTCCCTGCATCTTCCTCCCCTCCACTTCTCTATCCTGTCCCTCGCTATTCTATGCGGTCCCCCTCCTATTCTAACCTCTTCCCTGTCTTATTCCCTATCCTTTTCCCTATTCTATTCCCTTGTTTGTTAAAAAAAAACAAAAAAACAAATCCCTCCATGAGGATACATTACCTTCCGGCGCCTCCAGGGACTGTCACCACCTGTGCAGAAGGGCTTGTGGTGATGTCAGAGAGCCGGTCAGCTGATGTGTCAGGTGACCGGCTCTATGACATCATCTCAGGTCCTTCAGCCACCAGATGGAGACTGTCGCATGAAGCCGTCGGAAGGTAATGTATCCTCAGGGAGGATTTTTTTTTATTTTTTACATACTGGAGGGGGAGAGGACAGGAGGGAGGACGGGGGGGAGGATAGAGGAGAGGGAGAGCAGAGATAGAAGAGGGACAGACAGGGACAGATAGAGAAGAAGCAGGGACAGACAGGGACAGGCAGGGAGAACAAGATCCACACGGATCCTGCATAGAATCGGATCGGATGGCTATTTGCCATCCGATTGCAGGGATCTGTGTGGATCCGTGCCTGTCCGTAGGATCCTCCTTCAAACTTGGATCCCACGGACAGGCACTAAATCATGATATCAAACCAGCCTTACATTACTGTCTTCTGCCATTCTGTCACAATCAAAGCATTTAGTTTTAGACATGTAACAGTGCTGGTAGAGAACTAGGACACCAGGCTCTCAACAGAGATTGTCCATTGACAGTGATGTATCAATCACAGTAGGGGGTGTGTTGGATTGCCATGCACGTGACAAAATGGTAATGGTAATCACAAGGTTTTAAAACTTTAACATTACATAAATAATAGCACACACAGATAAGAGAGGCACAGTCGACTTTTATTTTTTAATCCTTGCAGCATGCTATCCTCAGATTACATAGCAAAAACCTGCTGTCAGATACCATTTAAGAATTATCTTCAACATAAGAAAGACAAGGAATCCTGGAAGTGATGATATGACTCCCACAGAGCCATGATTTTAACATGATCAAATCTTTATTGAATGACATGAACAGTCAGAAGAATATGCTCTAGCCTATATCCGCAAAAGATCTATGGTTAATTCTCCAAGAAAGATGTTTGGTACAACCTTCCATCTGCAATCCTTCAAAAGCTGTTTGCTAGTATGCCTGGAGGAGATGATGATGTTTTGAAAGTAAAAAAGTGTTGTTTTGATTTAGATTTCTCATGTTCATTCAGTTTGAATTTTGGTAATCGATAACAATTAATTATACACACTTCTGTTTTGAAAACATACTTACTTTACAGTATTTTTTTCCACACCGGCCTAAAGTTTTTGGACAGTGCTGCATATACTTGGGCTCTATGATAGATGCAGACTATGCATGCATCACTTGACAAAGATATATCTGCATCATAATTTCATATCTTCTGTTGTCACTAAGGTCATCTTAACTGCTTCCTGATCCCTGTCTATTGCCAGGGGAGTAACTACAACAGGTGAAGTTGTTGCAATCACACCTGGGCCCTTGAGTCTAGGGGGACCCAAAAGTCCATTTGGCCAATAGAAAAAGACTATTGCTATTAAAGGCTTCCAATAATTGGGGGCCCCGTTTATGCTTTCCCATTGGGGCCCATGACCTCTAAGTTACGCCACTGTCTATTGCTATGCAGTAATCTATCCCTTCTATTCTGCAGAAGACCAGTCAATGACATGGCTAAATTCTAAGCATTTATGCCGCATTAATAACGTGTCTGGACCACCAGATGCCAGCATAAAGGAACAGCAGGACTCATGAGAAAACGGCAGTGATGGACTAGGCTAAAATCAAACAATGAAACACTGATGCCAGCTAATGAGAATACGATGCACTAATCACCCTATTTCTTGCCAATGATCACAGGGCAGATGAATACAGCCTTGCAACTTCACTAAGTTAGCAGTTGGTTAGCTCACTGAATTTTCTATTTTGTTTAATCATGAGCATCAGAAAGAGACATGCGGAACAAGAATAATTATTATTATCCGTCTTGTTACTTCTTTGTGCTAATTTGACCAATCTCTAACATGTGAACATACTGGAAAGGAAACCTCTCTCCCTCATCATCCGCTATAGATAAAGCCAATGCCTCAAAGGTGATGTTTGTATAAACTATCCAGACAGCATATTCACACCTCAGGCACCTAATAAAAATCAGTTACCCTTTATATCATCCATCCATCCATCTGCCAATCACTGTAACACACCATCTTTGGGTCCAAAGTCTTTTCAGATGTCATGTTGTGAGCAAAATCTAAATAATAATTGCTACATACAGTAATCCCTACTTTTTCTTTTGTCTCAACATGATCGCTGTTGAGTGATATTTTTCACATAACTTGCACAAGAAATAATTGAGTCCCAAATGACTTTTTCTCAAGCTTTACTTTGTCGAGGCTGACAAATCAGGTCCCAAGTATGAATTGACATTAAATTTTATTACTCCTCTTTGCACTTCGGAGCCTTCCTAATATGAGCCCGCAAGAGCTGTGTGAACTTTACGTTTTAAAACCGCGGTAGTATCCTGGCAACCAAGGTGAATGCACTTTTACCTTATGAAAGGACATTATGAAGATGACAGCTACGCTCGTAGAAAATGGATTGCTTTCATGAAAGTCATTTATGTAAACATAGGGTACCTCATATCTTCTATTTAAATGTAGTTTCTTGCATGGCACACATAGAACTTTCTTTTCGCTAAAACAAAAATATAGAGGTCAACAAAGTGCCCTTTTTTGCTGGTTTTCTCGTAAAGAAAGTTTGCAGATTGAGGTTGTTATGTATTGGTTTAACTAGCATCGGTAGGCTGTTATCGTAGGCTTACAACTAAAGGTGATGTTATTCCCATTAATCATGTTCTAGGAACCCTCTTGAAATAATAATGTAACCTGGCATGGCTTGTAAGATCAGGGAAAGAAAGGTTCTTGAACATAGTAGGTCAGAGGACAAACAAGTATATATTATGTAGCACAGAGATAAAGGCAAATGGTGGAAAGTGTTGTCTGGACTGAAAAACACTGTGCTCCAAAGGTCTGGGGATTATAATGAGTCTCTGTGGATTCCGGAGCATATGGAGAGATTCTATTTGGATCTCACGCCGCTAGCAAACATTTATTTGGATTTACTACATTTGTTCACAAGACATGCAGCCTATCTGCACCCCAGGTCTGGAGACAAAAAAAGACCCTTTAATCCCAGTTTAAAAAGTAACATTTCATTTATCGTCTCTGTTAGGCAACATTTGCAAAAAGCAAAATCAACAGTCAAGTACACAGAGCGGAAATATTCACAAAAGCAATTTTGTGCTCATCTGCATTTTTGGAGAGTGTAATAACATTTTTTTGAATCAAGAGAAATGAATGGTTACCATAGTTTATGGAATTCTCTTTTTAAAGCATTGAAAAATTAATTTCTGTGACACATCGTCTCTATAAATCACAGCTGTTATATGCCAAAGTCCACTGGCTGAAGAGTAGGGTTGTAATTCACCGAACAGACCTTCATCATAATCCCTTTGCTTTCAGGAGGTTGTTAAAACCAGGACATGTTTTATGCTTCATTTTCAAACATTTTGAGAAATCACACCATAAAAATTCAAATGACAAAAACAATCTGATCCCTAAGGAAGGAAGTCCTATCAGAGTACCAACGTGAATGTGAAAAAAAACCCTCCTGCTATGAGACACGAAATACCCTGGAGTCTCACATTATCCATGCCTTCACAGTTTGTTTCTTTGAAAGATTATGAAAAGTTAAAATGAAATCTTTTAATGATTTCAGCTATAGTTTTACTGTCAAACTATTACTACATAATAGGGACTGTAGAGAATTTCAAAAGCAAATGTTTCTTTTGCTGACAGCATGTAAAATTTTAAATTAGCAATATTATATCGAAGTAGGCATTAAACATAGAGGAACCAAGACAAGAGTTAGGGTATGTGCACACTGGGAGTTTTGTTAGCTGTTTTTTAGCGTTTTCCGCCAGCGTTTTCCGCTTAGTTTTATGTTAATTTTATGTTAATCCTAACCACCGGTTGGATTAACATGGTAGTCAATGGATTTCAGAAAACGCTGTGCACATTACAACTTTTTTTTTTTTCTCCTTTCCACTTTTTTCACCGATTTTCCACCGGTTGTCAAGAATAGAGCATGTGACTTCTTTTTAGCGTTTTTCCAGCGAGTCTAGCACAAAAACCAGTCGACCAGCGAAAATCGCTGAGAAAACGCTGTATTAATGCTGAAAATCGCTAGGAAATAGCTAGGAAATCTCTAGAAAATCGCTAACAAAACGAGGGACACTGCTCAGGTTTTCTGACGGTCTGCAATGATGCAGAAACGTCAGATGTGCACATACCCTTAAGGAGCCATACATAATCCAGAATCGTGGAATCACATAGATCTGTGTAGCTGTATACAAAGTTGCTGTAGATTGGAAGATTATATGTAAAGCTACCTATTTATTTATATTAAATAAATTAGAATATTTAAAACAATATTGATAAGAGTGGTGTTTATAGCATTTAAATGAGTTTTCCCCTCACTGTAGTCTTAATGACTTATCCTTGGAAGAGTTCAATAAAATGAAATCAGTGGGCGTCTTTCTCCCTGCATCAAGACCAATTAGCCAATTCAAGGGAACACTGCGCCAAGGGTCATCTCTGTGCATTTACTAGTGGATGTGTATGGTATTGCAGCTCAGCCCTATTGATATGACTAAGTTGCAAAAAGCTGCAGTACTAGGCACAGCTATTAAAAAGAAAATCTGAACTGTGCCTAGTGTAACGAGTCTGCTTCTACACTTGTCATTGATCGTGAGGGTGCAGAAGAATTGCTACTTATCTGAAATCAATTACCTATTTTGGGATAGATTATCAAAGTTCAGTCTCAAAAAGACCCTTTAAAGACTAATTTTTACATTGTCAAAATTTGCCTTTTTTCATTTATTTGAGATATTTGATACCCTCTGTCACTAAGTATTTTACATATAGAGCATATATATGCATATTAAAACACTTTTTCTCACCAATGTATATATACGTGTGTGTGTACATATATACATATATATATATATATTATATATATACACTGTATATGTACGGTATGTATAAACACAGTAGTGCGAAAAAGAGTTTGCCCCCTTCCTGAGTTCTTATTCTTTTGCATGTTTGTTACCTTTAAATGTTGCAGATCACCACACAAAGGTGAATATTAGACAAAGATTACACATGAAAACACAAAATGCTGAATTTAAATGAAGGCCTTTATTATTAAGGGAAAAAGAAAGCCAAATTATAGGTTCCCATGTAAAAGCCACCCCTCCCTGTCCTTCTTTATAACATAAATTAACTGTGGTTTATCACATTTTTGGGAAAATTAGTTCAATTTCCCTAGCCACACCCTGTCCTGATTACTGCCACATCTGTTCTCAGTGAAGAAATCACTTAAATAGGACCTGCCTGACAAAGAGAAGTAGACCAAAAGATCCATAAAAGCTAGATGTCATGCTACTATCCAAATAAATTCAGGAACAAATGAGAAACAAAGTTATTAAGTTCTATCTAGAGAAGTGTATAAAGCCATTTTTAAAGCTTTAGGACTCCATTGAGCCACAGTGAGAGCCTTTTTCGATAAATGGCAAAACATGGAACAGTGGTGAGCCTTCCCAGAAGTGGCCAACCGACAAAAATTACCCCAATAGTGCAGCGATGACTCATCCAAGACGTCACAAAAGACCCCACAACAACATCCAAAGAATTGCAGTCTTCACTTGACTCAGTTAAGGTAAGTCTTCATGACTCCACCATAAGAAAGAGACTGGGCAAAATAGCCTGCATGGCAGAGTACCAAGATTAAAACCACTGCTAAGCAAAAAGAACATAAAGTCTCATGTCAGTTTTGTCAGAAAATATTTTAATAATCCCCAAGATTTTTGGGAGAATAATCTGTGGATTGACGAGACAAAAGTTGAACTTTTTGGAAGGTGTATGTCTCATGACATAAGGCATAGAAGTAACACAGCATTTCAGAATAGGACATCAAATGGATCCATAAATTATGCGGTCTACCAAAAAATCCTGAAGGAGAATGGCTAGCCATCTGATCATGGTTGTCCAGCGTGATCATGATCCAAAACTCACCAGCAAGTCCTCCTCCGAATGGTTTATGGAAAACAAAATTAAGACTTTGCAATCCAATTGATATGCTGTTGCATGACTTTAAAAAGGTGGTTCATGCTTGGAAACCCTCCAATGTGGTGGAATTCAACAATTATGCAAAGATGAGTAGGCCAAAATTCATCCAGGGTTGTAAAAGACTTATTGCAAATGCTTGATTGCAGCTGTTAAGACATTGTTGTAGGACGTTAAATAGATATCTAAAGCCTAGGAGTCGGTGTGGTCGGTCATTATTTTCATGCATGCAACAATAACCTCAATTGGGTTGCAACTTAATGTGCTAAATACATGGGCATCAGAGGTGCGTCGAATGAAAGATTTAACAAATATAGCATAGCAAGAGATAGATTAGAGGGGGAAAAGATTGAAACGTTAAGAAGAGATAGGATAGTAATGAAGAGGGATGGGGGAATTATACTGGCTAACATGACAAAGTATAAATGAATATTAGATCAATTAAGGGATAAGCGGTCATTGATTCTGAAGTGTATCCACGGACACCAGAGTTCTGTAAAGGATGCTTGAGTATGGTTTACACCTGCCACCACTTTGGCCATGTAATATAATTGGTCAATTTTCTCCAAAAGCTGTTGTTAAGAAGGGATACAAGTCAATCTCCAGTAAGTGGGGATAAGTAATTTTGCTGAAGCTAATATGTTATGCGTCAAAACCGAGGCCTTTTTATATTCAGGCCAAATTGGGAAGTTTAACAATGATATTTCAAGGGATAGTATGACTGATAATCTGGTGATGTCCCTAATGAGTCTTTCAGTTATTTCCCTGATGGGGCGTAGAGTCGTGCAGTCCCACCAAAGATGGAGATAGTTTCCATCTTCTTTTTCGCATCTCCAACACTTGGCCTGTGCATTGTCCCGCCATGTCCATGACTGCAGTGGAGTATAATACCACCGGGATACAATTTTAAAGGACTTGTCTTGTGTTTTGAGGCGCTCAAGTAAAACTATTTCAGGACATATCCGCCATAACCTTAAGAAAAAGACGGTTCCTCAAACCCTTTACGGATGTCCTCACACTAAGAGGCCACAGCTGTAGATGGCTATTTTCCTTTGGGATCTTTATTACAGCAGGTGATAAGAATCTACTCGCCAGAACCTCATCCGATGTTAAAAAGGTGTGCGAGATACTAGATATCACCTTAACAGACTATCCAGATCTGGAACTTTTCCACTCCGCATCTCTTCACCAACCTCTGCAAAAGCCACCATCTTGGCATCTGGTCGGGACCCTTAGGTCCCTGCAACGTAGGAGAAAATCTGACAAGACACTCCATCCAAAGGCAATGCAGACACCACTTGAACTTGGGACTAAATAATGTATATGTCATGGCTTTTTACCTAGCTAATACAAGGCATAACCAACCAAAGAGCCTGTGACCAGCTTGATGTCAAGATGGTTAACTCGAGTGTTCTCACTGGTGGCTACCTACCTGCACAAGTCTACCCTCTCCACATGAGGCCTATTGAAGACTTGGTAGTTGTTCAAGTACTCTCCTCCAGGTGGTGATTGGTGTCTCGGCCCAGTGGATTCACACCTGGACTCTCGCCCCTGTGAGCATTACAAAGGCTAATAAAATGAGGATACTTTTTCACTTAAACCTCTCTTAAAATATTTAGTGATAAAGTCTTTGCAAGTGTATTCAGTGATATAGGCATAAAATATAGATATTGATCTGGAGTGCCATCATGTCAAAATGACCTACCACACAAAAAAATTATAACTTTCTAACCAAATTAATACTCAGTATGTAAAGAAGTTGGCGAATAAAAGAATTTTAATAAAACTGAGGTACCAAAAAATACTGTGGTCATTGGGTTAAAACCTATAACGGTGAAAGGAACCAACCATGTAACAGCCCCCTGTATCCGAGGGTAAAAAACATTTCTAACCTATAGTTAGAAAACATTTTCTTTACAGCTAAAATTCTGCACTGGCAATTCTAAAAAATAAACATGCCTCACTACTATTATATGTGATTGGTGATTATCTACTTTGATGTACCTGATTAGTTGAATGCTTTAATCAAGATAAACACAGGGGATGATGCATTTGAATAGAGTCGGTGAGTACTCTACAACCTAAAACCAATGTTTATCCTGTATATTTTTAAATATGTGTTGCTTATGATAATAATGAAATACATCAATTATTGTTATCATCATTTAGCACTAGGGTTACATGGAGAGCCTTTGCATAATCCTAAACTCTGTTTCATTTCAACATTCAGTTTAGTCCTAGTGTTATTCTGCACTTATCCTCACATCATGTGTAAGTATTCATTTGTTCCTTAGATGTAAAATGCCTAAAGTTGATAAAAAGGCTTGAATGTGCTGCTATCAACTCTCATTTATAATCTCAATATATGTATACATTCGTATTGCCATCTCCCTAAGGCGGCCGTCACACGCTACGATATAGATAACGATGTCGGATACGATGTCGGATTTGCACATCGTCCGAACGATGTGTGTGATCGTTCATTGTACCGTCACACGCACAGACATCGCTCATACGACTCCCCGATGCAGCGATCCAGCGGTCGTATGAGCGATCTACTTATCATCTGTGCACATCGCTAGCAAACAGTCACACAGAAACCTCGTAAACGATGTTGGGGTAAATGTGGGCGTATTTGAAGGTAAATTGGAGCACATAGGTGTGCCACATGTATTACAAGGCGCGCCCCTCACTCCATCATTAGTGGCCAGTACTGAGTGCTCATTGGTCAGATGTCTTTGGAAACATGGCGGCCTAATTTTCCGAATGTCCTGTGATGTGCATCGCAATGTCCATGTGTAAACACGTACTGCTATCCAAAAAACCTTATATGTCACTGCCGAAAGGTAGAAACCGCTATCCCCCTTGTGCGCCGTGCACAATCCGAACACTTATGCGTTGGTCAATGGTTGCCGTTTTGGCGACCCGTACAGGACTGTCACCCTGTTGCGGCCATGACTGTGCTGCAATGTGCACGGGAGGAGCTAGCACCTTGCAGGCGGAATGAAACTGAAACCAAATTCATGATGGGGGGGGTATGACTATATTGCAGACTATATTGGGCCCATACCAATACTTGAGTTGTTGAGCTTGGCGCCCTTGTGTCTGCCCGTAAATTCAAAGCAACATGGCATGATCAGCTAAACGGCGCCTATGTGTAGTAGTGTTGAAGTGACAGCTCATCCAAAAGGGCGGCCTGGGAAGAAAGAACCAATCGTAACGCAGGAGCTTACCAATAATAGCTGATGAGGGTTAACGAATCACAACTGAGGAGGCATGACACAGGTGAATAACCGGCACGCCTACGTGTTAGATTTCGCCATCCCTCAATTCACGCATGAGGGTTAACGAATCACAACTGAGGAGGCGTGACACAGGTGAATACCCGGCACGCCTACATGTTAGATTTCGCCATCGCTCAATTCACAGCTTTCATACGATATCGTTCATTTACACGCATCGATTCTGCGTATCCACTGAGCCAACATCGTCAGATATGAGGTCTGGATCTCACATCTTGATCTTACGAACTGATCATTTCTCGTTGGTCGTATCTTGCCGTCACACGCACAGACATCGTTCGAGCGATGTTTAATCTGGTGTGTTCACGCGATATCTTACCATATATCGTAGCGTGTGACGGCCGCCGATCAAAGAGCATTTCTCTGAATGAGAATCTAATGAAAACTGCCCTCATGTGTGTCTGTACCCAAACATATAATGGCAAGAGGTACTGTAGGTATCAAGAACCATAGGCTGCCCCTTACTATACTGTCACTATAAAAAACTAACTGCTTTCTACACTAGAATTCCAAAAGAGCTTTCATTTTTTTTCTCTTTCTGTTCTCAATTTATGTAGAGTTGCTCATCAAACCCATACTAGAAACTCCTTCGTGATTGTTGTTATCTACAAAATATTTGGTCCACCTTTGTAACCATAATAAAAACATAGAGAAAAGAACCTATTGCTGACACATAACCCAAGCAATGTCCATTTTCTATTTTGATACAATTGCATTATTTTTCACAAAGCTAAATGCTTCTTTATAATATACAAGTTAAAATCAACAAAAAGTTTCTTTATTGTACCTTTGTGTATTTTTTAATCTCCGTTTTCCCCACTGTGCATATATGCGCCTATTCTTGCATTTCTTGAACTACATCGTTGCACCTTTGCTTCTCCTGAGTACTGCAGAGCCCTCATCCCTCTCCTGTGTGCTTCTGACTAGCCCCACCTGAGCTATCAAGATAAACAAGGGTATGTGCACAGGAACCGGTGGCACTGTGTGTAACGGTACCTTTACACGTCGCAACATTGCATGCAATTTCACTTGCAACTTACTGGTTGCAGTGAAATCATGGACACATTGTTACATTTGTATACGACAACAAAATAGAACAATGTGTCCGTGATTTCACTGCAACCAGTAAGTTGCAAGTGAAATTGCATGCAATGTTGGGACGTGTAAAGGTACCTTAAGATGCAGTGCCTCTGGACCTGCAGGAACCCACTGGTGAACGCAGAGAGAGCGCAGCCACCCTGTGCCCACAATCTGCGTTGGGTGTAGGGAGGAATCTCCCTGTATTCAACTGCTGGACATTGCTTCCAACTCCATAGCATGAAATGAACATGCTGCGGAGATGCGGATGTCCGACACCCCACACTGCAGCTGAAAACACACTGTGGTGGAGAGAAGCACAGTGGGCATGGGATTTCTAGAAATCCCATCCACTATGCTGGTACTGCACAATACGGCAATACGCTGCTTCCAACACGCTGCAATTCCTGATCATGTGCACACACCCTAAGTGTAGAATTCTCTTTAAGTTTCTGTTCACTATCTACAGTACAGTACACTGCCTGACTAATGTTATCTTCTGCCATCTGCATCAGTATAGCTGCATGTTTGCTTTTACACCATTATTAGCTGGTTTATCTCATAGTTCAATTCTCACGTGCTCTTCCAGTATGGATCTTGTGATAATTATTCAGGGCAGAGTTGAACTGTGTTTGTTGCTTGCTATTGACAGATCAGAGAAATGAAAAAGCAAACAATGCTTTTTAAGCATATAACTGAGGATTATCTTCTCCCATCAACAAAGCGGCATTTTCCCTTTCATATCAATGATCTGTGAGTAGCTGGTGTCAAAACACAGATCACCTCTGCATTTTCTAGCAATTAAATGCTCAATTGTTGAGAAGTGCCAGAAAGTTGAACTTGGAAAAACAGCTAACAATGATGTAAAACCACACTGTATTCTGTATGATCAATCAGGACCATTGGAATTATAGCAGGCTGCCTTCGATGGCAACAGGAGAGTTCATTGAGCCTGGAGAGGTATCCTTTAGAGGGGGATGGTGATATGTGTAAAACCAGACAGATTAAAAAATGAACCTTAAGGAAAAAGTATATACAAACATGTAAAAAATACCCTGTAATAAAAAAATAAAAAGCTAGTGCCATTAAAAAACAGGGTACTTAGTACATACGCTTTTGCAAAAAGGTACAAAGCCATCACACCAATGTCAAGGTGTACCCACTTCAAGACGGTACCTACTCTAACTAACCTGCCCATGTATCATCTGACCTCAATGAAATCAGGGTGCAGAGTGGCCTGGGTCCCAAAATGGACACACAGCAATGGGAGGCAATATAAGCACTTGGCTCAGTAAGGGGGGGGGGGGGACTCTTTATCTTGTAATAAATCAAACCTGAATAAAATACATATAATAAATTGAGCCACAGCAAACATAAGTGACCATGCCTCCATGCCTATAGAAGCATGTTCACACTGACTACCAGACAAACTAAACCTTAAGGAAAAATATATACAGGCATATAAAAATACCCTGCCATGATTAAATAAAGAAATACAAAGCTAATGCCATTAAAAAACAGGGTACTTAGTACATATGATTTTGCAAAAAGGTACAAAGCCATCCCACCAACGTCAAGGTGTACCCACTTCGGGATGGTACCTAGTCTAACTAACCTTCTCATGGGTCGACTGACCTCAATGAAATTAGGGTGCAGAGTGGCCCAGGTCCCAAAATGGACACACAGCAATTGGAGGCGATATAAGTACTTGTCTCAGTAAGAGGGGGGGCACTCCCTATCTTGTTCCTACAGGCATGTTCACTTACTAGTGCATCTCATTTAATTAGAATATCATCAAAAAGTTCATATATTTTAGTAATTCAATACATAAAGTGAAACACTTATATTATATAGAGTCATTACTAGGGATGAGCGAGTAGTGAAATGTTCAGACTCGCTATACTCGTAACGAGTAGGTCCTAATACTCGGGTACTCGTTACGAGTAGCGAGTCCAATATAAGTCAATGGGAAATGCGAGTACTTTCGCAGTGTATCTATATACACTGCGAAAGTGAAATAAAAGTTAATAAAAGGTGTTAAAAATAAAAAAAAATAACATACCTATCTGACGGCTGTCCCGGGACCCAAAAAGAACACATCTGCTGGCCTGCCAGGACCTTATGTCTGATGGCCAATCAGATGGCCTGTAGCAATCAGGTGGTGTGTAATGTCACACACCACCTGATCGCTACCGGCCATCTGATTGGCCAACAGACTTAAAGTCCTGGCAGCCCATCGGATGTGTTCTTTTCGAGACCCGGGACAGCCGTCAGATAGGTATGTTATTTTTTTTATTTTTAACACCTTTTATTAACTTTTATTTCACTTTCACAGTGTATATGGATACACTGTGAAAGTGAATGTACTACTCGCTACTCCTAACGAGTAATCACAAGGAAACTTGTGGACTAGCGAGTAGCCCGAATACCGTACTATTCGGCAAGTTCCAAATATACTCGCTCATCCCTAGTCATTACAGAGTGATCTATTTCAAGTGTGTTTTTCTGTTAATGTTGATGATTATGACTTACAGCCAATGAAACCCAAAGGTCATTATTTCAGAAAATCAAAGTAAGGTGGATGAAGGTTAAAAAACAGCGCTGCCGTATTCCACAAGGCATCAAAGGGTGAAAATAATATTGATTTATGTTGTAGGGCTGGTTCTGTTTATCGGTTATTATTGTCAGTTATGACTACAATCACCGATATCCAGAATCTTCCCTTCCTTACCACTTTCTGTTCCTATGCTGATTAACTTAACTATATATATATGTATATACCGACTACTTAATGAAAACAAGTCTGTTCTAATAAATGAATATTTATTAAACACACCCAAAAAGTCTACAACAATAATATATATATTTCTAGATAGCACGATAACTAATACACAATCAATAACTGTTACAATATGTAAAACACCCAGAGTTACTAATACCCACGTTACCTAAATATACACACAGGCACACTATATTAGTTAATTAAATTCCTTCACCTGCCCCTAACTATCCCTGAAAATAGACAGAATATTATTAGAGAGAGAGAGAGTTAGTTACAGGAAAGATATAGAGGAGATATGATATGATACTTAGGCCAGATGGGAAGGTCCTATTCCATGGTGGTTCCAAGTAGAAAAGAGAGAGCTTTCCTGTCTCAGAGTGCATTTTAACCTGACCCTCAGCTGTGCACGTGACAGACACACCTCCTCATCCGTGCACTTCTGACAGGGGGTTTTAAGGGTGCACGCTCACCGTGCACTCTATTGGAATGGCCTAAAGCTTACACTATAGATTGGCAAACAATGGACATAAAGGTATCTCTAAAGGGGGAGTCACACGCGTCAATGTCGTCAGTGAGATGATCGCTGACGACATTGACGGCTGATTGCTGGTGAGCTGTCACACAGACAGACTCACCAGCGATCAATTGACCAGAGACATCATGGAAACGATTTAAATATCGTTTCCACGATGTCTTGCTCCCGCTGCCAGCCTGCTGGAAGCGGGAGCAGGCTGGTCTCCAAGGTAAACTGCGGGTATCTAGGCAGCGCGCGCTGCCTAGATACCCGACGTGTACCTTAGTTACCAGCCTCCTCCGCTCACCGGCTGGTATCTAAGGTACACAGCGGGTAACTAGGGACCCTAGTTACCCGCTGTGTACCTTAGATACCAGCCGGTGAGTGGAGGAGGCTGGTAACTAAGGTACACGTCGGGTGTCTAGGCAGCGCGCGCTGCCTAGATACTTGCAGTTTACCTTGGATACCAGCTCCCAGCGCTTGTGAGAGGCGCTGGGAGCTGGAATATCGCTACTCCCGGTGTCACACGCAGCGATGCTGCGTGTCCACCGGGCGACAATCGCCAGGTTTTACAGCAGGTTCTAAAACCTGGCGATCATCAACCAGCGATTTATCGCTGGTTGATTCAGTATGTCACATGCGTCAATATCGCTGCAACGTCACGTGCAGCCGAGATCGTGCAGGCGATATTGACGCGTGTGACTCCCCCTTAAGAAGTATTATGTCCACACCAATCACCTTTGACATCTTGGCTGCTGTAGTGTGTTAGAAGAAAGGGGTGAGAATAACCCTTTGTGCCAGCAGCCTGTAGATCTTTGATATTTAAATTAAGAGTCTTATCTGATAGCTTCCCACACTGAAATGCAAGAATGGACATGTTGTGATATGTTAATTAACCATGTCAGTAGAACAGATTTCCATCAGATACAACTGAATTGGTCAATGTTATAACTAAAATATGAAGGAACATTTATTATGGCCTATTACACCAATGTGGGCATAAATATAGATATATACACATACATGCCCTCAAAGAGAGATATATATTTATGTGTCATATTAATTGTTAATTATGCCATCACTTCCCCCTCAACAATTTACTAGTCAACGTGTTTCAGGGCTCCCAGAAATGCCCTGAAAAATTGCAATATGACATTCATTTTTTATGAAATTCTAATTCATTGAGATGCACTAGTAGTTTGCTCTGGCTTAGTTTTTTGTACTGTTTTTAATTCAGGCTTGTTTTATTACAAGATGGGGAGTGCCCCACCCCCCTTTTACTGAGTTGAGTACTTATATTGCCTCCTAATTGCTGTGTGTCCATATTGGGACCCGGGCCACTCTGCACCCTGACTTCATTAAGGTCAGCTGACACATGAGCAGGTTTTAAATTAGAGTAGGTACCATCTCAAAGTGAGTACACCTTGACATTAGTGGGATGGCTTTGTACCTTTTTGCAAAAAAAAAATGTACTAAGTACTCTGTTTTTTAATGGCACTAGCTTTTAATTTTTTTATTAAATTATCACAGGGTATTTTTTAACCACCAGGTGCTCCACAGACTTTTATAACATTGGGCAGTCATATTGAAAAATGACCAGTTTCCCACTTAAATGTTGCTTTGGACACAATTTTTTCATATTTGCAAGGCGTAACATTAAAAAATAAGCAACACACATTGTTACCCACTTTCTTTTGAATGAGGCAATATCCCATGTGTGGTCAGACTTCATTGTACAAACAACAGGACTCAGAAGGGAGGGGGCACTATTTAGATTTTAGAACACAAATGCGTCTGGAATATATTGTTGGAACCATGTCATATTTGCAGGACCCCTAGAGTGCCTAAACAGTATAAATCCCACAGAACTCACCCCCTTCATTTTGGAAACTAATCTTTGCAAATAAGTTACCTTTATTATTCGAATTTGTACGTTCTGATAAAGACACCTTACATTCTATTGCACTGATTCTTCAGTGTTCAGAAATACATCCTTTATGACATCAATATGACACATGATTGATAATAGATGAAGCACCATATAGTATTTACTGTAGGGTAGAATTAATTGAATTCTAGGACCCAGTCAATACTTACAGAGACATTGAGATACCAAACAAAAAATCATTCCAGGAATTACTACTTGCAATGGTAAGCATAACCCTAAAACACATTTTCCAAGTAAACAACTTGCTAAAAAATTATTTTTCTCGCAGTTGCATAAATTTTAGCAGGAAATATAAACTGTACTGGAATGAAGGGCTATATGTTCAATACAGGGAGGAAAATGCATCCAACTATCTGGTAAGCCTAAGTTTGTTCCCAAGATGACAGAACACCAGTAGGGCTTGAATGATAAATTTATCTTTCAAGGTGATTGGTCGTAAAAGGACTTTTCAGAGCTACCAATGCCTATGTAATTAAAAATGTGCCAAGTGACATGGAACACTACATGATTGGCCTGGTCATGCAATATTTTTTTAGCTCCATCAATCCTTATGTGCTGGACACATGTGCCAAGCAACCTGGTACACCTTAACTCAAAAAGATAGTAACTGCTATATGCACAAAATAACCTACAGAATTTTGAAAGTGTTGTCGGTATTAGAGGTTCAGCTAAAAACAATGCAGCACATTGTGTACTTATATCAGGGGTCTCAAACATGTGGCCCGCGGGCTGCATGCGGCCTGTGGGGCTTGTCTGTGCAGCCCACCGCACTGTGGACAATTAACCATGCCAGTGGTGGTTCAGTGCATGGGGCCGCCGCAGTCCCTGCTGTATTATTACTTCCGGCCACTTCACTGACAAACTCTGCTGTTCACTCTGCACTCTGCAAGTTCAATGCAAGCTGCCAGCCAATGAGAGGCCCGCAGGTGACGTCATACTACCAACGTCACTTGCAGGACTCTCATTGACTGGCGGCTTTCATTGAACTTGCATAGCGACAGAGCGAGCGGCAGAGTTTGTCAGTGAAGCGGCTGGAATTAATAATTCAGTGGGGACCGCGGCAGCTACATGCATTGGACCACCACTGGCATGGTTAGGGTTACAAAATAGTGTGTGTGTTAATGTGTGTGTGACTTAGTGTGTGTGAGTTAATATGAGTGTGTGTGAGTGAATGTGAGTGTGTGTGAGTTAATGTGAGCGTGTATGTGTGTGTCTGAGAGTGTGAGTGTCTGTAAGTGTGAGTGTCTGTGAGTGTGAGTGTCTGTGAGTGTGAGTGTTGTAGTTGCGTGAGTGTGTCTGTAAGTGTCTGAGAGTGTGAGTGTCTGAGAGTGTCTGTGAGTGTATGTCAGTGTGAGTGTCTGTCAAAGTGAGTGTGAGTGTGTGAGTTAATGTGAGTGTGTGTGAGTTAATGTGTGAGTGTGTGTGAGTTAATGTGTGAGTGTGAGAGAATGTGGGTGTGATTGTGAGTGAATGTTGTGTGTGTGTGTAAAAAGAAGGTAGACCGGGTTGGGGACATCACTACAAAAGGGGTCCAGCAATGGGGACATTACTGCACTATGGGAGTAAGGATGGTGACATCACTACAAAAGGGGACCAGGATGGGGACATTACCACAATATGGGGAGCAAGATGGAGATATTACTACACTATGGGGGCCAGGACATTACTACAAAAGGGGATCAGCATGGGGGACATCACTGCAAAAGGGTACCAGCATGGGGGGAATTACTACACTATGGGGGCCAGCATGGGGCACATTACTACAAAAGGGGACCAGCATGGGGCCAATCAGTCAAGCCCAGCAGTGAATGGCGACAAAAGAATAAGTAAAAGACATAAAACTTAATTTTTTACTGATCTACTTAAAAAGGTATATAAACCCAAAATGACAATTTAAAACCAGTGCAACACGTGTTAGTGGATCCTTGTAAAGAAACTCCCCTGATGACATACCCTGTATAGAAACGCGTCGGGAGGCAAGTGGTGGGATGTTTGCAACCCTGAACTTGATGAAGTGGCTGTCATAGCAAAGGACACACTCTGGAAGGGAAGGTTCAGTTGGCTTTGCATTCATCAGCAGAACATCCACAAGATGGGTGAGAAGGTACTGAATTTTTGACTTGCTAGAATTGTGTAGGACAATAGTCCTGAGTTATTGGCTTCACATTTTTAAAGGCACAGTAAAAAAACAAATGCTTATATGTGATTAGCTGATACTCAAGCAAAATCATTGTGGTCCTTGAATGTTGATCAATTGAGCTTAGTATCACTTTTCAAGGATCCATTAACACTTGTTGTCCTATTTTAAATTGTTATTTTGGGTATATATACCTTTTAAGTAGATCAGTAATAGTTAAGTTTTATGTCTTTTACTTATTCTTTTGTTGCCATTCACTTCTGGGCTTGACTGATTGTTTATGTTGGTGACTTGTCTGCTCCTTCCCAAGTGGATAATTATATAGGGACCAGCATGGGGGACATTACTACAGCTGGGGACCAGCATGGGGGACATTACTACAAAAGGGGACCAGCATGGGGGACATAAGTACACTATGGGGGCCATGATGGGGACATCACTACAAAAGGGGATCAGCATGGGGGACATTACTACACTATTGGGGGCCAGCATGGGAACATCACTACAAAAGGGGATCAGCATGGGTGACATCACTGCAAAAGGGGACGAGCATGGGGGACATTACTACACTATGGGAGCCAGAATGGGGATATCACTACAAAAGGGGACCAGCATGGGGAACATCACTGCAAAAGGGGACCAGCATGGGGGATGTTACTACACTATGGGGGCCAGGATGGGGACATCACTACAAAAGGGGACCAGCATGGGGGACATTACTACACTATGGGGGCCAGGATCCTGACCTCACTACAAAAGGGGATCAGCATGGGAGACATCCTTACAAAAAGGGACCAGCATGGGGGACATTACTACAATAAGGGGGTGAGGATGGGGATATCACTGCAAAAGGGACCAGCATGGGCGACATTACTACAGAAGGGGATCAGGATGGGGATATTAGTACAAGAGGGGGACCAGCATGGGGGACATTACAACAAGAAAGGGACCAAGATGGGGACTTTACTACAAGAAGTGGATCAGGATTTGGACATTACTACATTGAGCAAAAAATTCTGGTATTACTAAAAATGTCACTTAGTCCTACAAGCAATGCGATCCCCCGATATAAATTTTTTTCTACGTGCAGCCCACCAACCTAGCCGAGTTTGACACCCCTGACTTATATGGAACAGCCTCACTATAAGAGATCCTTCAATAAATATGATCATGCCCATATCATCAAACAGTAATATAAATAGAATAAAAACTGTGTGTAGCAAGACACAGTCATAAAATTAGTCAAAAGACATAAAATTGTCAAAAATGCAATTTTTATATGATGAGTAAGTCCTGGAATAAAGAAGCCTCGCATGAAGATTTTGTAACTTAAAGCATGACCGCTGTTTAAATTTTTATCAAATAATAATGCAGAGCAAGTGATTTTTATAAACATTCTAATATACTTCATTAGAAAATTCTGGTTGCAAAACATTCATAAACCTACTACACGGTGTCTGTACTGCACTGTATGTGAAGCAGACATATGTTCATTGTCAGTCAGATCCGTTTTCACAGTGAATACAGGCATGTAACTAGAGCAAACAATGTTTCAGATTAGGCTGAGCTAACAGCACAGTTGCTAAGCAACGTCAGAGTTCAGGATCAGGTCAAACTAGTTTGTGCCAAGGAAAGATCTGCCACAATCTCTGGTAATGCATTGATTTACAGCTGAAAGGCATGCTCACAGGGGAGTAATAAAAAAAACAACCCCAAAAAGTGATGCAGTGCTGCACACATCAATCATCTGCTGCCCTGTTTGCCGTGAGTTTTATGACACTTTTCTCTGTAATCATTGAAGTAAAGGTATGATTGCACTCAGTATCCCAGTGCTTGTAAGGCAATGGCTTCACTTTTATAGCCCTAAATCCTGCTGGTTGGTACTTTTAAATCAATCTTTGCTTACAGTATGTCATTATGCTTAAAACACCAGTCATCTCAATAAAGTTTACCTGGTTTATTTTCCCCCAGAAAAATCCCAAAAATAAATTGAGAAAAAATATGGAAATTGTTGTACAGATTTACAGAACTAACAAACATGTCATTTATATCCTGCTAAAGTTGTGATGTAAAACATGATCTATTTGATTTAAAAAGATCTAATTAAATGTTTATCTTTAAAGTATATGATAAGATATAAATAAAATCATATCAAAACAACTGTTACACTCAAACATGGAGGGGGGGGGAGACTAAAGTATGTAGATAGTGAAAATTGTTATGTTCAGTACGCACCAATTCACACCTTCAGTTTTAGGAAGAGGCGGACAATTCATTGTTTAATATATAAATCGGACGTTCAAAAACTAAAGTAATGGGTCGTTCTTAGCGGAACAAAACATGCGACAAGCATTACTTTGGAAGCTACAAAACATCTATCCACATTGGGAAGCATTCACCGGCCACTCATGTTTGTTAGTCTAGATACGTCTCAGCTGCATTTCTAGATAAGTTTGTTGTGTACATATAATTCACTATACACATATGTGGATTACCAGTTAATGTAGTAGTTAATGTGATTCTACATTCACTCCCTGAGCAGAATATTTTCTCGCACTGACTGTGTCATTTATATGTAAGGTTTCAAAAGTATTTCAAATGGAAAAAGATAAATGGGATATTTCTACAGCTGTCCAAATAACTGGATCAGAATTGCCATGGTAACTGCTACCAGGAAACACTTTAGGAGCCAGCCAAGTCAAAGATTTACTATTTGACAAATTCAGTTTCCTTCCATCTGAGATATAGAAATGCTCCTGCAATTTTGGATGTAAGATAAGTATTTCCTAAATGGAACATGGAGGACAATACCAGAAGGAGAGAGGCAAAGAGGGAGAACAAAATAAAGTAAAGCCAAGATAATGGAGAGACCTTTTGTATGTTGTCATACACTAGAGGCATATTGCTATATAATAATGAGGGAACTCGAGTCTGATGATGTATATGTACAGCAGTAAGGTGCAGGCATAAATAAATAAAAGCAGTATTAAGAGGTTAAGAGAAACTCTAACAAAAACTAAATTATAGTAAGTATGTTACTAATCAAATGATGTGCTTCAAATTCTGACCACACTGTGGATCCAGTAGTGTCATCTACTCTTCAAAGATGTAATGAATGCAGGGGGTGCAACAATGCTTGACCAAGAGGGGTTGGGGTAGCCATCCTCATTTGCATAAAGATGCAATGCTATAGACTAACAAGCGCAGCAAGTAGAGATGAGCGAACCTTTTGATGTTCAAATTCAGCTCTGTTCACCGAACGTCCGAACCCCATTCAAAATGGGAGGCAAAATCAAGGGCATAGAAAACACTTTCAATGGGGCACAAAAGCTGCCAAACACAGCTCAACTAGGGATGGGCGAATCTACTCACTAGGACTCGTTACTCGGCGAGTAGTAAGGGACTCGCAGGACTCGTTACTCTGCGAGTTTCCCAGTGATTACTCGCACGAGTCCAATGCAAATCAATATCAATCCTAGTTTTGTCAGAAACGCTGACAAAACTAGGATTGCCATTGTTTGCATTAGACTCGGCTACTGTGCCAGTGATAGCAGGGAAACTCGCAAAGTAACTGCTGTTTCTTTGCGAGCCGAGTCCAGCTGTCTTCTCTGTGCAGCTCCAGGGTCCTAGAGCCCGCCTGCTCACAGAGATGATGTAGCAGTGCTGAGATTGTTCTCAGTCTGCTCATTCCCTATGCATATCTATGCACAGGGGATGTAGCAGAGAGAACATCGCGTTTTGGACTACGTCGGACGGAAGAGGATTTTTTTAATTAAAGATGGAGTCCCTAATGGCTTTTTTTTAAATTTCAAATAAAATTTTTTCTCTGTGTTGTGTTTTTTTAACCCTTTATTGGAGATTCTTAGTGGCTGGGTCAAACGTGGCCTGACATTAAGAATCTCGGGCTTAATACCAGCTTGTATAACAAAGCTGGTATTAACCCCTTTATTACCCAGCGTGCCACCGCCACCAGGGCCGCTGGAAGAGCGGGGTTCAGCGCCAGAGGATGGCGCTTCAATGAACGCGCCATCTTCTGGGGCAGCTGCGGGCTGCAATTTGCAGCGGGGGGTGCCCAGAAAGCTTGGGCATCCCTGCGCTGCGGATTCCAGCCCCCAGCTGCTTAGCTGTACCTGGCTAGACATAGAAATTGCGCGGAGTCCCACGCATTTTTTTTTTTATTATTTCATGAATTTCAGAGTCAGAGTCTCAGAGTCAGAGTCTCAGAGTCAGAATCTCAGAATTTCATGAAATAATTTAAAACAAATGCGTGGGGCTCCACGCAATTTCTATGTCTAGCCAGGTACAGCTAAGCAGCTGGGGGCTGGAATCCGCAGCGCAGGGATGCCCAAGCTTTCTGGGCACCCCCCGCTGCAAATTGCAGCCCGCAGCAGCCCCAGTAGATGGCGCGTTCATTGAAGCGCCATCCTCTGGCGCTGAACCCCGCTCTTCCAGCGGCCCTGGTGGCGGTGGCACGCTGGGTAATAAAGAGGTTAGGGCCAGCTTTGTATTATCAGCTGGCCCTAAGCCCGAAATTTATGGCGGTCACGCCAATATTAGACATGACCGCCATGAATTTCTATTAAATTGTTTTAAAAAAAAGACAACACAAAGAAAATTTTTTATTAGAAATAAAAAAAAAAGCCATTAGGGACTCCATCTTTAATTAAAAAAATCCTCTTCCGTCCGACGCAGTCCAAAACGCGATGTCCTCTGCTACATCCCCTGTGCATAGATATAGATTTCTATGCACAGGGAATGAGCAGACTGAGAACAATCTCAGCTCTGCTACATCATCTCTGTGCACAGACATTCATGTCTGTACACAGGGAATGAGCAGACTGAGAACAATCTCAGCTCTGCTACATCATCTCTGTGCACAGACATTCATGTCTGTACACAGGGAATGAGCAGACTGAGAACAATCTCAGCTCTGCTACATCAGGCAGCAGGTGGGCTCTAGGACCCTGGAGCTGGGGCAGCCAGCACAGAGGAGACAGCCTGACTCTTATCTGTGCGAGTTTCCCAGCGATTACTTACAAAGTACACGAGTCCAATGCAAATAAATGACAAAACTAGGATTGCTTCAGGCTGAAGCTTCCGAGACACATCTGCGATTTGTAAATCTCACACTACTCGCTATTACTCGCTTCCCCATTCATTAACATTGGACTCGTTAGACTCGCAACGAGTAGCGAGTCCTGGGCTCGGACTCGCTAGAGTCAAGCGATTCCGAGTAATTTAGGATTCGCCCATCACTAAGCTCAACCCATTTTACAATGGAACCCTGCTGTTTTCTTACAGACATTAGCTTCCTAAAGTATTACTTACCAAGCTTCAGCGCCACTGTCACCATGCTTCGAGGGTCCCGGGCCCGCTCATAAACATCACTGTTTTCCCCTTCTTGATTGGTTAAAGTCAGATTTAGCCCCTGCCACCCTCTTTGCTGATGTCTGTGATTTGTTTCTAATAAAGGCAACCAAACTGCCGTCAGATTACTGTAAAAAAAATAATTGAAAAAATGGGCATTCACGTCTCCGTATTTTTGGCTGCCAGACAGGTACAACTAGGCAGCTGGGACCTGGATTCCTCAGTGTGGTGAAAGCCCAAGCGTTCTACCCCCTCCTATGCTGCGAACTGCATCCTGCAGCCACCCCAGAAAATGGACTATTCATAGTAGCCCTGGTACTGGTGGCAAACTAGATAATAAAGAGGTTAATGCCAGCTTTGTATTGACAGCTGACACTAAGCCTGAGGTTCATAATGTTGGGCCAATGTTAGACTTGGCCATTAGGAACCCTAAACTAAATAATAAAATAATACACTAGACAGAGAAAAATCATTTTATTGTGAAAAAGAACTCAAACACAAGCCTCATTCCCAACTTCATTACTCGCTTACAAAACTTTCACAATCCTCTGCAACTTCCTTTCACGACTGGACCGGAAACTGCCTGATTTTTGGCTCCCGCTGTGTGGGGTGATGTCACAGTCTAAGTCACCTGAGTTCAGATACAGCTGTGAACTCAGGTGACCTTTCCCACAAGACCCAAAACTGAGAGGGTTGATGCGGGAAAGGTCACCTGAGTTCAGAGTTGTTGCTGTATCCTTATTCTTTAAAATACTAAAAAAAGACCTAATAGTAACACACACAGAAATAAAAATAAGTGCAAAAAAAGCGGAAAAGAACCGAGTATACACAAATGAAAATAGATATGACATCTGCTATTGATACCCTATAAATAGCCCTCGGAGCTGAGAGCTATCTATAGAGAGAAGGTCAGCATCCTCTTGAAAATGCTGGTGGTGCCCCCAATCACTGTTGCCTCTTTCTCACTGTCCTTAACCATCCCTAGTCTAGGTGATACCTTTAAACACCTACCAAGGTGCACCTCTGCTAAATCTTAAATAAAGGTACTGTTACACGGTACGATATTGTGAACGATATCGCTCAAACATCACGGGTTTGGAGTCGTTCAAATGACATCGTTAGTATGTTGTTGCATGTGACACCAAGCTACAACTACGATAAATGGTTGGATCGTTGATCGCAGATTTGAGAGCATGTTCTCAAATCAGACAATCCACGATCAGCCAACCTGATGCATCATTCTGTGTGACACCGCGATAATGAAGTCGTAAACGACTTCCCCTATTGACAACAATGAACAAGTATCGTTCGCTGGGTTGTGCGAACAATAACTGCTTGGTGGATCATTGGTGCGTCGTGCAACGATCTCTAAATGATGTCCTAATGACCGCGCCCCCGAGATCGTTAGTGATATCGTTTCAACATTGAAGCGTGTAACTGGGCCTTAACTCACATATCAATATACACTCCCTGATAGAAGTTATGTCACTTATCCATATTATGTAAATAAAAGCTTATAACCTGACGTTAAATTAATCCATTGGTTGTATAAATTACTCTTTTGATAGCGGAAACCCTCCCAAATGTGGTTTAGGTTAAGAAAATAAATTGGCATCAATGCTGAAATATTGATCATTTAATCAACACAGAATGGTCAGATTTTGGCAGACAAATGTTTTGTCACCCACAGAAAGTAATGTGATATTCAAACAAATAATTAACTTAAAATACAAATATATGTTGCATAACATTGGTGAATGAAGTTGTGGTGCTATTAGAGTCATATTTAATATTTTGTGTGACTTCCATGAGCTTGAAGGACTGCATCCATGCGGTTCAACAATGATTCATACAATTTATTAATGAAGTCATCAGGAATAGAAAAGAATGCAGTTTTACATGCCTTCCAGAGTTCATCTAAATTCTTTGGTTTTGTCTTCCAAGCTTCAACCCAAACATGCTCAATGATGTTCATATCTGGTGACTGGGCTGGCCAGTCCTTGAGCACCTTGTTTTTTTTTGCCTCGAGGAATTTTGTTGTAGAGATGGATGTATGAGATGGAGCACCATCCTGCTGCAAAACTTGACTCCTTTTATGATTTGGAATATAAGAGGTAGTTAATACTTCTTGATATTTTAGGCTATTGATATTGCCTTCCACCATGCAAATGTTTCGCACACCCCCATACTGAATGTAACCCCAGACTATGATCTTTCCACCACTAAATTTAACTGTTTTCTGGGTGTATTTTGGATCCATACGGGCTCCAGTAGGTCTCCTGCAGTATTTGCGGCAGCTGTGGTGTAATTCTACTGAACATTCATCAAAGAAATCCACCTTCTGCCACTTTTCCAGCGTTCATCTGTTTAGCAGGCTGTGGGACTTTGCAAATGGCACACGGTTTTTATTTGCCTTTTGTTTAATGCTGGCTTCTGGGCACTGATTCGACCATGGAGGCCATTTCGAGACAGAATCCTACAAACTCTTCTACCGTAGTTGACACAGGGACTAGAGGTGACCAGGCCTGTTGGAGCTCTGCTGCAGTCGAAGAGGGGTTTGCTTTGGATTTTCTAACCAACAAACGTTCCTCCTGAGCAGTTGTCTTGCGGGGTCTGCCAGACCTGGGCTTGTCAAACACATCTCCAGTCTCTTCAAATCTTTTTTTAATTCTTTGTACTTGACGCTGAGACATATTAAAGGTGCCGGCCACCTCTGCAGTGGATCTGGTCTACAGCCTCTTGATAATCAAGGTTTTGGTCGCAGGGTGGATTTTTGCCATGTTGTCAGAGCTCAAGTTGCAGTTCAAGTGAAGGTCTGGGGTGCTGGGCTTCTTTTTAGACACACCCACTAATTAACCGATCATTTACTAAGCACAGGTGAGGATGTAAACTAGGATTGGGTGCATTATATGACCAGGCGACAAAACTTTTGTCTTGCTAAAATCTGACCATTATGTGTTCATTAAATGATCAATATTTCAGCATTGGTGCCAATTTATTATCTTATCCTAAACCAAATTTTGGAGGGTTTCAGATTTCAAAAGAGTAATTTATACAACCAATGGATGAATTTAATGTCAGGTTATAAGCTTTTATTTACATAACATGGATAAGCGAAATAACTTCTGTCAGGGAGTGTATACACGGTATGACCAAGAGCACAGGTATGAAGGTCAATATCAATAACCAGGTGTTTATACAGCTGTCCCTCTCGGTGGGACACCACATACACAATAAGAGTTTAGCTATTACAAGTTAAGGACAGAATTACAATCAATGACAGGCAATCAAAAAAATGTGATCAGCATACCAGGGATATTTATTGCATCTGTGGTCTAAAGTGCTTCAATGAGTTTCCCATCCCATGTCCCATACTCCTGTCTATCCTGACATCATGGATATGAATGAATCTTGATCAGGCCTCCTGATGAACTGCAGGGAAAACCCGTCGACGCATTTTAGCCCATGGATGCAATAAGTATCCCTGATAATAGGATCACATTTTTTGACTCTACTAACTGTTATTGATTGTAATTCTGTCCTTAATCTGTAATAGCTGAACTTTACTTGTGTATGTGGTGTCCCACTGAGAGAGACTTGCCTTGCCTTTACTGGGGAAATAAACCCTTTTGCCTGGGGTTCCATCAAACCTGGCTAATTTAACACCCACAATAGCTGTCGCTAGAGATTGGGGAACCCGGACTTTCCGGACATTTAAAAAAATGTGTTGTTCGGGGACTGAACTTGACTCCGAATCCCATCTAAGTCTATGGGGACTCAAACTTTAGTGCTATAAAATGGTGGTAGTAAGTGCTAGGGGGCTGCAAAAGGAATCAAAATGGGAATTAAAACAGCAGAACATATATTTACTGAGTTTTGGCGCTGCTGTTTTACTGCTTCCAGGTCCACTCATTAAACATTATGAATACTCCCTGCTTCCCTCGTCCACCTTCTGTGACAGCGTCTGTGATTGGTTGCAGTCAGACTGCACCCCTACTGTGTCTGTGATTGGTTGCCCTACACACTATTGTAAAAAATAAATAATTGAAAAAAAATGGTGTGGGGTCTCCTGTATTTTGATACACAGCACAGATAAAGCAAACAGCTGGAGGCTGAAACCACCAGCCTTGCGCTATATCTTGGCTGGGTATTAAAATACTAGGGACTATACCACATCCTTAGGTCACAGTGAGCGGTCACATTAAAAAAATGAGACCGATCACTGCAGCCTCAGGAACACACTGTAAGAGCGTTGACATCAGTGAGTTCACCTGAGGTCACAGCTGTGAGATTCCCTCTTTGAACTCAATTCTGGTAATCCGACATTGAGTTCAAAAGTGCTGGATTACCAGATTATTGACTTCAATGGTGCCGGATTAACTAATTATGAGGTGAGTTCACTGAGTTCAATGAGAAAATTCTGCTCAAACCTGCACCTCCTGGCAGAAAAATGCATCAAAAACACATTTTTTTTATCTTCTTGGTGCTGTTTTGTCAAATGATTACGCCAGCAAAGTCAATGAGAATTCTGAAGTTTTGTGCACATGTTGCTTATTTTTATCCTGGCAGATTTGGTGCAAAAAAATCTGCAGCATTTCAATTCTTGTTGCTTTTTTTGCAGCATGTTTCCGCCCAAATGCATGAAAAATGCTACCCTAGTTTGTGAACTGACACACAGGAGCATTTTTAATGTGGTGCAGGCTGTAGGCGTGGCAAGGAAGTCATCTTTTACACCTGGCACATTATATGAAGAAAAGGATCCTGGCCAGGTGTGTGGACTTGTACAACAGGAGTGTTACACCTTTGAAAGGCATGATGCGGATGGTTTTCAGCTAGCCGGGACTAGATGTTGTATAATAAGGAAGACCACTACTAATTTTTTAAAAATAGTGTTTGACTAAACAGCCACTTAACAATAACTAAATACAGTAGATAGCTGTCACATAACTTTTTGTTTGGTTCCTCTTCCATACAGAGCATTTCTATACACAGCCTTTTTGCTTCCCCAACTTAATTTGTCCTGCTTCTATCATTTTCACTTCCTTCAATGCAACCCAGCTTAGCTCAACAGTCCATTAAGTAAAAACCATATCTTTAACTTGCATTTCCACATCCTATTTTCCTTTCAAATTAAGTGATTTGCTAATATGGCAGAAATTATCTTCCAGCTTGTTAATGTTAAAGGAACCCAGAGTATTGTCTCACACTTCTGTATCGTCCTGGTCCGTTACCTCTATAAGTTATAAAGTTGGTGCTGTTTTGCTAAGCGTCTCCAGCCGGTCACTCTATCTCAGTCAACTCTCTCCAGCTGTATACTCTGTATCTGAGTCAACTCTCTCCAGCTGTGCACTCTGTATCTCAGTCAACTGTCTCTAGCTCTCTTCTCAGAATCTTGCTATTGCTTACATCAGGGACTCCCCAGTCATGCGGCTCTGCTCGCTAATCAGACCTTAGGTGTGTCACTACTGCACACTGAGCCTGGTCTCATTTTCTTAGGTAACTGGTGTGTATTTCCTGATGAAGAAATGGGGTGATGCTTCGAAACGTGTAGAATAAACCACCATATGCTGTGACAATTACTTTGGTTTCAATAATTTGACAGCAGCGCAGTCCTGATATTACCTTTTTCCTGATATCCTGCATAATCGACTTGCCTTGGTGTATGTGGTTTACTGCAGCAGCGGCCTTTAACATTTTCATTTGGTTGTGGGTCACAACCTTTCAAGGTGAGCACTATATTGCTTCCCGATTAACACCTTCTCTTGCTGGGTAAGACCCAATTTGCACTTACTCTTTCCACAGCTTATTATCAATCTCTTTTCCTGATAGAAAATGGTCTCTTTCCCTTCATATAGCCCCTCCCCCCCACTCTGGGCTACTTCCAACTCTTGAACTCCACTCACTGCCGGTTGCTGGGCAGAACACAGCTTCATCACTTGACATAGCAAAAACAATTAACAGGTACACATTAATAACACATGTTACAATGTACATTATATATCCCAATCGCATTGAGGTCTTCAGAAGGGATTGCGGCTAATATGTCCACCCCCTTAGAAATTTACACTAGACTGTGACCTGACCTGTAGCAGAAATTGCACAAACCTGTGGCCTTCATTGCATTCTTGCTCACACTGCTCTATAAAATGGCTGGTGGCAGTTGTTACACTAAGATATGCCCTAGGGAGAGTGAGATGAGGACTTCCTATTGTTGGAATTTTCGATATGTGGAATAGGGGATTGTCCTAGGGCTTATAAAAGTCTGTTGTTATTAATATAACTGATGGCTGGCTGACGTGTGAGGATATAGTCTTGCATTCTACTAACTCTTCTGCCCAGAGAGCGAGATTAATAGGTTTGAATAACATTTTTTGGTGTAGCAGAAGGTTTGATAATTTGGCAGGGAATATGTTATTTTTAGAGATGAGCGAGTACTAAAATGCTCGGGTGCTCGAAGCTCAGGCTGAGCATCCCAAGATACTCGTGTATTCAGCCCGAGCACCGAGCCCAATGTTATCCTATGGGAGACCCAAGTATTTTTCTGACATGACCCCCGGCAGCATGGATAAACCTAAAAATATCACAAAACTATCAGAACAGTGCTGAAATGACATGGGAACAGCATGGGGAAGACCCCTGTAAGCATTTCAGACTCCAAGGTCACTGCTGTGAACAATGTTGTCAGGCTATTACGTCACTTTTACGGACTGTCAAGAAAACGTTACAAAATGAAACCAAAATGGATTTTCCTGGAGAAAATATTAAGGGCTCATACCCACTTGTGAGACAGAGTTGGTGTATGTTAGTTTTTTTGGATTACATGAAAGATTTTTTTTTTTTTAAATTGTGTGGCACTCCGATGCCTCTGGGAAGAGACGTACATGAAGGCCTCTTTAAATAATGTGCCCATTTTAAGGAAGTGGGTCTTTTGCAGTATTGCCCTAGGGAGGGCTGCCAAACATTGTGAGGCACTTCAATGCCCCTGGAAAGAAACATGGAGAAGAGCCTCTAAATATTGTTCCCATTACAAAGGAGTGGGTCTCCTGTACTTGTAATGCCCATTCTGTAAGCATGGACTAAAACATTTACCCCTGGGGGGTATACATGAAACTACTGCCTAACTTTTGAACAGCTAGGGTCATCATAAAAAAGTTATGTTTTCGTGGTATCATGAACCATGGTCGCACTGATCATATGATGGTGGCGGATGAGGAGAAGGAGGAGCAGTACAGCAAGTAGCCAAAGTCATGAAGTGTGTACGCATGTGTGGGTGTGCGGAGGTGCATGGCAATTTACCGGCACAAAATTTAAATTTCGCTATCATTTGGTGGTGGTGTGGTGAGGTCAGGCCCAATCCAACCCTTGTTCATCTTGATCAGAGTCAGCCTGTCAGCATTTTCAGTTGACAGGCGGGTGCATTTATCAGTAATGATTCCACCTGCGGCACTAAAAACACGCTCTGACAAAACGCTAGCGGCAGGGCAGGCCAGGACTTCCAAGGCGTAGAGAGCCAATTCCTGCCACGTGTCCAGCTTGGATACCCAATAATTATAAGGCACAGAGGAGTTTAGGACCACTTTTGTATGATCGGCAAGGTACTCCCTCAGCATCTTTGCAAACTTTGCAGTCCTTGTGACACTACCCCGCACCTCAGGGCCTATGCTACGGGAGGTGCTGAGAAAACTGTCCCAGATCTTTGAGAGTGTTCCCCTACCTCTGCTTGATTGAACTTGTGCCTCTCTAGGCCGGACGCCTTGGTTGTCCACCGAATCGTGACCTCTGCCGCTAGCGTTTTCAGAATGGAATTTTTTGACTAATTCCGTGACTATGGCCTTCTGGTACTGCAGCATTTTTGTAGACCTCTCCGCCTCGGAAATAAGAAAAATAAAGTTCTCCTTGTAGCATGGATCTAAAAGTGTCACCAACCAGTATTGAGTGTCCGCCAAGATGTTGATAACGCGAGGGTCACGAGACAGGCAGCGTAACATAAAGTCAGCCATGTGCGCCAGACTGTTAACAGGCAAGACTACAGGGTGCTCACCAACAGCATGACTGTCCATGCTGGCCTAACCATCCTCCTCCTCCTCCTCCTCCTCTCCCCTGTCCTTTGGCCATCCACGCTGAACCGACGGTATGACGGTTGTGCATGTACTACCGTCAATTCCGCATGAAAGTAGCTTTATTTCTTCATCCTCCTCCTCCTCGTTATAGTCCTCCAATGCACATTGGGATGAGATGAGGCTGGGCTGTGTGTAATCACCCAGTACGGTTTCGTGCTCCAACTCATCGTGCTCCGCCTGCAATGAATCGTCTTTGATTTTAAGCAGAGAGCATTTTAGAAGACAGAGAAGCGGGATGGTGACGCTAATGATGGCGTCATCGTCGCTCACCATCTTGGTGGAGTCCTCAAAGTTTTGGAGGACAGTACATATGTCGGACATCTATGTCCACTCCTGAGGTCTTATGTGTGGAGTTTGAACCGTATACCGACGACCTAGTTGATGCTGGTACTCAACAACTGCCCTCTTCTGCTCACAAATCCTGACCAACATGTGCAGTGTGGAATTCCAATGCGTGGGGACATCACACACCAGTCTGTGAGCCGGAAGCTGCAAACGCTGCTGAAAGCCGGCAAGGGCGGCAGAAGCAGTAGGTGACTTTCTAAAATGGGCACAAAGGCGGCGTACATTGACGAGCAGATCCAACAGCTTCGTGTAAGATTTAAGAAACTGCTGAACCACGAAGTTGAGCACATGGGCCACGCATGGAACATGTGTCAGCTCGCCTCGCCTCAGAGCCGCCACAAGGTTCCGGCCATTGTCACACATGACCATGCCTGGCTGTAGGTTCAGCAGTGTGAGCCAGTGATCTGCCTGCTGTTTCAGAGCTGTCCAAACTCTTTAGCATTGTGGGGTTTGTCACCTACGCATATTAGCTTCAGCACAGCCTGTTGCCGCTTAGCCGAGGTAGTGCTGCAGTGCTTCCAGCTTGGGACTGGTGTGGAGGGTGAATTGGAGGAGGAGGAGGCTGAGGAACATGACGTTCCGAAGCTGTACACTGTGGGAGAAACCGTGACTGAGTTAGGGCCTGCAATCTTTGATGTCGGAAGGACGTGTTCTGTCCTAAGCTCAGACTGGGTCCCGGCTTCCAGAATATTAACCCAGTGTGCCGTCAACGAGATGTACCGGCCCTGCCCACAAGCACTTGTTCATGTGTCCGTGGTTAGGTGGACTTTGCCTGAAACTGCGTTGTTAAGGGCACGTATGATGTTTTGTGACATGTGCTTATGTAATGCGGGGACGGCACACCGGGAAAAATAGAGGCGGCTGGGGACTGAGTAACGTGGGACAGCCGCCGCCATCAGGTTGCGGAATGCTTCCGTCTCCACTAGCCTAAAAGGCAACATTTCTAGCGCAAGCAGTCGTGAAATGTGTGCATTTAGAACTGTGGCATGTGGGCCTTGGCAGCGTATTTGCGCCTGCGTTCCAAAGATTTTTGTATGGATAACTGAACGCTGCGCTGGGACAAGGACGTGGTTGATGATGGTGCTATTTCTGCTTGTGCAACTACAGGTGAAGGACAGGAGGCATCTTCGCATGCAGTATGGACAGGGGATTGTCTTGCACGCACAACAGTGGAAGACGCAGCGATCTCACCCGCAGACACTGCTCCTGGACTCTGGTGTACATCCCACAAAGTCAGGTGCTTTGCTGACATGTGCCTGATAATGCCGGTGGTGGTCAGGCTGATCGTTTTGCTACCTCTGCTGATGCTGGCATGGCAGGTGTTGCAAATAGCCTTTTTGGAATTATCTGCAGACACCTTAAAAAACAGTCAGACTCGGGAAGACCTAACAGTTGTACTGGCAACTTCTGTCGTGTTGTTGTTCCGGAGAATGGTTGCCTGCCTTCTGCCTGCGGACACCACACTGCTTCTTCCGGCCTGTTGTGATGCTACGCCTAAATCCCCCTGTGCACTGCTGTCCTCGCTCTGCATGTCCTCCTGCTAGGTTGGGTCAGTTACTGGATCATCCACCACGTCGTCTTCCACTTCCGCACCCTGGTCCTCCTCCTGACTTTCTGGCAATTGTGCCTCATCATCGTTCACTCTTGTTGAGACACGTTCCCACCGTTGCCTCTGTGAGACCGTGGCTGCTCAAATATTTGTGCATCGGTACATACGATCTCCCCATGACCCACTTCAACTGGATCTGGCGAGAGGCCAGAATCTACAAATGGATAAGTGAACAGCTCTTCAGAGTGTCCAAGTGTGGGATCAGTTATTGCCGGGGCCGGACACTCGGCATAGTGGGAGGAAGGAGCATCAGGGTAAGGAATGTGCGGTCCAGTCTCACGGCTACTGACACTTAACTATGTGGAAGACAGGGTATTTGTGGTGTGCCAAATTGACTGGAAGCATTATCCGCTATCAAACTAACAACCTGTTGACACTGGTCTTGGTTTAATAGTGGTGTACTGCTGCGGTCCCCTAGAAATTGCAACAGGAAGGTCGAGCAAGATGATATAGGCGTTTGTCGGCACAATTCGTGCTTGCACACGGCCTCGGCCTCTGCCTGAACCACCATCACGTCCAGTTCCTTGTCCCTTGCCACCGGCCTTGAGCATTTTCAATGTTGTGCTACCTGTATACAGCTAAATGAAGGCGTCCAAAAGATGGTTTTTAGCTGCACACTGAGATTACAGATTAGAGTGGTTTAATCCCGGCAGTTGGAACGGTCAGACACAAACGCTGACGTGTACACCGTGTTTTGGCGTATACTACTTGGAGCTACAAGCCACTCCTACCGCACTAAGATGCAAAATGAATGCAGACAAGAGTTGGTTTTTAGCTGGACACTGAGATTAGAGATTAGAGGTTAAATCCAGCAGGTGTACCGGTCAGACACAAACGCTGACGAGAATACATAGTGTTTTGGCACATCCTAATTTCCGCTACAAGCCACTCCTGCCGCACAAAAATGGTAAATGAATGCAGACAAGAGTTGATTTTTAGCTGGACACTGACATTAAAGATTAGAGGTTAAATCCCAGCAGGTGGACCGGTCAGACACAAACGCTGACGAGAATACATAGTGTTTTGGGGTATCCTAATTTCCGCTACAACCCACTCCTGCCTATAGAGAGCTAAATCAATCCCTAAAAGCACTTGTAAGGTAGCGAGCCAGGGGACGCCAACACATGTGTATAATTTTTCAAATGTCTACCCGTTTATTTCTCACCAGCATCAATAACCGGGGTAGTACATTTAACATCAACACGTCACATAATACATTACATATAATATTGCACATCTTCCATTATAGTAACCCGGGACCTGTAACCACGACTCTTTCCCCATTGGAGCTCTATCAACCGCTCCCGTGGTGGCTACGGCCTTCAGCCTATCTCTACATTTTACACATATTTTACAGAACATACGTTACCTATCAACAATAACACTTCTAGGCTCAGAACAGGGATTGGCACACCCTAGTAACCCGTGGGGCGAACCACACGTTACCCACTATGGGAGCCCTTTTAACCCCTGCTTCTGACCTCTCATACACTACATTCATTCGACTCCCAAAGGGCTATATTCATTCCGGTTCATCAGGTCCTTTAACTGATTACTTGAGTCGGACCTAAGGGCGGCTATGCCCGCCTGTCACAATACATAAAATCGCCTCCTGAAGGGCTACATTCATTCGCCTCCCGAAGGGCTACATTCATTCTGGTTCATCAGGTCCTTTAACTGACTACTTGAGTCGGACCTAAGGGCGGCTATGCCCGCCTGGCACAATACATAAAATCGCATCCCGAAGGGCTACATTCATTCGCCTCCGAAGGGCTACATTCATTCTGGTTCATCAGGTCCTTTAACTGACTACTTGAGTCGGACCTAAGGGCGGCTATGCCCGCCTGGCACAATACATACATTTGCTTGGTTTATTACATAAGACATAAAATACATACACTTCAACAGGTCCTTTAACTGACTACTTAATCGGACCTAATGGCGGCTCTGCTCGCCTGGCACATTTTACGCACAGGGCATACAGTTCACTCAAGTATACAGGAACTGCCGTCTTACCGGGCATGGATCCGGGTCTCGCTACCTGTGTCACAGGTTCACCATGCATCCCCACGGGCTCCTTCCTGGACGTGGGCAAACCCCATCCGGACCAGCGTCCACCGGGTCAGCCACGGCTTCCCCTCCAGGTGCTGTAATGACCCCGGTCCTGGCTACCGGCATGGAGCTAGCATGCTCCCTTCACCATCTCTCATCATGGCGGTCTGGACTATCATTCTCAGTCCTACACACATACTGGATCTGCATCTCTCTCTGGCTGGTGATCTCAGAAGTCTGTGAACTCTCTCACTCACTCAGCTGGCAGGCTCTTATTGTGTTTGCCACACCCACACGGACACACCCACTTGGCTGCTAGTAATCAGCATCCTCTATTTCCTATACAGCTGCTCATCTATGTGCCTGATCTCTACAGCACTCACACAGCTTGTTTTACTCCCTGTGTTCCGGGTAGGTTCACACAGTACAGACAATGCTCTCAGCCGGTCATTGGTCTCATGAGTCCTTCATGCATTGACACACTGGGTGCCGGACATAATTACACGACACACCTACGGTACAACTCGGATCATGTGCACAGGATCCTATACTGATCCTGCAAGTGATGGGCCCTGGCCATGGGGAAATGCCGGCGGTGCCTCACACACTGTTTTGGGATGGATGAGATTTCCTGCCTGTCCACCAGCCCCAGATGTGATGCAGGCTGGTATACTGGCACAACGAAGTTTGCTATATACCCTGCCTCCTGCTTGCCTGTATACAGCTCTATTAGTCCTCAGAGAAGGACCGTTGTGGTAATTAGATTGGCAGCCCTGCGCCTACACTAGCTGAAAAGCCCCAAATCTGTCTCTCAATCAGCAGCACCTCTCCCTACACTGCCTGTCTGTAGAGCAGAGTGACGAGCACAGCGCGGTCAGGTCTTATAAAGACCTGATCACGCTGTGCGGCCAGCCAATCACTGTAAAGCCACAGCCAACAGGGATGTGGCTTTACAGTGGCTGTTAGCCAATGCCTACATGCAGGCTGGCTCTGTAAAGAGCGCCAACATACAGGGAGGTGGACCCCAAGCATAGCAAGAGTATCGCGAGATTACTCGGTACTCGTCGAGTACCCGAGCACCGAGATATTCGTGCGAGTACCAAGTAGTGACAAGCATACTCGCTCATCCCTAGTTATTTTCTGTCTAATATTTCACAGTTTACTAAAAAAAATCTAGAAAATCGGTTTAGAATATGTTATGTTTGAATTAAAATATTATCATAGAATTTCATGTGTTTAGGCTGATTATTACACCACTGCAAAATATGTAAGATATCTGTCATCATGTATACTGCTATGAAGCATTACTTTATAAGTGCTTGGCGGATCTTCTCAAAGAAACATAATATTTATTCCAGCAATCTGCTATTGGTAGAAATGTGTTGCCAACTAATCTAAACACACATAAGACGATATCAAAATAAATACCAGTAGATATGATCAGCAAGTTATATCAGGCATACACCTCTTGACAGGACATTGTAGAGGTGAATGCTTGGCTTTGGTGAAGATAATATAAATCCCATAAGATGATGTCTATATGATAAAATATAATGTAACAAGTAATTTGTGCAACATGCCCTAAACAGTCATTACATCACATTTTAACATGGTTCTCCAACAAAATAAATATAGCTGGAAGCTTGTCCTCATGCTGCATGATGTATATTTGTAATCTTGTGGGTGCTATTACTGCACATGCGAGATCAGCGGTGCTGCTGGGATGGGAGATAACTCAAAGATAACTGTAATCCTTACACTTTTACTATGTAAGAGGTTAGAGTCAATTCTAAGTGATCATCTTTTCCCAGCACCACTTTCTTATGTGCAATGATAGCACCCAGACACACTGACAAAAATATACATCACAGAGTGAGAACTAGCTTCTAACATTACTATGTTGTTAGGGAACTAGTTAAAATGTGATGTAATGCCTGTTTCGGTCATTGATTATACCACACTGCACACATTATATTCTGTATAGATAGACTACAGGAACCACAGCACCCAAAGTGTTTTATAGAAGTAGTTGAATCCTTAAAGTGGTATTCCCATCTCCAAGATCCTGTCCCAATATGTAGCAGGTGTAATAATAAAAATATTAGCACATATTTCCAATTAGAAATATAGTATAGTTCTCCTGATATAGTCCTGTCTGTTACCTCAAGTACAGGCATTTGCCGCTTAGGTATATATGGGTACGAACTTGAGCCACTACCTAACTCACTAGCTTTCAATATATGAATGGATTGTAGTACCTAAGATAAAACACCCTGCACTTGAGATAACAGACATGGCTATATCAGGGGAACTATATTACAATTCTAATTGGAGGTATTTTCCAATATTATTATTATTATTACACCTACTACATGTTGGGATAGGATCTTGGAGTATAAGGGCCCTTTCACATCAGCGTTTTTTTAAATTCGCGGCAGATGCGGTGAAAAAACCGCATCTGCTGCGATTACCGCATACCGGCTGCACTTGCGGCGCGGTTGCGGTAAATGCCATGCAAAGTATAGGCGTACTTGCGGCAGGTGCGGCAAGTGCGGTTTTGCACTTGCGGCAGGTGCGGCCGCGAAAAAAAACGCGGCTGACTGCGGGTTTTTTCGCGGCCGCACCTGCCGCAAGTGCAAAACCGCACTTGCCGCACCTGCCGCAAGTACGCCTATACTTTGCATGGCGTTTACCGCAACCGCGCCGCAAGTGCAGCCGGTATGCGGTAATCGCGGCAGATGCGTTTTTTTCACCGCATCTGCCGTGAATTTCAAAAAACGCTGATGTGAAAGGGCCCTAACCCTTTAAGTCACACTGTAGGCTTCCACATAATGTGATCACAAGGTGTTAGAGGTTGCCTTGGCAACTTAAAAAGATTACAGGTCAAATGATGACCTATCATTGTGTGTCTTTAGTATGGGTCATAAAGGCAAATCTGTAGCATAGGCCCTAAAGGCATGCCCTTATATGTTATCAATTTTGTACCTAATGGGAAGGATAAATGCAATACTAGGCTCTCAGACCATTCAGCTGTTATCAGGTTAGGCTGGGGTTTGATATAAACGATAAATGAACTTGCACAACACAGTTCTGTTCAAAATGTAGCAGCCACTGCCAGATACTGTAGATCAGCTCCCAAGCAGATCTTACAATAATAAAGCCATAATAGGTATGACTACACTGGATTGGAGGGAGAGATCTTTATGGTGCAAGAAATATAATCTTACAAGTGAGGACACTGTCCTCAACATAGAGTACTGCAGAGGAGCAATTTGTCACATAAGGTATTCATTTATTATAATAGTAATCTAGCGCTCTGAAACAAAAAGCAAAAAGATTTGGCAAATGTATACTTTTAGCATTCACGTATAGGATCTTTTAAAGGGATCCTGTCACCTCCAAAATGCCTCCTAAGCTAGCAAAACATGTCCCTGCAGCATCCCATCACTAATCCCACACTTCTTTTGTCTCCTAAAAGCATCCTGTGAAAGTGCATAAAAACGTTTTAATACTTACTCATTAGTGATTATAATTAGCAGGGTCTATATTCTTTAGTCACCAGGTCATGCTGTTTCGCAGCCTCAATGATCCACCCTCTCTCTGTCTGTGCTGCTGTGATCTGGAGCTGAAGGCAGGACTAATGATTTGCATTCTGTGAGCGACAGCGAGGGGGGAGGGCAAAGTCTGCACAAGCAAAGCACACAGACAGAGAGAGGGTGGATCATTCAGGCTGCAAAACAACACACCCTAAGGGCTAAAGAATATAGCCCCTGCTAATTATAATCACTAATGAGTAAGTATTAAAACGTTTTTATGCACATTCACAGGATGCTTTTAGGAGACAAAAGGAGTATGAGATTAGTGATGAGATGCTGCAGGGACATGCTTTGCTAGCTTAGGAGGCGCTCTGGAGGTGACAGGATCCCTTTAAGGCAACTTTATCCATCACAAACTGCCCACGTCTTAGGGTGCTTTCACATAAAGATTTTTGTGCATCCGTTGCTGTTCGTTGTAAAACGGACAGCCACGGATCCGATTTGGCCCCCATGTTATCCTATGAGGGTCGGATCGGATAGGATTTGGCCTAATTAGCATCTGATTTTGTGGGATCCGATTTGTGTCCGATTTTTTGCTGGACCCAAAATCGGACACCGCTCAGATTTTGGGCTCAGAAAAAAATCGGATCCCACAAAATTGGATGGCAAATTGGCCAAATCTAATCCGATCCGTATTCCTCTAACATGGGGGCCTATGGAGCAGGGTCCGAGGAAACAGCTGATTGTTCCTCGGACCTGATTTTAGTGTACTGAGCATGCTCAGTACACTAAAATTGCTCCAACCCTTCTAATTACACTTCTGCAATGTATAATATACATTGCAAAAGTGAAATATAAGAAAGAGTTAAAAATAAAAAATCACTATATCCTCACCTATCTTTGACCCAATGCTGCCTCCCAGCAAGGTCTGTGTGCTTACAGGACCTGTGATGATGTCACAGAGCATAATCAGGTCACATGACCGCGGTTACCGTGTTAACTGCGTTTATGTGACCTGATGATACTCTGTGACATCATCGCAGGTACTGTAAGCACACAGACCTTGCTGGGAGGCAGCATTGGATCAAGGATAGGTGAGCATATAGTGATTTTTTATTTTTAACTCTTTCTTATATTTCACTTCTGCAATGTATATTATACATCGCAGAAGTGAAAGTGCCTCGCTGTGTAAGTATCCGAGATAATCACGGACCCGGACACAGAATAGGTCACCCCCTGTGGTGTCCTTTCCTGTCCGTGGGATCCTACAAAAAGTAGGAACCCACGGACAGGGAAAAAGTCGTTATGTGAAAGCAGCTTTTGACCAAATTGACATAAAAAAAAAACCTTTACAAAGAATGGGCAGAACTCAGGATAAAAATACTCTTTATTAATTTATAATGAAAAAAGAATAAAAAAAAATGTAAAGATATTCACAAGGAAATACATTAACTAGATGAGCAAAAGCTTCACATACATATGTGGCGCCTTTACGGTCCAGCCGCCACAGTGGTATCGCCTCTGTAGCCAATGGTGGTACATGTCTGGAGATAACTGGAGCTCACTACACTAAGTAACCCAATGCATCCAACACAGCCTGATCCCTGTCCAGAAGGAAGAGCATGAATACCTAGCGAGGAGTAGAGAGTGTGAGGAAGTGAAGGGAAGAAGAAGACGAGGAGACAAGAGCTCCTGGAGTTGGAGCTGATGGGAGCTCATTTCCCAGGTCCATGCTGAGAGCAGGACACCAGAGTCTTAGGCTGTCCAGGGATTGTGATTGCAGCCCTGAAGGCAGAAACTGGAGACCAGCAGACTGCAGGCCTGCTGGTCACCATATAGATCAGGAGCAAAGCATTATACAGAGACTGGAGCTGTGACTATCAGAGCAGCTTGCAAGGCTCGCAATGCCTGCTGGCTAGAGAAACTGAAGAACAGAAGAGAAAGCAGGGAGCACAGAGTAGCTCACAGGCATCTAAAACTCTAAGCAGACAAAGCACAAAAGGAAGGCACGATTATGAAGTTGTCCAGCACTACCATGGTGTATATACTCCATTTGCTATAGCTTCAGGGGCTGCCAGCATTCGTCCGACCTGTAGGGCACTTGAGAATTGTCTCCAGCATCCGCGCTTCTCCACCGCCCGGTTACCGCAGTGCACACTTCTGGTATGAAGAACGTTACATCTGGTTTAATGAAACATAGAGATGAAACCGCACTCGTCCTCCAGCTTTACTTACCTGTTGAAACGCCACTAGGCGGCGTGAAGGCCGTCATATTTGGAATTCTCCCACCCATGTCCCCCGTTGTAAAAACCTGATGTCTGTTTGATTTAATACAGTAAGTAAACCCGGAGGACAAGTGTGGCTTAATCTCTATGTTTCGTTTAACAGAAGGAAGGCATATTCTCCCACTTGGCGAAGGCGATTCCAGCTGCTTCCAGACCGACTGGACCCTGGACCTGGTGAGCAGTATCTCTGGATTTAACTTGTTACCAACTACCAATAAAGGTAAAAAGACTGCATTTATCTGCCTCCTTGTCTCTGTTTAACTGTTTTTATTAACTATATACAAAGTCAGTCAACATATCAATGCTTTGTTAAACAAAGAGTATAATAATTAGTGTGAATTAACAACATTACTTAATCAGTCTTTTTAACAATCATATTTATAATCAAAGACCATAAAACAAATAATAAAACAATGTACAATGACATGGAAAGTTCTTTGAAATATTAATTAAAAGTTGATGCTCAGATTCCCAACACTATTCAAACCATATATAAGTATTTACAATAGCTTGTGTGTAACATTACTTAGTGAATTTTGACCAAAGGACATTTATGTTGCCTTCAGCACAATCCAAACTCAAATTGGGAGCAAATTTAGTCATCCTAATTCCCCCATTTATCCTGATATTTTCCACGAGCATTCTGTCTAAGAGTGAGCAAATGTTCATATAAATTGTGGGCCGATAATCTATCAGGGTGGTTATTGTGGGTACCTCCAAGTTTCTCCAGAGAGATGCTAATAAAGATCTTTAGTATTACATGCAGAACAAAAACCCTATTCCTCTTAGGGTACCTTTACACGCTGCGTTCGGAGGCAATCTAACATGCACGTGCACGTTTTTCATGCTTGCTTCCGAACGCCGAAGGCGCTTTTAGACGCCACAATTCCGCCCTCAAACTAAGGCGATGTGTCGTCCCGGAAGTTGCCACACCAACTGCGGGAAACATCCGGTGGACTCCAGCCGCCGCCTCACACGCCGCAATCAGCAAAGCAATGTGGACGTACCTGTCCAGCGCAGTGAAAACATAGGTGTGTCAAATTGTTTTCACCGCGCCCCAAACACGCTCATTGGACAACGCAATAGGTCCTTATTGGCCAGTCTGGTCTGGAAGGCTGGCTAATATGTGACGCCATTGTCGAGGATTTTTCTAGGAATACACGCTTGTGTCGTGATAACTGGTTGCTGCGATACACTTTCGAGCCGCTCAAGCGTCACACAGGAGCGGTTTGAAGCAGGACAGTGCTTACACTACACAATGGTTTGCTATTTGGTAGTAAGGTGTACTTTTGCACATATGTGCCTACATTGGTCCATGCCATGGCTCAGCTGCCATGGCACCACTCAACTATGTGTGTGTACACATGTTTGTGTGTAATCTACTGTATCTACATCCCCCACAAAACCCTTTGCTTGATGAATGTGTATGGACACGTGCCCTGTGGCCACAACACATCACAATGGATATGTACACACAGTTACGCCATACACTGTGGCCCAAAGGGCTGAACCTGGGTACTTCATGTTAACACACAATGTTTCAAGGACCAATCACTAGCTTAGGATGGGTCACATACCTTTGTGCACAGCATAAAGCTATGTGCAAGTTCCCGTATCCCCAAGTAACGACACACACGTTGTTTATTGGATCCAACTTGTCAAAGTTATTATTTTTATGCACATTTAAAAATAAGGACAACAACACACCAAATAACAAAAAATAAGTGTTAACATCACACAAACAAATGGAACATGATGAGAAATAAGGAAAAAAATAAACATGGCAAATTGTGCCCCCCAAAAAACTAAATAACTAAGTAAGATTGTGCACACAGAAAAACCAACACAAAATACTCATGGTGCAGCCTTCCTGGTGACTACACCATCAACATCATGTTCCTGCCTCACAGCACCAGCCACCCTACACCTGCTGGTGCTGCCAGGCCACTGCCCCAGGGCCATTAAAATAGGAGCAGTATGCGTCTCTGCTTTTCCTGGCCTCCTGCTGAGTCTGACCCTGGCTCAGCGGCTGGAGTGGTGCCACACCATGGTCGGTATCACGCCAAGCCCCTGGACGGGCCTCCCCTGTTGTGGGGTCCACTGAATCCACATAACTTGCCGACGTGTATGATGAGCGATCCCTACACCGCAGGAAGTTATGCAGCACACAGTAGGCCAGCACTACCACATCAATATATTCCAGTTTCATATGCATATGTGTATAAAAAACCCGGAATGTATTGACCATGATCCCGAATGCATTTTCAACCACACGGCGGGCCCGGGATAGCCGGTAGTTGAAAAGGCGCTGCTCAGAAGTAAGGGTCCTCTGGGGATATGGCCGTAGTAGGTGTACCTAAAGTGGGAACCCTTCATCCCCCACAAACGCAAAGTTGAGATGATGGTTTGTCTCTTCATTTGAGGGCAAGTTCAGCCCACCTGTCCTTAGGTCTTGGGCCAAGGAACAGTGTGCGAACACACCCCCATGTGATATACGCCCGTTCATTCTAACATCCACGTTGGGGAACTCATAGTTCGCATCCACCAGGGCCATGAGGACAATACTAAAATATCCTTTTGTGATTGTAATACAAAGACCCCAAGTTTGGGGGTTTAGTTATCCTCAGATGCTTACCATCCAATGCACCGCCGCAGCTTGGAAATTGCCAGCGGTCCTCAAACCCTCTGGCTACTTCCATCCATTGAGCGGGTGTTTCTGGAAACTTCATATAGGATGGCAGCAGACTACTCCAGATGGCCTCACATGTCTCAGGGATCAGGCGGCTCAGCAGGGACAGTGATACACGTGAAGTGTATTGCAGGTTGGTTCCTGACCAACCTGTAGTCAGGAACTGCAAAGTTACTGACAAACGCTGCTCAGGTGGTACAGCTCGACGCATCACAGTGTCCTGACGGGCTATCAATGGCCGTATGCATTCTTAAAGGAATGTGAAAGAGTCCTTGGACATACGGAGGTAGTTCCTGAAATCATGCGGACTACGATCCTCCAGCTTACGCAACAGCTGCATGTGGCTACGGGTGTCCCGGCGGCGAAGCCAATCCCGAGTCCACACGCCGTGGTCTGCGAGACTGCAACCTCTCATATCTATCCTCCAGCCACAATTGCTCTTCCACCAAGGTAAGAGCCACGATAACATCTCCATCAGGGTCGAACATCATCTCACGTACCAACCCCTGCAAAAGTGAGATAAAAAATCATCAGTAGAATAATAATAATAATAATAATAATAAAGCTTTATTTATATAGCGCCAACATATTCCGCAGCGCTTTACAATGTAGGGTTAGAGCACAGAAAATATAATACAGTAAGTAATTACAGTAGAGAACAAATACAGTACAATAATTGGATACAAAACAATAGGCATAGAATCAATGTAAAAAAGAAAATACAATAAATAAAGCAAGAAATGAAGGTGACCCTGCTCAAAAGAGCTTACAATCTACGACGGGATAGGAGTTGCACAAGGTACAGGGGCTTATTGCACTGATGGTCCATGCATCTTCAGGAAATGGGGCATAGAACTAAGCTTACATGGATGGTCATTATACAATCTGTGTAGACCTTTTTTGGTTTGGTGGAGTTTATAGAAGAGTAATGTCCAGAGGGATAGCCCATTCACTGTCTAAAGTACAAAGGACTTTTATTAGGGAGTATGATAGGCCGCCTTAAAAAGATGCGTTTTTAGGGATCGTCTGAAGCCATGCAAGTTGTGGATAGTCCTGATTTCTTGGGGTAAAGCATTCCAGAGGTTTGGTGCAGCTCTGGAGAAGTCTTGGAGCCGGGACTGGGAGGATCGGATTAGTACAGATGTTAGTCGAAGGTCATTTGAGGAACGTAGAGAACGGGTGGGGTGATAGACAGAGATGAGGGAGGAGAGGTAGGGGGGTGCTGCACTGTGAAGAGCTTTGTGGGTGAAAAGAAGCAATTTGAATTTGATCCTGTAGTATACGGGCAGCCAGTGTAATGACTGGCACAGAGCAGAGGCATCTGAGTAACGATTGGCCAGATGGGTGATCCTGAAGCACACTTCATCGCACATCATCTACACAACACCTCCTTCCCTATACATCTCCTGCCCACTTTACCACTGCCTACCCAAATGTGAACAGCAGCCCACAGACATATATCTCCCGATTCCAGGGCAAAACCCAGCATTACACAGGCTGATACCCAAACCTGGTCACTCTACACCCTTGGCCCCCCTGTACAATACGTCTCCCTTGTCAAATGTAACACATCATGAGGTTAACATATACGTGGCCATAATTTATATGTGTCAACACAAGGCATGGCCCTACACGTACTTCACATTAATTACATATTTTTTCAGAAGGCATATATGCATTTTAATTATACATGTACCCCAGCCTTTGTGTCTCATGCTCAAAATATCACCCCACGAAGCAGACTATTGAACACTCATCATGTCAAATAGACTTCCCTCAATTCAGATGTTCCCCGCAACTAAAGACACGCATCCTTCAATCATGATCCTGTATGGCAATGGCAAAATGGCTCTTCAATGCGGATACGGTTTGTTTTGGGAAAACACTCATGCATCAATTTGTCAGCACACAATAATATATTTTGTCCCAAAAAACACGAGTAACAACATATCCCATCACTTGGGCGTCCTCTACACTACACAATAACAACCCAAAATGGTAAGGGCCTGTCGATGAAACACACCCACATCACATACCATGTTTGCACATCAGTACTTACTTAATGACTCTGGGCAGCAAGCGTGTCCGACATCGACCTCGAGCACTTTTTATATGTGAAGCAACCAATCAGAACGCAGTGGCGTCTGGTAATCGACGTAGCCGCCTGGGCGTACGCAGGTGGGACCAATCTTGAGGCGCAATTGTGCTTTTGTGATTGGTCAGGTTGTGTTTAAATAAGCACGTGCTGGGGCGCAACCCCTACCCCGACTGGAATGTGCATTGAGCTAGTAGTGTCTCATCACAAGTTCTCTGTTGGACAGACGGTAAGTGGGGGCACATGCTATTGGGAACTGCTAGACGTCATTTTCTGTGTGCTGTACACCCATATGTTGGATGATGTTTGTGCGCATTTGTTCCGGCTACAGGTAGCGTCATGTAGAAGTGTATTTAGCGAGAAATATGCATCATAAAGACATTCTGCGTCATGTAGCACACATAATGTTCTGTGTGCTTCTTGCCAGCACAATGTGTACTCCAGCACTGTTTAGGGCCAAATATGTGTGTATCTGATGTGTGTGTGTTGAAATGTCCTTAGTTACACAATGTGTTTCATTAGTAATGCTACACCTTGACATATTGAAATGCATTGGGCCAAAATACATATATCACGTCACCTGGCCAACATGGGCCATGTATGGACCCTGGTTAATGCCAACAATGATTTGCAGCAGCCAGCGTGAATACCAGAACACGTTATTAGTCTTGCACGACATAGGCAGGACACACAGAGTAGGGTGTGACCTCTGTGGGCCATGTGTTTGTTTGCATGAGGTTTTTTTAAATTTGCTTTTCTTTTTCTCAGATGAGTATCACGAGTTTGTGACCCAACTCATCATGGAGTACCAGGAACACGAATGCCTGTGGAGGGGGTCGCTGCTTGCGTATCATGACCAGGCATTGCGGGCTGCAGCCTACACGCTGATGGAGCTGTCCAACTGGCTCCAACCACATAAGATCTGGACAGTGGCGCTAGTTGCGGATAAGATCAAAAGCCTGCGCACCGTGTTCACCAAAACACACAAAAAATGGATGGAGGCCCGGCCTGGGGCTGGAGCTGAGGAGGTTCCTAGGCCAACTCTCTGGTACTATTACCTCCTCAGCTTCACCCTGGGCCAAGAGGGGCTTCGGGGAACACGGTGCAGCAGGCGCCGCCCACAACCTGCTGTAGCTGCAGCCCCAGACCGTGCCCCATCGCAGGAGGTGGGTAATTGTGTTTGTGTGTTTGATCTACCCTGCATGGTTTGAGCAGTGATGAGGGTTTGGCGGCACATATTGTAGTCACCATTCTAGTTTTCAAGCACCAATCCTGTGCACTGTTTGTTTCTATCTGTTTATTGGTTTGTGTTTAGATAGATTCTTTTGTGTTATTTGTGGCCACTTTACATATCTATGTGGACCCTCAGGTGAGTATACTGCACTTGTGGCCTTTTGTGGCTTTGTCTTCTCTAAACTCAGCTCCTGTGGCTTTTGGTGTTAGCCTTGGTGAACTTGGATCTATTTTGTCTGGGGTGTTTGGTTGTGGTATTATCCTCAATTACATTGCAACATGTGGCTGATGTTTGTTTTTATGTTTGTTTTTCATGCCCCTCGGGAGCCTGGCTCCAGTGAAGAGGAGCCAGCAGCTGGCGAGGCTCTCCCGTCAACATCAGCGGGAGAGCCAATGCCCGGAACCAGTGGTGGGGGGCCGGGCCCAGGTCCCAGCTCTGACATAAGACGTCGAAGACCACCTGCCCCACCCAACACGGAGTGGGGGTACCTGGGCGAAAATGGTCCTCCTTGATCGTGAGAGGACCCCCGGCTCTGGGTTCGGGTACATCGCTAGCGAGATGCTGGCCCGCATGGAGCCAGAGCAGCGGAACATCGCAGAGCGGGCCATGTTTGTGTCCTGGAGGCGGGCGTGGATGGGTCCCTGCGATGGGGGGCGTCCTGGACGTTCCCCCGGAAGACCACTCCAGGGCCCACCAGACGCATGGTGAGGAGGCCATAAACTCGGGATACTCCACCTACCCAAGGAGACAGCCCAGCCGAGCAGCAACATCACAAGGCCGCTGGGTGTATGAGGAGGGGGAGGCCCCATTGTCTGATCCAGCAGAGGAGGAGGATGAACAAGAGAACTACTAGCCAATGCACAACCTTGGCCTGAACTTTATTATTTTCTTATATTGGCCAGGTGTGGCCCTTTTTTTTGCTTACCAAAACCAAATTTTACAAAAAATATTTACCATATAAATATTTAATTTAGCCCACACTATGTCCATATATGTGTCACGTACACCAGTATGTGTGTGTGTGTCTGTGTGTGTGGGGTTATGTGGGTGTCATATAGGAGACATTTATGTCATATTCGGGGGCATGGTGCCTGTAATGGTCCAGTATGGTGACAGTTTACTATGTCACACCGTATAGCTCTAGGTAAACCATGGCCCAGTGAGATTGGTGACAACTAACATCACAAAATGAAACCTGTGTGTGTTGTAACAAGGGATGGCACAGGATGTTGGTGGGAAGATTTTAATGACATAAACAAATGTTGCTGAAACATTGCCATCACAAGCCAAAAACCTTGGTGAGGTTATGAGTAGCCAACACAGACTACCCACTTTCCCAATGTGGGACACTATAAAAAAAGAGGCCAACGTGGCAAAAAAAAAAACAGGTGCCAACATGCCAACAAATCTAGGGTCCAATGTGGACAACAGTCTTTAGGGTAGTATGTTCCCCTTATGGGGGGGGGTGAGGGATTAGGGGCCCTGCCGGACTGGGCTGTCTGTAGGGCATGTATGAGGGCACCCAAGTGGGTAAGGTGTTGCTGCCCTTCTTGGTATGCCCTCTCCAAATGCTGCTGTGCCTGCTGGTGAGCAATCAGCTGCACCTCAATGGTTGAGACACCTGAATGGGAAAGCAGGGCATTAGTGAGTTACCTGTGTATAGGTGGGTGGGTGTTTGACATACTTGTTAGTGATAATACGTACGCAGCACTGCACCATCCTGGGTCACATCTGGTGGAGATGGTGATGGGCTCACAACCCAGTCAACTGAACAGGATCCTTCTCCTTCATCCCAAAAAAACAAACAAACAGGATTCACATACATGTGTGTTGAGAACCCAACAGTAACTACATTTGCCAACTGGTAGCCCTTAGCAGACATTTACCACCATACACTGCAGCAGCAGGGTGAAGGGGAGGTTGTATGGCCACCAACACACATGTGCCCTCCGGGGCTGGTGGAGTCCCAGGTGGGGAGGGACTGGCTGGGTCCTCCGGGGCAGGTGGAGTCCCAGGTGGGGAGGGACTGGCTGGACCATCTGGGGCAGGTGGAGTCCCATGTGGGGAGGGACTGGCTGCTGGACCATCCTGGGCAGGTGGTGGGGGTGTCCCGGGTGCCAGTGGGGACTGTGGAGCCTCCACAGACACAGAGTCCCATCATCTGTAATGACAAACATGATAACAAACAAATGTAAGAAAAGGCACACAACAGAGGGAAAAAACCTTGTGTGTGTGTCTGATTTTAATGAGGGCGTGAAGGATACGGTCCAAGGTTATGGTGTGCGTATACCCTCTGGTGAGGGCCCACTCTGGTTTCCCACATTAGTCCAACAGCAGTGCCCACATATTTTGAATGTTACCTAAACCTTGCCTTAGCATGGTAGTTATTTGAATCTTAAAGGGAACCAACCACCCCCAATGACCCCCCCGGACTATTAATATGGCTCCCTACACCCAGCACATACATGTGCTGCAATGTTTTTTACTAAAAAAACTGCTTTTTAAAAGTAAAGATAATGCTTTATAAAGTTTCTACCGAAGGGACGGGTGGGCGTTACTTACATGGGGCTAAAGCCGAGATTCTGCTGCCACTCATCCTCCTATCTCCCCTCGCAGCAGTAACGGCCAGCCCTTTGTTCAGCGTCACAGCCTGGTGCACGGGATCTCATGCCCGTGCACACGTCATCAGCTACAGCCGGGTAGCGAGCGCACGCTCTGACTTCCATAGCTGAGCGCAGGAAGTCAGAGCGCGCGCTCGCTACCCGGCTGTAGCTGATGACGTGTGCATGGGCATGCGATCCCGTGCACCAGGCTGTGACGCTGAACAAAGGGCTGGCCGTTACTGCTGCGAGGGGAGAGAGGAGGATGAGTGGCAGCAGAATCTCGGCTTTAGCCCCATGTAAGTAACGCCCACCCGTCCCTTCGGTAGAAACTTTATAAAGCATTATCTTTACTTTTAAAAAGCATTTTTTTTTAGCAAAAAACATTGCAGCACATGTATGTGCTGGGTGTAGGGAGCCATATTAATAGTCCGGGGGGCTCATTGGGGTGGTTGGTTCCCTTTAAACACAAGAACAGCCAGTATGCCTCATGTGTTTGCAGCATGGGGGCCAACACATAGCATAGAGATTTGAGTCCGTGTTCTGTATTGTGATGATTGAGTACAACAATTGAATGTGTCACAGGTCACATATGTGCTGCAAGGTGTATTTGTGTGTTTTAACATCACATTATTGTGTTTTTGTCACCTTAGCAGTCAGGTTTTCACTATTTATGACCCAACACATATCAAGGACCACTGTAGCGTCACATTTGTCTGACAAATGTGTGTTTTAGACACCTTCATGTTGCAGTGTAACCAACATGCAGATGCACATTGGTGACAGCTCCACATGGTGGCTTAGCCCACTTATGTGTGATGTCCAATACTACATGATGTTTGTGTAGTGTTTGCAGGCTTCTGCTTGCCATGTGTGTGTTTGGCATTGCCACATATCACCACGCAGCCTGGCAATCTGGCACGCAGATCCAGAATGCAGCCTGGGACTTTGCTTAAGGCCGCAATCTTCTTCTGGATCTGCTTGCATGTCCTCTCAACCCCCAGCTTGTTGATCAGGGCCCGCTGGATCCTCCGTAGTATGCTGCGTTTGCGCAGCCTTGGGTGCCGGTGACGCTGGGCACACCAATAATCACGCTATCGGCGAGGTCTATGAGGAGCATTGCTCCTCCAGACCCCATGTGCAGCGCGCTGTGTGGCGGCCATAACTCCTCTCCTATGTGCACTAACCAAACAAACGTCATGACGTCATCACGCACACTAGCGCAGCGAACACATTAAGGACGCTAACAGGTAGCGTCGGGAGCAGGAGTAGGTAATCTAACCTCAGTGTCACCAATTCTCAACGATGAAATTCCCCCTTTTTGAATATTGGCATCACATTTACTATGCCCAGTCCTGTGGTACAGACCTGTTATTGGAATCGTGAAAATTAAAAATAATGGTCTGTCTATGACAATACTTAATTCCTGCAGTACTCAGGGGTTTATACCTTTCGAGCCCAGGGATTTGTCAAATTTAGTGATTTTTAGATGGTGCCGTACTTTCTGCTGGGTTAAGCAGGGGACATTTAATGAAGAATTTATAGTATTACTGATCATGTTGTCTATCATGGGATTTTCTTGTATAAATACTGTTGAAAAAAATGACTTGAACATATTGGCTTTTCCCCCATCCCCATCCACCGTTTCACCTTGACTATTTTTCAGGGGGCCAACACTCATTTTTCAGTTTCTGTTGATGTAGTTGGAGAATATTGTTGGATTATTTTTACTTTCTCTTGCAATGATCTCTGTCTTAATCTTTGCTACCATAATTTGCTTTTTACAGATGTTATTTAATGTGCTAGAATTATTTAATTCTTCAACATTACCTTCTTGCTCTAATTCTCTAAATACTTTCTTTTTGTCACTTATTGCGCCTCTTCTCGCTTTATTTAGCCATAGTGGTTTCCTCCTATTTCAGCATGTTTATTCCCATAGGGTATATATTGTGCACAGGCCCCATTCAGGATGCTAATAAACTTCTCCCATTTGCTTTGTGTACTTTTATGTCTCAGGACATCGTCCCAGTTTATTGCACTAAGATCATCTCTCAACCGTTGGAAATTTGCCTTCCTGAAGTTTAGTGTCCTTATAGCCTCTCTACTATAAATCTTATTAAAAGATACATGAAAACTTATAATTTTTTGATCACTATTACCCAATAACAACGCCTATGAAATAAACTTTAGAATTTCTGAAAACGCATTGTACATGTTGTTACATTTGTATCTGTATTTTAATAGACACTTGTTACCTAATGTGAAAATTGCTACTAATATAATTAACTTACCGTATATAGCGCTTCAGCTTGGATTGTTGAACTGTTTAAATGTAATGTTGTTACTCCTTGCTACTGTTTTCATTAGAATCACCTTGATGTCACCCGACAGTCCTTAGAGCTGAGATAAGTACTGAACACATGCATTCACTAATGAATAGTGCAGGGGCAGCCAAGACCTTCAAAATACTTTTACAGTCATTTAAAATGGTTTGGGTTAAGCACTCATTTCAAGGCCAGTAAAAATAATAAGTTCCAGTTCAGGCATTTTTCATTAGCTCATCATGATTCATTAACCACCATTCATTATTGCTGATTAATTTGCTCATGCTCAGACAAACAGATGAAAACCCTTTAACTTTTCAGTCAGATACAAGACCTATACCTTGGCAGATGTAAGTATAAGATACATTGACTCAATTTATAGGCCTTTTATGAGGATGATAAATTTACCAAATGTATAGACGTATTGTTTTTTAAGCCTACAATGACATTACAGTAATTAATGTTAAGTATCTATATACAGTGGAGGAAATAATTATTTGATCCCTTGCTGATTTTGTAAGTTTTCCCACAGACAAAGACATGAACAGTCTATAATTTTAGGGGAGGTCAATTTTAACAGTGAGAGATAGAATATAAAAAATAAAATACAGAAAATCACATTGTTTAAATTATATAAATGTATTTGAATTTTAAAGAGAGAAATAAGTATTTGATCCCCTACCAACCATTAAGAGTTCTGACGAGTAAAGGCCCCGTTACACGCTTCAATGATCGAACGAGCCGACCAACGATCCGACTTGACCCAGATCGCTTGAACGTCGTTCAATAATCGCTAGTGAAATGTCACATGTACAGATATCTTTAACGACGCAGCAACGATTCTGAGACAAGCGAACGATACTTGTGGTCGTTTGATCACCTATGTCCTTCAGTTCTGAATAGGCGAAGTCGTTAACGACATCATTCTCAAGGTGTCACACACCGATGCTACAGGTTGGACGGACGATCATCGTCTGGTTTTAGGTCCAGTTCAAAAACCTCCGATCAACGATCAGCTGACTTATCATTGATCGTTTCTACTTGTCACACGCAACTACGTCGTTGCTCCACCCAAAAAGCTGTGATGTACAAATGATATCATTAACAATATCGTAGCGTGTAACGGGCCCTTTAGACCCTTCTAATAAACTTGCTACCTTCATTAAAGACAGCTGTCTTAAATTTTCACCTGAATAAAAGACTCCTATTCAGACGCTCAATTAATCAATCAGACTCTAACCTCTACAACATGGGAAAGACCAAAGGGCTTTCTAAGGCCGGCTTCACACTGCGGCGTGATCCGGTCCGGTTCTGTCCCGAGGACCGGATCTGCACACAGGACTGGGGGGCTATTATGCCTTCTGGTCCGGTGTGCAGCGCACGCAGTTCCCGCTGCTGATAAGTGAAGCGGCCCTAAGGATGTCAGGGAAAAGATCCTAGACTTGCACAAGGCTGTAATGGCTACAAAACATTAAGTAAGACACTGGGTGAGAAGGAGACAATTGTTGGTGCAATACTAAGAAAATGGAAGAAATACAAAATAAGTGTCAATCGACATCGATCTGTGGCTCCATGCAAAATCAATTGGTTGCAACAACGTCTGAATTTTTTAAAATTTGTTTGTTCTTAATTCTTATTATTCTACGAAAACCAATAAACTGAATTTTGAAATTAAATGGTAGGTAGCCACCAGGTCCAGCCCCAGTGGATCTGTGTAGCACTACTGCTGACTCCAGGGGTCGGGCTCCAACGGACAGGCAAAGTCTCTGGTATATAGGTGCTGCCAGGCAGCTGCTGCTAGCAGGTGCAGGCAGAATGACGGCATGGCTAGGTGCAGCACGTATGATGGTACGACTGGAGCTGGCTTTTTCTGCGGGTATGATGGCATGACTGGAACTGGAGGGTGCAGCGGGTATAATAGCATAATAGGATCAATGGGTAGAGGCAATGAACTAGGACAGAGGAACAGGTTAATAGACACAGGTACGGGATACTGGACAGGGATTTGAGAACTAGCAATGTGTTTCTAGGAAATAAACTGTGTTGCTTAGGCACTTCCCATAAGGGGAATTTCCCTTAAGTACCCTGTACTTCTCAGCATGGGCTGAGAAGCACTTCCGGGTAGGGCGTGCTGGCCCTTTAAGAAAAGGGGGCGTGTCTCATGAACAGTCATCACAGAACCAGCGGAGGGATGAGTATGTTGAGGCCACCGTCTTCCTGCTGTGGTGCTACAGTACCCACTCTGATGCCCCAACTTTTCCAGACCTGCAAAATATCTCTTAGGAGAAAAGGGGCATTTACTGTATGTTCTCCATAGACTCCCACATCCTCTCTTGAAGACCAAAACCCTTCCAATCGATGAGAAAGAGGGGCCTACTTCCTCTCTTTTTCATGGCAAGGATGTGTTTACCTCAAAGATGTCATCTGCATTGACAGGAGAATGCAGGGTACCAGGGTTTTTGAAAGCAGCTCAAGATGACCGACTTGAGGACAGACACATGGAAGGAGTTCGGAATACAAAGGGTGATCAGAAGCTTTAGTTTGTAGGAGATGTAATTGATCTTTTGGTTCACTTTCAAAGGATAAATGAAGCGAGGACCCAGCTTTTAGGAAAGCATCTTGAGGTGGACGATGCTAGAAACGAGTCAAACCTTGTCTCCAGGTTGTAACGAGGGAGGATACAGACATTTCTTATCTGCTTGCTTTTTCATCCCACCAGAGGACCTTTTCAGAAAGACTTTGTTCTATGCCCATAATTCAGAGAAGGCCTTGGTAAGAGCATCAGCCACAGGGTTGCCGGAGGTTATAGTCACAGGAACCGGAATTTTGGGCTGCAGTCCATAAACTATGAAAAATGAAGAGTTAGAGGAGGATTTGTGGTGCCCTGCCAGTACAGGTAACCACAGACCTACCTAAAACATGGATGGATTTCCACAGTGGGTACCCCAAACACATACAACACCTTCCACTATACAAAGACTGGATTTGATTCACTAGGGGCGCCCCAAGACGTCAGCTACATCGAGCGACAACGAATCCCTTCCTAGACCCTGCAAATCAGCCCAGACAAAGTATGTCCGCAGCCAGTAGAGCATCCATCCCACCGAGTGCCGTAGCCCCAATCATGCCGATCTCGCTCCCGTATGTCCCGGGGCTAAGTGGTTACCCCAGTATGATGGCCGTCCAGATACCTTGTCAGCATTTAAAAGAAAGATTTGCAGCATGCTAGATATGTACGAAATGACCGGTAAGCAGAGGGCTGCTGGTGTATTGGGACATTTAACCGCTGCAGCAGAACGGGAGATTGAAACCTGGTCAGAGACTGAGCAAGAATCAGTAACCATAATCTTTGATAAGCTGAAAATTGCTTTTGAGGACTGTAATGAGACTGACATCCGAATGTGCTTTTACCACTGTTATCAGCAGCCGGAAGATGACATCAGAGCCTATGCCTGGCGTCTGCAGGAGAGCTGCGCGCTTTGAAACAAAACAGTCCTGCTAGTGTGCCGGATGAGAATAAGATGCTAATTGAGTAGTTCACCCGGGGACTGCGGTCACCAGAGGACAATAAAACCGTGCGCTGGTGGTCCCTAAGCAATCCGAATTCCGATTTTCACACTTTAAAGGACATGGCTATTAAAGGGTTACGACCCATAGAAACCCCTAAGGCTGCAATCCGGTGGTGGCGGAAGCAGCAACGCTCAGGCAACAGTAACGCCCGCTCCCCTACCTGCAGCTGAAAACATCATGCAGGCTACAACGTTCAACCAGATTGACAGCTTGTGCATCAAGGTACGCCAGCTGGGTGGGAACCTGGCCACAGTCATGGAAGCCCTGCAGCTGCAAGAAGAGCCTAAGTCTAAGCCTAAACCTAAGCCACTACCTTTGATCCAGCTTGCCGATAGCCCAGATGACGTCCCGTGGATGAAGGGCGGGAGGACCACGTCGGTTTGAGGGAGGACCTTCGACCTCTACAGCTCTACGGGAGAACCCATCTGTCGTCGCTACAGCAAGACTGGCCATATTGCAAAGTATTGTCCTTTAAACGAGCAAACCCTGGGGGCCAGGGCCAAACCTCAGGAGTAAACCAAACAGGCCCTTCAGACTGGTATGATACCTACATTGGACAAAGACCGTTCCTGTCTATCATACTGTAAAATGGGAAGGAAACGGTGTTCACAGTCGCGCTGCAGGATCCACTTATTCCAGGGAAGAAACTTCCTGGAATAAGTGGATCCTGGCAGCGCGGACTGGTGAACACCGTTTCCTTCCATTTTTACTGTGTGATTCCCGTGCAAGTGGTCGGTGGAGTCAGCAGCAGCCATCCGGATTATACATACATGTCTGCATACCAGTTGTGGGTCGCACAACTGAAATAGGTGAGTGGTTCCTTTATACACCTGATTGCCAGTGTCTAAGTGATAAGGCACTATTGCGCCTCTTGTTCCCTTCCCCCTTTTTCTTTCATTTGTCTATCATACTAGATGGCATCTCAACTCCGCCTTGTTGGACACTGGTCACAAGTTACACCATACACATATCCTTTATAAGAGATTCTGGTCATGTGATGAACTTAACCCACCAGACCCAAACCTCCCATTTATGCTTCCAATGGTGCACCACTTACCATAGTTGGGGTCAGAGAGGTGCCAATAAAAGTGGGGATGGTGGAGCTGGAAGACCAGGGGCTTATTGTGGCAACAAAATACCCAAATGATCGATATCCTTACATCATTCTCGGTACTAATGTTGTTAGTAATTGTTTGGGTGAAGTGTTGTTCTTACTCCAACAGATAGCGGACACTGCCAAACCCAGGCAGCGGAAGGTTCTCCAGAGAGAGATCAGAGCCCTCCTGCATCAACAACAGGTAAAACTGACCGGTGGTGAAATTGGTAGTGCACGGGTAACAGATCCAATTCCTATTGTGGTACCCCCAAGGAGTGAAATGATGATCTGGTGCCGAGCAGCTATAGGCCTAAGGGGTCAAGACGACCAGGGAGTAGTAGAGCCCGTCAGCTCAGAATACAGGCCTACACACTTGGCAGCCAGGGGGGTGGTCGATTAATGCAAGGGAGGGGTACCCATCCGCATCTTAAACTGTGGGAGGATGAGGTAAAACTACCCAGATATTCCACCGTTGCTAAGCTGTGCACTGTACACAACAATGAAATACAAGCAGTGGGACCCTTGACCCCACCAGATTCGGGGGAGGACAACAACTCCAAGGGACAGCTAGAGGACTGGCGTCAGTAGCTCCATGTTGGAACTGACTCCACTCCGACACATAAAAAGCATGGTGTCTATCGGGTAGTCCAGGAGTACAGGCAGGTATTTAGTAAGCATCCACTTGATTTTGGTAGGATGAAAGGGGTACATCATCATATACCCACAGGTACACATCCACCAATCAAAGAGCGATACAGGCGTATTCCACCAGCACATTATCAGCGTTCCAAAGAAATGTTGCAGGACATGAAAGACGCAGGGGTCATAAGAGATAGTTGCAGTCCCTGGGCAGCTCCACTAGTCCTGGTCAAAAAGAAGGATGGCAGCATGAGAATGTGTGTAGATTATAGGCGGATAAATCGCATAACACATAAAGATGCTTACCCGTTACCCCACATAGAGGAATCACTAGCTGCATTGAAGTCTGCTAATTACTTTTCAACCCTAGATTTCACTAGTGGGTATTGGCAGGTCTCAGTTGCAAAAGAAAACTGAGAGAAGACAGCATTTACAACTCCCATGGGCTTGTGTGAGTTCAATAGCATGCCATTCGGACTATGTAATGCACCTGGAACATTCCAGAGGCTGATGGAATGCTGCCTGGGGCACAAAAACTTTGAGACTGTACTAATCTACCTAGATGACATCATAGTGTACTCAAAAACCTATTAAGAACACCTGATACACCTGGCAGAGGTACTTGAAGCGTTATCCAAGTATGGGATGAAGCTTCAACCATCCAAATGCCATCTACTGAAGCCAAAGGTCCAGTATCCAGGTCACGTAGTTAGTTCTGAAGGAGTGGCACCAGACCCAGACAAGGTAACCGTCATTAGGGAATGGCCGGAGCCTAGAAGCATCAGGGAAGTACGTCAGATCCTGGGACTAGTAGGCTACTACAGGAGATTCATTAAAGAGTATACCAAGAAGGCAGCACCTTTATAAAAATCTCCTAGTAGGCCAGCCCAAGAAAGGCAAGTCGGGGGTCCTCCATTCGAGTGGGGTAAGGAACAGGAACAATCCTTCTAACAGATGAAAGAGGCCCTGACGGGTGAAGAGATCTTGCCTTACCCTGACTACAACCAACCGTTCCTGCTGTACACTGACGCCAGCAATGTGGGGTTGGGAGCTGTCTTAGCGCAGAAACAGAATGGCAAACAACGAGTGATTGCCTATGCCAGTAGGAAGCTTCATCCTACAGAGAGGAACCCTGAGAATTACAGTTCATTCAAGTTGGAGTTCCTGGCCTTGGTCTGAGCAATCACAGAGCGGTTCAAGCATTACCTGTCATCTGCAAAGTTCCCCTGCCTTCATGGATAATAATCCTTTAACACACCTGGAAACCGCGAATTTAGGTGCCATGGAACAATGCTGGATGGCCAGATTTCCAATTACCAGTTTACCATCAAGTACTGGGATGGCCATGACAATGCCAACGCTGATGCCTTGTCAATGATGCCTCACCTGGCAGATATGGGAGAAGATGTGGATGAGCTAGAAGAAGTAGAGCTACCCACATTCCATCGCCACAGAGCGTCCCAATGTCAGGAAGCCAACAGAAAATTCCCTGAAAGAACAATAAATCCATTATTGCATCACTTCGGTTGGAAGGAGTCCCAAGACAGTGACCCGGCTATCAGTTTAGTTAAAGGACTGGTAATCCAGGAAGGTTCCCGTCTCACTCCAGATGCTCCACCAGAGGCAAAACACCTATGGAGCGAAAGAAGCAAAGTCTTCGTCTACCAGGAAAAGCTTTACAAACGTTACATCAATCCCAGAACCCATGAAATGGTCTGGCAAATAGTGGTGCCAAAGAAGGATGTCCAGATAGTGCTGAATGCATGTCACAACCAAACAGGACACTTTGGATGGAAGAAGCTCGAGATGATGCTCAAAGACAGATTCTATTCGGTTGGCATGAGAGGATCCATAGAGAGATGGTGTAAAAACTGTGGACCATGCAACTTAAGGAGAAAAGATTGATAAACTCAAGGAGCACCACTCCAGCCAATTGTAACAACTCAACCACTACAAATAGTAGCCTTAGATCATGTGAAATTAATGCCAAGCAGATCAGGTTATACCTACGCCTTAACAATGGTAGACCACTACTCAAGATTCATGGTAGTTGCTTCATTGAAAGACTTAACAGCTGAAACTGCAGCAAAGACCTTTCAAACCTATTTCTGTAGACCACACGGGTATCCAGAACAGGTACCGACTGACAGAGGTTCTGCATTTGAAGCTGAAATTTTCCAAGAATTTTGTCCTCTTTATGGGTGCAAGAAGATAAGTACCACACCGTACCATCCACAATGTGCAAAAAGATTAACAACATCGGTATAGACATGTTAAAAACATTGCCTTTGAAAGAGAGAAATTAGTGGCCTGACAAATTGCCTGACTTCGTGGACATGTATAACAACATACCTGTGAGTTCCACCAATTGCACACCAGCTTATCTAATGAGAGCACGTTCTGGAAAGTTACCAGTTGACTTAGAAATGGGAATCGTAGAACCAGAAGCAGAAACATCCAATTCTGACTGGAACACCACTCGTCAAAAACAGTACAAACTAATCCAAGGCTGCGTTGAAGATCATCTCATTAAAGCCAGAGAGAAACAGGAAAGAGACTTCAACAAAAGTGCACAAGCTGAACCCTTAACACCAGTAATGCCTGCGTCACACTAAGCGAGATCGCTAGCGAGATTGCTACTGAGTCACAAATTTTGTGATGCAACAGTGACCTCAACAGCGATTTCGTTATGTTTGATAAGTAGCAGCGATTAGGCCCCTGCTGTGAGATCGCTGATCGTTACAAACCGTTCTGGACCATTTTTTGGTCATTGTGCTCCCGGTGGGCAGCATGCTGTGTTTGACAGGGAAAACGACCAACGATCTCAATACTATGTCTTAGAGTGATAGGGTCCTAACAACCTTTGTATCATTGCTGCGTCGCTGGTGAGATCTGACTGTTTGACACCTCAACAGCGATCATGTAGCGATGCACCAGCGATTCCTACCAGGTCGGATCGTTGTCGGGATCGCTGGTGTGTCACCAAGTGTGACGGGCCTTAACAGTTGTACTTAAAAGAAAGAGGAGGTGTCATAAACTTGACGATCAGTGGGAGAAAGAGCCCTATACTGTATTAGACTCCAACTTTGATAACACCAAAACCTGTTTAGTCAGTAAAGATGGAGGAAAAACAACCAATACAGTGTCAAGAGACCACTTGAAAGCTTGTCCAGAACAGTTGAGGATACAAGAAAACCAAGAAGAGGAAATACCTTGTAAACCTCCAAACCAATCAAAGGAAAAAGTGATTTATACCATCCTTGGACACTTTCCAGAAGATCAGCCCCAATGTGAAGGAGCAGTGATAGTCCCCGTTATTCACTTTTAGCAACCTCAAGAAGGACAAAGTACACTGGAAGAAAATTCAAGAGTTCCAGAAGTACTAGTTCAATAAGAAACACCTGTTGTCAGAGAACCAGAGGATCTGCAATCGGTGCAACTGCTAACCCTCTAGTGAGACTGTCGGGGTCGTTGCGACAATACACTCCTTCACCAGTCATTCCAAATCAAACTAAGAGCATGGGGTACCCAAGTAAGAATGAGTCAGACAAGGTATTCTGGTTCAATCTCAGTGCATGCTCAGCCACGGTCACAGCAACTAACTTTATTTCCGGGTACACAGCATTTTATACTCTAGAGACCAGGCGTGAATTGGCCAGGACAAGGTGGGATTAGATGGGGTTAGGTGGGGTTAGGCTAATATATCTATCTCTGTTAGTAATAATTAGTCCTTTGTCTTCTCTGCTGAGTCCATCCTTCTTCTTGACACGGTGCCATCTCTGGGCTTCTGGTATGTTTCCTGATACTCCTTGGCATAGGCATCCAGAGGACAGCTTATCTTCTCAGTTCTCATCCATCTCAACACAACAGTATCTTCTTTTCAGCAGACAGATATATCTATTGGATACTAGATTAAGGGAAAAACTTATTGTTTCTCATCTAGAGCATTAGTAAAAATATAAAATATAAAAGTATATAAGGAAAATATAAGTCAGTGGAAAACGTATTTTCTACCTTGACAAGACTAAGGCCATGCAGACGGTTACCTGATTTACTTACATTTAGTACATCACCTGAGACACCAACTCTACGTAGATTCAGTCATAGTAATCAGGGTCAAGTCCCATCCAGGTATGGAGATTGAATGCAGTAGGTACAATATGTCATTGCAGAAAGGTAACATGTAAATAGAAATCAGTCTTGTACAGTACATGTAAATAGTAGTGTACAGAAGGGTGGAGGAACTGGGCCTAGCCCCATGCACCTTAAGTTGGGAACAGAAAGTGCCTGGGGTGGAGAGGAGGTACCAGGTCTCATAAGCAGAGACACACATAGGGAAGATGTATGGTTTACAAGTGTAAAGGACTTATTAGACTTTTGAGAGACTTTAACCCCTTTTTACCCGGAGCTTACAGAGACTATACTGTAAAGACTCTCTGCAACATCTTCGCCGGATTCTTCCCTGTTTTCAGGACCATAGTCATAGCACTGTTTGTGACAAAAACTTCTTTTTACAGCTTGCAGAGGATGGACTGCACTGTTTTGACATTTTTCCAGTGGTTTTTGTATATTTTTTTCCTTTTGAGACTTTGTATATAATACCAGTTATTGTCATTAATGTAATGTTTATTTGCTTGTTGTTTGTAAAAATGTTTCAGTGCAGGAGTACTGATCTTACCAAGGGGGGAATGTGGCACCCTGCCAGTACAGGTAACCGCAGACCTACTTAAAACATGGATGGATTTCCACAGTGGGTACCCCAAACACATACAACACCTTCCACCCCAGACCTGTAGGGGGAGCCCCACTTGCTGCCTTTAAGAAAGATCCCCTATAAATACCAAGGCTGGGGGCGGAGTTACTCAGAGTGTGAAGACGTCCTGGTGTGTCGGAGCCGCGCTAGGCCCAAGCCTGTTGACAACCGAACAGTTAGCAGCCTAGCCAGCGCAGGGACCTAAGAGTCAGGTCAAAGGCAAGGTGTAAAGTCACAGAGAAACAACAGTTTGGGGGCAGAGGAGCCATACCGGTTTACCCCAGAAAGCCACCCGGACACCGGAGTCCGAGACTGCAGGAGAGCATTTAGCCCAGCAGAGATACCGGTTCATTGTGGAGATTCCAGTCTCCCGGGCATCTGTGTAGCAACCAGGAAGGCAGCCAGGCACCGCAGAAGAGGATACAGCGGTAGTCCACACGAAGGTTTCCCACTACAACACACAGGTGACAGAAGAGCAGAGGAGGCCAGGCCAAATTACACACAGGTCAGGGGCTTCAAAAAAGGAAAAGAGACGAGGAGGCCTTATACCCACTCATTGTGGAGATCCAGAAGTGTTTCCAGACCACCGGAGAGTACCCTGGACATTACCTGCAATCCCACCAGTAAAGGTACAGAAACAACTTATGGTGTGTGTGTCGATTCCTCAGTCCCTGACCCCGTCCACTATGGAGGCTGCCACAGCTGCTGGGCAGCACAGCCAACTACCTGCATCAATCCCTGTCAGCTCATCACAGCCCCGGGGACCATGCTCCACCTTGAAAGAAAGTCCTTGTCTGTTAGTTACCAAAGTCCAAGAAAACTCTGTAGACAATTCTTCTAAAGCAGGGGCTGGGTTTATTATAGAGATTGTGACAAAGCAGATAGGATACAAAGCACGGTGACACGCGCAGGTGTCCAGACACAAGATGGTATCACGATTCTGGCATTGTGGTCTGGCCCCAAACTATGGCATCAGGGCTTTTTATACATATTTAAAACTAGGAGGTTACCTTTTGAAAAACAGGCGTTAAAGGTGACTTCATAGAGGCGTGTGTATATAAGAACAAAGAGAAAACAAAAGTTCAGTATGAGAACATCACTACTAATTACATTACAAGCTATACATCTGTATTCAGCTTATCTATGATCATTAATCTCATCATGGCTCTTAGAAGATACATAACTCTTAAAATATTGACAGATAATAAGTTCTGTTTCAAATTACCTGGATTACTCTTTTGCCGATCTCCCTACATCTCACCATGAAAAATAACAAAAAATACACAATATACTCTTCATAAGCTTCTGAGTGCATAGAACAGATCTAATTAGCTTCTCTCTGCTGGCTAATCACTCTGAGATCATTTTTTTCTGCTTATCTAGCTTCAAAGCCCTGTATACTCAATATCAACTATATACAAAATGGCTGTTCAGAACAACATCATGGCAGCTATTCTCTAACACACCTGTGGGGAGCTTTACCACCCAGCTGCCTGTCCATCATCCCCGGAGGCCCACAGCAACACTGGTGCATTCATCAGAAACCACAGGTGGCGTCACAACAAACTTATTCTCTTTTTTCTTTTATTCCCTTTCTATATTTCCCAAATTTTTGGGCCGACCACCAGGGCTACGGGTCCGGGCGGGCCACCAGTGACATCCCTCCAACTCCAAGCCCGGGTTCCGAGTTCCCATAGACCCCTGGGTGAGTCAGATTCACTTACATGATTATTATATCAGAACTCTGCCCCGTGTAGAATTATGAGCCAGTCACTGTAATTTTCAATGACCAAGGAAATTCATGAGGATCTGATTGACCTGCTCCACTTGACCATTGGACTGTGGATGGGTAGGAAGACGAAAAGTCCAGAGATCCAGTAATTTACAGGTAACCCTACACAATCAAGATGTAAACTGGACGCCTCTGTTGGACATAATGTGGAGGGGTAGACCATGCGGACGGAAGACGTGCTGGATGAAGTGTTCTGCCAGACTGGGCACAGTTGGGAGACCAGACAACTGGATTAAGTGAGCCTTCTCTTGGAGAATCTGTGCACTACCAAGACAATGGAGCAACCCAAAGACTCTAGCAGATCGGTGATGAAGTCCATAGATATGTGCTGCCAAAGAACAGATGGCATTGAAGAGAGAAACAGACGACCATCAGGAAAATTTTTAGGATTTTTGTTTGGGGAACAGGAAAAACAAGCTGAAACAAAGTCCACCATATCTTTGTGCAGGATAGGCTAACAGAAGTGATGAAAGATGAGAAGAATCGTCTTCTTCTGAGACCAGCCAATTTAGAGGAATGACCCCATTGCAACACAAGCATCCTGTCTGCTTCTGCAATAGAAGTGTGACAGAAGGTGGCATCAAGGACAACTTGACCGGAGCTACAGTAAGCACCTTGGAGGGCAGTATAATATGCTAAGGCTTGTCCTCCTGGTCAACTGTTTGAAAGAAACAAAAATGACAGCTGCACTCTGAATACTAAGTTATGCAATAATGAATATACATGAAAATGAACTGGCATTATAGCTAAAGAGATATATATATAAAAAATGAGAGTAGTCCCAGAGATACCCCCCTTGGTTCTGAGTTACTGTAATAACATTACATAGGTTTTATGGCCCTTTGTGTAGTGGCAATTATGTGAATGGCAGACTTAATCTAATATCATTGTACTGATCTACTTCTCTTACATAAAGTAATAATTTGTTCAGGCTACGTGTGGCAATATTATCGGGAATCTAGACCACAAAACCAAAAAAAACAAGTTTAAAGGTACCGTCACACGCGGCAATATGGCTTCCATATCGCCGGCAATTTGACGTGAGCGCACATATTTCGGGAACATTTTTGCACATCGATGCCATCGCCCTGTCACACATAGAGATCTCACCTGCGTTCTACAGTGATCCTGCTTTCTGGAAATTGGCTGCAGAAGACTGGAATCAATTTCCCTTTTCCACATCGCCGTGTCACATGCCACCATCTCTTCAGCGATGTGGGTGTAGAGTGTGAGTACGGCGAGGAGACAGGCGTGCCAGAGTGTTTTTCAACGCGCCCCTACCACTCCGAATGGCCGACACAACTGTGTAACCATTGGTCAGCCTTGTCACGATGTCTGCGCACTACATGACGCATGTGTCCTTTCTACTATATAGCTATTCAAATATGGCGCCTTAGCCATGGCCAGCCAATGGGAACGCCAGAGCGACCACCAATCACGGCAAACGGGGTGAGCCAAGCAGAACGCTCAGGCACACCTCTGGAATTGCTTCCAGATAGTCTAAGCTCGCTTTCTACATCGCTATTGCCCTGTCACAAGCCAAGATGCGCAGAAATCGCCTGGTGGTTATTGCCTGATTTCTCAGCAGAGCAGGGCGATCAGGCGATGCTCCACCGGCGATTTCTCGCCGTAAAATCGCCCTGTCTCACGCCACTAAGCACAGGCGATGTGGTTTCCACATTGCCGAAATATATGAATTTACAGCGATATGGAAGCCATATCGCTGCGTGTGACAGTTCCTTAATGCTGCACAAAATTTGAAGTGAGACTCTATCTATTCCAAAACATTATTCCAGTGGCACCAAAGAATGGTACACTGTACTTAATATACCCAGTTAAGAAATTTTACACATAAATAACTATAGAAGAAGCAAAAGCAAGGTAAAGCTTGTCCTTAACAACATTATTAATAAGTATTTGTTGATTTATATGTGTGATATGAAATGTTAATGTTCTGTTACAATAATCAACATCATAAAGTACCTGTGACACAACTCTTCAAATTAGGCATTCCTGTTGACTTATAGTGTTCAAGAAATGACCATTTTTGTATTCGTAACCATCGGTCAGCCGCGGTTTTTTTCGCTGCCGCACCTGCCGCAAGTGCAAAACCGCACTTGCCGCACCTGCCGCAAGTACGCCTATACTTTGCATTGCGTTTACCGCAACCGCGCCGCAAGTGGAGCCGGTATGCGGTAATTGCGGCAGATGCGTTTTTTGCACCGCATCTGCCGCAAATTTCAAAAAACGCTGATGTGAAAGGGCCCGTACAGGAAAAGTGTTCAGTGAGAAAATTACATTTTATACCCCTTGGTGCCACTGGCATCCTGTCATAGGTTCAAAGCAAGGAGCTGTTACAGTCACCGTTCACTATAAAGTGAGAGTGCAGTAATAACTGGCCTAATACATTTGTATTGGAGGGACATGTGTGGCATTTGCATTTTCATCACGATCCGGCACTTCTGGCACTTCAGGCACTGGACAAATACCGCTACTAACTGCGGTTTTAAGATAAGCCAGAAGTGCCAGATCACGATGAAAATGCAAGTGACGCACATGTCCGGAACTCCTATACAAATGCATTGCACAGAACAGAAAAAGAAAATGTATCCCTAAAACCCCCATCGGTACAGAAACACAGTACAACTACCCTCATCAGTACAGAAATCCATAAGCAGAAACACCAACAGTACATAAAGAGCGCATCACAACACCCATTAGTACAGAAATACATGACAAGACCCAAACGCAGTACAGAAATACATCACCGTAGTAACCACCAGTTGAATACATCACCAGGACCACCATTAGTATATGAATAAATCAACAAGACCATCATTAGTACATAAACCATCAGAACCACCATCAGTACATGACTAAATCACCAGGGCCACTATTTGTATATGAATTTGAGAACCAGGACTACTATCAATACCTAGTACAGCAATTGTAATGTTAGGTCAGACCTTTATATAATTGTACTGCATGAACCTCCAACTGCCAGTATGTTCTTAATAATGGTAAGAAGATACAGGGAGTTGTTGTAATCGGTCATCAGACTGCAGACCGTACAGGAGCCACAGCACTGATGAGATGTAGGCAGGATCACAAAAACATTTACATCCAGGTACCTTGTAGGTGACATCTTCTCTGGTTGGAGTAATTATCTTTCTTTCTCTTTCTTCATCTTGTCCAGATGCCATGATGACTCTTCATATTTACAGCTCGTCTCTGCACACTTCCATCTTCTCCAGTCTTCAGCAGTACGTCCCGGCATGATGCCTTTAAAAATAACAGAATTATTATAATGCTCCTGAATAAAAAAAAAATCTGCTCTACAAGGTGCCCCTGGATAAACATGATTTACACACTGTCCCTCTTATGGGACATGCTCTCCACACTGTCATCTCACACTGTGTCCCCCTATACTGGCCAGTCTCTATAATATGTCCCCTCATCACACTCCCCCACCACAGCATTATGTCCTTTCCTTGCTGCACCCTCACATTATACTCTCATGCAGTCCCATGTTTTCTACCTCTATGATGTCTCCTCGAATATTTGCTCATTCACTCTCCTTATTATCTGCATATATGCAGACAGACATGGAGACAAGCACACATACACATACAGGCATGCACATACACTTACAAGCAAACACACATACACATACAGGCATGCACATACACATACAGGCATGCACATACACATACAGGCAAACACACATACACATACAGGCATGCACATACACATACAAGCAAACACACATGCACATACAGGCATGCACATACACATACAGGCAAACACACATACATGCATAACCAAGAAAAAAAAAGAAAAGAGAGTAGTTAAAGAGATGCGTACACCAGATAATAGAGTAGATTTCTAAAAAAAAAAAAAAAAAAAAACACATTTTATTATATACTAAAGGGACATATAAAAACATTAAAAAACATAATATGATGACAATAAGCAACTGCAGAAAGAGCCCTCCTAGCATAAATATACGGTACTAATCACAGGACAATACAATAAAGCAGTAGCACTGATAGGTGGCAGAGCAGTTAGTGCTCATATGCTCATAGAATTCTATGGAAAGTCAAGAGCGATGAATACAGGACTAGATTCCAGCACACAGATCTGGTATGGGGATCTTGCCCTGCCCATTTACAGTTTTTTCTGGTCATTTTTATAGTTCTGCCTTGACTTTCCATAGAATTCTATGAGCACTAACTGCTCTGCCACCTGATTATAAGACGCACCCCCAAATTTGGTGAAGGAAAAGAGAAAAAAGTAATTTTTAATGTTAAATGGGGTCCGACTTATAATGCCAGTGTCCGTCTAACAAATCATATAGCGTATATGTCCCTCATAGCACCCTCATCCTGGTACATTGTCCCTCATCCTGGGATATAGCCCCCATCCTTAAATTAGCCCCCTTAATCTGGATATGGCCCCCTTATATTGGATAGAGGCCCTTGTGCTGGCACACAACCCCCAGTGATGCCACATGTCCCCCATGGCTGGCACACGTCCCCCATGGCTGGCACACATCCCCCATGGCTGGCACACATCCCCCTGTGCTGGCACGCATCCCCCATGGTTGGCGCACGTCCCCTTGTGCTGGCACACGTTCCCCATGGCTGGAGTACATCCCCCGTAGCTGACACACTTCCCCCATGGCTGGCACACGTCCTCCTGTGCTGACACATGTCCCCTATTGATGGTACTCATCCCCCATAGCTGGCACACTTCCCCCGTGGCTGGCACACGACCCCCATGGCTGGCACACGTCCCCTGTGACTGGCACATGTCTCCCATGGCTGTCACATGTCCCCCATGACTGGCACATGTTCCCCATGGCTGGCACATATCCCACATGGCTGGCACATGTCCCCTATGGCTGACACACATCCTCTTTGGCTGGTACACGTCCCCTGTGGCTGGCACACGTCCCTTGTGACTGGAATATGTCCCCCGTGGCTGGCACACATCCCCCGTGGCTGACACTCATCCTCTCTGGCTGGCACATGTCCCCTGTGGCTGGCACACATCCCCTGTGGCTGGCACTCACCCTCTATGGCTGGCACATGTCCCCTGTGGCTGGCACACGTCCCCCATGGCTGGCACACGTCCCCTGTGGCTGGCACTCGTCCTCTATGCTGGCACATCTCCCCTGTGGCTGGCACACGTCCACCTTGGCTGGCACACGTCCCCTGTGGCTGGCACTCATCCTGTATGGCTGGCACATGTCCCCTTTGGCTGGCACATGTCCCCTGTGGCTGGCACACGTCCCCCATAGCTGGCACATGTTTCCTGTGGCTGGCACATGCCCCTGTGGCTGGCACTTGTCCTCTATGGCTGGCACACGTCCCCTGTGGCTGGCACATGTCCTTTATGGCTGGCACACGTCCCCTGTGGCTGGCACACGTCCCCTGTGGCTGGCACTCGTCCTCTATGGCTGGCACATGTCCCCTGTAGCTGGCACACGTCCCCATGGCTGGCACACATCCCCCATGGCTGGCACACGTCCCCTGTGGCTGGCACTCATCCTCTCTGGCTGGCACACGTCCCCTGTGGCTGGCACATGTCCTCTATGGCTGGCACACGTCCCCTGTGGCTGGCACACATCCACCATGGCTGGCACTCATCCTTTATGGCTGGCACACATCCCCTGTGGCTGGCACTCGTCCTCTATGGCTGTCACATGTCCCCTGTGGCTGGTACTCGTCCTCTATGGCTGGCACATGTCCCCTGTGGCTGGCACACGTCCCCTGTAGCTGGCACACGTTCCCTGTGGTTGGCACACATCCCCCCTGTCTTGGCTATGGCCCCCATGCTCTTTCCTCACCCTCCATCAGCGTTGTCCTTCGGGTCTCTCCTGCCGCTGCACTCCTCCACTTCCTGCTTCTCAGTGCCGGTCATGTGATCAGCACAGCAGAGAGACATAGTCTCTGGTGCCCGATCATAGCGGCAGCAGGGAGAGCGGGGAGTGAGGGGGGAGACAGAGGGAGAGCAGCGCTGGGGGAGGTAAGTAAAGCTTTTTTATTTTACTCTGGCCAGCAGCGTGGGGGGCCATATCTAACATAGGGGGGGCATGTGCCATCACTGGGGGGGGGCACTGAGGCACATATAATATGCGCCGCTCCCCCAGCCCATCACTGCGGTGCGGCTTCAGCACCATGGTGATGGAGAGCGGCTATGCATATTATATGAGCGGAAGCAGGAGGTCTCTCGCTGCCTCATGCAGCCTCCACCAGCCCTCCCCAACCTCCCCCAGCTCCCAGACAGGCTCCAGAGCCCTATCACCTCCCCTGTAGTATAATCCACCTAATCATTAGATAATGTGGCCGGTGGTCCTGAACTGCTGATAAGTCTCCAGCCCGGGGGGCATATACCTCCCTGCCATACTGCCCAGTCTGCCCCTGCCTAGTCCCTTGCTGGCCCTGATGTTAACCCTAAATAGGGAGATGGCCAGTGGGTGCACTAGTCCCAACTTCTGCACAAATAACAACATGACAGGAAGGGGTGTCAGACAGGGAAGCAACAAAAATAACTTTATGCCTGCTGCCACTCCTAACATCCTCTGACGAAGCTGCACAGGTCAGTACACAGCACATGCTTACTGAATGCAAGCCCTTGTTATGGCATTCATGTGTAGCAGGGAAGCACAGCCCTGGTAGATTGATGTGCAGTGATATGCAATTTGTAATACTATGATCAGGGCTGGTGCAACAATAATATGCTGTGTGTGGGGATATTGAAGTGATAGATACCAGTGATGCCAGTTGTTAATTGCAGCCTCACAGATATATTAGACAGCTTGTACTGACTGTATCAGGGACTTGTTGGTCACCTATTAACAGGCGTATACACTGTAGACCCCGGTACCACCATGAACTCTGGTAATATTGTTTATTTGTTAATATTTACCCTACTGAGGGGTCCACAACAGGGTATACTCTCACTATAATATATACGTGATTATTCAACAGGGTGTTTTAACCTTGAGTTGTTTCTCTGACTATATAGTGTTAGATTCATGTAAGAGGTCTGTGAACCCTCATAGATAGTGGTATTTCATTGTAAAGCTCAGAGAGACTATACTGCTAGCTGGAGTGATACACTCTCACTTCCAGATTGACTGATCCCCTGACCTAGGAGTGACCTCCTATGCTTCCTATACATTAAACTCTGAGCCCCGCTGGGTCCTGATTTATTTATTTACTTTTGACTGTCTATGCTGATGTATAAATTGCTGCAATTAATTTGTTTGATCGGACATTTGTCATATATAATGGTGCCCTTGTCTGGTTTCATTACCAATTTTAAATGGTTTTAACTTCCCTTTGTCTGTACACTGTTCCAATAAAATTTTGTATATATTTTGTAGTATTACAGGTGTGCTCCCATACTTTCTTATATGTCATGTCTCTTTCTGCTGTTTTCATGTGTTGTTGTCATGACATGGTGAGCACCCACCTTTTTATTTGAATAGAACCTTGTGGTGCTCCTCCTTCTCCTAATTATTGCTGCCACTCCTAGACAGCAGATTGCTTGGCATTGATCAGCTTATCCAGAATAGTACCTTCACCTCAGGTAGCTAGGCCAGGAATGAAGTTCAATCATTAGCAAGGAATGCTGGAACATGTGAACATATAAAGGACATGAGAGTGATCACAAAGTAGCCACACCTGGGAAGAGAACTATGGAGTATTGCAGCAACAGAAACTGACATTAATTCCTACAATGTCAAAGGAAAGAAACATTTAAAATGAAGTCTCAATACAGGAATGAGACACAGGTCCCAAACCTGTCACAAGTCTCCAAAGTAAGAAAGACCATCGTGATACTATGTCTCCATTCTGCTATATATGAGCCCATCCTGGTATATGTGTCCTCCATCATGGTATATATGGTCCTCATCTTTATATATATGATCCCAATCCTTTTTATCATGGATCCCCATCATAGTATACATGATCCCCATCCTGGTATGGATGTGCTCATCCTGGTATACAGTATATGTCCTCATTCCAGTATATAAGTCCCCCATCTAGGTATATATGTCCCCATCCTGGTATATATGGCCCTTCCTTGTATATATGCCCACATACTGATATATATGGTCCCATCCTGGTATATATGTCCCCTGATGGTATATATGGTCCCCAGCCTAAGATATATATGGCCTATATGGTCACCATCCTGGTATATATGGTAAATATGGTCCCCATCCTGGTATATACGTCACGATTCTGTTATTTATGGTCCATATGGTCCATATCCTGGTGTATATATATCCACATCCTTGTATATATGGTCCTCATCCTGGTATATATGGTCCATATCATTCTCATTCTAATATATACAGTATGTCCCCAACATGGTATATATGGTCCTTATCCTGGTATATATGGTCCATATGGTCCTCATTCTGGTATGATTGTCTCTATTCTGTCTCTAATGCATAATTAAAAACAAAAACATGCTACTCACCTTTCCTTCACTTCCATAGCTTACATCGGAGAGCACGCCATGGAGCATGATGTCATTGTCGTGCACTGCCCCCTGTTGCGGTAATGCTGACATCAGCTGCCACTCACTATTTTGCGGACAGCGTGTATCACAATGGAAGAACTTAATTGGTCTGTGCTGCAATGCATTTGAGCTGGATGTGCGCGCTGCTGCGGCCCCTTACAGAGGGGGTGTGCACGTGCACAGGGCTTTGAGTAGGAGTTTTAAAGGGCCAGCGGCACATTTTGCAGTTAAGTATTGCCGGCGCAAAGCAGACATATGCCCGCCTTGCCAGATTGTCAGTCTGTATCCTTAGCTCTCACTCTACTGAGAAAATGGTTTATATGTTTCTATTTAATTGTGTGGAGACATTGGTAAATATATCTACTATATAATTGTCTAATGTTGTCTGTCTGTCACGGAAATCGTGCACCAGACAGAGGCCGCTCATTGGTGCCCACCGGAGGCGGGCACCAATGAGCGTGGACTATGCAAATAGTTTGCAAATTTGCAGCCCGGTCGACGGTGGCCGCAGCGCGCGCGAGCCTGCAGGGAGCTGACCGTGTTAGCCGGTCAGCTCCCGGCTGGCGAGCCGCTGACCGGAGCTCAGCCACGGGTACCTGTGGCACAGAGGTCCGCAGCTCGTCAGCGGCTCGTCCATCGGTTTGAATGCCGCTCCTCTGATTGGTCAGCGCTGAACGCGGCAACCAATCAAAGAAGCTGCGCGCGGTTTGAATGCCGCTTCTCTGATTGGTCGCCGCGTTCAGTGCCGACCAATCAGAATAGTGGTGCTCGTAATGGCGCACGTTGTATTTCAAATATGGCGACATGACGAGCGCCGCTATTCTGATTGGACGGCGCTGAACGCGGCGACCAATCAGAGAAGCGGCATTCAAACCGCGCGCCGCTCCTCCCAGGTGGCGAGCCGCTGACTTCTGTGCAGCAGTAGCATTCAAGCCGCGCGCCAAGCCGAAGTACTCTCCTGATAGGTCGCCGCGGCGACCCATCAGAAGAGTGCTTCGACTTGGCATGCGGTTTGAATGCCGCTCCTCTGATTGGTCAGCGCTGAACGTGGCGACCAATCAGAGAAGCTGTGTGCGGTTTGAATGCCGTTTCTCTGATTGATCAGATTGATCAGAATAGCGGTGCTCGCAATGAAGCACATTATATTTCAAATATGGCGGCATGGCGAGCGCCGCTATTTTGATTGGTTACTGCGTTCAGCTCTGACCAATCAGAGAAGCAACATTTAAACCACGCGCCGCTCCTCTGATTGGCCGCCACATTCAGCAGCGACCAATCAGAATAGCGGTGCGTTCCATGGCGCCATATTTGAAATACACTGAGCACATTGTATTTTAAATATGGCGCCAGGGCGAGCGCCGCTATTCTGATTAGTCACTGCTGAACACGGCGACCAATCAGAGAAGCGGCATTCAAACCGCACGACGCTTCTCTGATTGGCCGCCACGTTCAGCAGCGTGGCGGCCAATCAGAGGAGCGACGCTCGGTTTGAATGCCGCTTCTCTGATTGGTCTGCGCTGAACGCGGCGACCAATCAGAATATCAGCGCTCGCCATGCCGCCATATTTGAAATACAATGTGCGCCATGGTGAGTGCCGCTATTCTGATTGGTCGGCGTTGAACGCGGCGACCAATCAAAGAAGCAGCGTGCGGTTTGAATGCCGCTTCTCTGATTGATCGCCGCGTTCAGCGCCGACCAATCAGAATAGCGGCACTCGCCATGCCGCCATATTTGAAATACAATGTGCGCCATGGCGAGCACAGCTATTCTGATTGGTCGGCACTGAAAGCGGCGACCAATCAGAGAAGTGGCATTCAAACTGCGCGCCGCTTCTCTTATTAGTTTTCGACAGCCGCGGCCACCAATGAACATCACGATATTCAACTTACGATATTGGCGCGCAATTTGAACTGCCACTCATAGTGTGACACAGTTCACTCCTGTTTACAAGGTCTGTCAGTCAGTGTGACACAGTTTACTCCTGTATACAAGGTCTGTCAGTAAGTGTGACACAGTTTACTCCTGTATACAAGGTCTGTCAGTCATTGTGACGCAGTTTACACCTGTATACAAGGTCTGTCAGTCAGTGTGACATAGTTTACTCCTGTATACAAGGTCTGTCAGTCAGTGTGACACAGTTTACTCCTGTATACAAGGTTTGTCAGTCAGTATGACGCAGTTTACTCCTGTATATAAGGTCTGTCAGTCAGTGTGATGCAGTTTACTCCTGTATACAAGGTCTGTCAGTAAGTGTGACACAGTTTACTCCTGTATACAAGGTCTGTCAGTCAGTGTGACACAGTTTACTGCTGTATACAAGGTCTGTCAGTCAGTGTGACGCAGTTTACTGCTGTCTATAAGGCTGTCATGTCAGTGTGACGCAGTTTACTGCTGTATACAAGTTCTGTCAGTCAGTGTGACGCAGTTTACTCCTGTCTATAAGGCTGTCAGTCAGTGAGACGTCCTTCACTCCTGTCTACAAGGCTGTCAGTCAGTGTGACGTCCTTCACTCCTGTCAACAAGGTATGTCAGTCAGTGTAATGTCCTTCACTTCTGTCTACAAGGCTGTCAGTCATATTGTGATGAATTTCACTCCTGTCTACTAGGTCTGTCAGTCAGTGTGACAATTCATTGTGTATGACTTGCATTATGGTTAAATATTCATAAATAAACTATATACGTATTCTAGACTACCCGATGCTTTAGAATCAGGCCACCATCTAGTACTGTATATATTTATATATGTTTTTGTTTTTACTTACTATTGTCTAATTTTCTGAATGAATATTTTTTCGTATTTATATAAGGCTAAATAAAGGGCCTTTGACCAGGAGAGTTACTTAAAAACACTGCATGTCGTTGTATAATTTTAAGCAACATTTTTCCAAAAACCTTTTGTCAGGATTTATACAAATACAAAAAAAATGATAACATAATCTGGTGCCATCTGAGACAAAACGTACATTAGTGGAGTATTCTGTTGTAAATGTACAGAGATCTTTATGAGCTGTGACAGCTCTCTTCTAATGTGCTCTCTCATTTAGCATATATCAAATAAAGTTGTTCTGCCTGGTCATCTGTATTATATTTTACGTGGTTGCCCCATCTCGGTAAAACATGACCTGTCCATTCCAAAATTGGGGCTTTCAATTGTCCCACAGGAATAAAGAGGTACAATATAAAGCACTGTTGCAGATAGCCAAGTACATCGCTTGTATGCTATTGTCACTTGGCTCAGTGTCTGCTGCGAGCGTGAGCCGAGTGTCATCTACTGTGATCCTATTCTGCAATCAGATCATAGGTGCGGAAGAGAGGGAGAGATTAATATCTCCATCTCCTCCATTGCCCTTCTCTGCATGTATCATGCTGCAGTCAGATGTCATCCAAGTACAGTGTGATGTTTCACTTGCAGCCAAAACTCTCAGGTCTGAGCCGCCTGATTGTGTAAAATGGGGCCAAGTGCAATGCGAGATTTTCCATCATTTAACTTGCGCAATTCACACACCAGTCTGGTCTCATTCCTCATATGGAAGAGAGAAAACAAATGCCATTTATTCCCACCTGCACCGATGGATCATGGTGTAGGGCCATTATCCAATTTCTTAACTTTTGACAAAAACCAATAGCCTCTAGAGTAGCCTCAATAAAGCTCCAATATACATGATCAAAGGCTTTCTCAGTATCAACTGATAAATAGCAAAGAGGAGTCTCATCCAAACAAGCCTCAGCAGAAAGAGATATGGTTTTAATGGTATTGTTTTGTAGACATTTGTTTTTAGATTGCAGCAGCAGTATACCTACCGGAGGACTGTAAGGTAATGTGCCACTTATTGCGGACATAGTACGTCATAAGTCATTAAGGGGCTAAGCAATATTTGTTTTCTTTACCAGTAGATGAAGGGTGAAATATTCAGATAATAATCTCCTTCCTGCCTCTCTGCACTGAAGCTGGTGCCAAAGGGTGGGAGGTATTATAGGGGTGGGTGAAATGAATTATGCATCGTGCTTCTGCAGTCCAACTGTTTTCAATAAATTAGCTCCAGGTGTGGAGCATGCGCAGACCACAATCTTTAGCACCATTATAATGACAGCCTGTAGAAACCGCAGGTCTCCGGGAAAATGGCGCCAGCAGCAACGCATGCACGGTTACATCCTAAAGTCTAGTCTATCTAGACTAGAATAGTCTATCTAGCATATGCTGCCCCCAGTGCCATTTTATTGAAGACAGTAAAACTACAGAATCACACTGCTTGTTCACTGCTCCTAATGCTCATAATCCCAGCCTGGGAGCAGCAAATATCGCAGCAGCTGACATAGCTTACACACTGAAATAAGTTGCTGACATCATACAGGGACGCCACACACCAAGGGAGAGGTGGGAAGGTGAGGAGTGGAATTCTTAAATTTTTTTAGGTCTTCAGCATAATGTGAACCATATACACCTGGAAGAACCAGGATGGGTCCTTGATGCAGGCCATATATACTAGGATATGCCACTTATAAGAGGATGAGAGCCATATATACCAGGATGAGGGCCATATATACTAGGATAAGGGCCATATATATCAGGATGAGGGCCATGATGAGGAACATATATACCAGGATGGGGCCATGTGTACCATGATGAGCGCCATATGTATCAGAATGTGGAACACATATATCAGGATGGGCCCAGGATGAGGACCTTATATATTAGAATGGGGATTATATATACCAGAATGGGACAAGGATGGGGAACTTATAAACCAAGATGGAGGACGTATATACCCAGAATGGGGGACATTAGTACAAAATTGGGGGACATTACACCATAATAGTCTCAGCAGGAAATCTTCACCCATAACAGTGCATGATCATGACTACATTTTTTGCTCCAAATTTTTTTTCCTATTTGCCTTCATTAAAACCTAGGTGCATCTTATGGTTTGGTGTATGTTGTATTCCGAAAAGTAAGGTGCATCTTGCTTGCAGATTTTGCACTTGGTGAAATTTGAACCCATGATTGGAAAACATTAATACTATCCCCTGAGTCCTCAGATGGCAACCATGTGAATTGCCTCCTATTGGCTGAAATCCTTGTTGCCTCTTGTGATCTGTAAGCCCTGCACAATATCATAATTGCAGAATGACGCTTGCAAAATATCACATCTGACCTATTAATCAGAAGAGGCACAGGGAACTATGCCTAGGAGGAGGCAACATGCACTTCTCCAGTCCTGTAGCCATGGGATAATGACGCAGCCATTGGATAAATATATGGTGTATATTATTATTATTATTATTATTATTAGGTATTATATAGCGCTATTAGAATACATGGCGCTTTACATTTTCGAGGGTAGACAGAGACAAGTGGTCAAAGATGGCCACACATGAAGACAAACGACGACAAATCTACAGTTAATCATACGGGTACAATAGGGTCGGGGATCCTGTCCGCGATGGGCTCACAGTCTAGAGGGGGTGGGGAGGGAGACAGTAGGAGGGGGAGAGGGAGATGGTGCAGTGGATTGGGGCTCAGTGTGTGTTATAGGCTTGTAGGAAGAGGTGGGTCCTCAGGTTTTTCTTGAAGGTTCCCAGGGTCGGGGAGTGTCTGATGTGGTGGGGGAGGGAGTTCCAGAGTCTGGCAGCGGCACGAGAGAAGTTTTGTGTGCGGTTGTGGGAGGTGGAGATGTGGGGGGTTGAGAGAAGGAGTTCCTGAGAGGAGCGCAGGTTGCGTGAAGGGAGGTAGCGGGAGACTAGATCGGAGATGTAGGGAGGGGACAGGTTGTGTATGGCCTTGTATGTCAGGGTTAGGGTTTTGAAGCGAGATCGCTAGGGGAAAGGGAGCCAGTGGAGGGCTCGGCGGAGAGGGGAGGCAGGGGAGTAACGGGGAGATAGGTGGATGAGTCGGGCAGCCGAGTTGAGGATGACGCGGAGAGGTGCGAGGGAGTAGGCAGGGAGGCCGGTGAACAGGAGGTTGCAATAGTCCAGGCGGGAGATGATGAGGGCGTGGACAAGTGTCTTGGTCGTGTTGTGGTCAAGGAAGGAGCGGATACGGGCAATGTTTTTTAGTTGGAGTCGGCAGGCGGTGGCAAGAGCTTGGATGTGGGGCTTGAAGGAGAGGGAGGAGTCGAGGATTACCCCGAGGCACTTGGTGTGGGGGAGGGGTGAGAGTGTGCAGTCATTGACGGTGATTGATAGGTCAGGAAGTGGGGCGGGGTTGTTCGGGGGAAAGACGATGAGCTCGGTCTTGTCCATGTTGAGTTTTAGGAAGCGGGTAGAAAAGAAGGATGCGATGGCGGATAGGCAGGGGGGAATTTTGGATAAAAGGGAGGAAATATCAGGGCCAGACAGGTAGAGTTGGGTGTCGTCGGCATATAGGTGGTATTGGAGTCCATGTGACTCGATGAGGTTGCCTAGGCCGAGGGTGTAAATGGAGAAGAGTAGTGGTTCCAGGACCGAGCCTTGGGGGACACCTACAGAGAGGGGGTGGGGCGAGGAGGTGGTGTGGACGTGGGTGACGCTGAATGTCCTGTCCGTTAGGTAGGAGGAGATCCAGGAGAGGGCAAGGTCAGTAATGCCAAGAGACTCAAGAATGTGGAGTAAGAGGGAGTGGTCAACAGTGTCGAAGGCAGCAGAGGGGTCGAGAAGGATGAGGACGGAATAGTGTCGTTTGCTCTTGGCGATTAGAAGGTCGTTAATGAATTTGGTTAGGGCTGTTTCGGTGGAGTGGTGAGGTCGGAAGCCGGATTGAAGGCAATCAAAGAGAGCACAGGAAGAGAGGTGGGAGGACAGTTCGGAATAGACGTGTTGTTCAAGAAGTTTTGAGGCAAACGGGAGGAGAGATATGGGGCGGTAGTTGGAGACTGTTGTAGGGTCAAGGGATGTTTTTTTAGGATGGGCGTGATTAGGGGTGTTTGAAGGGTGAGGGGAATGTGCCAGATTTGAGTGAGATGTTGAAGAGGTGTGTTAGAGCAGGGATAAGGACTGAGGTGAGGTTAGGGATGAGGTGGGAGGGGAGTGGATCAAGGGCGCATGTGGTGAGGTGTGATCGTGCTAGGAGGGAGGAGAGGTGGTCCTCTGTCATGGGGGTGAAACTGCATTTGAGTGAGGGGGGTGGGCTGGAGGTGGGATAGGGCAAGGGGAGTGAGGGTCGAAGCTTTGTCTGAGTTTGTCAATTTTGTCTTTGAAGAAGGTGGCGAAGTCGATGGCGGAGATGAGGGGTGAGGGAGGAGGTGCAGGGGGACGAAGTAAAGAGTTGAGGGTTTTAAAGAGTTGTTTGGGGTTGTGAGAGAGGGCGGTAATTAGGGAGGAGAAGTAGGCTTGTTTTGCGGAGTCAAGGGCAGTCTTGAAGGTATTGAGGGAACGTTTGTATAGGGCGAAGTGCTCTGCGGAGTGGGATTTCTTCCATTTCCGCTCGGCTGCCCTAGTCGTCCGTCGGAGTTTTTTGGTGAGGGTCGTGAGCCAGGGTTGTCGTTGTACTCGTGTTGTGTGAAATGTGAGAGGAGCGGCCTGGTTGAGGGCTGTGGTGAGAGTGGAGTTGTAAAGGGAGGCGCAGAGTCAGCATCTTGAGAAGAGGGCAAGTCAGAGAGGGGGAGGAGGGATTCTGAGAGTGAGTCGAAGTCTATGAGCTTAAGGTTTCTGCGGGGGTGGGGGAGTGTCCGGAGAGGGGGTAGCATGGTAGGGGGGAGAGGGATGAGAATGTCAGTAGGTTATGGTCGGAGTGGGTGAGGGTTGAGTATGTGAGGTGGGTGAAGACAAGGTCGAGTGTGTGGCCACCAGTGTGTGTGGCGGAGGAGATCCATTGGGAGAGGCCGAGGGAGGAGGTGAGGGAAAGGAGTCTGGAGGCAGCAGCTTTGGGGGTGTCGATGGGGATGTTGAAGTCACCCATGACAATGGTGGGGATGTCTGAGGAGAGGAGGTGGAGAAGCCAGGTGGTGAAGTGGTCAAGGAAGGTGGAGGGGGATCCAGGGGGGCGGTAGACAACAGCCAGTTGGAGGTTGCAGGGGGAGTAGATGCGAACAGCTTGTGCCTCGAAGGAGGGGAGGGGGGGTGGTGTAAGTGGGGAGAAGGAGCAGTCGTTGGCTAGAAGTAGGCCAACACCTCCGCCACGGGTGTTGGTGGGGCGGGGAGTGTGGGAGAGTGTGAATCCACCGTAGGAGAGGGCAGCCGGGGAGGTTGTGTCAGAGGGGGTAAGCCAGGTCTCTGTGAGGCCGAGGAAGGAGAGTTTTTTTGAGATGAAGAGGTCATGGATGAGTGTGAGTTTGTTACGGACCAAGCGGGCTTTCCAGAGTGCGCCGGGCAGGGGGACAGGGGAGGCAGGGTTGGGGGGAATGGGTCGGAGGTTGAGGGGGTTACGAGGGTTGATGGTGGGTCGTCGGAATGGGATGGAGGGGAGTGAGGTGGTGAGGTGGGGTGGGCCAGGATTGGGGGAGATGTCACCAGAGAGTAGGAGGAGCAGGGAAAGGGTTAGGAGGTGGGAGCAGGGGAGCTTGCTTGGTGGGCGTGTACGTCTAGAGATGGTGGGTTGAAAGTGGGAGAATAGTTCGGAGGATAGGGTGAGGTGGGTTGGAAGGATGGAGGGGGAGAGCAGAATTCCTTTGCACGGTGGGGGGATGGATGGGGGTAGTAGGGAGTGGAGAAAGATGGGAGTGAAGGTGAGGAGGAGCGGGAACATGGTGGTGGGAGGGGTGGATGGGGTGGATGGGGTCAGAGATAGCCGGGGAACTGGTGTGGAAAGGGCAAGTTCAAAGTGATGGGAGGTTAGCTGTGATTGAGGTGCGGCCAGGTGGTGAGATGCAGTCCGGGGGAGGAGGTGCAGTTCAGGGGTGAGGCAACCGGAGGATGAGCTGGAGCAACCGGAGGATGAGCCGAGGCAGCCGGAGGGTGAGCCGAAGCAGCCGGAGGGTGAGCCGAAGCAGCCGGAGGGTGAGCCGAAGCAGCCGGAGGATGAGATGAAGCAGCCGAGAGGATGAGATGAAGCAGCCGGAGGATGAGATGAAGCAGCCGGAGGATGAGCCGAAGCAGCCGGAGGATGAGCTGAAGCAGCCAGAGGATGAGATGAAGCAGCCAGGGGATGAGATGAAGCAGCCGGGGAATGAGATGAAGCAGCCGGAGAATGAGGTGAAGCAGCCGGGGGATGAGGTGAAGCAGCCGGGAGGATGAGATGAAGCAGCCGGGGGGATGAGATGAAGCAGCATGCATGAGGCAACATGCACTTCTCCAGTCCTGTAGCCATGGGATAATGATGCAGCCATTGGATAAATATATGGTGTATATATATATCATATCAGCATAGAGGTAAGCCTGTTGCTTTGCAGCGTCAGTGTGCGAACATTAAATATATCTACAGTTAGATCTAGAAATATTTGGATAAGTGACAGAATTGTGATTTGAGCTCTACATGCCACAATGTGTGATTTTCATATTGAGCATCACATGCCTGAAGCAAAGTTGTTTACCTACAAATTGAGAAAGGTGCCATTTTGAGAGTTTTATGTGAAATGATGTCCAATTTGCCTTTTTTTCTCAGTTTTTTTTTTGTACTAATACACGCAAAGGAGATAAACATTTGTAGTAATAAAAAAGAGAGGCTGTACTCTGCTGTGACCATTAAAATAAACAAAATTATTTCAGTTAAGCAAGAATACAAAAATTGAGACAGCTTTAAAAATATGGTCATATCGTTAAACCGCCAAGTTGCCACGTCGAGGCGTGTCTCTTGGATTAGGTCCCTAAACTTCAATTTCTGCCTCTTACCTGGGTTAATACCTCCTTTTGTATGGGTAAGTTAGAAAAAGTGACAACAGAGAACAATCGCATCACGGGCCAACAGGGCGGGGGAAGGGTGCTCAGCAATGGCCAGGGTCACACATGAACCCTGGATCCGCTAAAAGCATCAGTTTTTCAACTTTGAATTTTGTGAAAAACGCATGCATTAACGGATCCGTAGGCTGCAATGCAAAAAACGCATTGTCAAATGTGCACTAAAAAAAGGTATGCGTTTTTTAAACTGCGTCAAAAAAAGCTGCTAGCAGCATTGTAAAACAGACAGCCAAGGATTTGGCCCCCATGTTATCCTATGGGGATCGGATTTGGCCTAATTGCCATCCAATTTTGTCGGATACGATTTGTGTCCGATTTTTTGCTGTACCCAAAATCGGAGACTGCTCTGGCTTTTGGCAGAGCCAAAAATCAGACACAAATCGGATCCCACAAAATCGGATGGCAATTAGGCCAAATCTGATTACGATACTCTGCCTTTAACATGGGGGCCTATGGAGCACAGGTCCGAGGAAACACAGAATCGTTCCTTGGACCAGATTTTAGTGTACTGAGCATGCCTATACGGTGAGTGCCGCCTTTCTTTATTCTCTTTTTTGAATCCCTGATTATTCTTTTAAGGCTGTGCAACACCAGGCACCGGGGATAGCCGACAGGCTTTTAGCAGAGCTCCACAGGTGTAGTGCCCGGTCATTGGACTCTTTTCCTGCATTAGTTCCCATTATAAAGATAGGGGCTGGTGGTGGCTGCGGTCAGCTTGCGGATCCCCTCCGCAGGACGCTGCGGAGGGGTCTGCAAGTGTGAAGGGAGCCTAAGTAGTTTGGTTTCTAATTTTATAAGATTCAAATCTTCTACTGTATTCACACCTGAAGAACCTCTGATTCTGGAGGGCAAACGTGTATAGTGATTGTAGTGATTTGTGTTGAGTTTTTCAACTTTAACAGACTGATTTTTGTAGTTATTTGTTCAAGTTTGTCAAAGAGATTTAGCTTTGCTCATAACTCTTTGAGTAATTCTGCTGTTTGGATTTAACGCCTACCAGAGTGTCATTCAAGTAGGACTTTGTCAATCTCATAGTCAGACAGAATAAAACTAATTGCTAATAGGATTTGAATATTGAAGCTTTCTTTACCTTCACAAAACTGAAAAATATGCAGATTAGATTTTTTACACTTAGCTTTCTCTGCCTGTGGGTGTATTACACCTGCTTTAAGACATTTGCATTATTTAATCTTTGCATTTATCAGAAGGTTTTTTTTTCTGTGACTGGTTGAACCCAATATCAGATTGTTGGCCCATCAGGTACTGCTAGAGCCAGCCTTCATTGCACATGTGTTGACATTTTCAATTTTTAGACTTCGCAGACGGATCATGGAATTTATAGTATCTAGTGATGGGCGAGTCTACTCGCTAGGACTCGTTACTCGGCGAGTAGTAAGGGACTCGCAGGACTCGGTACTCGGCGAGTTTCCCAGCGATTACTCTCACAGTAACGAGTCCAATGCAAGTCAATGGCAATCCTAGTTTTGTCAGAGTTTACTTTTTCTCACTCGCTAGACTCGCTATATCACATCGCTATGTAGCTTGAATCTCCCCAAATCGTTTAAACAATCGCACCGCTTCACGGATACCTACTGTCAGCAGCGAGTCTGAGCGAGTCTACGAATCCGAGTCCTGTATACTGTATTCGGGACTCGCGAATACAGAATCTGTTATGTTCCGACAAAGCTTCCGAGACAGCCTGGCGTGTTAGGTCAGAAAACTTGTGAAGATGGACAAGCATGTTAGCCAATCATATTCCGTAATGCCACAGCCATGTTGGTTGTGGCAGGGCTATGATTAGCTTCTGTCCATCGTGATGCCTATGTCATGTATGAGAGGCGAGGCTGTATATAAGCCTTGCCACCGCCATTTGCTCCACATTCCTGTGACAATCTGAGCTAGTGCAGGGTGAGGTAGATGCTGGAGCAGATCATAGGGAGTGTCAGTCAGTGTAGGGAAACTTCAAGATTCCTTATATTTAAGTTTGGCCTCGGACACAGCAGCAAAAAACTGTTGCGAGTGGGGCTTCCAAAACGGCAATGCGAGCGCTTTCCGAGACACATCTGCGATTTGTAAATCGCACATTACTCGCTATTACTCGCTTCCCCATTCATTAACATTGGACTCTCTAGACTCGCAACGAGTAGCGAGTCCCGTGCTCGGACTCGCTAGAGTCAAGCGATTCCGAGTAATTTAGGACTCGCCCATCACTAATAGTATCCTTCTACTCTCTAGACAAAATATAATGTTTGTTCTTTCATTGACTTTGTGTGCACGGATTCTAGGATTACCACTATTCTAGCAATTGGACTGTTTTTAACACATTTCTTTTTAATGCATATCTAATAAAATAACTTTTAATTACATAACTTCCTTTGAAAATGTAATTGTTCTTCATGTACCTCTGCTTCTTGGATCTGTGAGTAGAAATTATTATTGGACATGGAAAAAGACTGGAAGGGACTGGCTATCATACATTATGCAATTCCACATCATAATCTCAAGAAAAAGATCAGTGTGACATTCTTTTGTGAAGGCCTCTTCATAGTGTATTGCCTTCATTGTCTTCAGATGGAGACCATTGGGTGAAATGGATAAATGGAGGATGGAATTAAGGTCTACTCTTTTTTATGAATCCTACTTTAGTCTTTGATGCAATGATAGGTGGAGAATAGCCTGAAAACCATGAAGGCAATTCCAAAAAGAGGTCTTCATGTGGGAAAGTCACACCGGTATTGTTCTTGGGATTATGGTTGTTTATGATGGTTTGGACTATGATTATAAATTCCAAAAGTGCATCAGTCTGTTTTACTATGTGAATTGCAAATGTCTTTTTGAAATGCTGCAATTGTGAAAAAATGTTGAATGTTAAGACGAAATATGGCTATATGTTATTCTTTTACGCTTTATGTTTTGTCTTGTTGGGTGACCCTAGGTCCTGGTATTTTGGACATGTGAACACATGTCACCTCCACATTGCTACAGAATAAGGAAGAACAATGTAATTCACTAAAACCCCCATCAAACTAAGCGAGATCGCTGCTGAGTCACAAGTTTGGTGACGCAACAGCGACTTCAACAGCGATCTCGCTATGTTTGACACTTAGCAGCAACCAGGCCCCTGCTGTGAGATCGCTGGTCGTGTCAGAGTCGCTTGGACCATTTTTTGATCGAAGGGGTCCCGCTGGGCAGCATGCATTGGTGTGTTTGACAGGGACAATGACCAACGACATCAATACTACAGGTCTGAGAAACAGGTCCCAACGACCTCTGTATCATTCCGGTTCATTGCTGCATCGCTGGTAAGATCCGATTGTTTGACAACTCACCAGCGACCACATAGCGACGCACCAGCGATACCTACAGGTCGTATCATTGTCAGGATCACTGGTGCGTCACCAAGTGTGACGGTACCCTAAGTGTTAAGGAATGGTTTGCGATGCAGATCAAGGTGTTGACATGGCATTCCAATTCCCTGATCTCCGTCCAATGAGGAGAAATCCCAGTTTAAAAGATTTACCACTAAGGTATTGGCTCTAGATACAACAGTATATATTGAGGGTTCTTGCGTAGTCTACACCTCGATGGTTCAAAGCTGTTTAGGCCATACAAAAAAAACTAACACAATAAGAAACAGGTAGTTAAAATGGTATGGATGGTCAAAGAAACATTACATTATAACATTACAATAGATAATAATGTGTCCAAATTAATTATGTTTGTTGAGACTTTGTGATAAAACCAACAATGTGGTCAATGTGTGAGGTAATGTTTCAAGCTAACATTTTTATCAAACTGTTTCATTATTGTTTAACACCCAACATATGATATTGAAATATTTTACAGCCATACTATCTTTCTACCTGTGAAATTTGTAATTCGACATTATAGCAACAGCAGTTCCTTCAGGTAGCCTTGTTTTAAATTCTGCTCTACATTATGACATTGTACTGTTTCATGCAACTATATAATCAATTCTGCAGCATGTAACTATCGACTATGACATTTAGAATGAATGTTTGGGATATTTTCCTTGTCATTTACTTCTTTTTAAAGCTATACAGTTAGAAATTATTAATATCTACATTGGCAAAATGTCATTGTCATCTATGTAGTGATCTTTATTCTTATCTGTAATATTTTTTTCTGATATTCTGTTTAGTTTACTAATTAGCTAAGATCATCTGATCAAAGCTGAAATTTTTGGCAATCTTTGCTATGACAGGTTTATTGGAGATGATCAGTTAGTAACGGTGTGAAATTTTGACAGCTGTTATACCTGACAATATGAAGAAACTTTCTAATTAGGTAAATGTAGATAACAAGCTGACCTCGCCATCTGCTGTCATTTATGATGGCTTTGGAGGCCGTTTATTGTATGCTAATTTTTTCCCTATCTCAACAGTTAAATACCTATTTATGGTTCTGGATTGATCAGATTGATAAAAAATAGTCACAGCCTTCACTGGCTCTAATGTTGGAATAAAATCTGAGTTGAAATTAGTCTGATTTTTGTGACTAAGTGTACAGATGAAGTACAAAATAGGTGATCAGTAATAAGTCCCACATACACAAAAGAGTAAACTTGGCCAACCCACCAATATCATTGTTTTCGGTCAACACTCTTAATGTGTATGGGAGCCCCTGACTACGTATTCCTAGTGAAGTTAAGGATCCGGCATGTCTGATTTTGGACCACCAATCCTGTTGTACCGGAATTAAGCTGCCGACAGACATTACTAGTGGTATTGCTCATTGAGAACATTGGAGCACATGGCCAAAAAAACACTCAAGTATACGGGAGAGCCGATTGATATGGCTGACATCTAAATGTTCTCCCATATCATCATTCAGCTGACACTTTCTCACATAATCTAATGTGTATGACAGGCAATAGTGTCCTTTATCTAAATAGCTAGCTAGTGTGCTTCTAATTAGAAAAGGAAATATATAAAATTTACCGTACACAACGTACACACAGAAAAATCTACAAAAGCGCAGAAGAAGTCCCTTACACAGTAGACATATGTATAGTGGAATAGATTAGGATTAAGCTGGCCCTAAATTGGCCCTAACAAGAATTTACACAATAAAAAGGAGAGGTGATTCCCTCCCTCCTTCCCCTGCAGGTCTAGGTGTGACGCTGGGTACAACGGCTCATAGATGGTGGGGATACTCTCCCTTATGATGCAGTAAGAGCTACTGCACTACAACCTTTGGTGCAGCCGTTTCAAGGAGTATCAGACTTTTAGTAGCAGCGTGTCATGCATTTTTTAATCCATATGACATGCTAGGGTGCATTGTTTCCCTTACCTAGCATCCGTATATCATTCATTTTTAACATGGTCTTTCCCATGCCTGAAAAAGTTAGAATAGATACACAGATAAATGAGATAGATGGATAGATAGATAGATAGATAGATAGATAGATAGATAGATAGATAGATAGATAGATGTGCTGTGCAAATTAATTGGGACAAAGCATTTTTAAGTAAAATCGTAAGCGGACATGTTTGGGATTGGGGAGGGCTTGTAGGAGTCTGGGTGGGGGGAGAGTCAGTAGGAGTCAGAGGCGTGTTTGTAGGAGACTGGGCTTAACGACCAGTTGCGATGTTTGCACCCAGGCTCCAAAACAAACATGCCTCTAGTCAGTGGCAAAGGCTGCTGATCCAGGCTCAAATAGGTGATATCTACGTAACCCTGCAAAATGTTGATAGAGTGTAAATTACAAACTGTCAACATTTTGCAGCCTAGATACACATATAAAATTATACAAAAAGCCCGGACAACCACTTTAAATGAAAATGTGAGCAAACCCGAAAAAGGAGGATGCGCATGGTCCGATCTGTGAACGATGGGTCCTCCAGGGACATGACTATCTGAATTTCACCTGAATCAGTTTTTGGAGACATCCTTTCTGAAATATTCTGTAGGACATTGGCACCAATACCGTATATACTCGCGTATAAGCCGAGTTTTTCAGCCCAAAATTTGGGCTGAAAAGTCCCCCCTCGGCTTATACGCGATTATACAGAACTTCAGGCTTCCCCTGGAGGTATACAGGCCCCCCCATCAAGATCCAGGGCCCCCCCCCCTTCCGCGGCAAACCTGTAAAGATCTTGATGGGGGGCCTGTATACCTCCGGGGCTGCTGCTGTATACAGCCCTGGGGCTGCTGCTGTATACACCCCTGGGGCTGCTGCTGTATACAGCCCTGGGGCTGCTGCTGTATACACCCCTGGGGCTGCTGCTGTATACACCCCTGGGGCTGCTGCTGTATACACCACTGGGGCTGCTGTACACTACCTAAGGGCTGCTGTATATACCTCTGGGGCTGCTGTATACACCACTAGGGCTGCTGTATATACCTCTGGGGCTGCTGTATACTACCTCTGGGGCTGCTGTATACTACCACTGGGGCTGCTGTATACTACCACTGGGGCTGCTGTATACTACCACTGGGGCTGCTGTATAGTACCACTGGGGCTGTATATACCTCTGAGGCTGCTGTATACTACCACTGGGGCTGCTGTATACACCTCTGGGGCTGCTGTATACTAACCACTGGGGCTGCTGCTGTATATACCACTGGGGCTGCTGCTGTATACTACCACTGGGGCTGCTGTATATACCTCTGGGGCTCGTATACACGAGTATATACGGTAACAGAAATTGTATGAGACATGCATCACAGATGATCCAAATTTCCATAACAGCTTGTGTAAGAGAGTCAGTGTGATGAATCTAGCACTGATGTGCCCCACTACAGATTAATAATACATTTACCAATCATCACTTTGGCATCATATATGATGAAAGAGCAACAATGTAGCTTTTTGATATACTACATGCAAAATAGAATAAATATTTCAAATGCAAAAATGATGTGGGTTTTGAAACTCTTGATATCTCACAAATTTCAAATAGAATAATTCCTTTTACAAAACAGTAAACCAATATAGAAAACATTTTTAAGGGCTGTCAATGTAAGGGCCACGTCACACACACAGATATCTGTGCAGATATTGTTCACAGATCTCTGGTTGCAGTGAAATCATGGACACATGGTTCCATTTTGTGGCTGTGTACAAATGGATCAATGTGTCCATGATTTCACTGTAACCAGAGATCTGTGAACAATATCTGCACAGATATCTGTGTGTGTGACGTGGCCCTAAGAAAAATCTTTACTTCCATATACGCAGTGGTATCAACATAAAATCAATAAACAATATAGGTGCACAAAATAAAAGTTTCCCCTATGGATTCTATGATTCCAATCATTTTATAAAAACCTATTTATTTTCTGTAATAATACTGATGTGATGTCCTTTTTTAATTCTTAGTATTCTATTTGTCACTTCCGGGTCACAGGTATAAATAATGTTCAGGTTTTATTGCCATACCTACATTGCCTTCTGTGCATCAGTTTTTATTTTACTTTGTATGTTGACATTGTTTGAATTTCCGGCATACATTGTGTTGGATCGTGATCTAGGTCACTTATCCATGGATAAAGCTGTAAAGGTCTGTTTACGATGACCAACAGGCGGCATGGTCCAACCACCAATTAATAAACCTTTACTGATCGGCTATGGTTTATAGTCTGTTAACATAGGCAGACCAAAGTAAATGATGCACACTGAGCAATCTGTCATGGTGGGTTTACACACACCAATCATTGTATCCAATCTCTGAACCAATCTCTGGTTGCAGTGAAATCATGGACACATAGTTCCATTTTGTGGCTGTGTACAACATGGAGCAATCTGTCCATGATTTCACTGCAACCAGAGATTGGTTCAGAGATTGGATACAATGATTGGTGTGTGTAAACCCACCATAAGAGATCACAGAGTGGATATACTAAACAGACGATGCATTGCTTAGAATGATGATCTTCTGCACTGTGGTAAACGTCTTTTTATCCATTGAACAAGGGTTTTGCTGGTTCATTGGGTAATTGGCAGCCTGTTTGCACATCACAATTATCCAGTAATTGCTGCTTTAGCCTGTGTATAATTATCATTTGCATGCTATGTACCACCATAACTCTATAAAAACAACTGTCTTCAAGATGGTGACTTTTGTGGTTAGCCCTGCATGGAAGAGCAGATCTGAATAGTGGTAAGGTAGGAACCCCTGGATCTTGGGCAACATCCGCCAAGAAATCAGCTCCCAGCATCCAAGCACTGCTGCTCCCATTCTTCCTCACATCCCCTCTGACTCACTCTCCACATTTGACCCAGTTATAGAAGAAGAAATTGCCAGGCTCCTCCCTTCCTCTCGTCCCACTACATGCACCACTGACCCCATTCCCTCACACCTACTTCAGTGTCTCACTCTGGTCGTCACCACTCACCTAACCAAAATCTTCAACCTCTCACTCTCTTCTGGCATCTTCCCCTCCTCCTTCAAACATTCTCTCATTACTTCATTATTAAAGAAAACTTCTCTCGACCCATCCTGCACAAATAACTACAGACCAGTCTCCAATCTCCCCTTCATCTCTAAACTCCTGGAGTGCCTGGTCTACACCTGCCTCACCCGTTACCTCTTCACTCACTCTCTTCTAGATTCATTACAGTCTGGCTTCAGTCCCCTTCACTCTACAGAAACTGCTTTCATCAAAGTGACCAATGACCTTCTGACAGCAAAATGTAATGGTGACCACTCTCTGCTTATTCTTCTTGACCTCTCTGCAACTTTTGACACTGTTGACCATCTCCTACTCTCTATACTGCACTATATTGGTATAAATGATACCCCTCTCTCCTGGCTCTCTTCCTATCTTTCTGACCATTCTTTCAGGGTATCATTTGCTGGCTCCACTTCCTCCCCTCTTCTTCTCACTATTGGGGACCCTCAGGGTTCAGTCCTTGGACCTCTTCTCTTCTCTCTCTACACGGCCCCGATTGGACAGACCATCAGCAGATTTGGCTTTCAGTACCATGATGATGACACTCAATTATACACTTCAGCCCCAGACCTTACCCCTGCGGTTTTAAAGAACACCAATGACTGTCTAGTAGGGATGGGCGAATCTACTCGTTACTACTCGGTACTCGCCGAGTAGTAAGGGATTCGCCCGACTCGTTACACTGCGAGTAATCTCAGGGATGACTCGCAGTCAGTAACGAGTCCGCAGGGAGCGAAGGAAGAGAGGGGGGAGAAATGCTCCTTACCTCTCTTCCGGCTTCTGCTATGTGCTGTGTGCTGGGCTCTGGGACTTGCTGGCTGCGGCAGCTCCAGGGTCCTAGAGCCCACCTACACAGAGATGTAGCAGAGCTGAAAAAGTTCTCAGCCTGCTCACTCCCTGTGCATAGATATGTATATGTATGCACAGGGTTGTGGCAGTGAAGATGTCGTTTTTGGACTACGTCGGACGGAAGAGGATTTTTGGAGTAAAGATGGAGTCCCTAATGGCTTTTTTGTTTTATTTTTAATAAAAAATTTTTCTCTGTGTTGTGTTTTTTTTTTATATTGAGTACTGGAAATTCATGGCGGTCATGTCTAATATTGGCGTGACCGCCATAAATTTCGTGCTTAGGGCCAGCTGATAATACAAAGCTGGCCCTAACCTCTTTATTACCCAGCGTGCCAATGCCACCAGGGCCGCTGGAAGAGCGGGGTTCAGCGCCAGAAGATGGCGCTTCAATGAATGCGCCATCTTCTGGGGCGGCTGCGGGCTGCAATTTGCAGCGGGGGGTGCCCAGAAAGCTTGGGCATCCCTGCGCTGCGGATTCCAGCCCCCAGCTGCTTAGCTGTACCTGGCTAGACATAGAAATTGCGCGGAGCCCCACGCATTTTTTTTTTTATTATTTCATGAAATTCATGAAATAATAAAAAAAAGGGCTCGCCTATATTCTTGTGTCCGGCCAGGTACAAATAGGCACCTGGGGGTTGGGGGCAGCTCGTCGCTGCCTGCTGGATCCTGCTGGTTACAAAAATACGGCGAAGCCCACGTAATTTTTTTTTTTGAAAAATCTATAAAACAATCCTAAAAAAGGATTGCATCTTTACTAACCCCTCGACCATGGTGGAGGGGTTAATAAAGATGCAGTCCCTTTTTTAGGATTGTTTTATGGATTTTTCAGAAAAATTTCACGTGGGCTTCGCCGTATTTCTGGAACCAGCCAGATCCAGCAGGCAGCGACGGGCTGCCCCCGACCCCCAGGTGCCTATTTGTACCTGGCCGGACACAAGAATATAGGCGAGCCCTTTTTTTTTATTATTTCATGAATTTCATGAAATAATAAAAAAAAAAATGCGTGGGGCTCCGCGCAATTTCTATGTCTAGCCAGGTACAGCTAAGCAGCTGGGGGCTGGAATCCGCAGCGCAGGGATGCCCAAGCTTTCTGGGCACCCCCCGCTGCAAATTGCAGCCCGCAGCCGCCCCAGAAGATGGCGCATTCATTGAAGCGCCATCTTCTGGCGCTGAACCCCGCTCTTCCAGTGGCCCTGGTGGCAATGGCTCACTGGGTAATTAAGGGGTTAGGGCCAGCTTTGTATTATCAGCTGGCCCTAAGCCCGAAATTTATGGCGGTCACGCCAATATTAGACATGACCGCCATGAATTTCCAGTAATCAATATAAAAAAAAAAAACACAGAGAAAATTTTTTATTAAAAATAAAACAAAAAAGCCATTAGGGACTCCATCTTTATTTTAAAAATCCTCTTCCGTCCGACGTAGTCCAAAACGCAATCTCAGCTCTGCTACTTCCCTGTCTGTGCTTAGACAGACAGGGATGTAGCAGAGCTGAGAACTGACTAAACAGTCAGAGTTCAGCTCAGGGCATTAGGACCTGAGCTGAACTCTGCTGTCAGCCAGACTCGCTCTGCTCCGGAGATTCCCGAGCAGTGACGCAAGTTAATTTATTCACTGCTCTTGTCACCATTCGGGAATCTCCGGAAACAGAAGCAGAGAGAGTCGGGGAGCTAGTCTGCGGCTGAGGCGGCAGCGGCGGCGGAGGCAGGGGTAAGTAGCCGGCCGGGCCGGTGCACCCCCCCCTCTCCCCCCTCACCCCCCCTGACCCCCCCTTCCCCCCTCCCCCCTTCAATCTTTTTTTATTTTTTATTATTATTCTTTAAAAGCCAGCGGCTTTTTGCTGCTGGCTTTAAAAGAATAACAGGGGGATTTGCAGGTTTTTCCTCTGCTGCCAGACCCCTTATAAGGTCCGGCAGCAGAGGAATCGCTGCAATACTCGCCTCCCCATTCATTTACATTGGACTCGCTAGACTCGCAACGAGTAGCGAGTCCTGGACTCAGACTCGTTACAGTCTAGCGAGTCCGAGTAATTTAGGATTCGCCCATCTCTACTGTCTAGCTGCAGTTTCCAAAATCATGTCTTCTCTGTATTTAAAACTCAACCTTTCCAAAACTGAACTTCTTTTGCTCCCGCCCTCTACTAACCTCCCTAAATCTGACATCTCTTTCTCAGTGTGCGGCACCACAATAACACCTAGGCAGCAGGCTCGCTGTCTGGGTCTTATATTTGACACCGATCTCTCCTTCACCTCCCACACACTATCTCTCGTCCGCTCTTGTCGCTTACACATGAAGAACATCTCTAGAGTCCGCCCCTTTCTCACCATGGAAACAACAAAAACCCTCACCGTGGCCCTAATCCACTCCCGCCTTGATTACTGCAATTCTCTATTAATTGACCTCCCCCTCTCTAAATTTTCCCCTCTCCAGTCCATCCTTAATGCATTTTAAACAGGAGAGACATATGAGCTTTTATGCATACAAAAATACATATTTATTGCCAGGAAACATACATACATAGAGTAGGTGATATTTAAAATTGCACAGAAAAATTCATTGGTACATCATTCAATTGATATGCTCACAGAGCTTTGCAAAAATCAATAGAGGCATGAATATGTCACAAAAGGGTCACATACAATTGGCTTAACAGATATAATTCAGTGACTGAAGTATTAAACACGTACTCAAACTGCCCAATAAGCAGCAACCCAATATATACAGAGTCTAGATTGCCATCATATAAAGTGTAGTCTCAGACAATAAGAGGTAACATCATACCAAATCAAAGTGCCTAGTGCAGAGAATATGGGGGTGCCCCCTCCTGCCGGACTCCAATGCGCGTTTCGCGTATTGTGATCTTTTGTGCTTCTTCAATGGGAGTACCGGGACCCTCTTAGTGACGCGTATATATAGCCAGCTATGCACCTGTCTCGGTGCAAACTAATCATGCCGCCGATTGCGGCGCATGCGCACACGCGGCCCGTCCTGCTACGTCACTTCCGCCGAGTCATCACCGCCACCGGATAATACATCCACACAGCCGGGAGGTGACGGCCAGGCATAGGAGCGTCGTCATGGCGACCAAGATGCGGCGGAAGTGCGCGCATGCGCACCGGGGACATGATATATAGAAAGTGCAGCATAACAATATTACATCCTCCATAACATAAATAACACAGTAATTGGAGTAGAATTTTCTTGCAGTCTTTTCCATGATATTGTTCTCTTTTGCACATCCAAATCCACTTCATACAATGAAGTTAACGCTGTCACTATAGAGAAAACAAGCCCAAGTGAAATAAAAAACAATTAAAACCAGCACATATGAATATAGGCATAAGAAGGGATGGGGAAAGGGAAATAATAAAAATTTCTCAATTTCTTTAGAAAAAAGGGAAGAAGTGGTTGGACAGTTATGGACAGTCTAGGAGACATATACAAGATCATAGCATTTTTATAAATATGGAGAGAAACTCAGGGCCTCGTTCAGGCCCTTTGGTGACACAGTGTCCAGCATCACAATCCATTTTAATTCCCTCTGGGCAAGTAGCTTTTTTAGATCACCCCCCCCTGATCCCACCATGTATTACATCTATTCCCATCACTTTTAAGCTTTTAGGGTTACAATCATGGAACCTATAAAAGTGATGGGGTAGGGTTTTCAATTCGGTGACATCTTTGATCTTCCTAGCACCACCAATCTCCCTCACATGTTCGCCTATTCTCACTCGCAACTCGCGTGATGTCAGACCCACATATATTTGTTGGCAGCCACATGTGGCATAGTATACCATGTGTGTGCTCCTACATGTGATATGATCATTAATAGTGTAGGTCTGACTACCATCACTCGATGCAAAGCGTGAACCGCGAACACAATTGGCACAGGCTAGGCAATCGCCACAAGGGAAAAAGCCCCTGAGGGGAGGGCCAGCCCCAAAGATCCTTGGAATTACTGGCACATAGTGGCTTTGTAACAATAGATCTTTTAAGTTTTGAGATCTCCGTGAGGTCATCTGTGGACCTCCAGATAGATCACCCCTCAGTGATGGCTCAGACATGAGTACTGACCAATGTCTCACCAGGACCTTCCTCATTGTCTCCCACTGGTCATTATAGGTGGAGATGAACCTTATCACCCCAGAAAGGAAAAAACAAAAGGTTGCGCCACGCTGATCCCACACATAAAATAAGGGTTAATCAGGGATACACTCACCTGGCACTGTTGTGCAACGCACAATAGGGAATGGAATACAAGGTGAGTGTAAATTCGGTCCGTTGTTCTTGAGGCGGCCTTCCACTTGGCTCAGTGTGATAAGGCTCCGAGGTCAGGGCGACCGTGTCCACCGGGCCTGGACACTTAATCCCAAGGGAGGCAGCTCTATTGCATGTTCAGCAAGGTCTCTCCTCCAGCAGCTCTCATACCACACCCCGAAGGGAGGAGGGTAATAATAAGAAGGATAAATAGTACCACTTGAGAAAGACGTTTGTCGAAACGCGTTGTGGCTGAGGGCTCGCTATACCCACTTTTTAATAAACCAAGAGGTAATTCTCTTAATTTTCAGTTCCCTGGTCTTTTCTAGCGCTCACTTCCATACTATTTTTCCTTCTCCTTATCACCCCAGAGTCATCCTTCTTTTTATCTCTCACAGAAGGGAGGAGGAAATCATCACGTTTTGAGTTTTTTGCCCTATCATAGCCGGCTTTGATGCATCTCTGACTGTACCCCCGTTCCCTGAAACTCACTCTCAAATCAGATGCTTGTCTCCGAAAATTGGCTCCGGTGGAGCAGATCTGCCTCATCCTCAAAAATTGTCCAACCGGGATGGCACGTATAGTGGATTTGACATGGGCTGATGATGCGTGTAATAACGCGTTTACAGACGTGTCCTTGCGAAAGACATCAGTCTGTAAACATCCATGTGTGTCCACTATAATCTTGATGTCCAGGAAGTCAATAGACTCCTGGCTATATTTATAGGTGAGCTTGATATTGAGGTCATTTTGGTTTAGAGATGTCATAAATAAGTCGAGCTGCTCCGCCGTGCCCTGCCACACTATAAGCAAATCATCAATATAGCGCATCCAGCACTGCACATGGGCAACGGCCCGTCCGCCCCCGCACGCAAAGAGCCCCCGCCCCAGTGACCCAGGAACAGGTTTGCGTACGAAGGCGCGCAGGCCGCGCCCATTTCAGTGCCGCACTTCTGTAAATAAAAAAGATCTTTAAATGTAAAAAAGTTGTGTGACAGGACAAAGCGGAGCAGCTCGAGAATCAACTCACACATATGGCCATCCCGGTTGGAGCATTCGAGGAAGAAGCAGACCGCCTCTACACCTGCATCATGGTCAATACAGGTGTATAGGGACTCCACGTCCGCCGTAACAATATACATATCAGATTCCACAAAGATCCCATCAATCCGTTTAAGAGCGTCCATCGTGTCTTTAAATAAGATGGTAACGTCTCCACTAAGGGTTTCAAATAATAATCAATAAATTTGCTCACGGGATCACACAGACTCCCGATGCCAGACACGATCGGATGCCCCGGTGGATTGATGGGATCTTTGTGGATTTTCGGAAGTAAATACAGAGTGGCGGCCCTGGGTGAGGACACAGTGAGACCATCCAAAATCCTTTTAGTGATGATCCCCTCCTCAAAAGCGCTCACCAGGATCCTCTGAAGTTCATCAGAGTATTCCTTTAAAGGATTGGAGTCTAATTTCTGATAGGTCACCCTATCTCTAAGCTGTCTAAGAGCCTCTTTTTCGTATTTGGTGCATGGCCAGATCACGACGTTTCCCCCTTTGTCCGCCGCCTTTATAACCACATCTTTATACGATTGTAGTTCTTTAATTGCCTGTCTCTGCCGGCTAGTTAAGTTAGCAGTGGTTCGTCTGGTCTTAATCTTTTTAAAATCATCTATTACCAGCTTCGTAAATATATCAATAGCTGGACAGGTGGACAAAGGGGGAAACGTCCTTGACCTGGGTCGAATTGTAGTAGGAAACTTACCGGATCCTCTAACTCCTCAAGATCCACTAAGGCCTGTTCCTCGGTAGTATTCATCTCACCGCGGTTATCCCTAGAGTGCAATTTTCTTAGTAGTAGTTTCCGTGCAAACAAATGCATGTCTTTTAGTGCTACAAAAAAATTGAAATTATTAGTAGGCACAAACGTCAATCCTTTAGACAAAACCTCTACTTGCACTCTAGATAAAACACGGTCCGACAGATTAACTACCTGAAGGGGATCTTTTTCCTTTCCCTTAGACCTGGCGGGATTCGAGGATTGTAACCGAGTGACTATTTGTCGTTCATCACTGATGCTTGAGCCTCCCTCATCTGCTGATTCACTTTCTTGAGTGTCACCTTCGGATGTCAATGATCCAATAGATGGTACTCTTGGTCTGACAGGTACCTCTGGAGTTGGTATGTTGGGAGCTCCTGGTTTAGGTTTCGGTATGGGCTTAGGTTTCCCTCGCCTGGACTTCCATTTGTAGACTCGATGATTATTAAAATCACCCAAATCTCTCTGGAATTTTTTCATTTTAGCTTCTTTCACTTCTGTTTCCCACTTAGACAATTCCGTATCAATATCTAATAGCTCATATGTCTCTCCTGTTTAAAATGCTTGTGTGATGAGCTGCTAATGCCGTAAATCGGTGGAAACACTGGTGCGGCTAATGTTATGCCTATGGAACCTTTGTATCCCATCCTTAATGCAGCAGCCAGGATCACCTATCTGGCCAATCGTTACTCAGATGCCTCTGCTCTGTGTCAGGCACTGCACTGGCTGCCCATACACTACAGGATCAAGTTCAAATTGTTTGTTCTCACCCACAAAGCTCTTCACAATGCACCTCCTGCCTACATCTCCTTCCTCATCTCTGTCTATCACCCCATCCATTCTCTAAGTTCTACAAATGACCTTCGACTAACATCTGCACTAATCCGATCCTCCCACTCCCGGCTCCAAGACTTCTCCCGAGCTGCACCAATTCTCTGGAATGCTCTACCCCAAGAAATCAGGCCTATCATGTTCTCTAACAAAATTCCTTTATACTGTATATAGCCCATTCACTATCTCTCTCAACATAACTCTTCATCAAACTCCACCAAACCCAAAAGGTCTACACGGATTGTCTGGTGACCATTCATGTAACTTTATTCCTATCTCCCATTTCCTCAAGATGCCTGGATCATCAGTGTTATAAGCCCCTGTTCTTTGTGTAACCCCTATCCTGTTGTAGATTGTAAGCTCTTCTGAGCAGGGTCACCTTTATTTTTGCCTTATTTATGGCATTGTTTTTTACATTGATTCTATGCATATTGTATTGTATTAAATTATTGTACTGTATCCTTTCTCTATTGGAATTACTGTATTGTATGCTGTATTTTTCATTTATTAACCACTGTATTGTAAAGCGCTGCGGAATATGTTGGCGCTATATAAATAAAGATTTATTATTATTATCTTGGTATACTGTCTCAGTGTGATTTCAGTTGAAAAGCTTTGGTTGTCATTATACCAGTAATGGGGCTCTATGTGTCACTACTGAGAGGTGGTGGGAGCTGGATGTGCTCATGACCATTTTTCAGCGCTGTATGTGTTTTCAAGGTCAGAGAGGTTGAAGACCTCAAGTTTAGAAGTAGGTTCCCAAATAATCAGTGAAAGGATTCTGTTGTCTTTCTCTAGACAGACCACTAGTGGCTGCTATTATTCACTTTGCTAAATTGTGCTGCAGTTCTAATCCTTACCACTGGAGGCTGCTATTGTGTTCTGGCAAATCGCCAGTAAAATGGATGTTGCTGAACCTGTGAAAGCCATTCTTGTTTCCTATTTGGGCCTACTTATCCACATGTGAACTTCATTCAGTTCTTGAGTATTGTATCTAGTTCAGTCTAGCTTCAGTCTCCAGCTCAGAGCAGTCTTTGCCCAGACTGTTCCCACCTTATCGTGATTGTTTCTCCATATGTCCACTCCTGCATCCTAGGGCTTCTACTACTGTCTGCTGTTCCCTACTTGTGCCCCTCCAGTCATCAGATTCTAGGGAGTGTTCATCCAGTATTGTAACAGGATACTCAAGACCTAATATGGATTCCACTAAAGAAGCAACTATGCAGATTCGGTAAAAAAATGAACAGTTTGCTTACTGATATTTATGCAGACATGAAACAACTGAAGTCTAAATATGTAGCATTTAAATCACAGGTATCCCATGATGTTCAAGTGTTTGGGCAAGCTATAAAGGATTTGCAGACCATTATTGCACAGTATTCTCAGCTACAAAACCAAGTGTGGCTTCAGCCCCTCCACGCACCCTCCCAATCCCATTTTCCAGGTTTGGTGGAGACCGTGACATAAATAGTGGATTTATCAATCAATGCAAATTATACTTCAGTGGGCACCCTGCCCATTTCATTACAGACAGGTCAAAAGTACTGTGTATAATGCTGCTGACACATAAAGCTTTGGCTTGGGCCAGCCCACTTATTGAAACTAATGATCCTTCTCTTTATGACTTGGAGGCCTTCATAGCAGCTATATGTCAGGTGTTTGATGACCCTAACACCTACAGCAACCACCAATCCAAGAGACTTGGTAATAAAGAGTCCGCCTCCTCACGAAGCTGAGCCTATGAAGGTAGACAGCTACTAAAACGTGAAGGTGGGGAGAGAAGAGAACAGAGACTCCGGGAAAATCATTGTTTCTTTTGTGGCAAGTCTGATCATTTTCTTATTAATTGTCCTTTTTGGCTACGTAAAACAGTGGTAGTGGTAGTGGATTCCAACTTTTCTGATGAAGAATAAGTCTCTTCTGAACCAGAACTTCCCGGGGATGCCATCATACATTCAATTTCGTCTATTGCACTGAACATTAAAAAAGAGAACATGAATGCTCATTGCTTCATTCCTATCAAGTTCCACATTGGTTCTCAATGGGTTTCCACACATGCCATGTTTGATTTAGGAACAGATGGTAATTTTATGGACATTTCTTTTGCGAATAAACACAGGTAGAAATTGAAATTAGACTTCTACCTATTTTTATGGAAACTGTTGATGGATCCTCACTAAATTCAGAAGCAGTGTATCAAGAGACAGAGCCCTCGGAGATAGTTATGGAACCTGATCACCGTGAGGTCTTATCCTTCTTGTTAATTTCATCTCCACACTTTATAATCATATTGGGATTGCCTAGGCTACAAACTCAAAAGCCCATAATGAACTGGGAAACTAAGGAAGTGCCTTTTCCATCTGCCATCCAATCTCCTTAAGGTACCGTCAAACGCCACCATATCGCCATGAATTCATGTTGTTGGCAATGTGGAAGCCACATTGCCAGTGCGTCTTGGCATGAGACAGGGTGATTTTACGGCGACAAATCGCCAGTGGAACTTCGCCTGATTGCCCTGCTCTGCAGTGAAATCAGGCGATATCCACTAGGCGATCTCAGCGCGTCTCGTGGCATGTGACAGGGCGATAGCGATGTAGAAAGCAAACTCAGACAATTTTGAATCCATTCCAGAGGCGTGCCTGAGTGTGTTGTTTAGCGCGCCCCGTCTGCAGCGTCGGTGGCAGCTCCTGCGTTCCCATTGGCTGGTCCTCGGCAAAGGCGCCATATTTGATGATGTGTGTGTTCTTCACCAGACTCATCTTCTTCTCAAGTGTCAGGAAAGGCATTCAAACTAAGAGCGTTATGGAGTACCGTATCAGAGTGATACTGCGTGTAAGATGTTGGCATGTCCTGACTAAATGATTAATCCGAAAATGACGAATGGTATATGAAAGTATACACACAAATGTATGTGTAGTAAGGCAAATGGTATTGCTGGTGGCGGAAATGTGAGAAACAACATGTTGACCATACACAACTCACAAACGATATGTGGCCCCAAATGAAATAGTAACGCATGTACAGTATGTCTTCCACCTGCTACGCATGTCTCTGCGGTTCATTCTTGATGTATTGAGGTAACGCCACGGCATCCCTGAAAGGCTCACCACTCTGTTGCGCCTTAAGTGGTCCGGGTCCTGAAGTCTCCTCGGCGTAACCAGCGTGCACAATGACGTCATGTCCTTGTTTGACGTTGGGCCCTGCTTCCAGGTGCTTTCCCTTCTCCTGCAGAGGTAGTGATGGTGTCACAACAGAGAGCTGCAGCCTGGGGCGAGCCAGAGCTGCTGATTCTCATCAACATGTTAGACAGCTGGGATTATTGGTGCCAGCATCGCCACCAGCACCCACGTCTACACAAGCAGGCCATCCTGCGTGAAGTTAAGAGGGCCCTGCTGAGGAGAATGGGTGTGGACCGCACCACACAACAGATCCTGAAGAAGGTGGCGGACGTTAAATACAAGTGTCCAGGGCGCATTGCCAACATCCGGGCACGGATTAGGAGGCTGCATGGTGAGTAATTGTGATACACACATACGTCATCCCACCAACAATCAAGGCTGTAGCACCAGATGGAAGTGTAGCCTGTCACATAGGTACCCTGAGTACTTGATGTTGTGGCTTCATCACTCTGCATCAGCAGGGTGTGCAAAATGCAACATGAAGGTGCAAACGACACTACTATGTGTTGCCATGGTTGATGTCAACCTTGCCGTTATATCAGTATATCAACACACATAGCTGTATAATAAGGCTAAAGTCAACATGTATGTCATGTAATGCCCACCAGAACACATACAGTCAATATCTGCATGCTGTGTGACATATAGGCTGCCACACAATGGGGGTGGGAATGCCAATATATCCATGACACAGAACATAAATGTATACTGCCACATGACCACTACACAACCTGTTCCCTGTGTGGTCATGTGCATCTGTACATTAGCTTTTATGTATATGGATGTGTCCGTATAGTTTCTAACAAACGTAACACTGTGTTCTTAGGGCCAATATGCCATAATTTAGCCCCTTCATCCAGAGCATAGGTGTGCACCCACAACATTAATCCCACAATTGTGTGTGGCGAAGTCTCAGTCCTGGCCACCACTATATGCATGCGTGCACTGCATGGGCACAAAACTGTGTGTTTCCCCACGGCCATGTACAGATGTACACAGTCAGCTGACATCACATCACTATTGCCAAAACTTAAAACATATACATGTTGACTGTAGTCATTTCTGACACCCATACAAATGACTTTTTGGGTGTAATATGTGTTGTTTATGGTGTGCATTTGTTCATAAATGCAATGTTTCATCTGACAGAGGATGATGAAAGCTCAGAAGGCCAGCCATCACCAGCGGCAACCCCACCAGGCCCCAGACGGCATTCCACGCCAGTCACACCATCGGCCAGCTCACCGCTACCTCTTCACCTGCTGGGAGTCCTGCCACAGAAGCAGCTCACAGCCCCCCCCCATGCACCTGCCAGGCCAGCCTCTGCCCTGCACAGCCCACCCGCCAGCCCACCTGGAAGTGCATCAAGATCCCCACCCGCGGGCCCAGCACCCACACACGGCAGGCTGAACACACCCTCACCTCCTGACACCCCTCCATCCAACGTAGGCAGCCCACTTGGCAGACCTGTTGGGGAATAGTCCCCACAGGGTGATAGTGAGCCTGGTGGAGGGGCCCTGATGGTACATGTTACCCATATTAAACAAGCTTGTTGTTCTGATTTTGCCCTGTCACACCCGCAGATAATGCATTCCTGTTTTTGTTTCATCCCTTTGCTAAATGCAGATGCCACAGAAGCTGTGGCCATGTTGCCAGGGACGGCCTCAACCCCAGAAGAAAGGGAAGTGCCGAATGATGTCCTGAATCGTAAGTTTGGTAACACATGAACATAACATTGGTCAACTGAGAATTATATGTTACTAATGTAGTGTATCTCCCCAACAGGTCAACAAAGCATCGAGGAGTTGATTGCTGTCCACCGTGAGGCCAGGCCAATTTGACAGAATGTGGGCCATCATCCTGCGTCTCACTGGTGCCAGGCTGCTGAAGTCCCTGCTGTTCAGAGACACCCTTGTGATTTTTTTTTTGTTTTTGGTTGCTTTTGACCCACCCTGGTGTGTTCACTGTGTGGCTTTTGGCCGTTTTTTAGTGCCTTTATGTTTTCGCTACCCAACAAAAAAAGGTGGAGCCGAAAACCCACCTACCAAAAAAAAAAAAAAGGGATTGACACAATAAAGTCATTGTGAAAATCCCACAACAGTATTTGGCCTGTTTGATATACACACAGAGGTGCTGGACTTTGTAGTGTAACCAGCTTTGCCAATACAACATCTGTCAGCCACAATCAAAAGTGTGATGGGTCACATTAACCTTGATTGTGCAAACAACAATATAAATACAATGAAGGATGCGTGTAACCACCCCATCAATGTATAGAGCACAATCCAAATTAATTACCCAAGGTAACCCGGACAACATCACACATCCAATGGCCCAAACAATAATTACAAGCATTGTAGGGCAAACCACACAAACATGTGTCAAGGGCCGGGAACACACTTGTAGACCCATGTAGGGCAGATAAGTCTTTGAAGAAGGCATTGTCACACCTAGAAGGGCCAAAGAGAGGTACCATATGTCAAATTGTGTACCTTACAATATGATAGTGGTTATGTAGTCTATACAAGTGACACACATACTTGCCCAGTAATGCAACCTAACGGTACATACAGACACATACATTACAGGTGTGCCAAAATAATAATTTATTACAGAAGCCAAAAACAAAACAAAACACAGGCTGTGTAAAACAAGAAGACCCAAAAAAAAGGTGTTCAAATGGAAACATAATTTTCAGTAGCGTCATCTACTGCCTCAGACGTGGGTTGTAGCCCCATAGCCCCATAGCCCCCAACAGTAGGCCAAGTTGGGGGAGGATTGTCTAGGGCCACTGGACACATCCTGAGTTTGTCTGGGCCCATAGCTATGCGGCCTCTGACCCTGTGACACTGACGCCTGCCCACTGGGGATGGCAATGTAGGCGAGTGGCGTCAGTGCCTTGTCCTCGGCCGCCTCCAAGACCCGAATGATAAGCCTCTCTGCTGTTTTTCGCTGCTCTTGGTCCAGCCTGGGCATCCGTTTATCAACAAGATGCCCAATCCCAGTTCTCTTCTGATTTTCTGCGTCAAGCAGCACCCTCAGTCGTCGGATGTGTTGTGGGTCGACGTTGACTGATGACTGAGCTGGGTTCTGGGTGCTGCTCTGCCGCACTGGGACCAGGCACAAACTCCCCCGCAGATGTTGATGAAGGAGGATCATCCATGGGTGCCGTCTCTTGGTTGGACAACAGCTCCGGAGGTTCCTGTAAACAAACAAAACACAATGTAAATACACTTGTCATGGAACCAGAGATCTATGTATGTAATTACCAAGAAAACAGCTGCATCATTAACAAGCCCGTGTACGAGGTCAACACAAACATATGAAACCAAGACTATTGAAGAGTGAAAAATGTGCAGTCAACTCACCTGAGGATCCAAGATGTTCAGTGATGTGGCCCTACAATCAACTACAAGCCAAACTAGGAGGCTAGTGTCTGGCCCATCACCACAACCAAATGATTTAGAAGAATACAACAACAGGATTGTAGTTGCAGCTGCTTCTCAAAAGAACAAGTGAGTACAAGCACCAAAGGCTAAGCAGACACAACAATATTCACTACACATACCTCCTGTGATGGTACTGTGGCTTCGGATGTGGCCTCCTCAAGCACCCTGTTGCCCCACATTCGTCGAGGGACAACCTGGTCCAGGGTGAAAGTGAGGAAGTCATAATACCACAGTTGTGGCACATTGACCTCCTCATTTCCCATCCCAGAGCGCTGGGACCTCTGGACCCGGTTGTACTCCTTTCGGAATACGGTGCCAAGGTGCTTGAGTTTGGTATTGACCTTGTTCTTGTCCCACCTCTCCCCAGGATGGTGCTGTTGGGAGAAGGTGACAAGATGGCCATAGGCCACATCCTTCACCTGATTGTTCTTATAATCAGGTGAGTGCAGGCGCCACAGGCATTCATGGTCCTGGTACATAGCAAGCAAGGCCTGGACAAACTCCTGATTGTCCCCCATCTGCAACATAAGCACAGCCCACGTCACAAGCAAACATACACGTACATATGATGTCATGATAAAACAAGAATATTGGCCACATTACGACAACAGCTACACAGCATCACTTAATTATGGCACATGAGTGAACAGAAGCCTCACATTGTTTAATGTTGATTGATATGCTGACCCATGCACAGGGCCACTTCCACATGTAGCTATGGCAACGGCTTCTACATGGACCAATGTAGATAAGGTTGTGTAGGTACACATGTATTAGCATGGGCACTATGTAGGCACAGCAAAACAGTTGTAAAGTACTATTTTTTGCTGTCTAATTGGATATGATGTTGAGGAGGTGTTTGAAACATAAAACATAACAGCGAGCAAAAATAAAACGCCCAGGTCTCGTATGTACGGCCACATTATGTGTCAGTGCTTACATTGAGGGCATCCCTTGGGGACATAAACCTCACAATAAACTTCCATACAACGGAACTTGGAAAACAGCGTTGCTAAAAACATTACATATGGGCCAGTAGGTAGTGCTACCATAAAAACATCAGTACTGTTGAGATGATCGCTATACCTACCGTCTGAGCAGCAGACTGTGCTTGGAGAGACGCTACCACAATGCTTCATATGGTTTGTGGACACACAAGTGCTAGAACTCCGCCATCTTTATAACGGACGGCAACCAATCATAATAATAATACAATTTATAATATTTATTCATTTACATAGCGCTATTAATTCAATAGCACTTTACATACATCAAACATGCTGTCTCTCTTGGAGCTCACAATCTAAATATCCTATCAGTATGTCTTTACAATGTGGGAGGAAATCGGAGTGCCTGGAGGAAACCCACGCAAACAAACAAACTCCTTGCAGATATTGTCCTTGGTGTCCTTGGTGGAAATGATCCCAGAACCTTGGGATCTCAGTGCTGCAAAGGCTGCAGTGCTAACCACTTGAGCCACCATGCCACCAAGCAACAGAGTCAGCAAATCACAGGAGTCAGGCGTTGCAACGCCGAGGCAGGTGCGTGTATTGGATGACGCAGGTGCGCTGTGATTGGCTGCTTACGATATAAAACCTGCAACGCCAGAACAATGTGAAGCTAGCTGGCCAGAGTCATTGGGTAAGTACTCCTGTTCAGACGTCCCTTGTACGATGGCTGAGTGTGTTTGCTGTTGAGACCAGGTTTTTAACAATAACACAACAGTGTTTGTCAGCACCACACCACTTCCAGGTGTGTGCATTACATAGTCCGAACGTATGACATTGTTGTGCTGTGTATAGGGCCGGACTGGGACCAAAAATCAGCCCGGGAAGTAAAGACCCCACCAGCCCTCACACTTTATCATCTATCAGTCACAATAAGTGAATTTTGTTTTTACATTGGCGTGACCCTCATCACTGTTTTACAAGAGTTATTTGGAGAGCCACATGTGAGTGGCGAGACAGAGGGAGTACTCACCCACAGCTCCATTCACATGATACTCTTCAAAGCTACAGTTTCTCAGGATTGTGGGGTCCCAGCAGTCAGATCCACAGCGAAGAGAAAGTCATCACCTATACAGAAGAGAAGTGGTGACTTCCTTATTCAAGATAATTTAAACAACATATAAATGCTGAAAATCCCGAAGTCCAATACCACATCTCTGACAGCAGGACAGTATACAGGACAAGAGAAGTGGTACTGTGCAGTGTAGATATACAGAATTATACAGATACTGAGGATTACACCCAGTATACTGGACAGGAGAAGTGGTACTGTGCAGTGTATATACAGAATAATACAGATACTGAGGATTACACCCAGTATACAGGACAGGAGAAGTGGTACTGTGCAGTGTATATACAGAATAATACAGATACTGAGGATTACACCCAGTATACAGGACAGAGAAGTGGTACTGTGCAGTGTATATATACAGAATAATAGAGATACTGAGGATTACACCCAGTATACAGGACAGGAGAAAGTGGTACTGTGCATGTAATATACAGAATAATAGAGATACTGAGGATTACACCCAGTATACAGGACAGGAGAAGTGGTACTGTGCAGTGTATATATACAGAATAATACAGATACTGAGGATAACACCCAGTAAACTTGACAGGAGAAGTGGTACTGTGCAGTGTATATATACAGAATAATACAGATGCTGAGGATTACACCCAGTATACAGGACAGGAGAAGTGGTATGTGCAGTGTATATATACAGAATAATACAGATACTGAGGATACACCCAGTATAACTACAGGAAAAGTGGGTACTGTGCAGTGTATATATACAGAATAATCAGATATGAGGATTACACCCAGTTATACAGCACAGGAAAGTTGGTAAATGTGCAGTGTATAATACAAATAATCAGTACTGAGGATTACACCCAGTATACAGCACAGGAAAAGGGTACTGTGCAGTGTATATACAGAATAATACAGATACTGAGGATTTCACCAGTATACAGACAGGAGAAGTGGTACTGTGCAGTGTATATATACACAAATTCACGTGGTTACCCGATACGACGGTGAATGACTATTATGTTTACGAATATCCCAAGATACTGAGGATTACACTATAACAGGACAGGGAATGGTACAGGAGAAGTGTACTTGCAGCAAGGATTGCATTACACGATGGAGCTTCCCTGATCGAGCACGTACGGCTTCATGTATTTCTATGTCAGCTGACATTTTCAGGTCAGGTTAACCGCCGGACTGATTCTGGGCAGTGCGATGCGATAGCTGCAGAAACAAACACTGCAAAAGCGCCCTGTTGAATATAGTCTAAGGTGATCCCACTAATGTTATCATGCCCCTGTGGCTGTTAGTGACATGAAGACACACATCACCGCCAGCTCTGCACATCTCTGCCTCCCATGATGAAGGCAGTGCGTCTGTGTGCCGCCCCTGCAACCAGGGCGGCCACAGGGTGGACTGCAGCCAGACGAGGTAAGACGGTTGACTAGGAACACACACACACCGACCCACTCCGACCCAACGCCTAGAAACTCTATGTCAGGCAAGGGGTGGCGGGAGTTTAGAGAAGTGTGGGTGGAGAGAAAGAGACATGGACAAGTATATGGAGGAACTAGACACGAGTTGGGCCTAGGAACACTATGTTGGAAGAGCAGATCCCAGGAGGAGAGGTTCCCTGGAGGCAGAATACCCAGGAGGGAGGGAGCCGTAGAGGAGGCGAGAAAGAAGCACTCACCACAAGCCGAGACACCACACTGAGAATAGTGGTAGAACAACGGGCCCGGCAGCCGCAACTGACATAGCTGACCGGAGGACCCAGAGCTGACTACCGGAGAGAAAGAGGGAGCCTGGTGAGCCCAAATTACACCTGGGTCACTGGAGAGCTAGGCCAGGACAACTAGAGCGCTGGCTCTGTAGAGGTGACCGGGGAGACTTCAAGACCCTAATCACGAGGCATCCTGGCATGTTACGGAGACTCTAAGGCCCGTGACCAAACTACCGCAGCGGAGTAGGACAAAGCCATCAGACTAGGGCTAGTGACCCTAAAGCAGAGAGAGACATCACTACAAAGCCCATAACGGCTGGACCAAACCCATGTGCGAGGACAGAGACAGAGTAGAGGCCTGGAAGGTACTTTGCGGGAAGAGATGCAGAGGAACCGTCTGAGCTGCAGTGGCACCCGTGTCCCTGACAAGTGTAAGAACTGTGAACTGTACTGTAACTGACTTTTAAGAACTTTGGAACAGTAAAGTGCTGGTAAGCTCAAAAGTGCCTGTGACTGTTCATTACTACACTGCAGCAGAGACCTCCACCTGCGGAGCATCTTTGCTGTCCCTGCTTGCTGGCTGGAGACGCTGCTGGGAGACACGAGTGCAGCATCCAGAGCACGCCATTATCCACTACTCATGTACTGGGGGCACCCAGCCCCACCCATAAGAGCTTAACATCTACGTTGCCCCTCACCACCATCCCCCAGCAGGAATACGGCAGCGGTGGTCAACCCAAGGTGGGGTCACGACAAACTCCCCTGTATATAACCCCTTTTTTGGACTTAGCACAGGCCACGGGACTGGGTCACGACCCCCGTGACTCCCCAGCGACAGCAGCTGCCCGGTCTCGAGTACCCCATGGCCTGGTGGCTTCTCATCTGCACCCGAGCTTCATCAGAACACTGCGCCGTCTCAGGTGGGCAGAGCAGACATGAAGGACACTGCGCAAGCTAAGGGGGCAGAGCAGACATAAAGGATACTGCGCAGGCACAGGGGGGCAGAGCATACATGGAGGACACTGCGCAGGCTCAGGAGGGCAGAGCAGACATGGAGGACACTACGCAGGCTCAGGGGTGCAGAGCGGACACGAAGGACACTGCACAGGCTCAGGGGGCAGAGCAGACATGAAGGACACTGCACAGGCTCAGGGGGGCAGAGCAGACATGGAGGACACTGCGCAGGCTCAGGAGGGCAGAGCAGACATGGAGGACACTGTGCAGTGCTCAGGGGTGCAGAGCGGACATGAAGGACACTGCACAGGCTCAGGGGGGCAGAGTGGACACGGAGGACACGCAGCCAGCCCGGAGTTTTCTATACTTAGCGCTAACAGCTGCTTGAGTCCTGTGTCACCGCTATCTTACTGGGCAAAGTGTCTGGATGAAGCTGGGGGCCACACCGGGTTACTGCACATTGTCCGGGAAGATAAGCTTGTCACCACAAACACGACGCACAATTGTCACCATGTGCATAGACACATACATATATCATCACACAGCAGAAAGAAAGGAGCGGCACTCACCGAGTAGCCTTCGTGCCCCTCCCTGCACCCTGTTTTTCCACGTACGTCTGGAATAAAGGACTATCCTGTCTACTCCGGTGAGTGCCGCTCCTTTCTTTCTGCTGTTCAAATTACTGGTGCTGTGGCTGGCACCACGGATGAGAACATGCCATAACTGGAAAGACAACCAGGACCAGACAGTGTTACGTCTAGTGCCCGTTCATTCTCTTTTGCATATATCATCACAGATGCACCAATTACAGATACACCTCACGTCACCACTTCCATACATCGCCATGGGCACGGACACACGCATGCACATACATCAAAACATTACACAGATGCGCACACACCGCAGTTAAGGACCTGAGGCTGCATTAATCACACAGAATGAAATATACTAATCCCTCTCCTGTTTCTGCCTGTCTGACCCCTCTAGCTGGTTTCACCCCATCTACACAACTTCCCACACACAAACACCCCCATACACACAGACACCCATATACACCCCACATACCACACACCATATACTCACACCTATATACACACACAGACATCTATATACACCCCACATACACACACACCCCACATACACACACACGCAGGCACCCATATACACCCCACATGCACACTCCCCATATACACATATATACAGCCCCATTTACACATACAGACACCTATATACACTCCCATATATACACACACCCCTATAAATACACACACACACATATACACATATACACATCCCCATATACACATACCCTACATACACACACAGACACCTATATACACCCCACATACACACCCATATATACACACACACACCCATATACACACCACCACATACACACACACACACAATATATACACACCACAAACACATACACAGACACCCATATACCCCCCACATGCACTCACAGACATCCATATGCACCTCACACACATACACACAGACACCCATATACACCTCACATACCCCCCATACATAAACACATGCACTCCCCCATGTACACACATACCCCCATACATACTCCCATATACACACACAAACACACACCTAAGCAGCAGGGAGATAGTTAACTTTGCTGTTACTCACAGCTCTGTATGAAGTTTCCCCATATGGTGTGGAGCAGCATCTCCTCAGCGTGCTGCACAGTCTGCTCACTGCTTTCTGCTCTCCAGTTATTGATGCAGAGCACAGCACACTGTAACCTATAGTGACGGCTTGTGTACCAATCAGAGAACAGGTAGCAGACATTGCAGGCTCTAGTGATTGTTTCCTGCTGTCTGATTGGTAGATCAGCAATCACTAGAGCCTGCAATGAATCAAGCAGACAGTGCAGGATCCCGGGACTGGTGAGCAGAGGGTGAACTCCGCCCATAAAAACAAGTTTCGGCGCTGATTCTAGCCAGTCAGAGAGAGCCCTGTGCGCGCTGCAGCGGCCCTTGTCAGCAAGGACATGTGCGCACACAGGACTCTGAGGTGAAATTTAAAGGGCCAGCGCCCATTTTGCAGTTAGGGGGGCGGCCCATAGGGAATTGTCCCGCCCCTCCCTATGGCCAGTCCGGGCCTGGCTGTGTAAGACCAAATGTATACATGTTGACACAATGGAGGATGCAGCCTCATCATTGTCCCTCCATTTTATAGAGTCAATTCTGGAATGTGTACCCAAGTTGCGTCAGTGCTGTAGTTTTGCCAACATCAACACTGATCATGAATTTCTCCTGACTTGCACACACAAAATGTATGTGTTGCGCTTCTGCTGACAGCTTCAGTGTGTCTGGAGCCTTGTTAATGTGTGATGGAGAGTATCCTGCCTTTTCAAGAGAACATGGCTGTTTTTTGCTCATGGTCAATCCTGCAGTGTCTCATGAAGCCTTGAGATGGCTATGTTCCTAGCCATACATGTGGTACGTGTTGCCTATATGGTTTGGGGGGGGCCCAAAAAAGAACATTTTGGTCCCATCTTGTTTGATTGGTTGTAGTCCTTGTTTGACTACATAGAGATCATGGGCTTAGATATGTTTTTTTTGGGGTGGGATTAATGTATGTTGGGAAGGTCCATCTGTAAAATGAGGAAGGTGATGGTGGGGAACCGACTATTTTTGTCTGTATGCTCCTAAATTTTATTATTGTATGAAGTCGGAATTGCGCCAAATTGAGAGGAAGATGGGCTGGGAATGGTAGGCATGTTGTAGGTGCCTTTATGGCTAGCAGGTGTGTAGGGAAGTATTTATTGTTGAGTTGTGGTGCATCTTGACATGTTTGTTGGCTCTAACAATTTTTTTTTCATGGGGTTGGTTTGTCAGCTTATGATGGACAGTGAACAGAGGCTTCTCATGGCTCTTGCGTTGTTGCAGGAGGACTTGTGGCTGGAGGACAGAGCTGAGAGATTGTGGGCTCGTAGACCACGGCATGTGTGGTGTCGTGAGTGGCTTCGGCAAAGGGCCAACCTGACCCACATACGGCTGGTCTGTCAGCTGGAGGAAGGAATCCGCATGACTTCCGGAACTTTCTCCGTATGTCCGAGGACTCCTTCAAGTTCCTGTTGGAATGCATTTGTCCATGGATACCCCGTCAGGACACTGTGATGTGAAGAGCTGTGCCACCTGAGGAGCGTTTGGGTGTGACTTTGCGCTTCCTGGCAACAGGTCGTTCGATGACGGACCTGCAAAACTCTGCAGCAGTCTCACGGCCACTGCTGAGCCGCCTCATACCCAAGACGTATGAGGCCATCTGGAGTTGCCTGCAGCCATCCTACATGCGTTTCCCAACAACCACCGCAGAATGGATGAACGTTGCCAGTGGTTTTGTGGAACGCTGGCAATTTCCAAACTGCGGTGGGGCTTTGGATGGTAAGCACGTGAGGATCACGCAACCCCCAACACGGGGTCCTTTTATTACAACTATAAACTGTATTTTAGCGTGGTCCTCCTGGCCCTTGTAGATACTCACTATGAGTTCCTGTATGTGGATGTTGGCATGAAAAGGCGTGTCTCAGATGGGGGTGTTTTTGGACACAGCTCCTTTGGGCAAGACCTGAGGAGAGGTGCTGTTAACTTGCCCTCAAATGAGGTCACAACCGGTAATCTCAACTTTGCGTTTGTGGGGGATGAAGCATTTCCATTTCATGCTCACCTACTACGGCAATATCCCCAGAGGACTATTACTTCTGAGCAACGCATTTTCAATTACTGGCTATCCCAGGCATGTCGTGTGGTTGAAAATGCATTCGGGATCATGGCCAATAGATTCCGCGTGTTTTATACGCCATTGAATATGAAAATGGAATTTATAGATATAGTAGTGCTGGCATGCTGTGTGCTGCATAACTTCCTGCGTCAGAGGGATACTGCATCATACATGCCGGCAAGTTATGTGGATTCAGTGGACTCCATAACAGGAGAAGTCAGTCCCTGGGCGTTGTGTGCAATCGACCCAAGTCTGGCGCTACTCCAGCCGATGAGCCAGGGTCGAGCCCGCAGGAAGCCAGAAGCAGCAGGGACAGCTACTGCTCCTACTTCATGGCCCTGGGGCACGCCTATCTCCTCGCCGTGCCCAAACACTACGCCCACATCGCTGATGTGGTGGTGGCGTGTGACATGGCGATGTGAGAAGGGAAGATCGCTTCCGGTCTTGGTCTGGCATTTCCGGAACGCAGGATCACCGGTGAACGCATGCGAAATCGCTACATGTGACATCTCCGAAGCGATGGGAAAAAAGTGCCCTGAACGTGCGCGCTCACATCAAATTGCCAGCCATGTGGCGGCGAGATGGCGGCGTGTGACGGTACCTTTAGACTTCAACAAATGAAGAGGCTGCAGAGGATCCTGAACATTCTTCTAAATTACCAACTGTAGATAAAAAAATTCTGATGTATGTGAAAAGAAAAAGTCTGATACACTCCCTCCTCATTGACGATATGACTGCCCAATGATCTATTGCCTTGAGCAATGATACCTTTCGGGTGATTTACCCACTGGCAGAGCAAGGACTAAAAACCTCAAAGACTACATCAATGAAAATTTAGCTAAAGAGTTTATTCGGCCATATCATCACCAGCAGGTGCGCCTAAATTTTTTGTTCCCATTGAGATCCTGGGTTTATTACAGAGAATTAAATAAAATTACTGTACAGGATCATTACCTCTGCCTTTGATTCCTGAGTTGCGTCATCCAAAATGTTCACAAAACTTTGAGGTGCAGACAACTTGGTTGGTGTTAGACCAGGAGATGAATTGGAAAACAGCATTTAGATTGCATTATGACATTATGAATGTTTAGTAATGCACAACCCCAGTTGATAGCCTCTGATAAACAGAACGGGTTTGCCACTGGAACCATCTGTTCAGCTCCACTGCTGCCGCTCCCATGTTGTTTCCAGGTAGGTCGCGTGACCGGAATAACTGTAAGTGCCGTCACCGCAGGTCCTTTAGCGGGATATTGGTTGCCGGGCAACGCCAGGTCCTTTTGCCTGGTGATGTTAGAACCCAGAGCTGCTTCTGCTGCTAGTTCTTCAGCGAGGGAAGGAAACATATATGATTGCTTGCATGATTTTAGGGTATCTTTACACGGCGCAACCGCAGGCGAGAAATATTGGCGGCGATATGTCGCCCTGGAACTATCGCCGTCAAAATCCTTAGGGAAGGTATTAATGATCCTTTTTATTAACAAGCTGTTATTTTAAACAATATGCTGTTTTTAAATCCTATGTGCTGTTTTCATATGTTTTGTAGTGGCAACTTTAGAGTTAATGATATAATAATAATTGTCCAATCATTATCCACCAACCCCCTATATATGTCACTTTCCCATATACACCCTTGCACCACCTGATGAAGACAGGCACCTACTGTTGAAATGCATTGTGCAGTTGTAAAGGGCAATAAAGGTTTGTTATTGCTTATTCAAGCTTTCTTTTTACCCCTCACCCAGCACTCCAAAAAGACCGCTACATCATGTTGTATATGTTCCCCTCATAAGGCTGACCACTATGTTCTGCTTCATCACCTGTCTTATGTACTGCATTTTCCCAGCCTGTATATGTATACACTTAATATGTGTGTACCCAGAAGATGTGTATTATTAAGCCTGATGAAGAGGCTATAGTCTCGAAAGCTTGCTTTTTGTTACTATCTTTTCAGTTAGCCATTAAAAGGTATCAACCACTGAGAACTTTAAGATTTTAATATTTTCCATACAATTCTCAAAATGCTTCAGCTGAGCAGACAACATTCTTTGCAAGTTTAGGTTACCATCCAAGTATCCTTCTCAACTTTTCCAGAGAAACTTGTATTCCTACAGTCACAGTCAGAATACAGACTCTCCAGCAGAATGTAGAAACCCTAAAAGACATGTTAAAGATCACAAAAGAGAAATATAAGGAAGCAGCAGATAAATCTCGCAGACCTTCTCCAAACTTCCTAGGGAGAGATGAAGTGTGGCTTTCTACCAATAATTTGAAACTTCATAAAAACGGGGCAAAAATTCAACAGTCCTTTCAAAATTATGAACAAGTTAGCTAATTAGCGTTCCTTTCCAACTTCCCAGAACTATGAAGATACATCTAGTGTTCCATGCTTCCTTACTGAAACCATTTATTCCAAATCTTTTCCCAGGGCATCACCTACCTACTCCTGATCTTGTTGAATTGGATGGACAAGAACATTATATTGTCGATAAGACCTCGACTCCAGAATATTCAGGAAAAGGTTGCAGTATTTTAATAAAGTTGTTCCCTGTCTGCTTAGAGAGTTTCAACAGAGATATCCAGACAAACCAGCCACTCTGCATCCAGAGGCCACTGTTCAAAGGGGGAGGAATCTAAGGATTCTATTGTTTTCTCCAGACTGACCACTAGTGGTTGCTATTATTCACTTTGCTAAATTGTGCTGCCTTCTACTTCTTACCACTGGAGGCTACTATTGTGTTTGGCCAAATCACCCTTTAGTAAGATGGAAACTGCTGAACCTGTGAAAGCCATCTTGTTTACTGTTTGGGCTTGCTTATCCACATGTAAACTTCATTCAGTTCCTGAGTATTGTGTCTAGTTTAGTCTAGCTTCAGTCTCCAGCTCACAGGATTCTTTGCCCAGACAGTACACACCTTATCCGGATTGTTTTTCCAGACGTCCACTCCTGTATCCTAGGAGCTCTACAGCTGTCTGCTGTTCCCTGCATGTGCACCTCCAGTCATCGTATTCCAGTGACTGTTCCACCAGTATCGTAACACCAAGACAACTGTAAAAATCATAATAGGGAAACAATCTAATGGCAATAAACTTTTATTTAAAGGAAATGTATTACTTATTTTCTTTTACTAAGTTAAGCCGAATACTGATGCATATTCCTTCATATCTGTTTTTCATTTTCAGATTTTATATTTTTTTTAATTCTAGTTTCTGATAATAGGGGTAGCTGTTGCCATAGCTGTTAACAGCACTTAGATAGGCTTTATGGGAGCTATATACACTAAGAATCAAATATATGGGTATGTTAATTGACTTGGGTCAAATAATTTCCAGGTGTTCTTTGCAGGGGGTAGGAGGAGGTGAGCTATGACTATGACCCTTTGTGAATAGAGTGATCCTATATATGGATGTGTTACCTGTCACTGTCATTCTGCCTGTGATTGATAATATCCCTACTAAAAGTGATCTTGATAGAACAGGAAGCATCAGTATATTATGAGGCTTATTGATCTCAGTGAAAATTGCTATATTTCAAGATTACTTAAACGGAAATTTAAAGAAAAGAAAATTTCTAAATTACTAAAAAAAATTATGCTTAAGAGAAAGTCTTGTGCCAAACAGTAGGTAATTTGATGATGCCACACTTTCTTTAGTTTAGAACAACTTCAGACTCTCATTGACCTTGAAAGTCTTCTTATTCCTTATGTTGAAACTAATTTGCATCTTTTAAAAACGTAAAGTGTTCTCTGCCTGTATTTGCATTAACTGCAGTGATTTAGAATAATGAAATATTATTTTGTAGCCTAGCAATCAAGCGCTTTATTATTATGATCATTATTGTTCTTATTGGAAAATTATGTAAAACTGCGGTACGCGCATACCTGGCTGCCGAGTATTCATGCCATCAATATGCTACAGAATATGTTTATATATTCATTCTAAAGTGAACAAACATAGACTGCACAAATTGCATTTTAAAGATTCAATGGAAAAATTGGATAATAAAAAGAAAGCTTTTACGCCATTCACAAAACTTATAATCTTGCTACGGAGGCTGTTATGCCGCTCTTTAGTTTATTATTATGTGTTCTATTGAACCATTTTTTTTATTCATCATACTTTTTTATCACCATGTGTTTATGAGTTATTACATGTGTTTATGGAGTCACTCTCACAGTTAAGTAAATAAGTATGCTCTATGGAAGATTGCTTGTAAATTCAGAGATTATAAATATTTTTAGGTTATTTTCCCAAAACATTAACTGACTCTCTGTGGCATCTTGGGATAAAATATGACTCTGCTGCTTCCTGCGACTCCTCTCAACATCATCATCTTTCTTACTTTTGTCAGATCATCTACAGACATTTTATGCAAGATCGAAATATCCTGGCAGTGCATTTTTAAATCCAATTGATTGAAATTGAAGGAGGAACAAATATATGGCAAAGGACCGGGCCCTTCAAATGAATTTCTCCAGATTTAAAGGCTCTTGGCAATATTTACAGCTTATTTTGCTGTAGCACAGTGATTGTATATTTTTTAAAATGCTATAGGATCAAAAACTTTAATTTTCTTGTGGATATATTAAAGTGTACCTGCTTTTAGATATTGCTTAAATTGCAACCAATATTTATACCAAATATAACAAGACATCAAAGCACAGCATCTTCCTACCTGTCTCCTCTCTAGACAGATATTAAGCTAAATAATACTAATTAATAATGATGCTACCATTTTATTGTGTGCTATTTTTAATAATACCTATCAGTATAAACTAAATATAGATGAGATTTTTATTGATACATTATTAAAACACTAACAAATTCGAGTAAAATGAGGTGAGACCATGAACAAAAAGGAATACAAAATGCCACAATGCAATACAACAAAATGATATCATTATAATTACACCCATAAATGCCCAGACTGGTATAATGTATTACAAAGAAGTATAGGAATGAATACATAGATGCAATCTGCTAACTGAGAAATATATACCTATCATACAAAAACTTCCTGTTAGGGGCCTTTCACACTTGCGGTTTTTTCCTGATTTGGAAGATCAGGAAAACACCTGATTCTTACAGGATTCATTTTTTTTGCCCATTCTCTTTAATGATTTCAGGAAAAAACATGAAGCAACAAGATTCTACCTGACAAAATTAAAGTGAATGGGCAAAATATTGTAAGGACCGCTTTACACACACCAACTTCTGTGACCAACTTCTGATCAGATCTCTGGTTGCAGTGAAATCATGGACAGATTGCTCCATTTGTACACAGCCACAAAATGTAACAATCTGTCCATGATTTCACTGCAACCAGAGATTTGTTCAGATGTTGGTCACAGATATCTGTGTGTGTAAAGCGGTCCTTAGAATCGGGTTTTTCCTGATCTTCTAAATCAGGAAAAAAACGCAAGTGTGAAAGGCCCCTAATATATACGTATATACTCGTGTATAAGCCGACTCGTGTATAAGCCGACCCCCCTACTTTTGCCCCCAAAATCTGGGTAAACCTATTGACTCGTGTATAAGCCGAGGGTGGACCCCAGTACAGGTATACAGCCCCCAGCAGTGTGGTATACAGGCCTCCCCAGTGGTATACAGGCCTCCCCAGTGGTAGTATACAGCCCCCAGCAGTGTGGCATACATCAGCCTCTCCAGTGGTATATACAGGCCCCAGCAGTGTTACAGCAGCCTCCCCAGTGGTATATACCGCAGCAGCCCCAGTGGTAGTATACAGCAGCCCCAGAGGTATATACAGCAGCCCCAGTGGTAGTATACAGCAGCCCCAGAGGTATATACAGCAGCCCCAGTGGTAGTATACAGCAGCCCCAGAGGTATATACAGCAGCCCCAGTGGTAGTATATAGCAGCCCCAGAGGTATATACAGCAGCCCCAGTGGTAGTATACAGCAGCCCCAGAGGTATATACATCAGCCCCAGTGGTAGTATACAGCAGCCCCAGAGGTATATACAGCAGCCCCAGTGGTAATATATAGCAGCCCCAGAGGTATATACAGCAGCCCCAGTGGTAGTATACAGCAGCCCCAGAGGTATATATAGCAGCCCCAGTGGTAGTATATAGCAGCCCCAGAGGTATATACAGCAGCCCCAGTGGTAGTATACAGCACCCCCAGAGGTATATACATCAGCCCCAGTGGTAGTATACAGCAGCCCCAGAGGTATATACAGCAGCCCCAGTGCTAGTATACAGGGCCCCCCCCCCTTGCTGCCGCAAACCTGTAAAGGAATAAATCATTATACTTATCCCTGCCGCTGTCCCGCCGCCGCCATCGCGCTCCTCCGGCTTCATCCGGCTTCTTCCGACTTCCTCCTCTGGCACACAGACAATGACGTCATTGCCTGCGCCGACCAGAGGAGGAAGCCGGAAGAAGCCGGATGAAGCCGGAGGAGCGCTATGGCGGCGGCGGTACAGCGGCAGAGATAAGTATAATGATTTATTCCTTTACAGGTTTGCAGCATCAAGGGGGAGGTCCTGTATTGCGATGGGGGGGCTCACGTATAAGCCGAGGGGGGGACTTTTCAGCCCAATTTTTGGGCTGAAAAACTCGGCTTATACGCGAGTATATACGGTATATATTGAGAGAGCGAGAAAGAGAGAGAGAACGAGAGAGACCCAGATAAATGATAAAAAGAAGATGGTAAATAATGCAATAAACTAAAGCAGAGTGAATTTATTTTACCTTGTGAAATAGTTCCCGACGCACGTTTCAACTTAGCTTCTTCAAGGAGCATCATGGGTGGAGATTCCTGTTAATGATATCACAGTGATAAATCTGTCCAAACTGATGTGCTGATGAAATGCTACAGGTTAGATTGACTGCATTTAAATAATGCCAAAGCGCTAAAAAATCCTTTTAACTCCACCCCTATTAACCCCAAGATGACATTACTTCCAAGGTCAACATAATTCATAGTGGAAAATTATATATATAAACTGCACATTCCATCCATTTTAATGTAATTAGCTTTAAGTCATTCATGCAAGAAAGGCCATTATTACATTTGCAGTGCCAACCTCTGATGGAAGGTAGGGCATAGGAGAGAGGCTACACAGTATGGTAAATTACCTTTTTCCTCCCTTTTCCTGTGCACATGGTTACCATTTTCTCCTGTTTTTTATTTATATAATTAAAAAGCGCTGTCCAGCCTGTCTATAAGTTTTTCCTGAAAACAGCGCCACATTGTTTACATTACAAGACACAGTTAAACTGGAATATGAGAATTTAAACTAAGTTTGGTTGATCAGTAAAGTTGGGTTGATCACTCAAAATTTACACCAAGATATGTTGTCCCAAAAGGTATGCAGATGCTATGGAAAGTAAAGAAGCAGCAGCACAGCAGAGAAGGCAATGACGTGCAAATGAGACTAATGCACAAAGAGATCAGCTGCTTGACCAATCCACTACACTAAAGTGCATGCTTGTCGCACACACCTCCCCCATTCCAGACCCGTTAGATTGCCGCAGGATGACATTTTGCAAATGTAACGACCAGAATGCAGGTCGAATTTGAGAATGGGATACAGTGCTGCTATGAACAACTCTGACCATGATATGATCCCAAACCAACTTCTTTTTAGAATTTGTGAAAAAAATACTTTGTGCTTTGTACATTTCAACAAAATATGGGCCACAACAGCTACAAACCACAAACCACAATGCAAATTATGCAACCTGAGAGATTCCAAGTGCCAGCTTCACAAACCGCCATTACTGCGTTCTACTGTGATTTCCGCACATGCACGGATGTTCAGCTTCCCTGTTACCATAGTGTAAAAGGAAGTGGACCCGTTGCCATCTTGCGACTCCCGCGCATGCTCAGTATCAATTATGAGCTCAGCGGTGTTACAAGTTATAACACTGATTCCTCCTTCTGGAAATAGTTGTTATGCATAATTTATCTAATACTGTATTAGTGTTTAGTGAACAACAGAGAAGCTGAACACCCGCGCATGCGCAGAAATCACAGTAGAATGCGGTAATGGCGACGCCCATGAACTACACACACCGTACATGAGGTAATTGTGGAGTATGTAATCTCTTAACATAATGATTTTTAATTACGGTAAGTGGCACATGAGTATCAATTAAGCAAACGTCATATATCTGTATGCAAAGGATGATATTGATTGAAACTGTATGTAGATCATTGAATGTATATAACACTAAGCTACCATAACATGTAATGTCAATAAGGTGGATTGTAAAAACACTGTAATATTATATTTTGATCACTGTAATTGATTAATAACAATTAAGAAATGGGGATGTATAAAAAGTCCAGGATATGCCATATGTGACTGTGCTGTGAAGAAGGTCCCATCTGACCGAAACGTCGCCATGTTCACCTGAGGGCCAATAAAGGCATGAGAAATATCCCAAAGGAGTGCTGCAGTTCATTTTTTGAACATACGGTATGTATATATATATATATATATATATATATATATATATATATATATACGCATGTAATCACTTGAACAAACACAATATTTATGCAGTGCACTGTCCTCTTTGTGAGTGCTCAGAGTGGACACCTGACTGAAGAAACAGAAAACTGGACTTGTTACTCTGACATCCGGACACTATGCAGATAGGGAACAGTGTGCCGTGGTGCTTTAGAACACATTGTCAGTGATTGACAGTGCGATCTAAAGGTTTAACAGTGCCAATTAGATTGCTGATCTGATCAGTCAGTCCTGTTAGCTACACCTGACAAGAAAAAAACTGCGGCACTCCCTAGCACGCAAAGTGTACAAGAGCAAAGCAATATGTCATGTTCAATATGTCATGTTCAACAAAAAAGACAACTGCACTCTGAATACTAAGTTATGTAATAATGAATATGCAAGAAAATGGACTAACATTATAGCTAAGGAAATATGTAAAAAATGAGACTCTTAGCATATAAGGATGACCATGTATATAGTCACCCAGTAGCCACAATGAGGCGTTTCTCTTTACTGGGAATCACACTCAGTCTCAGCCTCACTTTGGAAAACCTCCTTTTGATTGGGTGAGTAGGAACCTGCTAACAGAGAACAATAGCACCTAAGGCTAGTGGGGGAGAGATGCACAAGCAGAGGGCATGACTGCATAATCTAAGCAAGAGAAGAAAAAAATGAGACACTTAGCATATAAACAAGACAAAGCAATCACTGATCTCAGGGAGAACAGTCCAAGAAAACACTGTGGGCAGCCAGCTAAAGCACTCAACACAGTGAATTCCTAGGCGCATTGCCCCCTGGGAATTATGACTATGCAAATAGAGTCTGTGGAGCCTCGTTTAAGAGTCTCAACACAGGACTAGCCAGATATCCCTCCAGGGTAGGACCTAGACAAGGGGTAGTTCTTTGAGGAGACCTAATAGAGTCTGTGGAGCCTCGTTTAAGAGTCTCAACACAGGACTAGCCAGATATCCCTCCAGGGTAGGACCTAGCCATGGGGTGGCTCTTTGAGGAGTCCCTTGTCATATCTTTAAGCTCGTAAATAGCTGGATATTGACTCAAAGGGCCACTTAATATGGTGGTTATGGTGGTCTCCTCAAAGAGCCACAGACTCTATTTCATACTTAGCATATAAAGACAGCCATGTACCGTATATACTGGTGTATAAGCCGAGTTTTTCAGCCCAGAAATTGGGCTGAAAAGTCCCCCCCTCGGCCTATACATGGGTCATATACGGTATACAGCGCCCCCCCCCATCAGTGGTATATAGGGCATACAGGGCCCCCCCTTGCTGCCGCACACCTGTAAAGCAATAGATCATTATACTTATCCCTGTCGCCGCCGCTCTCTGACACCGCGCTCCTCCGGGTCTTCCTGCTTCCTCCTCCGGCGGGCGCAGGCAATGACGTCATTACCTGTGCGCCGGAGGAGTGAGCATGAAAACCCGGAGGAGCGCGGTGTCAGAGAGCGGCGGCGGTGGCGACAGGGATAAGTATAATGATCTATTGCTTTACAGGTGTGCGGCAGCAAGGGGGGGCCCTGTATGCCCTGTATACCACTGATGGGGGGGGGGCTGTGTACCGCTGGGGCTGCTGTGTACCACTGGGGCTGCTGTGTACCACTGGGGCTGCTGTATATACCACTGGGGCTGCTGTATACCACTGGGGCTGCTGTATATACTGCTGGGGCTGCTGTATACCACTGGGGCTGCTGTATATACCACTGGGGCTGCAGTGTATACTGCTGGGGCCTGTATACCACTGGGGCTGCTGTATATACTGCTGGGGCTGCTGTATACCACTGGGGCTGCTGTGTACCACTGGGGCTGCTGTATATACCACTGGGGCTGCTGTATACCACTGGGGCTGCTGTATATACTGCTGGGGCTGCTGCATACCACTGGGGCTGCTGTATATACCACTGGGGCTGCTGTATATACCACTGGGGCTGCTGTATATACTGCTGGGGCCTGTATACCACTGGGGCTGCTGTAGATACTGCTGGGGCCTGTATACCACTGGGGCTGCTGTAGATACTGCTGGGGCTGCTGTATACCACTGGGGCTGCTGTATATACCACTGGTGCCGCTGTATATACTGCTGGGGCTGCTGTATACCACTGGGGCTGCCGTATACCACTGGGGCTGCTGTATATACCACTGGGGCTGCGGTATTTACTGCTGGGGTCTGTATACCACTGGGGCTGCTGTATATACTGCTGGGGCCTGTATATACCACTGGGGAGGCTGCTGTAATACTGCTGGGGCCTGTATATACTGCGGGGGCCTGTATATACCACTGGGGAAGCTGCTGTATACTACCACTGGGAGGCCTGTATACCACTGGGTGGGGCTGTATACCACACTGCTGGGGCTGTATACCTGTGCTTGGGTCCACCCTCGGCTTATACATGAGTCAATAGGTTTTCCCAGGTTTTGGGGGCAAAGGTAGGGGGGTCGGTTTATACACGAGTATATATGGTATATATTCACTCAGTAGCTACAATGTCTCTGTCTCTGTACTACAAACCTACACTCAGTCTCAGCCTCAACACCACAGCTTTCAACCTCTCTTCATGGCTGCTGTCAGACACATTTCTGAATCACCCAGGGTCCTATGGGAACTTGGGTGTCTGGGCCCTACTGTGGTTGGGATGTCACTGGTGGTCTGCCCAGACCAGTGGCCCTGGTGGTCAACTTAAAAGAGTTTGGGAATGGTAATAAAGATTTTAAAAGTTTGTCGTGACATCACCTGCAGATTATGGTGATGGGCACCAGCACCGCTTCAGACCTCCGGAGGAGATGGAACTGCAGCTTGGATGGAGCAGCTCCCTGCAGGTGGAGCTGATTCTTCAGGGAAGGGATGCACCTATAATGGTGGTGCTGGAGAAACGTAATAAACTGTGGAGCAACAGTGCAGCAGATGAACAGACACACCACGGCTTTGTCACTTTGCATGTGTACTTTACTCTGTAAACCAGTTCAGATGGCAATTTAGGTTACAGCACAAACAGTCTATAATCAGGTAGCTGGTCGGGTGGTCACAGAGGGTGTAGACGGCTCAGGGGCTGAACACCCTGCACCGTATCCTCGGAGCCGGTACTCCATTAGATGGACTAGGGTCCCCTGAAGTATGAGCACTCTGATATGGGATCCTCTCTTTCTTTTCTCAGGTTGCCTCTTCTCTAGGCCCCTCCCTGGGAGTCTCCTTTTCTCTTTCGGAGGCTCCCCTCTCCATCGTTCCTCAGTGCAAACTAGAACCCACTGTCTGACTTCCCTCCTCCCCTAACTCCGCCCAATGGGAATGTGACTACCCGTCTACCCTAGGTTAAGTGTGGGAGTGCTGGGATGGGATCCACTTGCAAACCTTACTCTCCCCTGTGACAGGAATAACTGCAAACTCATTTGTGCGTGCTATACCCCTACTGTGGCGCACTGACCAGTGGGGCACCACATTTCCATGGCATGAAATATTACCAAACTATATGGCAGGCAAATTCAGAAACTCAGTTCTGTGCTGCAAGTCAATAATCAAGTGCCAAGAAGGAGGAGGTACAAGCAGTCCTTCCTGTAGACTTTCTTTCCTGGTTTTAAATAAGATAGTGTTAGCTGATTGGGCAACAGAGTTGGAGTGTGCCAATGTAGGCAGTATATGGAGCAATGAAAGCTTCATGGAGGAATTCCGCAAACCAGGGCCGTATCTAGAGGGAAGCTGGCGGGGCATTTCCCCCGGGCACATCAGACAGGAGGGCACCATCCAGCCTCCTGCTGCAGCGCCCAAGGTGCCTCGCCGCCGGCCTCATCTTCCGCCCCTTCCCCACTGTGGGAGCCGGCAGTTCTCTCTGCTTCCGCTATCAGGTGACAGCAGGAGCAGAGAAAATGCCGGGCACCGGCGCCGGCTCCAGCTATCATGGCTGGCGTCAGCACCCGGCATACCCGGGCAAGTGCAGGGGCCTTGAGCAGCTGGGGGGGCCCACTGGCCATCAGGGACAGGCAGCCCTGACAGCCAGGGGTCCATTAGTGACAGGCAGCCCTGTGAACAAGGGGCACAACAGGCAGATGCAGCAAGGCGCTGAGTGCTCCGCTGAGCTCCCAGTGCACATGGCTAATTTGCATGCGATGCAGTTAGCCATGTGCTGGCTCCAGGGAGCAGTGGAGCTTCCTCCTTTGCCTACTGTAGCAGAGTGATGAGTCATCACCCGGCGACCTCATCATACTGCTGCAGGAAGGCGGAAGCTCCACAGTCCCGGGAGCTGCTGCTATAAGGATGTGGTGGGTAAGAATCTGAGGAGGACACAGCCCCGGGGGTGCGGATGGAAGGTGAGTATGATCAGTTTGTTTGTTTTTTAATTGAGAGCAGCAGCAGGATGGGGGATTATATGTACCATAGAGGCTATGCAGACTGTATATAGAGGCTATGCAGACTGTATATAGAGGATATGCAGACTGTATATAGAGGCTGGCTGACTGTATATAGAGGCTATGCAGACTGTATATAGAGGCTGGCTGACTGTATATAGAGGCTTTGCTGACTGTATATAGAGGCTGTGCTGACTGTATATAGAGGCTGCCTGTGCTGACTGTATATAGAGGTAGTGCTGACTGTATATAGAGGCTGTGCTGGGGTATATAGAGGCTGTGCTGACTGTATATAGAGGCTGTGCTGACTGTATAAAGAGGCTGCCTGTGCTGACTGTATATAGAGGCTTTGCTGACTGTATATAGAGGCTGTGCTAGGGTATATAGAGGCTGTGCTGACTGTATATAGTGTCTGTGCTGACTCTATATAGAGGCTGTGCTGGTGTATATAGAGGCTGTGCTGACTGTATCACACTGTGACCAGGGAGCCCAGTATGGAAAGGTGAGGGCAGTGTGATGAGGGGCAGTGTGGAGGGCATGTGCCAGAAGAGGGACAGTGTTTAAACCATATTTTGTGCAGAGAACAGTGAGGAATTATTTATTACGGGGCTCAATGTAGGGCAGATATTTTTACTCATGAGAATTTTGATAATTTTGCTATTTTTAAAGATATCGTGTCGGGATGTGCTGAAGACCGGAGAAGATTGACATCTCCAGAGATGAGCTGTGGATGTGAAGAGTCATTATGGTATCAGGACAAGATGAAGAAAAGAAAAAGATCACAATCCGACACAAGGTCATCTATAAGGTACCTGGATGTAAATGATTACCATATTTATGATACTGACTAATTCTCATCAGTGCTGTAGTTCCTGTATGATCTCATGGTGACTGGTAACAACAACTCCCAGTACCTCCTTACCATTGTTAAGGAAGTAGTAGGGGTTGTAGGTTCATGCAGCACAAATTTGTATGGGTCTGACCTGACATTACAAGTGTTTTACCATTTACTGATGTTGGTACTGATGATGACTTTCTGTACTGATGAGGATTGTGATGCTGTGTTTCTATAGTGATGGGGGTTATATGGATGGGGGTTCTAGTTATGTATTTTTGCATCTCTGCTGGTTCTAATGATTGATGAAATTTGTTACTGATGAAGGCTTTGGTGATGTATTTCTGTACTTCTGGTGGTCTGGTGTTGTATTTCTGTACTGATGAGGCTTTTGACATTGTGTTTATGTACTTATAGGGGCTATATGGATGCATTTTTGTACCTCTGGTGGGTCTGCTGGTGTATTTATGTACTGATGAGGGTTGTGATGCTGTGTTTCTGTACTGATGGAGGTTATATGGATGTATGTCTTTACCTCTGGTGGGTCTGGTGATGCAGTTTTGTATTTCTGCACTGATGAGGCTTTTGACATTGTGGTTCTGTACTGATAGGGGCTATATGGATGCATTTTTGTACCTCTGGTGGGTCTGCTGGTGTATTTATGTACTGATGAGGGTTGTGATGCTGTGTTTCTGTACTGATGGAGGTTATATGGATGTATTTCTGTACCTCTGGTGGGTCTGGTGATGCAGTTTTGTGCTATTATTGATTCTGATCCTGTACATATGTAACAATCTATAACCTGTAAGATTATGTGATACATGGCTACGTTCATAAAGTGTTGTGCCCTCACAATTTAAGGGTTCTATGTTCTTATTTGTTAGTAGCATTAAAGGGGTTGTCCCACATTTGTGATAAGTCTGCAGTCACTCCATGTGTCCCTCTATGTGACTGCAGACTTCTGAAATCTCACAGAGCACACACTGCTCACTGTCAGGATTCTCTGCTGCTGGAGGTGAGAGGTCATGAAACTTAAGTATGCGATTTACATACATGCAGTCACGTACTGACTAGACATGCGAGGTCTCGATCAATGAAAATGAACTGAACGAAGAATGAAGAATTGCATTTATGTGCTCACACGACCGTCCAATCTTCTATTAACACAAGAGAATCCTGACAGTGTGCAGACCACGCGCTGCGAGAATTCCGAGGCCCTCAGTCACGTAGAGGGACTACAGACTCATCTCACACCTGGACGAGCCCTTTAATTCAAACACTAAGCCCTGTAGCCCAATCCTAACAGCATGTAATATACTTTGTTTTTCATTGAACATTGAGAGAATTAGGTATTGCAGCTCGTCGGCACATGACAGTAAGTGTGCAAATCGTATATGAATGATCGGCCACATGACGACTACTCAGACCACTTGGGGGGGGGCCAAACTGAAGTCTTGCCCCATACACCTCTGCTGCAAGCCATCCTATGCAAGTGCTCTCTATCTCTTCTGTATGTGGCCTCCTTCATTGCAGCCAGGTTAGTGCTAAAATTCTTATGGGCAAAACTAAAGATTGTGGCAACAGTACAAAGCAAAGGTATCTAACAAAAAAATTAAAGAAAATATCAGCGAAAAGGCATATTCAATGGGAAACTGAAAGGACAGTTAATTAAATAGTTAATGTATACTGTATGTAAACTGAGTAAATAAATAATTTGTGTCTGCACTTTAAAGGGAATGTGTCATGTAAAAAAAAACACTAGGATTTTGCAGATATGGAGTTAGTTTGGAGGGTAAAAGCAGTTTGAAGCCATGTGGCCACTTCACTAAGAGCCCTGCCGCCAGGAGGAAAGGATCTTTATTCCTCTCGTCACCTAAGGCTTTCAGTCACAGAAGCGTGGCCAGCACAGTTTCAGTCACTGCTCTGTGTATGGTGAGCGGCATCTGTAACTATCCCACCTCTGACTGACAGCTGGCTCTTTACTGATGCAATCCTGAGTCCGCTTAAAGACAGTATCGGGAACATGGTTTCAGCAGCTGCTCATCTGGATGCTGATCTGCAGCGAAGAATTGAGATCACCTCCTCCTGGAAGATAAATTCTCAATGAGGGCATCAAGCAGGTTCAGAAGGATATTAACTTGCAGAATGACCCCATATCAGCAGGATTTTAATAGTTTATTTTACATGATAGGTTCTCTTTAAATAGCTGACTGAATTATTGGCAAGAAAAATAGCGTTGCGGAATGAACATTTTTCAATTGATGTCAAATTAGAACACAAAAATTATTTTAAAAAAAGATTAATGTGCTTGAAAAGATCAAAGGACATCAGACTTTTGATGAAAGGAGTTTCAAACCATGTTATTGCAAGGTATAATTTTACAATCTTTATATAACTCAAACTAATTAAGAAGATTCATCCATATACAAGAAAAATGATTAGCGTTTTTATAAAGCAATTATTTGCCTTTTTTTTCTATTCACCTTTTCAACCATGTTGACCATAGGGTTTTTTATCTACCATAATTTCCTTCTACAAAAGGCTATTGGATACTAAAACAGAAGTAATTACTACAGCCTTACATTGGGATAGTACAGACCTAAGTAGCTGTCTAAATGGTCTTCATTATAATTTCCTTTCCATTTTGCTGCTGTAGATCTTGTGCAAGTCCTTCATGTAGATACTATGGCTAGTCTCCAAATTTCGGACACAAATCCATCAGGTTTTTGCTTTGAGTTCTGGCTATATTCTCTATTCTCTACCTCCCTTCACGGTTAGAGATAGCTGCATGAAGTGAGCTTGTAAACAGCAAATAAGAGTGTGGCAGGGGTGGACATACCATTGGTGCAACCTGTGCAGTTATACAGGGACTCAAGAGATAAGGAGGTCCACCTCCACATCCAAAGCAGGTGGAATTGTCTATTATGATAAGATACTGGACCAAAGTACCATGCACAGGTATCCTCTTCTATCTGTGTCTGATACTGGAGTGTGAAGTAGAGTAGAAGCATTTCTTTTCTTAATGATAGCTGAGAAAATATGCTGTAAAAAGGAACAAAGCACATGAGGAATCACTCCAGTAATGAAGCTCTGCTGACAAGACAACAGCTTCTTGAATAAACTGACATCAAGCATGCTTTAATAGGAGAGACATGCCCACGAGAGAAAAATATGAAATAAGGAGATTCTGTAAGTCAGTGAATGCTGTTGCAATTCCCACTGCAACTAGATATCTCAGTGCTCAGGATCAGTGAGTTCACCCTGACCTTTTTGTAAAGTCCGAGTTTATGGTCAAACGTAACTCGAACTTGTGGAAAGGGAACTTATGGAATGGGGCTATAAAATAAAGCATTTAGTTAATAAACATTATCATTATACTTATCGGGTCCCTCGGCACATGTCCTGCCATCTTGCTGCTCTGGACACATCTAATTCCTGGGCTGCTCATTAACTTCCAGGGATATTCACTGCACCACTGATATTCACCTGGCAGTTCTCAGCAATGTTCACGGTGACATCAGGGATCACCCTAGTTCATGGTACAGCTATGAACTTGATTGACCTCTGACTGTCACAGTCAGTCTCAGCCTGCTTGTCGCTCTAGACAGACGCTTGTCAATTCAGAGCAATGAAACAGAGCTGACATTGCTCTGCCTGTGGACTCCGGTCGTACTGAGGGTTATTTTTTTTTATTAAAGATGGGGTCCCTAAATGTGTTTTTTGTTTTATTTCTGATAAAAGAAATTGTCTCTGTATTGTGATTTTTTTAATGTTTACTAGAAATTCATGGTGGCCAGGTCTAATTTGGCTTCACACTATTAATTTAATGCTTAGTTCCAGGTGAGAAGGAAAAGCTGCTATTAACCCCCTTTATTAACCACCATGCCACCTCCCACCAGGGCTGCTGGAAGAGCCATGTAAATCACCTGGAAATGGCACTACATTGAATGTGCCATTTTCAGGGACGGCTGTGATTTTCAGAATGTGGAGCCCAGAATGCTTGGGCCTTTCCACTCTGAGAATCCCAGCCCCAGCTGCCTGGTTTTACCTGGCTGCCGATCAAAATATGGCGGGAGCCCACACATTTTTTTAAATTATTTATTTAAATAATTAAGAAAAATTGGGCTTCACTGTATTTTGACTGCCAGGCAAGGTAAAGCAAGGCAGCTGGGGGTGTCATCCCATAACTGTCAGCTTGGTCAGTGCTGTGAATCAAAAATACCGTGAAGTGCTACATAATTTTTTTAAATGATTTATTTTTATATTACCATGATGTCAATCAGTTTGTGAAGGGCCCAAAAGCCAATCACAAATGCTCAAAAACAGACAGAAAGTTTTGGATCCGCGCTGCTGTTCAATAACAAGATTTTCTCTGTGCTTTAAATAGTGGATCTTTATTCCTACGCTTTTCGAGATCCTCCTGATCTCTTCCTCAGGGATACATACAACAGAGATGACTCTATTTAAAGCACAGAGGAAGTCTTGTTATTGAACAGCAGCGCGGATCAGAAACTTTCTGTCCATTTTTGGAGATTACTGAGGACCATCCTTGTGGTGGAGGATCCTGCTGCAGCTGTGACATGCATATACCAGTTGTGGGTCTCACAACTGACTAAGGTGAGCAGTTCTTACACTGCAAATACATATCCTACAAACAGTTTAGATCCATTGCGCCCTTTTCTACCCCTTTCTTTTATAAATCACAAATGCTGTCATGGAGAGTGGGTGTCTGTGATTTACTATTAGATTAACCTGAAACCAGCCCATATATTCTAACATCTAGTTGAGCTGCTGCATAAGGCATGGTTGCTGTGTGCTCACTTCCACCATTCGCACCCTGCGGCTCATCGACTAGCATCATTTGGATAAATGGTTAACCGTTTGATATGCGATGTGCCAACACGGTGGAATTTCATTATGCACATGTTCCAGTGACTGTGGCAGCAGCGAAAAGCCCTGGCACAGTACATATTGATGTGTACAGTGACTCAGAGCAAGCCAAATGTGGTGCAAATGACACTTCCAGAGCACTGATCAAGGACCTCTGCACCCTTTTACACAGTTTCGAAATGGCTACTAAGATCGTTAGCGCTGATGAGGCTGTCATCAGCATCACTATTTCAGTCATCTACATGCTGAAGCCAACTTTGAAAAGTCTTTGGGATGAGGTGAATAATCAAGGTATCCAGATGATTGAGCGCTCCCAAGGAGATTGACCTAATGATAAGGACTCTGACTCCTTTTTCTTTCTTGGAGATTTATTTGAATTGGCTTCACAGTAATAAAAAAGTCATAAAATTCATAAAAGCATAATTAAAACAACGCGTTTCGGCTATATATGTCATAAAATAGCCTTCCTGAGAAAAATTGTACTTTTACATTTAGATCTGCGCCTGTTTTCTCGCTCCCCACCCTTCTCTGACCTACAGCCTCGAGGTCTATTGTGTGGGATGAGGTGGTGATGCTACAGGAAGAGGAGGAGGAAGAAGAGGAGGATGCGGACAGGATATCAATATCTGAAAGGTCTGGATCTCCAAGGACGTTTCCACCCCAGTGGAAGACCGTTCAGACTAGATGTGCATTTCAGTGTGCTCCATTGATCTCACCTTTCTCCAATTTTTTGTTCTGGGTCCATTGATGCCACTTTGGTAGCATCTGGCCTTAATATTTTGAAATGTCGAGACTCTTTTTGTGGTCTCTTTGTCAGCTTCCTAAATTTAGCAGGGCTCTGTGATTATGATACCAACGTGTGTGACTCATCCCCCTGTTATTATTGAATGATTAACCTTGAAATGCTAGGCAAGGCCCAGTTACTGATATTGTGCCAAGTATGCAAGCTGTGCCATTCTCCAATTTTTATTCTGGGTCAATTGATGCCACTTTGGTGGTATCTGGCCCTAATTTTTTCAAAAGTGGAGACTCTTTTTGGGATGTCCTCGTCTTTTTCCTGAATTTAGCAGGGCTCTGTGAGTACGATGCCCATATGTGTCACTTATCTCCCTGTTACTAATAAATGTTTAACCTTAAAATTCTAGTCCAGGGTCTGTTCCAAACCCTGTGCCATGCATGCAGGCTGTGCCACTCAACAATTTTTATTCTGGGTCAATTGATGCCTCTTTGGTGGTATCTGGCCCTAATTTTCAAAATGTGGAGACTCTTCTTAGGGTGTCTTTGTTGTGTATTTCATGAATTTAGCAGGGGTCTTTGAGCACCGTGCCTACACCTGAAGCTTGAAATGCTGGGCCAAACCTTGTTCCATAAATCCATAATGCAACATGATAAAAGTGTTAACTCTGGGGAATTTATAGCACTTTTCCTGGTGTCTGCCCTAATTTAAGTTGTTTCAGCTCTTTGGCCCCTTTGAAGGTGTTTTCTATGCCCTTAGTTAGCCCTCCCAGTGATTTCAATGAGGTTTCGAAGTTCGGCAAACTGTTCAGCTAACAAATCGGCGAAGACATGCCTTTTCGGTGAACTGATCGGAATCCAAACTTCAAAAAGTTTGCTCATCTCTACACCTGAACATCTCTCCAACATACCATATGATATCAAATGTGAGCATTTGCCCAATTGAGTAAGTTATCATGACGAACTGCAGTCAGGTAGAGACCTCAGTGAGGATGATGAGCATGCAGATGAGCTAGATGAGCTTCACTGGGACAATTTCTGAAGTTTTGCGCAGAAATTCTCTGGTTAGACAAACTAGTTGTTGCAGCAGCTGTCCAAGTAGCTCAACTCAGACAATCTTGGAAGTGAAGATGCTGAATGTGGTGGTCCCTGGGCCAGTCTGAATACACACAGGTGTGCAAAATTCTCTGTTGCGGCTGCGACAGGGCCTAGAACTATAAGATGCCCGTGCCGCCAGCTGTTCCCTGCACCCAATGGTCGCAGCTCCCGCTTTATATGGATGTGAGTCCCTGAGGATGCACATCTGTGTCACTGAACAGCAGCACACGCCACCATGGGGCTCGTGTGTCAGGGAGAGAAGGGGAGAAGGAGCCTCCTGCTTATTACTGCTACTGCTCTCACCCTGCCCCTCACTTCATCTTATCACGACCAGCTTTCATTGCGTGTTCCACTGTAGAATGCATACAGCAGGCTGGTGCTGTCTCTTCCACACTAGGAATAGGCGGCACTTCCTGCTTTATGCATTCCACCGTTACTCCTCCTGAGTCTTCTCTTCAGTCTTTGCAAGGAGACCAGAGCAGCCTTATGCAGGCTGGTTTCACACTGCAGGTTTTTCCTTGATCAGGTTCGATCAGGTTTGTGTGTCAAAACCAGGAGTGTCTCCAAAACTCAGAACAGGTGTCACTCTTTCAATTATAGTTTTTCTCTGCAAGTTCCTCTCCTGGTTCCCTCCTGGTTTTGCCACACAAACCTGATCGAACCTGATCAGGGAAAAAAATGCAGTGTGAAACCAGTGTAAGATTTTTGAGAACCTCAGAAAAAGAGTTGCTAATGTCTTTAGGCTATTTGCATACATTGCATTTTTTGGTGCATTTTTCTTGCAGCTTTCTGCAAGGGAAAACACATCCTAGCAAAGTCTTTGTTTCTTTTTGAAGTGCTGTGCCCACCTTCAGGTTTTTCACCACAGATTTTGGTGCAGAAAAAAGAAGCAACATGTTCATTTTTTGAGTGTTTTTCCCTGCATTTTCTCATAGAATATATGATAGAAACACATGCAAAAAAACCACACAGAAAAACGCATTTAAAAAAACTCATCAAAAAGTAAAAACCGCTGCATTTTTCCTGCAGCATTTTGCCGGCCAAGAGATGCATTTTTTGGTGCAGAAATGAACTGCTTTAGACTGGAAACATTTATAAAAATAGCTCTAAAGAACCTGGATTTATCAGTCAAGTCAGACAGAGGAAATAGAGAAAATTCAAGACCACTATAAGGCCCCTTTCATATCAGCGATTTTTTGAAATCGCTGCAGATGCGGTGAAAAAAACGCATCTGCCACGATTACCGCATAACCGCGACACTTGCGGCACAGTTGTGGCAAGCCCCATGCAATGTCTTTGGGGCTTGCGGTAAGTGTGCGGCAGGTGCGGCAAGCGCGGTTTCGGCACTTGCGGCAGGTGCGGCCGCGAAAAAAACGCGTTTTTTTCACCGCATCTGCCGTGATTTAAAAAAAACGCTGATGTGAAAGGGGCCTTAGACAGTATTTCCTAAACTCCAGTCCTCAAGAACACCAACAGGTTTTTCCTTAGCATTGGTCAGGTGATTCATTGATAATGATTCAATTACCCTTGTAATGCGAAGAAAATATTGAACACATGACCTGTTTGGGACCATGAGGACTGGAGTTTGGGAAACACTGATCTAAGTTTATTAAAAAGAAAAGGCATTATAATAATTCATAAGGTTACAAACAAACTTAAGTTAACCTTTAAGCAACTAAGGGCTTTGTTGAGAGGGTGGCCTAAGGCTTTATTAGCGACTGTGGCGAGCCCCCGGTGCCAGTTAGGCATAGAGGGTTTGTTCACAGTTACATTCTCTCAGGGGCAATTCAGACACAGAGTCTAGATTTCCAGCAGTTCTTTACTGGAAACAATATGCAATTCCTGTTGTGCAATGACATCACAGGCACTGATATTCAATGCCACAGGGGGTTAAACAATTAATGTAAATTTGACAATTTCACACAAACCACATCCCAGGTATCTCTGTAGCTTGGTCAGCTCCGCCATCTAACGCTGTAAATTAACACGATTTCTTCATGCGGTCAGGGCCGTATTTGGAGTTCCTGCTGCCCTAGGCACTCTCAGCGGCCGCCGCCCCCCCCCCGTCACGGCCCCTCCCCCCTGTTGCAGCCCCTCCCCATCATGGCTCCTCCCCCCCCCCCGTTACGGACAATCTTCCCCCCAGTCGTGGCCTTCCCCCCCCCCCCAAGCTTCATGTAGCTTCTCCCCCCACATTTCATCATGTAGTACATATAAAAGGTTTGTCCAACCACACTACAGAGACATGCTGATAGGAGGTTTACATTGTGAGCCCCAATGGGGACAGTGTTGATGATGTATGTAAAGTGCTGTGGAGTTCATAGTGTAATATAAGTGCAAAAAATATTATTCTTAATATGATGTCACAATACCGGGATCAGAGGATCTTGTATTTCAAGGTCAGGGGCTCTCTGATGCCGTGTTGCTGCCTGTCTCGTTGTCTTCCTCTTTTGACACTGTAGTGCGGTGGACAAGAGAGCATTAACTGGTTAATAACAAGAAGTATGGAGTGTACTAACTGAGCCATAAACCCTCCCCATACCATGTCCCGCAGACATTGTAGGATTACTATATGGATTTTATTATTAGGGTACGGACACACTGGCGTGAAACTCGGATGAGTGCAATGTGTGATTTCATCACATTGCACTCGGATCAATGTTAATTGATGTCTGAGAGCACTGGTGAGTGTCGGACGCTTTTTTCTCAGCCAGATTCAGGATGAGAAAAAAGTCGCAACATTCTGCGACAGTCTGCAATTCACACCGAGACTCACCAATACAAGTCTATGGGTCTGACAAAATTACATACCGCACACTGACAACACATGGACCATCCGAGAGGTATCAGTTTTTTTTACTGATACATTCTCATTCTGTAACCGAGAACACTATAAAATGTTCCTGTAAATGATTCTACAGTAATAGCTGCTGAGGAAAGAACAGATTGCACACGGATGTGTACCACCATGTCCTCAGCTCTGTGCATAGACAGTGTACCACCATGTCCTCAGCTCTGTGCTGTGTACCACCATCTCCCCAGCTCTGTGCTTTGCACAGTGTACCGCCATATCCTCAGCTCCATGCTGTGCACAGACAGTGTACGGTACACTGTCTGTGCACAGCACGAAGCTGAGGACATGGTGGTACACTGTGCACAGCATGGAGCTGGGGAGATGTGGTACACTGTCTGTGCACAGCACAGAGCTGAGGACATCCCAGAAGAGACAGACAGGCCACAGACGGACGGCAGGACAACACTGAGCCCACCTGGAAGAACAACAACACCCAACACACTGACCAGAAATCCTATAGGACAGGCAGGTAGGAGAACTACACACCCTGCCAACTCAGGAAGGTAGCAGCAGCTGCATGGAGGCAGACACACGGTACAGCCGCCATTATCACCACACACAGTGCCAGCCACAGCCTCAGTCCTCATGCACCCCTGTCCTTCTCTCCTCTGTCCCTTCTGCTGCTCCTGTCCTCCTGCACCCCCGTTCTCCTCTCTGTCCTCCTGCATCCCCGTCCTCCTCTCCTCTGCCCTCCTGCACCCCCGTCCTCCTCTCCTCTGTCCCTCCTGCACCCCCGTCCTCCTCTCCTCTGTCCCTCCTGCACCCCTGTCCTCCTCTCCTCTGCCCTCCTGCATCCCCTGTCCTGCTCTCCTCTGTCCCTCCTGCTGCTCCTCTTGCACCCCTGTCCTCCTCTCCCCTGTCCCTCCTGCTGCTCGGCTGTCCTCCTGCACCCCCGTCCTCCTCTCCTCTGTCCCTCCTGCTGCTCGGCTGTCCTCCTGCACCCCATCCTCCTCTGTCCCTCCTGCTGCTCCTCTTGCACCCCGTCCTTCTCTCCTCTGTCCCTCCTGCACCCCCGTCCTGCTCTCCTCTGCCCTCCTGCACCCCCGCCCTGCTCTCCTCTGCCCTCCTGCACCCCAGTCCTCCTCTCCTCTGTCCCTCCTGCACCCCCGTCGTCCTCTCCTCTGCCCTCCTGCACCCCCGTCCTGCTCTCCTCTGTCCCTCCTGCTGCTCCTCTTGCACCCCCGTCCTCCTCTCCCCTGTCCCTCCTGCTGCTCGGCTGTCCTCCTGCACCCCCGTCCTCCTCTCCTCTGTCCTCCTGCACCCCCATCCTGCTCTCCTCTGCCCTCCTGCACCCCCGTCCTGCTCTCCTCTGTCCCTCCTGCTGCTCCTCTTGCACCCCTGTCCTCCTCTCCCCTGTCCCTCCTGCTGCTCGGCTGTCCTCCTGCACCCCCATCCTCCTCTCCTCTGTCCTCCTGCACCCCCATCCTGCTCTCCTCTGCCCTCCTGCACCCCCATCCTGCTCTCCTCTGTCCCTCCTGCTGCTCCTCTTGCAACCCTGTCCTCCTCTCCCCTGTCCCTCCTGCTGCTCGGCTGTCCTCCTGCACCCCCGTCCTCCTCTCCTCTGTCCTCCTGCACCCCCATCCTGCTCTCCTCTGCCATCCTGCACCCCCATCCTGCTCTCCTCTGTCCCTCCTGCTGCTCCTCTTGCACCCCTGTCCTCCTCTCCCCTGTCCCTCCTGCTGCTCGGCTGTCCTCCTGCACCCCCGTCCTCCTCTCCTCTGCCCTCCTGCACCACCGTCCTCCTCTCCTGTCCCTCCTGTTGCTCCTCTTGCACCCCCGTCCTCCTCTCCTCTGTCCCTCCTGCTGCTCGGCTGTCCTCCTGCACCCTATCCTCCTCTGTCCCTCCTGCTGCTCGGCTGTCCTCCTGCATCCCCGTCCTCCTCTCCTCTGCCCTCCTGCACCCCCGTCCTCCTCTCCTCTGTCCCTCCTGCACCCCCGTCCTCCTCTCCTCTGTCCCTCCTGCACCCCCGTCCTGCTCTCCTCTGCCCTCCTGCATCCCCGCCCTGCTCTCCTCTGCCCTCCTGCATCCCCTGTCCTGCTCTCCTCTGTCCCTCCTGCTGCTCCTCTTGCACCCCCGTCCTCCTCTCCCCTGTCCCTCCTGCTGCACGGCTGTCCTCCTGCACCCCCGTCCTCCTCTCCCTCCTGCTGCTCGGCTGTCCTCCTGCACCCCCGTCCTGTCCTCCTCTCCCTCCTACTGCTCCTCTTGCACAACCGTCCTCCTCTCCTCTGTCCCTCCTGCACCCCCGTCCTCCTCTCCCCTGTCCCTCCTGCTGCTCGGCTGTCCTCCTGCACCCCCGTCCTCCTCTCCCCTGCCCTCCTGCTGCTCGGCTGTCCTCTTGCACCCCTGTCCTGCTCTCCTCTGTCCTCCTGCACCCCCGTCCTCCTCTCCTGTCCCTCCTGCTGCTCCTCTTGCACAACCGTCCTCCTCTCCTCTGTCCCTCCTGCACCCCCGTCCTCCTCTCCCCTGTCCCTCCTGCTGCTCGGCTGTCCTCCTGCACCCCCGTCCTGCTCTCCTCTGTCCTGCACCACCGTCCTCCTCTCCTGTCCCTCCTGTTGCTCCTCTTGCACCCCATCCTCCTCTGTCCCTCCTGCTGCTCCTCTTGCACCCCGTCCTCCTCTCCTCTGTCCCTCCTGCTGCTCGGCTGTCCTCCTGCACCCCATCCTCCTCTGTCCCTCCTGCTGCTCCTCTTGCACCCCGTCCTCCTCTCCTTTGTCCCTCCTGGTGCTCCTCTGTCCTCCTACACCCCTGTCCTCCTCTCTGCTGTCCCTCTGTCCTTCTGCACCACAGTCCTCCTCTCTTCTGTCCCTCCTGCTCCTCCTCTTTCCTCTCCTCCAGTCCCCTTGTTTCTGTCCCCGTGCCCCTCTGTCCTCTTCTTCTCTGTCCCCGTTTCTGTCCTTCTGCCCCTCTGTTTCTGTCCTCTTCTCCTTGGACCTCTGCTCCTTTGTCCTCTTCTCCTCTGTCCCCTGCAGAGTTTCCCCACACTTCCCTCACCTGGTGCTGGCTGCTCAAATTGGCCGGGCCGGGCTCCCTCTAAGCACATTGATGCACCAGCTGCACCATCCTCCAGTGCCTCCAGCCGGCTGCTTCCTCGTTTCCCTGGCCTGGAGGGGGCGGCTGGGTGCAGGAGCCGCCGGTGCAGGAGCCGCCGATGCAGGAGCCGCCGGTGCAGGAGCCGCCGGTGCAGGAGCCGCCAGTGCAGGAGCCGCCAGTGCAGGAGCCGCCAGAGCCGCCACCGCAGCAGCACTTGAGCGCACGGGAGAGGAGGAAATAGAGCGGGAACTTCAAGTTTCCCCTCATTTGCGGGCCCCTCCTTCTCCTCGTCTCTTCCGGGTGTCTGACAGAGGTGGGTGGGCGGGAAGGCAGGCGGGGCGGCCGTAATGATGAAGGGAAGGGGGGGGGGGGGTATGGGGGCGGGGCTTGCGACCCGGCCGGCCCGGAGCCAGAAAAAAAAAAAAAAAAAAAAAAAAAAAAAAAAACACGCTGAGACTCCGCCCCCTATGAGAATGGCGCCGCCCTAGGCACGTGCCTACGAGTGCCTAATGGCAAATACGGCCCTGCATGCGGTCACTCATAACTGTCATCTTGTCCTACCCATGGGGATTTTTGTTTAGAAGAACTGTAAGGTGCAGAAAGGAGTCACAAAGTTCAGTCACTGCATCTCCGCTACAGGCCAGTACACTAAGGGCTACGTTAAACAGTCACTGCTGGTACCAGGGGAAGAGCAGCCACTGACCCGGGCTTCTTGCTCTCTAGTTAGTATTGTCCAGTATTACACAAATGATAGTTAGCATTAACCTTGTATTCCTCACATAACCAGAGTACTAGTGTGACCCTGAGGGTCCTTCCAAATTAGTATGACTGGGTACTCCTTCCTTTCTCTCATCGTCTTACTTACACAAAACACACATACAGTATATACATCTTTTTATCAAATGCACAGTGTACCTAACTTACCGAGTATCCTCCTGGGCAGAGGCCACCATCAGATGGGCACTGAACAAGTACATAGATAAGTCACTGCTTTTCAAAAAAGATCATTGCTGTCTATCTGTAGTTTGCTAACAATCATCTAAATAAGTCAGAAGACTTTTGGAACAACATTTTGTGGACAGATTAAAATAGAGCTTTTTGGTTGAAAAAATAAATATCTTTGGAGAAAGAAAAACACTGCATTACAGTACTAAACTCTAATATCATCTGTGAAACAGTGGTAGTGTTATCATGGCTGGGGCTTATTTTGCTATGTGTGTGTCAGGATGGCTTGCAATCATGGATAGAACAATGAATTCTGAAGGCCACTTTACACACATCAACTTATTTGTCCAACTTCTGACCAACTTACTGGTTGCAGTGACACATTGTTCCATTGTACACAGTCACAAAATGGAGCAATGTGTCCATGATTTCACTGCAACCAGTAAGTTGTTCAGAAGTTGGACAGATAAGTTGGTGTGTGTAAAGTGGCCCTAAATGTTATCACCAGTATTAAAGAAAAATGTTCGGACATCTGTCCATGAAGTGAATGTCAAGAGAATGTGGGCCATGCAGCATCACCCACAATACAGCATGGTCAATAGAAGTGATTTTACAAAAGGATAGTTACAAAAGAATAAAGTTTACATTTTGGGATGGGTGGTAAGATTGTGGTTCCTTGGTTTATTTCTTTCACTTTTCCCACGCCTCTACTCACAGAGTTGTATATCCTCTACTTACTTTAATGTGCATAACTCTTGCAGCTGCCAGGAAGAAATTTCTATTTCTCATTGTCTATCCTTCTTCCCAATCTACAAAGTAGTCTAAAGGGGAAATCCCTCCTTTCTCATCTTTTGGTTTCAAACAACAGACAATAGTGTGTTTTTTCTCTTACATACGTTTGATTTTATTTTAGGAAACACACTTATATTTTTCACCATACTGTTTTGTCAATTCGTTACACACTTATTATTAAACATTTTTTATATATAAAAAATTCTCCATTTTGTTTTTATATATACATCCGCTCTCTTTATACATAATCACTTATTCAGTGACGTCTTAATACATATATGAATTGGGGTATAGCACCGTTATTCACATTTTTTGTGCATTTAAATGTACGTGTACCAGTGTTGTTTGTACTTGTGTATGTCCTGGAGAGGAAGTCATTAGACTTAAAAAATGGTGTGAGGTAGCGACCGACTATATTGAAAGTGTCCAGTATGTATTGCACACGCAAAAGTTTACTCCAATGTAAATCCAGGTGTTTTGCCGGAAATATTTGTTCCACAAGACTTTATAGGATTAAGGGCTGAATTTAAGGGTTAGCCAGAGAGGGATGGGCGAGTCTGGCTAACCACATACCTCCCATGGGTGTATCTATCTGTTAGAATGAGACTCCTCCCTGGTCACATGTCTCGGATGTCAGTCAGGTCCTGTAAGTACTGTCTACCTGGAAGAGCACATGGTGAGAAGATCATGTGGTTGCAGAGTTCGAGGGCTCTGAGGCTGGGAAACTAATGTCCTTCTAGGAACCTGGACTGACAGGAGTCAGTCTGAAGCTTATGACAGATCCTGGTTCCAGATATGCTGCTGTCCCAGATATCTGGACTGTCATGAAACAGTGTATGGAGCCAGCCATTCACCTTAAAGGTAACCTTAAAACCAGGAGGCAGTAAACCAACTGTGGTCAGTCTCGGGACAGTGTGTCATTTCTGTTTTATAATGCCAAAGGTCGGTGTATGTTTAATTTGCACAAAGCAGTTTATGTATAGTAATAAACCAGAAATGGACTGGTTTGAATAGAAACTTTCGCTTTATGTCTGAACTCTGCTGCCAAGCGAGTGTACCCCACTACGTTCAGCGAGTGCTGCCTCACAATGGGTAGATCATCAACAACCTTGAAACAATTTCTAGCTCAAGGACTGGTTACTAGAATCATCCGCAGTGCGGAAATACTGCTATTCCATTTTTCATGCTGCTATTAACCATTGGTGATAGCAGCTGATGGATAAGTTAATATAATGGTTGTGTCTCACACATCCCGTGAGCAATTCCTATACCCTATTCTCCTTATCTTACCTGGATAAGACTCTTTTGCTCCTTACATTTTCTCTCCAGCATACTTCCAAGCATACTGCTCTCGGCTCTCTGTCAAGAGGCTCCTAGCTCCAGCCAACACAATCACTTGCATTGCACACCGTTCCTAATCAGAATCAGTTATCACATAATAGCATAAATTAAAGGGAACCTGACCTCGCAAAATGTGCCCCCAGCCTCTATATACCTGTCCCTGCACCATGTTAATAGATTTCTAGGCATCCCTTTGTGCTTGTAAATCGAAATAGTAAACTTTAAAAAAGTTGTTATGATACCTTATAATCTGCGGCTTCACATTATTTGAGAAGCTGCAAAAGGCGTTCCTTTCTGGGCCTCCACGCCGCCTGCTTGTTATTTATTCATGCCCCTGTGGGCATGCTACAGAGCAGGGACAGTGCTCATCATGTAAGGGGCGGTAAAGTCGATATGACGCTAATCGAGTCATATCCGGCTTCACCACATCAGTACACCCATTAGGTGTGCGCATGTGCGATGGGTGTACTGACGTGGTAAAGCCGGATATGACGTGATTAGCGTCATATCGACTTTACCGCCCCTTACATGATGAGCACTGTCCCTGCTTGTAGAATGCCCATAGGGGCGTGAATAAGTAACAAGCAGGCAGAGGGGAGGCCCAGAATGGAACGCCTTTTGCAGCTTCTCAAATAATGAGAAGCCGCAGATCATAAGGTATCATAACAACTTTTCTAAAATTTACTATATCGATTTACAAGCACTAAGGGATGCCTAGAAATCTATTAACATGGTGCAGGGACAGGTATATAGAGGCTGGGGCACATTTTGCAAGGTCAGGTTCACTTTAACATGTATTATTATCTGAAAAACATAAACATAGAGTGATGTCTGCATTGAAGAAACCAGTTTATAGCTTATTGCTATAAAATAGAAATGAAATTAAATATATTTAAACAATATTCTGCATAATTTATACCCCAGTGATAACTCTAAGGTGTATTTATGCTGTCCAATGTTGTCAAACATCAATTTGATATTGTCAAACTGCCTGTGCATCTGCTTTGACCCATAGAAGACTGTGACAGTCTCAAGTGGGAATATTTTCCTTTTGCAACATAATATAATATTGAATTATATAAATAATACATATCAAATTCTATTTTAAACTGCAGACATCGAAATATTTACATCAGTGCCATAGTGATATTACTTTAGGACTATTTGACAAGTCTTCCAGGATAGTTTGTTAACATGTCTTGTTTACCTCCATATCAAAAGGTTACTTTTATAAGCAGAATTAATATTTTGATATTTTGAGATTTGCAAATCTCTAATACATTTTTTGCAGATATTGTAAATATGGGCCCAGAATTCTGTAATGTGACAAAATCATTACCGTATGTTGACACAGAACTGAAGCTGAATACTAGATTCTGGAGCTAAAATGTCTTCTAAATGCCACAATATAAATAGAAATGTCAAATCTCCTACTTTTTACTTGTCTATGTCTGGTCTGACCTTGTTTAGCCAGTTTGACTTTTTTGAGTTGTTGTCACATTTACGGTAAATTTGCAATAAAATGGAACTTTGCTACATGAGAGAACATGAGAGAAGCTGGAAAATCTGGCGTCTGGATACATACAATGCCTACAAGTAGTATTCAATCCCCTGCAGATTTAGGTGGTTTGATAAGATGCAAATAAGTTAGAGCCTTCAAACTGAAAACGAGAGTAGGATTTATTAACAGAAGCATAAATCTTACAAACCAAAAAGTTATGCTGCTCAGTTGAATTTTAATAAATTTTAAACATAAAAGTGTGGGTCAATTATTATTCAACCCTTCAAACCACAAATCATAAACATTATTCCTGTTAAAAAGATACAGTCTTTATTGAGCACGTATGCTAAATACCCATCAAAACCCGTTAAAAACTGGGTGCACAGGTGATAGTAAGGAAGGAAGGACTAACCCTAAAGGCTAACAACTCCCTCCTTGCCCTACCTGCCAGCGGAGGTCGGCACCCTGAATATGATATGGCACCCCCACTCCTCGTCGGCTCACACTACACTCGCCCTGAACTCACCCTCATAAAGGGGGGAGGAAAGTAAGTGCTCCCCACCCTAGGATGGTATCATCGGGCTGTATAGTTAGTACCAGTGTCCTAGTGTTAAAAATGAGCTGTTCCCCGTAGCTAAGTCTATGTCTGGTATAGCAGGTAGGGCAAGGAGGGAGTTGTTAGCCTTTAGGGTTAGTCCTTCCTTCCTTACTATCACCTGTGCACCCAGTTTTTAACGGGTTTTGATGGGTATTTAGCATACGTGCTCAATAAAGACTGTATATTTTTAACAGGAATAATGTTTATGATTTGAGATTTATAATTTCCTGAAATATCAAATTTATAATTTTTTTAACCCCTCAAACCACCAGCATTCTGTTTGGTCCCCCTAAAGTATTAAGAAGTAGTTCAGGCACAAAGAACAATGAGCTTCACATGTGGTGATTAATTATCTCTTTTGCCAGCCTTTTCTGACTATTTAAGACCCTCCCCAAACTTGTGAACAGCACTCATACATGGTCAACATGGGAAAGACAAAGGAGCATTCCAAGGCCATCAGAGACAAGATCGTGGAGGGTCACAAGGCTGGCAAGGGTACACAACCCTTTCCAAGGAGTTGGGCCTACCTGTCTCCACTGTTGGGAGCATCATCCAGAAGTGGAAGGCTTATGGAACTACTGTTAGCCTTCCATGGCCTGGACAGCCTTTGAAAGTTTCCTCCCGTGCCGAGGCCAAGCTTGTCCGAACAGTCAAGGCTAACCCAAGGACAACAAGGAAGGAGCTCCGGGAAGATCTCATGGCAGTGGGGACATTGGTTCCAGTCAATACCATAAGTAACGTACTCCACCGCAATGGTCTCCGTTCCAGACGAGCCCGTAAGGTACCTTTACTTTCAAAGCGTCTCGTCAAGGCTCGTCTACAGTTTGCTCATGATCACTTGGAGGACTCTGAGACAGACTGGTTCAAGGTTCTATGGTCTGATGAGACCAAGATCGAGATCGTTGGTGCCAACCACACACGTGACGTTTGGAGACTGGATGGCACTGCATATGACCCCAAGAATACCATCCCTACAGTCAAGCATGGTGGTGGCAGCATCATGCTGTGGGGCTGTTTCTCAGCCAATGGGCCTGGCCATCTGGTCCGCATCCATGGGAAGATAGATAGCACGGCCTACCTGGAGATTTTGGCCAAGAACCTCCGCTCCTCCATCAAGGATCTTAAGATGGGTCGTAATTTCATCTTCCAACAAGACAACGACCCAAAGCACACAGTCAAGAAAACCAAGGCCTGGTTCAAGAGGGAAAAAATCAAGGTGATGGAGTGGCCTAGTCAGTCTCCTGACCTTAACCCAATTGAAAACTTGTGGAAGGAGCTCAAGATTAAAGTCCACATGAGACACCCAAAGAACCTAGATAACTTGGAGAAGATCTGCATGGAGGAGTGGGCCAAGATAACTCCAGAGACCTGTGCCGGCCTGATCAGGTCTTATAAAAGACGATTATTAGCTGTAATTGCAAACAAGGGTTATTCCACAAAATATTAAACCTATGGGTTGAATAATAATTGACCCACACTTTTATGTTTAAAATTTATTAAAATTCAACTGAGCAACATAACTTTTTGGTTTGTAAGATTTATGCTTCTGTTAATAAATCCCGTCAAAGTTAGGGTCTGGGGGCACCACTATCACATATAGGTAGGATCTATCCCACTATGCAAAAACATGTAGCAATTGAAGAAAAAGAACATAGCAGCAGGGATGATCACTATAATCAATCTTTATTTATATAAAAAACTCAATGGAAAAACACAAAACACCACTGACCACCTCTTAAATTTAAAAACAATTAAAACTAAAAACGGTGTTACAAAGCTGGTGTACAAAAGGTATGTACAGGTTACTGAGCAATAGGCAATAATACCGAGTCAGAGTATAGTACAGTGTAATTTGCTGGCAGATCTAAACAAATGTCTCAAATACAGTCAATTTGCAATCAAATTACATTACAATATGGCAAATTGTGCCCTATTAACCGTAATTAAATCCTACTCTCGTTTGCAGTTTGAAGGCTCTAACTTATTTGCATCTTATCAAACCACCTAAATCTGCATGGGGTTGAATACTACTTGTAGGCACTGTACATAGCAAATACTTCGCAAGTGCATTCACTAGTTCCAATAAAACCAGTTTGACTGTATATTGGTCAAAATTTTGCATGAGTGTTCACAAGCCAAAACCAGGAGTGGATCCAAAACACTGAATAGGTGCGACTCTTTCAATTATAATTTTTTTCTCTACCCTCAACTCCTGGTTTTAGTTTACAATGACTGATGCAAAACCAAGATCAAAATTTTACCATGTGAAAATAGCCTTAGTTTTAAAAAAAATAACCTTGTAACATTTTTTATTCATGTCTCCCAGGGTTTCTGACATTTTTGCATTTGAATGTAAATGCCTGCTTTTTTCAGTAACAGAATCAATCTCGTACTTTGGCGGTGTCTTTACAATTTGTCAATGTGTCAGAGTAATATGGGCCCACTATGCTCTAAAGGCCTCTTTACACGCTGAGACTTTCCAGCGATCCCACTAGCGATCTGACCTGGCTGGGATCGCTGGAAAGTCTATATGCAGTCTCTGGTGAGCTGTCAAACAGGCAGACTCACCAGCGACCAGTCAGCAGCGACATCGCTGGTAACCAAGGTAAACACCAGGTAACTAAGCAGCGTGCGCTGCTTAGTTACCTGGTGTTTACCCTTGTTTCCAGTGCCCAGCATCTAATATGCAGCGCTGGGCATTGGCTGTGAGGTCGCTGATCATTGGTCTCTCGCTGTCACACTCAGTGATGCGTGCTGACCAGCGGGAGACCAAGGATCAAAAAATGGTCCTGAACGATTTGTAGCCATCAGCGACCTCACAGCAGGGGCTAGGTCGCTGATGCGTGTCACACACTGCAACATCGCTGGAGAGGTCACTGTTATGTCACAAAACCTGTGACGTTTCAGCGATATCGTTAGCGATGTTGCAGTGTGTGAAGTACCCTTAACTCAGTGGTCCCCAACCTGTTTGACCTTGAGAGCCACATTCATCTCTGAAACAGGATCACGAACCTCATCCAACTCTGACAGAAAGTCACGAGCCACATCCTGCCCTTCTCACAGTAGTGACACCCACAGCCCCCTATTACCGGCATAATGACAGCCACAGCTTTTCCACATAAATTATGCAGAGGCAGTATACCAATATCCAGGGGTTCCAACCTTACCTCCCCATTCAAATCTGCTCATCTGTATGGGGCTATTCACAAAGGTCACCACAGGAGATATCCTCTCCATAGCTCTTTTCTAGCCCTAGTAATGCAATAAGCTGGCAGACAATCATGAGTCACACATCATAGACTCATAAGCCACTTGAAGGGAAAACAATGTAGCGGTCTGGTAGAAGCGCTAAAGGAGGTGTACCTGATGAAGACAGACAATGCGCTGCCGAAATGCGTTGTGGAGCTGTTAAGGGAACCAACAAAGATTTGTCAACCATTTAATACATTGTGCCATTAATATCCTCCCTAAGCGCTTCTACCAGACTGCTACATTTTTTCCTTATATCTCCCTTCCGTCGCTGAGCGAGTAGCATCAGAAGCAGCTCCGGGTATCTACCTCTTAGGCTGAAGAACCTGGCGTCGCCTGGCAATGAGGTACAATGCTCAAGGGCCTGTGGTGACATATTTCCAGCCGGCCCGACCATGTGACTGCATCTGGAAACAACACGGTAGCGGCAGCCTGCGGCTTGCAGTGGATCCACACAATCTCCAGTCCAGACGGCACACAAACAGGCCAGCTACTGGGGTTGTGCAGGGGTTCACAATCCCTTCAGGTTAGTGGCCCCCCCGGCCCCATCCATTTCTATTAAGCCTACGGTTCTTCACAGTGCGCCCCTCTCTTTTTGTTTCTCTTACACAAGCTTCTTGTGTCTCCCAAGCTACAGGCTGGGGACCCCAGGCCTAATTAGTACTAAAACCTTTTAATTTTGATAATCATTGGGATCTCAGGGATCTAGATAGGCTCTCTGAATCGCCCATAAACCCCAAACATTGTAGTCCTTGACAACTCCTTGATGGTTACTCTATATATATGTATATGTATATATATATATATATATATACATATATATATATATATATATATATATATATATATATATATATGAATGATGAGCAAACACTACCATGCTCAGTTGCTCAGTACTCGTAATGAGCAGTTGTATGATTTAATGGGTGTGACTCGAGTACCCTAGTATAATGGAAGTTGATGAGAAGCACAAACATTTTCCAAAGACCTCTTCTTGAGTTCCCTGTTGACTTCCATTATGCTCCAGGTACTTGAGTCTTGCTGATCCAAGCATCCAACTGCTTGTTACAAGTAAATATATTGCTATAGGTGCTATTGACATGACATTTTCACCAAATAACACAGGGAAAATGTATTAAACATATCAAAGAGAGGTTCATTAAGTCATGGAAAGTCTGACATCTATCAGTAATTAAAAATAAATTCTACTTCCTGTTCCGGCTCCGATGCGGGCGCCACGGAGGTGCGAGGCTTCAGACACCCACTGCCACTTACCTGCAGATAAACACCGCTACGGGGACTTTTCAGACCCGGAACGGCCAGAGAGTGACAGGTCACCTGATGTACCGTTGGCTATGGAGCACAAGCTGCAAAACAAAGGAGAGAGAGCGGAGGCAGTTAGAGAAAAAGAGAGACAAACAGCTTCAGCATTCCTGTGCTGACAGGCAGAGGGGGGACAGGAGGCTTCAGATGCAGCTCAATCGCAGGGTCAGGGCAAGATCCATCGCTAGTGGTCAGAGGGGGAGGAAAACTTGAAGCACATAAACTTTTCTAAAACTTTTGCAGACATGGCCAGAGACCTTAAAAAACATCTGTCTGAAAGCCTACAGACCACAGTTAGAGAAGCAATAAAATCCTCAATGACAGAAATCACAGAGGAGGTGGAACAAAATGGAAATAGACTATATGAGGTTGAACAACGTCTCTCAGACACTGAGGACAGAATCACTCAGCTGGAACAAGAACTTTTAGAGGCTGCAAGAGTATTAAGATGGATGAGAGAGAAGGTTGATGATTTAGAAAATAGGTCAAGAAGAAATAACCTATGACTGGTGGACCTCCCGGAAAATATCCCTTATACTCATTTAAATGACATTTTTTAAACGGATACTCCGGGGGTATAAAGGATTAAAAGACTATGCAGAGTAGAGAGAGCACATAGGGTAGGTGCCCCACCAGAAATATCAGGACGACCAGGTTCCAAGGACGGGGAAGACCAAAGTGAGCCCAATTCCCTCCAGAAACCCCGTCAGTTAATAGCACATTACCTGGACTTCAAAGATAAAGAAGTCATCCTCTAAACCTTCCGGGGGAGACGACAACCACTCCTAATTAAAAGCCACAAAGTGATAATCTTCAATGACTACTCACCAGAGGTATTCAGGAAATGGAAACAATTTAACGAGATTTGCAGTATCCTGCACAAAAGGAGCGTGCCTTTCCAGCTACTTTACCCTGTGACTCTTAAGGTGGCAGATGGCAAACTTCCCCCCCTCTATTTCAAGGATGCTAAAGATGCCCTACGACGCTTTACCACCAGCTCAAGAGACACACATACATCTAGGAGATCATCACCGGCTTCGTCTCCTTCACCCAACACACTAGGAGGTGCAACATCAGCTTGGCCAGCCATACCGACTTCGTCCCACGAAGGAGAATCCAAGACGCGGGAGATGATGGATCAGTCCCCAAAACCGCAAAGAGAAAGATCACATCCAGCAACCAGACAATGAAAGGGACATAGAGAGCTTCATATGTTGTAGTAGAGAGAGGTTTTTGGAGGACGTGAATCTTCCTGATGACTCACAGACAGGGGATATGGGGGGAGGGTCTGGGGGACCGTGGGCGGTTGAGATCCCGAGGCCAGATAGCCTTCACAAGACTGTAACATGCGGGGTCTCTGGGGATCTCGTTGCTCCCCTTTCTGTGGGGTTAACCCCCTCCCCCCATCCCCTTCTTCCTTTTATTTTTCTTCTCAAACTGATACCGGGACACTTATATCCTTTTGAAACTCATTAATATGAGGTTGGTACAGATGGGATTCAGAGTGAATGCAGAAATAAAGGGGTTTGGTGTAATTTATGTAGTCTAAGGCTCCTAAGCTCAATACTGGCATCTTCAACGGGCCATGGATGGGAGTATATTATCGACAAATGTTACATGGGAGAGGGAGGGAGTTTTTAGTCATGGGTATAATGGGGGAGAATTTGATAGATGTGTTTGATGAGATTCTATCAGGTTATATTGCAGAAGTTGGGGGACCAAAGTCGGAAGAAATGCTGTTGCTTTGGAGGTCTTTGTTTGCCGTAAGGGTTCATTACGCTACATTCCACAAACTAGACAATTGTTAAGATCATAACGTGGAATGTCAAGGGACTGACATCCCCTTGTAAAAGATCTATGGTCCTAAGACATTTAAAAAAATGAAAAGGAGACATAATCCTGTTGCAGGAGACACATCTCCACCAAGACGAGTTGTTTCGCATGCATAGAATGTGGGTGGGAGCGATGTATGGTTCGGGTGCGGAGGGGAGGAAGGCAGGAGTACTCATATTGATAAACAAATCTTTGCCTATTAAGATACTCTCGAGCGAACATGATGAAGAAGGTAGACATGTCAGTGTGACAGTTGAACACTCAGGTACCATCTTACATATTTACAATGTATATGCTCCCAACACAGACCAGAAAATGTTCTTCTCCAAATTACATGACAGATTGCTCTTAACAGACAAACAAAACCTAATTATAGGAGGAGACTTTAATTCTATTATGTCCAGGGATGAGGACAGGAGAGCTGAGAGGACTTCCGAGGGAGACAGATCACCTGAAACACCTGAGAGGTTTTCAGCTTATGGCCTTCACTCTTTAACCACACATCTGGGAGTTCATGACATCTGGAGACCCCAGAGCCGATGGACAGGGAGTTTACCTACTATTCCCATCCACACGGAACTTGGTCAAGGATAGACATGCTTTTAATTGGCGACAAGGTCATCCCCTCCACCTCAAAGTAGCAGTGGTATACCGCCCCCCAGGGTCACCCACCCAGTTCCTCGACCATTTCTCCGCTTGGCTCCCGCATTTCATGTCCTCAGATTTACCAACCCTTATTCTGGGAGACTTTAACATTCCCATAAACAGCCCCATCTCCCCATCTGCATCCCAGCTCCTATCTCTAACTACCTCTCTTGGCCTATCACAGCTCTCAACCTCTGAGACGCACGAAAACGGTAACACCCTTGACCTGGTCTTTACCCTGCTCTGCTCATCCTCCCCCTTGGATAACTCACCTCTACTCTCTGACCACAACATTCTCTCCTTCTCACTCACTAACCCTCGGCCAACACAGCCCAATCCTACCTATCACACATCCAGAAATCTACAGGCCATTAACCCTCAAGCACTCACAGACTCCCTCATCTCATCTCTGTCCCCAATCTCTTCAATCTCCTGTCCAGATCAGGCAGTAAATCACTACAATGACTCTCTCAGAAGCTCCCTGGACCAAGTAGCGCCCCTCACCCTCAGAACCTCCAAACAGAGAACAAAACAGCCCTGGCTCACACCACAAACTCGATTCCTCCAGCGATGCTCTAGGAGTGCTGAACGTCTATGGAGGAAAACTCGCTCACCAGGAGACTTTATCCATTGCAAATTCATGCTAAAAACCTACAACTCTGCCCTTCACCTTGCCAAACAGACCTACTTCACCACCCTGGTCTCCTCACTTACCAACAATCCAAAAACACTCTTTGACACCTTTCACTCTCTCCTCAGTCCTAAAGTGCAGGCCCCCATCACTGATCTCTGTGCTGATGACTTGGCTTCCTACTTCATGGAGAAAATAGACAACATCTGCCAGGAAATCAGCTCTCAGCCTCCAAGCGCTGCCACCCCCATTCTTCCCCACATCTCCTCCGGTTCACTCTCCACATTCGACCCAGTCACAGAAGAAGAAGTCTCCAGGCTCCTTTCTTCCTCTCGTCCCACCACATGCACTACTGACCCCATTCCCTCACACCTGCTCCAATCCCTCTCTCCAGTCATCACCACTCATCTAACCAAAATCTTCAATCTCTCCCTCTCTTCTGGCATCTTTCCCTCCTCCTTCAAACACTCGATCATTACTCCATTATTAAAGAAAACCACTTTCGACCCAACCTGCACAAATAACTACAGACCAGTCTCCAATCTCCCCTTCATCTCTAAACTCTTGGAGCGCCTGGTCTTTTCCCGCCTCACCCGTTACCTCTCCACTCACTCTCTTCTAGATCCATTACAGTCTGGTTTCCGCCCCCTTCACTCTACAGAAACCGCCCTCATCAAAGTGACCAATGACCTTCTGACAGCAAAACGTAATGGTTGTCGTGCCTTTCTTTGAAATACGTGCATTTAGTTTGCTTGAGACAATACTGTATATTGTTTGCTTGTTCAGCAATGATTTATCCCATAGCGCCATCTGTTGACAATGTTCCCACATTACATTATGTTTACTGCATAGTCTCATTTTGGTCCCTCCATGCCTATGTAATCCCATGAGGCCGTGCTCTAGGCTCTGCCCCTTCTCCTCCAGAAGCCATTACAGCCTCATACAAGCTGACATCCTGGTGTGCTGACCCTTCTCTCCCTAGATTTCAGCTTATCTGCATGTTTCCCTCAACATACCACAGTCGGTGAGTTTAATATGCTGCTGCCCACCTATATGTAACAATGTAGTTTTGCACTTCATGTATACTTATGTTGTACTGAGAATTTCTATCTGTTTTTTATAGTTTTACATTTAACCCATTATTAAAAGTTGAAAAGGACCCCCAGCATCCATGTCAATGCATTGATGGGAAAGAGTTTACCTGTCTGTCAACTCGTTCTTCAGGAGTACAGAGCGAGGGTGCCAGAACAATGGTAACCACTCTCTGCTTATTCTCCTTGATCTCTCTGCAGCTTTTGACACTGTCGACCATCAGCTCCTACTCTCTATGCTGCATTCCATTGGCATAAAGGACACTGCTCTCTCCTGGCTCTCCTCCTATCTTTCTGACCGCTCTTTCAGTGTATCTTTTGCTGGCTCCATTTCTTCCCCTCTTCCTCTCACTATTGGGGTCCCTCAGGGTTCAGTCCTTGGCCCCCTCCTCTTCTCTCTCTACACGGCCCCGATTGGAAAGACCATCAGCAGATTTGGCTTTCAGTACCATCTTTATGCTGATGACACACAACTATACACTTCAGCCCCTGACCTTACCCCTGCGGTATTAAAGAACACCAATGACTGTCTAGCTGCAGTTTCCAATATCATGTCCACTCTCTATTTGAAACTAAACCTTTCCAAAACTGAACTTCTTCTGCTCCCCCCATCCACTAACCTCCCTAAATCGGACATCTCTCTCTCAGTTTGCGGCACCACGATAACGCCTAGGCAGCAGGCTCGTTGTCTGGGTGTTATGTTTGACACCGATCTCTCCTTCTCCTCCCACACACAATGTCTCGTCCGCTCCTGTCGCTTACACCTGAAGAATATCTCTAGAGTCCGCCCCTTTCTCACCCTGGAAACAACAAAAGCCCTCACCGTGGCCCTAATCCATTCCCACACTGACTATTGCAATTCTCTATTAAGCGGCCTCCCCCTCACCAGACTTTCTCCTCTCCAGTCCATCCTTAATGCAGCAGCCAGGATCACCCACCTGGCCAATCGTTACTCAGATGCCTCTGCTCTGTGCCAGTCATTGCACTGGCTGCCCGTATACTACAGGATCAAATTCAAATTGCTTGTTCTCACCCACAAAGCCCTTCACAGTGCAGCACCCCCCTACCTCTCCTCCCTCATCTCTGTCTATCACCCCACCCGCTCTCTACGTTCCTCAAATGACCTTCGACTAACATCCGTACTAATCCGATCCTCCCACTCCCGGCTCCGAGACTTCTCCAGAGCTGCACCAAAACTCTGGAATGCTTTACCCCAAGAAATCAGGACTATCCACAACTTGCATGGCTTCAGGCGATCCCTAAAAAGGCATCTTTTTAAGGCGGCCTATCACACTCCCTAATAGAAGTCCATTATACTGTAGACAGTGAATGGGCTATCCCTCTGGACATTACTCTTCTACAAACTCCACCAAACCAAAAAGGTCTACACAGACTGTATAATGACCATCCATGTAAGCTTAGTCCTATGCCCCACTTCCTCAAGATGAATGGACCATCAGTGCAATAAGCCCCTGTACCTTGTGCAACCCCTATCCCGTTGTAGATTGTAAGTAGGGTCACCTTCATTTCTTGCTTTATTTATTGTATTTCTTTTACATTGATTCTATGCCTATTGTTCTGTATCCAATTATTGTACTGTATTTGTTCTCTACTCTAATTGCTTACTGTTTATTTTCTGTACTCTAACCCTACATTGTAAAGCGCTGCGGAATATGTTGGCGCTATATAAATAAAGCTTTATTATTATTATTATTATTATTATAAATACTAGATATGGTGATATCAGACCATAGCCCTGTGGGATTGGAATTATTGGATAGATATCCCAGATGAACTGATTGTCTGTGGCGATTCCCATCCTTCCTACAGAAAGATTCCAATTTTAGCAAATTGTTGTGGGAATGGTGGTCGGTTTATGCTGTGGACAATGCAATACACCGAGATAGCCCGAGGCTGCTTTGGGAGACCGCTAAAGCAGTAATGAGGGGTAAGATTCTGGCCTATACGGCCACTCAAAAGAAAAAAATAACATCCTTGTTCCTACATTATAGTGAAGTGGTCAGAAAGGCATATGGAGATTTTAAAATATGCCCCTCCCAGGAGAACAGGACCCAATGGCTAATCCATAAGAAAAACTTTGAGGAGTGGGCAAGGAAGAGGGAGGAGCTGTTTACGTCTGAGTGGGAGATGAAATTATACTGACATGGTGATAAAAAGGGGAAAATACTCGCAAATCTAGCTAGAGGTAAACACAAAAACACAACAATTACTACTTTAACGTACAGCGACGGTACCTTGACCTCTGATCCGAAAAAACTGACTGACATAATAAGAAAATACTATGCCAACTTATAAAAGACCCCAGAGGGAAAGGTGGGAGGGGGCAGTGATTGGTTGAGAGGGGTGGACATTACACGCATACCAGATGAAGATCTGGCGACTCTGAATGCAAAGACTGAGGAGGGAGAGGTAGCGGAAGCGATAAAAAATCTGAATCCCAATAAGGCTCTGGGTCCTGACAGGTTTAGCGCGGGTTTCTATAAGGCGTTGAGAGACCAGGTGGTGTCGTGTCTAGTCGGAGTTTTTAATGGAATTATGGAGGGGGAGTCTCTATCGGACCAGATTAATCTAATTTATATAAAATTAATCCCGAAGGGAGAAAAACACCTTGAAAACCCAGCAAATTATCATCCTATTTCCCTGATAAATTTGGACCTGAAGATTGCCTCCAAAATTTTAGACAACCGTCTGGCATTAGTTCTACTTAAAATAATTGGGATCCAATAAGCAGGATTCCTTAAGGGTCGTTCAGCAGAGAGCAACATTAGGAGAGCCCTTTTGGCGGTGATTGTAATTAGAGTGAATGGAGGCGGGGAGATGCTGGGCCCAGCCATGGTCACACTAGATGCAGGAAAAGCGTTTGATATTGTGTGGTGGCCGTGGCTGGATCTCGTACTAGATGGAATAGGATTAGAGGGACCTGCAAGGACTTTCTTGAAACAACTATATTTTAACCCCAGAGAGAGAATTAGTCTACCAGGATTTTTGTCCAATGAATTCCCCTTGGGAGGAGGCACCAGACAGGGGTGTCCTCTGTCATCCCTTCTATTTAACTTAGCAGTCGAGCCGCTAGCCAGACTGCTGGGCTCGAGGAGAGTGTTTGAGGGAATCTCGAGAGACCTACCAGTTATTTTGAAGACTGTAGAACAATTTGAGAAATTTTTGGGTTTCAAGCTCAACAAATCAAAATGCAAAATACTGTTTTTAAAAGGCGGGGTGTCGTTTCCTGGCCAGGTTGAGATCCCCCTGAAGCTATATGGGATCCCTATAGCTAAAGACCATTTAATGTACTTACTGTAGGTATATATATTGCTAGATCAGGGAGACAAATATATTACCTCAACTACGATCACCTATTTTCCAAAATTGAGAAGGGGCTGAGAAGATGGGACGATCTCCCCTTAACTCTGTTGAGGAGGTGCCACCTGGTCAAAATGATGTGTTTCCTGAGACTTCTATACCCGCTCCAGACACTACCCTTGCTGCAGACTGAACAGACTCTTCACCAGGTTTATATGGAGGGGAAGGAAACCCAGGATATAGTTAAGTACACTGATGTGTCCAGGGAGTGAGGGGGACTGAACTTTCCAAATATACGTGGGAATAATTTGGCATGTCTCACAAGACATGTTATGGATTGGATCGGAGGATCCAGTAAATTCTCAGATTTTGCTCTTGAGAATGAGCTAAGCTCCCCCTGGCATTTGACTTCGGTGCTCCATGCTTCTAAATCAAAATTACCTCCACTTTTAAAGTCAGCAGCAGTGTTTAGATATATGATAGCCCCGTGGAAGGCGGTACATAAAAAAACTGCTTCTGGCTTGGAGTGTTTCAAAATACTTAGACCCATGGAGACACCCAGCTTTCCCTTTGGTAAAAGAAAATAAACTTTTTTTAACATGGCGGGAAAGAGGAGTTAGCAGGGTACAAGACCTCTTTCACACATCGGAAGCTAGATGGTCGACATGGCAGGAACTTATGGACAGATATGGATTATCAGACTCTCAGGCACTACAATATAGTCAGTTACGCTATCATATTATGAAAGCGCTAACGAACGTGTAAACTGAGTACATCATAAATTAATAGGATTCCCTAATGGCCATAGACATGTAGTCAGTGAATATCTCATCAGTATATGAGAGTGCAAGACTATTAAAACGGATCTATTACATGGTATATGGGAATGCAGAGATTCTAGATAATTGTGGGAACGCATTCAACAAATAACACTAAATATGATAAACTTAGATATCCCACTAGATCATGTTATTTGGATATTCCATTACACGAGAGGTATACAGTTGGAGAAAAGAGATTCACACTTAGTTTATCTACTGGCAATGGTGGCGAAGCATCTAATCCTGGGACAATGGCTGTTGACCTCAATTCCTAAGGTGCAAGATATCATTGCAGAATTGAAAGAAGTTATGTCATGGGAAAAAATGGAGGCAGAAAGAGATAAGGATAAGGGGACGGCAACATTTTTCAGAAAATGGACGAGATTTAGATCGTCACAACTCTCAGAGGACGATATAAAAAAAACTGTGTACCTGTTCAAAGACTCCACCTAGTGCAACTTAGAGGACCTGTGGGGCACCCTAGGTAAACTAAAATTGTAATCGCTTTGGTGATTTCGGTGTTCTAGTGAGTATCTAGTCTAGACCTGGAGGCAAATGTGGCCTTTCACATTGTGATCTATATATTTGATGGTTTTCTTGTAAGGTTACAGTAGATGGGAGGAGGAGGGAAAGATGGGGGGAAAGGTTATGGTATAGACTGTTTCACAGAGGTTTTGTAACTGCAACGTAGTGACAATGTGACGCAATATGATGTTCATTATACTGTTAATGAAAATTAATAAAAATTATGTTGGAAAAAAAAAAATTACGCCACCTAGTGAAAAATTATCCCAGCTGGTTCAACTGATGACCTATGAAAAGGTCTCTCATTACCAAGGAAGGTGTCACATGAGAAACATTTCATGAAGGGTAAAACCAGTGAGCTTTTCCAGACCTTCACAACCTTATTATTGCAAAATATGGTGGCATTGGTTACAGAAGTGAAATATTTCTAAACTATTGAAGGTTCCAGTGAGCACTGTTGGGATCTTGATTTGGAAGTGAAAAGAACAATAGCACTTTTACAACTATATTTACTTAGAATTTACTTAGATTGGTGAAGTGTCCAATACTTATTTCACCCACTGTATAATATATAAATATATTTTTTTTTTGCTAAAAGCACTCAGCTTATGTGACACACGGATGTACAAAATCAGCTTAGCAAGGACATTAAAATGTTTTTCGAGCATATACGTTAAGGTATACCACAGATGTGATGTGACCATGGCCTAATACATATGCATTACCATAATAACCCATATATTCACAAACAGCTAGCATATCTTTTTCACAACATATGTTGCTTCTTCCAATCTCTCCAATATGAGGAAAAAAGATTACAGCCTAAAACAGAAATGATCTAATGTTATTCTAAAAACAAATTTGATGGAGATTGTAATTGGACGTCACTTGTACTGATTTCTCTTATTAACTACTAGCTGGGTGCCCGATGCAGATGCATCGGGATTCTAGCAGAGCGAGTCTCTGACTCGCAATGGCCGCTTCGCGGCCAATGCTTCGCGCTGCTAAGGCGACTCGCCATGCCCGCTGCGCAGGCATAGCGAGTCGCCTTAGAACTGCTCGCAATGGCCGCTTCGCGGCCAATGCTTCGGTCGTATCCACATGACCACGCTGACTCGCAGCGAGAGCGGACTCAAAAGGGGCATAAATCCCATTCGTGATTATATAATAGATATTTTGTTTCCTCCTTTCAACTTTCCCGAGTTCCCAGTTTTATCTGCATGGGATTTTTCATCTTTTATGCTGGTTTCCTCTATTTAGTGCTACTTTTCCTGAAGTAACCATTAATTAGGGTTGTACAGATTGGGCCTTCTCCCTTGATGAATAGCAGGGCATCTGTGTATAGCTGAAAGATGCTCTCTGGTAGGCACCTGGTATTCTGTAATACAGTTTTAATGGATCCATTTAGAACATCTTGCACTTTCTACAACATTGTAAAAAATATTACATGACCTGTTTAAGAAAGTAATCAAATGACTTTGTTATCAAGTCTTTTGTAACTTTACCCATAATTGGTAAGCACAGGGTTAACAGACATCTATAAATACATAGGCTGGGAGAGTCTCTAGCCTTTAGCATAGACTTGTTACCAAGTGCCAATCAATGGTTTTTATGCTCTTAAAACACATAGAGAGCAAAAGTGCAATGACTGTTCTAGCTGAAATCTTTCGCCTGTGGAGTATTTAAGTTTTTAATCAATATGTCCTTTTAGAGTTATTTTAATTTTAGGGAATTACATAAGAAATCTTTAAATAACCCAGTCTAAGGAAAGTGACTTTCATTTTACTGCTGTCTTTTTTGTACAAGGACTTTCTTTTTCCTATAAAAGCGACATGATGATATTATAAATGGTGAAAGAAATATTAATGTTTAGTGATGCTTTTTACTACTATCGTGTTCATTATTGACGATCATTGTACTAGTCTCTCTGATGGTGTAGGAGCATTATTTAGTGTTTATTGTTCCCAAGTCATACTAATCCCATGATTTGAGAATCCATTTCAAAATAAAGACCTCTGTACCCCAAATCAGACATGTCTGTAAGGCTCAGAGTAAAGTGACATTGAAAAGTGGCTGTAATGGACATGTTGGGTGTAGAGGGGAACAATTCTGATCTGATTTTAATTGTTTATAATGCATTATTATAAAACTATTAGACAAAGTTCCTTATGCAGGATCCTAGCCAAATGGGAAAGGCACGTGGGTACAAATAATAAGTAAAATATCCAACCTGGTGCTTAGGCTAAGGTCATCACAACTTCGGCTACCATCAGGGCATTGCTGCTCTTACTCTTGTATGGGGCAGAAGCAAGAAAGGGGGCCTGAACATGCTGATAGCCCGAACTCCTCCTCTTTCATTCTTTTGACTGAACCCCAGGGGCAGGGGTCGTGACCAAAAGCATAGCTAGAGGGGCAGGTGGAGGCCCAGGGCATAAGCCCCGGGTGCAGCAGGTTGAGCCACCTGATGTGATGGTCCGAGGTGTCTCCCTGGTGGCTGCATTTTAAAGTGGGAGTAGCACCTTCTCTGAGCCGCTGTCAAGCTAATAGTGGCTCATATACAGTCCCTAACAAAAGTTATGTCGCTTATCCATGTTATGTAAATAAAAGCTTATAACCTGACGTTAAATTCATCCATTGGTTGGATAAATTACTCTTTTGAAAGCTGAAACCCTTCCAAATGTGGTTTAGGTTAAGAAAATAAATTAGCATCAATGCTGAAATATCTATTGATCATTTAATGAACGCAGAATGGTCAGATTTTGGCAAAACAAAAATTTGTCGCCCACAGAAAGTAATGTGATTTTCAAACAAATAATTAACTTAAAATACAAATATATGTTGCATAACATTGGTGAATGAAGTTGTGGTGCTAAACTCATATTTAATTTTTTTTTACTTCCATGAGCTTGAAGGACTGCATCCATGCAGTTCAACAATGATTCATGCAATTTATTAATGAAGTCATCAGGAAAAGCAAAGAGTGCAGTCTTACATGCCTCCCATAGTTCATCTAGATTCTTTGGTTTTGTCCAAGCTTCCAAGCTTCCTCTTTCATCCTACCCCAAACATGCTCAATGATGTTCATGTCTGGTGACTGGTCTGGCCAGTCCTTGAGCACCTTGATCTTTTTTGCCTGGAGAATCTTTGTTGTAGAGATGAATGTATGAGATGGAGCACCATCCTGCTGCAGAATTTGACCCCTTTTATGATTTGGAATGTAAGAGGTCGCTAATGTCTTGATATTTTAGGCTATTGATATTGCCTTCCACCTTGCAAATGTTTCGCACACTCCCATACTGAATGTAACCCAAGACCACGATCTTTCCACCACCAAAGTTAAATGTTTTCTGGGTGTATTTTGGATACATACGGGCTACAGTAGGTCTCCTGCAGTATTTGCGGTGGCTATGGTATAATTCTATTGAAGATTCATCAGAGAAATCCACCTTCTGCCACTTTTCCAGCGTCCAACTGTTTAGCAGGCTGTGGGACTTTGCAAATGCCACAAGTATTTTATATGCCTTTTGTTTAGTGTTGGCTTCTGGGCACTGATTCGACCTTTGAGGCCTTTTCAAGGCAGAATCCTACAAACTGTTCAGGTGACCAGGCCTGCTGGAGCTCTGCTGCAGTGGAAGAGGGGCTTGCTTTGGATTTTCTAACCAACAAATGTTCCTCCTGAGCAGTTGTCTTGCAGGGTCTGTCAGACCTGGGCTTGTCAAAAACATCTCCAGTCTCTTCAAATCTTTTTTTAATTCTTTGTACTTGACGCTGAGACACATTAAAGGTGCCAGCCACCTCTGCAGTGGATCTGGTCTTCAGCCTCTTGATAATCAAGGTTTTGGTCTCAGGGTGGATTTTTGGCATGTTGTCAGAGCTCAAGTTGCAGTTCAAGTGAAGGTCTGGGATGCTGGGTTTCTTTTTATACACACCCACTAATTAACCGATCATTTGCTGAGCACAGGTGAGGATTGAAACTAGGTTTGGGTGCATTATATGACCAGGCGACAAAACTTTTGTCTTGCCAAAATCTGACCATTCTGTGTTCATTAAATGATCAATATTTCAGCATTGATGCCATTTTATTTCTTAACCTAAACCAAATTTTGGAGGGTTTCAGATTTCAAAAGAGTAATTTATAGAACCAAAGGATGAATTTAATGTCAGGTTATAAGCTTTTATTTACATAACATGGATAAGTGACATAACTTTTGTCAGGGACTGTAAGGCGCTGCCCCGGCTTCCACTAATTAACTGCCAGTGCAGGTCAGCTTATCACACTCCTGACATCACTCCCGGTGCTGCACAGGCAGCAAACATTGTTGGTATTAAGTGCTCCAGTGGAGCTAAAGACACCTAAGATTTATTGCAATTAGGGAAATGGAAGAGGGTGGGCAAGTGTACGTGGGCACAGTATGAGGAGCAAACAGGTGTTGGTGGAGGTTTTGAGGACCTAGAATGCGGAGCAAGGGGTGATGGGTGCAAACACAGTATGGGCAGCAAGGGGAGAAGTATATTGAGAGGCTGGGTTGGATGTGAATATACTATAGGAAGTGAGGTAGGATGGGTGCGAATACAGTATGAGGAGTGAGGAGGGATGGGTGCGGATACAGTATGGGGAGGGAGGGGAAATGGAGGCAGACATAGTATGAGGAGTGAGGTGGGGATTGGTGAAGACACAGTATGCAGAATGAGGGGGGATGGATGTGGATAGAGTATGAGGAGTGAGGGGGAATGGGTGCAGACACAGTATGGGGAATAGGGAGCCGGGATTGATGCAGACACAATATGAGGAATAATAGGGGATTGGTGTGGATACAGAATGGTGAGTGAGGGGGCGGGATGGGTGCAGATACATTATGGGAAGCGAAGGGGCACACACAGTGTGAAGAGTGAGAAAGGATGGATGCGGAAACAGTATGAGGAGTGAGAGTTATGGGTGTGGACATACTATGAGGAGAAAGGGAGGATGGGTGCAGACATAGTAAGGGGAGCAAGGGGGATGAGTATGGAGGTAGTGATGAAACACTATGGGATGAGAAAATGTGAGGTGGCACAGAATAGAGACTTTGTAGTGTGAGGGTGTGGGCGGTATGTAGATGGGGCTGCATGGAAGGACAGTGTGAGGCCACAGCAAGGATGGGACAATAAGGGGAGGGGAGCATGATAAATTGGCACAGTATAGAGACTTTGCAGTATAGGGGGGAATCAGAGTGAGAGGACAGTGTGAAGAGGGGCCAGTGTAGAGGGCATGTACCATAAAAGGGGCAGTGCGTGCATCATTTTTTGTAAAGGGAACACAGTGAGAAACAATTATTTATTCTGGAGCGCAGTGTAGGGCAGATATTTTTAGTCAGGAGATTATAATCATTCTGCTATTTTTAAGGGCTCCACGTCACTATGTGCTGTAGAAGAGCAGAGGAGATAGAAGTCTCCAGAGATGAGCTGTGGCTGTGAAAAGTCATCATGGCATCTGGACAAGATGAAGAAAATAAATCGTAGACAAGGTCATCTATAAGGTACCTTGGATGTAAATTATTATTTGTAATACAGACTAATTAATAATAATCTTTATTTACATAGCGCCAACATATTTTGCAGCACATAATAAATCAGATTTATATACAAACAAACAGTCATAAGAAACAGTTTTGGAAAACACAATAATTAAAAAGCAAAAAATTATGACCCTGCTCTCAAGAGCTTACAATCTACAATAAAGTGGGGTGACACAAAGTACAGGAGCTTATTTACTATCATGGTCCAACCATTTTGAGGTTGTGGAATAGATGAGAGCGGCGTAAGTGTCCACCAGCCAATCTGTGTAGAGCTTTATGGATCTAATGGAGTTTAACAGTTATGTTCAGGGAAGTAGTGGATAACCTATGTCTGAATAACTTTGATTAGAGAGAATGATAGGCTGCCCTAAAAAGATGTGTTTTTAGGGAGCGCCTGAAGCTAAGTAACTTGTGGGTAGTCCTAATTTCTTGGGGTAGAGCATTCCAGTGAAGTGGTGCAGCTTGGGAAAAGTATTGGAGTTGAGAATTGGAGGTTCAGATTAGTGCAGATGTTAGTCTAAAGTCACTCCCAGAGCGAAGAGAACAGGTGGGGTGAGAGACAGAGATGAGAGTAGAGAGGTAGGGAGGTGCTGCACCCTGAAGAGCTTTGTGGGTGATAACAAGCAATTTGAATTGGATCCTATAGTGTATGGGCAGCCAGTGCAAAGACTGGCACAGAGCAGAAGCATCCGTGTAATGGTTAGCCAGATAGGTGACCCTCGCTGTTGCATTAAGGATGGACTGGAGAAGGGAAAGCCTAGTAAGGGAGAGGCCAATTAATATAGAGTTGCAATAATCAAGGCGGGAGTGGATCAGGGCCCCTTTGATGGTTTTAGTTGTTTCCACGGTGAGGAAGGAGCAGATTCTAGAGATATTCTTCAGTTGCAGGTAACAAGAGCAGGTGAGAGATTGTATGTAGGATGTGAATGAAAGATCAGCATCAAACGTAACACCCAGACATCGAGCCTGCTGCCTAGGCATTATTGTGGTACCACACACCGAGGGGGAAATGTCAGATTTAGGGAGGTTAGTGGAGAGCGGGATCATAAGAAGTTAAGTTTTGGAAAGGTTGAGTTTCAGGTATAGAGTGGACATGATATTGGAAACTGCGGAGTTGGCGTTCTGTAATACAGCGGGGGTAAGGTCAGGGGATGAAGTGTATAGTTGTGTGTCATTAGCATAAAGGTGGTACTGGAAGCCAAATCTACTGATGGTCTGTCCAATCAGCGCTGTGTAGAGAGAGAAGAGAAGAGGGCCAAGGACCGAACTTCTAGGGACCCCAATAGTGAGAGGATGGGGTGAGGAAGTGGAGCCAGCAAATGATACACTGAAAGAGCGGTTGGAAAGGTAAGAAGAGAACCAGGAGAGAGTGGTGTCCTTTATGCTGATGGAGTGCAGCATAGAGAGTAGGAGATAGTGGTTGACAGTGTTAAAGGCTGTAGAAAGGTCAAGAATAATAAGCAGAGAATGTTCACCATTATGTTTTGCCGTTAGAAGATCATTGGTCACTTTTAAGAGGGCACTTTCTGTAGAATGTAGGTGGCGGAAACAAGATTGTAATGGGTCTAGAAGAGAGTGAGTGGAGAGGTAACGGGTGAGGCGGGTGTAGTAGACCGGGAGCTCCAACAATTTGGAGATGAAGGGGAGCTAAGACACTGGTTTGTAGTTATTTGTGCAGGATGGGTCAAGAGAAGTTTTCTTTTATAATGGAGTAATGATAGAAGAGGAAAATGGAGGGGAAGATGCCAGAAGAGGAGAGATTGAAGATTTTAGTTAGGTGAGTGGTGACCACTGGAGAGACTGGAGTAGGTGTGAGAGGTTTCTGTGAGGGCCAGCTAATTAAGAGAGTTAGTGAGAAAGTAGTTGTGGATAAAGGGAAACTTGTTGCATACAGACCGTGGATTCCATAGAGAGCAGTTAAAAGACAGATATGAAGGTGTGCAAGCAATGTTAATGAGGCTAGTAGGGTTTCTATGTGAGCTGGGGGAGGGGTTAAAGTAGGTAGAGGGTGGACCAGGATTGGGAGAGACATCACCTTACAGGAGCAGCAGTAAAAAGAAAAAGAGCAAATCGTTTTGGATTTAGGGCATTGTTTCTGCAATACTCTGCAATATGATGGTCTGAGATTATTCAGTACGGTGAAGACAGCATGGGAGCTGAAAATAGTGGAGAGAAGGAGAGAGGGGCTGACATGGATAAGGGGGGATGGGGCGGTGAAAGTGGATGGCAAAAACACATAGGAAAGTAGATATGGAAATAAAGGACATAATTTAAAGGGAAAGTGAAAGAATGTGGGTTACCTTACTCCTGCCCTGACTAAATGCCATACACAATCAAACTGGTGAGTGTTGATTATTTTGCAACAGATGACACAGAGTTTACATCAAATACAGATATTGTACCATGAGAGGAGTTGAAATAGGATGTGAGCTCACTAGAAAGATATCATATCAAGCAGAAATACCTTCCAGTTCCAGGAAATTCCAGCTGATTCAAGTCCAATTTGAGTCAAATTCATTTCTATGCACTTATATGAGGCACTTGGGTGAGGCACATAGCAGACACACGTCCTGGCTTATAATACAATTGGATTCAGCTGTAAGTGGAGGGGAGGGGGCTGGAATCCAAATAGGTTATTTAGGGTCAGAAGTGAAAGCAAAGGTGGAGGACAGGCAGATTTACAAAAGATCATAAACTTAGGAATGTAGAAAGAGCAATGGGATGAGAAGTTACAAGCATAATCAGATGAAATATTTCAGTGATGAAAATGAACATACTGCACTATACATATAGAAATGTAGCAGGAAAAGATGTCAGACACTATTCAACAGTATTTCAGTGATGAAAATGAACATACCGCACTATACATATAGAAATGTAGCTAGAAAATTCTCATCAGTACTGTGGTTTATTATGGTCTGATGATGATTGGTAAAAACAACTCTCAGTATCTTCTTACCATTGTTAAGGAAATACTGGAAGTTGTAGATTCATGCAATACAAATATATATATGTTTATATATATATATATATATATATTTATGGGGCTGACCTGACATTACAATTGAAGTACCATGTACTGATGGTTCTTGTGATGTATTCCTTTACTGATAAGGGTTTTGATGCTATATTTATGTATTGATGGAGGTTATATGGATATATTTCAGTATAGCTGGTAGTACTGATTATAAATTCCTGTACTGATGGTGGTTCTGGTGATGTATTCTTTACCTATGGTGGTTGTAATTCTGTGTTTATATACTGATGTGGGTTCTAGTTATCTATTTCTGTACCTCGTGTGGTTCTTGTGATGTATTCCTGTACTGATAATAGTTTTGATGCTTTGTTTCTGTACTGCTCATGGTTCTGGTGATGTGTTTCTGTACTGATGGGGGCTCTGCTGATGTATTTCTGTACCTCTGGTGACTCTGGTGATGTATTTCTGTGCTGTTAGTGGTTCTGATACTGTACACATGTAAGAATTTATAACTTGTAAGATATTATGTGATACATGGCTATGGTAATAAGTATTGTGCCATCTGACAAGTTAAAGGATGCTATGTTTTAATTTATGTAAGGGGCATTAAAGGGGTTGTCCTAGTTTGAGATAAGTCTGCAGGTAGTCTATGTGATTGCAGACTTATGAGTTCTCAGTGTGCACACTGCAATCTCCCAAAATTCTCTGCCGGCAGTGAGAGTGGGAGGTCACAAAACTGCAAGCATGTGATTTGCATACATGCAGTCATGAAATGTGTGGCCTCAATCAATGAAAATGAATTGACTGTGGATGGACAAGTTAAGTCTGAATGTGACCGGAAGTATACAAATTGAATACTTGTGCTCACGTGACCATCCACTTATGTCACTGACACGGGAGAATCCTAAAAGTATTCAGTGCACATGCTGTGAGAATTAAGAGGCCTATAGTCACATAGAGTAACTGCAGACTATCATCTCAAACTTTGGCAAGGCCTTTAATTATAAGATTAAGTACATAGCATACCCAATTCTAACAGTGTGTAATATACTCACTGTCAAGATTTAGCTCTTCTTGCTGGTTTCAGCGGTCATCACATGGCAACTCCACTCATGTGCAATTTTTCATACTTATGGTCATGTAACAACTAGCTTTTCTTCCTGCTTTTCTATTTTTCACTGAACATTGAAAGAAAGAAGTAGGAAGAGCAGCTCATCAGCACTTGACTGTAAGTATTAAAATAGCATATCTTATTGGTCACATGACAACTACGCAAACTGCTCTCCCGCATTCCCTTAAAGAAAAATATGAAAGAATGTTCTGATAAAAAATGAACTATGCCCCCCGATGTCATAATGAGATTAATAGTATAGCTGTACTTTTTCTGCACCTTAAAAATGTGGGGGAAAAGTTGGATAAGCTGCCCATTTAAAGAATAGGCCAACTGACACTTTCAGCTGAACTGTGGCATGGAGAAAGCAAAAATCCTAAAAGCTGCACATTGAACCTTGATCTTGCCAAGCGATCACTTCTTGCTCCTCTCTGATTGTTCAGCTAAAAAGATTCTAATATAATGTGAAATGGCACCAGTATTATAGCTTTGAGCTCCTTGTTTGCACTAGGTTAAGGCTTCTAATGTGTTAAACAAGTAGAGTGTTTAGGACCTTTATCGCTAATCAAAATGACAGATGTGAGAAAAACAATAAAGTTGCTTAGAATATGTCCTAGTTGCAGACCAAATAAACTGCAGGAGTGAAAAGGCTGTGAGCAAAAGTGCTTCATTGAGGGTATTTCCCTGAGCAATTATTTATCCATCTTTATCCAAAAGGTTCTTATTGCAGAGTTCATATTTCCAATATTTTTGAAGCAAGATGCAAAACATCAGATAGTACATTACATAACAAATCAGCGGCTGATATAAAGAAGACTTTTTCAACAGTGCAAGCATGTTAAACAGTCCATATCATGTAAAAGAGACTGCAAAGCTGAATAAACTTCATTTTTATTTTTTTTATTTATCCTCTAGTCTACAGTATGTTGTGGTGATATTAGTTTCTAAAGTTTTCGTTATAATTTACATTATAGTTCAGCAGGATGTTTCCAGAAATATCTCTCTGACAATGTGTACATCTTCCCCTATGTTTGGTTGACCAATCTTTAGCAGGCAGATTAAAGGTTATATAGCCCTACTTTTTTCTTACATTGTGCATAAGAACTAACAAGCAGGTAGTTGCTAACTACCTGCCTGTTTTGCCCAGGTGCCCATCTCTGTCGACACAGAGTGGTCACAGACTGCTTGTGCCAGCAATTCAGCAGCTCCCGCTAGTGGAGAGACTGCTTCTTTTCTGCTTTGCTCTGTGGATGGGGCTTGACAGCCAACATCATGCTGATTGACAGCTAGATCCCCGCTACCTAACTGCAGGAAGCAGGCTGTCAATCACAATGATTTCAACAGTCATGCCCTGTCAATAGAGCAGCCCAGAAAGAGAAGAGTTGCCCTGTTGATGTGTATTAGCTGAATCACTGGCAGGAGCCACATTTACCTGATGTGGGCAGTTGAAGATGTGTAAATTGGTGATGTGTAAATTGGTTCTACTTAAGATTAGAAATAGACTGACTTAAAGTCTCTTTGGCAACTCCATCAGTAAAATTCTGGGTCAGCTGACTCTTAAAGCTTGGCTATAGGTGTAGAGGAGATAATTCTTCAATAAAAAAATATACTTTTCAGTCTTTGCAGTCTTATAAAGCTGATGAGTCCTCTGTTAGAAAAATAACATCTTTTCCTTGCCAAGCACACATCGCAGGACACATGGTAAGGTTTTATTACTGCTAGGTAGGGACTGTTGAAATGGGGTCACCTTGTCGCGGTGGGACGACCTGCACATTTTTTCGATCACCAAGTACCCTATTTATTTTTATGCACTATGGCATTCTATGTTTACTTATTTTTATCGTATTTTCTCATTTTTCCTTATTGTTGTTTTTGCTATTATTAGGCCCATATGAACATGCACCTACTGCATGATTACACTTTAGTTCCAGTTCTGATTTTTGTTTCATTATGTTTTGCTGCAGTCATTGCAATCTGAGGTGTGGCCTGCCTTATGAGCTGGACATTATTAAATGTGTGTAGCTTCCCATTGTGGTGCTCTCTTTTGGGACCCAGGTCCTGCTATTTCCTTGCCATGCACACGTCACAGGACATATGGTTAGGTTTTAATACTGCTAGGTAAGGACTGTCCCACTGGGGTCACCTTGTCGTGGTGGGACGGCTTGCACATTTTTTTTATCAAAATAATGTCACCAAGTACCCTATTAATTTTTATACACTATAGCATTCTACTTTTACTTATTTTTAGGGCTTTTGCTCATTTTTCCTTATTGTTGTTTTTACTAGAAAAATAACATCAATGGCAATCTTTGCAGCTGGAAGATTTACATCTAGGTGTTGAATCTCACTGAGATATTTCTTATGAATTCAACTTTTAAACTTCTTCAAATCTAGTACTAGTATATATTTTTTTTTCTCAGGGTTAGACCCATCTTTTTAGAACACTATAAATCGGATCGGATGTTCGAGCAGCTAAATGTCTTTATCATCGGCAGGAAAATAAAATAAAGTCTGTTTCTTTGAAGCAAATGTTCCTGGCAAGAATCCAATGTCTATTTGATGGATATAATAATTTTAAAACCATGCTTCTTATTAAACAGTTAACAGACCTTGGATAATGAAGCAAACCTTTTACGTGCAGCAGTTTTCATTTGGGTCTAATAGGTAAAGTGTCGCCCTGTGAAGAATGCCAAGTTAGCATACAGACATATATAGGCCATGAAATGCTCCCTTAGGAATTTAAATATGCAAATAGCCTTTTCATAGAAGAACACAGCAGGGTCTCTAATGCAACCAGTTAATAGGAACAATCCTAAAAGTCAATATAAATCCAAAATAAAAAATGTTTATACCGTGTTAGCCAGTAGATAGAAAAATATTACAATCTGAGTGTCCTAAGTGGTTGATATCTTTTAATGGCTAAATGAAAAGATGGTAAGCAAAGAAAACTTTCAGGACACTATGGACCCTTCATCAGGCTGATAATGACACAAATTCTGAAGACACACACATATATACATAAGCAAGGTATATATGCAGTAAATATGACAGGTGACATAAAGCAGAATCAGGCTAGGGAGGGGGAGAGGAGCTGGGGAAGTAAAATCAAAATTCCAAGATAAGAGGAACCAATTGTATTATTGTTCTTTGATTAGTGGCCTGTGGAGACTAGAAAATTGCTTAGTGAGAGTAGAAATCTATAAATCCATGCGAGACAGTGCACATAAGAAGTGTCAAAAGTTACTTGTCCTCTAACTGGGGTCTGTTGGAAGATGGGATATCCCCAAATGTCCTTTCAATTGATATAAAAACACATGAATCATATGGAGACATTCAATCCTGCTTTGAATGTGTCAAAAGTCATTTTCAATTTGTTACCCAATTCTCTCTTTATGAGATTTGAACTTACTTTTTAAAATGAGCAGACTCACTGTGGTCAGAGCTGTAAAAATGCTTTTCTACAGGTAGATCCATACACTTTTTTTTTTATTGTGTGGCGATGAGAATTCATTCTTGTTGTGACTTTTAGCCTGGTCTCCCCTACGTAATGCCACTTGTTGGACATTTGGTACATATAATTAAATACACCACATTGCTTGTGGTGCAACTGAAGTTACCTGGGATCTTGTAGTTCTGATCTGTCCAGGAATCTTATCTTGTTTGTCATTATAGATGGACAGGTTTTGCCTTTTGGTTGCAGGGAAAGTTCCTGTTAGTGTGGAGAGGACAGGGGCTTCTGACAATGATGTTTTTTAGATTCGGAGGATGTCTAAAACACAAGAGGGGGAATCGAAATATTGGTTTTAGTATGGCATATTTTTGTAGGAGTGGTTGCAGTTTCCGTGCAGCTCCTCTTAGCACCTCCAACTTGGATTGTAGTGACTACAAGAGGAACCCGGTTGATTTCTTCTCTAGTTTTGTAATGTAGGGGATGATTCCTTGATATTCTGGTGGCTCTTGTAATGTTTTTTTTTGTTTTTTTTTTAACCAATCCTTTTTATTATCTTTTCAAGACATGCAATAACAAGGCGATACAAGAACAAATGCCAATTATCCATGTAGTCATTGAGAGGAGTACAAAAATACAGACGAAAAAACAAATCAAAGAAAATAAAAAAGAAACTAAGAAATAAAAGAGAAAATAATAACCACCAAAGGGCACCAGCACATCTTATATCAACAGACGTCAAGTAGTGGGTGAGGTAAAGGTGTAGCAGATATCTTATACTACTTCCTCTAGGCACACTGTGCTTTACTCGTTGAGGGAATCAGTACAAAACGAACAACAAATATTTCCACTAAATGTATAAGCAAGACTAGAACTGGGTATGTTATTAGCTATAATCCCAATTACTCAGTTATGTAGGTTTGTAAATTTAGGTAATGTTATTATTCCAGTTTCAGCCCTATGATACCGACAAGTAAATATGAATGTGGCTAAGGCTAATTCATGCTGGCAGTGAATATTTATTTTCTCTACTACCTTTTAACAGAAGGTAGTGCATCCCCCTTCCATTAGGGGATGGAAGCAAAGGCTAATCTGGCAGCAATTAGGATGTGTGATAGAGTACCTCTAATCATGTGCGGGAGATCTACCACTCCAATATGTAAGATTCACATACTAGGCTCCATATCCAGACATAGTCCCAATACTTCCCAAATTAGATCAATAATGCTATTCCAGAACATAGCCGCCTTTTTGGCATAACCACCACATGTGCCCTACTGTCCCCTATTGCCACACCCTCTCCAGCACAATGACGATTTATCATTACCAAGCCTAGCCACCCGAGTAGGATAATAATACCACCTCAAATGTGTTTTTTTGAGTTGCTTGAGGTGGTTCAACAGGAGGACACCGCTGCACTTCTCTTAATTCTTCTCTCCATGCCTGTGGTTCGAGATACACTCCCAAGTCCCATTCCCACTGAACCACATATGGTAATTTTTCATCAATATTCGAGTCGATAAGGGCTTTATACAGTGTTGAGACTCCAACCGGTCCAGATTCAGGTCTAAGAATATATCCCATTGCTCTTTGATACCTGTATGAGGAGAGGGGAAGGGGGAACTTGGCTCACCAGGTATAATTAGTGAAACTTCGGATGTAGTATAGGGTGCATTGATGTAGTCTTGGCTCCAGACCCGATTCCAATCTTAAATTCATGTAAAACTCCAGCAGTCAGATACTTGCTTTTATTCTTTATTGAAAATTCATCGCCATCACATCAAAGGCAACCAATGCATACAAACACACGCATTTCGACAAATGATGTCTTAGTAGTGGCCACGACTAAGACATTATTTGTTAAACGCGTCAGTGTTTGTACGATTGCTTGCCTTTGATGTATGGCATGAATTTTCAATAAAGAATAAAGCAAGTATCTGAGTGCTGGAGTTTTACGTGAATTGCTCTTTGATCTTTCGGGGGGCCAAAGAAAAGTGACTCCAGTGAGGTGTTAATCAGATGTCTGATTTGCAAATATTGGTTAAAAAGGTGGCGTATTCCTGATATTTTCAAGTTAATGTGTCAAAGGGGATTAAGTTAGAGTCTTCCATTAAATTACGTAATGACTGGACCCCCGCTTCTATCCATTTTTGAAGATCAATGTTCGGGATGTGGTATTCAAGGGTTCTTAAAGATACATCTGACATGGGTTGTTCAATAACTTTGGAGCAAGCTGTCTCCAATAATGTAGCGTTGCCTCCATCGGGGTAAGCCAGCGTATATGGACTTTTTTTAATCATCTCCGTTTCTAAAACCAAATGGTGTAGAGTTTTTTGTAGCATAAATGCTTCAATTTGCATCCACGTATGGTCTCTATCCATACACCACCAATCTCGTAATCCGCAAGAACCGACGCCCTATATTATGCCATTAGGTTAGGCATTCCCATACCCACCATATCATATGGATAATACAGCTATCTGCAGGCCATTCTTGGACTGTTTTGGGCCCAGATATATTTATTAGCCAATTGCTGAAGGAAAGTGATAAAGCTGTTCGGTATATTGACCAGAAGACATGTAAAATAATACAGAATTTTTGAAAGTACTTTCATTTTAAAAATGTTGATCCTAGCTATCCAAGACATCATAACTTTCTATAGTTCTGGCCAACCCCAATTTTACTGCTGCAATTTAATGTACAAAAATTCTTCTCCACAATATGATGCAAAGGTGTAAGATTAATGCCTATGTATGGTATTCCCTCTTCTACCCACTGAAAGGAAAATATTTCTTCCATATACTGTACCTCCTGGTGTTAGTAGGGACCGACACTGGAAAGACTAATGATTTGGAGGCATTGGATCTATAGTAGGATACATGTGCAAAGTCCTCTAGTTCCTACATGATGGCCTAGAAAGACTGCTCAGGGTTAGTACATGAAATAAAAACATCATCCCCATACAGCCCAATTTTATGGGCAGTTGATCCCACCACAATGCCTAAAATATTCGGACTGACACAAATTATTTCTGCTATTGGCTCCATACATAGGGCAAAAATGATGGGGGATAGGGGACAACCTTGTCGTGTCCCATTTGTTAGTGAAAAGGACCCAGACAAAAACCTGAGTTCAGGACCCTCGCACTTGGTGTAGAATACACACACAGCATAAAGAAAGGGACCTGTCAAACCAAATTTAGTCAGCACACTCTTTAAATATCCCCAGTGCACTCTGTTGAAGACTTTTTGAGCATCAAGAGACAGAAGTGCACTAGGGAATCCACGCAACACCTTAATGAGATTCCGTATCCTACGTGTCCCGTCTTTAGATTCCGTTTCAGCCACAAATTCAACATGATCTGAAGATATCAGAGTAGGAACAATATGATGTAGTCATTCAGCTAACATTTTTGTAAAAAATTTTACATCACAGTTTAAAAGCGCAATAGGCCTAAAATTGCTAGGACAGGTTGAGGGTTTCCCAGGTTTAGGTAGTGTGACAATTGTAGCTTCAAGATTTGGTGTCTCCACTGAACCTGTATCCCTCCAAGTACTATATAAGCATGATAAATAAGGAATTAGAGTATGTTGAAAACAACAATAGTACTCATTAGATAGTCTATCCGGACCAGGGGCTTTGTGGCATTTGGTGAGGTTAACAGATGTTCTTATTTCGTCCTCTGTGAAGGGTGCATTTAAAAACTGTAATTGTTCTTGGGACACCTGAGGTAGCCGTATGCTCTGTAGATACTGATCATTTGTCAACTGTTGCGGCTGAGGAGTGTTGGAATCCTCCTTCAAATTATAAAGGTGTGTATAGTGTTTAGCAAACATATCAGCAATTTCTAGTGGGTTTCCCACACAATTTCCATGTGAGTCTAAGAAATTATCAATCCTGGACTTAGCTGCTCTTTTGCAAACTCTTCGAGCTAACATGGCACCTGGTCTATCCCCAGTGGCGTAGTATTTAAGTTTAAGTTTATGGAGATTATATGCATAGACTGCCAAAAGATTGTCCCTCAATTTAAATCTAGTACAATATATTTCATCCGAAGTAGTTTGAGAGGGGAAATATTTGTTCTGAAATTCTAACTGCCGCAAGCGTGCAAGAAGTTCGTTCCTACTCTTTTCTCATTTTCATTTTAAATAGGACGCCTGTTGTATGAGTGTCCCCCTAATAACCACTTTATGTGCTGCCCATAAAGTCTCATCGGAGACTTCCTTATTATCATTTAACTTAAAATAAGTCTCCAGATCCGATTTAACTTTAGTCACTACCTGTTCATTTAAAAGAAGAGATGTGTTCAGTCGCCACCAAGAAGCGGGGTTGGTCTGATGAGATAACTTCATTTGCAGAGATATAGGTGCATGATCAGACCACAATATTATACCTATGCCCGCAGCCACACACCTGTTAAGAGCTTTACCATCCACCAGAAACAGGTCGATCCTGCTATATGTCCTGTGCCGAAAGGAGTAGAGAGTGAAATCTCTCTCACATGCATGTGAGTACCTCCAGAAGTCATGCAGGTTACATTCTTGAGCCAACAGTTTCAACTCCCTCTGGGGATGACCCGTCCTACTAGAGCGTCCAGATCTTTTTCCATGAGCAAATTAAAGTCGCCACAGATATGACTTCCCTGTCTCAACTCTAAGTTTCTGAAATACCATTCTTAGAAAAGGGTGTTGCGCGTCATTTGGTGCATATAATGCTGTAAGTGTATTCAATTCTCCATTTAAAGTAAGTACACCCAAGTATCAAATATCTACCCATAGGGTCCGCATATTTGTGTATCTGCTGAAAAGCTACCGTGTTTTTAATCATAATGCAGACCCCGCGCTTTTTTAGTGGGATTGTTAGGAAAAAATAAGTGGGGAAATTGTGCGTGGTGTAATCTACAATTATCTTCTACCAGCAGATGTATCTCCTGCAAGCATACAATTTCTGTATGTGACTTCTTTACCTCCTGCCAGAGCATAGAGCTTTTCCCAGGGGAATTTAACCCCTTAACATTCAAGGTTAAAAATTGTATACCCATGACTGAGGATAAGTATCTCTATCTCTCGCATATATATTATCCATTTCTTATCCCCCCCCACCACTAAACTCTGCATTATGCAATACCAAATACCATTAGAGTAAATAGATGAGTAGGTGCCAAAATCAAAACATAGAAAAAGAAAAAAGATGAAACATAGAAAGGGACGAAGCGACCAAAACAAGAGGTCTTATGTCCAGGCAGATAGTGTCCAGTCCACCTCATGAAAAGTAAAAATAGAAAAAAAAAAAAAATAATACAAAACCATGAAAACAAAAATCTTCAAACAGTAGGCTGTTAAGGGCTCCTGAGTTTTTCAAACTCCGCTGCTCCTCCAGCCAAGTTTCTCACAGTCCAGAGGTTTACTAGCTATACAGCTTGCAGAAAAAGGGTAGCAAAGTCTTCTAAAGGTCTCCAAAAATCCAGACCTCGTCCAATCCTCCATTTCAGGTGTCAGACAATTCTTGGAGAATTTTCTTTCCTTTAGGCTGCTGCCAGGGTGCAAAGGGTATTTTCCAGGTTGTCAGTTTGTTCTCAGCTTGTTTAGGGATGTAACAGATCACTGTATGTCCCTCATACAAAATCATCAATTTTACAGGGTTAAAGCCCCATCTATATCGGATGTTAACCTGCCGGAAGGCCTTACAGACGTGAGTGTATTCCCTCCTTTTAGCAAGAGTCGTTGCAGACAAATCCAGAAATACTTGTAGGTTCTGCAATTCTGCAGGCAACACCTGGGCTGTTCTCATTTGGAGCACAAAGGCATCTTTAGTAGTGTAGAAATGGAAATGAGTCGGTCGACAGGGTAGGGGTACTTGGATACTGGGACAGGTGGTTATTTCAGTGGGGATCATGGCTGGTCGATTCTCGGTTCCGTGCCCTGGACCCTCAATGGCGGGTGGGGGTGATGATGATGGGGGAATTGTAACATGACGCCACCTGTGGTACCTGGTTACCAGCACTGCGGCCAGCCGCTGAGGTGATGGAAATGCAGCTTTGGTAGTACAGCTCCCCACAGGTGGAGCTTTACCTCAGGGCAGCAGGGTGAATGAGGGGAGTCATAGTCCTCACCTCTGTGATGCTGTAGAGGCCCTCTGGGTGACGGGTGAAAGGAGAACAGACACCAATTCAGCTCAAACAGTTCTTTACTTGCACCAGGTGAAATTGGTACACGGTACAGTCTGGGTTAACCGGAGGCCGTAGCCGCAGGTTTTGGATCATTTTCAGAGTCTGTCAGAGGTGTCCTTAAAATGGCTTTCCTGGTCCTTTTTCCTTTTTTGCCCTGATGGCCTTCTTTACTCCCACTCATGAGTCTAGTCTCTAGTCCTCAGGGTCTGTTGCCTAAAGTCTCTGTATCTCTCAGCATTGTGAACCCAGCTGCGGGACTGATGTTGGACTACGTGCTGTGGATCCCTTATGTCGGGCCCACAGCCTGCTGGTCTGCAGTTAGGGATAGACCGTGTACTAACCGCCTCGGTTCCGGTGTACAGGTGGTGACCTGGGTCTCAAGCTGGCTCCGACTAGTCCTGGAGTGGCCCCCTTCTCCGTCTGGGTCACCCCTCTCCTAAGAGGTGCCCTCTGGTCATGGTCGCAGGGTCCCCTGCGTCCGTCTTCCTTGCTGTCTTACTCCGTCTGACTGACTAGTCTTCTAACTGTCACTCCTCGTCTCCCGCTCATCTAGGCTCCACCCCCTGGGACCTACTGAATGTACGGTCCCTTGTACTAAGGTGGCCTACTGTATGGGTGTTGGGGTACAGACTCTGTAGGGTCCTCCATATCCACGGGTACGGAGGCGCTACACCTTCTGTTTGGGGTGCAGTACCTCCCTGTGGCGCCTTGCCATAGGGGCGCCACACATAAATGCCAATGTATCTCTAGATAGAGCGTGGTCCACATGTCTGGGCTTAGGTGTTCTATAAACCCTGTCAACCACTAGCTCTCCAGGAGTCATCTCAAGCAGAACAGCCAGGTGGAATTTATGCATAAAAGCAGGCAAATCTTTATCAGCTACTTCCTCCGGGATGCCCTTATCCACACGCTATTTCTCCTGGATCTGTCCTCCAGGTCATACATCTTGTCAGTAACGTGTGTCAGTTCCTCTTTAAAGGTACCGTCACACGCGGCAATTTTGCTAGCAATTTCACAGGCAATTTGCTGGTTGTAGTGAAATCATGGACATTTTGTTCTATTTTGTTGCCGTGTACAAATGGAACAATGTGTCCATGATTTAACTGCAACCAGCAAATTGCGTGTGATGGTACCTTAAGGGCCTCATTCTTGTCTACCAAGGCATTGATTGTTTTAGCAGTCTGTCATTTTACTTTCTATATGTGTGGTGCGCTCCCCTATGGATGTGATTTCCCTCTTCAGCTGTTTTAACATGACGTGCATATCTTCTTTCATTGAAGAACGTATAGAGCTTAGGAATTCTTGCATGTCAGCCCTTGTTATTGGTGCAGCGCTGCCGTGCTGCTCTCCTGCTGCTCTCGCCCCTCCTCCAGAGCCCTGCGAGGAATGTGAGTTCCCCGAAGGAGAAGCCGGTGCCATTTTACCTGAGGTTCGTGCCATTTGTCCCCTCTGAAAGAAATCTAGCAGCCGCGCTTCTGGGCCCGGCTGCGCATTATCATGTGCCCGGGACTTAAGGAGGTTAGATCTTGTTCCGTGAAGGAGTTAGGACGGTGATATCAGCCATTATGTGCCGGTCTCAGTCTTGGACTGTCGGAGCTCTGTGTTTAAGCAGGCCACACCCCCTATAATCTGGTTTTCAATCATTCTTGAATGGTAGCCATGATTCAAAAAGGTCCTCCGGGGGGGGCGTGGTCTGGCCATGGCGGGGAAAAGATGTTGATTCCCGAGCTCCTGCTCTCCCACCACCGTCGGGCCCAGATACCGAGCAGACAGTGGTTTCATCTTACAGCCTATGCCCCCTAAACGACGGAGAAGCACATCCTCCCTCCTCAGGGCCGCTCCGGTGTCCCCTGCGGCCGGTATTTCCCGCTATCTTCGGAGCGCAGCAAGGCACCTCGTGGAGGGGGAAGAGACGGTGATGGCAGCCCGTACGAGGACTAGCGCCGACAGAGCGGGGAGCCCTGTGGAGGAGCCAGAGGTTGCGGTGGCTTTTTCCCAGCGTTACACCGGCACCGAACCTCTGCACACAGAGGAGGATGGCAAGCAGCAAGGTGTAATGTACAGCCCTCCCCCCACACATATGGAATATGGGGACGACATTATTAAGGCCCAGGGCAGAGGCTCCAACATGGTGGGAGCTGGGTGGGGGACAGGAGAAAACACCAAGTCACACAGGAGGTCCCCCCTGCAAACGGAGGATCATACAGACCCTGCGGCCCCCCTCCAGAGATAAGAGAGGGAGAGACAGCGCAGACGCATCCCGGGGGGTATACTGAAGCGCAGCCTGGGAAGTCCACGGGGAGTGATTGTTCCCAGTCTGCTCAGGTCCCAGTTGGTGCTATAGATTGGGAACCTGGCTACAGCAGCACATCCATACATCCTACTCAGGTTCCCCCTGGCAGAGAAATCTGGGACAACCTAAGGATGAGAATTCAGGCTGTCCCTACCAGGAGTTGGAGGGGTTTATAGCCTGTATGGAGGCCTCATTTAAAGCAGAGTCAGCTGTAATTAAAGGGGAAGTTGATAAACTATCAGTCAGAGTGTCATCAAATGAAACCTCCACTGAGGCTTAACAGAGTAGGATGACAATCTTAGAACAGCGTGTTTCTGATCAATCCTCCCAACTCAAGCAAGCGCTGGATGCAATGGAGGACTTAGAAAATAGAGAGTGACGCAACAACATTCGGATCAGGGGACTCCCCGAGTCGGTTGGCCCCAAGGACTTGGACAACATCTTACGTGGTATTTTCAACTCCATCCGAGAAGTCCCTGGAGACTCGGTTCTAGGGTTTGACCGGGCCCATAGGTCCTTGGGTCCTCCACCTGCTGATGGGAATAGACCCCGTGATGTCATCTGCAGGATTCATAAATACCAAGTTAAGGATGCTATCCTCTCTAAGACCCGTGGAACGGGCCCTATTGTGTTTCAGGAGAGTCCTCTGCAACTTTTGGCTGATTTATCATGGCGTACACTCCAAAAGCGCAGAGCAGTGCGCCCAATACTGCACGAGCTCCAAAACAGAGACATTCCATACTCATGGGGATATCCCTTCTGTTTGCAGGTGCGCAAAGGAGGACAGTTGTTTATGGTCACACACCCTAGAGATTTCTGCCCCTTTACTCTAGCCCTGGACTTGCTATTGTTATATCTATGGACGACTGGCCGGGACTGGTGAGAGGTCCTGATTGGGCAAGGGCTCCAATGGATCAGAGGGCCCGCAGTCCAAGAAGAGACAGACGACCCTTTGGGGGGAGGGGAGGTGGGAGGGTCCGGGGCGGACTGCATTGGGAGGGTTGAATATAGTGGATACAAGAAGGCATGTCTTCTCCATGTGTTGTAGCCTAAAGCTGCCTGATATGGCTACATATACACGTTATGTTGGAAGTAGGCTGCTGGTTGCTGTCTAATCCTACCCAACATGGGATACAATCATACCATGGCTTCACGCAGCGGCTTAAGGATTTGAATTTTCTAGTTTAACATGTTTAGTTTCTTAAAATTATTCCTGTGTTGTGAACGTTTACAGATTTTGTGTGGGTTGGTGGTGGCGGGGATTGGGGGCCCCGCATTGAAAAGTCACGTGCCATCGGGACTCCACACATTGCTGGCAAGTGTGGTGAGGTCGTTTAGACAAACCCCTACATCACTATCCCAGATAATATTAATAATATTTATTCATTTATATAACTCTAGAAATTTCACAGCAGTAATGCTGTCTCTCTTGGAGCTCACAATCTAAACATCCTATCAGTATGTCTTTGCAATGTGGGATGAAACTGGAGTGCCCGGAGGAAAGCCATGCAAGCACAGGGAGAACATACAGACTCCTTGCAAATGTTGTCCTTGGTGGGAATTGAACCCTGGACCTCAGGACCTCAGTGCTGCAATGGCTGCAGTGCTAACCACTTGAGCCACCGTGACGCTCGATAAGTTTGGGATCCTTTTCTGTACTTCCTCCCTCCTGATTCTTAATCATTTCCTCTACATTTTTTCTCCCCTACTCGTTTTGCTCCCCTCTATCTTTCCCCCCTTTCCTTTGTAGACCTTTTCTTCCTTCTCCTTGCTCTCCCACCTCTCCTTCTGTGTCTTGCCTCTGTCGTTCCATTCATTATGTCGTCACTGAAGATTTGCTCCTTTAATGTGAGAGGTTTTAATACGCCCCAGAAGAGGTCACAAATTCTTTACTTGGCACATAGACAAAGGTCTCAGATCTTATTGTTGCAAGAGACGCACTTCAAGACCAGTCATGTCCCGAATGTAAGGAACAGATATTTTCCAACTTGGATACATAGTATGAACCCCGAGGCCAGAACAAAGGGGTTTTGGTGGCGCTCCATAAAAACTTGGCGCATTCGGTTCTTGACACCTCTGTTGATCCCTCAGGCCGCTATGTATTTCTTAAATTGCATGTGGCTAGCTCAGTACTAACCATAGTCAATTGGTATTTACCTAATAGATTCCAAATGAAGTACTGTAATGGTGCCGTCACACAGCACGATCTGGCCAGCAATGTCGGAAGCGATGCGCGGGTGCCCGCTCGCTTCCGACATCGCTGGCCAGCTGTCACACAGCATCGCTGCGGCCGGTGACACCGCAGCGACGCGGGCGGTGACATCGCTCGCTGGGCTGGGCCCAGCCAGCGAGCGATCCGCAGCAACGCTGCGGTATAGGCTGGATCGCCGCCGACATCGCTCTGGCGATGTCACACGGCGCGATCCAGCCTTATCGCAGGTCGCCGGTTGACAGGTTTACGGTTCTTCCCGTAAACCTGTCAACCTGCGACCAGCGATAAAACGCGGTCACGCCGCTCGTTTACACAGCGCGACATCGCTAGCGACATCGCTGATACGTCACTTTTTCGGCGATGTCGCTAGCGACGTCGCAGGTGTGACAGCACCTTAAATTATTCCTGGCTTGTCTATCGAAATTCGCTGAGGGAACGACGATCATTGGTGGGGACATGAACTTCACTCTGGACCCGATGGCCGACTCCACTTCAGGTAGGAGTTCTGTATCAACCAAACGGCTTAGATTCCTGAAAGGGCTTCTTCCCACTCTCCAGCTGGTAGATGTTTGGAGGATTTAAAATCCCCAAGACAGACTATTCACACTATTCCCAGGTTCACAATACGTATAGTAGAATTGACCTGTTTCTGGTTAGTCACTGTCAAGCCCCAAGCCCTGGGGTAGTCGGATATCAGGCTCGGAGGGGTTTTCACGGGGATGTCTCGGGTGGCAGCACCTGAGCCCGTGGCCTGGGTGACACTTCAATGAGGGGGTTATGTACAGGGGATAAGAGTTATTGTCACTTGACGCAACCTGTAGTACCTGTTGATGGATCACCAGCGCCGCCACAGTCCTCCAGAGGGCGATGGTATTGCGGCAAGGATGGCAAAGCTCCCTACAAGTGGAGATGGTCCTCCGGGGCAGCGTTCCTGTAAGCAAACAGGTTGAATTCTGCAGTACAAAGGTACGGAGGCAAAGTCACTCTCCCGCGTACTTTACTGGAACAGTTCAGGTAATAAGCACAGTTCACAGTACAACACAGTCTGTAAGCATGGGCAGCTGGCTTAAGTAGTGGCAAGTGAACAGGGTGTTTCCACGTGGCTTTGTTAGATGTCCCACCTTTGCTGCTCTTCCAGGTTGGTGTGAAGCCTGGCTGATCTGAAATCCAGCCTGGACTCCTGTGCTCTCTCATCTTTGCTGTCGTCGGGTAACCCTCTAATGGCTTGCCGCTATCTCTCGTCCTGCGGTGCCTGCCGCCCCTAATGTTGACTGCGCTGGTGTCCGGGAGACTTGAAGACTCCACGGTAATCCGGATTCTCTGCTGTGCTTGTCGCTCTCCAGCAGTCTGCGGGCTCCCGTGCCCGGTAAGCCGTCTGGAAGAACCTATCACCGGCTCCTCTGTTCCCAAAACTGCTGCTCTCCTGGAAAGCTCCTTTCCTGTCTCTCCTTCAGATGTTCTCTGTCTCTAACTTCCTCCCGTCCTCACACTGCTCGCCCTGCACTCATCCCACTAGGGCTGGGGCTCCTAGTAAAGGATTTAACCCTGTAGTCCCTTGAGCTAAGGGTGTGTGGATGTGAGGATTAAGCCACATATTAACCTCCCCATTCACTCACCACAGGGATACCACACACGCTGGTCTGGGTGCAGTATCCCTTAGTGGCGCTCCGACCTGTGGGGCGCCACACCACCACACTTTGGCGTGGTTGCCTAGTGCTACTATTGGGGATATTACCTTATCTGACCATGCCCCTGTTTACCTGTCCCTGACGCTCACTGACACTGCCCAAAAACAGTGGACATGGAGACTGAACGGGAATATTTTGACTGACAAGAGGTGCCGGTCAGAGGTGGGGGAGTTGATCCGTGCCTTTGACCAAGACCACATTTCAGATCCTACCCTGCAACCGGTGAAATGGGAGGCGCTTAAATGCGTTATTAGAGGAGTGCTCATAAAGCACTGTTCTAGATTAAAGAAAGCCAAGGCAGAGTCAATTCGGGATCTCCTCTCTCAGGTTCATCGACTGAAAGCCAGTCACAAGCGTTCTCTGTCACATTTAACACTAGCAGACCTGGTGAAGCGGAGACAGGAGCTTAGGGAGTTATTAGACCAACAATACAAGAGATATACTGAGAAGGCCACGTGCTATTTTTACTTTAATTCAAACAAATGTGGTCGACATCTGGCTCGATTACTCCACCCACGACTGAACCCTACATTTGTCCCCAAAATAAAAACCAATTTGGGAGGGGTAACTCACAATCCGGCTGAGATTCTGGAGACATTCCGAGCATTTTATGCCGATCTTTACAACTTACTGGGCCAGTTTTCGGATTTACCTCCAGTGGAGATGCAGGACAAAATTAGGCAATATATTGACTAGACAAAGATTCCGAGATTAGAGGATCGAATCGTGGCAGCTCTGGAGGAGGAAATCACTGAGGTGGAGTTGCTGAATATTATTCAAGCCACTCCGTCCAACAAATACCCGGGTCCGGATGGGTTTGCTCACAATTTTTATAAAACATTTAAACCTCAGTTGACCCCTCAGGTGATGCTTTCAGCCTTCAGAGCCATTCAGAGTGGGGACAACCTGTAAACGTGAGATAAATGCGCATAGGGTCTTATCCTTTTTACAAAGGGTTATAGCGGTGTATATTAGGAACTGCTCACCTGGTTCGGTTGTGTCACCCACAACCGGTATAATCGCCTGTAAGATGGCTTGTAGAATGGCTGCTGCAGGGCCGCACCTTCACGATAAACGTGGAAACAGGAATGCTGTAATGGGACAAAATGTCGGAATGCCCGCGCTGCCACCAAGAATCAACAGGAAACAAGGAGTTTACTGGGTAGATTTTTCTTTTATTCTAACCTACGCGTTTCAGAGCCTCTATCAGAGCTCCTTCCTCAGGGAACATCCTCAGGGATGTCGGGTCTGGAGAAATCTCTCTACTTTGGAACAGGTTTTTGTTCAGGACGCCCCACCGAGACACAGAATCTCTGCTTTGTATCATCTTATCTGGCATACAAAGGCGAGGGGATGCATCGTTTCCAGACATTATGGGAGAGGGACTTAGGAAGGGAGCTCCGGAGGCCGAGTGCAAAAAGAGTTTCCTTTTTACGCACAACTTAGCTAACACCTGCGTGGCTCAGGAAAAAAATTATAAACTCCTGACCAGGTGGTACTTGTGCCCTGTAAACCTACACGCCATCTCCCTGTCAGCCTCAGAGACATGTTGGCGGTGCGAGTCGGCCAGGGGCACCCTTTTGCATATGTGGTGGAGTTGTCCTAAGAATCAGGGGTTCTGGTGACGAATATTTGATATTTACAACCTTATCAGAAGTAGTCAGATAGAGGGCTGCCCAGAGATAGCACTGATATCCATTTACCCCAAGTCCGTCAAATTTCAGAAGAGGGACATTCTCCGGTTTTGCATGTTGGCAGCACGCACTTTGATTCCCAGGTTCTGGAGATCCACCAAGGTACCATCTGTGGTTGAATGGTATGCAGAGATGACGGAACACTTCCAAATGGAAGAATTAGCTGCGGAAGCATCTGACTCCATGGATACATTTTCTCTAGACTGGATTGAATGGATCCCTTTTAGGGACTCACCGAACTTTCCTAATGTTTTTCAGTGAGGCCCGACGCCCCTTTGGGCTTACTAAATTGGACACGAGGCAGGGCATAGATAAGGGCTCCCCCCACCCTTACATCTTTCCTGCCCATACCTTCCCTATTCCATTTGTTTCTTCTATATATTTCCCGCTTTCCCCTCTCCCTTCCCTTCTCTTCTCTCTTTTTTCCTTTCCCTATTTCTCAGCTTATACTTTACTCTTCACTTTGTCACCTCTTTCTTTAACATAAAAAGTCTTTTTCAATTACCAATTTCGGACCTACCCTTCGACTACTAAGTTGATAGCCTGCGACTAATTAGAGGCGGGGTCGTGGGTAGCAGAACCCATGGGTTCGTTAATCTTTATTTGTTTGTTGGTACGTTCTTTGAATGTTAAGAACTTGTCATGAGTGTTTCTGATTCATGCTATGCTATATTTTGCATTATGTTTCTTTCCTTATAAAAAGAGATTGAACACAAAAAGGACTTTCTGATGTCCTCAAGGTGATTACCTCTATCTGTAGGGTTGGAACATATCAGATTGTATATGATGGCCTGGTTGTACACAATAGAGTTTTTTTATGTGTTTTGGATGAAAACTGTAACATCGGAGATATGTTGGATGATCAATTGGCTTCCAGTACAGAGATGTCTCTTTTTTATTGTTCTGTAGCTTAATGATGGTGTTTCAGAAAGCTGATTTCAGTGCAGGAGTAGTTGAATGTTGAATTGATGGTGGGATAAAACTGATTAAAGTGTTCATGCAACGTCTTCAGCTGTTGCTCAGACTCTGTCCATATTATTAAAATATCATTGATATAATGGTAATAGGCCGGAGGCCTAATAAAACAGCAGGATAAATAGTCACCTTCAAGCTTGGCCATGAAATGATTTGTATATTGTGGTGCCATTTTGCTTCCCATTGCTGTGCCAGTCTCCTGTAAATATATGTTGTCTTCAAATGTAAAATAGTTTTGCGTGAGGATGAATGTTACAAGCTTCACCACGGAGTCAGCATTAATCCCTGTGTTTTCCAGAAAGGTTTTTTAGTCATTTAATCCATCCTGGTGTGGGATATTGCTGTACAGAGATTCCACATCCATAGTGGCGAGGATGGTTCCTTCTGGTAGAGAACCTATTGCTGATAGTTTATTCAATAGGTCAGTTGTGTCCTGAATGTAGCTTGGTGTCTCTTTTACCAGGGGTTTGAGAACACCCTCTACTTACCCAGAAATTTGTTCGGTGACGGTGCCCACACATGAAATGATTGGTCCTCCTGGGTTTCCTGATTTGTGAATTTTGAGAAGCATGTAGAATGTGCCTGTTCTTGGACTTTCTGCTATTAGGTTATTAGCTCTTAAGGATATGTCAGGTAGACAAGAAACCAGACTGTTTAATTCCTTGTGATAGTCCTGTGTGGGGTCAGACTCCAATTTCTTGTAGTAGTGTGTGTCTGTCAGTTGTCTGTTTGCTTCCTTCAGGTAGTCAGATGTGTTCACCATGACTATTGCACCACCCTTGTCTGCAAGTTTAATAATGATTTCTTTGTTGGTTTTCAAAGACTGTATGGCTCTTCTCTCCTGGGCATTGATGTCACATCTTCTAACAGACGCTAGTTAGAGGACAATGAACTTTTGACATTTCTTATGTGAACTCTCTTGCATGGATTTATGGCTTTCTACATTCACTGAGGAATCTTCAGGTCTCCACAGGCCACTAAACATAGAACAATAATATAATCGGTTCCTCCTATCTCAGAATTTTGATTTTACCTCCCCAGCTCCTCTCCCCCTCCCAAGCCTGATTCTGCTTTATGTCACCTGTCATATTTACTGCATGATATTACCCTGCTTATGTATATATGTGTGTGTCTTCAGAATTTGTGTCATTATTAAGCCTGAGGAAGGGCCATAGTGTCCCGAAAGCTTGCTTTGCTTACCATCTTTTCAATTAGCCATTAAAAGGTATCAACCACTGAGGACTCAGATTCTAATATTTTAATATAAATCCAAGACATGACGTAGGATATACAATCATCCAGAACCTCTGTTTGGAAACAGTGGTCCTGATTTATCACAACAAAGAATTCTGTTGCAATTTGCTTTGAAAAGTCACAATATTTTCATACAATGCAGAGTTGCACAAAAATGTTGCTACTTTTGATGAGGTGGAATGGGAGAGTGATGCCGCAGTTAATCTAAATATTGATGATATGAATTATACTGTATTGTATGGAGGATCTTGCCACGTTTCAGATGCTTGTGATTCATTTGGAGTGCATATCACAGGGCATTACACCTATTTCAGCATAGCGCTGTTTCTTTAGCAGCTGGTGTTTACTGCACAATCTGTCTGAAGGTCTGTTTGTTTGACCAAAACATCATATTATTTTATGGATTGTGATTCAAATAAAAATATAATTTTTGCATCTTAAGGAGTGCCAGATTTCCTTATATACGTGATTCTGGGGTGGTATTCTATCCAGGTACCCTGGTTTTAGAACAGTGACATATATATTAGGGCTAAATATCAAAATCTTACCCACAGACACCCTTGAAAAAGGGAAATTGTAAATACAAGCTCTGCCAACATACGCCAAATACTGCTGACATACTCAGCCACAAATTGGTAGCAATATTTTAAGTGGCTTCCTAATGTCATTTGAAAAATATCAGCTAGGAAGAAAATTTTGCCCACTCACACCCCTTTAAAACGGGAGATTGTAAATAGCAGCTCTGTGAGCGTATGCCAAATACTACTGACATACTCAGCAAGAACTTGGTAGCAGGATTTTAAGTGGCTTCCTAGTGACATCTGAAAAATATCAGCTAGGTAGAACATTTTGCCCACACACACTCCATTACGCTGATTACCAATCTGATTGATTTTGTATTTTGATAGATTGGGCATCTCGGAACATGGCAATACCAAATATAGTATTTTTCAGTAGGACAAAAGGGGGTGATTTGAAATGTTATGTATTTTTTCATATTTTTAAAAGGTTTTTTTTCTTTCTTTTTTTTCTACAGCCCCTATGGGACCTCAGTCGCTTCTCCTGTGCACAGATGTGCTGCTGCACGACTGTGAACAGGAGTAATGATCACTTTCTGTGTATGCACGTCTGTGCATAGGAGAAGCAATCAGAGTGTGCAGTGCTGAGACCCTGTAGGGGGCAGTGTAAAATAAAGAAAGTATTAAAAAAAAGTTTTAAAGAGTATGAAAAAACCCCATAAAAGTTCAAATCACCCCCTTTTGCCCCATTGAAAAAACTAGTTTAAAAAAATGCACATATTTGGTATTTCCATGTTCAGAAATGGCCAAACTATCAATATATAAAATCAATCAATCAAATTAGTGAACTGCGTAATGGAAACAAAAGTCCAAATGCCAAAATTACGTTTTTTAGTTGCCACAATATTGCAGTAATAAACAATAACAGGCAATCAAAATATTGTAGCTACACAAAAATGGTATCATTATAAACATCAGCTGAAGATGCAAAAAATAAGCCATCACACAGATCCAGATACCAAAAAATAGAACATTACAGGTCTTGAAAAATGGCAAAAAAGTGCAATACTTTTTCTCTAAAATCTTCAGAATTTTTTTTCCCAATTAGATACAAGTAATAGTATACAGTTTTACCATATAGTGAACATGGTAAATAAAAAAAATCCTGAAAACAAAAGTGTCATTGCAAATTTTGTTGCAATTTTACCGTTCTGGGAATTTTTTTCTCCATATTCCTGTTCATGACATGGTAAAATAAATAATTGCATTCAAAAATACAACCCGTGCCGCAAAAACAAGCTCTCATATGGCTATATTGACAGAAAAATGGCTCTTGGAAAAAGACGAGGGAAAAACGAAGAACAGAAAATGAAAAATCGCCCAGGTGTGAAGGGGTTAATGAGCCTCGTTTTACTCTTCTAGATGTTATTATACAAGTAAACAAGACTAACTTGGAAACATTGTGTTATCAATATACTGGGCAAATGTTAACAAAAGGTAAAAACTAAGTAATGTTATTAAAATATGTTTTTTTTATATGAATTGTTTGCTTTGTACCTGGATTATCCTAGTAAATATGTCTTGTTTCTAGAAAAAAACAAACAAATATAATTTAAAATGGGTTTCCTATTTTAGACTAGTCCTTTAGCTCTTGTTCATATGTGATCATATAATCATATATGCTGTAATATAAATTTGACATATAACCCCAATTCCCTAAAAGTTGTGGTGCCCTGAAAAATGCATTGAAAACAAAAATTCAAAGAATTGGAAATCTCTAAAGGCCGCTTTACACGTCACGATATCGCAATGCAACATTGATAAAAAGTCACGTGGTAGGGGCGTTGCAGTTGATATCGTTCGTGCGTTGTGTCATATAAATGGGCAACGCAACTCAAAAACGATGCAACTACGATATCGTTTTTGAATTGTGCATGGTCTTCAACCGTGCAATATTGGCTTGACGATCTGGCAGGATCGGGCTGTGTGACAGCGCAACTACGATTTGGAGCGCAACTTCCCCCATTCACTCCAATATTAATTGGTCGTTCCCTGAGTTGCTCAGACATCGTGTGCAAAAGGGGCGTACTACATCGTAGTTGCGTTGCCTGTCGATATCTCCCTGTGTAACATCTCCTAAGCGATTTTGGACAAGTGCCAAAAGCGTGCGCGTTCCCGTGAAATCGTATGCGATATCGGAATGATATTGCGACGTGTAAAGCGGCCTTAATAGTCATATTTTATTCTCATCAGAACACAGCACGCAAATTAGAAGGTGAAACATAGACATTTTTCCATTTAATTTGAAATAATTAAGTCACTTACAAAAATGTTGGAACAGGGCTATGTCTAGAGTTTTGTTTCATCCCTTCTTTTTACAACAGTCTGTAAATGTCTGAGTATTGAGAACACCAATTCCTTGAGGTTAAAAAGTTAATACCTCTACCTCAGCCTATACTGTCTATCTTGACATGGACACTCATCCCAATGATTGCTGCATGAGTCCCATGCAGTCTTGTGCTGTAGATGAGAGGTCACTGCTGCATCGGTGTCAATAAAGGAGAGGCAGTACCAATGCTGAAGAAAAAGACATGGAACATGGCACATCCAAAATGATAAGTTGATCTAGTGCAGCTAAGTGAAAATGAATAAAACTGAACATGATGTTGTTACTTTAATATTCTGATCAGTCTGTAAGTAGCACACTGACACATCTAGCCAACTGCTCAGTGGGTCACTAGCTATAAATTGCCTTGAAGATTCGGCACCATGTGCCAAACACCACCACAGTGACAATGCACCAGCAGGAACGGGCCCATAGCATCTATGCTGTGAAGCTAGGTCCTCATGACTCCAGGCTGCAATGCCCCACAGGCACGAAACCACAGCAACAATGGCCGACAAGCAGTACCAACACCTAGTGAAAGAAGCATGAAAATCTCACCCTTCACCAATTCTCAGAATGGGAACTGAGAGCAAAAATAGGTGGGACCCTTCTTGCAGGTTCCTGCTAATTAAAAACACTTGTGCCAAACGCCAAGGAGAGAGAGCGCCAGAGGAGCATGGGGTAAGACTGGTTTTGTTATTAGTGGACAGGCATGTCTGTGGATTACAGAAATGTAAGGGCGGCTTCACACTGCGGTCAGCCCCGCAGCCCCGGCTATCCGCCATCCGGTTTCCATCTGTCCGGGAGGATCCGGGGCAATCGGTTCTGTGTTCAGATCCGGTCCGGGGCTGTCAGGTTCATCCCAATTCTCAGAATGGGAACTGAGAGCAAAAATAGGTGGGACCCTTCTTGCAGGTTCCTGCTAATTAAAAACACTTGTGCCAAACGCCAAGGAGAGAGAGCGCCAGAGGAGCATGGGGTAAGACTGGTTTTGTTATTAGTGGACAGGCATGTCTGTGGATTACAGAAATGTAAGGGCGGCTTCACACTGCGGTCAGCCCCGCAGCCCCGGCTATCCGCCATCCGGTTTCCATCTGTCCGGGAGGATCCGGGGCAATCCGGTTCTGTGTTCAGATCCGGTCCGGGGCTGTCAGGTTCATCCCTGACAGCCCCGGACCGACCTGACCACAGTGTGAAGGCACCCTTACATAGATACCGTATATACTCGCGTATAAGCCGAGTTTTTCAGCCCAAAAATTGGGCTGAAAAGTCCCCCCCTCGGCTTATACGCGAGTCAATACGGCGCCCCCACCTCACTGGCGCCCCCACCTCACTTTCTGGGCCCCCCCGCATGCAGCGCTGCGCATATACATTACCTGTCTAGCAGCTGTCACCCTCCGATGGCGGATCGCGGCTCCCGGCTCCGGGCTCCATCTTCCTCGCTGACTTCCTGCTTGTCATGTGACCGGCCGGCGTCGCGATGACGTCATCGCTCTGAGCCCCGGTCACAAAGCAGGAAGACAGCGAGGAAGATGGAGCCCGGAGCCGGGAGCCGCGATCCGCCATCGGAGGGTGACAGCTGCTAGACAGGTAATGTATATGCGCAGCGCTGCATGCGGGGGGGCCCAGAAAGTGAGGTGGGGGCGCCAAATTATGAGGGGGGCCCTGCTGGGGCCCTGTATACTACCACTGGGGCTATATACTACTACTGGGGCTGTATATATACTACCACTGGGGCTATATACTACCACTGGGGCTGTATACTACCACTGGGGCTGAATATACCACTGGGGCTGCTGTATACTACCACTGGGGCTGTATACTACTACTGGGGCTGTATGTATACTACCACTGGGGCTATATACTACCACTGGGGCTGTATACTACTACTGGGGCTGTATGTATACTACCACTGGGGCTATATACTGCCACTGGGGCTATATACTACCACTGGGGCTGTATACTACCACTGGGGCTGAATATACCACTGGGGCTGCTGTATACTACCACTGGGGCTGTATACTACTACTGGGGCTGTATGTATACTACCACTGGGGCTATATACTACCACTGGGGCTATATACTACCACTGGGGCTGTATACTACCACTGGGGCTGAATATACCACTGGGGCTGCTGTATACTACCACTGGGGCTGTATACTACTACTGGGGCTGTATGTATACTACCACTGGGGCTGTATACTACCACTGGGGCTGTATACTACTACTGGGGCTGCTGTATACTACCACTGGGGCTGTATACTACCACTGGGGCTGTATATACTACTGGGGCTGCGTGTATACTACCACTGGGGCTGTATATACTACTGGGGCTGCGTGTATACTACCACTGTGGCTGCTGCTGTATACTACCACTGGGGCTGCTGTATATACCTCTGGGGCTGCTGTATACTACCACTGGGACTGCTGCTGTATATACCACTGGGGCTGCTGCTGTAACACTGCTGGGGCCTGTATATACCACTGGGGAGGCTGCTGTATACCACACTGCTGGGGGCTGTATACCTGTGCTGGGGTCCACCCTCGGCTTATACACGAGTCAATAAATTTTCCCAGGTTTTGGGGGCAAAAGTAGGGGGTCGGCTTATACACGGGTCGGCTTATACACGAGTATATACGGTAATCTCTTAATTGCATCATGTATGTGTATTTGTTAATTATTGGTTAATATACACAAATAATAATCATTTTATATAAATATTATAATTATTAGTGTTGCCATATATTTATGGATATAAGGACTATGCAAAGACAGCTGAGATTTAGGTAACTATAAATGCCCAGTATGAAAGACATTAAACTGCTTGTTTTAGAGACTAATAATGAGTAAAAGTAATTTTTTCTAAACAAATGTGTTTAGGAAATTGCCTGCTGTTTTCAATTTTATCCCTATGTGACTCATTATTAGGTCTGTTTGAAATAACCCAGTAGCTTTGATGCAAATATTTGTGTTTGTGATTACATAAATTAAGTATTCTTATAATGATTGTCACCATTGAGTAAAGTTAATGAAAACAGGTGAAATCTTATATTAGGAGAGAAGCAAATTCATTAAAGAGAAGAACAACTCAAAATTAGTATTTCTTAGATACTCTGTGATAGACTCCCACTGTTATTGTTCTTGCTGCTTTTATCACATTGGATATTAAATTTACCACATTGATGGTGTCACATAGTAACAAAATTAGGGTCGGGTAACACGCTTTCTCTTCAGTAATTTGTAAGACATCTCTGTTAGCTATAAGAAATCTCTTAATAGAACGTTTAGGTCTCAGATTCTTCCACTGTTTTACTTCAAACGAGAAGGTTTTAGTTTTCTTATTATTTGATAAACAAGATGGTCGCCCGATTCTAACGCATCGGGTATTCTAGAATATGTACGGTATGTAGTTTATTTATGAAGATTTAAGAATAATGCAAAGCGAAGCTGGGTTTAAATCCTGCGCCAATATCGCTCATTGCTGGTAGCCAGGCGCAACCAATCAGCGAAGTGTGGTTGAAATCCTGCACCAATTTGCAGGCGGACTGTCCCTGTTGCTGATTGCTCGTGGGCGGCTGGCCTGGCCATTCAGCAACGCAGGATTTGCGTTACAGACAAACAGACAGAAGTAGATACCTACAGCAGTACTGATGTGCAGTGGTGCCAGTGAGCAGCGGTGCCGGAGTCCAGGAGGGGACAGCGGGCAGGTGCGGTCAGGAGGGGGCCAGGGAGACAGCGGCTGGGTGTGGGCAGGAGGGGGCCGGGGAACAGCAGGCAGAAGGGGGCCGGGGAAGAGCAGCTGGGTGCAGGCAGGAGGGGGTCGGTGAAGAGCAGCCAGGTGCGAGCAGGAGGGGGCCAGGGGGACAGCGACCGGGTGCAGGCAGGAGGGGGCTGGGGACCCCTCCTGCCCGCACCTGGCAGCTCTTCCCCAGCCCCCTCCTGCCCGCACCTGGCCGCTGTTCCCCGGCCCCCTCCTGCCCGCAGCAGAGTGCTTAGCAGAGTATACAGCGGCTCAGTGGCTAGCAGAGTATATGGGGGCTCAGTGGTTAGCAGACTTTACGGCGGCTCACTGGTTAGCAGAGCATACAGTGGCTCAGTGGTTATCAGAGTATACAGGGGCTCAGTGGTTAGCACAGTATACGCTGGCTCAGTAGTTAGCACTGCATACGGAGCCTCAGTGGTTATCACTCTATAGTGGCTCAGTGGTTGGCACTGTATATGGTGGCTCAATAATTAGAACAGTAATGTGGCTCAGTGGTTAGCACTGTATACAGTACTCAGTGGTTAGCACTGTATACGGTGACTCAGTGATTAGCACTCTATGGTGGCTCAGTGGTTGGCACTGAATATGGTGGCTTAGTGGTTAGCACAGTATGGTGGCTCAGTGGTTAGCACAGTATGGTGGCTCAGTGGTTAGCACAGTATGGTGGCTCGGTGGTTAGCACTGTATATGGAGGCTCAATGGTTAGCACTGCATATGGTGGCTCAGTGGTTAGCCCAGTATGGTGGCTCAGTGGCTAGCAATGTACAGTGGCTCTGTGGTTAGCACCTTATGGTGGCTCAGTGGTTGGCACTGTATATGGTGGCTCAGCGGTTAGCACAGTATTGTGGCTCAGTGGTTAGCACAGTATGGAGGCTCAGTGGTTAGCACTGTATATGGTGGCTCAGTGGTTAGCACTGTATATGGTGGCTCAGTGGTTAGCACAGTAGGATGGCTCAGTGGCTAGCACTGTACGGTGGCTCTGTGGTTAGTACAGTATGGTGGGTCATTGGTTAGCACTGTACGGTGGCTCAGTGTTTAGCACAGTATTATGGCTCAGTCGTTTGCACAGTATGGTGGCTCAGTGGTTAGGACTGTACGGTGGCTCAGTGGTTAGCACTATACGGTGGCTCAGTGGTTAGCACAGTACGGTGGCTCAGTGGTTAGCACAGTACAGTGGCTCAGTGGTTTGCACAGTACGGTGGTTCAGTGTTTAGCACAGTGCTGTGGCTCAGTGGTTAGCACAGTGCGGTGGCTCAGTGGCTAGCACAGTATGGTGGCTCAGTGGTTGGCACTGTATATGGTGGCTCAGCAGTTAGCACAGTATGGTGGCTCAGTGGTTAGCACTGTATGGTTGCTCAGTGGTTAGCACTGTAATGGTGGCTCAGTGGTTAGCACTGTATATGGTGGCTCAGTGGTTAGTACAGTATGGTGGCTCAGTGGTTAGCACTGTATATGGTGGCTCAGTGGTTAGCACTGTATATGGCGGCTCAGTGGTTAGCACAGTATGGTGGCTCAGTGGCTAGCACTGTATGGTGGCTCCGCGGTTAGCACTGTATGGTGGCTCAGTGGTTAGCACTGTACATTGGCTCAGTGGTTAGCACTGTATGGTGGCTCAATGGTTAGCACTGTATGGTGGCTTAATGGTTAACATTGCATGGTGGCTCAGTGGTTAGCACAGTATGGTGGCTCAGTGGTTAGCATTGTATGGTGGCTCAGTGATTAGCACTGTATGGTGGCTCAGTGGTTAGCACTGCGTAGTGGCTCAGTGTTTAGCACTATATGGAGGCAGAGTGGTTAACTCTGTATGGAGGCTGAATGGTTAGCACAGTATGGTGGATGAGTGGTTAGCACTGTATATGGTGGCTCAGTGGTTAGCACAGTAAACACTGGCTCAGTAGTTAGCACTGTATACGGTGACTCAGTGGTTAGCACTTTATGGTGGCTCAGTGGTAGGCAATGTATATGGTGGCTCAGTGGATAGCACTCTATGGTGGCTCAGTGGTTAGTAGTGTATATGGTGGCTCAGTGGTTAGCACTGTACGGTGGCTCAGTGGTTAGCACTGTATGGTGGCTCAGTGGTTAGCACTGTACGGTGGCTCAGTGGTTAGCACTGTATGGTGGCTCCGTGGTGAGCACTGTATGGTGGCTCAGCGGTTATCACAGTACAGTGGCTCAGTGGTTTGCACAGTACAGTGGCTCAGTGGTTTGCACAGTATGGTGGCTCAGTGGTTAGCACAGTGCGTGGCTCAGTGGTTAGCACTGTGCGTGGCTCAGTGGCTAGCACTGTATGGTGGCTCTGTGGTTAGCACAGTATGGTGGCTCAATGGTTGGCACTGTATATGGTGGCTCAGCAGTTAGCACAGTATGGTGGCTCAGTGGTTAGCACTGTATGGTTGCTCAGTGGTTAGCACTGTATATGGTGGCTCAGTGGTTAGCACTGTATATGGTGGCTCAGTGGTTAGCACTGTATAATGGTGGCTCAGTGGTTAGTACAGTATGGTGGCTCAGTGGTTAGCACTGTATATGGTGGCTCAGTGGTTAGCACTGTATATGGGGGCTCAGTGGTTAGCACAGTATGGTGGCTCAGTGGCTAGCACTGTATGGTGGCTCCGCGGTTAGCACTGTATGGTGGCTCAGTGGTTAGCACTGTACATTGGCTCAGTGGTTAGCACTGTATGGTGGCTCAATGGTTAGCACTGTATGGTGGCTTAATGGTTAACACTGCATGGTGCTCAGTGGTTAGCACAGTATGGTGGCTCAGTGGTTAGCATTGTATGGTGGCTCAGTGATTAGCACTGTATGGTGGCTCAGTGGTTAGCACTGCGTAGTGGCTCAGTGTTTAGCACTATATGGAGGCAGAGTGGTTAACTCTGTATGGAGGCTGAATGGTTAGCACAGTATGGTGGATGAGTGATTAGCACTGTATATGGTGGCTCAGTGGTTAGCACAGTAAACACTGGCTCAGTAGTTAGCACTGTATACGGTGACTCAGTGGTTAGCACTTTATGGTGGCTCAGTGGTTGGCAATGTATATGGTGGCTCAGTGGATAGCACAGTATGGTGGCTCAGTGGTTAGCAGTGTATATGGTGGCTCAGGGGTTAGCACTGTACGGTGGCCCAGTGGTTAGCACTGTATGGTGGCTCAGTGGTTAGCACTGTATGGTGGCTCAGTGGTTAGCACTGTACAGTGGCTCAGTGGTTAGCACTGTATGGTGGCTCAGTGGTTAGCACAGCATGGGGCTCAGTGGTTAGCATTGTATGGTGGCTCAGTGGTTAGCACTGCGTAGTGCTCAGTGTTTAGCAAAGTATGGTGGCTCAGTGGTTAGCACTGTACGTGGCTCAGTGATTTGCACAGTATGGTGGCTCAGTGGTTAGCATTGTATGGTGGCTCAGTGGTTAGCACTGCGTAGTGCTCAGTGTTTAGCAAAGTATGGTGGCTCAGTGGTTAGCACTGTATGGTGGCTCAGTGTTTAGCAAAGTATGGTGGCTCAGTGGTTAGCACTGCGCGGTGGCTCAGTGGTCAGTGCAGGATGGAGGCAGAGTGGTCAGTGCAGGATGGAGGCAGAGTGTTCAGCGCAGGATGAAGGTTCGGTGGTCAGCACATGATGGAGGTTCGGTGGTCAGCACAGGATTGAGGCTCGGTGGTCAGCACAGGATGGAGGCTCAGTGGTCAGCACAGGATGGAGATAGAGTGGTCAGCAGAGGATGGAGGCTCAGTGGTCAGCACAGGATGGGGCCCAGCGGTCAGCACAGGATGGAGGGTCAGTGGTCAGCACAGGATGGAGGCAGAGTGGTCAGCAGAGGATAAAGGCTCAGTGGTCAGCAGAGGATGGAGGTTCACTGGTCAGCGCAGGATGGAGGGCCAGTGGTCAGCACAGGATGGAGGGCCGGTGATCAGCGCAGGATGGAGGGCCAGTGGTCAGCGCAGGATGGAGAGCCAGTGGTCAGTGCAGGATGGAGGCGGAGTGGTGAGCGCAGGATGGAGGCTCAGTGGTCAGCGCAGGATGGAGGCTCAGTGGTCAGCAGAGGATGGAGGCTCAGTGGTCAGCAGAGGATGGAGGCTCAGTGGTCAGCAGAAGATGGAGGCTCAGTGGTCAGCGCAGGATGGAGGGCCAGTGGTCAGCGCAGGATGGAGGCTCAGTGGTCAGGGCAGGATAGAGTCTCAGTGGTCAGCGCAAGATGGAGGCTTAGTGGTCAGTGCAGGGTGGAGGCTCAGTGGTCAGCGCAGGATGGAGGCTCAGTGGTCAGCAGAGGATGGAGGCTCAGTGATCAGCAGAGGATGGAGGCAGAGTGGTCAGTGAAGGATGGAGGCTCTGTGGTCAGCAGAGGATGGAGGCAGAGTGGTCAGCAGAGAATGGAGGCAGAGTTGCCAGCAGAGGATGGAGGCTCAGTGGTCAGAGCAGGATGGAGAGCCAGTGGTCAGCATACGTCCCTCCCCCCTCCCATCCGGTCCGGTCTCAACCGCACCCGGTGTTTACATCATCGTCGGAAGCTACAGGAGGTAATGAGCAGTCATGTGATAGGCGGGCTGAAGTGACGTGCACAGAGCATGTCACATGACCGCTCATTACCTGCTGTAGCGGCGATGTAAACACTGGGTGCGAATAAGACTGGAGCGGCGGGGAGGGGGGGGAATGGAGCGGAGGGGGGAGTGGAGCGAGGGGGGGGGAATGGAGTGAGGGGGAATGGGTGGTAGCGGCGGGCAAGAGGGAACCGGAGGTGGGCGCACTCGTTCCAGCGGGTGGGTGTGGGCAGGTGCGGGCAGGAGGAGGCTGACAGCGCGGTGTCTGTGAGGTGGAAATCGCATGTCGCTGATTGCATCGCGGCGCGCAGCTGTTTTGCATACTCTTCGCTCATTGGTGGCCGACGCTGGCAGCCACCAATGAGCGCCCTGGAGCTGGTGCGCGATTTCCGTGACAGACAGAGAACATTAGGTAATTATATAGTAGATGCTCTGACCTGCCCCAGGGCCGAGGGGTACCCTATTCCGGGCGTTGATTTACTTGGGAATGTCACGGGCGGCCTATGCCCGGACCCGTGGCCCTGGTGATCGCTAAAAAAGGGTTTAAAAATAAAAATAAATGAGTTTGTGACGCCACCCACGGTATTCGGTAACGAAACCAGCGCTGCTGCAGACCTCCCGGGATGATGTCGAGGTAGCTAGTTGGTAACGCTGCCCGTAGGTGGAGAGAGATACCCGGGGCAGTAGTGGAAGAATGGAGAACTCACACAGGGAGGCGGCTCATCAGGTGGAGCTGCAGACTGATAGCCTCTGTGGGCGCAGGATAATAAATACACCACACAGTCTTAGTCTCTGAACTGGGTTTAACTGGCGACTTCGGCAGCAAACAGTTCTTTACACAGTCCACAGGTATTGCTGGCCGGGGTAGTCACCAGGGGCTTATGACGTTTCACTGGGTACCCTCTGTGATGTACCTGCTTTTCCTCTCATCAGTCCTTACTGCACTCTCCTCTTTCCCTCTCTGTGCTCCCGCACATAGAACCCACCGCCGGTCCCCACGGATCCTTCTGCAGTCTAATGCCCTCGGAGCCTCCTTCGGGAGTCCATCACCTCTGGGCCTCCTCCTGGAGTCTATCGCCTCTGGGCCTCCTTTTGGAATCTATCACTCTCTGGACCTCCTTGACCCTACATGGGGGCCTTAGGGGAATTATGCCGGTGTTGCCGTGACCTCTAAAGAAGTACGTGCTGTCCGGTTCTGCGGCTCGGGGATGAACGCCCGCACCACCTCGGAGCTGGTCCTCTGGTTTCGGACTGGATCCTTCCTGCCAGAAGACGTACCGGCACGGATTCAGGTGCACCTCAACACACTAGGATCCAGTTCTTTCTCCGGGGCCGCCTCCCTTAAGGTGCCCTCCACTGCACTTGTCGCAGGGTTCCCTTCCAACGAGTTTTCTGACTGACTAACTTCCCACTCTCCACTGTACCACCTAAGCTCCTCCCACCGGGACTGGTTTCCTAGCAATAGATTAACCTATTGGTCCCCTGACCTAAGGTGTGTGGATGCGTGTGGTGAGGATCCCCTATTGACATCCCAGTCCCCTGGTCAAAGGGAAACTGCACACTCTGGTCGAGGTGCAGTACCCCTCCGTGGTGTCTCGACCAGTGGGGTGTCACATTTCCACTATAAGTTTTTTTATTTTTCCATTAGGGCATCCAGTGTATCACATGTTACAGCTGCATGATACATTGGATGTTCTATTAGAAAACACAAAGTATAGTGTAACAGAGTATCACATTTATCACCTATCAACAGCAAAACTATAACACACCCAGATGCAATAAAACACTTTGTAGAGTAAAATCACTGCAACATTAGCAGTTTAGTGTTTTGTGGTATAGAAAACGTTAAATGCCTAGCTGTGGGGGGTGCTAGCATGTGACTAAAGCAGCTCCATGAGTAGCAGCGCTGAAGAAAGGGGTGCCAGAAAATGGAGCATTTGTACGGGGTCTCCATAAGAGGAAGTCCGGTCAGTGGCAGGTGGAACGCATGCCATGTCACTGTCTGGAAGACAACGCATTCGTGACTGTGCCAGGAAAAGCCACCAATCAAAGATCTACCCCATGTCATGTGCATAGGCATAAGTGAGAGAAAGTTATAAGTAGTGATGGGTGAATCTGTCGATGTTCGGGTTCAGTGGATCCAACCATAATTTTTTTAGAGTCTGGGTTTGGGATTGGACTTGAACCAAACTTGAGCCCAAAACCAGACTTTAAAGTTATAAATAGGTGGCTGGAGAAGCTGGGGGGGCTGTAAAAATAAGCAAAACTGTGAATAAACATCAGCATCATACTTACTGGGGACCGCATGCTTGTACTACAGTGTCCACTCATTAACTTCCTGTTTATTTACTGCACTGGCACTAACAACCAATCACTGATGTCCACTCCCTGTGAAAACATCTGTGATTGACTGTTGCGCCTCTCACCCATTGTATCAGTGTCTGTGATTGGTTGCTATTGGCAACAAACCTGCCATCGTAGGGTTTTAAAAATAAATGAATAATTTTAAAAAATTATGTAGGACTTTCCAGTTTGATTCTCAGTGCAGATAAAGCAGACAGCTACAGGCTGACACCCCAAACTGTCTGGTTTTACTTTGGCTAGAATCAAAAATACTGGGGAGACCATTATTTTTTTATTATTATATAAATAAGTAATAAAAAAAATGTGGGGCTTTGCCTTATTCTTGATTACCAGCCAAGGTAAAACCCAGTTAGCTAGGGTTTGGTATTCTCAGTGTGGAGAGGCCAATAGTTATTGCCCCCCCCCCAGGCTACAGAAGAGCAGCCAGCATCTGCCCCAGAAATTGGAGCATTCATTAGAAGCGCTAATTCCTGACGCTTTATCTGGCTCTTCCCAATGCCCTAGTGCAGTGGCATTGGGGTGATAGAAGGGGCTAATGTCAGCTGAGTATTGACAGCTTGTCATTAAGCCCGTATTGATCTCTATGAGACTAACCAAGTAACAATCCTTTGAGTAAAAAGTTAAAAAACACAACACACAAAGAAAAATCCTTTATTTGAAATAAAACACAAGGACAACCCTCATTTTCACATTTATTAACCCCAAACATACCCTCTGATGGTAATCCATAATGGAGTCCCACAAAGCACACAATCCTGGCACTGCTTCATCCAGAAACTGAAGCGATGGAACAACTGTCCTCTCACTGCAGTCTCTGGGATCACAATGACTGAAAAATAAAATGCAATGCTGGTGCAATGCTGAATATAACTGTGACGGGGTGTATGGCAGAGCAAGAAGGGACAGCAGGCCTAGGGACGATCCAACAGATTTATTAACTAGAACGCTGGAACAACACACGCAGGTAGATCTACAGAGTCCACAATTAGTCCAATGGAAACAGATTCGGGGGCACCTCCCGATAATCCTTGTGCCATATAACAAAGCAATAGTCCACACAAGTCCAATGGATTCCACACAATCCCACGGACGACAAGATCTGGCCTCAGCTCAGGTCTCGCTCCGGTCCCGTTCACAGTCAACTCTCATCTGATCTTAAAAGTAAGAATGTATTGTCCTGTGTCTGTGGCTTCACCCCTAGAGGGAGAAGGGTTCACACCCTCCCATTCAATGGTTTGGTCCATCAGAAGAGTCTAGGATAGTCGGCTCCTGTGTGTCTGCGAGGATGTGTATTGCAGGTTATCTTCTGCTTAGGAAACAATAGGGGGAATTCCACTAGCTGTTGACACAAGCCTAAATTACATTATGGCTCAGGGCTGCAAGTATTGGGGAAAGGAGACAGTTAAGTTGCATCTAATAGAAACCAGAGAATAGTTACATATATCACATGGCATTATTATAAAAATACAGGACAGGGAAAACTACATATCATGACAATCCCTTCCCCCCGCAATTTGTGTACGTACTAGGGACCTCTACACACAGTCTTAGTGGGTCTTACACTCGGCTTCATGCAGCCACAAATTGGCATTGTAGCTGCCCCACATCATTGCCCAGAATGACATCTGCAGGAAGGCCGCGCATCACACCAACCACACATCGCCTGACCCAAAGCCAAAGTTCAGATCCACAGTGGCTTTGGGAATAGTCCTCCATTGTCCACCAGCCAGTTCAATGACAATCCCAGGTCCTCTATGGATTGCCTCAGGCCAAACCACTCGGGGATCAGCCAGCGTGAGGAAAGCCCCCGATTCACAAAATCCAACAAGTCTCTGTCCATCCAGCACAACCTCCTGCAAGTGCTTACCTCGATGAGCAGGAGTCTTTGTTGCTGCGGGCCGCACCCCATAAACTCCTGGTAAGGGAGCCAGGATATCAGAGTCACTTGGCAAGTCCTCAGGGACTGAATCCAGCTCTTCTCCTGGTGTGGGTGCCTGTAGATAATGAACAGGCAAAGGTGGTCTGTAGTTGTTCTGCCTCCAAATACCTGGACATTGGCTTGCAAATGCCCAGACTGCCCACATCCATAACATCTGCGCTCTGGGATCCTTCCACTTTCAAAGCGCCCTCTTGGGCGGGGTGTAAGGGAACCTGGCAGTCGGCTCCCACCTGAAGCTGCTGTAGGTGTTTGAGGACGACTCCTCCATTGGATGGCTGGGCATGTGGCCTGCAGATGCCCGGCATGCCCACAACCATAACAACTGCGCTCTGCTACTTTCTCTCCTCGTCGTAGTCCAAAAGACGCTGTAGAAGCAACTGGAGGCACAGTCACATGGGCATAAACATGAGGTGGTGGCTTAGGGGAACGATGAACAATGGTAATAGCAGGGCAATGGGCCACCAGTGTTGGTGAGCTGGTGGGCTTCTCTCCATCCTGCAGCAGATACTTCCACTGAGGCTTGATGGAGAGAGCCTCATCAGCTAGAGCAGCAGCTTGCTCCACTGTGGTTGGTCTCCTCTCACGCACCCATTCCCGGATCTCAGCAGGGCACTTGAAGTAAAACTGCTCTTTTAGGATAACCTGGAGGAAGGTCTCCCAGGTTAAGGCCTCCTCTCCCTCCAGCCAGCGATTACATATTTGTTTGAGTCTGTGGGCATACATCTTGAAAGACACTTCCTCATCACAGGCTAAAGTACGGAACTGAGTCCTGTAAGTGTCTGGCGTCACAGCATAATGTTCTAGAATAGTCTTTTTAATCTCTGCATACTCACAGTTCCACCGAGGGTCCATAGCTCTATAGGCTTCTGCAGCTCCACCCTCTAAGAGCCCTACCAGATGTCGGACTCGCTCCCTTTCCGGGACTTCCATTAATCGACACTGATGCTCAAAGTCCTGGAAGAAGCCCTCAATGTCACCTGCAGCCTCATTAAACTGCTTGAAGTCTTTGCGGGACACTCTGGGGAGTTTCCTCATGGTGGGTGCTGTGGGTACAGTCCGTCTGGAGCTTCTAGCTGCTTCCAAAGCGATTTGCCTCTCCTACAATGCCCTCTCCTTAGCTCCGCACATGGCCTCCTGCTTATCTTCTATGGTGGACTCTTCTCCCAGTAATGCCAACTCCTCCTCGTACCACACAACCCACTGACTTTTCCGGGTATTTACCTCCGGCTGCAGTCTTTCCTCCATTTGCTGTGGGGATCCTTCCTCAACGTCATCTTGCAGGCAAGCTGCTTCTAAAGCCTCAATTAGCTGCTCCTTGGAGAGTCCTTTGAAACGGACTCCTACTTCACGGGCCTTTGTTTGCAGGCTCGCCACAGTCCAGTTCTTGTACCCTGAAGTCCTGGTTCCAGATGTTGATGGGCTGTTGTCCTCCATTCCTTCTGCTCTGATCCCAACGCTGCCAACCAGTTTGTGACGGGGTGTACGGCAGAGCAAGAAGGGACAACAGGCCTAGGGACGATCCAACAGATTTTGTCAGCACAGGATGGAGGCAGAGTCGTCAGTGCAGGATGGAGGCAGAGTGGTCAGCGCAGGATGGAGGCAGAGTGGTCAGCGCAGGAAGGAGGCAGAGTGGTCAGCAGAGGATGGAGGCTCAGTGGTCAGCGCAGGATGGAAGGCCTGGCTCTCCTTTGCTTCCCATTGATGACAGAATTTTTTTCTTGCTTTACATGACTTGAGCCCTGCCTCTAGGAGCCTGTTGCGAACTGGGTGATGTTCGAATAAAATGACGGTCATTCCGATCAGTGGAGAATCGCTTTCATCCTCTGCCGATCTGTAGCTTTGTTGTCCCTAATGTCTGCTGCTTGACCCTGTTGTAATGAAATTTTAAGGATGAAGGCAACATTACGCTTATTGTATCCCTCTGCTAGTAAAGCCAGAATTGAGCCCTTCTTTTCCTCACTCAAGACTTTTCTTTTCAAGTCATTTGGCATGGTTAAAAGTTATTTTTTCATTGAAATTACTTTTGAGCTATTCCTAGCACTTGTTTTGCCATCCAGCTTGTCCTATTGCAAGAGGTTTGTGAAGACCACAGCAGTATTTCTTATACTTTCCCTCATTAAATAAGATTTGGTTCAGGTGATCACCTAATCAGAAGCACATTAAGTAGAATGAGGTGTACTTTGGTTGGAATTCAACTGACAATGGAATGGAATGGCTGTCACACATGGAGAGATGGTGATTTTTAGAAAATTCTGCAGTGGTTTCTTAACTATCGTATATACTCGTGTATAAGCCGAGTTTTTCAGCCCAAAAATTGGGCTGAAAAGTCCCCCCCTCGGCTTATACACGGGTCAATACGGTATGCTGTGGGGGGGGGGCTGTGACCGGGGGCTGGAGGAGGCAGGAGGGGGCCGCGGTGACCGCAGGCGGTCACGTGGGGCCGCCTCATTAGTGCAATGAATATGCACGGCATCCCCCCGTCCATCAGCGGCGGGGGGATGCCGTGCATATTGCACTACACAGCCCCCTCTCCTTAATATGCGTCCCGCAGTAGTAATAAACAGCCCCCCCCCTCCTTATCACGTCCCCCAGTAGTAATAAGCAGCCCCCCCCCCTCCTTATCACGTCCCCCAGTAGTAATAAACAGCCCCCCCCTCCTTATCATGTCCCCCCCGGCTGCGGCAGCTGTGAAAATAACAAACAGTTTATACATCACCTTCCGACGCAGCTCTCCACTCCTCCGGTCCTCAGCATCTCCGCTCGCGGCTTCTTCTTCCTTGATGTGCCGGTGTCATGTGACCGGGCGCAGGAGATGACGTCATTTCCTGCGCGCGGTCACAAGCCGGCACATCAAGGAAGAAGAAGCCGCGAGCGGAGATGCTGAGGACCGGAGGAGCGGAGAGCTGCGTCGGAAGGTGATGTATAAACTGTTTGTTATTTTCACAGCTGCCGCAGCCGGGGGGGACATGATAAGGAGGGGGGGGCTGTTTATTAATACTGGGGGACCCATATTAAGGAGGGGGGCCCTGTATACTACCACTGGGGCTGTATACTACCACTGGGGCTGTATATACCTCTGGGGGTGCTGTATACTACCACTGGGGCTGTATATACCTCTGGGGCTGCTGTATACTACCACTGGGGCTGTATATACCTGTGGGGCTGCTGTATACTACCACTGGGGCTGTATATACCTGTGGGGCTGCTGTACACTACACTGGGGCTGTATATACCTCTGGGGCTGCTGTATACTACACTGGGGCTGTATATACCTCTGGGGCTGCTGTATACTACCACTGGGGCTGTATATACCTCTGGGGCTGCTGTATACTACCACTGGGGCTGTATATACCTGTGGGGCTGCTGTATACTACCACTGGGGCTGTATATACCTCTGGGGCTGCTGTATACTACCTCTGGGGCTGCTGTATACTACCACTGGGGCTGCTGTATATACCTTTGGGGCTGCTGTATATTACCTCTGGGGCTGCTGTATACTACCTCTGGGGCTGCTGTATACTACCTCTGGGGATGCTGTATACTACCACTGGGGCTGTATATACCTCTGGGGCTGCTGTATACTAACTACTGGGGCTGTATATACCTGTGGGGCTGCTGTATACTACCACTGGGGATGTATATACCTCTGGGGCTGCTGTATACTACCACTGGGGCTGTATATACCTCTGGGGCTGCTGTATACTACCATTGGGGGGCCTGTATACCACACTGCTGGGGGCTGTATACCTGTGCTGGAGTCCACCCTCGGCTTATACACGAGTCAATAGGTTTTCCCAGGTTTTGGGGGCAAAAGTAGGGGGTCGGCTTATACACGGGTCGGCTTATACACGAGTATATACGGTAAGTTTCCTACATTGGGGGTATAACTACTCTCAAAAGAAAGTGGGTATCAAACTATTAGCAAACATTTCATCTTACCTCTTGAAAAAATGAAAATTTGGGGGCTAAACAACATTTTTTTGAAAAAATGAAACATTTCATTATGACGAACTAATGTTAACAAATTCTGTGTAGTACCTGTGGATCCAAAATACTATACCCCTGGATAAAATCTTTGAGGGGTGTAGTTTTCAAAACGGTATTGCTTGTGCAGGTTTTCTGCTGTTTAGATACTTTAGGGGCCCTGCAAATATGAGATGGTGCTCGCAATCTATGTCAGTAAAAATTCAAATAGCGCTTCTTCCCTTTCCCATGTGGGTTATCAACGTGCTCAGAGGAAACTAGTTAACAACTTTGGGGGTCTCATTTTTTATGCTATCCTTTGTAAAAGTTAAAAAATGGAGTCAGAATTTTAGAGGTAAAATTAGTATTATTTTTTTTTTAAATCCACTTTGCATTAATTTCTGCATAGCACCTCAAAAGTTAGAAAAATTCCTAAGAGCAGTTTTAAAATATTTGAGGGGTGCAGGCTTTCACATGGTATCACTTTTGGGGAATTTACTATGTTTAGGACCCTCAAAGTCCATTCAAATCTGAATTCATCCCTAAAGAAATAAGTGTTGTGCATTACTTAAAAAATAAAATACAAAATAATAATGATGTTTGAAAAATGATGCAGATGTAGACAAATGGGAAATGTTATTAATCATTTTGTACAGCATGACTAAATGGTTTAAGGATATAAAAAATGAAAGCTTGAAAATTGCTATTTTTTCAAAATGTTGGTAAAATTCCTATTTTTTAAAAAATAAATGCAGAAAATCTACCTAAATTTACAAATAACATAAAGTACCATGTGTCAATATAAAAACAACCTCAGAGTCACTGGTATTATTTGAAGCATTGTAGAGTTATTACCACATATAGTGACACTGGCCAAATTTCTAAAATGTAATATAATGAAGGATAAGCTTGTCTAATGTTTATGGCCATCTGCAGAAACAGCAGTGGAACGGGCCAGCAATGGAAAATGTCTGTTCTTTTCCAATGCTTTGTTTATACCCAGTCTTGTGTTAAATGTCATTCTATACTTTAACAAAGAGAGAAGGGAGCGCACATAGGGTCTTATCTATGTTAAATGTCCTGTCTTTCAGAATAGGATATTTTTACTCAACGCTATAAGACATGACATTCATTCACGTAAGATGGAGATCTTCGCATTTCTAACACTTACTTTGATTTTATAAATGAGCTCCTTTATAAAATGTACCCGTGGAGATATGTATATCTGACACCAGGTTACGGTCACTCCTTTTAATTAGGAGAGGCTTGTTCTCCTGGATGATCCCCTTTTGTTTCCCATTTGGGGATGAATTTAAGCATATGGTAATGTAAAAGCCACTGTGGCTCAGTGGGCTAATCACGCAATATGGATAAGAGGCGAATTGGAGCCTGAGGAGGATGGGCTCTTTCCCCCCGGAGGGGACATATATTTTTTACATTTTTTTTTTTTTTTTTTTTTTTTTTTTTTTTAGATTGTTAACTTTGGTTTTGTTTTTTGTTTTTAAGATAGATGATATTAAAAATACTTTTATATGGTTGTATAATGCATACGTGTGAAATCTTTGTAAAATGATGTCATTTGGCAAGTTTAATCAATACAAACACAAATAGTGGGTGTTTGCACAGGAAGTCTGCCCAGGGGACGGGGCTTATGGCCAGGGGGCGGAACTTATGACATTTTTTGTATGTATGAAAGGTTACTTAAGGAAGTTGTTCATGTAAGTACACTGTTTGCCCTGAGAAAGCAGCAGGTCCTGCTGTGAAATGCGTTGGCTAAATAAACGGACATCAAACATACCCTTCCTGCTTTGTGTTCTGCGCGGAATCTAAACCTGGGCTTTTTTTCTACACAAACTGATTCTATACTTTAATGCTGTTGGCTAGTATGCATAAAGGTAGGGTAAGCTCGTATTGGTATATCCTCCTTGCCAATCATTCATGAATTACCACTGCCAGGACAACATAGTTTGGGCTACAGCTGCATTCATGCACTTGCTACTGGAGAAACAAGGGAAGTAATGCCAAACAGATAATAGTATACATTTTCCAAGAAAGGTCATGAAATCAAGTGAAATTCACTGGTATTAAATCCAAGGGTAAGGAAACCATTAGTGTATCATTTAAGGTACCTTTACACGCCGCTACAGAAGGTTGAAAACAACCGGGTTACGGAGACAAATGTATCTTGCACCGTCAAATCAACCCGAGGTAGCGGCGTGTAAACTAGCTTGTTGCTACCCGTCACTTTCGGCACCTGTTTCAGAGCAGTGCTCTAAAATAGGTTGATTTCAACCCGATGATAGCGGCGTGTAAATACGGTACGGTAAGGTTTTTTCGCCACCTAGTTAACTGGGGCGTGACACAGCCTCCGGGAAAACGCCCCCCTTCAGCGATCATAGGTGGAAGCTCCGGCGTTACGATTGGTTGTCGCTGCATAGGGCGGCATATTTAAGGAGCTGACCAGTCACACTACACAATTGCAATAGCATCATGTATTAGCCAGCCTTCCTGCGCTGGCTGGCCAATCATGATACTATTGCATTGTCCAATCATCGTACGAGTGTCTCGTAATCCACAACTCTGGCACGCCTATGTGTTGTCCCTGCTGCACCAGGTCCTCCCATATTACCTTTTGTCGCGGCGTGTAAATGAAGGACAGTGCTGTAGAGCACCTTGTAGCGGCGTGTAAAGGCGGTATTGGGTACCGTTTGCAACCGTTAGTGCGTGCTCGTGCACGTGAGACACCCGGTTGTTTCTAACCTTCTGTAGCGGCGTGTAAAGGTACATTTAAGAATACCGTAGATAAGAACATCAAGAGAATATATTGTAATTATGTGAACATTCATTCTAACTATCTTCATTTTTCTGACAACATAAAAGATGTAACTACAGCTGTAAATAATTTTAACGCTGCTCTTTAGCAGATATATGTGTGTGTATATATATATATATACGGTATGTATGTGTGTATATGTATATATAATATATATATATATATATATATATATATATATATATATATATATAATTTAGTTGCATTACCTGCAAGGCCATACTGAAAGGGTGCAAGCTATTGTGTTCTCCTGTGTATCTCTTATATGTCCATGTAGTAATAAAACCATGCAATTTATGTCTGAATTACATTTAGGGTTACCAGCCGCTGTGGACTTACTAAACTATTTCGATTACTGACCAAACATTTCTTAGGCCCCTTTCACATCAGCGGTTTTTGCTGATCGCAGCAGTTGCGGTGAAACAACGCAACTGCCGCGATAACCGCATAACGGCTGCACTTGTGGTTCACTTGCGGCAAGCCCCATACAATATCAATGGGGCTTGCGGTAAGTGTGCGGCAGGTGCGGCAAGTGCGGTTTCGGCAATTGCGGCAGGTGCGGCCGTGAAAAAAACGCAGCTGCCGTGATTAGCGAAAACCGCTGATGTGAAAGCAGCCTTAGAAAGCTTTATCGCCTCCATTATTTCCCAGAATTACAATTTGAATCACATTTCCCATTATTCATGACTCTAACAATAAACTTTGCCAACAATAATGCCTTTTTCTTTATTTGATTCCATAACCCTACAAAAGATGGCCTCTTTATGGCACCTAAAGTCATAAAAGAGAGGCAGTGATACGAAGAGGAAATGAAAAGATGAAGAAAAATAATTAAAACAATTGTAATATCATATGAATTTATTAACAGGGGAAACATGGACGAACATTGGACAATGAAAAGCAACAATGGCTCTGTGGTAATTATTCAGCTTGTATACATAGGGGGATTCAGGAGGAATAGTTGCTAAAGGATTTGTTCAGTCTAGAATGAAATGTCTGCAGTCACTTTGTGTGACTACAGACTTGTGACCCTTCCCAGCACATGCGCTGTGTGCAGAAATGATTCATCAGTGTCTGCACCAAGAATTGCAATCAAGTAGGTGATATGCATACTCATGGCCAGGACCCGATTAGTGAGTATATGGCTTGTACGGGTTAGGTTATAATTTAAGGGCGTGTTGATAGAGATTTGCCACTAGGGGCATGTACTTCTTCCCTGAAAGAACAATCACATGCAGAATGCATCATACAAGAGGAAAAAAGAACTCACCCCAATTTGCATAGCGCAGATTTCTCAGTGTGAGACATGTAATAACATGCTGTCTGTTCTTACTGATCTCACAGCTTGTGATTCTAAAGTACTAAGGGAATAGCAGAGATGGCTAACAGCTTCTGCTTTCACCTCATGACAGTCAGTCAGTATGGGGTGAAGGGCAATACAATAGAGATGAACGCTCTGTGAGAGTAGAGCTGCAGCTCCAGAGGTGTTTTCTAGTGAGACAAATCTCAGCAATGTTGTGCTGTTCCCCCCCCACACTGACTGCCATGAGATGAAAGCTGAAGAAGTGTTAGTAACAAAATCCATCTCTGATCCCAGCACTATGTAATACTAAGCTTTGCAATCAGATGAATGTGAGCAGACTGTCATTACATGTCTCACACTGAGAAACCTGCCCTGTGGGGGAGTGTATTTGTCAGATTTCTCATGATTGGTCAACATTATACAGGGAAAGAAATGCACATCCCAGTGAAAAATGTAAACATCGGTTAACTCCTGCTTTGACTTAAAGGGGTTTTCCCACGAATACAATATCCTTTTACATAATTACAATTGTCATAACTTTACTTTTTGTAATTTGGTTTATTTAAAAAAAAAGTGTAGTTTTTCATCAATCTCCCCATGTATATGGTGCTGCAGAGCAGCCTCTGAGTCACGTGACAGCTCTGTCCGACCTGTCTGTGCCTCCTAGTAACGGTCGCGCATGCAATGTGCTGAGCTCAGCCTACAATCATGGCCGCTCCTCACATGAAGGCGCATTGCTGCTCATACGCACTGACAGTTTGTGACAGACTGCCTGATAAGCTGTGGAGGAGAGCTATTGTGGCGCCCCGCAATGAGTGCGTCACAAGAGGGTATTGCAGCCATAAATGCAGCCGCAATATTCTCTGACACAGCAGTGACCTGGTTAACTTAGAAATCCAACCCTGCATGCATTTACCTAGAACAGAGGGCCAATCCTAGGTCCTGGTGGGCAGAGTGCTAGGGAAGTGTGTAGGAGAACAAACCCTTAGTCATAGAGAGAAGGGATCTAGAACTTGACCTGAGCAGTCTAGAACTTGGAGTAGGAGCGGGGGCTCCGCACCCCGTGCAGCCCCCGTGCCGTCACCGGTCGGGTGTCAGCACCTGAGGCCTCAACAACCGGGATTTGGCATCGTAACCACGGGTTCCCAAAAGACTCCCGTGCCCACAACTCACAGCCGGTTCACTGGTACCGAAGCTGGCAGCAGTTCACCTCTGCTACGCGAACCAGAAGCGTGGAGGAGCAGCTTCACAGGAGCACCCCACCACCAGCCAACTTCCAGTCGTCTAACCAGCGGTGTACCCACCGAGGGATCCAAGGCTCCCCAAAACATCCACAACGTACATCTTGGATAGGGCATTGAAGCAGCCTCCCCGTACCCAACCTGGTATTCCTGGGCGACACTGGCAACCACTTAGTTAGAATGGAGGAACACTGCGGATTTCTAAGGGACACCATCACTGCTGAGTCCACCCGGTCCACTACCCGTAAACTGTATACCATGTACTGCCTGCTGGTTACAGTAAAGACCCGTTGCAGAGACTTTCTGTGTCCGTGCTTCCTTATGAACTTTCCGTCCGCACTACAAGGTAACCGCAGCTGCCGCACAACATCTTAAGCAGCTCCAGCCTCCGGGGATCACCGCTCAGCCTGTGGGGAGCGTTCCATCTTGCTGCTGTCCATCCCCCGGAGGTTCCGCAGCGTCGGTAACGATTACCAAAACTACTCATAGGTGGCGTCACGAATAAATTAAGAAACCCCTTTAATCTGTTCCACCAAGACGTCTTCAAACCTTTTGATCTGCACTACACCGGGCCCCACTACCGGCAGGCGCGGTCCACCCGTGACAAAGAGGAAGGAAGCATCGCCTGTCTAAACCGGAGTCCCGGCCACGGTGAGTCACTATAACCTGGAGCTCTGTGCTCCACAGATTATCAAGGAGTCTGTCTGACAGGGAGTGTCCTGACACAGGGAGACCCTCACCTGTCCTGCAGACAGCGATGTCCTCCCATCTAGTACCACAGAGCTCTGCCCCCTCCAGCAGCATCACTGCCAGTATACAAAGTGTCATGGAGGGGCGTGGTCTACCAGAGGGCGGAACCAAAGGTCCAGAGCCAACACTGAAGTTCAATGGAGGGGCGGAGCTAACTGGAGGGGATGGACCCAGAGCAGCATAAGAAAGAAAAAGACTGCTGAACACAGAAGAGGTGATGTACAAGCAGGGAGAGAGACAGCTGAGGTAGAGATGAGACAGGCAGGGAGAGAGACAGCTGAAGCAGCAGAGATGAGACAGGCAGGGAGAGAAAAGAAACAGGCAGTGACATGAGACAGGCAGGGACAGAAAAGAGACAGGCAATGACAGAAAAGAGAGAGACAGGCAGTGACAGAAAAGAGACAGGCAGTGACATGAGACAGGCAGTGACAAAAAAAGAGACAGGCAGTGACATGAGACAGGCAGTGACACGAGACAGGCAGTGACACGAGACAGGCAGTGACAGAAAAGAGACAGTGACATGAGACAGGTGAGGCAGTCAACAGGGTAGGGGGTACTCGGATCCCAGGTCAGGACGACTGCTTCGATGGGGGATCAAGGCTGGTCGGTTCCCGGTTCCATGCCCTGGACCCTCAGTGGCAGGGATTAGGGAGAATGGTGATGAGGATGGGGGACGTAGTGTTGTGATGCCACCTGTGGTTCCTGGTAACTGTGGACACCAGCGCTGCGGCCAGCCGCTGAGGTGATGGTGGTGCAGCTCAGTGTAATACAGCTCTCCACAGGTGGAGCTTTACCTCAGGGCAGCGAGGGTGGATGAGGGGAGTCGTAGTAGCGGCTTGTGGGGGACGCGGTGGGCAGCGGCGGGGGAGCAAACTCACACACACAATAGTCTTTGTTTTGGTACCTTTTACTGATGTCCGGTAACAGGTACAGTCCAATAGGGGTACCAGGTCCTCGCTGCAATTTGGCATTTTCACCTTGAGTGTTGTGAGGCCTCCTCGGCTAATGTGTACGGTGGTTTGGGGTAAGTCCTGCCTATAACTGAACTCGCCACTTCCTTCCCTCTCAGGACTTTTCTCTTTAGCCCACAATGAGGGTCCATACACTTCTCTTGGGCCCCTGGTCCTGTGCTTGGTCAGGTTTGAGTGTCTCTATTAAGTTAGTACCTCATGGGAATAGATCCTCCTGGTTTCTTCGGGATTTTCCTGCTTCAGTGTATGTTCTGCAGGTTCGGACTCCGGTGTCCGAGTGAGCTAAAGGGATCCTAGATCTGGTCCCTTGTTATGACCTACTGCTCCTTCCACTGACCTCCGTCCCTCTCTCTGGGGTCTTGCTTTGCCCAGCAACCAGGTCTTTCCAGCACCTTCTCTAGGCTGCTTCACTGAACTTAACTGCTCTCTTTACTGCTCAGAGCAGACTAAGTGACTCCCTCCCCTCAGACCTGGATCCTTATAAGGGAACTTGCTTAAAGCAGCAAGTAGAGCTCCCCCTCCAGGTCTGGGGTGGAAGGTGTTGTGTGCTGTGTGTACCAAAGTGTAAATCCCTTTTTGCACCAGATGAGTCTTGTGGCCATTCCCAGCAGGGGTGCCATATAGGCAGGGACAGAAAAGAGACAGTGACATGAGACAGACAGGGACAGAAAAGAGACAGGCAGTGACATGAGATAGAAAGAGACAGAAAAGAGACAGGCAGTGACATGAGACAGGCAGTGACAGAAAAGAGACAGACAGTGACATGAGACAGGCAGGGACAGAAAAGAGACAGGAAGTGACTAGGGATGAGCGAGTAGTGAAATATTCGGACTCGCTATACTCGTAACGAGTAGGTCCTAATATTCGGCTACTTGTTACAAGTAGCGAGTCCAATCTAAGTCAATTGGAAAAGAGAGTATTGTGAGTAATTTCTCTGCTGGACCTTACACAGCAGTCTGGCGACTGAGGAAAAGGCTGAAATGCTGCTGGCTTTTAAACAATTACTCAGCCCGATACTCGCTCCCCTGCCGCCTCCCTGCTTGACCCTCCGCTCCCTGATGCCCCCTCCCCGCTCCCCCGCAGCCTCCCCACCCGATCCTAAGTTAGGACCGGGCGGGAAGCACAAGGGAGAAGGAAACGAAAGACCCAGCGGGAAAGCCGGCGGTGGTGAAAATACTTCACCGCCAGCTTTCTCGTCCGGTGCTCAGCTCCCGGATGCACGCTCCCCGCTCCCTGTTGCTGCGCTCCCCGTCTGGTCCTAACTTAGGATCAGGCAGGGGAGCGGGGAGCATGCATCAGGGAGCGGGGACGGGAAAGCCGGAGGTGAAGTCTTTTTACGACCGGCTTTCCTAGAGATTCTCTACCAGAGATGTAGCTGAGCTAAAAAAGAAGATTCGGTTGCACTTCTATGGACGCACCATTTTCTGGGGTGGCTGCGGACTGCAATTCGCAGCAGGTGGGGCAGAAAGCTTGTGCCACCCTGCACTGTGGATTCCAGCCCCCAGCTGTCTAGTTGTACCTGGCTGGACACAAAAATAGGGCGAAGTCTCTCTCTCCCTGCCCATCTCATGTCTGCCTCAGCTGTCTCTCTCCCTGCCCGTCTCATGTCTGCCTCAGCTATCTCTCTCCCTGCCCATCTCATGTCTGCGTCAGCTGTCTCTCTCCCTGCCCGTCTCATGTCTGCCTCAGCTGTCTATCTCCCTGCCCGTCTCATGTCTGCGTCAGCTGTCTCTCTCCCTGCCCGTCTCATGTCTGCCTCAGCTGTCTATCTCCCTGCCTGTCTCATGTCTGCCTCAGCTGTCTCTCTCCCTGCCTGTCTCATGCCTGCCTCAGCTGTCTCTCTCCCTGCCCGTCTCATGTCTGCATCAGCTGTCTCTCTCCCTGCCCGTCTCATGTCTGCCTCAGCTGTCTCTCTCCTTGCCCGTCTCATGTCTGCCTCAGAGGAGAAATTAAAAAATAAAATTCTATGTTTTACTCACCTCTGCAGCCAATACTCAACGATGTGGCACTTTATCATTATCAAATTTATGAACAGCTCCCATTAACTCAACAGGCTATAGTACGTCCGTTTTTTTACTGTGCCATCAGGTATTGAGGTTTTGGAATAGAATACAAGTGGAGCATTGGACATATACATATATCTACATACAATATATATATGTATAAACAGTATGTATATATATATATATATACAGTTAGGGCCAGAAATATTTGGACAGTGACACAAGTTTTGTTCTTTTAGCTGTTTACAAAAACATGTTCAGAAATACAATTATATATATATAATATGGGCTGAAAGTGCACACTCCCAGCTGTAATATGAGAGTTTCCACATCCAAATCGGAGAAAGGGTTTAGGAATCATAGCTCTGTAATGCATAGCCTCCTCTTTTTCAAGGGACCAAAAGTAATTGGACAATGGATTCTAAGGGCTGCAATTAACTCTGAAGGCGTCTCCCTCGTTAACCTGTAATCAATGAAGTAGTTAAAAGGTCAGGGGTGGATTCCAGGTGTGTGGTTTTGCATTTGGAAGCTGTTGCTGTTACTAGACAACATGCGGTCAAAGGAACTCTCAATTGAGGTGAAGCAGAACATCCTGAGGCTGAAAAAAAAGAAAAAAATCCATCAGAGAGATAGCAGACATGCTTGGAGTAGCAAAATCAACAGTTGGGTACATTCTGAGAAAAAAGGAATTGACTGGTGAGCTTGGGAACTCTAAAAGGCCTGGGCGTCCACGGATGACAACAGTGGTGGATGATCGCCGTATACTTTATTTGGTGAAGAAGAACCCGTTCACAACATCAACTGAAGTCCAGAACACTCTCAGTGAAGTAGGTGTATCTGTCTCTAATTCAACAGTAAAGAGAAGACTCCATGACAGTAAATACAAAGGGTTCACATCTAGATGCAAACCATTCATCAATTCCAAAAATAGACAGGCCAGAGTTAAATTTGCTGAAAAACACCTCAAGAAGCCAGCTCAGTTCTGGAAAAGTATTCTATGGACAGATGAGACAAAGATCAACCTGTACCAGAATGATGGGAAGAAAAAAGTTTGGAGAAGAAAGGGAACAGCACATGATCCAAGGCACACCACATCCTCTGTAAAACATGGTGGAGGCAACGTGATGGCATGGGCATGCGTGGCTTTCAATGGCACTGGGTCACTTGTGTTTATTGATGACATAACAGCAGACAAGAGTAGCCGGATGAATTCTGAAGTGTACCGGGATATACTTTCAGCCCAGATTCAGCCAAATGCTGCAAAGTTGATTGGATGGCGCTTCATAGTACAGATGGACAATGACCCCAAGCATACAGCCAAAGCTACCCAGGAGTTCATGAGTGCAAAAAAGTGGAACATTCTGCAATGGCCAAGTCAATCACCAGATCTTAACCCAATTGAGCATGCATTTCACTTGCTCAAATCCAGACTTAAGACGGAAAGACCCACAAACAAGCAAGACCTGAAGGCTGCGGCTGTAAAGGCCTGGCAAAGCATTAAGAAGGAGGAAACCCAGCGTTTGGTGATGTCCATGAGTTCCAGACTTAAGGCAGTGATTGCCTCCAAAGGATTCGCAACAAAATATTGAAAATAAAAATATTTTGTTTGGGTTATGTTTATTTGTCCAATTACTTTTGACCTCCTAAAATGTGGAGTGTTTGTAAAGAAATGTGTACAATTCCTATATTTTCTATCAGATATTTTTGTTCAACCCTTCAAATTAAACGTTACAATCTGCACTTGAATTCTGTTGTAGAGGTTTCATTTCAAATCCAATGTGGTGGCATGCAGAGCCCAACTCGCGAAAATTGTATCACTGTCCAAATATTTCTGGCCCTAACTGTATATATATATATATATATAATATGTGTGTGTATATATCTACTATATAATCACCAATAATGTTGTCACAGACTTCCGAGGCTTATGTCGATATCCCACAATGCATTGCAGTGCCATTGTGGGATAGACTTCTGACGCCTGTGTGGCTAAGTGACAAAGACGCCACCGCTACCGTCGGGAGATCAGCGGTGCTGATATCCCGACGGTAGCCGCCGCTCATCCCCCGCCGCAAGGAGGTCAGTGGCGACGTTACCGGGAGATGAGCGGCGTCCGCGCAACCGGAAGTACGCTGGCCGCCACATTGGAACACCCAAGTTATGGGTATTTCCATATGGCGGCCAGTAGCGGTGCTGCCACCCACTCTGCCCGCTGCTCGCTCTCCCTCCTCCTCCCCCCCGCCGCTCCCTCCTCCCCCCTCGCCGCTTTGTTCTCACCCTCCACTGGCGTTAGCATTGCAGCCTGTCTTCCTCCTCAATCTGTTTGGAGCCGGTCATGTGACAGGCCCTCTGTGACGTCACATCAGCCCGCCCTGTCACATTACCGGCTCCAAAAAGATTGAGGCTGGAGGAAGACAGCCTGCAATGTTAACGCCTATACAGGGCAGAGGACAGTGGGGCAGAGGACAACGGGACACAGCGGGGCAGAGGACAGTGGGATACAGCGGGGCAGAGGACAGCAGGACACAGCGGGGCAGAGGACAGTGGGACACAGCAGGGCAGAGGACAGCGGGACACAGCAGGGCAGAGGACAGCGGGACACAGTGAGGCAGAGGACAGCGGGACACAGCGGGGCAGAGGACAGAGGGACACAGCGAGGCAGAGGACAGCGGGACACAGCGGGGCAGAGGACAGCAGGAGACAGCTAACCACTGTGCCACCATATACAGTGCTAACCACTGAGCCACTGTATATAGTCCTAACCACTCACCCATCATATACTGTGCTAACCACTGAGCCACCATATACTGTGCTAACCACTGAGCCACCATATACTGTGCTAACCACTCAGCCACCATATACAATGCTAACCACTGAGCCACCATATACACCATATAAATCCCGCAACAGCGTACTTTCTGGAGAGAGAACTGTACTATTCAGCGGCTATTTCTATGGCACCTGTTCATTTCAATTGCAATAGCATCGGGCCTATGTCTAGTGTATATATATATATATATATATATACAGTTAGGGCCAGAAATATTTGGACAGTGACACAATTTTCGCGAGTTGGGCTCTGCATGCCACCACATTGGATTTGAAATGAAACCTCTACAACAGAATTCAAGTGCAGATTGTAACGTTTAATTTGAAGGGTTGAACAAAATTATCTGATAGAAAATGTAGGAATTGTACACATTTCTTTACAAACACTCCACATTTTAGGAGGTCAAAAGTAATTGGACAAATAAACATAACCCAAACAAAATATTTTTATTTTCAATATTTTGTTGCGAATCCTTTGGAGGCAATCACTGCCTTAAGTCTGGAACCCATGGACATCACCAAACGCTGGGTTTCCTCCTTCGTAATGCTTTGCCAGGCCTTTACAGCCGCAGCCTTCAGGTCTTGCTTGTTTGTGGGTCTTTCCGTCTTAAGTCTGGATTTCAGCAAGTGAAATGCATGCTCAATTGGGTTAAGATCTGGTGATTGACTTGGCCATTGCAGAATGTTCCACTTTTTTGCACTCATGAACTCCTGGGTAGCTTTGGCTGTATGCTTGGGGTCATTGTCCATCTGTACTATGAAGCGCCGTCCAATCAACTTTGCAGCATTTGGTTGAATCTGGGCTGAAAGTATATCCCGGTACACTTCAGAATTCATCCGGCTACTCTTGTCTGCTGTTATGTCATCAATAAACACAAGTGACCCAGTGCCATTGAAAAGCCATGCATGCCCATGCCATCACGTTGCCTCCACCATGTTTTACAGAGGATGTGGTGTGCCTTGGATCATGTGCCGTTCCCTTTCTTCTCCAAACTTTTTTCTTCCCATCATTCTGGTACAGGTTGATCTTTGTCTCATCTGTCCATAGAATACTTTTCCAGAACTGAGCTGGCTTCTTGAGGTGTTTTTTCAGCAAATTTAACTCTGGCCTGTCTATTTTTGGAATTGATGAATGGTTTGCATCTAGATGTGAACCCTTTGTATTTACTGTCATGGAGTCTTCTCTTTACTGTTGACTTAGAGGCAGATACACCTACTTCACTGAGAGTGTTCTGGACTTCAGTTGATGTTGTGAACGGGTTCTTCTTCACCAAATAAAGTATGCGGCGATCATCCACCACTGTTGTCATCCGTGGACGACCAGGCCTTTTACAGTTCCCAAGCTCACCAGTCAATTCCTTTTTTCTCAGAATGTACCCAACTGTTGATTTTGCTACTCCAAGCATGTCTGCTATCTCTCTGATGGATTTTTTCTTTTTTTTCAGCCTCAGGATGTTCTGCTTCACCTCAATTGATAGTTCCTTTGACCGCATGTTGTCTGGTCACAGCAACAGCTTCCAAATGCAAAACCACACACCTGGAATCCACCCCTGACCTTTTAACTACTTCATTGATTACAGGTTAACGAGGGAAACGCCTTCAGAATTAATTGCAGCCCTTAGAGTCCATTGTCCAATTACTTTTGGTCCCTTGAAAAAGAGGAGGCTATGCATTACAGAGCTATGATTCCTAAACCCTTTCTCTGATTTGGATGTGGAAACTCTCATATTGCAGCTGGGAGTGTGCACTTTTAGCCCATATTATATATATAATTGTATTTCTGAACATGTTTTTTTAAACAGCTGAAATAACAAAACTTGTGTCACTGTCCAAATATTTCTGGCCCTAACTGTATATATATATATATATATATATATATATATATATATATATATTTAGAAAAAAAGAAATCAGCACAAACTTTCTGCGTGACGGGTGCAAAAATCCTGAAAATTGCAATGTCCAATGCAAAAATATATACTTCCCAAAAACCAGGCAGCACTCCAAAAATTCATCAAAGACGACAGCTTTAATGTAGCCCCTTGTGGCGCAACGTTTCAACCTATACCAGGTCTTTTTCCAGCATAGTGTTCAGTGCACATAAACAAACTATATAAAGGGTACATACATACCGGTAATTCATAATTAATATAATAATGTAAAAAAGTTCCAAAGTTATACATACACATTTTCATACATTATAGTGATTAAGTGTCAATATACAGTGCAAGTGTTTAACATACTTTATACACCTCTATGTACACTATAAAAGTGTACATATCTCTAATTGTCAATTATTGATTCATAATGTGCATCTGTGCAAATATTAAAACTTACTATCTTATGGAGGTGATTGGTCGTCCTGTTATTAACACTCAGACTGGCGCCATTACAGCTGCCCACACAGCGTCTTCCGCATTGCATTGCGCATGCCCGGACTTCCGGTCTTACTGTGCATGCGCGGTTATCGCGTCATTGCTGACAGTGCGATCATGTGAGCAGCAAGAGGCTTTTTCAGCCATCTTGCTCACTGACACTGTGCATAACATTACCAAGCTTTGCCCATACTTTATTAGAATCATATTATCCAATAGGGAAAATAGGGAAAATGTACTGGACCTCTCATATACAAAACAATATGCACACCTTCCAAATAAGAAAAAGTGAAAAACGCAACTGGAACAGTACCGATTAGACCCCCGTTGAGGAGACATAACCAGCCTGTCGGTGCCTGCACATAACAAGACTGGCGGGGAAACCACCAGTTCATCATGAGCACAGCCTATCCAGAGCATTCCACCCACAAACATGATTCCACCCACTCAGAAATAGAAATGGAGGCTCAGTTGAACACAAGACTTAGTGAAGATGGGGGACAGGGAGTGACAAGGAGGACAGGGATGTCAGCATTAGGACCCATCAGATCTAAGGTCACCTTGTAAGCGGTTGTTGGGCAAGCAGATATTGGCCAATATGTGTACTAAGAACCTTAGCAAATAAAAATATGTGAGCATTGAGTTCTTTGAAAAAACGTAAGTTTTTAAAATTTTTCTCAAATATAGATTGCTTTTTAGCATATACATAATCGGTAGTATCTGAGTGCTGCAGTGAATTTTCTCTTGTCTAAGTTCAGCATCACTGCTTGCACCAGTTCACATTATATCTCGAGTGCTGTGCAGTTTTTTTTTGTTTTTTTTTGTATATATATATATATATATATATATATATATACACTATGTATATATATATATATATATATATATATATATATATACATACTGTAGCATACTGACCCCTTATAGCATCACATGCACTCTTAAAGACCTATAAAGATAGACTTGGTGGACAATTTACTGTAAAATGAAGGTCTTCGCAAATCACTCGTATCTATACAAGGAGACTCGGTGAGCTACTCTGAAGTATGTCTCTCTGACCAGCCAAGGAAAACATAATTTCTTGTTCTTCAGCACTAAAATCAAATCGCTGTCACTAATTTGCCCATTTAAATATTTATTAAACTTTTTTTCTAATCTACTTTATGATCTGTGAAGTATCTGGGTTGACAGCAATATTATACGGTTATTTACTAAGGAAGTACATTACATGGAAAGTGCATCGCTTAGTCTGAAATGCCATGTTGTTATCTAACTCTAAATTCAATTGCATTTTTTTTATAACAGCCAAAAATAATGGACAGAAGAAACTATCAGCAGAAAGAGTGGAGATTTTTTGAGCGCATAATCTAAATTCAGCCTCATCTGACCCTATCATACACGGCAGGACAAAATGTCATGTATAAATATTTAACATGTTTTCTTTCTTACTTTAAACCACTAAGAACTGGTGGTTGTGTCAATCTTACCTTCTATCACCACATTTAAGAGTAAAGAGAGGTTTCTTCCAGCTCTATTATGAAATGTATGACTAAAGCTTCAGTATTACTTATTCTGGTTCTCCGCCTCTGGACTATGCTTCCATCTCAGTCCTTTATATAATAGTTTTAAAGGAGTTTTCCCACTAACAAAGGTACCATTATTTTTAATCAATAGATGCTGGACTATGTAATGGATGTGTCTGACCATACAGGGACGTGGTCTGATTAAACCACATTTCCTGGACAGGGGAGAATGCAGTATACAGTATACAGACATTACAGTAAGGGATCATAAATTATTCTTTCTTTAGGGCAAAACATTTAAAATAAAGAAAAAAACTGGGAAATGTTTTTATATCACAAAAAAAATCTACTGTGATCCTGTTCTGTAATGTTTTTATACTCTTTTAAATCCCCCCCTGCTCAGGAGGATTTGGTATGATCAGACCATGTCCCTGTATAGTTAGACACATCCATTACACAGTATATAGCAAAGACACATATCACATATATAAGATTATCTCAGCACAAGAACACTTTTTAAACACATCCAATTGTGCAAATTATTACTATTCCAAGATCTCTTGATTAAAACGAACCAATTTATCTTATCTAAGGACTTTCTCTGTGGATGCATGCACATGAGCATCCCTAGTTTCAAGATGGGGGCACAGCACTTATGCATGTGTATCTATGTGCTCCAGAGTAATTTGCTGGGTTGGAAGGCATACCCGGTGCATGCGCAGTTATCTGGCATGCGCTCTACTTTGGAGCGCTGGCCGGAGGGTGCAGTATCCACATACGCGCAGTTAATCTCTGTGCTTTTGTCACGCCCAGGGCTGGGTACTCGGGTTTCAGGCGCGAGCTCCGGGGATCACTGGTGGCGATGTCTGAGTCTGTGACCCTCGGGGGACAACTAATGGGGAGGTAAATTGAAGGTGATGAGGTAAAAGTTATTTTGTGATGCCACCTGTAGTACCTGGTTAGGGGTCACCAGCGCCGCCACAGTCCTCCGGAGGGCACTGGTATTGCGGCTAGGTGGTATAGCTTTCTACAGGTAAAGCTGGACCTCCGGGGCAGCGTTGAGTAGAAGTAGAGAGATTCAATGTCGGTAGCACAGAGACAAGTTCACTCTCTCCCGGGTACTTTACTGGAAACAAGCATCTACTGATACAGCGTTCGGTACAGATGTATAACAGGTAACCTTCCAGGTGGCTGTAAGTGGATGCAAAGCGGTATGGAGGTAGCCGTGGTATACCTTAGTTGACGAACCCATGTCCTGTGTTCCCTGACTGGAATAAGTCCTTTCCCCGTTCCCTTGAGGAAATCCTGGGGCTCCTCTCCTTCCCTTCTGCCTCTCCAACTTCAACTCCGACCTCTATGGAATCACAGGTGGACTGCTGCGTAACAGTAGGGTGCTGTGGCCGGTAAACAAACATCAGCAGCCGGTTGACGACTTCAGAGCTGGACTCTAGCCGTTTCTTTGGATTCGGCTTTCCGTGGTGGACTGGGGAAGCTCCCCAGAGTATGGTCGCTCCGCACTGGAGTTCCCCCTTTCTCTCTCGGGCCAAGACTCACGCGTCAGGCACCCTCTCTCAAACTCCCCTCAGGACCCCCTTTCATCTTCCCTCAGGTGCAGTCTGCAGCTTTCCTGTTCTGTCCTCCCGACTCTCCTCCCTCCTAGGGTATGTGCTCCTTCCATCCCCTAAGTCGGTGTGGGAATGCTGGGATTGGGTCCATCCCACCTGCCTCTGCATCCACCTACAGTTGGGGAAAATGACACAGCTTTTATGGGTGTAATACTCCGTGTGACGCCTGACCATCTGGGGCGCCACATACCCCCCTGATGAAACATACTCGTCCGCGAGTATAGGCACCTAAAACCCGGGGAGAGAAAAGTTTATTTTTCTTTCATCATCAACAACACTGGGTAAACTATATGCAATCAAGCATATTTCGTTTTTCTTCCTGCTACCAGGAGGCACATTATCTTTAAACATTACTAACACACAGCAGTTATTATGTTAGACCCCACGGCCCTCGGGTCACCCATTGGTCAAGATCTAACTCTCTGGTTAACGTTCTGCTTATATTCAACGTTAGAGTCCACATCGGCCCAACGGGGATCGGTACCAACTGTGCGGGTCCGGCGGTAACATATTGTCCAGCACAGTCCAGTGTGAGTTATCACCGCCTGGACAAAAGAGTCTATAGTTACTCGTTCAAAACAAAAAGGGGCAATGTTCATCTTGCAGCAATACAAGGGGCTATGTACATATTGAGTCTGTATACCAAAGTCTAGTCAAAATGGGACACACGAATGGCAAACCAGCCCATTGGTCCTGCATGTCTTTCAAATGTCACTTGCTCACCTCAGTAGAGATCACGGTTCGGGTGACCGCACCACAGATAGGACTCTACATCACTCCTGGCGAAAAAGGCATCTTCTTTTGATCCAAGATGTAGGATAAATCCCCATCCTTCGTCCTGGCATGAGGTTACGACTGTTCCTTGTCTGTGTAACTCCAAAGTAAACGGGAGCTGTGCGCATGCTTCATAACAGAGCCGCCGGGTAGCTTGTTCTCTTTGCCACTATTCTTCCCTTCGTCGTTGCCGTGCCTGTTGGTCACGCCGATTTAGGGGGGACTGGTACTTAGGTGGAGGCGAGTTGCTGGTTGGGACTCGTGGCGTTGCTTTGGTTTCTGCTGCACCCACGGAGATGGAGACACCTTGCCAGTGTTGCTGCCACACAGTCCACCATGCAGCCTCCGGGGTGCTCCCTCCTGAGGCTCTCTCACCGTTCTCTGGGTCCTCAAAGTCAGTCTCGTGTCCCTCTTCCTCAGCTTCTACCACAACGTCAGGCTCTGCTGGGGACGGCTGCACTGGCTCAATCTGGGAACAGTTGCAGGATTGGGATTGTGATTCAGCGATTCAGCAGGGGCTTCTATTTGGGTCCCTGCATTCCGGGTTTGGACGGGTGGCGGAACAGGTGGTAAGGAGGCACGGTATTCCACAATCGCTTGCACTGCGACAGCTGCCTCTCTTGCTTCTCGGTTTTCCCGCATGTTCATCAGCTCACAGGCCCGTTCGGCGCTCTACCGTCGGCACACCCACTCCAAAGCTGCCTCAATGTCTTGGCGGAGCCGGCCAAAACTGACTCTCCAAAAGTCGGCATCTCCCTCCAGTGTCAAGAGGGAGGTCGCCGCCGAGTCCCCACTTGCGATTCTGGTCTGCTCCTCGACCTCGCGCACTATGTCACACCAACAGGGTGCCACCATGCTGCCGGGTACAAAGGCTCCTTCTCCACTCCGTCCTTCTCTTCCGGTTTGTCTTCTTATCAGCGGCAACCCCAGAGACCACTTCCGTTGATTGATTGATGGCAATCGGGGCGGCCCAACATTTTCACGTCTCCATCCTGGCCCTCCTTCTTCTAGGGGCTGAGGCACACCCCCGGGCCTGCACATGGTCAGCCTCACATAGCTATGGCGCCATCTTGGGTCTCCTGGCTGGTATGCGGTATGGAGGTAGCCATGGTATACCTTAGTTGACGAACCCGTGTCCTGTGTTCCCTGCCTGGGATAAGTCCTTTCCCTGTTCCCTTGAGGTAATCCTGGGGCTCATCTCCTTCCCTTCTGCCTCTTCAACTTCGACCCCAACCTCCATGGAATCACGGATGGACCGCTTCGTAACGGCAGGGTGCTGTGACCGGTAAACAAACCGCAGCAGCTGGTTGACGACTTCAGAGCTGGACTCTGGCCGTTTCCTCAGATCCAGCTTTCCGTGGTGGACTGGGAAAGCTCCCCGGAGTATGTTCACTCCGCACTGGGGTTCCCCCTTTCTCTCTCTGGCCAAGACTCACGCGTCAGGCACCCTCTCTCAAGGTCCCCTCAGGACCCCCTTTCATCTTCCCTCAGGTGCAGTTTGCAACTTTCCAGTTCTGTCCTCCCTACTCTCCTTTCTCCTAGGGTATGTGCTCCTTCTGTTGAGCCCCTCGGGACGGGGCACTCGGTGCCGGACCGGGGTGCTGCTGGGGGATGTCACGGCGGTCCTGGTCCGGACCGTGTCCCGGGCCCGCACAATAAAATGGGGGGTTATTTACAGGGGATTTGTCACTCGTGATGCCACCCACTATATGCGGCCAGTAATGGGTCCGCCGCTGCTGCAGAACCTCCGGGATGATGGGTTAGCAGCTTGGATGGAATAGTTCCTGTGGGCAGAACTGGGTTCCCCGGGGCAGTGGTAGAGGTAGTTAAAGTCTGTGAGGATGTTATTGATGCTGCAGGAGAGTAGGGGTAGCAGTAGAGATGATAAGAGTAGAGGCAATGGCAGTCTATGAGGGCAAGTGGGACTACAGCATAAGGATGACACACACACTCATGGTTTCTGTTGTTCTTCAAGTCTTTACTGGCAGATGGTATTACACAGTATTGTCCACGGAGTCTGTACCAGGTTGCTCTCACCCTGACCGGGTCCTTGGCTTCCTACTTAAACGCTGTGTGTGGCAATGCTGCTGCTTGTAGCTATACTGCTGGCCCTGTCTCTGCTCACGGGTACCAATATGCTGGGCAACTTGAGTCCTCTGTGTCACTGACTCCTTTCGTGTTGCTTTGCTATGGTGTGGTGAAGATGGTGGACCTTCACTATGCCGGTGTTTACTGTCCTGTCTGTCTCAGGCACAGCCTCGGATCCGGTATCCGTCTTAAGCGCCTCCCCGGGATCAAGCTTTTGGGGTAACTCTTTATCCCGGGTATGTTCCTCTGTTAATCTGTCTCCTTTCCTCAGACCTCTCAGGACCTCCACTTCTACTTGGCTCAGCTCCTGAGGTAAACTGACTAACTGTCACTCTTGTTTTGTGGTAAACAACTTTAGCTCCTCCCACTAATGCAGGTGCCAGCTAAGCTCCTCCCACTTTCTAGTGTAGTGTTGTGTGGGGATTAAACCTGTGTTGCTTCTGTGGCATATTAACCCTTGGGGTGCCACATTCCCCCTTAGTTAAAGACAGTACTTTGGGACTGTGGAACAATAAAGAATAAACAATTAATGCAATTAATATTTACAAAGACTTAAAAGTAAAATCACAAAAATCACTAAAGTTTAAAAACAGTCCAAAAATTCAAAAAGCAGTCTTTCCGGGGTTTAGTCTTTTGCCTCCGGGCTGATGAATATTTATACAAGAAAGTTTATACCACAACCAGTCCGTGGTAGTATGGTCCATAAAAAATAAAATAAAAGGAAAAAGTTTGAAGAATATGCAAGAAGTTCATACAGGATAGTCTCTGTAGGTACTGGGCTTTTTTAACGTTGCATTAATTATGTACATTTGTTTACTGGGTTCAATTTAATATTAACACAAACATATTTACATCTTACAGTTAATTTGACCTTTTAATCCCTGTACCTAGCTGGTAACTGCCCTCTGGTACTACGCTCGGATCTGCGTAAAACGGGTGTACTACTTGCATGTAGCCTATTGGTGCTAGTAGGCATGTACCTATTTGCAGTGTTTGGTACTATGTTAGATGAAGATCTGACTGTAGGACTGGCAAGTTCACTAGGACCAGGAATTTGTTCTTCCTCTAACAGTTCTACTTCCAGTTCTTCAGGTCTTGGGACTTCTTCAGGTAACACGGGTTCTGGTGTTGGTTCCACCATTGAAGGGAATGCAATCATTGGTACGACAACTGCTCCATGGTAATTTGGCCATGTTTTAGGGAAATCTCCTAGTACCGTGTGGAATACTTCTTCTTTTTCTTGAATAGGTTGGACCTGTACGGGTTCTGTTACTTCAGGTGTCTTCAGTGTTTCAGGACACAATTTTAGCTGATCACGAGATACGACTTGTGACGTTTTCCCTTCATCTTTACTTATCAAACAGGTTTTAACATTGTCTAGGTTAGATGATAAGACTGTGTATGGGACGGTTTCCCACTGATTATCCAGTTTGTCAGTGCGTCTCTTTCTCTTGAGAACTTGATCACCTTCTTGTAATGGCATTGCTTGAGCATGTTTGTTAAAAGTTTTCTCTTGTCTTGCTCTTGCTTGCTGAAGATTTCTCTCTACACATTCTTGCACTTGATACTGTTTCTGACGTTTGGTATCCCAATCTGTTTCTTCTTCTGCTTCTGTATCTGGTTTTTCAATTCCCATTTCTAGATCAATTGGTAGCTTACCGGGTCTTGCACGCATAAGGTAAGCTGGAGTGCAGTTTGTAGAACTCACAGGGACATGGTTGTATAAGTCTACCAAATCAGGTAATTTATCTGGCCACTGGTTTCTTTCTGATTCTGGTAAGGTCTTTAACAGTTCAATTACGATATGATTCATTTTCTCGCATAGACCATTTGTTTGGGGATGATACGTTGTTGTGCGAATCTTCTTACAACCGTACATATCGCAGAATTCCTTATAAATAGTTCTGATTCAAAAGCTGGACCTTGGTCTGCAAGGACTTGTTCTGGGTAACCATATGGTCTACAGAAATGCGTCTGGAATGCTTTTGCTGCCGTCTTCGCTGTCAGATCTTTGACTGGTACCACCACTAAGAAGCGTGAGTAATGGTCCACGATGGTTAAGGCATAGACATAGCCTGACCGGCTTGGTGACAACTTGACGTGATCTAATGCAAGTTGCTCGAGTGGCTGCTTGGTTACTATTGGTTGAAGCGGAGCTTTCTGTAGATCTTTCCTTCTGAGGTTGCATGCGGCACATCTTCTGCACCATATTTCAATGGATTTTCTCATGCCAACCCAATAGAATCTGTCTCTTAGGATTGCTTCTAACTTCTTCCATCCGAAATGACCTGCGTTATCATGATAAGCTTCTAAGACCATTTGGGTGTCTTGCTTGGGCACGATTATCTGCCAGACCAGTTCATGTGTCTTGGGATTGGTAAATCGTCTACAGAGCTTCCCTTGGTTCAGAAACAACTTGCCTCTCTCTTTCCAGAGCTGTATGGTCTCAGCTGGGGCATTCTGATCCGGGTATGCACCTTGTCGCGTAAGCAGTTCTTTCACTAGCTTCACAGCTGGATCAGTATCTTGGGTTTCAGCCCATTCATAGTGTCTTAACGGGTTAAAATTTACTTCTTGTTCTCTTTGGTAGATGCCGGGTTGATAATCTTCTACCTTTGAACGATGAAAGGCCGGTAGTTCAATCTCTTCCAACTCTTCCGGTTCCTCTTCCACGTCTCTCAGGTGTGGCATCCGGGATAAGGCATCTGCGTTCCCGTTCTTGCGGCCTGCCCGATATTTGATGACAAAGTTATAGTTATATAGCCGGGCTATCCATCGCTGCTCCAGAGCTCCTAGTTTCGCTGTATCCAGGTGAGTCAACGGGTTGTTATCCGTGTAGATGGTGAATTCTGCACCTGCCAAGTAATGTTTAAAGCGTTCAGTCACAGCCCAAACTACTGCCAGTAGTTCTAACTTGAAGGAGCTGTAGTTCTCGGGATTTCGTTCTGTAGGCCGGACCTTCCTGCTTGCAAAGGCAATAACTTTCTCTTTGCCTCCTTGCATCTGCGACAATACTGCTCCCAGTCCCACGTTGCTGGCATCCGTATAAAGAATGAATGGTTGATGGTAATCAGGGTATGCCAAGATCTCTTCTCCCGTCAGTGCACTTTTTAGCTTATTGAAAGAATCTTCTCTCTCCTCATCCCACCGTGCCAAGAAATTACAGTTTGAAGTCTTCTTTGATCGTCCTACCAGAATGTCTTGCAGAGGAGCTGCTAGCTTCGTGAATCCTCGGATGAAGCTTCTGTAATAGCCTACCAGGCCCAGGAATTGCCTCACTTCTTTCACGTTCGTAGGTCTTGGCCAATCCCTTATCACTATGACTTTATCAGGATCCGGTGCTACTCCCTCTGAACTCACGACATGTCCCAGGTATTGTACCTTTGGTTTGAGAAGGTGACACTTGGATGGCTTGATCTTCATGCCATACTTGGAAAAAGCTTTGAACACTTCTGCTAGGTCGTGTAGATGTTGCTCATACGTCTTCGAGTAGACTATGACGTCATCTAGGTACAGGAGGACAGTTTCAAAGTTCTTGTGCCCGAGGCAGCTCTCCATCAGACGTTGGAAGGTCCCGGGTGCGTTGCAGAGTCCGAACGGCATACAATTAAACTCACAGAGGCCCATCGGCGTAGTAAACGCTGTCTTCTCCTTGTCGGCCTCGGCCACAGGAACCTGCCAGTACCCACTAGTCAGATCAAGGGTGGAAAAGTAGTTAGCAGATTTTAGTGCAACTAATGACTCCTCAATCCTAGGTAATGGGTATGCGTCCTTATGTGTGATGCGATTAATCTGCCGGTAATCTACGCACATTCTCATGGTTCTGTCCTTCTTTTTAACTAACACTAGAGGTGCTGCCCAGGGGCTACAACTGTCTCTTATTACCCCTGCAGATTTCATTTCTCTGAGCATGTCTTTGGTGGTTTGGTAGTGAGCTGGTGGTAAGGGTCTATACCTCTCTTTTATAGGCTGATGGTTACCTGTGGGTATAGTGTGCTCTACCCCTTTAATCTGCCCAAAGTCTAACGGGTGTTTACTGAATATTTGTTCATATTCCTTCACTACCCGGTATACTCCATGCTTGTGACGGGGAGGTGTAGAACTGGTACCTACATGCAACTTTTGGCACCAATCCTCCAGCTTCTCCTCTGGGCCATTGTCATCCACCTGACATGACGGGTTCAAGGGCTCGGCGGCTGTGATGTTATTATTATCAACCGTGTACAACTTAGCCATGGTAGCATACTTAGGTAATGTGACCTCATCTTCTCCGCAGTTCAATAGGCGTAATGGCACTCTTCCCCTGTGTACGTCAACTACTCCTCTAGCAGTGAGTATGGTGGGTCTGCTATCTGAGTACACGGGTTCTACCAGGGCCTGATAGTCTTGCCCTTTAATGCCTATTGCGGCTCTGCACCATACCAACATTTCAGTTTTGGGAGGAATTACAATGGGTATTGGGTCACTTACTCGTACACTGACGATCTCACCTCCGGAGATTTCTACCTGTTGCTTCAACATCAGGGCTTTGATCTCTTTGTGCAAAAGCCTCTGTTGTCCTGTTCCGGCAGTCTCGGCGATTTGCTGCAAAACACTTAACACTTCGGAAAAACATTTCTCAATGACATTCATTCCTATCAGCATCACGGGTTCACGGTCTCGCCGGTTAACATCTACGATTATAATACCCTGGTTCTGCAATTCTACCTTCCCAACCTGAATATTCATCTCTCTAAATCCAACCTTTGGTATTACCAGTCCATTACTAGCCCATACCTCAAAGTTAAAGTCATCTGGCGCATTAGTAATGTCTGAATCAGACCAGTACCTTTTATATAGAACATGTGGGATGGATGTTATCTGGGATCCAGTATCCAGCAAGGCACTAAAGGGGATGCCGTTCAACACAATAGGGATCACCGGTTTTCCTCCCACGAATCTATCATACCAGGCTGAGGGGCCTCGAGTGTTCATTCCTGGGGAGCGGCCCGCCTGCCCAGGGAATTGTCGTTTAAAGGACACTCGCGAGCAAGATGGCCTGGTTTCTGGCAACGACGGCAAATGGGCTGTCCATCCGGTTGGTAGCGATCGCTGGGTCGTCCTCTTGCTGCTGGGTATCTTCTGGGCCTCGTCCACTGGACATCCTCTCTGCTGGTTGCCAACTCAATCTTGGGTGCAGGTCTTGACTCTCGCAGTTCCTTGATGACCTTGGCCATGGAGATCACGGTGTCTGTCAGGGCATCTAGCTTTTGATTGATTGCTGTATTAGAAATTAGTTCTCCAGTCTCAGCAGCAGTTGCTGACATGGCAGATGTCGCTGGCGCTGCCGACTGCTGAGGTGCTGCTGCAATGTCTAGGACAGTGGGTAGCTCCCGTGGCTCTTCCAGCTGCTGCAGACGGATAGCTCTATCTTTCAGCTCAGTAAATGTCATGTCAGGGTTCTGCAGTAGTATCATGCTTAACTGTCCTCGATGGGAAGGGGAATGGAGGCCCTCTATGAATTGATCAAATAGCATTTTATCAGCTCCCGGGGCTAAAGCAGGTTCTGCCAGCTTAAGGGCTCTGAGTACTTCCTGCAGGTTCAAGGCAAAGTCTCTAGCACTCTGTTTAGGTTTCTGGTGGCATGCAAAGAACCTTATCTTAGCCCGGGTATCAACAGCAGATTCAAACGTTGCTTTTAGTCTAGCTGCTAGATGCTCTACAGTGTCCTTATCTGTGTCCAGCCAGGACGCAGCCTCACGCCGTGCATTGCCCATTAATTGTCCTATTATCATTCCTACACGCTGGGCTTCAGTGAGGGGGTACATCACATAATACTCTTTTATCTTTTGCATAAAGTCAGTTAAAGTATTAGGCTCACCGGAGTATTGGGGCAGCCACATTGCCCCTGGAGTATACGGCATCAGGAATGGCATTATTGGTGCTGTTCCTTGCGCCGCTGCACCGCCGGGTACTATCGCTGGGTCCGGCGCTGCAGCTCCACCGGCTGCTCCGTCTCCGCCTTGTGCATTGGGCTGCGACATCTTGGGCCCCCTTAGTTAAGGTCCGCCCTCCGTCTTCCGCTTCCGTCCGGATGTCTAACAAAGGTTCCGCTGCGCACCAGGGATTCTCTTCCCTTCCGGATGATGTCAGAGCGGTGAGCGGTTTTTCTTCCCGCGCGTCGCGCGCTCTGCAATGGCGGATTTTGAAATTTTTTAATCTCTGTGGCGCAGTTACAATTCAGCTTGCGCGCCCAGCAATGGCGGCAGATCCAAAACAGTCACTAATCACGGCACACAATGCCGGTAACGGGCACGGTAGATCCTGCTCGTGACGCCAGGTTGTGGAGCCCCTCGGGACGGGGCATTCGGTGCCGGACCGGGGTGCTGCTGGGGGATGTCACGGCGGTCCTGGTCCGGACCGTGTCCCGGGCCCGCACAATAAAATGGGGGGTTATTTACAGGGGATTTGTCACTCGTGACGCCACCCACTATATGCGGCCAATAATGGGTCCGCCACTGCTGCAGAACCTCCGGGGATGATGGGTTAGCAGCTTGGATGGAATAGTTCCTGTGGGCAGAACTGGGTTCCCCGGGGCAGTGGTAGAGGTAGTTAAAGTCTGTGAGGATGTTATTGATGCTGCAGGAGAGTAGGGGTAGCAGTAGAGATGATAAGAGTAGAGGCAATGGCAGTCTATGAGGGCAAGTGGGGCTTCAGCATAAGGATGATACACACACTCACGGTTTCTGTTGTTCTTCAAGTCTTTACTGGCAGATGGTATTACACAGTATTGTCCACGGAGTCTGTACCAGGTTGCTCTCACCCTGACCGGGTCCTTGGCTTCCTACTTAAACGCTGTGTGTGGCCCTGCTGCTGCTTGTAGCTATACTGCTGGCCCTGTCTCTGCTCACGGGCACCAATATGCTGGGCAACTTGGGTCCTCTGTGTCACTGACTCCTTTCGTGTTGCTTTGCTATGGTGTGGTGAAGATGGTGGACCTTCACTATGCCGGTGTTTACTGTCCTGTCTGTCTCAGGCACAGCCTCGGATCCGGTATCCGTCTTAAGCGCCTCCCCGGTATCAAGCTTTTGGGGTAACTCTTTATCCCGGGTATGTTCCTCTGTTAATCTGTCTCCTTTCCTCAGACCTCTCAGGACCTCCACTTCTACTTGGCTCAGCTCCTGATGTAAACTGACTAACTGTCACTCTTGTTTTGTGGTAAACAACTTTAGCTCCTCCCACTAATGCAGGTGCCAGCCAAGCTCCTCCCACTTTCTAGTGTAGTGTTGTGTGGGGATTAAACCTGTGTTGTTTCTGTGGCATATTAACCCTTGGGGTGCCACACTTCCATCCCCTAAGTCAGTGTGGAAGTGCTGGGATTGGGTCCTTCCCACCTGCCTCTGCATCCACCTACAGATGGGGAAAATGACACCGCTCTTATGGGTGTAATACCCCGGTGTGACGCCTGACCATCTGGGGCGTCACACTTTCCAGCTAGGCACGGGAACCTGCGTAGCACATGTGTGGCTTCTTGGGGTGCATTCTATCTTGGAGCACGAATGGATGCGGTGGTAAGGAGAGACATTGCTTTGCTAGTAAGACTCTAACATATGCAGTGCTGCTGAGACTGTGGACAGCATAAACGATCCCATGTGTATTATAACCCTAGTTAACATATTATATAATACATTAGGAGTTTAATCATTGATGGATATTCAACTTCTGGTTCCGGGCACAATGCTTCCTGGTACACATGTTATAAAAAACCCCATGGTGGCTTCCGAATCTGGTGCTGCTATGCGACCAGCAGATTAAGTGAGCTCCGTCTCACCCCGACACTCGCTGGCTTTTTCTACACCGATTACCACCACACACACCACCGCAGACGTCTGTGCAGGTGCCTGGAGCCAATCATCATGGATCAATATGTTCTCCGGTGCTCCGGAAGAGAGGGGAGTGAGATGGGGTAGGGGAGAGAGCTGGAAGCGCTGCCAGTTAAAATGGTGCCGACGGCTGAGACAGCGGGAGCAGACGCAGCAGACTGCAGGAAGAAAGAAATCTTTCCCCAGTGCAGCAGAAATGGTGGGGTGGCTGTTGGTTTCGCAGAGAAAAGATAGGAGGAGAACTAAAAAGGATGCCACCATACATTACAAAACCCTAGCAAGAGAAGTAGCCTTGTTTCTAGCTGATGATAGGAAACAGGCTCTTAAAGAGGTAGTACAAACAAGAACAGCATACCGCGTTTTTTTCGCGGCCGCACCTGCCGCAAGTGCCGAAACCGCACTTGCCGACAGCTGCCCATTATGCAGTAATCGCGGCAGTCGCGGTTTTTTTCACCGCAACTGCCGCGATCAGCTTAAAACGCTGATGTGAAAGCAGCCTTAGATGACCAAGTATGATGAGAATAGTGACCTGGAATGTGAAAGGACTGAGGTTGCCGAATAAGAGGAACATGACTTTAAGACATCACAAAAGGTTAAAAACTGATATCACCTTGCTCCAAGAAACCCACCTGAGAGAACAGGAAAATTTTAGGATGCATAGGGTGTGGATGGGAGCAGTTTATGGAAAAGGAGTCTGTAACAGAAAGGCAGGGGAATAATTTTAGTTAATAAAACATTTGCTCATAAGCTAGTGTTGAAAGAAGGAGATGAGGAGGGCAGATTCGTCCACCTAATTCTTGCATGACAGAATGAACACCTTAGCATTAATAACATCTATGCCCCAAATACATCACAAAACCAAATTCTTCTCAGATCTGCAGAGGAAACTACTGACAGACACTGAGAACAATATTGTATTAGGAGGAGACTTCAATTGTGTCATGAAAGAGAATGAGGACAGACGAAGAGTAGAAGATGGGGTTAGAAACGTAACAGGGAATCTCAGGAGATGGATGTAGGTCCCTTGGAAGAAATGACATCCATTCTAGGACTTAAAGACTTATGGAGGGTGCTGCACCCAATGCACAGGCAATTCACACATTACTCCCACCCTCATAACTCTTGGTCCAGAATTGACTTAATACTGGGAATAAATAGTATCTTGCAAAAAACAAAACACATAGAATATAGAGAACATGGTTATCTCGGATCACACTCCAGCTTTGATGGATTTAGCAGAAGTATTCCCCAGGGACAAAATTTCTTGTGGCGATTCCCTTCATATCTGTTACGGGATGGAGATTTTGGGAAAAAAACACAAAGAATGGTGGACTGACTACTCACTGTTAAATACTGCCACCAACAAAATCCTAGACTATTCTGGGAAACAGGGAAAGCAGTGTACGAGGCAACATATTAGCATACATGCTAACTCTACAAAAAAAAGTAAAAGAAAAGTATATTCTAGCAAGCAACGCAATAAGGGATACCTATACAGCCTTTAAGGCTTCCCACAGTGAAGCCGATAAACTGCGATGGGTGGATGCTAAACAGCAATATGACAATTTTGCGGAGAAAAAAGATCAAATGATTTGGGGGCAAAGGGAAGTAACTTGAACAGGTTGGTGACAAATCCGGGAAACTACTGGCCAATCTGGTTAGAGGCAAACGCTCCTAGACCCTGATAACAACTATTAGAAGTGGAAATGGTGAGCTGACAACAAAACCTAAAGAATTTAATGAAATCTTAGGCAAATATTATGCAAAGCTGTATCAAGCAGGAGAAGTCCAAGCATATGGTGGGAGGGATTGGTTGGACAAAGTTCCACTTACTCCATTGACCGAGGAGGATAGGGGATTTTTAAACGCTGACATTACAGAGGACGAACTGCACGCAACTATAAAGACGTTAGGCTCACACAAGGCTCCTGGTCCGGACGGCTTTAATGGGGAATTTTACAAGTAATTTAGAGAGCAGGTAGTTCCTATCCTAACACGCCTATTTAATAAAATATTTAAGGGAGAAAGCCTGTCTGATTACATGAATATGTAATACATCAAATGAAGAAAATAATTTTTAGACACCAGACAGGCTTTAACAAAGGAAGATCGGCAGTTACTAACATGAGGAAGTCTCTACTAATTATTGATATTTTATAAGGAATAGTAAGCTGAAAGCTCATGAAAACCCAGCCATGGTCACATTATATGCCGAAAAGGCTTTTGACAATATACAGTGGCCTTGGCTGGGTATGGTGATAGATAAAGTAGGCATAACTCGGGCATTTAGAGACTTTATTAGTTTACTTTATAGAACCCAAGGGCGAAATTATATATGCCAGGTTTTCTGTCGGACGCTTTCAAACTGAGCAAAGGCACAAGACAAGGTTACCCATTGTGACCGTCACTGTTTAACTTGGCGATCAAACCGTTGGCCAGATTCCTCAACTTCCGTGACACATGTGAGGGGATCAAAATAGAGAAAAAGGAGGTCAAGTTGGTGCACTTCGCTGATGATGTTGTTCTGTTCTTGAATGATCCGATGAAAGATCTTACCAAACTTGTTACATTCAATAGATCTTTTTGGGTCATTTTCAGGGTTCAGATTGAACAGATCAAAATGTGAAATATTTCTGCTAAAGGACTAGGATGAGGTGATAACCTATTTGGGATTCCAAAAGCGAAGACTTCTCTAAAGTATCTTGGATTACACATTGGTAAATCACCGAGCTCAGTTTACACGTTAAACTACAAACCTCTCATAGAAAGAGATAGAGAGAGTTAAAAAACTGGACGGGCTTGCCACCGACCTTTATGGGAAGGTGCCACTTACTGAAAATGATAAGCTTCGCCAGATTGTTATACCCCATGCAGACCATTTGGTTATTAATTAAACACGTTGACTGTAATAGAATTAACAAAGCCTAAGAGCAAAAATGTTAATGTTGCCAAAGATAAGGAGGAATGGGACTACCAAATGTGAGAGGGTACAATCTGGTGTACATGTTGCATCATGTGATAGATTGGGTGAAGGATACCTCCCGATACTCAGACAATGCTTTAGAAATGGAGTTCTGCAAACCATGGGACAAAACCTCACTATTGCATGTGTGGCGCCCCTATGGCGGGACCCAACAGGGAGGTACTGCACCTCAAACAGAAGGTGAAGTGCCTCCGTAGTCTTGGTTAAGGACCCAACCACCATTGCCAGTGGACCAAAAGAAAGGATGAAGAGTAGGCTAAAACCGGTCACACCAGGTACCCAACATTAGAAAGAGGGGTGAGTGGAGTTGGAGCTGTCTAGGGAGAACAAAATCTTGGCCAATAGGTGACCCCAGGGCCATGAGGCCTACATCACTTATGACAAGTAGAGGCCCCCGCAATACCTAGGACTCCTACGCCAAGGCACGCATAGTAAATGTATTGTTGTGTATTCTGAGTTTTTAAGCCTATAGAGACTTTACCTGTTTTAACTTTGTGAACTTTTAATGCAGAGCCTGATTGAAGTAAATCAGAGATTCAATACCCGAGCCCCTGTTGGGCCGATGTGGACTAAAATACAAGCTGTTGCAACGTTTGAAGCTCAGTGCCTCCACTAGGGAAGAAAAGAGAAAAGCATATTGTTATTGATTGTTCTTGCTTTGTTTAGTAGTACCCCTTTAAATGTAATAAAAATTTAAGCTCAAACCCGGTTTGGTTTTTGCACTCGCGGACGAGTGTATTTAACCAAGGGTGTGCGTGGCGCCCCTATGGCGGGACGCTACTGGGAGGTACTGCACCTCAAACAGAAGGTGGAGTGCCTCCGTAGTCGTGGTTAATGAGGAAACCCAGAGTCTGCACTAAAACACGCTCATAAGACACCCTAGCACCGGGACTGTATATTTAGTAGGTCACAGGGGGGTGGAGCTTAGCTGAGCGGGAGACGTGACGTAGTGACAGTTGACAGCAGTCAGTCAGACGGTGACAGAAGAGCGGAGAGGATGGTCGCAGGGGACCCTGTGATTGTGACAAATGGGCATCTCTCAGAGAGAGGTGACGCAGACAACGGAAGGGGCTCTCCAGGACTGGTTCGGAGCTGGCTGGAGAAAGTCCAGGTCAACACGGTGAACAGGAAAGGAGGCGGTTAGTTGACGGTTTATCCCTAACTGCAGACGGGCAGGCTGTAGGCCTTAAATTAGGAGCCACATTGCCACAAGACTAAATCCCACCTCTGTCTCAAAGAGGGTCCAAGACACTAAAAGGGAAGGACAAATTACCGGTGGCGAGAGAGTTTGTCTTCTCACCACTCCCGTCAGAACCGGAAAGGAGAAGTACCTTAGTAACAGACCTGGGGACCGGCGAAGGGGCCCATTAGTGTGGCTGAGAGCAGTGAGCCAAGAGCCACTGGAAGTAGAGACCAAGAAAGTTATTGTAGAGACACCTCTGACAGACTCTGGGGAAGCCTCCAAAATCCGCGGCTACAACCCCCATTAAACCAGACTGTACCGTGTACCGTTTTTCACCTGATGAAAGTAAAGAACTGTTTGAGCTGATCTGGTGTCTGGTATCCTTTCATCCACCGCCCGGAGGGCCTCTACAGCATCACAGAAGTGAGGACTACTACTCCCCTCATCCACCCTCCTGCCCTGAGGTAAAGCTCGCCTGTGGGGAGCTGTACTACCCAAAGCTGCATCACCATCACCTCAGCGGCCGGCTGCAGCGCTGGTAACTACATTACCAGGTACCACGGTGGCATCACGTATAATAATCCCCCATCCCCAAATATTTTTCTCCTTAGCCACTGAGTGTCCAGGGACCGGGACCCGACCAGCCGTCATCCCCACTGAAGTAGCAACCTGTCCCGGTGTCTGAGTACCCCCTATCCTGTCGACCGACTCACATGCTTCCCTGAAAGGTATTCCGGAATCAAGAGTTCCCTGATTTTAAAGACACACTTATGGTGTGGAAAGCCGTGCGAAAAAAATATAAACTCTCTTGGCAAGTGTCTAGATATTTGAATCCCTGGGCACATACCGATTTCACACTAGGGCGAGAAAACAAATTATTATAGATGAGGAATGGGGTGACGAGCATGGGTGATTTGATCCACCATACGGAAAGTAGATGGATGACTGGGTGGAGGTGTTAGAACCCTATGATCTTGACAAAAATCACATGCTGCAGTTTAATCAATTGCGTTTCCACGTGATGCAGAAACTCCTAGATGTCACCAGGGAGAAGAATACTAATGAGTTTGACACTTTGATAAATTGGGACGTAAGGGAGGTGAACATCTACACAATTTATAATCATACTAGAGAAACATTATTGCCTTCAGGTCCAATCAAACAGTTTGAACCATGGGTAAGATATCTTCAAGCGGAAGGAACGGTAGCATATTCTTCAGGGTGGAGATAGAATATCTGTCAGAGAAGTGGAGAGACTCAGTTCCGGATAATGCATGGCATAATCTGTGGTTTTAACATCCCACCCTACTTAACATGCCCAGACAGGTCTATGAAATCTCCTAAATGTGAAGAGGAACGAACTGACGTGATCCATGGCATTTGGAAATGTTAAGCATCACAAGATTTTTGGAAAATGGTCCAGACATTCACCAAAGGAAACGTGTGGCGTCATGGTAGATCTCGTTCCTATGTGCTGGATCTTTCATCACACTGGGGATACGGGAGAAAGGAGGGGTCTGTCTAGATTTTTTCATGTTATAGCTTTATTGGCCAAGCGCCTTATACTTAGAAATTAGCTGACACATTCATTGCCAGGGGAAAGTGAGCTGTTAATCGGTTTAAGACAAGCCTTAGAAATTGACAAAAGAGGAGCAGAAAGAAATAAGGACAAATGGACGGACAAATTTATTGGGAAATGGAGGTTGTTTATTGAAAACAAACTAACTAGAGAAGAAATTGAGCAGGTAATAAGGCCATTTGCAAATTGTAACTGGTCTGATACCTCTTAGAGGATATTGGGGTAATCTAGGTAGGCTGAAATTGTAGGAATAGTCACCTGAGAAGCAAAAATTGAAGGAAGTCAAAGGACGCCATTATGTGTTTTCAGTGCTTGTGATAATACCATATCAAATGTACCGATAATGCACAATTTTATATTGTGTTTGACTGTGACAGATTGTGTGAATTTTGTTTGTCAATTTTAAAAAAGTTTAATAAAAAAGCAATTCATAAAAAAAAAAAAAAAAGCCCCATGGCAAGTAACATGACACCTCTTTATATCCTAACATTATGGATATGAAATATCACTATACTGGCCTTCTGATGACCCGCAGGGGAACCGCGTTGAGGCATATGATGCCACTGCAATGATGAGAACCCTTTATGTTTACCTATGACTTTATGAAATTATCGGCTATTGATAATACCTGTCATGTTTATTGAACTTTACTGAGTGAGACAATCAATTGCTGTTTGCACCCAGGAGTTTCTTTTGTAAGCCTTTTGTCCTTTATTAAGCACTGTCTATAGTATCTGAATTATATATGTCTTTTCAGCAGACTTAAGGTACCGTTACACGGTAAGATATCGTGAACAATATCGCTTAAACTTCATGGTTTTGGAGTCGTTCAAGCGACATCATTAGGACGTCGTTTCATGTATCACCGAGATACGACTACGATAAATTGTTGGATCGTTGATCACAGATTTAAGAACATGTTCTCAGATGATACACGATCAGCCAACCTGCTTCATCGTTCTGTGTGACACCGCGATCTTGATGTCATTCACGACTTCACCCGTTCACATCAATGAACAAGTACTGTTTGCTGGGTTGTGCGAACGATACCTGCTCACTACATCGTTGGTGCGTCGTCCACGATATCTACACGTGTGACATCTCACCAATGATGTCAAAACGATGTCCTAACGACCCCGAGATCGTTAGTGATATTGTTTCTACATTTAAGCGTGTAACAGTACCTTTAGTATTGGAAGTGGGCCAATTGTGTCCATATAGCAAATCTGTTATTAGCTTGTTGCTGTCCATCATACCAGATCTGCAACCCTTTTAACAGTGAGAAGTCAATATTTGGTCAAATTGACAATGTTAATGAAGTTATTATACCCGCTGATAGACGAGGGATAATTTATGGATAGAAAGGGAGAGTCGACAGTGAGCCGGGGCACCACAATCTGAACTCCACTGCTCAGGTAGTAATAAGCAATAGGCATCAGGGTACACTCAGGAGTGATGCTATCAAATATCATTTGACTTTTTTTTTACAGTGGCCTTTTTAGGTCTTTTATTAATTATAACTATAAAGATTACTTTTAACTATTTTTAGGTCCTTGATTTGATATGGTGACAGATAATTACCGACCATCTCATTAAATTCTTTGGTTAAACTACTAAAACGAACTTTAGAATTAACTTAGTTTGTGGGAAAACGCCTTAAATTGTAATTTTCTCATTTACAAATATCAAATAAAGTTAAAAGTATTACTATAAAATTAGGTTAAAAAAAACCTAATTGCAGTTATATGTTTAATAGTTATTATGGTGGGTTTACACACACCAATTTATCTGTTCAATATCTGAACCAATCTCTGGTTGCAGTGAAATCATGGATACATTGCTCCATGTTGTACACAGCCACAAAATGGAGCAATGTATCCATGATTTCACTGCAACCAGAGATTGGTTCAGAGATTGAACAGATAAATTGGTGTGTGTAAACCCACCATCAGAGATGAATGAAGGAACACTGCACAAATCAATTTGTATATAATTTTTTTTCTAAATTGATGAAGTTTGCAAATCTGAATAATTCTCAGGTTGTTTCAGATGAATCACATAAAATGACTGCCAATATATGACAGACGATAGATGACATATTTCTTCCCCTAGTGCAGGCAATATTGCCTTTTGTATTTTCTACATCAGAGTCACATGGAAGCAGAACACTGGCACTGATTACAGTTAATTATTTTGCACCTTTGCAGTGTCTGATCGTCACTCTCAATTTTGTAGTTTGTATTTTCTGTATCAAACTGGCAAAATAGCATATTTATATATTGATGTTTATTTTCGATCAGTGTGCGAAAATGTTGCACGTCATGGAACTAATTTAATTGCACCTGTGCAGTGTCTGATTGCCTGCTTTGTTATACACGTTTATTTCCTTTGTGCGTATTGTAACAACAACAAAAAAAAGATAACTAAGAAAAAAATGGCAAATTGGACATACTGTATATACTCGAGTATAAGCCGAGTTTTTCAGCACATTTTTGGTACTGAAAAATGCCCCCCTCGGGCCAGGGGCACACCTATCATGATGCAACCTGAACTGTTTGTCTGGTAAATAGAGGGTGGCATTTATGGGGGCCTGCACTACTGCTCTCGCTCCTTCCTCACATTCTTCTGAGTCCTGCCAACCTGTCTGCCACTCTGCAGCTCAGCATGGGGAACAATCATGTCATCACTAAACGCCCGATATGCTGAGCACTACAGAGCGACGCAGAACACATGCTAAATAGTGATGATGGTGAGTGGCGTAATATTAACACTTGCTATACTTGTAACAAGTAGTTTTTAATACGTGCATATTTGTTGGAATAGCAAGTCCAATGTTAGTCAATTAGTGATAGGCTCCGCCCACACACATCCAGCCATAAAACAAAATCTTATCTGGGACAGGGCGGGAAGGTGGCTTTTTTGCATTTCTACTTTATAAAACACCTTGCTATGCCCCCCCAGAGAGCCTAACATCCAATCTGCTCTCCCTGAGGTGCCAGCTCACTTTGTGCACTGAAGGGAGCCAACAATATGTGTCAGATCAATAATGGTTGACACATCACTTACGAACACCAACATTATCCGTCGAGTAATGAGTATCGCGAATATCGTACTATTGGTGCGAATAGTAACACTCATCACTAATGCTGAGGAGAGGAGATCGGAGCAGCCAGTAAAGACTGAGGAGAGAGTATTTCCTTTTTTTTTTTTTTTTTGAATCAGTGAGTACAGTAGTGGGATACTATTGAGCACTATTAATGCACAATGTAATGTAGGAGGACTTTGGGGATGCAATATACTATGTGGAGGACTTTGGGGATGCAATATACTATATGGAAGACTTTGGGGGTGCATTATACTATTTTGATGACTTTAGGGGTGCAATTTTTGGAGGACTATGGCAGTGCATTACACTATATGGGTCACCTGCACAACTTCACCTGAGCATCCCCCATCCTCTGGAATTCTGGCCCCCAACACGTCCGATTATCCCCTACACTCAGAACTTTCAATGCCACTGGATATCTGAAGTTGCTGCATGATTTAGATATCCAGTTGCATTGAGGTTTCCATTGATGAAGAATGGCCCCACTATCTTTGTACCCGATATACCACACCATACCATACCATCAATTTTTGTGTTCCCATAGTCTTGGAGGGATCTATCCACTGTGGGTTAGTGTCAGACCAATAGCGGTGGTTTTGTTTGTTAACTTCACCATTCACAAAAAAGTTTGCCTCATCACTCATCTGAAGGCAATTGTCTATGCTGTGAAGATACAAGATGTGCAGCATCTGAAACAATGGATACTGGAAGCCTGTGTTAGCATTTCTTCTGTGGTGTTGCTATAAGTGTGTCAAAAGTGGGAGAAGAGGGTTGCATTGGCAGTCCAACACAATGGGCAGCACTTTGAACACATTTTATAAGTGATCATAAACTTGTAAATTTCTCGTGAAAAAATAAAGTTACGTTAAAACCAAGCACACCATTGTTTTTCTTATGAAATTCTCAATATGTTTGATGTGTCACATGACCCTCTTCCCATTGAACAAAATAAAGTTGGATCCAAAATGGCTGGCTTCAAAATGGCCACCATGGTCCCCACCCATCTGGAAAGGTTTTCCCCCTCCCATATACTAATGTGCCACAAACAAGAAGTTGATATCACCAACCATTCCCATTTTATTTAGGTGCAACCCTATAAATGGCCCACTCGGCACTTCATGAAGAGATGTGTGGGGGTCATAGTTGGGGATCATACAGTATGTGGTAGATAAAGGGGGTACAGTAGGGTCATCATACTTTTCGAGGAATTTACTGTGGGGGATCATACAGTGTTTGGGTGGCACTTTTGTTGGCATCATACTTTATGGGGGCAATGAAAGAGGAATCCAGGGGCTTCAATAGAGGAAATGTACTTTATAAGGACTGAAAAGCATTGAGTTATGTACCTATGTGACCCAGCCAAATATTTTTCTGGAGGAGGCCCAATTAGAACTTCTGCTATGGGTTCCCATGATTTCTATGCACGCCACTGGTGCAGGATGCATTGTCCCTTTTACATAGCCCTTTGCTGCAGTACTAATTGGCCAGAACTTACAAACCACATCCCCTCGGAACATACAGGCATTCCAGCCGTGTTTTCCTCAGCGGCGGTTGGTCGGAGGTGCTCGTCCCCTTTCCCACTCCCACATCCCTTACTCAACCCAGTTGAAAGGCCCCTGCTATTAGCTCCAGTCAGTACCAGGCAGCAGCCACATTGGAGCTGCCCAGAGTTTTGTAGGTGTGAGATAATAGGTTGGCAATCAGTGCCTGCCTTCTGTGGCAGCTAACAAGAGGTGTATGCTATAAGGATGCAAGACTATGTCAGCCTACAGGACCACAGCTCTGACAGCCATCATTGTGTGTCTGTATGATTGTGCCAAGCCTGCCATTGCCACTATTGATCCTTACTGTGGATTCTTTTGTGTGGTTCTTGTATGTGCGTGTGATGGTGCTGAGATCCTTGTGTTTGGTCATCTTTTTTTCTATTCTATAAATGAGAATGTCCACAATTGTACAAATTTTTACCGGATCAATATAAATCTTTGTGAACTAGATTTATTTCTAGCAGTTTAAAAAATTTAGTAGCAGGGGCCACCGTTTTGCAGTTCACATTAGGCAGCACAGAGGCTACCCTTACCCTTGGCTTATACTCGAGTCAGTGTTCAGTGTCAGTGGGGGGGGCTGCTTTGGAGGGTGACTGGAGGCTGGATCAAACTGCAGAGGCAGCCAGTGTGGTCATTAGTGTAATGTAATATGCACTGTGTCCCCCTGTCCATCACCTCAGCACTGAAGCCGACGCTGAGGTGGGCAGGGGGCGCTGCACACATTACATTAACCTAAGTATACTCACCTCCCCATCATGGTATATGACCCCCCAATGCTGAAACACACACACAAAAAAATAAACAATTTAACTTACCTCTCCATTGGTGTACTCCTGTCTGTGTTGGCATCTGATAACATGGGCGGTGCAGCACAGTGACGTCATCATTGCACTGCTCACATGATTACATGTCCATGACAGGATGCCATGGTGCTGTGAGGTAGTGATGAAGAAGTGAGTTAAATCACTTATTTTTTGTGTGTGCGCCAGCATGGAGGCCATATACTGTGATGGGAGCAATGTACCAGGATGTACGGGCTATATATCAGGGGCTATATATCAGGATGGGGGGTAATGTACCAGGATGGGGGGTATATATCAGGATGGGGGTAATGTACCAAGATGAGGGGGCTATACACCAGGATGGGGGCTATGTACCAGGATAGGGGAATATATATATACCAGGATGGGGCTACATACTAGGATGAGGGGGCTATATACCAGAATGAGGGGACTATATACCAGGATGAGGGGGCTATTTACCAGGATTGAGGGGCATGTACTAGGAAGAAGAGGCTATATACCAGAATGAGGGGACTATATATTAGGATGGGGGCTATATACCAAGATTGGGGGGCATGTACCAGCATGGGGAGCTATGGACCAGGATGAAGGATCTATATACCATGATGCGGACAGATATACCATGATAGAGGGGCATGTACCAGGCTTATGCTTGAGTCAATATGTTTTACCAGTTATTTGTGGTGAAATTAGGGGACTCGGCTTATAATCAGGTCGTGTTATATTCAAGTATATACATCATTTCTCAGAAAATTCCCAAATATAGGCCGGACAAAATTGTTGGCACCCTCAAGTTAATATTTGGTTGTACAACCTTTGGAATAAATAACTGTAATCAATCACTTCCTATAACCATCAATAAGCTTACACCTCTCAACTGGAATTTTGGATCTCTTCTTTTGTAAACTGCTTCAGGTTTCTCATATATGAAGGGTAACTTCTGGCAACATTAATTTTAACATCTTTCCACAGATGTTCAGTGGGATTTAGATCCGGACTCATTGCTGGACACTTCAGAACTCTCCAGTGTTTTGCTTCCATCTATTTCTGGGTGCTTCTTGAATTATGTTTGGGATCATTCTCCTGATAGAAGACTCTTGACCTACGAGGCAAACCCAGCTTTCTGACACTGGGCACTACATTGTGACCCAAAATCCTTTGGTAATCTTCAAGGCACCCAGTGCCAGAGGCAGCAAATCAACCGCAAAACATCTTGACTGTAGGTACTGGGTTCATTTCTTTGTAGGCCTAATTCTATTTTCAGTAAATAGAATAATGATGTGTTTTACCAAAAACGTTCTATCTTGGTCTACTTTGCCCACAAGATGCTTCCCAGAAAGATTTGGGCTTACATAAATTTTGGTAAACTGCAGTTTAGCTTTTAATGTCTCTGTGTCAGCCATGGAGTCCTCTTGGGTCTCCTGCCATAGCATTTCATTTAATTGAAATGTCAAAGGTAGTTTGTGCTGACACTGATGCTTCCTGAGGAGGCAGGACAGCTTGAATTTATTTGGAACTTGATTGCAGTAGCTTATACATCATCCGGACTATCCTGCATTGTAACATTTCATCAATTTTTCAATGCCTTCAACACAGATAAGATATAGTTCCATGGGTTGTAAACTTCTTGATTATGTTGTGCACCATGGACAAAGGAACATCAAGATCTGTAGAGATGGACTTGTAACCTTGAAATTGTTGATATTTTACTACAATTTGGCTCTCAGCCTTCAGACTTCATTCTTAGTGTGACTAAGTCAACTTCTTTTTTTATCTGGTTTCAGGTGTGATTTTCATATTGCCCACTCCTGATACTTGACACTGGTGAGTTTAAACAAGCGTCACATGCTTGAAACAAAATTCTTTACCCATAATTTTGAAAAGGTGAAAATAATTTGTGTGGCCAATTTTTGTGTGATATTATATCCACTTTCTTTTTTCAATTTTTTTTTGTGTTGTATCAATACACACAAATAAATTAAACATGCGCATAACAAAACATGCGTAATTGCAATCATTTACTGGGAGAAACACTTCATTTTCTGGAACAATTTCAAGGTTGCCATCACTTTTTGGTCATGACTGTATATTATTGCAGAGAAAATAAAAGAAATTGTGGATTGTATGGATTAGTTATAATCTAAATCTCATCTAGATGATATAATCTCTGACATTGTGTCTCTGAGCCAGTGCTCAGATCATTCCTAATCTACCACTATCATAATGGTTCATTTCTGTAGCAGCCTCTCTATTTCATCATCTTTGTCTTCACTGATGCTTCATACAAAGAAAGGGAAAAGGTGGATTAAACACACTGCCTTCAATGAACCAACAGATGTAGGATTGCAACTCAATTTCATTGATCTCTACGCGTTTCATGCGCATCAGCGAGCTTCCTCAGGAGCATAAAATCTCATTACAGATATGAACAAAGGACCTCCTATATAAAGGAAGCTGGGAATGAGATATATGTACACGTCAGTAGTCAACACAGGATGCTGCATAGCATCTACACAGCCTCTACACAACAACTCAAATTAATGAGATGAATTAATAACAATCAATTTATACAATACAAGAAGGCAAAAATAAAGTGCATTCCAATAAATAATCTAAAAGCTGACTTGTGTGTTCGTATCATTATCATAAAATATACATATATATAAAACCATAAAACAACCTGGACGTAATGAAAACATGTAGGATTAAAAATCAACAAGGTAAAAAATTAATGAATTACTTAATAAACAAAAAAAATTATTTTATGTTTAAAAATTAAGATAAACATTACAGATCATTTCATGCCGTGAACTTATGCAAGGAGCTCATGCCAAGATATCTCAATGCAAGGTAAACAAGCATGAACCTGGCTGCACCATGGTAACAATTCAATATCAGTAACGACATAAAAAAGGGGAATCTAAAATATTATTTAATAATATCACATACAATAACCCCATAAAAGGCTAGTATATTATGCATTTCCAACATACAAGATAAGAGGACCAGTATTAAATCCTAGATATGTCTAGAACCTGTACCAACATCTCGTGCCAAGGTTCCAGCTACAAAACACACAATCATAAGACTGCTGCGCCACTACTGCAACGGAGGAGATCTCTCCATGTTGTAGAGAGAAAGTAGCACTTCCAATGCATCATATCAGGGAGAGAGAACACACATATTTGACAACCTATTACAGGTAAGCTGTATATGGAAGTTACATCTCTTATAATGAACAAACCTTCCCATGAGGGACAAGTGGTGCGATCACTCAATTGTACAGATATCCCAGCCAACTCAGGAGAACAGCCTTGGAAATCACATATCCTCACAGGAACACTGGGAGAAGGCAGGGTTTCAAGGGTAAAAGGCCCAAAAAACTTTTTTATCACTGGTATCTGAGAGAAAACTTTCCCAGGTAATAAACCGGTCCAGGAATGCCGGATCCTGCTGAAAGACCCAAAGCCGGCTCAATCAACAAATCCCAATATAGGAGTTACCATTTGAAAGCACCAATGCAGATATAAAAAATGTGCCACTAGAAACAGATCAAACCATTAAACAGATCGTATCAATTATCTCACTTAAGGCTCTGTTCCACGGCACCACGTTGGAACGATGTTGGCAATGATCTCGTGGGTGCGCGGTCGTTTCAGACATCATTTTGACATCGTTGATGAGATGTCACACGACTAGATATCGTGGAAGACTCAACAACGATGTTGTGAGCAGGCATCGTTCGCACAACCCATGAACGATCTCGCTCATTGCTGTGAATGGGCGAAGTCATAAACGACATTGTTATCGCGGTGTCAAACACAACGATATACCAGGTTGGCTCATCGGTGATCATGTGGTTTGAGAACATGTTCTCAAACCTGAGATCAACAATCCAACGATTTATCGTTACAACTTGGCAGAGTCACACGCAAGAAGGTCGTAACGATGTTGCTGGAATGACTCCAAACCCGTGACGTATCAGCGATATCTTTAAAAATGTCGTGACGTGTAACAGGGCCTTCAAAGAGATCTGAGACTTCATTCAACCCCCACTGGGTGCAGCGTATTAAGCCGGTAGGTCCAATAAATCTACTTGCGGGTCAGAGCCACATCACGATTAGGTACAGAAGCAGGGATATGGTCAATCGGGAGCACCTTAATACACGTTTTTTATCATGTTTAATAGTGCAATGACGTGAGAGACCTTGCAGCAAAAAACCTTCCTCTATATTATATCTAGGGGAATTCATTCTGCAGTGTAACTCTTGGATGCTTTACCAACATATTGTTTTGCACAAGAGCTCACTCCAAGATAAAAGACATATGAGGAATGACAGGTTAGGTGGTATCTGATAAAGAACTTATCACCCGTATGCGACATGAATGAACGGGTACCATGGCTTATAATCTCGCAGCAACGACATTTCAACGAACCGCATCTATAAGACCCCACACACCCCTGACCCAGTCCCAGTGACAGTGCTCACTTATTACTAAGACGGCTCGGCGCTAGCAGGTTCCTTAGAGTGGGTGCCCTCCTAAATGTGAGACCTGGGGAATTGGGAAGAAAACTCCCTAGTACTGTATCAAATAAAAGAATATGCCAATGATTACTTAGAATACACCTAATTCTCATGTTGCCTTGTGAAGGTGGTATTGAAATTATTGGTAAACCCATTATTGTTATTATTATTGTTGTTGGGGATAGTCTCTCTAGGGAGCAGTAGGCTATCCTGTCTATGCTTGATACTCTTTGCAAAGGCCTTATCCAACAGTTTTTAGGATATTTTTTATCTAAAAATCTCTCTTTCAGTGTCCCGGACTGGGAAGAAAATCTGACATACAGCTGCAGTTTTTCCGGATTCGTTTAGATTGGTCAACAGGAATATTACTAATCCATTTTCTATAGTGCCCACAGATTACTACTGCCAGTAGGAACATTAACCCCTTATATTCCATTATTGTTGTTATTTCTATTACACAGTGTATAGTTGTAATGACACTGCAAAATTAACCCATTATATACCAGTTCAGCATTAACTGCATATTTGGTAGTGTTTTTAACTACTGCCACTGGCACATTAACCCCTTGAACACCATTTTGGATATAATTTACAGCGCTGAGTCTGTTGTGGAAGTGCCTGTGGGACATTAACTCCTTCAATAACATTTTTGATATCATTATAAGTTCCTACTCTGTTATAGTCCTGTTAGTCGGACATTAACTCTTTCTACACCTCCACTATATTGCTACCCTCACAGTTCTGCCTACATCGCCTACTTAGTCATATATCTGGTGTTTAAGTTTATTATTTAAAACTCTTTAAAAATTATATACAGATTCTAGACTCCCGATTCTTTAGAATCGGGCTCACAGCTAGTAATAACAATAATGGCTTACCAATTTTACCGCCTTCACAAGGCAACATGAGAATTAGGTGTATTCTAAGTAATCATTGGCATATTCTTTTAAATGATCCAGTACTGGGGAGTTTTCTTCCCAATTCCCCAGGTCTCTAAGGAACCTGCTAGCGCCAAGCCGTCTTAGTAATAAGTGAGCACTGTCACTTGGACTGGGTCAGGGGTGAGTGGAGCCTTATAGATGCGGTTCGTTGAAATGTTGTTGCTGCGAGATTATAAGCCATGGTACCCGTTCATTCATGTCGCATACGGGTGATAAGTTCTTTATCAGATACCACCTAACCTGTCGTTTCGTATATGTCATTTATCTTGCAGTGAGCTCTTGTGGAAAACAATATGTTGGTAAAACATCCCAAGAGTTACACTGCAGAATGAAGTCAAATATAGACATAGATATAAAATAAAGGAAGGTTTTTTTTGCTGCAAGGTCTCTCACGTCATTGCACTATTAAACATGATAGAAAATGTGTGCTCCCGATTGACCATATCCCTGCTTCTGTACCTAATCATGATGTGGCTCTGACCCGCAAGGAGATTTATTGGATCTTCAACGGTTTTTGTCTATCAGGGTGGATACTATTTTTTGCAGGATCAGCCGGACAGAATCTGACAGGACAGGATGTGTTGAAAGTGTAGCCAAATATGGTCCCTGATCAGGCTTTTAACAGGATTCGTTTTGTGCCACTGTCCATAGTGCTGAAGCCTGCCTGTATCTGCTCTGCCGTTGTCCTTGGTGCTGAATTCACAGCCTGTGCTTGAAATACTGCTGTCCATGGTGCTGAAGTTTGAATGGCAGGATTTCTGAGCATGCTCTGTGCTTAAAATCGGATCCGGGAAACGATCCGTTTTTTTTACCGGATCGGGCACCATAGATTCTCTTATATCGGAACCAGATTGCGCGGGATTCGGTTCTGTCTTGTTTTGTCTGATTTTTGCACTGGAGACAAAAAAGGCTACAGGCTCCGATTTTTGGGATGGTGAAAAACCTAACAAAACCAGATCAGGTACAGAATACACAAAAATTATTTTTTTTCATTTGGGACAAATTGTTTTGGAATCTTACATTTCAGTGTGCTCATTAAATATGCCGTAATGAGCTGAATTATGGCTTCATGAAGAGCTCTTAATTTATTTATGACTAGATAATATTCTGGTGGATTTAATACTGGTTCTCTTATCTTGTATGTTGGAAATGCATAATATACTAGCCTTTTATGGGGTTATTGTATGCGATATTATTAAATAAGATTTTAGATTCCCCTTTTTTATGTCATTACTGATATTGAATTGTTACCATGGTGCAGCCAGGTTCATGCTTGTTTACCTTGCATTGAAATATCTTGGCATGAGCTCCTAGCACAAGTTCACGGCATGAAATGATCTGTAATGTTTATCTTAATTTTTGAACATAAAATAATTTTTTTTTGTTTATTAAATATTTCATTAATTTTTTACCTTGTTGATTTTTAATCCTACATGTTTTCATTACATTCCAGGGTGTTTTATGGTTTTATATATCTGTATATTTTATGATAATGATACGAACACGCAAGTCAGCTTCTAGATTATTTATTGGGATGCACTTTATTTATTTTTGCCTTCTTGTATTGTATAAATTGCATGTTATTAATTTATCTCATTAATTTGAGTTGTTGTGTAGAGGCTGTGTCTACGCAGCATCCTGTGTTGACAATAGACTACTGATGTGCACATGTATTGTCGAGCCCACTGGGACGGGGTACTCGGTACCGGACCGGGTCTGCTACTGGGGAAGTCACGGGTGGTCCTGGTCCAGACCGTGTCCCGGGCTGGCAAATAAAAAGGGATATTTACAGGGGATTGTCAGTCGTGACGCCACCCACTATGTGCGGCCAGTGATGGGGCCGCCACTGCTGCAGAACCTCCGGGGATGATGTAATGGCAGCGAAGATGGAATAGTTCCAGTGGGTAGAACTGTATTCCCCGGGGCAGTGACGGTTAAAGTCTATGATGTAGTGTGCAGGCTTGGTGCTGAGTGTAATTCACTTACTAGCCAGATGCTGCAGGAATCCTTCCTCGTGCTGGTGCTGACAGGCTGTGGCTCTGCAGGTTGCGGGCTGTTATAATCCTGTTTGGAAGGAATAGTTTGCAGGTCGAGACAAACGAGAGAGACCTATTCAGGGTTTTCCTTGTTTACTTTCCAAGCTCTTCAGTACAGCTCACAGTTCAGTTACAATTCAACACAGTTCTTACAAGTCTCAGTTCAATTCACAGTACACGGGCACACTCTCCCCTATGGGATTCCCTTTACTCTCTGCAGCCAGGCCTCTCTCTCTGCGACCCCTCACTCTGTCTCTGTGTCCTTTCCGGGGCTGTTAATTCTCTGTTTCTGTGTTCGCTTGGTGTGCGTCTCCGGACAGTATGGCGGTGACTCGGGCCCCTGTGAGTCCTCCTGGTTGTCACTGAGCTGCCTGTCCTTTGGGGTAGGGACCCTAACGTGTAGCTGTGGTCCCCCGTCGGTTGTCGGTTGGGGATGCCGGGTGAAACTACGGTCCCCTCTAGAGCCGACACTCTACTCAGCCCAGCCTCCAGCAGTCCTCCAGTGTGAAGCTCTACCAGGCTCTCTCTACCGTGTCTTCCAGTGTCATAGGAGGGCTACTCCGCCTGCAGTCTGGTTGTCTCGGCCGTGATTCTAGGGCCCGGGTATCACCGTCCCTCACTTCCCTTCACACTCCTGGGGGTACTGGCTCCAGATAGGCTTTCTCTCTCCTCCGGCTCGCACTGGCTCGGTACAGATTCTGCACTCCTTACACCCACTTTGCCAGGACGTGTGATTCAGTCTTTTCTGCTCAGCCTACCTCGGCCTACTGACTCCTTCCTCCTCCCCCTTCACTATTTCTACTGTTAGTCACCTGACTACGTGTGTGCCCAACCCACTCCTCTAAATCCACCACCCCTCGCCTGCCTAGAGTCTCCAAGCTCAGGGCTGGATGCTGCCCTCTACTGTACGTGGGTTGTGTGGGCAGTGAGGGTGTTGATGTGCAACAGTCGTTCTACCTGCCTGGCTGCAGTTCCCTTTGTGGCCTCTTGGACGCAGGGGCGCCACACTATCTTATTTCCGGCTTCCTTCATATAGGAGGTCCTTTGTTCGTATTTGTAATGAGATTTTATTCTGAGGAAGTGCATGGATACACATGAAACGCATAGAGATCAATGAAATCGAGTTGCAATCCTACATCTGTTGGTTCATTGAAGGTAATGCAAGTTTAATCCACCTTTCCCTTTCTTTATACATGGCTATCGATACACCTGGTGGTTCGCTGCAGCCGGTTATATCTACAATAGAGGTTGTGTCTCACACAACGACAATAGTTGAGTGTGATCCCAAGTCACCATTCTGTCTATTGACTGCAGATAACACCCTCTGCTGCGCTGTTCTTTTTTATAGTTTGCTCTGTTGGATTTATCCTTTTACTGATGCTTGTAAGGTACGTCTTTCAAAAAAATAGTACTTTGGGTGCTAATGAAGATATTTCCCAAAATATTTTTCCTGTTGATCTGGAAGATAAAAAAAGTCTTTGTTTGAACTGAGATGAGACAAATGATCAGGCAGATTTGATGGCACAACTGAAAGTTGTAGCTATGTTGGGAGTTGTCATACTGACACTTGTAGCCATGATGGTGATGATGATAGTAGCAATTACTTGAAATTAAAAGAAAACAAAAAGGTAAAAACAAAATCAGTTCTTGCCTATGATATTTTTGGTGTTACAGCCTCATTCACAAAGGGGGAGACAGAGCATGGAAAATTGCAATATCAGACAGATCCCAAAGAGAAAATCACTGACAATACATGAATAAATTATGATTCCCCTTTTCAATAGTATCTGTGTAAGGCTAGGGCCATACCTGGGAGCTCGCATCCGTTTGCAGGATGTATTAAAGGATCCTTTTTTTCCATTGCCATTTTCATAGCATGTGTGCATACATAATGGCTCAATTAAATGATGCGTTAACGCATTGTACATGTATGTATTCTGTATGTACATGTATGTATTATGTATGTATTCTCATTGACTTTGCTCAATAAGGGTATGCAAGCGTTTTTGTGACCAATCTGTGCCCAAAACCACATCAAAAACACAGCATGTGCACATAGCCTTAAGCCCCCATCACACATAGCGAGATCGCTAGCAAGTTCGCTGATATGTCACAGGTTTTGTGACGTAACAGTGACCTCCCCAGCTATGTCGCTATGTGTGACATGTAGCAGCGATCAGGCCCCTGCTGTGAGGTCGCTGAACGCTGCACATGGTTCAGGACCATTTCTTGGTCCTTGGTCTCCCGCTGGTCAGTACACATTGCTGCGTGTGACAGCAAGAGACCAGCGATCAGTGACTTCCCAGGTTGGTAACCATGGTAAACAACAGGTATCTAGGCAGCGCGTTTGTCATGGTTACCTGCACTAAGCAGGGAGGACGCTGGTAACTATAATAAACAGCAGGTATCTAGGCAGCGTGCGCTGCCTAGATACCTGCTGTTTATTATAGTTACCAGCGTCCTCCCTGTTTAGCGCAGCCTGTAAGCAGGAGGACGCTGGTAACCATGATAAACAGTGGGTATCTAGGCAGCGCGTGCTGCCTAGATACCTGCTGTTTATCATAGTAACCAGTGTCCTCCCACTTCAAGTGATGTGGAGGTCGGCTCCCTGGTCCCTGTTCGCTGAGGAGATCTGCCTGTTTGACAGCTCCCCAGGGACCAAGTAGCGATGCTCCAGCGATCCTGGCCAGGTCATTATCGCTGTCGGGATCGCTGGAGCGTCGCTCAGTTTGACTGGGCCCTTACTCTACCTTTGTGCTTTTGTTACCCTTCTGCAATTTCTTGTACAAATGCAAGAATATATTGATACCTGGGCAGTGGTGTAACTTGAACCTCACAGCCCCTCTGCAAAAGCTTAAACAGGCCACCCAATTATTGCAAATCTTTAATAGCATTAGTTTTTTTCTATAGGTCAAAGGGACTTTTGGGCTTCCCTAGGCCCCAGGGCGATTGCAACCTCTGCAACTGTTGTAGTTACGCCCCTGCACCTGGGGTTTCTTATCAATGGGACATACCCATACAGTGTCCTATAATTGCTGAAAGATTGTGAATGGAATGGTAATACCAGTTTTCAATTTATTAATACATTTCCATGAGGGATAAAAAAAAGGACTCAAAGCAGCATTCTCAGAAAAGATACAGAAACAGCAGAACAGAAAGCACTTCCTCGGGGCACTGACCGCTATGATATACGTGGATCTGACTCAGAACTCTAGCCACTTGTCATTGGACCTTGTAACGCCTTTTTGGGGAACGGTGCACTCGTGAAGATTCTGCTCTGCGGGTAAGTTCCTCACTAAGCCAATAGAAGAAGCTATGGCAGCATGGTGCTGCCGTGGCTTCTTCTATTTTCTCAGAAAACGTTTGTTTTGTAGATAGTTCAAATGTTCGCTAACACATACATCAAGAGAGCTGATGGCCCATTTCAAAGCGGTTCACGGTACCCAATTCTATAGTTTTCCCAATAGAGGGAAACTGTGAAGCCAAAACTAATGACAAGCAGACTAACCTATTATTTACAAGCATAATATGAAGTATGCTACAACTAGAAGAAAATAGTTCAAAAAATATTACAGCTAATTTTAATCTAGAATGCACAGTATATTTTTGCATATTATTTGGTGTATTTCATAAAATGTTAAATGTGTAAAAAATAACACATTAATACACATTGGGAACAAAAAGGTCCACTGAGTATAGTCATCACATTGGTGTTAATGCTTGCAATGAAAAATAGTCCTGGCCATTTGTCTAGGGAAGTGTACAATAGTTAGGAGCTTAATCCATCTTTAGCTGCAATCTGTGATTAAAGGGAAAATAACAAGTATATCAAAGAACATTTATCAGCTTTGTGATAATCCTTGGCAAAATTGCTCACTGTAGGAGAAAATAGCTGCTTATAATGAACAAATAGTTTAAATGCACACAATGATTGCAGTGAATGATTAATTCCACATAGCCTAGATATAATATTTTTTATAGCAAGTTCATGCAATTGTATGATGAGCTTTGACTACTCGGTTATATACTACAATTGCTCTCATACACAGCACAGCACACAAACATGGATTTCTGCTCTTCATTCATTAAGACTGAATCCCCACATCTGTTTCATCTATGCAGAGTTGAAATACAGTGAGGACCAAAATGCGTGGACCAGTCACAGGTTTTATTCTGTCCCAGGTGATAATTCAGCTGCTCTAAGAATTAGTCTTTGATGTAGATAAGTAATTGGTACTGTAACTGTTTTGATTGTTCAGCTCATATTACATTAATTACAGGTAATATTATCTGTAATTAATAAGTGCAGCATTTTATTGCTTGGTAACAGCACCACCTGCTGGTGATTTCCTATATCTGATTAGTTCAGGTGCAATGTAGTATAGGAAGTCTCCCAGAATGCATTGTGGTTACCTCAGACAGAAACCATTTTAATCTTTTCCTCAGATGAGAGAACATGTTGAAGCTCTCACCTATATCTTGTTCATAGTTAAGCTTGTTCAAGTATAAATGGTAAAGATGAGAATATGTATTGTCTCATACTTTATATAGCTGAATGTTTGTGATTTGTGTACCATTCAGTCATGTATTCTTATACACTGTTGTTATATTTTTTTTCCATAGCTTTACCTCATCTTGCCATATCTACTACCAATAAAGAAGAAGGTTAAAATTTCAACAGCCTTAGGTTATGTGCCCACAGGCAGGTTTTGCTGCGTTTGAGATCAGGTTTTGCCTTGGTTTTATGTAAATCTATGCTAATCTAATCCTGAGTTTTTGGTTTCTATCAAAACCTATGTTATCAGGGAAAAGCTTTCACACACACACTGTTTTTTTTCTCTACAGAAAATGGAAATACCACAGGTGTTTACACTTTAGCAAAAGTTCAGCAAAGAATTGACATGCTCATTCTTTCTAAAACACAGCAGAACCTGAGGTGTTTCCATTTTCTTCAACAAACAAAAACCAATGTGTTGGGACAGCTAATCCTAGAATCATAGGTTTTGCTGGAAAACAAAAATGCAGCAAATCCTGTGGTGTTTCCACTGTCTCCAGAGAACAAAAACCAATGTGTGTGCACAGCGTTTCTGTGAAACACATTGGTTTTGCTGGGAATCAAAACCGCAGGAACTAATTAGCATACATTACCATAAAACCAATGGTAAATCGCAGGCAGAAACTGCAGTAAAAACGCACTGTGTGAACATCCCCTAATTCTTAAATGGAAGATAGGAAGGTTTATCTGCATGTCTCATTACACAGTGTCAACTTGTGTGAGGAAAATACAGGTTTCCTGACCAAAACTAGACCATGAGGCTAGCTCCAATTATCCAGACGTCCATGTAAAATCCATTTTATTTAGAAAATTCAATGTAAAAATAAAGATGACCGGATATGCTTGTGGTACAGAGCTTTGCCACAGAATTAATGATAATGCATCAGGCAACGCACTTCTGGCCTCCACAGCCTTATTCACTGCCTAAGCGCTCACAGCTCTGTGGGAGAATATATATACACACTAGTTCCTGTTTCGTTAGTTCAATTAAACATATATGCTATGAAACAAGTACATAACCACACCTTTATAGAAGGAATAATAGCTATATGTAAAGCAGAAATACAGATACAAATGAGAAAATATTCTGTAAAAAACACATTTTTAACATTTTTTAAAAGGGCAGACTCACAGTAAGCTGAGGCAGAGAAATATTAATAATGTAACATTAAATCAGATATTTTTATTCAGACCTACTGGTATGGTAGTTTTTAGATTAAGAATCCAGAAAATTTCTGTTTAAAACCGCACGCCTCCAATCACCGCCCCTTGGTGTCTTATTGATTTTCTCTATTGCTGTAAAAGAGAAAAGTGAAACATCACCACCATGTATAGTTGAAAAGTGTTTGGACTCACTAGGTGGATTAGCAGTGTAAGAATTGCTGGCGTTTTATATGTTCATTGATCTTCTGCTTCAATTTACACGTGGTGCATCCCACATAATATTATAAACAGGAATTGCAACAGATTCAATAGGATACATGATTGGAGATACAATTCATGAAGCTCCATAGGTTATAATAACTGCCGTCAATTTAATATTTAATAGACTTAGTTTTTTATACCTACTGACAGTAATTGCACCTACTACCACCACATGTAAAAAATCCATGTGGAATCATTATTGAAAGCGATTTTAACCAGACCAGGTGATAGCAAATTTCCCCAATGTGGAAGCTTTAACCGAGAAGGTGCAACCACCATTCAAAATCTCATAGTTTTTCATCCTGATATAACATACTAAATGTTTATTAATGATCTGTATGATCTGCAAAAATTCCTCACTTTATGTGATTATGAAACAGAGTTTTTTTTGGAAAAAAATGATTTTCTGGAAATTTTAGGTTTTAAAAGAGTTTCTCTATTTGGTGTAACCATTTTATTTCTTGCTTTAGAAAAAGTATATTCAGGGTAATTGCTGCTTTTTAACCTACAGCACACAATTCTTTTCTCATCTTCATATATAGAATTGGAGGTATATTTCCCTCTGGCCCTAATCAATTTGCCTATGGGGACTCCTGAAATAGTGATTCTTTGATGGCATGATTTGGCATTGTGTTTCCTGATATTCCCTTCTAAACGTTTTTATCTCCACATTGCCCATATTAGAATATAGAATACTATGCAAAGCAATACAGTCATATGAAAAAGTTTGGGCACCCCTCTTAATCTTACTCATTTTTTTTGTTTAAAATTGGGTTTTTGCAACAGCTATTTCAGTGTGATATATGTAATAACTGATGGACACAGTAATATTTCAGGATTGAAATTAGGTTTATTGTACTAACCAAAAATGTGAAATATGCATTATTTCAAAATTTGACAGGTGCAAAAGTATGGGCACCCTTCTGATTTTCATGATTTGAATACTCCTAACTACTTTTTACTGACTTACTGAAGCACTAAATTGGTTTGTTAACCTCATTGAGCTTTGTACTTCATAGCCCAGTGTATCCAATCATGAGAAAAGCTATTTCAGGTGTCCACTTGCAAGTTGTTCTCCTATTTGAATCTTCTCTGAGGAGTGGCATCATGGGCTCCTCAAAACAGCTCTCAAATGATCTGAAAAAAAGATTGTTCAACATCGTTGTTCAGGTGTTGCGCTCCCGTTTGAAAGGGACAATGACCAATGATCCTCAATACTACGCCCGAGAGTGACAATTCCCAACGGCCTCTGTATCATTCCGGATCGTTGCTGAAGTAGCTGGTGAGATCTGACTGTTTGACATCTCACCAGCAACCCCAAAGTGACGTACCAGCGATCCCTACCAGGTCGTATCGTTGTCAAGACATGATAAACTGATCTATGTGTCTTTACGTGCAAAAAAACAGTTTTTACCTGGATACCAATAAGTGTAAATTTTATTAAGAACTCAAGGTGCAATTTTTAACTAGCAAGACTATTCTTGGAAGTGATTTGGATACAGCCAAAGGCCCGCTGGAGTCCATGCTGAGAAGGAGGAAAACTGGAGAGAGAAGTTAGATGAGCAGACCATTTTCTTATTATAATGTAAAAATATCAATGACACTGTGATCTCATCTTTTCCATCATGTAATCATGTACTATATATTAACTTTTGAATATTTAGCAGTAAACATAATGTATTGGACAAGGAGGCAATATGAACTGTTTACTCCATAATTACATGCTTATGCTTTGTTCACACACAGCGCTTTTTTTGTGCAGGCACTTTTTCCAGCGTTTTGACCCGCGCAAAAAAGCCCCGTAAAAATACGCGGGTGCATTCATACACCACGTGTTTTTTACGGGGCTACTTGTTCAGTGATGTCACAGAGGGGAGGAAGAATCCTGTTCCTCCTCCCCTCTGTGACATTTGTCACAGCCCCATTTGATTTCGCAGTGCATTATACACTGCGAAATCAAATATAAAATTCAGCCAAATGTATTAAATATAATAAAGATTGTTATACTTACCCTCTGCCGAGTGCTCGGTAACCAGGAGCCGGGAGCAGGAGCAGGCATTGACCTGCTAGGACCTTGCATGATGTCAGAATGACATCGTGTTCGGCGCTGTGATTGGACCGGTCGCGGTCATGTGATATGTGACGCGCATATCACATGACTGTGAGCGGGCCAATCACAGCGCCGATGTCATTCTGACATCATGCAAGGTCCTAGCAGGTCAATGCCTGCTCCTGCTCCCGGCTCCCGATTACCGAGCACTCGGCGGAGGGTAAGTATAACAATCTTTATTATTTTTAAAACATTTGGCTGAATTTTACAATTGATTTTGCAGTGTATAATGCACTGTGAAATCATATGGGGGCTGTGACAGATGTCACACAGGGGAGGAGGAATAGGATTCTTCCTCCCCTCTGTGACATCAGCACCGGCGTATTCCCGCTGAAATTACGCATCTGTCTGAACGGCGATGCGTAATTCCAGTTGTTATCATGGGGCCTAAGGGACAAAGTACACGCAAAAAGGAGGAAAGAATGAACATGTTCATTCATTTTACGCGCCCGCTTTCTCCTATAAAAGCGCAGCCGAAAATAGCTCTGCGTGTGAACAGCAAAAGTGAAAGTCCATTCACTTTGCTGTCAAACGCAGACACAGGTGCGCTTTGGGGGAAAAGCAAGCGCAAAATACAGACTGTGTGAACGAGGCCTAACTCAACTTGTGCATGGTCACATAGGAGCTGGAGATTCCACCATAACTTTTTAATTTTTGTCACATTTCAATGAAGTGGGGTGGATATAGGACTCTCTAACCAGGGATCCCACATGCTGGATATTCTATTCTTACCTGCTAAGGACTGAACCAAAGATAATTCATGTTGACAAGAGTTAATCTAGCCTCAATTAAAATGTGAGTTAGGGAACATCTAAAGTCAAAAGGAACCCTATCCGTTCCAATGTGAAGTACCATTATGCTGGAGTAGAATAATATCTGCATCTTGAGAACCATCACTGATGACTCAATGTACCTTTCTCCCCACATCCTTTACAACAAAGTGAGGACTGATTTGAAACCAGATGAGCTAGATTCACTGACCACTGGTACCATTGTAGGTGTATCTTTTTCAAAAGAACCACAAATTTAGAGATATTAAGTTTGTAATAAGATACTTTGGCAAACTCCTCCAATGGGGATAGAATATTTTGAAAAGATGATTCTACATTTTTACACGATATAATAATATCATCTGCATATAAGCCAATTGAATGTTCAACTGACTCCACCTGAATTCCCAAAATGAGATACCACAGGAAGTTCCAATCTTTTCAGGCAATGGCTCCATACACAGGGCAAAAATAATGGGGGATGGAGGACACCACTGAGGGTAACATTAGATATTGGAGATGGATCTGAAAGGAAATCCAAGGATAACACTCTTGCATTGGGGTTACAGTACATGACTACCACAGCTGAAAAGATGGTACCAGCCTGTTTGTTATTTACTTAGTACACTCCTTAGTTAACCCCAGTGCACCCTATCAAAAGCTTTATTAGCATCAAGTGACAAGAATGCACTGGGAAAACCACAGAGATCAGCAACTTTAATCAGATTAATCTTCTACCTGTCCCATCCTTTGCCTCGCAGCCCCCACTAACCCAACTTGGTAAGGGGAGATAAGAGAAGGTATAATGTAGTAAAGTCTCATTGCTAATATTTTCGAAAATATGTTCACGTCACAACTCAAAAGTGAAATAGGTCTGAAGTTACCTGGGCATGTAGGCGGTTTACCTGGTTACGGTAGTGTAGTAATCGTAGCCTACAGATTAGAAGATTTTACCTGCCAATGCTTGTAAAGCCGTAAAAAAAACAGGGATAATATTTGTTGGAAATGGCAATAATATTCATTTGGCAACCCATCTGGTCCGGGGGCTTTATTACTCTTCGTCAATTTATTAGCAGTCCTAATCTCCTCCTCAGTGAAGGGAATGTTAAGACAGTTTAGCTGGTCTTGTTTACTCAGAGTAAATTAATATTTTGTAAATATTGATCTATCTCTGACTGAGATGGTTGGGGAGTTTGAGGGTCTCTATGTAGATTATAAAGTTGGGTATAGTATTGGGCAAATAGGCCTGCTATCTCCATGGGGTTCCGAACATAATTTCCATGAGGGTCTACAAGGTGATCAATTCTGATTCGCATTTCACGTGTTTTTAACTCTGCATGCCAGTAGGGCTCCAGCTCTATCCCCAGTTGCATAAAATTTCATTTTCATTTTTTTAAGATTATATGCATAAATAGAAAGGAGAGTTTCTCGTAATTTAAATCTAAGCATACAAATAGTCTCTGAGTTATCAAAAGAAGGGTTGGATTTATTAATTATTTCTAATTGATGGAGTTGCGTTATCTTATTTCTGCACCTCTCTCTTTTCCATTTCAAATAAGATGCCTTTTCAATGAATATTCCTCTAATGACCACCTTATGTTCTGACCATGAGGTCTCACCTAAACCTCCCCCACATCATTAGTGTTAAAGTAATGTGTAAATTCTAATGACACTTCTCCATCCCATACTTGTTAAGGAGAAGAAAGGTATTTAATCGCCACCTAGAAAATGGGTTTGTTTCACAGGGTGAGTTTTAAGGTCACTTGATCTGACCAGGAAATGACACTGAAGGGAAAGAGTTGACAAGAAACTGCAGCACTCCACAAAGTCAAATACAGTACAAAACGACCAATTTTATTAGGTCACATAAACACAATGATTAAATACATTTAAAAACACAATTCAAAATGCACCAAACACAAGTTGCCCAAATGGGGAGGGGCTCCTGCTAATGTCAATGCGCAACAATCTCAATCCAATACATGCAGATATCAAATAACAGATGGCAGGTGGCAAGAAGGATATACAAGCACAAAGCAGTGTCCAAAGTGAAAACACTGCAAGGGAATATAGAAAGCCCATCTGAATATACAATGTCAAAAAAACAAAATAATGTAATGAAAACATGGCTTTAGACATAAAAAAAACTATGCAAATTGTCAGTACATCCACTAAGCATGCAAGAAAAATGTAGACTTCAACCCAAAGAGAAATGCAAAGGCACAGGCTGCTACTGGGTAACCCATTATGTGAAGTCTCCTCCCACAATGTAAAAGATCCAAGTTGGTAAATCCCATGCCAGAAGGGGAGAGAGAGATACTCTAGTAGAGCAGCAGGATGGATGTCGAGGGTAATGTGGCCAAATAAAGGCAGGTGACTTTGGGGCCCCGGTCCAAGGAAATGAATTCAATTTTTTGCTGAGATGTATCCACCTTACTATCAACTAGAAAATAATCCAGTCTACTGTAGGTCTGATGTTGAAAGGAATAGAAAGTAAAGTCCCTTTTGGTAGCGTGAGAACATCTCCAGTAACCATGTAAATGGAATTTGCTAATCAAAGGTTTTAAGTATTTCCAGAAATAGTTCTTTTTATTAGAACAATCTAAAAGTCTATCTACAGGAATATTGAAATCTCGACAAATAATTTGCTCTCCGTGAGATAATTCGGTTACATTCTGAAATACTTTGCACAGAAAGAGAATCTGTGCATTATTTGGAGCATATACTGCAACAATAGTATGCGCCTCTCAGTTAAGAGAGTACACTAAATTCAGGAATCGACCCGCTGGGTCTTTATAACAATTTATACACTGAAACGCTCCCATATTTTTAATTAATATACATACTCCTGCTTTTTTGCCAATGTTATTTGCAAAGAAAAGTGTGTGGTAATTGGGATGGCTAATCCTTTTATTATCGGACGCGAAATGCGTCTCCTGCAAACACACCACATCAGCCTGTGATTACCGCACCTTCCCCCCACATCATGGATCTTTTCCCTGGGGAGTTCAGTCCCGTATCATTGAATGATAGTATTTGGATGCTCATGGTGGAACATGTAATCGCCTAGGACTACCCACATGCCTCCAAGTACTTTCCAACACTATAATCTATGTGATTAAACACTCTTCCATCGTAGTATTACTTTGACAGCACAGATACATCAATAACTGTAAACAAATCAGGGCTTCAAAATTTGCATATTGCCAGAACAAGCAAGAAGAAGTAAACAACCGAAAAAATTCAAAAGCAGTTAGAGCTAGAAAAAAAAAAAATAAAGAAAAAAACAGGATGGAAAAACAGAATGCAAACTATTAAGTCAAGGATTAGCAGACAAAGTTACTGCAAGGGCACTGTAAGAACTTTCTACGCCCAGCAGGCTTCCCTATGGAAATTAAATCCTCCAATTTTGTTGAGGATCCACATTTCTGGGTTGTCCCCCTGGTCATCATGCACCCGGAACCTCAGACACCTGCAGCCTGTTATAAAGGCAAGGATTCTGGCTGGAAGCTGCTATGTGCTGTTGTTAGGTCCACAGTCTCAGGAGCCCTGGAGTTATGTGACTGCTGCCATCTCTTGCAGGCCCCGCCCCCTACATTACCCATATTGTAGTCCGCAATCAGAGTCACATTAAGAAGATCAATTGAATTTTTATGCCATTTGTGTGTAAAGTTTAGATTAAATTCATTTTCATTGACATACTCCAAAAATTGTGGGACCATATCTTCCCCGCCAGACCGCACTATGAGGCAGTCATTGATAGAGCGACCACACCAAATAATGTTTTTTATGAATGGATTATCAGAGCAGAAAATTTTCATTTCCTCCCATGCTGCCACATAAATGTCTGTAAATGACGGGGAATGTTTCACGTCCATCGGTGCTCTCCTTAATTTTAAGAAAAAATCCCCAGCAAACAAAAAATAATTGTGAGACAACAGAAACCTGAAAGATAAAATAATGAAATTAATCAAGTCATTACTATAAAGAGAACATTTTCTCTAAAATGATTCTCTTGCATTGACTCCTAATTTGTGGGGTATGCATGAGTATAACGGCTAAATGTTGCAACTAATCCACAAATAGGTAGCCAAGTGATAGATTTAACCCAATTTAATATGTGTTTCGTGTTTCTCAAAAAAACTAGAATCGATGGAATTAATGGTTGTAATAACGCATCCACCCACTGGCATAGGTTCTCATTAAGAGAACATATGCCAGCGACTATGGGGTGCATGGGTGGAAGGAAACACTCCTTGTGGAGTTTGGGAAGAGAATGGAAAATTGGAGTTACCAGAGATTTAACTGAAAGAAACTGTTGTTCTTAGAAATCACTGACAGAGCCAACCCTTCCTCCAATAGTAGACTGAGATCTTTCTGAAAAGCCATAAATTGATCTCCTGTTAATTTACAATATGTGTTAGAGTCAAGCAGACTATCTGTGTTGAGCTGAATATATAGCATGGGTGTTCATAACAATCACGGATCCGCCTTTATAGGCAGGCCAGATTGTGATATCCAAATTTTTTCTCAGCTCCATCACTGGTTGTTTCTGCCTGAATGACATATCATTTCAAACAGAGTGGTTAACATTTTTGTCCAGTCTAATTAGATGTCCCGGAACTGGAATTTATCCATGGGAACTGATCTAGACTGGACAGGGTAGAACTGAGGGTTTTTAGTTGTAAAATTGACACTATATTCCTCATTACCGTTTTTGAATTCAACATCTATCAAAATTAGATCACTTTGTACCATCTGATACTCACAATTAATAATTTCTGGGATATTAGATCATTTAACAGATGAACCAACAGCAGAATAAAGGGTTAATGACTGTGCTGCCAGACGTCAGAAGACATGAGGTTGAGACATAAGAACATCAAAGGTTGAAATAGAGTTGTGGTTTATTTGTCAACATGTTTCAAGGCTCTCAGTCCCCATCCTCAGGACAAACCAGCATTCAATGCGTTGACAAGCCATAACTCTATTTAAATGTTCATTATCTCCTGGAATTGGATGTCTTCTGAAGTCCGGCAGCAAGGTCATTAACCCTTCATTGTACCGTTGGTTCAGATGTTTCTCAACGGGGACAGCTGTGGCTTTGATATGCTTTTATAGTGGTTGTGACCCTCATAACCACACAAGGAGAGCCTTGATACCTCTAATCCTTAAGACCACGTTCTCACATTTGCGTGTTTTGTTGCGCTTTTTTGCGCGCGCCTTTTGCCGTGATTTTCAGCCACGCAAAAAAGCGCAACTAAATACGCCAGGGCTTTCACACACTGTGCTTTCTTCACCCCACAAAGCGCAGGTGATGTCAAAGAGGAGAGGAAGAATCCTGCTTCCTCCTCCCGTGTGACATCTTTGACAGCCCCATTAGATTTCGCAGTGTATTAATATACAGTGTATTAAGATACGTACATATCACATGACTGTGACGTCACTCTGACATCACCACAGGTCCTAGCAGATCAATTCCTGCGGCAGCTCCTGGCTCCCAGATACCGGAACACCCGTCGGAGGGTAAGTATTTACTTCTTTATTATTTTTAACTAGCTGTGAGCCCGATGCAAATGCATCGGGATTCTAGAACGTGCGTTAATTAGATTATAGTAGCTATATTATTTTTTTTTTTTTTTTTTTTTTTTTTTTTTTTAATTTACATTTTTTTTGAATAACTTAATGTTATGAATATTTTATTTATTTGTTTTATTTTATTAGAATCAGTTAATGTTATGAATTTTTATATGGAATATTTTTTTTTATTATTTATTATTTTATTATTGTAATTATTTATTATTTAATATTTTTATAATATTATTATTTTTTTATTTTAATTGAATTTTTTTTTATTTGAGTAATTTGATTTTCTTAGAATTAGTTAATGTTATTAATATTTTAATTATATATATTTTTATTTTATTTATTTATTTTTTTAATTTTGATTTATTTTATTATTTATTATTTTTATTATTTGTATATTAATTTTTTATTTTAATTAAATTTATTTGTATTAGATTATTTTTTTTTTATTTTAATTAGTTAATGTAATTAATATATTAATTTCATATATTAATTTTATTTTTATTTTTTTATTATTATTTTTTATTTTATTATTTATTATTTATATTATTTATTATTATTTTTTTTAGTATTTTTATTATTATTAAATTTAGTTATTATTTGTTATTTTAAGTGAATTTATTTGTATTTTTAAATATTTTTATGTGTATTTATTTATTTATTTTTATTGTCTTTAAATGTAGTGAATTTTTCCCATTGAGAAACATGGATGAATGAGGCACGAATCTGATTGGCCGTAGTGGAATAGTAAAAGTGTTTTTTCCCATTGATAAAAATGTATGAATGAGCCTTGAATGTGATTGGTTGGTGTGTATTTGAATGTGATTGGTGCGATTTGGATCCGTGGGCGGGGCTTCCAGAAACTCGCGGCGGCCATCTTTATTCCTCAGTCAGCGGAGCGGACCGAAGAGGGAGCATCGAGGACCCGGAGCTCGCTGGAGGAAGAAAGAAGACCGCCGGATGGAAGACTCGTGGCCCGGGCTGAAGGAAGAGGATGCCTGGGCCGGAGGGAGGACTGGACCTGGACCTGACGAAGCAGATGTCATGAAGACAGGTAAGTGATCTACGTCTTCGGGGTTGGGGGGGGGTGCGGACATATTGTGGGGGGGTGTGAGGACATATTGGGGGGGTTTGGGGGTGTGCGGACATATTGTGGGGGGGTGTGAGGACATATTGGGGGGGTTTGGGGGGGGAGGAGGACATATTGTGGGGGGGTGTGAGGACATATTGGGGGGTTTGGGGAGGTGAGGACATATGGGGGGGTGTGCGGACATATTGTGGGGGGGTGTGAGGACATATTGGGGTGGTTTGGGGGTGTGCGGACATATTGTGGGGAGGTGTGAGGACATATTGGGGGGGTTTGGGGGTGTGAGGACATATTGTGGGGGTGTGGGGGGGTGAGGACATATGGGGGGGTGTGGACATATTGTGGGGGGTTGTGAGGACATATTGGGGGGGTTTGGGGGGGTGAGGACATATGGGGGACGTGCGGACATATTGTGGGGGTGTGTGAGGAGATATTGGGGTGGGTTGGGGGGGTGAGGACATATGGGGGTGTGTGCGGACATATTGTGGGGGTTTGGGGGGGGTGCGGACATATGGGGGGGTGCGCGGACATATTGTGGGGGTGTGTGAGGACATATGGGGGGGAGGGTGTGAGCACATATGGGAGGGGTCTGCGGATATAATGGGGGGGTGTGCGGACATAATGTGGGGGTGTGCGGACATAATGGGGGGGGTGCGGACATATGGGGGCGGGGTGCGGACATTGCGGGGCTGGGGAGCGGTGCTGGGGAGCGGGGCTGGGGGGCGGTGCTAGGCTGTGGATGGGGGATGGCGGCGGAGGTGTGCGGGAGGTGAGGGGGGGTCTGTGCAGCGTTGGGGGTGTGCGGTGCTGGGGGGCGATGCGCGGCTGGGGAGCGGTGCTGGGCTGTGGATCGGGGCTGGGGGGGAGGCACAGGTGGCAGCTCCATAGTAGCAGGTGGGCTGTGGGTAGCAGGGAGCGGAGGCGGCTGCGCCGCCTCCGCTCCATGGTCCCCGGGCGAGATGTGGGTAGCGGGGAGCGGAGGCAGCGCGGCGGCATCGGCGGGGTGTGGGTGGGCAATGCTTCGCCGTGTGCCTGAGACTCGCAATGGCCGCGCAGCGGCCATTGCGAGTTGAGTTAGAACGGCTCGCAATGGCCGCTTTGCGGCCAATGCTTCGCGCGTATCCACATGGCCACGCCGGAAGTAGCGCCGGAAGGGGCAAAAAAGCTATTCGCGATTATATAATAGATACATTTGTCTTTATTTAACTTTGATTTTGCAGTGTATATTAATACACTGCAAAATCAAATGGGAAGTCACAGGTGTCACACAGGGGAGGAGGAAGCAGGATTCTGCCTCCCCCTCTGTGACATCAGATGCAGCAGCGGCCGCCTTTATAGGAAAAAGCGCAGGCGCTGCTGCGTAAACAATTGACAACGGTCATTCTTTTTACGAAGGCGCTTTTTCCTATAAAAGAGCTGCATATTTTTACGCACTGTCTGTACAGCAAAGTGAATTTCCCATTCACTTTGCTGGCAGACAAAAAGCACATTGCGTATTTTGAAAAGTGCGCGCAAAAAAGCAAAATATGCAGTGTGTGAGCGCAGCCTAAAACTAAACTCACAGATAAGACCCTCTTTGCGTTTTTTGCTTCCCATTCTTTTAGTCTGATTGATCTCCTTATACTTCAACAGAGGTATTATTCTCTATACCACTATCAGAGTCGAAAAAATGACTGTCATTTAAGACATTTTTTAACAGTAAGTGACCTCACAAGTTTATTGACATCTAATATGGTGCGAAAAAGGTCAAAATGAAGAGTTGGTGCAAAATTGAGTCCTTTTGCAAATAAAGGAAGAAAGATGAGCAACATTATGATTGATAGCATTCACATTCTCCGAACATTCTTTTTTGGATTCTGCTTTACTGTGCTTTCTCCCACATCTCCTTCCCTATTTTTTTTACTTCTTGTGGTGATCTTTTTGGAAATAAGACAGTTTTGCACCTTGATTACCATGAGGATGCTCAGGCTCATCGGAGCTTTCATTATCAGATGAACCGAAGCTTACATGGGAAGTGAAGCTTGATCTTGAGGATGCTTAATTTTCAAAATGGAATTAGGATATTTTGAAGATCTAGGTGATTTAAGGAATTTGGGAGACTAGTAACAACCCCATTTCCATCTCCCCCATTCGTAGATGTGTGGCGTCCTCTGGCTAGGCGCCACAGAGAGGTATTACACTTTACAAATATATGTGTTCCTCTGTAAGTTTTGGGTTTAGGGTTTGACCTATGGAGCCTGTTTTCACACACACACACACACACACACACGCACACACACACACACGACTAGGCCACCTTAGTTTAGAGGGACTGATTATTCAGTAGGTCCAAAAGGGGGTGGAGCCTAGGTTAGTGCAGGAAGACTTGAGTGACAGTTAGTTGAGTTAGTGCTGGGAAGGCAGTCAGAGAGGATGCGACGACAGCTCTGCGACAGGAGGGATCCCCATCTCTAAGAAGGGGCCCAGGACAGAAGGGGATGGACCAGAACCAGTTGGAGCCGGATGGTAACGTCTGGGGAACACCAGCGACATGGAAGCCGAGGCGATCAGTGCTTTATTCCTGTCCGCAAACCGACGAGCTGCGGGCCCATAATCACCGGGTAGCCATAAGCGCCACAAGAAGGTACCTCGCTCCTCAGGCCCAAAAATAGGTTCAGGATCACAGGAGTATCGGTCCGGATTCCTGTGGCAGGAGGATTTTGCTGTGGGTTGCTCCCATTCGTACCGGTATAGGAACACCCGTGCTTCATCGTAGGAGACCAGGGGTCTGGCGGGAGAGCTCTGCAAGGGTGGTTAAATAGTGAGAAGGATAGATTAGACCCCAAAAGACTTAAATAAAGGAAAATCTGGAGACTCCATGGGGGTACCCTGAACCGACAACTATCACCCGTTAAACCAGACTGTACCATGTTTCACCTTAACATCTGTCGGTACCCAGTAAAGTGGGGTTGAAGTTGAACTGGTCTCTGTCTTTCTTCCTGCCGGCGCCCAGAGGGCCTCCGCATCACCAGCATCTCACCGGAGGGGTAAGAACAACCACTACTCCCCTCATCCCCCTCATCATCCTCCATCACCGCTGCCCTGAGGTAAAAGCTCCACCTGTGGGGAGCTGGACCACACTGTGCTGCACCCATCATCACCTCAGCAGCCGGACTGCAGCCCCGGTATCCAAATTACCGGGATCCACAGGTGGCGTCACATACTCTTTATCCCTGTAAATATTACCCCCCCGCAAACAAATGACAGCCAGGGCACGGAACCGGGAACCTGACCACCCGTGATTTCCCCAGTTAAATCCATCAAACTCAGACCCGTATCCGACTACCCCTTGCCCTCGGCTCATCAGATGCTTATGTCTCAGTTATTATTATCTCTATAAAATTTCCTTTCACTGGCCTTAATAATAGTGTCCTCCAATTTCTGTATATTTGCTTTTAGTTTGCTATCAAATGCTTTCAGCTCTTCAGCATCTTTATGACTTCTGAACCTGTTTGATTTCATCTTTTATTTAATCAATTTTAGATTTTTCATATACAGTGTTGGCCAAAAGTATTGACACCCCTGCAATTCTGTCAGATAATACTCAGTTTCTTCCTGAAAATGATTGCCATCACAAATTCTTTGGTATTATTATATTCATTTAATTTGTCTTCAATGAAAAAACACAAAAGAGAATGAAGCAAAAAGCAAAACATTGATCATTTCACACAAAACTCCAAAAATGGGCCAGACAAAAGTATTGGCACCCTCAAGCCTAATACTTGGTTGCACAACCTTTAGCCAAAATAACTGCGATCAACCGCTTCCGGTAACCATCAATGAGTTTCTTACAATGCTCTGCTGGAATTTTAGACCATTCTTCTTTGGCAAACTGCTCCAGGTCCCTGATATTTGAAGGGTGCCTTCTCCAAACTGCCGTTTTTAGATCTCTCCACAGGTGTTCCATGGGATTTAGGTCTGGACTCATTGCTGGCCACCTTAGAAGTATCCAGTGCTTTCTCTCAAACCATTTTCTAGTGCTTTTAGAAGTGTGTTTTGAGTCATTGTCCTGCTGGAAGACCCATGACCTCTGAAGGAGACCCAGCTATCTCACACTGGGACCTACATTATGCTGCAAAATTTGTTGGTAGTCTTCAGACTTCATATTGCCATGCACACGGTCAAGCAGTCCAGTGCCAGAGGCAGCAAAGCAACCCCAAAACATCAGGGAACCTCCGCCATGTTTGACTGTAGGGACCGTGTTCTTTTCTTTGAATGCCTCTTTTTTTCTCCTGTAAACTCTATGTTGATGCCTTTGCCCAAAAAGCTCTACTTTTGTCTCATCTGACCAGAGAACATTCTTCCAAAACGTTTTAGGCTCTCTCAGGTAAGTTTTGGCAAACTCCAGCCTGGCTTTTTTATGTTTCGGGGTAAGAAGTGGGGTCTTCCTGGGTATCCTACCATACAGTCACTTTTCATTCAGACGCTGACGGATAGTAGGGTTGACACTGTTGTACCGTCGGACAGCAGGGCAGCTTGAACTTGTTTGGATGTTAGTCAAGGTTCTTCATCCACCATCCGCATAATCTTGCGTTGAAATCTCTTGTCAATTTTTCTTTTCTGTCCACATTTAGGGAGATTAGCCACAGTGCCATGGGCTTTAAACTTCTCGATGACACTGCGCACGGTAGACACAGGAACATTCAGGTCTTTGGAGATGGACTTGTAGCCTTGAGATTACTCATGCTTTCTCACAATTTGGTTTCTCAAGTCCTCAGACAATTCTTTGGTCTTCTTTCTTTTCTCCATGCTCAATGTGGTACACACAAGGACACAGGACAGAGGTTGAGTCAACTTTAATCCATGTCAACTGGCTGCAAGTGTGATTTAGTTATTGCCAACACCTGTTAGGTGCCACAGGTAAGTTACAGGTGCTGTCAATTACACAAATTAGAGAAGCATCACATGATTTTTCTAACAGTGCCAATACTTTTTTCCACCCCCTTTTTTATGTTTGGTGTGGAGCTATATCCAATTTGGCTTTAGGACAATTCTTTTTATGTTTTTTTCATTGAAGACAAATTAAATGAAGATAATAATACCAAAGAATTTGTGATTGCAATCTTTTTCAGGAAGAAACTGAGTATTATCAGACAGAATTGCAGGGGTGGTCAATACTTTTGGCCAACACTGTATGATGATAAGATCCATTAGCTGCAATGAACAGTCAGTTAAAATGTCATAGGAATTTTCTTAATCCTGAGACCTCGAGGTACCATTTTATTATCAAAATAAGTTTTCATTGTTGTAAGGTTCCACCATGTCTTGTAAAGAGACAGTTTTCTCAAAAATGATTCACAGAATTAAAATTAGTGCATCAGGCAACGTGTTTCTGACCTCTATGGCCCTTGTTCAATGCCTAAGTGCTGACTGCTCTGGGGGAAGAATATATATACATCTAGTTACTGTTTCAGAAGTTCAATTAAACACATATTCTATGAAACAAGTACATAGCCACAACTTTATAGATGGAATAATAACTAATGTAAAGCAGATATATAGATACAAAAAAGAATTTATGCCAGTGGGTGGATGCATTACTACAGCCATTAATTCCAATGATTACAAGTTTTTTGAGACAAACAAAACATGTATTAAATTGCGTTAATTCTATCACTTGGCTACCTAACTATTTGTGGATTAGTTGCAACATTGAGTCGTTATACTCATGCATACCCCACGAATTAGGAGTAGTGTGTGTAAATTATTTTTGAGAAAATGTTCTCTTTACAGTAATAACTTGATTAATTTTAATTTCTTGTCATTATGATTTATTTTGTCTCATATTTATTTTTTGTTTGCTGGAGATTTTTTCTTACAATTAAGGCGGAACCCCGATGGGCATGAGACACTCCACATCATTTGCAAACATTTCTTTAACAGCATTGGAGGAAATGAACATTTTCAGCTCTGATAATCCATTCCTAAAGCTTACTATTTGGTGCATCGCATATAGATGACTGCTCATAGTTGGTCTGAGGGGAAACTATGGTTTCACAATTTTGGAGTATGTCAATGGAAAATAAATTAATTTAAATTTACACAGATGGCATAAAAATTCATTGATTTTCTGATTTAATTCTGGTTGCGGACTACAATATGGGCAATGTAGTGACAAATCCTTTACAAAGGTTTATCAGGAAACACAATCCTCAATGTCAAATCATGCCATCAAAGAAGCACTATTCAGGGGTCTTAATAGGGAAATTGATGAGGGCCGAACGGAAGGAAATGTACGGTACGTCCAATTCTATATATGAAGAGGAGAAAAGAATTGTGTGCAGTAGGTTAAAAAGCTGCAATTACCATGAATGGTCTCTTTCTAGAGCAAGAAATAAAATGGTTACACTAAATAGAAAGACTCTTTTAAAACTTAAAGTTTCAAGAAAATCATTTTTCCGAAAAAACTCTGTTTCATAACCACATATAGTAAGGTGCAATTATTGTCAGTAGGTAGAAAAAACGAAGTCTATTAAAATTGAAATTGATTATATAACCTATGGAGCTTTATGAATTGTAACTCCAATCATGTAGTTTATCGACTCTGTTGCAATTCCTGTAAAAAATACTATGTGGGATGCACCACGTGTAAATTAAAGCAGAGGATCACTCAACACATAAGGGACGCTAGCAATCCTGATGCCACTAATCCATCTAGTGTGTCCAAACACTTTTCAACTATACAGCAATAGAGAGAATCAATAAGCCCCCAAGGGGTGGTGATAGGAGGCGTGTGAGTCTGCCCTTTTTCTGTTAAAAAATGTATGTTTTACACAGCATTTTTAATTGTATATCTGTATATCTGCTTTACATATACCGTAGCTATTATTCCTTCTTTAAAGGTGTTGTTATGTACTTGTTTCATACTTTCAGTCAATGTACCATGGATTTCACTGTGTTTGAGCGCTTTAGCCAGCTGCCCGCAGTGTTTTCCTCGACTGATCTCCCTGAGATCAGTGAGAGCTTTGTGATGTTGGTCTACCAGGAATTGGTCCCACCTAGCCAGAATCCTACACAACACTGATGAGGGGCAATACCCCGAAACAGCCATCTGTGGATGGATACATGGCTTTGGTAATTCCCTTGTCATATCCTTAAGCACGTAACTGAGCGGGATATTGACTAGTTATCGGTAGTTATTGGCGTCTCCGCAAGGAGTCCACTCCCCACTCCAGGGCTAGGTTCTTCCCTGGAGGGATATCTGACCTCACGCTGCGCATTGCGCATGCACAAGTTGTAAATAACACCAGGCGCATGCGCAATGCGCAGCGTGAGGTCCGTACATACACCAAAAGGGTGTACAGATGTCACAGCGCCGGAAATGACGCTATTTGCGTAATTCCGGTTAAGCACGCCCAGCGATCGGACACAGGATTATCAACATTCATTTTCATGCCCATTGGGGCATGAAAAACAACTGTGAAGGCGGTGATAAGGAGCCAGAGGGAACCCTTTTGTGACTCCTCAGGGCAGCAGAAGCCGCAGATTTGCCAGGTAATAAATGTGATTATTCCACTTTGCATAATCTCTAAAGGGAAAGAGAGGGATAGCTTGAAACCTCATAGGAAGGTGCAGTAACAGGTTTTTATTAGCTGGGGACTGATTTGGAGGGGTCAGGTTCCCTTTAAATAGGTTTATCAGATAATTAAAGGGAACCTGTCACCTGGATCTAAGCCCCTACAGTATCACTACCTGTCCCTGCACCTTCCTAGCTGCTCCCTATCTATCCCTCTCTGAGCTAAATCCGCCCTATAATACTGCAGAAAAATAACTTATAACTTACAGAAGTCCCTGAGGTTGGGGACTGAGAAGGCGGTGCCAGGCTCCATTCAGCCCCTCCTCCATGCAGCAGCACACGCCCCACTGGGCGGCATTATTCTTTCTTCATCGCCACCTCCTCCATTTGGAATCTCCCACCCACATTACACTGTAAGGTAGTGGTTTGAATCGGCACAACAGAAGGCAGTGACTCAGGTATTTACTCACACAGCACATAGTTCAGGTATTCACAGACCTCCAGATTCCGATGTAACAGGTCAGACTAACCCCCCGACCAGAATATACCCGAGGTATAAACTGGGCTAGCCCAGAATATACCCCCCTGGGCCAGAATATACCCTTGGTATATTCTGGCCTAGCCCAAACTATACCCCGGGGTATAAACAGGCCTAGGCCAGATTATAACTCTCCGTATACCACAGCAGCTGTAGATCAGGGCCCCAAGCCGTGCACAGGGCCCCAAGCAATGCATGAGGGCCCGAGGCAGCACAAGGTGGCCCCAGGCAGCAGAAAGTGGCCCTATGCAACATACAGGGGCCCCAGGCAGTGCTAGGGGCCCCAGGCAGTGCATGGGGGCCCGAGGCAGCACACAGGGGCCCCAGGCTACACACAGGATCCCAGGCTACACACAGGGGCCCCAGCCAGCATACAAGGGCCCCAGGCAGTACACGGGGCCCCAGGCAGTGCACAGGGCCCCAGGCAGCACAAAGTGGCCCCAGGCAACATACAGGGGCCCCAGGCAGTACTAGAGGCCCCAGGCTACACACAGGATCCCAGGCTACACACAGGGGCCCCAGCCAGCATACAAGGGCCCCAGGCAGTGCACAGGGCCCCAGGCAGCACAAAGTGGCCCCAGGCAACATACAGGGGCCCCAGGCAGTGCACAGGGCCCCAGGCAGTGCACAGGGCCCCAGGCAGCACAAAGTGGCCCCAGGCAACATACAGGGGCCCCAGGCAACATACAGGGGCCCCAGGCAGTACCAGGGGCCCCAGGCTACACACAGGATCCCAGGCTACACACAAGGGCTCCATGCAGCATACAAGGGCCCCAGGCAGCACACAGGGGCCCCAGGCAGCACAAAGTGACCACAGGCAATATACAGGGGCCCCAGGCAGTGGGCCACCCGGGGCCACTTTGTGCTGCCTGGGGCCCCTGTGTGCTGCCTCTGGCCCCCATGCGCTGCCTGGGACCCCTTTGTACTGCCTGGGGCCCTTGTATGCTGCATGGGGCCCCTGTATGTAGCCTGGGACCCTGTGTGTAGCCTGGGGCCCCTAGTACTGCCTGGGGCCCCTGTATGTTGCCTGGGGCCACTTTGTGCTGCCTGGGGCCACTTTGTGCTGCCTGGGGCCTTGTGCACTGCCTGGGGCCCCGTGCACTGCCTGGGGTCCTTGTATGCTGCATGGGGCCCCTGTGTGTAGCCTGGGATCCTGTGTGTAGCTTGTGGCCCCTAGTACTGCCTGGGGCCCCTGTATGTTGCCTGGGGCCTCTTTGTGCTGCTTGGGGCCACTTTGTGCTGCTTGGGGCCCTGTGCACTGCCTGGGGCCCCTAGCACTGCCTGGGGCCCTAGCATTGCCTGGGGCCCTAGCACTGCCTGGGGCCCCTGTATGTTGCGTAGGGCCACTTTCTGCTGCCTGGGGCCACTTTGTGCTGCCTCGGGCCCCCATGTGTTGCTTGGAGCCCTGATCTACAGCTGCTGTGGTATACGGAGGGGTATAATCTGGCCTAGGCCACTTTAACCCCGAGTATATTCTGGTCAGGGGGGTTAGTCTGGCCTGTTACACCGGGGCACAGCCGAGTAGAACCTCATACAATCCCAGCAGCTCCTGCTGCTGTCCTGACACACTCCACCCCCTCCCCACAGCCCAGGGCAGCACATATCTCCTATTCACCCGCACACCTGAGCGTCAGTGATTTCAATCAGCACTTAGCTCCAGTAGCAGCTCACCCTGTGAGTGCTGCTACCGAGCAGAAGATACAATCTCCCATATGCTGTGTCTCAGTCAGGGGACACATCGAGGTCGCATCACCACAACATGATAGGTGTAAAGCACAGATTCCAAATGGAGGAGGCGGCGATGAAGAAAGAATAATGCCGCCCAGCGGGGCGTGTGCTGCTGCATGGAGGAGGGGCTGAATGGAGCCTGGCGCCGCCTTCTCAGTCCCCAGCCTCAGGGACTTTCTGTAAGTTATAAGTTATTTTTCTGCAGTTTTATAGGGCGGATTTAGCTCAGAGAGGGATAGATAGGGAGCAGCTAGGAAGGTGCAGGGACAGGTAGTGATAGTGTAGGGGCTTAGATCCAGGTGACAGGTTCCCTTTAAGGAAATTAGCCTTGGTCCTTGTAGTTCAACCATGCCTCCATGACTCTTAAGCAGCTTTATGTTGCTATACAGAAAGCTGGTGTGGGCTAAGATATACACAGCTCAACATTGTACTAGACCTGAAAACCTAGCAGAGACCTAGCAGAGAAACACCTAGCAGAGCTAGACCTAGCAGAGAAAACAGTGATTCTACTGCACCCAGTAAATTAAGCGATACATCGCTGGAATCAGGGTCTCTGCCCCTACCTCATCCTGCTGTCTAATTGCAAAGCAAAAAGCTGCTGATAGGTTCCCTTCAAAAATTTCTTATCACCTGTATGCAATATTTATTTAATGCAAAGTTTGTTAAAAGTAAAGTATTTTTTAAGGAAGGCATTCGGTAGATCAGTTTCATAGGAAAAGGAATGTAGACCTGTTTTCTTCTTCTGTGTAGCACAGAAATTGAAACAGTGTTATTTAGAAAGTATTATATTCTCTACATTAAAGGTTTTTTTTCTATGAATAAAGTTCATGTTAATCAATAGATCTTGGAATAATAATACTTTCCGCAATCGGATGTGTTTTTTAAATACCGTATATACTCGTGTATAAGCCGAGTTTTTCAGCCCAAAATTTGGGCTGAAAAGTCTCCCCCTCGGCTTATACACAGGTCAATACGGTAAATGCAATGGTGGGAGCTGTGGAGGCTGGAGGAGGCGGGGGGAGGCTGCTGTATGAGCGGCCACCGTCACGTGGGGCCGCTCATTATATATGCACTGCTTCCCCCTGTCAATCAGCGGCAGGGGGAAGCAGTTCATATATGCCCCCCAAAAGCTGGCACTGTCCCCCCTTGTAAGGGTTCCCCCCCGCTGCTTATATATTACCATCCCGGTGTTCTGATCGGCGCCGCTCCTCGGTGCTGCTTCTTCATCCTCCCGTCCTCGCTGCATCCGGGATCTCCGGCCGTCGCAGCGATATGACGTCATCGCGCACGGCCGGAGAACCCGGATTCAGCGAGGACGGGAGGATGAAGAAGCAGCACCGAGGAGCGGCGCCGATCAGAACACCGGGATGGTAAGAGAAGCAGCGGGGGGGGTCTTACAAGGGGGGCGAGTGCCAGCATTTTGGGCTGCTGGGTACCCCCTGGGGGCTGTGGTACCCCCAGGGGGCTGCTGGTACCCCCAGGGGGCTGCTGGGTACCCCCTGGGGGTTGTTGGTACCCCCTGGGGGCTGTTGGTACCCCCAGGGGGCTGCTGGGTACCCCCAGGGGGCTGTTGGTACCCCCAGGGGGTGCTGGGTACCCCCTGGGGGCTGTTGGTACCCCCAGGGGGCTGCTGGGTACCCCCAGGGGGCTGCTGGGTACCCCCTGGGGCTGCTGGATACCCCAGGGGGCCGCGGGGTATACCCCTGGGGGCTACTGTATAACACCTGGGGGCTGCTGTATATACTGCTGAGGCCTGTATACCACTGGGGCTGCTGTATATACCACTGGGGCTGCTGTATATACCACTGGGGCTGCTGTATATACCACTGGGGCTGCTGTATATACTGGTGGGGTCTGTATATACCACTGGAGAGGCTGCTGTATACCACTGGGGTTGCTGTATATACTACTGGAGCCTGTATATGCCACTGGGGAGGTTGCTGTATACTACCATTGGGGGGCCTGTATACCACACTGCTGGGGGCTGTACACCTGTGCTGGGGTCCACCCTCGGCTTATACACGAGTCAATAGGTTTTCCCAGGTTTTGGGGGCAAAAGTAGGGGGGTCGGCTTATACACGGGTCGGCTTATACACGAGTATATACGGTAATGTTCCTGTGCTGAGATAATCTTATATATGTGTCCCTGCTATGTACTGTGTAATGGATGTGTCTGACCATACAGGAACATGGTCTGATCATACCACACTCCTGTGCTGAGATAATCTTATATATGTGTCCCTGCTATGTACTGTGTAATGGATGTGTCTGACCATACAGGAACATGGTCTGATCATACAGGAACATGGTCTGATCATACCACATCTCCTGGGCAGGGGAGGAAGGAAAGAGAAAATACAGACATTACAGCACAGGATCACAGATCATGTATGAGGTAAAACATTTCTCTGCCTGTTTGTAAAAAATGTTTTACCTCAAAGAAAGAATTATGTGTGATCCCATGCTGTAATGTCTGTATAAACCAATGCTCTGTGCACAGTCAGAAACAAAAATGAAACTGTACATAGTAGGAGCACATTTATAAGTTATCTCACCACAGGAACTTTTTTTTTTAAACCATCCAATTGTGGAAATTATTATTATTCCAAGATCTATTGATTAAAATGAACTTTTAAATTAACTTTGTTCATGGGAAAACCCCTTTAACATCAGTATTTACTCAAGGAACCTCATGGTAAAATGTTTTCGTAACAGGATTTTTGTCCTTGGTACATGAGAAAAGTGAAAATGATCATATTACTGACATTAACTGTCTTGTTATTGATAATGTACCGTAATATGCTTTTTAGTGTTGCAGATTTAAGATTTTCTAAAAGCTACTTTATATGTATGTATGTGCAATATTTACTGCAGTGTTCATACCAGCTGTAGAGCGATACATTATACGGTCATATTTAATTGTGCACTTTATAATCACAGGTGGTGTCAGCCAGGTTTCCTTTCCTCATAAATTTCCCATTTACAGTGATGCAGAACCTTGCTATTTATATATTTTCATGCAGACTTGATAGGCAATGCTTGGAAGACCTTGACAAAGAAGGTTTATGTCTCTGAGGAGAATATCAAGATTCCAGTGTGTACTTCTGTTTACTTTTTTCATGTAAGTTATAATCCTTACATCTGCTAAAACATAAATTTAAACACATTTATAAAATCGCACATAGAAGTATCTGGGCATAGTAAAATTAGTGTTTCTAGAAGATAAATGTTTATTTCACCATGAAAACAATGTCTGCCAACCATTTTATGTCAAATAGTAGAGGCATAAGACTTCTTTTTTCACAGAAGTCTTGATAGAGCGGTGGAGTCTGAGGCCCCTGATTAAGAGGTGAATGCTTTAAATGAATCAGGTGCATCTTAAAAGTGGTGTGTGCCGCAATGAGCACCTCGCCCCAAATCTTACCTAAGTCAGAGACTGGAGTAAGATTTGTAGCGATAAGTACCCCCCAACTCGTCATAAATTAGATTAGTGGGCATCTCTACATCCTGTCCCGGTTTTCCGAGCTGTGCAAAGCTGTTATGAAAATGCCAAAGGTTATAAAATTATTGTACCACCTAGCCAGCACTCTTAGGGTACCTTTACACGCTTCTACTGGCGGGTGGATACAACCAGCTACTTCACGTGCACGAGCACGCACAAACGGTTGCAAACGGTACCCGCACCACCTTTACACGCCGCAACAAGGTGCGCTACAGTAGGTCATCTATCTCTAGATACACCGCCGGGTGTCTCAAGTAGCCATCTGTAGCTTACCTTACCTCATTTACACACCGCTACAACAAGCTAATATGGGAGGACCTGGTGCAGCAGGGACAACATATAGGCGTGCCACAATTGTGGATTACGAGACGTCCGTACGCTAATAGGACAAAGCAATAACATCATGATTGGGCAGGCATCGCAGGAGGCTGTTTAATACATGACACTCGAGCAATTGTGTAGTGTGACTGGTCAGCTCCTTAAATATGCCTCCCTATGCAGCGACTACCAATCGTCATGCAGGAGCTTCCTCCAATGATCGCTGATGGGGCGCGGTAACTCGGAGCCTGTGTCACGCCCCAGCTACATACCAGGTACATAGCCTGGTCTCCAGACATCCCTTCTGTTGCTTCTTTACACGCCGATACAGGTTGCTACAATCGGCTGTGTAGCCACCTGTTTCAGGGCAGTGCTCGGAAACAGGTGCAGCTACTGCCGGGTGGCTACAACCGTCTTCACACGCCGCTACCACGGGGTAAATTGCCGATGCAAGATACATTTCTCGCATGTAGCTGGTTGTATCACCCGCCAGTAGTGGCGTGTAAAGGTACTCTTACTGGTTTACATGTACAGCTGAAACCAGAAGTTTACATACACTATATAAAAAGACACATATGCATATTTTTCTCGCTATCTGACATGAAATCAGAATAAATATTGCCCGTTTTAGGTCAATTAGAATTACCATAATTATTACCGTATGTACTCGTGTATAAGCCGACCCGTGTATAAGCCGACCCCCCTGCTTTTGCCCCAAAAATCTGGAAAAACCTATTGACTCATGTATAAGCCGAGGTGGACCCCAGCACAGGTATACAGCCCCCAGCAGTGTGGTATACAGGCCCCCCCCCCAGTGGTAGTATACAGCAGCCCCAGTGGTAGTATACAGCAGCCCCAGTGGTAGTATACAGCAGTCCCAGTGGTAGTATATAGCAGCCCCAGTGGTAGTATACAGCAGCCCCAGTGGTAGTATACAGCAGCCCCAGTGGTAGTATATAGCAGCCCCAGTGGTAGTATATAGCAGCCCCAGTGGTAGTATACAGCAGCCCCAGTGGTAGTATACAGCAGCCCCAGTGGTAGTATATAGCAGCCCCAGTGGTAGTATACAGCAGCCCCAGTGGTAGTATACAGCAGCCCCAGTGGTAGTATACAGCAGCCCCAGTGGTAGTATATAGCAGCCCCAGTGGTAGTATACAGCAGCCCCAATGGTAGTATATAGCAGCCCCAGTGGTAGTATACAGCAGTCCCAGTGGTAGTATATAGCAGCCCCAGTGGTAGTATATAGCAGCCTCAGTGGTAGTATACAGCAGCCCCAGTGGTAGTATATAGCAGCCCCAGCAGCCCCAGTGGTAGTATATAGCAGCCCCAGCAGCCCCAGTGGTAGTATATAGCAGCCCCAGTGGTAGTATACAGCAGCCCCAGTGGTAGTATATAGCAGCCCCAGTGGTAGTATATAGCAGCCCCAGTGGTAGTATACAGCAGCCCCAGTGGTAGTATATAGCAGCCCCAGCAGCCCCAGTGCTAGTATACAGCAGCCCCAGTGGTATACAGCAGGCCCCCAGGGTTACATATAGCAGCCCCCAGGGGGCTGCTGGGGACCCCCAGGGGTACCCAGCAGCCCCCAGGGGGTACCCAGCAGCCCCCAGGGAGTATCCAGTAGCCCCCAAATGCTGGCACTCGCCCCCCCTTGCAAGGGCCCCCCCCCGCTTCTCTTACCAACCCGGTCTTCTGATCAGCGCTGCTCCTCGGCGCTCCGTCCTCGCTGCTCCCCGTCCTGCTACATCCGGGATCCCCGGCCGTCGCGCGATGACGTCATATGCCTGCGACGGCCGGAGATCCCGGATGTAGCAGGACGGAGCACCGAGGAGCACCGAGGAGCGGCGCTGATCAGAAGACCGGGATGGTAATATAACCAGCGGGGGGGGGCCCTTACAAGGGGGGACGAGTGCCAGCATTTGGGGCTATATGCACTGCTTCCCCCTGCCGCTGATTGACAGGGGGAAGCAGTGCATATTTAATGAGCGGCCGCACGTGACGGGGCTGCTCATACAGCAGCCTCCCCCCGCCTCCTCCAGCCTCCACAGCACCGGGACACAACCCCCACCACTCCATGTACCGTATATGACCCGTGTATAAGCCGAGGGGGAGACTTTTCAGCCCAAATTTTGGGCTGAAAAACTCGGCTTATACACGAGTGTATACGGTAATATTTGCCAAATGGCAAAATAATGAGAGAATATTTTAAGGCATTTGCTTTATTTTCTGTAAAGTCACAAGTTTGCATATATTTCATTAGTTTTTGGTACCATTGCCCGTAAAGTGTATGACTTGGGTCAAACGTTTTGGATATTCTTCCTCAAGATTCTCAGAATAAGTGGTAGGAATTTGGGCCCATTCCTCCTGACAGTACTGATGTAACTGAGTCATGTTTGTAGGTCACCTTGCTCAATATGCCTTATAGAGCCATATAAACAATTGAAAAAAGTGCATGGGGTACTCCATATATTGTAATACACAGCACAGATAAAGAACATGGCTGCGAGCTGGAGCCCCCAGCTGTGTGTGTTATGTTGGCTGCTTATCAAAATATAGAGACCCCATGCAGGTTTTTAAAAAATTATTTTAATAAATAATTTTTTTTAAAAATGTGTGGCATACCCCCAATTTTGATATTCAGCCAAGATTATGCACATGGCTGTGGGATGGTACTCTGACCCTGAGGAGACACATAGTTATTGGCTACCCAGGCTGAGAATAGCAGCCCGCATGCAACAATAAATTTGGCACATCCAATAGATATGTCAAATCCTGGCACATACCCAGCTCATCTTGATTGCCCTGGTGTGGTGGCAATTGGGGTGATAGAAGGGGTTATTGTCAGCAGTCATCAAGCGCTGGATTAGTAACAATCAAGCTTCTATGAGACTCGCACATGACGAATTCTGTGAGTTAATAGTTAGAAAACACAGAGAAAAATCCTTTATTTTAAATAAAGCACACAGACAACCCTCTTTCACCTATTTATTAACCTCAAACATACAGTCCGATGGTAATCCACAGTACGATGTCCAACAAAGCACACTCGGCACTGCTAGATTGCAGTAAGTGGTGAAATTAGTGTCTGCTCACACACTAACAGCTGGCAGTGTGAGTGGTTTCTTCAAAGTCAAGTTCACAAGTTCATCCGAGGACATAGCTGGTGTGGCTCAGTCAGTATGAAAGAGCTGCTTGTGGTGAGTGGACATTTTTTAAAGTCCATCTGGCTCTGACAAACCTTAATAAGTGTCCTCTTCAACATCTGCGAAAAAAGAATGCGCATATAGGGTCTTATCTCAATTACACACTTTCACTCTGTGATGTGGAATTGCTCTCCTTTGTCAGTTGTGAAAACCACAACTGGTAGAAAAGCACAAAAGCAGCTGCTGCAGGGACCGCACTCCCAACGGTGACTGTGGTCGTAATGCAAATTATTAGACAAAGTGCCTCAGTGTCCGCGCTGCTGCTCCGAGACCAAAGAAACACAGACACAGGAATGTCTGGTTCAGCTACAGCCTTTATTTTCCGATGCGTTTTGGAGCCTCCTACCGAGCTCCTTCCTCAGGGGACATCCTCTTCAACATGGCAGATGCCATTTTCATTACAATACTACTCCCTTTACCTGTTCGTGGTTTTAATGTTATTGCTAATTAGTGTACGTGTTAAAACATCTACAATATGTTCGCAATTCTGGAATTAGTGACTAAATGTTTGTTATATTTTTCAATGTTCAGACAGGCTAGAGTCTACACCCTAAGGCTCTGTTCCTACAATGAGCTTTTAGAGAGTTTCTGATGCTGCATATTTTTGCTGTATCAAAAACACAGCATTTTAAAATTCCACCAAAGTGGATGAATAAATAGAAATCTCATGCCTACTGTACTTCTTGTTTATGCTGTATAATCTGACCTACAGTGTATTGTGTTTTTCAAATTTGTGACATGTCAGTTGCTGAGTTTTCTGTGCAGATTTTCCCCAAAGACTTACATTACATCCAAACACGACTTCTTAGTGGGTTTCTGGTATGGAAACGCATCAAAAATTCATGTAATATCACTTAAGAATGTCAATAAAGTTTTGTCAAATCCAAATAACAAGAAGTTTCAAAAACAAAGCAGCATTACTTAACCCTGCTGTTCTGTTCGATTCATATGACCCGAAATGAAATTTGAGACCCTGCAGTTTATTTATTATGCGGATCTGAAATTAGTGATGAATTGACCTTTCCTCATTTGACGGGTTCTTGCTATGAGGGTTTTTTCGTTTACTTTTTGCTACACGCTGATTGTTACACTTGTACTGTTTGGGTTAATACGACCCGGTAACATTTTATACTGTTCAACAGGTCACTAAGTATTTCTGCCTGCGAAATGTATTTGTTTTCCTGTGTACTTTATCTCATTATTCAAAAGGGTGAAGGTTTCACTGTTCTTATTAGTGAGCAAGTACTCATCCAGTCATGTCTCTTTCAATTCACAAATGCAAAACTAATCATTGGCCAATAATAATATTTTACATTCTGAATGTTTTGGCATACAACACATTTGTTTTATGCAGAGAAATCAACCCCAATAGGAACGGAAATAAGCTGCATAAAAGAATTATTAATGAAGAATTAGGAAAATCCATAGTTAGGCCATATATCGAAGCCAGACAAGTAAACCTCAGATGTGAAGGAGCAGCAGCCATTGTGAAGAATGTCCAGCAGCATGCTCAAGAAAGAGACTCCACAGCCTCCACCACCATAGCTACCAGCCAAAACAGGAAGGGACTTGGCTTCTGTCCATCTTCCTGTGACAATAAAACAAATCTGCAAAATAAAGATAGAGGGGCGCACCTTGAAAAGGACCCGGTGGTCTAGTGGGGGATACTTTAAAAGTTAGGGGGGGTTCCTCTCACTTGCTCCGGTTGTGCAACCCTGCACAACACCAGTGATTGCGTAGCTGTGGAGGACCGTGGATCACTGCAGGGACCGCTCCGAGGGAAAACCTCACCTGAGGAAGACAACAAGCCGTTGTCGAAACGCATAGTGGAATATCATAGTAATACCAATAAAAAGGTCTGTAAGAAATTCCAAGTGAAAGCTCCTTGCTGCTTAGCACTCCTCATATGACCACTGAGTTCTTGTATTTCAATAAAACAAATCTGACATGTGCTGGGTGTGCAAAATATCTATGTGAGGCGGCCGTCACACGGTGCAATATCTTGAACGATATCGTTTAAGCGATCTGCTTTTTGATCGCTTAAGCGATATCGTTTGTGCATCGTTACGTGCGATCCAGCGATTTTACAATGTAAAATCGCTTGATCGCTAGATCGCAGATATGAGAGCCGGAGCTCATATCTAGCGATCATCGCTTGTTCAATTTGCTTCATCGTGGTTTGTGACACCACGATGAACGATCTCCCAGCGGCAGAGCCTATGCTGGGAGATGGTATCTATGGTAAACGTCGGGTTACTAAGCGCCGCGCGGCGCCTAGTAACCCGATGTGTACCATAGTTACCAGCGATTTCGCTGCCCCACATCGCTGGTGAGTCTGCCTGTGTGACAGCTCACCAACGATGTGAATGATATTGTTAGCGATCGCGCGTGCACGTGATCGCTAACGATATCGCTCACGATATTGTAGCGTGTGACGGCCGCCTAAAGGACATGTGTTTTATTATTGTGTTCAATGTAAAAATGCATGAACCTGTTCACCCTTTTTTAGAGATTAAAAAGAAAAACTGAAGTTTTCATTATTTTTCATTTGTTGTTTTATTTAGTTAGATTTCATGTTATAGTAATAGAAATCTAAAGCATGTTTGTTATTTGTGTGCAAAACACTATAAAGCGAACATAATTGCACACAGCCCGTGTGACTTTTTTCTGAAAAAAATAAATAAAAATTAAGTTTTATTTTAATTTGTTTATGATCAACCATCTTTACATACAGTTTAATAATGAAATAGGTATTCAAATAAAACACTTACATTAGCTAAAATCAAGATTTTTATAGGTGGGGTCATATTGACCCAAAACAGTACAGGTGTATAGTAAATGCCATCAAAACATTTATAGGGAATGGGGCAAAAATTCTCACCAAATACAGATTGTGGGTACGTAGACTAATATTGCGCATTAAGTAAAAGACCATTTACTGATACATACACCGTTCGGTAAACTTTTCCTTAAATTAATTATTAGAGTTTTTCACTTCCTCACTCAAGTGATAATTTGCATATTTACCAGAGGAGCATTGCGGCTATAGGTCTCCTTATCAGTTCTCCTTATGTCGGCAGGCAGATTCCTCTCCATAAAGGTACCTTCACACGCAGCAATATTGCTTGCAATTTCACTGGCAATTTGCTGGTTGCTGTGAAATCATGGACACATTGTTCTATTTTGTTGCCGTGTAGAAATGTAACAATGTGTCCATGATTTCACTGCAACCAGCAAATTGCCAGTGAAATTGCAAGCAATATTGCCACGTGTGATGGTACCTTAACCTTCCTAGCGTTATTCCCGAGCCTGACTCGGGGTTAACATTCACTACCAGAAGCGTTAACCCCGAGTCAGGCTCGGGCTTACCCGCGTTCGCGGCAGATGCGGTAAAAAAACCGCATCTGCCGCACTTGCCGCACTTGCTGCATAGCTGCCGCACTTGTGCCGCACTCGCGGCGCGGTTGCGGCGCGGTTGCGGTAATCTGCATAGTAAAGGGAACCATGCAGTAGACATGAGATAATGATTGTATACACTTACATGAGGGCGTCTCCCTGTGTGTGCTGGCACTTGTGAGCTGTGTTCGTCATGCCTGCTCTCCCCCTCCCTTATGCCCGCCCCCTCTCAGCCTGCTATAGTGATGTGAGGCTGATTGCGTCATAAAGGGGCGGGGCTACCGGGATGCGCGATTTAGCCCCGCCCCTTTATGACGAGATCAGCCTCACATCACTATAGCAGGCTGAGAGGGGGCGGGCATAAGGCAGGGGGAGAGCAGGCATGACGAACACAGCTCACAAGTGCCAGCACACACAGGGAGACGCCCTCATGTAAGTGTATACAATCATTATCTCATGTCTACTGCATGGTTCCCTTTACTATGCAGATTACCGCAACCGCGCCGCAACCGCGCCGCGAGTGCGGCACAAGTGCGGCAGCTATGCGGCAAGTGCGGCAAGTGCGGCAGATGCGGTTTTTTTACCGCATCTGCCGCGAACGCGGGTAAGCCCACTTTTAGCAACAAAAACCAGACCTAAACAGACCGCCAGGGAGGCTACGGAGAATAGCTAGTCCCCCAGTCCCCCACTTAATCAGCCGTCATTTAAATGCCCGATTACACAGGCAGACCAAAACAAACAATGCGGGTGATCAGCAGCCTGTTTACGTCCCGGCAAGATAATTGTGAAAAGAGCATTTTAAAAAACACATTCACGATCATCTTGCCGTGTAAATGCACCTTTGGGCTCCGTTCACATCTCCATTAATCTTCTCCATTTGTCTGTTCCGTTTAGACTGAAAATGATCAGAAACAGAAGTAGCATGAAAGTTTGAAACGGAAAAGCACAGGATCCTAATTCTGTCTGTCTGTTCCATTTGTCTGTTCTACTAAACAGAACTGACAAAGTGAAATGAAAAAGAAGATGTGAACTGAGCCTATGGGGCTAATGTGCCACGTGTTAGATGCAGCTGCAGTGGCAGTTTTAGTATAAATTATCATAAGTTGCACAATCTTTTCTTCATGTGATGGGTTCTTTATATACAGTATAGTTCATGGATTTAAGAGACAATCAAACATTTTATTTTAAACTTCAAGTAAGGCCGGGGTCACACGACTGTGTGCCTCCTGCAAGTTCAATCAATGCAAGAAAATCTCGCATTGCACTCAGTCCAATGTTGAACAATGATGCAGCTCGAGTTCTCCCTAAGCCCTAATTGGACTGAGACAAAAAATACAGCATCCTGCAACCAGAGAAGTCTATGGGTGCAAGTGAAATTCACACTCGGATGTCATCAGATACAGTGCGATATATGCTGAGACTGACAATGGAGAAGATAGAGAGATTAATCTCTCGCTCTTCTCCGCAGCTGTGATCTAATTGCAGGATCAGAGCACGAGCAGCAAACAATCGCAGCAGAGACTGAGCTGAGGGTCATTAACATATCGCATTCAATGCCTAAGGCTGGGTCACACTTGTATGTAACTCACGCGAGCTTTGCATCTTATCATGCAGCATGACCTGCCGCATTCCTGATAGGGGCGTGCAGCTGCATAGAAATACATGCAGCTGACACACTCCTGTCCAGAGAGTAGCCGACCATAAGCGTCCCCTTAGGGCAAAGACATACTTATGCAAAATGCATGCATATCGCATGAATCACCCAACCCGGTTACCGGCTCCCTGAACAGGAGTATGGAGCTGCTTGTGTTTCTATGCAGCTCCACGCTCTTGTTCAGGGAGGCAAGTATTGAGTGACTCATGTGAGATGCATGCGAGATACTTGCATGCAGCTGGCATACTGTGTCTGTGCCCTAACTCCCTGTGACTTGAACATCATTGTATTCTGGCCGCTTGGGCACCAATGGCAAAAAAGAAGGTTGAAAATTCTCTCTGTAAGTTTGCTACATGTTCACGTGTTCTTTTAGTTCATTTTTTACAGGTGGAAAAGAATTTGCACTTAACAGCACCAGCAAAAGAGGTGAGATTTTTTTATTTTTTGAGCACTGCACTTTTAAAAATCTGCAGCATGTCAATTCTTTCAATGTTTTTGTGAATGTTTTTACCTATTGAAGGCAATGAGAAGCTGAGAAATGCAGAAAAACATTTGTGCTGCATGTTTTGCAGCGTGTTTGGGACTGTAGACAAAACACACATGTAATCTGCCTGAAAAACATTGGGAAAAAAAGCCAAAAAAAGTTGTAAAAAAATAAAATGCAGCTATTTTTTGCATTTTATAAGCAGCGTTCCTACTACCAAGAGTGATGATTTTGAGTGCAGGAAAAACTACCACATGTGAACATAATCTTGTACAAGTACATGTTTGATTCTTACTACAGCAGAATCTGCTGCAAAAACTCAAGTGTTGGCACAAAAAATTCTACAAAAAATATGCACATTATTTTTTTTTTATATGTTTCTACTTGTGTTATTTTCCTTTTTATTTGAATGGGTGAAAAACACTGAAAAAAATTATGAAAGAATTGACATGCTCCGATTTGAAAAAATACTTTGATGGTTCAAATCTGTAAGGAAAAAATAAGCAGCATGTGGCTGAGATTTTAGAAATCCCATCCTCTTTATTGGTACTGTAAAACATTTTTTTTCCAAGGAAAAAAATAAGAATATTGAAAAACAAGTAGTGAAGTATGGGTGAATCACATCACAGAAGAAGGAAGTACCATGTTTTGTGAATTATAAGAGGCACCATATTATAAAACACACTTGAAATTTAGAGGAGGAAAAAAAATAATTTTTTGTGTTAAAGTGGGGGTCTGCCTTAGGCTAAGGCCACACTTGCAGATTTTACATGCTTTTTTGGAGACCTGCGTTTTTAAAAACGCATGTAAAAATGCACCCATAGGCCCCCATGCAAAAACTGCATGCCTTAATAGCAAAAACACATGCCTAAAGTGCCATGCGTTTTTGGCATGCGTTTTTGCACTTATGTGAGGAGCTGCCTTCAAAAACGCATGCAAAAACGCATGGTACCTTAGTACCATTTAGTACCATGCAAAAACGCATGCGTTTCCCATAGGGGCCCATGTTAAAAAACGCATGCATTTTCTAAACAACGCATGCGTTTTTAAAACAGCACCAAAAAATGGTGCATGCACTTTTTTTGGGTGATGATTCAAAAACACATGGAAAAACACATGGTTATGCACCTAAAAAAAAGCATGCAGGAATGAAAAAAGCATGCAGAAACGCATGCTTATTTTTAAGGCACTTAAAAAACTCATGCCAAGTGTGAACCTAGCCTTATTTATAATCCTGGAGTCTGTCTTATAGTCAAGTATAGCTTACTGGGGGTGAATCGATGGCGGTGGAGCGGGACTACTTTTTTGATAGCACTTGCTACAAACTGGAAAAAAGAAAAAATATTTATTATAAACAGAGAGCTTTTTGTGTGATTCCTGTGCGGACTTTTTGCACTGATTTTTTGCAGATTTTCTGGTGGTGGATGAATGCGGTTATTAATCGCATTCATCAGTGTTGGACTACTCATTATTGTTTGGTGAATGTATTTCTCCTGTTCGCAGGAAAGGGAAGTGACCCACCCTTCCCCTATGAGTAGTCCACACATAAGCTGTTTCACAGGTAAAAAGCCCACAGAGTGGAGTCCTGGCTAGAGCCTGGATTGAGGTATGTTCACACAATCAGGTTTTAAATGCACACATCAGCTAGGGACTGTCTCGCTAGGGCAACCGTGACGAGGTAAGACAGCTTACGTATATTTTTTGCAAAAAACGTACAGACCAATAGCCCTGTTTTTGATACTTTTTTGATAGCACTTGCTACAAACTGGAAAAAAGAAAAAATATTTATTATAAACAGAGAGCTTTTTGTGTGATTCCTGTGCGGACTTTTTGCACTGATTTTTTGCAGATTTTCTGGTGGTGGATGAATGCGGTTATTAATCGCATTCATCAGTGTTGGACTACTCATTATTGTTTGGTGAACTTATGTGAGGAGCTGCCTTCAAAAACGCATGCAAAAACGCATGGTACCTTAGTACCATTTAGTACCATGCAAAAACGCATGCGTTTCCCATAGGGGCCCATGTTAAAAAACGCATGCATTTTCTAAACAACGCATGCGTTTTTAAAACAGCACCAAAAAATGGTGCATGCACTTTTTTTGGGTGCTGATTCAAAAACACATGGAAAAACACATGGTTAGGCACCTAAAAAAAAGCATGCAGGAATGAAAAAAGCATGCAGAAACGCATGCTTATTTTTAAGGCACTTAAAAAACTCATGCCAAGTGTGAACCTAGCCTTATTTATACCCCTGGAGTCTGTCTTATAGTCAAGTATAGCTTACTGGGGGTGACGCGATGGCGGTGGAGCGGGACTACAAAAGGCAGGTTCGTGGACACAGGAAGTTGTCTGCGGCACCATTTGGGCCATGCTCTGGGCCCTGGGCTTGGAGAATGTAGTAGACACAATGGACTCTAGTAAAATGGCTTCGGAAGCGGTGTGTGCGCAGATCTCAATCTGCGCGCATGCCACCTTTACAGCCATTTTCCTGAAGTCCATTGCGTCAGAGGCAGCGGATGTGCAGATTGAGATCTCAACTCTCTGAGATCTCAATTTAGGCACATGCCGCCTCCTGCAGCTACTTTGCTGAAGTCCACTGCCTCCTTCCACACCAGGGCCTGTAGCATTGCCCCACTGGTGCCGTCGTTGGCTTCCTCAAGTGGCAACCCTGCCTCCTGTGACTCCACTCCACAGTCACAGTGACCCATCTCCGGTAATTGATATCTGGGTTGTAATATGCCAAACAAAAAGATTTGGAACCGCAATAAAAACACTGAACAACTTCTAGCGTTAGATTTTCCTCTGCAAGGTGAACAGTAGTGATGAGCGAACTTTCCCCGAATATGCTCGCCAATTTCAAATTCAGCACTAACATTGCAGATTCGGCTTGTGATTCAGAAACCCAAGCTTTTTGAAAAAAAAATAAAAAAAATTGTTGAACGTGGCTTTAAACCGGGAAAGAAGTTGAAAATTTAACCCTGGCCGATTTTCCATTTTCCGATTTTCCATCCCCTTCTTCCAAGAGCCATAACGTTTTTATTTTTCTGTCAATATAGACATGAGGGCTAGTTTTTGTACTATTGAATGACATCATTTATTTTACCATATAGTGTATAAGAAAATGGGAAAAAATTCAAAGTGCATTGAAATTGCAAAAAAATGTTCAATTCTTTGTTTTTTATTTATCATTTTCATTATATGGTAAAACTGAAGGCCACTTTACACACACAGATATCTGTGACCAACTTCTGAACAGATCTCTGGTTGCAGTAAAATCATGGACACATTGTTCCATTTTGTGGCTGTGTACAAATGGAACAATGTGTCCATGATTTCACTGCAACCAGAGATCTGTTCAGATGTTGGTCACAGATATCTGTGTGTGTAAAGTGGCCTTGACATGTCGGTATGATGCTTTAGGTCGTTATGAATTTGTAGATACTAAATGTGTACTTTTACTTTTATCTAAGTGGTGAAAAAATGCAGAAGTGATTGTTTGTGTCTGACTCCGGGCACTGGAAGAGACGGGCTCCTAGGCAAAGCAAGCAGGTGTCACTGCGAAGCTCAGCGAGTCAGCTCCATCTTAGCAGTGCAGCACAATGCAGCTAGTCCGTGAGCTACACTCTGCTTCAGTTGTTGTGCTGTTTGCTACCATGTGCCTCCAGTACACAGTTTGGCGATGGATCCCCCACAAGACATGCGGCATCTGGGGGAGGTCATCTTCCTCACCACCCCAGGGGCAGAGGGTGCTTCAGGTGCACTAGTACCAGAGCGGGCTTGCTAAGGACATGGACACATATGTCCACACTCTACCAACATTGGGCCTCATCTGCAGCGAGGTGCGGATACAGTGCTGGGCTCTGATCAAAGAGGAGGACCTGAGCTCACAGTCAAGAGGTGACCCTTTCCCTATGCTATCCGGAACCGGGAGCACCAGATGTCAGACTGCAGAGGATCTTGCAGCATGCCTGGCTGTATTCAACCTGCAGCTAGTGCCACAGCTACTGGAAGACAAATTCCATCAGATCCAGGAACATGAGGAAAATGAGGAGGAGGACAAGGAATAGGAGGAGATAGAAGGAGCAGAAGGCCCGGTTTCCCAGCCATATATACCACCCCGCCAGAGGCTTTCAATTGAGAGAATACCTCTAAACAACTATCTGGCATGGCATGAAGCACCATGTCCTGTCTCCTTTATTGAGGAGATTTGATTTGCGGATAACATCACCCAGGAGTGGTTGCATGGGTCTAAGGCCAATCACTTCCATGACCAGTGTACCCAAGGCAAGGTGGTGGCAGTTTTTCAACAGAAGAAGTTTGTCTTCTTAGCGGAACAAGATACTCGACAGCAGTGCTACATCAACCAGTCCACCTTACTGCATGACCATCTTCCCAAAAGACCACGTATCATCTTTCAAAGTAAAAAATAGGGGGGGGAACAAGAGGCGCAATAGTGCCCTATCACTAGTGACACTAATGTATGTGGTGGGTATGAATTCACTCACCTAGCACAGTTGTGAGACCCACAACTGGTGTAAAAGCATTTAGCATTAAATGCAGCTGCTGCAGGACTTCCACCTTCCACATGCACGTGGGAACCATCCAGAAGTTACTTCAGGGGAAATGGTGTATCAGTGTCCGTGCTGCTGAAATCCCAAGAAAACGATCCGGAAACCATACATAACCTACATATGGTTTCCGGATCGTTTTCTTGGGATTTCAGCAGCGCGGACACTGATACACCATTTCCCCTGAAGTAACTTCACGTATCATCTTTGTCAGGGAGAAGGTAACCTTCATGAAGATGATGGACAGCAAAGGGTGGTTTGCGGTTTCCGTAAGTCGGGTTGCCACCACCAACGACTTTGAGAAGTGTCAGGAGGTGGCCAACCAGGAGAGAATGTATCATCAAGCTTCTCTTGATTAGCCAGCCAGCTGCACCCAAATCCACAGGGCCTATCAGTGTTCAACAGGTTGCTCCTGTCTTTCCTGTAGGGGGTAGTCATCCCCTAGTTCCTCCATTGTCTTCTCCAGTGGTGGCCATGATGAAGTGTGCTGGGAGGCAGGTGGTGGTGGAGAGTGCTCCTACAGGAGCAGCCGCTGTGACCCCCAGGCTGTCCAGAAGCGGACCACCATGACCAACAGCGACCTTCAGCCCAGGCAGCACTGAGAAAGCTGGCAGATAGCATTAACAACAAGTACAGTAGACTTTCCTAAAACAAAAGGCATCTTGTTTATTCAATGACCCATCCCTTAGTTGGCATTTTGTTCAGAGAAGGACTTGTTTGAGCTGTGTTTCCTTGACCGAGGCCTGTTTTTTGTTAATGTTATATTTCCCCTTCCCTTGTTTTGCACCGCTTACACCATCCCTGGTAGATTAGTGGGCATGCGTGTGTTAAAGACGACATCATATGCACTATATGGCTTCCTCCATATTGTATCTAAAGAAGCCATATTTGATTAGTTTATCATGTCTATTCTGACTTATTAGCTCTGTAACAGTTTGTTCAGTGAAGATGAGCACAACTCAGCTTGCCTTTGTCCTTGTTTTTCAGATAAGACCACCAAGCCATATGTAAGCCAGAGTGTACCGTTCTTATCTTCTGTAACTCTCTTTAAGGTCACTAATTAATCATCTCAAAACTGTCTATAATGCATATTCATCATATCTGTCATTGTATATAAGCTCTTACAAACAATAAACGTTCAGCTATTCTTTTGAAGACCAAGTCTGTGTCATCAATTGAGTTATAGCCATTACCTGTGTAGAGCTCTTTATCAAATCAATCTACTCTGGTTAGATGTAATTTATTGCATCTCTGACAAATGGAGGCCCCGCGTGATGATTATCTGTTATGTATATTTTTTCCCTTTTATATTTACCTTGGACTGGACACAAAGGTTATCCGTTTCCTGCTGAACACCATTCAGAACCGCGGTAAGTTTGAGCCATTGTCTCAAGGTACTGTCTTCTCCAGGAGGGGGTAGCAAGAGCCAGTCTTTGGGGAATTAGAAATGGGAAACTCAGATGGACTGATTTGATTATTTGTTATTTGTTCTTAATCTTGTCCTGTGTTGTCTTGTCTTGTCCCGTCTCTTCTTTGCTTATCTGAATTGTCATACTTCACAGTATTGTTGTATTTGTCTGTATGCGTCAATTGTTGATTATGCAAAACTACTCTTTTCTAAACCGCTCATATATTCTCTCTTTACAGTACTACTTTGCTTTTTTTGAGTCAATAAATTTTTATTAAGCAAGTTTCGAAAATGACAAAGAATTACATAAAGGCTACAACCTAAGCAGTCAACATCAAAATATAAGAGATCAAAGCTCATCCAAAGCTAAAGGTGGGGGAGGAAGCAAGAGGGGGGGGGGGGGAGGGAAGGGAGGGTAGGGCAGTATTGCTCTCATTAGGTTCAATGAGTGTAATAGATACCATGTCCCCTAAGGGGGATTACATTAAAATGCATAATACAAGAAATCCCACATTCTCGTCAAGACATGGAGACGTTTCAAGACTATGAGGAGCAGTAACAGGTATCTCAGATAAAGTTATTATAAATCATCTCAAACGGCACTGTTATAAAGCCTCTCAGACAACAATATCATTACAGCATCATTATTATAAAGGTACAGGTGTGGCCATAGGGTGGGAGGCCCAGATCTGCCAAGCCACTGAGGCCTGTTTTCTATCCGGGAGGCTTAACGCCAAATAATATTCCTGGGCAAAGATATAGTTAATTCTGGATGTGACCTCTGCCAGATTAGGGGGGGTCTCCTCCCTCCAGCGAGCAGCCCAAGGACAATCTAGCCGCTGTCAAAATGTAAACCAAAGTTTTGTGAAACATGGGAGAAAAGTCATCCAGGCCTATGTTGAGGATCGCTAATTGTGGAGTGAGGGGGATAGACAAGCCTGTGACCAATTTTATCAAACAGGCTATCAAATGCCAAAAAGGAGCTATCTTAGGACACGACCACCACATATGTGGAAGGTCCCCTCTTTTGCCACAAAGTCTCCCACACAGTGGAGAGACTCGACCACCAAAATAAGCCAGTCTCGCTGGAGTGTAGTACCACCGTAGGTGTATCTTCTTAATTATTTCAAGGTGATTAATGCATCTAGTTGAGCGAGACATATGTCGAATTGCTCTTTCCCAATCCTCCGGACATGAGGAAAATTGTAAATCCTCCTCCCACCTGTTCATATATGCTAATTTCTGAGGACCACTCAACAACAGGATCGCTGAGTAAATTATAGAAATACCTTTAGTTTTTTCTGGGTCCGACAGCAGAAATCCCTGAAATGCAGAGGGGGAGAGCCTCCCCACCCCCATCCATGGGGGTCTGATAACAAGAAATATCTAACCTGTAAGCATTGCAGGAATATCTGCTCCAGAGCCGGATGTTGAGCCAGTAAGGCTTCATGACCAATTAGGTCATCTCCAACCATCAAGTTTGAGACTGCATGTATCCCTGCTGCATTCCATTTAGGCACATCTAATGATGGGATGTGAAAACTTTAACGCCTCACTGGGGATCAAAGATAAGGGTAAAGAGGTCCAGTCCCAGGGGAGTGTACGCCAAATCAGCAACATGGAACGGGTCGTGGCCAGTTTAAAGTCTCGCCTTAGAGGTCTTAACGATTCCGCTGCCAGAAAGTTTCGCAAGCCAGACTCTCCGCCCCCAACAAAATAGCCTTCTATCTGGGTCCAACCCAAGTTACCGTGTGAGTTCCAATACGCCTTTGTCTCCTCCAAAATCACAGCTCGGTGGTAGGCCCCCAAGTCCGGGACCCCCATCCCTCCTCTCTCATGTGCAATGACATTACCGCTCTGGAGATCCTAGGTTTCATTTTTGCCCAGATATATTTGTTAACTAAATTTTGAAGTTTTTGAATAAGTTTGTCCGGGATGGCAAGAGGCATACATCTGAAGCAGTAGATTATTTTGGGTAAAAGTAGCATTTTAAACGCTTGTACCCTGGCCATCCAGGACAAGGACTGCAGAGGGTGATTATCTAAGCTGGTCAGCAAGGTCTTCCTAAGAGACTCCATATTAGTTGCCACAATCGAGGAGGAGGAGCACAGGGTTATACCCAGATACGGGAACCACCACTAAAAGGGGAACAAAGACACAAGTCGTGCCTGCTGTCCAGGCGGAACCCCCACCGGGAGTACGACAGATTTTGTGGCGTTGAGTTTGTGAAGGGACACCCGGGAAAAGAGAGTAAGATTAGCCATTATTGCGGGAATAATTTTCTAATTTTGTGCAGGAGATTATAATGTCATCCGCGTATAATCCGATCTTATGACAGACTCCACCAACCTCAATACCCGAAATCAGAGGGTCAGCCCGGACCAAGGCGGCCAGAGGCTCCACCACCAGGGCGAAGATCACAGGCGAGAGTGGACAGCCCTGCCTTGTGCCATTCGTGATGTGGAACCTTCTAGACTGGAATCCCGAGGCAAGAACCCTGGCGCTGGGGGAGAAGTATAGGCTGAGGATGGCCGACAAAATCGGCCCCCTAAAGCCAAACTTCCCAAGAACTGCCCGAAGGTATCCCCAGTGCACCCTATCAAACCTTTTTCAGCATCAAGAGACAGCAGTGCACTGGGGACCCCCCTAGCCTCCGCAACACCAATCAGGTCCAACATCCTCCGAGTCCCATCCTTAGCCTGCCTACCAGCCAAAAATCCCACCTGGTCCGGGCCGACCAACGATGGCAGGACGTGGGAAACCCGTGTGGCCAACAATTTTGAGAAAATTTTTAGGTCGCAATTTAAGAGCGAGATTGGCCTGTAACTACCCAGGGAGTCTAGAGCTTTACCTGGTTTGGGTATAATTGTAATCGTCGCTTCCAAGGAAGCAGGAGAAATCGTTGCCTATATTTGCCAGCGACGAAAAGCTCGTAGGAGATAAGGGGCTAGATTAGAGGCGAAGGTCTTGTAATATGAGTTTGGAAACCCATTCGGACCCGGTGCTGATAAGGACTTAGTAGAATTAATAATTTTAATGATTTCAGCTTCTGTGACGGGCGCGTTTAATATCGTGAGTTGTTCTTCCGATAGTGACGGGAGGTTTAATGAGGCAAGGAAGTTATCTATTTCCCCTATGTTTGGTTGATGGTGTTTTGGCAGTCTTTCAAGTTATATAGCGATTCGTAAAATTGTCCCAAAATCTCAACTATCTCTGTGGGGTTTCGTACTATTTTCCCATCTGACGCTTTCATGGACTCTATCATGGTCAATGCAGCTCTCTTGTTTATTCTTCGTGCCAGGAGTGGACCTGCTTTGTCACCTGCAGCATAGAAGGATGTTTTGACACGTCTAAGATTCTTTTCATAGTTTTGAAGCATAAGAGCTCTCAACTGGTTTCGAATTAGTAGGATTTGGGAGGCATGTTTGTGGGCGGAATCAGACTTGTTCAGCTCCTCAAGGCAACTTAGGTCCGAAATCAGATTGGCCCTCAGCCGGTCTCGGCTTTTCTTTAGTTGAGAGACCTTCTGAATAAGCACGCCTCTCATGACTGCTTTATGTGATTCCCACAGAGTCCCATCTGATACGTCGCCCGTGTCGTTTAGGGCGAAGAAGTCCGATATGTTTTGCCTCAAAGTTTTGGTAATTGACTGGTCAGACAGGAGATTCACATTCAATCTCCACGTGCGAGTAGGGTTGTGTCTGTGCCCAGAGCCACCTCCAACGACACCGGCGCATGATCTGACCAGGTGATCAGACCTACTTCCGCACAGACACAGGCATCCAGTGTGCCTCCATCAACCAGGAAGAGGTCTATCCTTGAATACATTCTGTGTCTGTGGGAATAGAAGGAGAAATCTCTCTCTGATGCGTGCATGTAGCGCCAGATGTCGTGGAGGTGGAATTCCCGACACAAAGGGCCCAAGGTCTTACCCCTCCTCGGGCTAGGGGACGACACATCTAGATCTCGGTCAGGTACCACATTAAGATCCCCACAAAGGACTACTCGCCCATTTGACTCTCCCTGTAACAATTCAAACAGAGATCTTAAAAATTTAATCTGGCCTTCATTAGGCGCATAGGCATTGATCACGGTAAGGGTCTCACCACCAATTAGGCATGTCAGAATAATATAGCGTCCTGCAGGGTCCTGCTTAACCTTGACCAGCTGAAACTGTATAGAGTTGCTCACCATAATTACCACTCCCGCCTTTTTACTGACTGGATGATTGGCAAAGAAAAGATGAGGAAATGCTTTATGGCGTAGCCTAACATTGTCCGGTTCTAAAAGATGAGATTCCTGCACACAAAAAATGTCTGCTTTCGATTTAAGGGCCTCTCTCCACAAGTATGAACGCTTTATCGGGGAATTTAACCCTTTTATGTTAAGTGAGACTATCTACTACTTTGCTTTTAAGATCTTGCCAGAACTAATTAGAGAACTACTACTCCCATTCTCTTCATACTGCTGAGGTCTGAACAAGCTTCGCTCCACTTCTCCCTCCCTTCTTCCCTCCCTCCCTTCGTTTTCTTCATACGTCACACCTCCTCCCTTTCTCCGTACAGTATTAACCGTACTGCCATCTTTGTTAGACTTACTGTTAAAGCAAAGTCCAGATCCACAGGTTTACAAACAGAACTCCTAATTGGAATATATGTGAGTATATAGAGAACAGACAAAATATATTGGTTTACATTGTACTAGAATCACTGCTTTTGTTTTTCCTTTAAAAAGATTGTTTATAATAGAGCGGAGTCAATGGAATTCAGGAATGTTTGTGTGAAAGTTTTAATCACAGCAGCAGGGAAAAGGAGGGGGGATTGGGCTGGCAGCTACTAATTATTATAGGTTATTGAGTCAGACTTCTGAAACTGGATAGAGTTTAAGAATATAATGTTAATTGTAATGTTTGCATTGTGATTGGGCAACCACCGGCAAATGTCTAAATAATATCATGCCCTAAATGTCTTTGTTTGAGGAGAGATGCAAAGTGGGGAAGAATCACAAAACTAAAAGTCATTTTACTTGGTTATTGCATCTCTGCCCAATCAAAGCACATTGTAGATTTGGATTAATGTTAACTGTGTCTTCTAAGGGTTTGAGACTTTCTAAAATTGTTGACAATTGTTATAGTCAAGTGTACACTGGGTTTGGACCTCTGGAGCATTATTGAAACACAGAGTAATCTGGTGTCCTAGGAAAACACCATTCAGGTGTTTTCTGGATAACAGAAGACCAGAGACCCCAATCCCAGTCTGCAAGACTTTTTGTTCTCCTCATGAAATTCCAGCTATAACATGGGTAATGTGTCAGGTAGAAGAATATAATGTGAATTGTTTGATGTGCCACAGTGATGTTGTGTTCTTGTATAAAGTTGATTCAGAAAAAGTGTAAAGTATAGGTGCATAAAGGTAATACATAATTACAGATATACAAAGGAAGGGGTGGATTCAGGAATAGAGGTGTCTGCTACAGATAATTCTGATATTCATGACAATTGTTTTTTTGGGATTGCATTGTATGTTTTTTCCCGTAGATCATTATTATATAATTATTCATCATTGTATGTTTTATTTTTTTCCACTTGCTTAGTCAGGTTTTCTCCGCAATTAGAATAATCAGGAAATTGAGTTTGCATTGACTGCCCAGGAGAGAGAGGTCCAGCTTGGGGAAACCAGGTTGATGGTTTTTTTTTGTTTTTGTTTTTTTTTTTGTTTGAGGCAGGGTGAAGAAGTTCAGCTTGGGAAACCAGGTTGATGGTTTGTTTTTTCTGGGTTTCTTTATTGACAAGCTGGGGGTAGGGTGAACTGATGAAGGTCTAGCTTGGGGTGCCAGGATACTGTAGACAGGGTTAGCGACCTTTGACAGTTACTGGGGAAATCAGGTTGCTGGTTTGGATGACAAGCTAGATGAACTAGCAGAAAGTTGCTAGTTCAGAGAGAGGTAGTGGGATGCTGAAGATGGGCTTAGCGACTCATGACAGCTGCTATAGAAACTCACCAAGGCTCTTACTGGATCAAGATGGATCCCAGGATCAGTGGGAGCAGAGAAGCAAGGCAGTTAATGACGCAGCAATAATGTTAGGAAAAAAAAAAGAAGCGGGAAATGCCTAGATGGGTAAATTCAAGAAAATGATGGGAGTGCTGGTGTGTCACGGTCCGCGCTGCTGTGGTGTGGATAAACTCACCAGAGAGCCAAAAGTATTTTCATCTTTTATTCCTCCTCTCTCCTACGCGTTTCAGCGCCACACCCGGCGCCTTCCTCAGGGATATCAAGGCGCCGGGTGTGGCGCTGAAACGCGTAGGAGAGAGGAGGAATAAAAGATGAAAATACTTTTCGCTTTTTGGTGAGTTTATCCACACCACAGCAGCGCGGACCGTGACACACCAGCACTCCCATCATTTTCTTGGATTCAAACCACTATCCAGTGGTCGGTGGAGGTCCTGCAGCAGCTGGAACATAGTTTCCAAAAACGCCTTCAAACCAGTTGTGGGGTTCACAACTGGACCAGGTGAGCAGCTTCATAGTACCACCATACATAAGTGTCACTAGTGATAGGGCACTATTGCGCCTCTTGTCCCCCTCCCTATTTTCTTTTATAGATGGGTAAATTGGGTTGTTTTAATATGGCCTGTTGAAGGCGATTCATACGTGTGAATGACCAGTGGATCCAGAGGCACAGATACAGGTACCAGGTATCAGGTAAAGTCCTGGATCTGGGCTTCTGAACGCCACAATCCCCTTATAGATTATAGATAATGGTAACAATTAATCTGGATATAGATAGACCAAAATAAAGCAGCTCTGCTATCACCTGTACCTACATACTTCTTTCCTTGCACCCAGAAAATGAACAAATACAGTTGATCATGCACACCAGACAGACCAGCTTGTTTACAGGTAACACTGTCTCTGTTGGGGTTTTGTTTGAGGAGAGATGCAAAGTGGGGAAGAATCACAGACTGAAGTCATTTTGACTTGATTATTGCATCTCTACTCGGTCAAAACACATCACAGCTGACAAAAAGAAAGCAATCAGTAAAGCAAAACAACCTACCACTGAAAGAGTATTAAGAACCTTCTTAGGGCTGGTGGGTTACTGCAGGGAGTGGATTTCTTCAGCATCAAAGAAAATGCAGCCACTATATTATGTGTTGGCAGAATGCAACAAGAACAAACCCTATGAAATTAGACCAGAAGCAAAAGAGGGGTTTGACATGCTGAAGAATGACATTCTCTCTGCCCCAGCGCTAGGAATTCCAAATGTATTGGTTTAATGTTATGAATTAGAGGGATATGCAAAAGGAGTATTGACACAGAAACATTTATTACCTGATACTAATGATAACTTGATAAATCAAATTGAACACAATAGTTTTGAACTAATAAACATTGAAACACAGCCATTGGCAAATGTATAAGAGACCTCGATCCACATTACAGGCTGAACTAAAGGCTCTGACAGAGGCTTGTATTATGGTGGAGGGGCTTGGGGAGCATATTCTTGTTGATAACCGTTAAGCTTTTGGTATTTGCCATGATTACGGCCTTGTATGGAAAAGCAGTTAGCTTGTGGAATCTTCAGGGAAACCCATTAAGAACGCAGACTCAGTGGCTCAACTCCTTAGAGTAACAGGTTGCTATAGTTAAAGTGCAAGCTCACTCAAAGGAGCGCACCAAGGAGGCCGAAGGAAATGACCATGCTGACAGGGCAGCTAAAGCTGCAGCCCTTCTCCCTCTCCCGATAGGGATGTACACTATGTGTGTCTCTGGGAGGGTGGACGCTGAACTCCTAGGGTGCCTGCAAGCACAGGTCTCTAAACGGAAGAAAGAAGAATGGAAACATGAAGATGCCTGAGAAGAGGATCCAATAGAAACATCACTAGGTAGCACCTGGGTTCCACTATGCTGCTGCTAAGTATATACGGTGTGAGGTCTGTGCATGCCATAAGGTGGGAATAGCGGTTGAGACAGAGATGTGCGCTAAAGCTACTCTACCCATTTCAGCCACTGCAGATTTACTTTGTTCAGCATCCAAAGGTAGGCACCTATGAGTATGTATTGGTCTGCATAGACCTATTCTCTGAATAGCCAGAAGCATGGCCTACTGCCAAGGCCACTGCCCGAACTGTTGAAAGAAATTATTATTCATTGTATTCTGTAGGGGTAACGCCAAACAAAATACTGGGTTATGTCCATATGAGATACTATTTGGGGAACCATCAAAGACAGGATTGTATTTTCCTTAGCAGTTACAGACATTACACTCTGATATGACAGCATATGTAGGAGCTTTAATTATAATAATAATAATTTTATTCATCTATATGGCGCTATTAATTACATACAGTATATCAGTACAAACAGCTTTACAAAATGTATTACACTAAACTCACAAATGTGTTTTCAGTTCCAATCTAGATCTATCCTCCTTGGAAGGTACACACTCCCTAAAACCTGGTCACAGTCCGTGAGGAAAGCTTGCAACCCAGATTTGAAGGTCCATAAGTATCTGGATCCATGCATCCCGCTGCAAGAAGATTCACAGAGACTAAAGAGATAACCTTAGGGGAGTATTGTTCATTACTCTTGTTTTTCTTCAATACTTTCCTTTCCAGAACAGCAGAAGGTGAACTTAAGCAGTGGGAAAGAGGAGGGTTGCAGCAGAAAAAGGTAGCCAAGCAGGGAAACTCACAATGGGATGAGGATCCACAACAATAGGCAGGAAGCAAATGAAGGTTGATTTAGGAAAGTCGATAGAAAGTTCGAGATGGGTTTTGAAAAATAATGGGAACTGATTACGAGCTGATCAGTTCACTTGGCAGGCGTTGATAGAGGAGTGGGGAAGGATAAAAAAGTATATGAAAAGGTGTGAAGGTAACATATGAAAGAGACAAGAAAGTGTTGTTGGATCTTACAGGTTTGTTATTCTCCAGGTTGAATAATCTCTTTATGGGTGTAGGTGGATGGTTATCTGGGATAATTCATTTTGTAATCCAGGGAGCATCTATAATACTGGTTATTGCTGTACTGGTAAAGTTGCTTGTGGTGCTTGTCAAGAAAATTCTAAGAACTAACTGCAAATGTTTTTCAGGTAAATACAAAATGACAAAGAATAAAGATACAGATACTGAAGCACTGGGTACTCAAGTGCTCCTGACTTACGTTACTACCCCAGGACGCAAGAGTGTGGTGTGCAACAGAAAGACTTTGGTGGAACTTTCAAACTGCACTTATGGAAATCCTCTGGATTCATCTCCACCACCAATGATACAAGAAAATGAGAACTACAACATTGTGTGAAACATTCAATAATGGACTTATGACAACTCACAGTCTAAAATATATCATATGTTTTATTCCACTGTTTTTTTCCATAAATTCATAGACCCCTCAAATTACTCAATATACTAATCTTTAGGTTAGGGGGTGTTGAGAGATGGAATAGGCCGGCTAACAGGGTCTTCCTGAATGATCGCGCTCCATATTATGTGTAGGAAGTAGCCTTGCGTATTGTGTAGTAGGGCGGGCTCTGCGGACCTAGGGGTAGGCAGAGATAGGTCATGAATAGAAATGATAAAAAGAGGGGACTGTTAAAGACGACATCATATGCACTATATGGCTTCCTCCATATTGTATCTAAAGAAGCCATATTTGATTAGTTTATCATGTCTATTCTGACTTATTAGCTCTGTAACAGTTTGTTCAGTGAAGATGAGCACAACTCAGCACATTCTTGCCTTTGTCCTTGTTTTTCAGATAAGACCACCAAGCCATATGTAAGCCAGAGTGTACCGTTCTTATCTTCTGTAACTCTCTTAAAGGTCACTAATTAATCATCTCAAAACTGTCTATAATGCATATTCATCATATCTGTCATTGTATATAAGCTCTTACAAACAATAAACGTTCAGCTATTCTTTTGAAGACCAAGTCTGTGTCATCAATTGAGTTATAGCAATTACCAGGTATACCTGTGTAGAGCTCTTTATCAAATCAGTCTACTCTGGTTAGATGTAATTTATTGCATCTCTGACACATGCAACTTTTGGGTTTCAACTCAAATCCCTTAATAGACTCTGCCCTGCATTGACTTACCACGATTTTAAGAGTGTGCTGATCTCTGTGGGACTTTCTATACAGTACAGACCAAAAGTTTGGACACACCTTTTTAAAGAGTTTTCTTTATTTTCATGATTATGAAAATTGTAGATTCATACTGAAGGCATCAAAACTATGAATTAACACATGTGGAATTATTTTCTTAAAGCGAACCTGTCACCCCCCCCGGGCATCAAAAGCTCTAATAGCCACCTTCTGCAGCACTAAGGCTGCATTCTGAGAAGGTGCCTATAGGCTTTTGATGCCCTTTATAGTATGAAATATTAAGTTAGGTAAATGCTCACTCTTCTGAAGATCGAAGACCGGGAGGCGGGGTTTCACGCTCCTCCGGCCCGCCCCCTCTTGTCAATCATTGTGCGCGCCTGCTGCTGTCTCCCCTCAGTGTGGAAAATGAACGCGCGTCTCCGTTCTCATGCACGGAGCCGCGCATGCGCTGTGCGCCCGTTGTCGACTTCCTGGACACCGGGCGCACAGCGCATGCGCGGCTCCATACAGGAGAATGGAGACGCGCGTTCATTTTCCACACTGAGGGGAGACAGCAGCAGGCGCGCACAATGATTGACAAGAGGGGGCGGGCCGGAGGAGCGTGAAACCCTGCCTCCCGGTCTTCGATCTTCAGAAGAGTGAGCATTTACCTAACTTAATATTTCATACTATAAAGGGCATCAAAAGCCTATAGGCACCTTCTCAGAATGCAGCCTTAGTGCTGCAGAAGGTGGCTATTAGAGCTTTTGATGCCCGGGGGGGGGTGACAGGTTCGCTTTAACAAAAAAGTGTGAAACAACTGAAAATATGTCTTATATTCTAGGTTCTTCAAAGTAGCCACCTTTTGCTTTGATTACTGCTTTGTGAAAGGGCTATTTGACCAAGAAGGAGAGTGATGGGGTGCTATGCCAGATGACCTGGCCTCCACAGTCACCAGAACTGAACCCAATCAAGATGGTTTGGGGTGAGCTGGACCGCAGATTGAATGCAAAAGGGCCAACAAGTGCTAAGCATCTCTAGGAAATCCTTCAGGACTGTTGGAAGACCATTTCCAGTGACTACCTCTTGAAGCTCATCAAGAGAATGCCAAGAGTGTGCAAAGCAGTAATCAAAGCAAAAGGTGGCTACTTTTGAAGAACCTAGAATATAAGACATATTTTCAGTTGATTCACACTTTTTTGTTAAGTATATTATTCCACATGTGTTAATTCATAGTTTTGATGCCTTCAGTGTGAATCTACTATTTTCATAGTCATGAAAATACTGAAAAGTCTTTGAATGAAAAGGTGTGTCAAAACTTTTGGTCTGTACTGTATATTTACACATATATATAAGTATATTCATATATTTGTGTTTGAGAATCAGAGAGACTAGTGAGCAAGCCAAAGGCCTATGGCCTGACGGTCTGAGATATGGAAAAGCAAAAGACTACACACACTCCTGTGGAACAGAGCTGGCCAAGTACAGTCCTCAAGGGCCGCAAACAGTGCATGTTTTCAGGATTTCCTTAGCATAGCACAAGGTGCTAGAATAATCATCTCTGCAGGCGATGAAATTAGAACCTGTGCAATGCTAAGGAAATCCTGAAAACGTTGCACTGTTTGCGGCCCTTGAGGACTGTACTTGGCCTGCTCTGTTCCACAGGAGTGTGAATAGTCTTTTGCTTGTTTTCAGACTTTGACAACTGTAGTGGGCCACCCCTGCCCTAGAAGTCTCTGTGGAAGTAGCCAGAGGGTAAGAGGAATCATCAATCCCTTTCACCACAACTGCGGCACTCCCTGGACCCTCTTAGGCCCTGTGACCATAGTGCATAGTTTGATGCTTTTTTTGACACAGATTTTGAGAATATGCATGAGGTCAGAAGTGCTGTGCCCATGTTGCTTTTTTTCCTTGCACATGTGGTTTAGATTTCTTTTTTCTGCCCCAAAATTTGCACCATATCAGCAAGGGGAAAAAAAAACAAGTTGGCACACCACTTCTGAACTTTCATAGACTTTGCAGGCTTCAGGACAGACATGCAGATTTTGATGCAGATTCCAAAAATATGCTTCAAACGGAGCAGCACACAACTTACAGTGGGCACAGGGCCTAACAACAATTTGGTGGGGTCACGTTTACAGAAAGCATCCCCATGTGCTGTGCGAGCAGGCATGTGTGTGACAAGTGGTGCCATCACAGACCTTACTGCAGTTCAGTCTTGAGGGGGTCACATAGGGGATATCCTACAAGTTGGAACTGCGCTGCACTTCTTGACATCCCCGCTCCTCACACGCGCTGTCTCACGGTACTAGCAGGATATGTTACCTCTCGCGCGATATGGCGGCTCTTATGAGACAGCTAGTGTTATGAGCATTGATGCCACTGCGGTTATCCCAGGTCACACAGCGAGATTCCCTTCTGCGTGATGCCCACTGTGTAACCTGAGACAACCTCAGGGAAGTCATGAGGATGTTTGAGGTTCATGAGCGGGCCCTGAAGCATGGTGACTGTGACAGTGGCACTGAATCTTGGTAAGGAATAGTGTAGGAAGATAATGTCTGTGCCAAAACAGTGAGGCTCCACTGTAAAATGGTTCGAGCTTTGTTTGTCAGCTTTTGGGCCCCTTTGCCAGTGCTTTTCTAGGCCCTTGATTTTGCTTCGCATTGATTTGAATGGGGTTCAAAAGCTCGGCAAACCATTCAGTGAACATATGCCCATTCGGCGAACTGAACCAAACCCGAACTTCAAAAGGTTCGCTCATATCTAGCGGACAGGACCTGTTGAAGCGCCTTGTAGCCGCTAAATGGCTGTTGTCCAAATTGTTAAGACTACTGTTTACTTATTATTATGACCATCATTTGCTCTTGTCTTGATTTCCTATAGCTTTGATTGAAATTTAATAAAAATATTTTCTGCTAATGTGCCCAGCATTCCCCCTGTAAATAAGCATGGATTTTAATGGAATGAAATAAAACAGATACTTTTAAGTCGTACCTGAGTGAGTTCCACATTTTTCTTGTCTTTTTGTAGATTATATCCAGATTGTAAAACGCACCTCAAAAATGTGTTTTATAATCTGCAAAATATGGTAGCTAGCTTCCCCTATTACTTATATATATCTGGCAGTTTTAGACATGCACAAAAAGAATGGCAAGATATGACATTTTTAACAAAAATGTGTACGCGTTATATTTTAAATCAGGAGACACACAACAAGAAATTTTTTTTACACCTCTGGAAATACGTTTTAATTTTACAGGAAGGATAACCAGTCTATTGTAAGCAATTGAGAGAAACTACAGACACTGCACACATTTCATAGACTAAGGAACATTTTAAAAGAAAAGCAAAGCATATATATTATCCAAGTAACTTTATTTGATTTTGTTCCATTGCGGCACCATCTAATATGCACATCTGGTAAAGAGTTCATCATAATAATTATTATGCATGAATGAGTCCAGTAACACACGCATATATTAAATGTAACACTTCTGTTGGTTGACAGATTTACAAGATGGCCGCAGAAAAAAAAACACTTGCTGTAAAACACTGTACAACAAATCAACTATATACTACACAGATAAATCAGAAGACCTGTTATATCATAATGTCGAAATTGAAACTGACGGCAATGCATCTTTATATAAATCTATATCCTGTATATGCAAAGATATACAAACAAGCATATATTCTTCTCACCCCGTTATGTTAAATATGTTAAAAACACAACACTGTATGTTATATCCCAAAGCCACAACCAGTTCTAAAAATTCCAAACTGCAAAATAGCCTGGTACAAAGCTACGAGTTCTAGCCTTCTTTATTATCTTTTACTAAAACATAAATATTCTTTACCATATATTTTCTTCTGACATTCAAAACTGTAAAGTCAATATGGCTGAATTATTATTTAAAAAGCAGATATTTACAAACCATTTCAATACATAAATTATTTGGCATAATTCTCACAATCATACTGCATATGCGCGCCTGCTTTTAAGTGGAATATTTTATTAAAGTTAACAAAATTATGTACAAAAATACTCGAATAATTACTAAAAATGTAATTAGTCACCTGCTAAACAGTTTTCTTGGGAAAATACATAAAAAAAGTGATCATTTTCTTTCAACCAGACTGTTCTTTAAAAGCAAAATACACGCTTTTCCTAAAAATCATCTTCCCAGCAAAAAAAGGGAAATACTATTTTTTTTATTTTTTTTTTTGAAAGGAGGATTTAAAATGCATAACCATTTTTTTTTGTAAATTGTCATAAAAGCATGAGAGCGATGAATTCAATAGTGTAAGGTGCACTGTTCTTGGTGAGAATGTAAAATTTGTGCCAGAACAGGTGGCAGTTTTGTGGGTAGGAACATAAAATACAGTAATACAGCAGAAATATACAATGCCCATAATTCACGGACTAATGATGATGAGACAGCAACAGGCTAGAAAGGCACAACATTACATCTGCACAATAGTTTGGAGAGGAAAATTGCATTGATTGGGAATGTTCTATTGGATTATTTCGGAATCCATAAGGGAAAAAAAGGATGCAAATGTTTATTGCATTATTCACCAGCTACTTTATTTGTGCATAAAGGATAACCAGGTAGAAAAGCTGATAGATAATGGAGTGTGCTAGGTAAAAATAATAAAGGGGCTTTGCGAGACACTATACTTATGACTTATGCTAAAAATAAACCATTAATGTATAGTGGTGTCTTATCTCTGGTGCCCTCCCTGGTCAGCAGAAATTGGCCTCATCTCCCTTCCTCAGTTTATTCAGGCAGATCTACTTATACATGTGGAGCTGCACCAGATACCACAACTTTTGGCACAATCAAACTGGCGTATAGACAGTGTATATCTTGCGTGAAGATCGTATTATAATTCACGAACTGGATGGCGGCTACCTAAGCATGACCGCTTCATAGAAATACATACATCTGTCACACTTGGGTCAGGGCAGCTGCAGTCCGGGCTATACGCCAGTGTGATCGCACCCTTAGCCTCAGTGCTGGGCCACCTTTATTCTGCTGATCAGTGGGGCCCATAGATTAGACTTGGACTAATCACATAGCTAAAAATATGCCTTTATTGTTATATTCTGGAAAAGCTCTTTTGTGGCCCTCGCAACTAACCTACTATTTTGAAAGGAAAGATTAAGGGCTCTTTCAGTTGAGCGTATAATACAGATGTGTGCTATTCAAGGTGAGGCTGAATTGCACACTGACCAATGTAATTCAATAGAGCGGTTCAGATCACTTTTTCCATATGGACTGTATGAAAAAGATTGCAGCAAGTACTACTCTCTTCCAAGTGTTGGATGAGACTTGCTCACTCAATTTTTTGGGTGCATAATAAATCGGATCACACACAGAACATCCATGTAGAATCTGATTTTTACAGATACATTTCTATTCTTAACCCAGCAAACTGAATTTGGTCATGTACATTTTTGAATGTAGATGTATGAAAATGGATGCTGTCCGGATGTCACACTGATGATTCTATGGATGAAACTCACACGATTTTTAATACGCTCATCTGTCCCCAGCCTTAATGTGTTCCCTGAAACTCTTAAAGGGGTTGTCCACTACTAGGACAACTCCTTCTGATTCCACATTTTAAAATAGCAGTCACTTCCTGTTGACTTACTCATTTAGTCTGAAGGTAGAGAGACAGAATCTGGCAGTGATTGGATGCAGTGCTCATATGACGTCACAATTTCACATAAGCCACAAACAGCGATTACTGACACTGTTGGAATGGCACCAGCACGAGAGATGACTACACACTCTTATTTTACCTGGGTGGACACATGTGGAATCAGAAGGGGTTGTCCTAGTAGTAAACAACCCCACAACCCATTTATGTATACAAATGAAGGGCGTTGGGGGGATTGCTGCACTATTATCTAAGTTATTGTGAATGGGTTTTTCTGTTTTATCCACATGTACTAGATAATAATTCTATGTGCATACTAAATAAACCATTAAGCCAATGTACTGAGAGGTACAACTATTATTGCTTTCAAGATCCAAGCCATCATCCCATAACTGTCATGATAACTTGGTATGAGGGGGCACTGTTGTACTGGCATTGATACAGGACATCTTACTTTACATAGAAGAGCAGGCAAAAATAATCACTCTGATAAGAAATACGGAGAGAAATCAAGTTCTCCGCCTAAAATACCTCTGATAATCTATTTTACTAGTGTATACAGATTACATAAATCTACCCTACAGTACTAAGCTGAACAATGTTCTTATGAGGTGTGCATACTAACCTGCGGCACCTGGAGCAGTGTTACGACTACATAGGAAATATACTGGCATGTCACAGCACTAGATTACTAAACTACATCTCTCCACTGCAAGGTTCCAGCAGTTTAGTGTAGAAAACGCATTACATGTCGCAGAGAATTATCTTCAATTTCTAAAGAGTATGCGAAATGTATTTATTACACTATTACTAGTATTTTTTCACATTCTTCAGAATCTGGCATACTTTAATAGGTAACCTGGAACATATTCTGCGAGTCTGGCATTTGTGATCTACGTAGATTTCCATAGATCTGTGTGTACACAGCAATAACTGGCATCTTCCGCTTGTTGCGTGTACATCCAATATCCAACTAAGTAGATCATTAAATGTGACTGACAATCAGATACATAGCACTTCTCCTATTAACATAGGTACTGCAAACTTTCATACAACAGCGCTGGAACTTCAGTCAGGGGTCAGAAGAGAACTTTTTTCTAATATAGGGCTAACTGCACTATGCTTTTCATATTTTTACCTCTACTAGATAAACTTTCAGGAATACTGCATTAAAAAATATTATGCCTGATATATAGAAAATGTTCCTTGTATTGCTTGGTCCACTGCATAACCAAATGTACTGAATTAGAATGAATATTCCAGCATCTCCAAAACGATTCAGAGAGAAAACATACATATCTTAAGTTGTAGAAACACTGGGTTGCAAGAAGTGGTTGAATGCAAGGCACTTCTAACATTGGATCTGATTTAGAGTCAATTGTGCAGTTACTTAATCCTCTAGGGCTGCAATACAAAATCAGTAACTGGCACTCCAGCTACCACAAGCTATTCCATAAATTGGTCTAAAAAGTGTGCTTCTATTTTGTGGTTAACTATGCTGAAAGGCATTTTTTTTATAATGTGAAATACAAAAAAAATACAACATTGATTTTTAAGAGAAAATAGTGATGTTGAGGTAAAGACTATAGATGAGCGAATCTTTCAAAGTTCAGTTCAGTTTGGGATGCCAAACTTCCTGCTGTTGAGCAAACATATTTGAGTTTGGGTGCAAAGCGTCGCTGTGGTCAGGTACAGTTGGTGCTTGGCTCAATGCAAGCCGCGTGCAGCGTTTGATCGACTCACACTGCACTTAAAAGCACAGCTTTTGGGTATAGTGTGTGTCCAAAACTAATTTAAAAAAAAACCCTGCCCTGAGACCCCAGGAAGTGTTTTACTTATGGTTGGCTGTAGTTAAGCAGAGTGGTGAACCAAAACTTTAAATTTTCACTCATCTCTAGTGAAGATGTCCAGGACAGAGTTGTGAGGAGCTGTGATACTTTCCGATTCCAGGAGTAATTAGCGTGTCCATTGATACATATGTTTTAGTAAGGGAATGGATTTATCTGAACAGGGGGGGCCATTTATATTGATGCACCTAATTAAAATGGGAATGGTTGGTGATATCAACTTCCTGTTTGTAGCACATTATTATATGGGAGGGGAAAACTTTTCCAGATGGGTGGTGACTATGGTGGCCATTTTGAAATCAGCCATTTTGGATCCAACTTTATTTTTATCAATTGGAATAGGGTCATGTGACACATCAAACCTATTGAGAATTTCATAAGAAAAGCAATGGTGTGCTTGGTTTTAACATAACGTTATTCTTTCATGAGTTATTTATAAGTTTATGACCACTTATAAAATGGGTTCAAAGTGCTGCCCATTGTGTTGAATTGTCAATGCAACCCTCTTCTCCCACTCTTGATACACTGATTGCAACACCGGAGAAGAAATGCTAGTACAGGCTTTAAGTATCCGTTGTTTCAGATGCTGCCCATCTTGTATCTTCACAGCATAGACAATTGCCTTCAGATGAAGTGATGAGGCAATGATTTTTGTGAATGGCAAAGTTAACAAACAAAACCACCGCTATTGGTCTGACACTAACCCACAGTGCGTAGATCTCTCCAAAGCTGTTAAAACACAAAAACTGATGGTATAGTGTGGTATATGGGGTACAAAGATAGTTTGGCCAGTCTTCATCAATGGAAACCTCAATGCCACTGGATATTTGAAATTGCTACATGATTCAGATATCCAGTTGCATTGAGGTTTCCATTGATGAAGAATGGCCCCACTATCTTTGTACCCCATATGCCACACCATACCATCAGTTTTTGTGTTCCAACAGTCTTGGAGGGATCTATCCACTGTGGGTTAGAGTCAGACCAATAGCAGTGGTTTTGTTTGTTAACTTCAACATTCACAAAAAAGTTTGCCTCATCACTCATCTGAAGGTAATTGTCTATGCTGTGAAGATACGAGATGCGCAGCATCTGAAACAACGGATACTGGAAGCCTGTGCTATAATTTCTTCTGTGGTGTTGTTATCAGTGTGTCAAGAGTGAGAGAAGAGGGTTGCATTGACACTCCAACACAATGGGCAGCTCTTTCAACACTTTATATAAGTGGTCATAAACTTGTAAATAACTCATGAAAGAATAAAGTTATGTTAAAACCAAGCACACCATTGTTTTTCTTATGAAATTCTCAATAGGTTTGATGTGTTACATGACCCTCATCCCATTGAAAAAAATGAAGTTGGATCCAAAATGGCCAACTTCAAAATGGCCGCCATGGTCACCACCCATCTGGAAAAGTTTTCCCCCTCTAATATACTAATGTGCCACAAACAGGAAGTTGATATCACCAACCATTCCCATTTTATTTAGGTGCATCTATATAAATGGCCCACCCTGTATATTGAATATAGGGCAAATCATTTTATTGGTGAAAAGAAATAAGTGAAAGTGCATCGTTGACTTGGTCTTCCTGGGTTAGCAAAACAAAGGGACTCTCCAGGTGTAACATAATCTAATGGACTAGACAATGTGCTCCCACTTTGTAGTTTACTGCATAAAGCAATGTGGTTACTTAGTCCAATTAAGTACCAAAAACACATTCTTTTAAGGGGGTGTCACACGCGTCAATATCGCCTGCACGATATCGTCTGCACGTGACGTTGCAGCGATATTGACGCATGTGACATACTGCATCAACCAGCGATAAATCGCTGGTTGATGATCGCCAGGTTTCAGAATAAGCTCTGAAACCTGGCGATTGTCGCCCGGTGGACACGCAGCATCGCTGCGTGTGACACCGGGACTAGCGATATTCCAGCTCCCAGCGCCTGTCACAAGCGCTGGGAGCTGGTCTCCAAGGTACACTGCGGGTAACTAGGCAGCGCGCGCTGCCTAGATACCCGACGTGTACCTTAGTTACCAGCCTCCTCCGCTCACCGGGTGAGCGGAGGAGGCTGGTAACTAAGGTACACGTCGGGTATCTAGGCAGCGCGCGCTGCCTAGATACCCAACGTGTACCTTAGTTACCAGCCTCCTCCGCTCACCGGGTGAACGGAGGAGGCTGGTAACTAAGGTACACGTCGGGTATCTAGGCAGCGCGCGCTGCCTAGTTACCCGCAGTGTACCTTGGAGACCAGGCTGCTCCTGCTTCCAGCAGCCTGGCAGCGGGAGCAGGACATCGTGGAAACGATATTTAAATCGTTTCCATGATGTCACTGGTCAATTGATCGCTGGTGACTCTGTCTGTGTGACAGCTCACCAGCAATCAGCCGTCAATGTCGTCAGCGATCATATCGCTGACGACATTGACGCGTGTGACACCCCCTTTAGGCTTCGTTCAACTACACTACACCTTATTTGGCTGAGTCTCGATTCTTTTTTAATGATGTAGAATTTTCAGTGAGATTTTTTTTTCCGTTAAAAATGAAAACTCAAAATAACCTAAATGTCAAGAAAAGGAATTGTTGGTAACGCTTTTAAAAATATGGTATGTCCTAGTTAAGAACAAACCCATGGAGTAATGTGAACAGAGGCTTTACATATTAAATACTGTTTAAATCTAACTCAGATCCATCGTTTTTAGATACAAGAACGTAGAAAAACTGCACAAGACAAAGCTGTAGAAAAGTTATGCATTATTAAACCACTAAAGCAACCCTAGTTTTACTGCCTTTCACACATTGCTTTGACAAGTGGATGCATGCCAATAACACGGCTGGAAGCAGAGACATGTATGTAGCATACAGCATTTACTTTTCTGTCATGGGCGCTGGAGCAATCTAGTAGTACATGCAGTTTTGAGACTTGCCCTCCATTCAGTTAAAAAAACATTACAATTGTTTCTGCATATACAAAATGCACAAAGTACGGAAGATAATTTATCGCCACTGAGCAGAGATTTCTATATACATTATACATGTAAAATCCCTTATTCTTTAAAGAAAATGGAGAATATTATATTTAGAAAAGTAATATATTAACAGGGTCATTAAATTAATATTAGAAATTGGAAGTTAGCGCATATTACAAATTTGGAATTGTTGGCTGGTTTAATGGTTAAACGCAATAAATCAAGTATCTTTAAAATAAAACCAAATCACAAAAACTATCTATGAAACAAATAATTAGACATTGTATACAGAGCCAAAAAACCCATAATGAATTGATCAGATCAAATTCATATCCTGTAAGCACATACTCCATGAACGTATGTGGTTTTGTATGTGATCCAAAGTGCCTCTTGTCAAGTTACTCCTGAATTAATATCTCTATAATAATGTGCAAAACAAGAATACATAACAAAATTCTTCACTTCTTTAAGAGAACCAAATAGTAAACAATTAAAGTGCCCTTTACTCTTACGTCTAAAACCCTTGTGCAGTTTAAATTTATCACTGGACCCCTTGGGGTTACTTGTTTCTGTAAGGTCATACTGTTCTTTCAGCAATTCTGTTACAACTGAGATACTTTCCTTGGGAAAGGCCTTGGGCGTGGTAATGGATCAGTCCTTTTGCCATTCTCCAGACTTGTTGGACGTGCTGGGCCAGGTTTGGGTGGTAAAGCTGGAGGGTCAATAGGAGCAGGTATGGAAAGACATTGAGGTACGGGTATAGGACGCCTTAAGGTCCGTTCATACACACTGTAGGGGGGTGGTGTTTTATTCTCTTTTCTTGATGGCTCCTCCGATATACCATAACTTGAGCTGGATCCGGTTTGCTCAAAGATTTGACTCTCAAAACCTGACATTTCAGAAATGCTGCAACGACTGAGAGAAGAAATGCCACTGCTGTAGCTTCCAGACAAGACTGGAGAATTGGAGAGCATGCTTGAAGGATGGCAATCCACTGGAGATGGAGTAAATGACTGCATTGAGCCCTGAAAGACATTGAATGAAGTTTAGTAACATGAAACCTAAACATGAAGATGAGCTGTGGGAGTTTAACATCAAGATAAAATGTTATCCCTAAAGGTTTTATTCAAATTCTCATCACATTACCATGAGGGATAGTCCAAATAGCACAGCAAAACCCCACCATCCTCATCCGACCGATCTGTTCTCTTTACAGATAACTTTACTAAGGACCAGTGTGATCGAAACGTTGGATATATGCATATATGCAAATAACAGATATATTCATACAAATATGGGAAGTTAATAAAATGTCACCAAAGCATAAGTTTTTGTTATTTATGCTATAAAAGGAAAGTCCTGGATGTGACACTATATATGACAGAGACCTGAATGCCATTGTATGAAGGGGAAAGTCCTGTGTATGACATTGTACATGGAGAGGAGAAGTCATTTGGGCCTCACAGTCTTTCCAGACCATACTCCAAAGTCCAATCTGGTAATGTGTTTTGGACTAGACCACCCAGATTTTTCTAATAACTGCGGTCTCAAGTTGTAGCCTATAGTTGCACAGTTTTAAACCAATTATCATATCACATCCATGGATGACTGATCTTACAAGTATCCTACTGGTTTATTAAACGTTTTCTCCTGTTTCATAGACACTATTGTATATGGTGATCCCTGAGGTTGAGACAGTATATAACTTACTATTCAATGATGATTGGTAGCTGATAAGTCAGTAAGTTACTAAGGAACCCGATAAGGCAGCACTCAAAAAAATGGGCACATCATTCTTCCTTCCATCTGACAGTAAGCAATGTGTCTACAGTATTCTCAGCTCTCAGGGTTTTAATAATGACTTCCAGAACTCAGACTGCCATATGCATTCGGGTTATTTTGATTATTTCACAGTCAAAAAAAGCTGTGTTTATGTAGTGACCCTTACAATGCTGTTTTCATAACAGATAAAATTGGCTTTATTAATTTATCTTGGACCAATGCTGCTGACATTATTTTTCCATCTCCTCAGGCTGCAGTGAAAGCATTATAGAAATAAAAACTACAAGTTATCTATGGAGCAAGTGTGCCCTCTTCTGGCCACTGGTAGTGAAAACTGAAGAAAGCAGAACGTTTACCTTCATTGGGGACCTTCCCATTATAGAAGGGGACACTGCAGCAATATGTCTAGCCGGAGAAGCTGAAATTAAACATATGTTAATCTATAGATCATACTGCACCAACTCCACAAACACAGTCCAATTACTGTTGCTATCTTTAGATGTATTTGTCTTACTCATACTGTAGCAGCAGACGGACCACCCAAATATTGAACAGTTTTCTTCAATAATATACCCTGAAATGTGTTGCTAGGTTATTTAAGATAAAATGGATTGTGAATAATAAATGGACCTGTCATCACTACAAGCCTATTCAATGGCAGCATGTTAAAATGCCAGGTCCACCCAGTTATGTTATTAAACAGCACCAAAAATACTTGGCGTGTAATAATGTATAGTAATTTATCAGCTTTATGAGGACAGAGCTCCACCAAACTCCCAATTGTTTCACCAAGGATACTGTGCTGTCCATCTGTATTACGGGACCTATCCGGGGACAGGTGATGACAGCTCCTTACTTGCTGCTTCTTGAAATGTTTGCTATAACCAAACCTTTTTAACAAAAATCAATAAAACGAGTGTGCATGAAATTAGCTGTGATTTCATTATTATAAACCTAAGCAGAGAGCTCCTCACCGGCTTGTGTGGGTCTCGGTGGCACAGGAGGGGTTATGAGTCTTCCACATTCTGACATGTTTTTGGCTTCTTTCCCGCTATCCAGACTCCAACTGCTTGGGGTTGTGTTCACTGCTGTAAAATTGGAGCAGAATTGACACAAACAACCTTGAATGTGTTATTTTGTATGAAGCAGATGACAGCAGCCCTTCACATTTCATAGTGAAGAGAAGCACAAAAAATGTAAATTACATGACAGACAGAAAGCATATGGAAAGACCACATACATTAGCAATAGTTTCATGAATTACTAAGGATGCAGGTAGATTTTATCTTACTACAATGAGCTAATTTTTGAAAAATTAGCATCTTTTGATGTAACAACAATATCTCACTATGGCGGCCGTCACACGGTTCAATATTGCGAACGATATCGTTTAAGTGATCTGCTTTTTGATCGCTTAAGCGATATCATTTGTGCATCGCTGCGTGCAATCAAGCGATTTTCCAATGTAAAATCGCTTGATCGCTAGATCGCAGATTAGTGAACCGGAGCTCATATCAAGCGATCATCGCTTGTTCAATCTGCTTCATCGTGGTGTATGACACCACGATGAACGATCTCCCAGCGGCAGAGCCTATGCTGGGAGATGGTATCTATGGTAAACATCGGGTTACTAAGCGCCGCGCGGCGCCTAGTAACCCGATGTGTACCATAGTTACCAGCGATCTCGCTGGCCCACATCGCTGGTGAGTCTGTCTGTGTGACATCTCAACAGCGATGTGAGCGATATTGTTAGCGATCGCGCGTGCACGCTTACAATATCGCTCACAATATAGATACGTGTGACGGCCACCTATAGACGATAAAATGTCTTATAAAATCCAAACTTAATGGAGGCAGAACCTACCATTCAAGTCATACTACTAGGACATGCTACTAAATGCCTGAGGAGCCCCAGGTAATTAAAGCACATCTGTCACTAGATTCCACAATATAAACTGTACACACGATTAGATATATCTTGGACTGGGTGAGACTGGCGTACATATTGTGCAAGCTCAAGTCACAATGGCTTTGGTAGAATGAGCAGCTCATGAGTCATAAGTGTAATCAGTCTCTACCCACTCAGCTGGACAACTGCAGCTTATACTGAGCAATGTGAGATCGGAGAGAGGAGGGGCACTGCGGAGCTGTCAATCACTTTAGGGGGACAAAGATTGATTGTACATTTTCTTCAAGGGATTTACAGCCATTCTGACATGAATTTGCATAATATGTACAATGATCTCATTAGGCATAAAATATGTATTGCATAATGTCAGAGAGACTTGTAATATGATATATGGTTGTAGGTCTGCTTTAAAGGCACTAATAATCATTAAAGGGGTTCATTTTAAAGTTCTCAAACACAGGAAAAGGAAAAGATCGACACATGCAGTTTCATTAAAAAGGTGTCTTTTATTATCATCGTCATTCTATGACTAAGAAGTCTACTATGTCAGAGAGATTGCTTAAATACCTTTTAGACCATGATGTTACCTTTTTAAGGATGAAATAAAAATGAAGAAACATTTTTAATGAAACTGGATGTTCCAGTCTCTTCCTTTTCCTGTGTTTACAAGCCGACCGCATAAGCATCAGTGAAATCGAGCATTCCAGGGGATATACATCTGCCGATGCTTGCAGATGGTGATATGGATATTTGAAATACAAGCATGGTGAGCCATGTTCTTTTTTTTGTCTCTTAATTTGAAAGCTTATTTTAATCAATAAATCTTGGAATAATAATAAGTCCCACAATTAGATGTGTTTAAAAATAATGTTCATGTGTTGAGCTAATCTTATATACCGTATATACTCGTGTATAAGCTGACCCCCCCTACTTTTGCCCCCAAAACCTGGGAAAACCTATTGACTCGTGTATAAGCCGAGGGTGGACCCCAGCACAGCTATACAGCCTCCAGCAGTGTGGTATACAGCAGCCACCCCAGTGGTATATACAGGCCCCAGCAGTGTTACAGCAGCCTCCCCAGTGGTATATACAGCAGCAGCCCCAGTGGTGTATACAGCAGCAGCCCCAGTGGTATATACAGCCACAGTCCCAGTGGTGTATACAGCAGCAGCCCCAGTGGTGAATACAGCAGCAGCCACAGTGGTATATACAGCAGCAGCCACAGTGGTATATACAGCAGCAGCCCCAGTGGTATATACAGCAGCAGCCCCAGTGGTGTATACAGCAGCAGCCCCAGTGGTGTATACAGCAGCAGCCCCAGTGGTGTATACAGCAGCAGCCCCAGTGGTGTATACAGCAGCAGCCCCAGTGGTGTATACAGCAGCAGCCCCAGTGGTATATACAGCAGCAGCCCCAGTGGTATATACAGCAGCAGCCCCAGTGGTATATACAGCAGCAGCCCCAGTGGTGTATACAGCCGCAGCCCCAGTGGTGTATACAGCCGCAGCCCCAGTGGTGTATACAGCAGCAGCCCCAGTGGTGTATACAGCAGCAGCCCCAGTGGTGTATACAGCAGCAGCCCCAGTGGTGTATACAGCAGCAGCCCCAGTGGTGTATACAGCAGCAGCCCCAGTGGTATATACAGCAGCAGCCCCAGTGGTATATACAGCAGCAGCCCCAGTGGTATATACAGCAGCAGCCCCAGTGGTGTATACAGCAGCAGCACCAGTGGTATATACAGCCACAGTCCCAGTGGTGTATACAGCAGCAGCCACAGTGGTGTATACAGCAGCAGCCACAGTGGTATATACAGCAGCAGCCACAGTGGTATATACAGCAGCAGCCCCAGTGGTATATACAGCAGCAGCCCCAGTGGTGTATACAGCAGCAGCCCCAGTGGTGTATACAGCAGCAGCCCCAGTGGTGTATACAGCAGCAGCCCCAGTGGTATATACAGCAGCAGCCCCAGTGGTATATACAGCAGCAGCCCCAGTGGTATATACAGCAGCAGCCCCAGTGGTGTATACAGCAGCAGCCCCAGTGGTATATACAGCCACAGTCCCAGTGGTGTATACAGCAGCAGCCCCAGTGGTGTATACAGCAGCAGCCACAGTGGTATATACAGCAGCAGCCACAGTGGTATATACAGCAGCAGCCCCAGTGGTATATACAGCAGCAGCCCCAGTGGTGTATACAGCAGCAGCCCCAGTGGTGTATACAGCAGCAGCCCCAGTGGTGTATACAGCAGCAGCCCCAGTGGTGTATACAGCAGCAGCCCCAGTGGTGTATACAGCAGCAGCCCCAGTGGTATATACAGCAGCAGCCCCAGTGGTATATACAGCAGCAGCCCCAGTGGTATATACAGCAGCAGCCCCAGTGGTGTATACAGCCGCAGCCCCAGTGGTGTATACAGCCGCAGCCTCAGTGGTGTATACAGCAGCAGCCCCAGTGGTGTATACAGCAGCAGCCCCAGTGGTGTATACAGCAGCAGCCCCAGTGGTGTATACAGCAGCAGCCCCAGTGGAGTATACAGCAGCAGCCCCAGTGGAGTATACAGCAGCAGCCCCAGTGGTGTATACAGCAGCAGCCCCAGTGGTGTATACAGCAGCAGCCCCAGTGGTGTATACAGCAGCAGCCCCAGTGGTGTATACAGCAGCAGCCCCAATGGTGTATACAGCAGCAGCCCCAATGGTGTATACAGCAGCAGCCCCAGTGGTATACAGGCGCCCCCCCCATGGGTATACAGGGCCCCCCATGGGTATACAGGGCCCCCCCTTGCTGACGCAAACCTGTAAAGTAATAATCATTACACTTATCCCTCTTGCCGTCGCCGCCACTCTCTGACACCACGCGCTCCTCCGGCTTCATCCGGCTTCTTCCGGCTTCCTCCTCCGGCACACAGACAATGACGTCATTGTCCGGAGGAGGAAGCCGGAAGAAGCTGGATGAAGCCGGAGGAGCACGCGGTGTCAGAGAGCGGCGGCGACGGCAAGAGGGATAAGTATAATGATTATTACTTTACAGGTTTGCGTCAGCAAGGGGGGGCCCTGTATACCCATGGGGGGGGGTGCCTGTATACCACTGGGGCTGCTGCTGTATACACCACTGGGGCTGCTGCTGTATACACCACTGGGGCTGCTGCTATATACTCCATTGGGGCTGCTGCTGTATACACCACTGGTTCTGCGTATACCCATGGGGGGGCCTGTATACCGATGACTCGCGTATAAGTCGAGGGGGGGACTTTTCAGCCCAATTTTTGGGCTGAAAAACTCGGCTTATACGCGAGTATATACGATATGTGTCCCTGCTATGTACTGTGCAATAGCCATGTCTGACTGCACAGGGACATGGTCTGATCATACCACGTCTCCTGTGCTGAGATAATCTTATATATGTGTCCCTGCTATGTACTGTGTAATGGATGTGTCTGACTGTACAGGAACATGGTCCGGTCATACCACATCTCCTGTGCTGAGATAATCTGATATATGTGATATGTGTCCATGCTATGTACTGTATAATGGCTGTGTCTGACTGTACTTGGACATGGTCTGATCATACCACAGCTCCTGTGCTGAGATAATCTTATATATGCGTCCCTGCTATGTACTGTGTAATAGCCGTGTCTGACCATACAGGACATGGTCCGATCATACCACATCTCAGGGGCAGGGGAGGGCAGGAGGGCAGAAAAGAGTATACAAACATGACAGAGCAGGATCATGGCTGATATTTTTTGTGAGGTAAAAAATTTCCCTGCCTGTTCTTAAAAAATGCAACAGGAAAAGGAAAGTTCGGCACATCTATGTACTCAAAAGATAGAAAAACTATTTATTTAAAGCATGATTAAAAATTTTATGGAGTCACGGGTTATGTCTGTATGCTAGGCACAAGTTCTGGCATGTTTCTGGTGCAAGAAAGCGCCCTTAATTCTTGTTCTATGATTAGGGCATTTTGTTGTGCCAGAAGCATCAGGAGTTAAGTCTAAGGTTGTGTGCACACGATCAGTGTACGCAGCGTTTTGGATGCAGCGTCTTGCCGCTGCGTCCAAAACGCTGCGTAGTACAGTATAAGCATAGTGGATGGGATTTCAAGAAATCCCATCCTCACTATGCGTAACCCACCCGCAGCGTGTTTGGAGCAGCGGTGCGGGTTGCCGGGAGTCCGCAACTCCACAGCATGTTCATTTCATGCTGCGGAGTCGGAAGCGGCTCCCATCGGGTGACTGCAGGGAGAAGCCACCCTGCACCCGCCGCACACGGCAAGTACAGGGAGTCTGCGGTCTCCCTGCGGGCACCCGCGACTTCACTCAGGTCCAGAGGAGCTGCGTCCAACACGCAGATCCTCTGGACCGTGTGCACGTACCCTAAGTACTTTCCTTTTCCTGTTGTATTCCAAGTCCTTCCAGCAGATATTGTTTGAGCGTTCCCAGCAACGTGCGTTGAACTTCAATATTGGAACTGCCGCAGCTCTCTCACCTACCTGTTTTTAAAAAATATTTTATGTCAAAGAAAGAATTATTTGTGATTCTGTGCTCCAATATCTGTATACTCTCTTTTGCATTCGCACCTGCCTAGAAGAAGTTGTCTGATTAGACCATGTACCTATACAGTCAGACACAACCATTAAACAGCATATAGCAGGGATACATATAGTATACACCATGTTCCAAATTATTATGCAAACGTTCTTTTTCTATGATTTTCCTAAATGGTCGGTGCAAATGACAGTCAGTGTAATAAAAGTCATCGCCCTTTAAAGTACCTTTACACGTGGCAATTTTTCTAGGAATTTCACTGGCAACTTACTGGTTGCAGTTAAATCATGGAGACATTGTTCCATTTGTACACAGCAACAAGATAGAACAATGTGTCCATGATTTCACTGCAACCAGTAAGTTGCCAGTGAAATTCCTAGAAAAGTTGCCGCGTGTAAAGGTACCCTTAGAGTATACATCGAATTTTATTGAAGAAACTTCCCAATGATAACAGTATAATCTTCAAAATTAAAAAAAAACAAACTCTAAATGCACTGTTCCAAATTATTAAGCACAGTAGACTTTCTAAACATTCAATATGTTTGAAAGAACTGAAAATGCTCATTTGTTTAAATTACAGCATTAGGAGGTCACATTCACTGAAATAAAAAGCTATTTAACTCCAAAACATCCTAACAGGCCAAATTACATGTTAACATAGGAACCCTACTTTGATATCACCTTCACAATTCTTGCATCCATTGAACTTGTGAGTTTCTGCTTGTATTTCTTTGCATGATGTTAGAATAGCCTCCCAGAGCTGCTGTTTTGATGTGAACTGCCTCCCACCCTCATAGATCTTTTGCTTGATTATACTCCAAAGGTTCTCTATAGGGTTGAGGTCAGGGTAGGAGTTTAATATCCTTTTATGCCCATAGCAGCCAATGACACAGAGGTATTCCTTGTAGCATGAGATGGTGCATTGACATGCATGAGGATAATTTTGCTCCTAAAAGCACGTTTTTGCTTTTTGTACCATGGAAGAAAGTTCTCAGTCAGAAACTCTATATACTTTGCAAAGGTCATTTTCACACCTTCAGGAACCTTAAAGAGGCCTACCAGCTGTTTCCCAATGATTTCGGCCCAAAACAGGACTCCTCCACCTCCTTGCTGACATTGCAGCCTTGTTGGGACATGGTGGCCATCCACCAACCATCCATCTGGACCATCCAGGGTTGCTCGGCACTCATCAGTAAAGACTGTTTGAAATTGGGCCCACTGCAATCGTTTGTGCTTGTGAGCACTGTTTAGGGGTGGCCGAATAGTAGGTTTATGTACCATAGTAAGCCTTTGAAGGATCCTACACCTTGAGCTTCGAGGGACTCCAGAGACACCAGCAGTTTCAAATATCTGTTTGCTGGTTTGTAAGGCTTTTTAGCAGCTGCGCTCTTAATCTGATTAACTTGCCTGGCAGAAACCTTCCTCATTCTGCCTTTATCTGCACAAACACATCTGTGCTCAAAATCAGCCACAAATTTCTTCACAGTACGATGATCACACTTACGTTTTCGTGCAATATCTAATGTTTTTATCCCTTGTCCAAGGCAGTCTATTTGTTGCTTTTCGGCAGCAGAGAGATCCTTTTTCTTTCCCATGTTACTTGAAAACTGTGGCCTGCTCAATATTGTGGAACACCCAGTTTTTCCTTTATTGGGCTCACCTGCCAAACTAATTATCACAGGTATCTGAGATTGATTTCAGTGATCCAAAGAACCCCGAGACAGAATACCATCAATGGGTTTCATTGACAAAAAAAAAAACAACCCTATGACACTTAAAAACCAATTTGCATAATAATTTGGAACATGGTGTATAAGATCATCTCAGCACAGGAACATTTTTATGAAACACATCCATTGTGGAAAATTATTATTATTCCAAGATTTATTGATTAAAATGAACTCTGCTTGTGAGAAAACCCCTTAAATGTACACCAAATACAAGAATCTCAGCAGGACCAGCTGACTAATCTTTTTGGGGTCTACTGAATATTCATCAATAGGTTATCAGGCATATTGAATTCCAACTTTAGAGCCTTTATGCTTCCTGCCACAACCAGATGTGGGGTATAATCAACTGCCAGCCACAATAAAAGCACCCGCACACTTGGCAGATCCGAGTGTGCATGTGTATAGAGAGGTCAGGAGAGACTATCTGCTTAACAGGTTTTTGTGTGATTGTTATATAAGGTATATGGGCATAGAGAACTTTGACAGTCTGAGCTCAGATCACTAAGAGGGCACAGTAAGTGGCAGCTAGTCATTTATGAACCACCTCTTCCTAAACTCTGCTATTTGATAAGGAGTTGGAAGACTGCAAATAATCTCACAAGCTCATGTTTATTAGGTCATTTGGAAAAATAACTCTTGATTGCCTCTAAAAACTTTCTAGTCCATTATCTCTTTATTATGTACATTAACATTAATTATGATGTTTATCGATATTAACGTCAAAGCAATTCCTTGATTCTCCTCCACTCATGACTGAGTAGAGGAGTATGAGACGCTGCAGACATTAAAGAGAAAGCCAGAACAGCATTAAGCACCCTGCTTCTAGATGGAAATAGAGTAGGAATAATCTAGTCATGGAGAGGGATGATTACATTATGCACAACATTATTAGCAAAGCAGACAGTGAGAAAAACCGAGAGAAAGTGCAGATACATAGATGTTGTCCAGACCTATTACACGCTATGTGGGCATTTCAATCTGCTTTGTGGTACTACAAATAATGGTGGATGGGGGTGTTGGAGCGGGAATATGATGTGAAGTGAAAAATTAATTTAGGGAGTAGAGGACCTGTGACAAAGCCAACACTATATATAGGCTTAAGTATATATTCTATGAGTTAATCAGTAGAAAATTAATTAAAGACTGCAAATGAAGACTTTCAATTAGTCTATTGAACCCAAGATAATGCACTAAGATTGTCACAGCTTAGAGAGAGTTGCACATTTATACCCAAGGATATAGATTCGATTAATATTTGAACACTTGTCTTCCGTTCTTTCGAATTAGACAAGATAAAGAAACATGCTCATAAATGTTATATACACATATATACTAAACATCTTTCTCACCTTATATGTTTTCTCCCTTTAAATTATGACTAATGGCAGTATTATACAATCAGGCAATTAATAAATTTAAGCATTGGGTGAAAACGCAGATACATCAAACTGTCTAATTAAGCCTGATTTACCTCTAGGAATATCATTGCCCGTGCCAAATACACTGACTGCTCTTTATCTTATGTCACTTTCTTTATTCAGAACGTGAATTACAAGCCTTAATGATTAGCAATTAAGATAATTTTGTGCTATAATAATGGCCTCCATCTATCTTATTCCAAAAGCTCACAGCGACAATTTGTAATTATGTACAGGCAACAATGTTACGAGGAAGTATACAGTTCATGGTCTTCGGAACACACCAATGTACATTACTGGCATGAATAGTAACATACACTGCCACTTACTTTTTGCTTTTTTTTACTTAAAATATCTAAATATAAAGTTTTCCAATGAAAGGACAGTTGGTGGGGTAGTATGAAGAGCGATGAGTGCAAGAGCAAAATATTAAAAGGAAACTAAAGTCAGCAGATAAGCTGAGCAGTATAAAAGTTGTGGTACACAGGCCAGTTTCCTTTCCATAAGTCTCATAGACTGTGAGCCCTCGTGGACAGGGTCCCTGCCCTCCTGTACCTGTACGTCCTGATCGCCTAGATTTAGTATACTTGTTCTTGTCTCCCGTATCCTCATGTAAAGCGCCATGGAACCTAATGGCGCTATATAAATAAATAATAATAATAATAAGTGTGGTTAGCTTATTAATAAGTTTAGAATACCTAAGTGTAATTATTCTATGGAACAATGCACCATTTCTAGTAATGCTAGCCCAAAATCATATTGATTTGGTGCTTCGTACACATGTACACAAATCACATTACTTTTGATTTATTATTGTTAAGTGTATTAAAACGTGGAGGGCCCATGGTTGGCACGTAAGTACATGCAAGGTTTGAATATCATATCCAGCAGTACTGGGACCTTTCTATATACTGACTATGGTGAAGGGGAGACCACAAATGGGCTTTTAATGAGTAAGCATAGGGTACAGCAGTGCTACTTCCTAGTCTTTGAATTAGGCAAAACATTACAAAATACTCAGCTGGAAATTATATACTGGTAAAGAATGAGGAGTTGTGTAAAAGTTAAAGGGCTTCTGCCCAGAAATCTCATATACCTGAAAGTGTAGGCGTATTGTTCAGATAAATAGCATTAAAATCATGTTAGGTTGCCTCCCTGTAGCCACTTGCTTCCTGTAACTTGCTGCGGAGCAGGCTGAGAATAACTGTGCCAGGAAGGGGCGACACCGAGCTCATGGTGTAGTGAGTGGTGACTGTAACAGCCCCTTGCACTGCCCCAGTGATAGGAAGAGGGGATAACTTCATTTTTTCCCTGTCGCCATTGCTCCATTAAGCCTAGTAGACATGATTTTAACACTACTTACATGCAGATTAACACTATAACTGCAGGTAATTATCATTTCTGGACATGACAGCTACCCTTTCTGTACTGTATGTAATAGATGTTAATACTGTCATTTTTACTGGCTCTGGTGAAAGTATTTTGAATATTAGCAAAGCTGGCATAGTGGTAAGTACACTACTTTTTCAAATCCTTTTTCTGTAGTCACTATATCATATGCTACTTTGGTAGATTTCTATATTTCAGATATACACACTTAAAAAGAGTTGTCCACGATTAGAAAAACAGATGCACCCCAAATTGTGAGAGATGTTAGCTCTTAATAATTGACTGATGCAGAGTTGCCATAAGCATACACAATGAGTTGACAAAATTGGCACTGTTTTAGGAAAAAGGTAGCCATTTCAAAACTGAAAGCACTACTGAATGCAGCATGTCTGCTGCATTCAGGGAAGCTGTGTACTAAGGCTCTAGCCCCCCTGTTCCCCCCAAAAAAAACATTTAGCAAACTTTACAGTTAAGAGGTCCCGTGGGTCGGGTTTGATTAAGAGGTCCTCACTGCTGGCACAGTCCTCCCTACCTCCTCCTTGTGTATTCCGCCCTTTCTATGTGTCTGCCGCCACTTCCTCTTCTTCTGAGTCTGCCCTCCTCTTCTTCTCCAGCGCTTGAGTGAGCGGGGCCCGGCGGCTGTAAGCAGCACAAGCATTACCACTGAGGCCTCTCACAGCCCCGCTCACCCAAGCTCTCTGCACCTGCATGATGTCACAAGGAGCAGGAGCAGAAGAGGAGGGCAGACCCAAAAAAGAGGAGGCGGCGGCGGCAGACACATAGAGAGGCGGAATACATACGGAGGAGGCAGGGAGGACCCATGGGACCTCTTAACTGTAAAGTTTGCAAAGTGTTTTTTTCGTGGGAGCAGGGAGGCTAGAGGCTTAGTACACAGCTTCATTGAAGGCAGCAGACACGCTGCATTCAGTGGTGCTTTCACTTTTGAAAGCATCAAGGGGGGTGACAAGATCTCTTTAACTGCTCACTCACACCACTGTATAAAATTGGACAAGTGCAAATAGAAAGAAAAGGAATTGCACTAAGGCTAATGCTATTCAATTAGGCAGTGTTCAATGTTTTTTTTCTCGTACCAATTCGTCATGAAAAAAGTTGCATTATGCTACGTTTTGACTCTGACATCGGATGAGAGGGAGAAAATAATTGGAATTAGATGCCATATGGAGCCAGAGTACGACATCCCACTTTTACGGACACATTTAAATTCTGTAAAATAGGAAAATGTAAAAGGTCCTCTAAAAGATTAATAGCTGCTGAGTACAAAAAACGGATTGCATACGGACTTCACACTAATTTCAATTGAGAAAAAATTAAAATTGGACCGATTTTTTTTTATACTATCATGTGACCTTAGCCTCAAACTGATTATATTTAGGTACTAGGAAAAGAAGTAATAAGAAAGAGACTTTCCACTTTTAGTTTGAGCAAGATTATGAATGTTTTGGCATCTTCTAGGAAAGTGCTCCCTAACGCCAGTCCTCAGGAGCCACCAACAGTGCATGCTTTCAGGATTTCCATAACATTACACATGTGAAGGAATTATCACTTGGACAATATTAATTAAATACTGAAAATATAATTTGTTGGTGGCTCGAGGACTGGAGTTTGGGAACCCTGCTCTACATTATACAGCAATTACTAAAAGTGCAGAGATATATGAGGGCTCCTTGGGCATTTTTATACACATATTTGATGGCACCTAGAATGGTCAACTCACAGTCATCTTCAAAACTTGTGGAAGAGTAAACAATCAGATAATCAGACTTGGGCTGTATTACGTTGGGGGTTCAGTAATGGAGATTTCTTCAGATTCAGCCAAGTTGCAGTGGAGTTTAGATGCACTACCCAAATTCAATGTGAACAGCTTTAATTTTTAGATCAGGTTAACTGTGAGGAAACTTTACAGAACTGATTTCACTTATATTAGCAGCAAACACAGCAGAGTTAATAGATGTCCAAGTAGCCATTCAGCTTCCTCAACCAGATAACTCTAGAAAAAGAGTATTAAACACTGGAGCGACTAAACAATGTGCTAATATTAGTTTCAGTTGTGTAACGCCAGTATCTATCAATCATTCCCAGTGAAGGTAACATACCTTTATCTGGAGCCGAGAGGTTCGGGTCACTGCGAGGTAAAGTATTTTCTCCAATGTGATTAAAAAGTGCCCTCTAGAAATGTTAAAACAACGAAGATAAAAGGGTTAGTATATAGATAACAAGGCGATCCTGCCACTTCCAGTTAGCAAAGCCAGTGACATGTCTTGGTTTTTCTTTTGCCATACTGTGATCAGGACTACATTACTTGCAGTAAAAAGAAGCAATTCCTTTGACTTCCATGAGTGGCTGGCATTCTGAGATTACAGCTTGACTTTGTAATTAAGTTCTGTATGTAACACAAACACCAGTCTTGTGAAGGAATGCTAAGAAAACAAACACTGGGGTTTCTTCCACTTTATACATGGTAAGCGGCCGTCACACGCTACGATAAATGGCTAGATATCGTTTAAGCGATCTGCAGTTTGATCGCTTAAGCGATATCGTTTTGGCATCGTTGCATGTAATCAAGCGATTTTACAATGTAAAATCGCTTGATCGTGACATCGCAGATCTGAGCTCCGGAGCTCAGATCTAGCGATGAACGATTTAACGATATGCTTCATCGTGGTGTATAACACCACGATGAACGATCTCCCAGCGGCAGAGCCTATGCTGGGAGATGGTAACTATGGTACACGTCGGGTTACTAAGCGCCGCGCGGCGCCTAGTAACCCGATGTGTACCATAGTAAAAAGCGATCTCGCTGCTCCACATCGCTGGTGAGTCTGTCTGTGTGACATCTCACCAGCGATGTGAGCGATATTGTAAGCGATTGCGCGTGCACGTGATCGCTTACAATATCGCTAGCGATGTCGACATGTGTGATGGCCGCTGTAGACATATATGCTGAAGTCCATTGTAAATATCATTTGTTTTATTGCTTCTGTATATATCACACATTTATCTTATTTTGCTATATGCTGGACTGTTCATTTCATGGCAGAAATATGTTCAGCATGGTAGGATTTTATTTTGTATGGGTTGTGTCTGAACGATCTGTCATAGGTCATTTGGCGCACATCTGAACCCAGTTCGGCGTGTGTAAACAGGACCTGCACTACCGAGAACAATGGCAGCTTATATGCACTGGATGATCTAGCATAGATCATTCAGTGCACATCTGAACCCAGTTCATCCTGTGTAAACAGGCTATTTATCGACTGCTGACCGGCAGACATGTCAGTAATTGGCAGTAGTGTAAAAATTAAGGTCGCACAATGTGAATGGACTCTTAGAATGTGTTTACATATTTGTGATCTGATAATTAACATCTAATGAGGATTTCAGTGTGGATCCATGAATGAATAATAAACAAAACATTTCACAATCTGCATGCGATAAAAAGAATAGTTTGTTTCACAACTCATTTGCATGTAGTAGGAAAAGATCAGTGTGGTGGTTTTTGCAGTATGCTCAATCCACATGGAATATGCGGCATGCTCTCCATCATGCACAGAAAAGCTGTGAACGAGTCACAATCAGTGCTGCGGATCCTCTTATAAAATGCACATTAGGTTTATTCCAAGATGAGTGAACATACCCTCCAGGTATGAATGATTTAGGAAGTACGAGATGAAAAAATGAAGCATCAAACTATCTAACTAAAATAAAAAAAATACATTTCTATTATAAATTTTTAAACTTTAAAATCCTCTTGGGTTTCCTGGAGATGTTCATAGCAGCTGTTATTATTTTACTACTATGTAAGCATTAAAGTCATTCTTTACTGTGTGATCCACAGAAGAACAAACGCAAAAAACGGCAAAAATGACACAATGTTCAGTTATAGACTGAAGAGTGAGTGTCTGATGCTTTAACTCTTTCTACTGAAAAACAGTACGTCACTTGTTTATAATGATGATGATGGCAATTTGCAAAAAATGCAAGCAAATTTACAAGGGACCTGCCATGTTCCTAAGCACTTGTAACCTATGGATGTAGGGTTAATCTGCAGGTTCCAATGCTATCTAGGTGCCTTACTGAAAGCATGGCTACAGAAATTAAATTAGATGTATTACGGTACTACCTGAAACCTCTGAGTTTGTCATGGAGGTGTGGGGCAGCTTCAGGAAGCACTCGGTATACAGGGAGCGTGACTGTAAGCATGCCGCAACACTTTCATTGACATTGGTCTGCAGCACGGTCTCAGCATGTTGAGTGAGCTGTAAATCAAAGTAATAGGTGTTCTTATAGACACTGCCTACACCGTGAGCAGTGACTGAAGGCGCTCTAAGTAGGTCTGATAGCCAAGCTTTCCATAGCGCAACCGGCCAGCATTAGAATGCTATTAACCAGCAGATATGGTTGAAACCAGCAATTTACATACTCTATATAAAAAGACACGTATGCATGTTCTTTTCACTATCTGACATGAAATCAGAATAAACCTTTCCCGTTTTAGGTCAATTAGGATTACTGTAATTATTTATATTTGCCAAATGCCAGACTAATGAGGGAGAGAGAAAGTTTTAAGACATTTTTATTATTTTCTGCAAAGTCACAAGTTTACATACCCTAAGATTATTATGCCTTTAAACAATTTGGGATAACCTATATCATGATGTCATGTGTTTGGACGTTTCTGATAGGTTTATTGTCTACATCTGAGTTAATTAGAGACACAACTGTGGGTGTAATTTAATGTACACCCGAAACACACTGCTTCTTTGTGTAGCATCACGGGAATGTCTTGTGGTCTGACGAAACTAAAATTGAACTGTTGGTCTTAATGACTATTGTTACGTTTGGAGGAAAAATTGAGAATCCGAAAAAAACACCAATCCCAACTGTGAAACAAGGAGGTGGCAGCATCATGTTGTGGAGTTGTTTTGCTGCAGGAGAGACTAGTGTACTTTACAAGATAGATGGCATTATGAGGAAAGAAGAATATGTGGCAATACTGAAGCAACATCTCAAGACATCAGCCAGGAAGTTAAAAGGGATTCCCAGGGACAATGTGTTGTTGGTCTGCGCTGCCACAGAAAACACGTAATCGAAGGCTTCAAATTATAACACCTTTATTGGATCCATCCGACGCGTTTCAGAGCCTGCTATGCTTATTCATAAGGGGGTGTATAATCTTATACACCCCCTGATGAAGGAGCATAGCAAGCTCTGAAACACGTCAGATGAATCCAATACAGTCGTTATAATTTGAAGCCTTCGATTACATGTTTTCTGTGGCAGCGCGGACCAACAACACATTGTCCCTGGGAATCTCTGGATTATTGACCACATTGCACATGGAAGTGTGAGTCCAGCAGCAGTCGCCATATTTGTGCCTATCATACTGGCTGTGTGTCACACATCTTTGCAAGGTGAGCAGTGAAAATTACGGTTACAAAGCCGCCCAGCTCTTTAAACGATAAGACCCTATCTGCGCTTGCTTCTTTTCACAGTGTTATTGATTTACGAAGTTAAAAGGAACCTGTCACCTACTTTGTGGCCCCAAACCTATCACTACCTGTCTCTGCAGCTTCCAATACATCCCTAACCATCCCTATCTGATGTAAATGTGTACTCTAATCGCTGTGCAAAATTATTTTATCACTTACATGCTCCTATGATTAGCATGGTGTCGTCCAGACTGCAGACACTGGGGCATTCTCTCATCCTCCATCTCCCCCCCTCGCTCCGTATACCCTTCATTCCAAGTGCGCACCATACATTCGTATTCTGTGTACTTCTTCCGGGTATGACACGATGGCCACATCAATTCTGGTCATGCGCAATGTTGCCATATCTGTGGTGTACTGAGCATCCTCAAAGTGCAAACTGTGCATGCTTTGAAGCCCTCAATCTGTGTGCCTCCAGACTCAGGGCTTCAAAGCATGTGCAGTGCACAATTTGATGCTGCTCAGTACATCACATAGATAACAAGAATGTGCATGACCAGAAATGACATGGCCATCATAGCATACCCAGAAGCGCACAGATTTGGAATGCGGGGAGCGTGCATGGGAAACAAGATAACACGCCCACCAGGGCGTGATACAAAAAGTGAGGGGGGAGATGGAAGATGAGTGTCTACAGTCTGGATGACACCATGATAATTATCATAGGAGATAAATGATAAAATCATTTGTCACAGCGATTAGAGTACTCATTTAGATCAGATAGGGATAGCTAGACATGTACAAGAAAGCTGCAGGGACAGGTAGTGATAGGTTTGGGACCATAAACTAGGTGACAGGTTCACTTTAAAGCTTGGGCAGAAATGGGTATTCCAAATAGACAATGACCCAAAGCATACTGCTAAACTGGTTAAAAAGTGGCTTAAGGATAATAAAAGTCAATATTTTGGAGTGGCCATCACAAAGCCCGGATCTCAATCCTATTGAAAATTTATGGGCAAAGCTGAAAAGTCAGGTGCGAGCAAGGTGACCTACAAGCATGGCTCAGCTACACCAGTTCTGCCAGGAGGAATGGGCCCAAATTCCTCCCAACTATTGTGAGAAGCTTGTGGAAGTATATCCAAAGTGTTCAAATCAAGTCTTACAGTTTAAGGGCAATGGTACAAAATACTAATGAAATGTATGTAAACTTGTGACTTTGCAGAAAGTATTAAAAAAGCTGTTAAACATGCTCTCTCTCATTATTCTAGCCTTTTTTTCTTTCCTAAAACAGGAAAGGTTTATTCTGATTTTATGTCAGATAGTGAGAAAAACATGCATATGTGTCTTTTTATATAGTGTATGTAAACTTCTGGTTTCAACTGTACATAGAGTACAAGTACCCTTTGATACCACAGGGTATTTTGTCTTAATTTTTTCATATTACCTCTATTAAATGTGCAGTGAAAAGAAAGTGGCTAGACTTTCTTTTAATTTTCTTATCTAAATTTTAAGAACGTTATTCTAAATTCTGTATGTATATTTTAACCTTGTTATTAAAATGTACAATTACCGAATATTCACAAAATATGTTCACCTAATTGCAATGGGGAAAAAAAAATCCAACTTTCTCAAACCCTCTTAGAACAGGGTTACCAGGCAACTCCGAAGCAAACAATTAAAATAAGAAGGTATTGAGAAAAACATAGCTCGGCCATTTTCCGACAAAAGATGAGCTACTTAGTAAGAAGAGCACATCGCTGCACCTCAGCAATACTGACCTTTCAGTGAAAGCAAATAACAGTGTTCTATTAACCATTAACTAAGCCAAGAGCAGGTACATTAAATAGAATACATTATACTGCCATTTATAAAAAATGCTCAATACATATAGATATGCCATATAATTCTGTATTTGACTTCATCAGCACACACACGCTGTCAGTTGGCCGACAATCTGGCTACCTGGGGCGGTTCTGCTGGGATTGGAAATATGGCACTGCAGGGTCTTTCTCTTGGGGAAAGGCAGGCATTTTCTCTGGAATGCTTGTGTTTGTCAGATAACAGAGGAGAAGCTAAAACAGAAGACAAAATAATGAGTACATCTCTATGGAGAAAAAAAAAATCAGAAAGAAGATAGGAGATAAAATTTGCAATTAAAATTATTCAACCTCCTTTGCAAATTGGGTTTATCATTAAAAAAAGTTTATGATGTTTGAAATAAACCCATCCAATAAACGCAACTTGAAAGGAATCTGTCAGCAGGTTTTCGCTACCTCATCTGAGAGCAGCATGATATAGGTAGAGAGACTCTGAGTCCAACAATGTATCACTTAGTTTACTGGGTGCAGTAGTTCTCAAAGAATCAAACAAGCGATATTCTATGTAAAATGTATACTATGTACAATGTATATATCAGTGAGCTGCTTACAAGAAGAGGGCGTGTGTGAGACTATCAAGCAGAAGGCAATATAGACTGAGCAATGATAAGGTCCTGGTGATAAAACAATTATTGCAAGTAAACAACAAAATGTACCTTAATAAGTGAATTCTGTATTTAAACTCTAGAGCTAGAGCATACTATCTTCAGATCACAGAAAAAGAACAAAAAGCTACTAAAACTTCTAAATTATTATATATTCACATAAATTAGAAGTTTTATGAGTTTTTGTTCCTGTTCTGTGATTTATTTTTGGACTACTCCACTTTATCTTGCTTTCTCTGTGATTTTGTTTTTGTTTTCAGCTGACATAGCAAAAACCTCCTAACAGATTCCCTTTAAATAGCTCAATACAATAAATAAAACAAGTGGTTTCTCCAAATTCACCACAAAATGGCAATTTTACGGACTACTGTAGTCTCATAATAATTCAATCCCCTGAACAGACTCACAAGAGCACACATGTGTATCAAGTATTGTCTACTGCATAACCAATGTAATAATTAAGAGACTAAACAATTATGAGAATAAAAGCTACATCAAATACCTGGACTGGCAAGGGGGTTCTGACTGTGATGTTTGACTGCATGTTAGAAATATGGCTAAGGCAAGATAGTGATAGAAAAACGTAAGAAATCATCGAATTCCACAAACTAGGAAAAGCATAAAAAACTAAATGTATTGAATTTTCCTAGAGATAAAGTTGGAGATAAAGTTGAAAGTGTAGTTCACTGTTAAAAGGTTCACTTATTTCACTACCTGGATGTGACAGAAAGAGATCAACATCATCAACTGCTACCAGATTTCTAGAGATGCAGGTCAAAACCCTCAAGTGACAGAAACCTCAGTGCCTGCTGTCACTAAATCTTGCTGCAGACTTTTGGCACTTTGTACGATAAGGTACATGCTAAATCCTGAACGTACGTTTCCATGACTAAACTCCAAAACCTGAAACTCCGTGGACGCAAAAGCGCAAGAAACGTTGTCTCCAATTTCATTAAAACCATATGCATAAAAGCAACACGTTTTGTGATTCAGTTCTCTGGTGCAATGAAATAAAACAAGAACTACGTTTTTGGCCTACACATCAGCAGTATAGGTGGATGAGGAAGAATGAAACTGAAAAGAACACCCTTCCTAAAGTGAAGCATGGTGGTGACTTGGTGATGCTATGTGGTTGCACTATTTCTTTGGCAATGGAAACCTGCAAAGTGTAAACGTAAAAAGAATTCAATCAAATATCAGGGAATCCAAGGTGTAAACATAATTCCTTCTGTGTGCAAATCATTGAACCTTCTAATAGGTCAACGATCCTAACTCAAAGTCTACCATGGCTTGGTATCAGAAGTAATTCTGGAAATTTATGAAGTGGATGTCACAGTTGTCTGACTTGAGCCCCATAGAAATTCTTTGGTGGGATTTGAAGAAGGTGGTTGCAGGACACAAGTCAATAATAATAATAAATTGGAGACAATTGCCCATGTGAAACAGACTAAGATTCCTTAGTGACGCGCATCATGTTTGACGTGGGTCATAACAGGCAAAGAATGTTTTACTAAGTACTAAAGACATTTCTATGCTGGGTTGAATACTGCAGTAGTCAGTAAAAAAGGCATTCTGTGTTAAATTTGGAGAAACAACTTGCTATATTAGATGTGTTGATCTATTTTAAATTGTTCTTGTTTCATAGTATTTTTGTAAACAGCAGACAGTTTGTAATGTTTGCTAAGAAATCTAATTTGCAATAGGGTTGAATAATTGTGCCTGCAACCCTATATATTCCATATCAACTTTACTTGTGCTTTGGAAATAAAATTTAGTAAGTATAATTAGTTATTTATACATTAGCTTATGACAAGTGTTTTGTAATAACTGACGTTATTATTACAATTTTGGATTATGAAACTATGTAACCAATCTAAATATAAGACAGCATACTTATTACTGAGAGGTCAAACTAAAATTCTCCATCACTTAACAGTTAGGCCTCATTCAAATGTAAGTATATTTGCAATAGTGTTTGCATGCCAAAGCCAGAAGTGGGACTTAGAGAAAAACTATAATTAAAATAATGACATCTGCTCTGCATTTTAGAGACACTCCTAAAAATACAAATATTGAAATACTGATGTATGAATGAGGCTTTATAGTTCTACTTCTAATTCTGGGAAGAGCCACCAGGATTTGAAACTAGTTCTGGCCGAGTACTTAAAGGGGCTGTCCACTACATGGATAAACCCTTCCTCATCACTATATTTCCACCCAAAAAATAACAACACCTATACTTACCTAAGGTGCTCATGTCAAATTGATATATCCCACGATCCCTGAGGCAATCAGAGCTGGCTTTGCTCTACTCTCCTATAGACATAATCAGACATTCGGAGAAAGTTAGTGGGAAGCCACAGGTGTCACTTCCTCTGGATGTCTTCATTTATTCAAAGCAGGGGAGAGCAAAGCCAACACTGATTGATTGCCGGGATTGCTTCACATGAGCCATGGCAGAGCCAGTGTACCTGGAACAGTACCTGGTGAGTACAGGTATTGTTATTTTGTTGATGTGACACATAGGGATAGAGAAGGGATTTTCCGAGTAGTGCTCATCCATTAATGGCCAGTGGCTTTTATTGCAATACTGCACAATTTATTTAATTGGATATGGGTTGTGTTTCAAGCCACAGCATCATGGTGCCATCAGTTTTTTTCTAATGCTCAACAACTCCTTTAAAATGTAAACAATGTTGTGAAGAAAGAAGCAAGAAACTGTATTTATAGAAGCATTTTATGTAACATGTTCAGTGCTATGCTGCTATAATGCTACTAAGGGAGTTCATTAAAACATAACTGCCATTTAAATTTGTATTTAATAATAATGAAGTGCAAGTGATTATATTCAACTTTCAAATAGACTTTATTAATGAAATTTGGAAGGAAACCTTTAAAAAACTTTCACAAGATGTCCCCACTAGACTATCTGAAGCTCATTCTCAGTGAGATCTGTCTTCAGGGGGCAGGGCCTACAGTGTTCATAATACAACTGATAAGACTCTCAAGTTACCTCACAGTACTGAGCTCATCATGCTGACTCCTCCACTCACATGGCTCTGCTCCATGTTATTACATTATTATTAAATAAGAAGGTAAACGCCAGCTACGCTTTAAGTTTAATCTACTTTAGAAACCCTCCTTAACGTTTACAAATTCATCTTTAATTGCAATAGTTCATACCCATGTCTTATATAGCCATTGATCTGTAGGGGACTGGGACTCCCACTTATCTTTATTATTATGCATGTTTTAGGCTGACTTAAGGCCGCTTCACACACTAGGATATCGTTAATGATATTATTTTAACCTCACGGATTTGTGATTGTTTAAACGATATCAATTGTACGTTCTTGTGTGTAAATGAACGATATAGGAAGAAAACAATCCTTGAATCGTTCATCCAAGATTTGAGATCCTGACCTCAAATCTATCGTTCGTCATCCAATTAACGCTGCTTGAAGAAGCTACATCGTTCAGTGTGACACCTTTTCGAACGATGTCATTCATAATTCTCCTATTCCTGCTGCTTTAAAAGATCGTTCAGCCCTTGCTCTCCTATTTAACTGGTGCGTTGCCGAATGGGATATCGTTAACGATATCCTTGTGTGTGACAACGCACTAACGATGTCGGAACGATCACGGTCACATGATCGTTCTAAGGATCGTTAACGATATTCTAGCGTGTAACGGCACCATAAGGTTTATTTTTTGTCCTGACTGCCATCTTTAATATCTCTTCCATGCCCATTATACAGCAAAATCTAACATAGCTAGATAATCAGTTAGCCAGGTGTCCCCCAGTACAACACATATCAGTTCCCACCTTCACCACAAATTGGTTAGTTATTAAACATAATCACATTTTCTCTTTCCGCTCACATTCACATGACATGTTTAAATCTGTATGGTGATTTACTAGCATATATCTTATATATAAAACCCGAAGGCCACTTCCTGAAAAGGCGAAGGCCACTTCCGTGACGGACTTCGCCCAGGGGCTGGTGACGTCAGCCAGTGCAGGGCCCCCCTGCTACAGGCAGCGGCACAGGAACGTTCCGACCTCGGAAGTTCTGTGTGCCCTCCAGCCACTCCCCTCTGCCCTCCAGCACTAGCCTACATACTGGGGGGGCAGGGGGGGCCCATTGCCCGCCACCTCGGGGGGCCACACAAGCCCTGGGGGTACTCGTGCTCCCTGCCGCGCGCCTGGAGAGGAGGGAGGGCGGGAATTCCTCTCCTGCAGCTCTGGCCGCCCCTCCTCTCCTGCTACAGTACACCTGATGGCCGGCCCGCGGTGAGTCTGTCCTGCCGGCTCCAGCAGCCTCTGCCCTACCGGCTCCAGCTCCCTCTGCCCTCCAGCCTCCTCTGCCCTGGCCTCTGCCCTCCAGCCTCCTCTGCCCTGGCCTCTGCCCTCCAGCCTCCTCTGCCCTCCAGCCTCCTCTGCCCTGGCCTCTGCCCTCCAGCCTCCTCTGCCCTGGCCTCTGCCCTCCAGCCTCCTCTGCCCTGGCCTATGCCCTCCAGCCTCCTCTGCCCTGGCCTCTGCCCTCCAGCCTCCTCTGCCCTGGCCTCTGCCCTCCAGCCTCCTCTGCCCTGGCCTCTGCCCTCCAGCCTCCTCTGCCCTGCCCTCTGCCCTGGCCTCTGCCCTCCAGCCTCCTCTGCCCTGGCCTCTGCCCTCCAGCCTCCTCTGCCCTCCCCTCTGCCCTCCAGCCTCCTCTGCCCTGCCCTCTGCCCTCCAGCCTCCTCTGCCTGCCCTATGCCCTCCAGCCTCCTCTGCCCTGCCCTCTGCCCTCCAGCCTCCTCTGCCCTGGCCTCTGCCCTCCAGCTTCCTCTGACACTGCCCTCTGCCCTCCAGCCTCCTCTGCCCTGGCCTCTGCCCTCCAGCCTCCTCTGCCCTGGCCTCTGCCCTCCAGCCTCCTCTGCCCTGGCCTCTGCCCTCCAGCCTCCTCTGCCCTCCCCTCTGCCCTGCCCTCTGCCCTCCAGCCTCCTCTGCCCTGCCCTCTGCCCTGCCCTCTGCCCTCCAGCCTCCTCTGCCCAGGCCTCTGCCCTCCAGCCTCCTCTGCCCTGGCCTCTGCCCTCCAGCCTCCTCTGCCCTGGCCTCTGCCCTCCAGCCTCCTCTGCCCTCCCCTCTGCCCTCCAGCCTCCTCTGCCCTGGCCTCCGCCCTCCAGCCTCCGCCCTCCAGCCTCCTCTGCCCTGGCCTCTGCCCTCCAGCCTCCTCTGCCCTGGCCTCTGCCCTCCAGCCTCCTCTGCCCTGGCCTCTGCCCTCCAGCCTCCTCTGCTCTGGCCGCTGCCCTCCAGCCTCCTCTGCCCTGGCCTCTGCCCTCCAGCCTCCTCTGCCCTGGCCTCTGCCCTCCAGCCTCCTCTGCCCTGGCCTCTGCCCTCCAGCCTCCTCTGCCCTGGCCTCTGCCCTGGACTCTGCCCTCCAGCCTCCTCTGCCCTTCAGCCTCCTCTGCCCTGGCCTCTGCCCTTCAGCCTCCTCTGCCTGGCCTCTGCCCTCCAGCCTCCTCTGCCCTGGCCTCTGCCCTCCAGCCTCCTCTGCCCTGGCCTCTGCCCTCCAGCCTCCTCTGCCCTGGCCTCTGCCCTCCAGCCTCCTCTGCCCTGCCCTCTGCCCTGGCCTCTGCCCTCCAGCCTCCTCTGCCCTGGCTTCTGCCCTCCAGTCTCCTCTGCCCTCCCCTCTGCCCTCCAGCCTCCTCTGCCCTGGCCTCTGCCCTCCAGCCTCCTCTGCCCTGGCCTCTGCCCTCCAGCCTCCTCTCCCAGTCCTCTGCCCTCCAGCCTCCGCTCTCCTCTCCCAGTCCTCTGCCTCCTGCCTCCGCTCTCCTCTCCCAGTCCTCTGCCCTCCAGCCTCCACTCGCTTCTCCCTGTCCTCTGCCCTCCAGCCTCCGCTCTCCTCTCCCTGTCCTCTGCCCTCCAGCCTCCGCCCTCCTCTGCCCTCCAGCCTCCGCTCTCCTCTCCCTGTCCTCTGCCCTCCAGCCTCCACTCTCCTCTCCGTGTCCTCTGCCCTCCAGCCTCCACCCTCCAGCCTCCGCTCTGCTCTCCCTGTCCTCTGCCCTACAGCCTCCGCTCCCCTCTCCCTGTCCTCTGCCTTCCAGCCTTCGCTCTCCTCTCCCTGTCCTCTGCCCTCCAGCCTCCGCTCTCCTCTCCCTGTCCTCTGCCCTCCAGCCTCCGCTCTCCTCTCCCTGTCCTTTGCCCTCCAGCCTCCGCCCTCCTGCCTCCGACCTCCTCTGCCCTCCAGCCTCCGCTCTCCTCTCCCTGTCCTCTGCCCTCCAGCCTCCGCCCTCCTGCCTCCGACCTCCTCTGCCCTCCAGCCTCCGCTCTCCTCTCCCTGTCCTCTGCCCTCCAGCCTCCACTCTCCTCTCCGTGTCCTCTGCCCTCCAGCCTCCACCCTCCAGCCTCCGCTCTGCTCTCCCTGTCCTCTGCCCTACAGCCTCCACTCTCCTCTCCCTGTCCTCTGCCCTCCAGCCTCCGCTCTCCTCTCCCTATCCTCTGCCCTCCAGCCTCTGCTCTCCTCTGCCCTCCAGCCTCCACTCTCCTCTCCCTGTCCTCTGCCCTCCAGCCTCCACCCTCCAGCCTCCGCTCTCCTCTGACCTCCAGCCTCCGCTCTCCTCTGCCCTCCAGCCTCCACTCTCCTCTCCCTGTCCTCTGCCCTCCAGCCTCCGCTCTCCTCTCCCTATCCTCTGCCCTCCAGCCTCTGCTCTCCTCTGCCCTCCAGCCTCCACTCTCCTCTCCCTGTCCTCTGCCCTCCAGCCTCCACCCTCCAGCCTCCGCTCTCCTCTGACCTCCAGCCTCCGCTCTCCTCTGCCCTCCAGCCTCCGCTCTCCTCTCCCTGTCCTCTGCCCTCCACCCTCCGCTCTCCTCTCCCTGTCCTCTGCCCTCCAGCCTCTGCCCTCCAGCCTCCGCCCTCCTCAGCCCTCCAGCCTCTGCTCTCCTCTCCCTGTCCTCTGCCCTCCAGCCTCCGCTCTCCTCTGCCCTCCAGCCTCCACTCTCCTCTCCCTGTCCTCTGCCCTCCAGCCTCCACCCTCCAGCCTCCGCTCTGCTCTCCCTGTCCTCTGCCCTCCAGCCTCCGCTCCCCTCTCCCTGTCCTCTGCCTTCCAGCCTTCGCTCTCCTCTCCCTGTCCTCTGCCCTCCAGCCTCCGCTCTCCTCTCCCTGTCCTCTGCCCTCCAGCCTCTGCTCTCGTCTCCCTGTCCTCTGCCCTCCAGCCTCCTCTCTCCTCTTCCTGTCCTCTGCCCTCCAGCCTCCGCTCTCCTCTCCCTGTCCTCTGCCCTCCAGCCTCCGCTCTCCTCTCCCTGTCCTTTGCCCTCCAGCCTCTGCTCTCCTCTGCCCTCCAGCCTCCGCTCTCCTCTCCCTATCCTCTGCCCTCCAGCCTCTGCTCTCCTCTGCCCTCCAGCCTCCACTCTCCTCTCCCTGTCCTCTGCCCTCCAGCCTCCACCCTCCACCCTCCAGCCTCCGCTCTTCTCTGCCCTCCAGCCTCCGCTCTCCTCTCCCTGTCCTCTGCCCTCCAGCCTCTGCTCTCCTCTGCCCTACAGCCTCCGCTCTCCTCTCCCTGTCCTCTGCCCTCTAGCCTCCGCTCTCCTTTCCCTGTCCTCCAGCTTCCGCTCTCCTCTCCCTCTCCTCTACCCTCCACCTTCCGCTCTCCTCTCCCTCTCCTCCGCCCTCCAGCCTCCACTCGCTTCTCCCTGTCCTCTGCCCTCCAGCCTCCGCTCTACTCTCCCTGTCCTCTGCCCTCCAGCCTCCGCCCTCCTCTGCCCTCCAGCCTCCGCTCTCCTCTCCCTGTCCTCTGCCCTCCAGCCTCCGCTCTCCTCACCCCTCCATATGCAATGTACAGTATGTGTGTATATGTGTGTATGTACGCACTTCCGTCACTTTGTCCACACTTCCCTCAACTTTGTACACACACACACATACACACACACACACTCCACTATACTTACCACCGGCCCTGCGTCCGCTGCCTGGATCCTCAGTCGACATGTCGCTGCCCCCAAACTACTGGATCCAATATAGCGTCCAAGATGTCTCGCAAAACTACCCGGACAACATATTGGATCCAGTCGTCCGGGGGCGGCGACATGTCGACTCAGGATCCAGGCGGCGGGGAAAACGCTAGGTCGGTGCTAAGTATAGCGGAGTGTATGTGTGTTCTTACCACTCTGCCCACAGCGCTGCGCTGACCACTCTGCCCACGGCGCTGCACTGACCACTCTGCCCACGGCGCTGCACTGACCACTCTGCCCACGGCGCTGCGCTGACCACCCTGCCCACGGCGCTGCGCTGACCACTCTGCCCACGCCGCTGCGCTGACCAATCTCACCGCACTCACTGCTAACCACTGAGCCACTGCACTCACTGCTAACCACTGAGCCACTGCACTCACTGCTACCCACTGAGCCACCGCACTCACTGCTAACCACTGAGCCACCGCACTCACTGCTAACCACTGAGCCACCGCACTCACTGCTAACCACTGAGCCACCGCACTCACTGCTAACCACTGCGCCACTGCACTCACTGCTAACCACTGAGCCACCGCACTCACTGCTAACCACTGAGCCACCGCACTCACTGCTAACCACTGAGCCAGTGCACTCACTGCTAACCACTGAGCCACCGCACGCAGTACTAACCACTGAGCCACCGCGCAGTGCTAACCACTGAGCCACCGCGCAGTGCTAACCACTGAGCCACCTCTATACACACAATTAATTTCACCGCACTCCCCTAACTATTACTAAATAAACTATATATGGATTCTAGACTACCCGATTCTTTAGAATCGGGCTGCCATCTAGTTAAATTATAACCATATATTGACTCTCATCTGTCTCCCTCTTTAATCAGCCGCTGACTGATTACAATGCATAGTTGTCACAAAGTGAAAATGCTCATTATAACATGGCATGTTGTAAAACATCTCCATGGCTGCATTCCATACAAAACACTAAAGTGTCCATTTTATAAAACATCATGCCCAATTTATCTGTAAAACATTTGTCAATAGGCACAGGTAATAGATAACTAAATATAGTGTAAAACCTCAGTAAAGGGAATCTGTCAGCAGGTTTATGATATGTAATCTATGAGCGATATGATGTAGATGTAGAAACCCTGATTACAGTGATGTGTCTCTTACTAGGCTGTGAGTTGTCATTTTGGTAAAATCAGTATTTTATCAGCAGGAGATTAATACTACGGGACAAGGTGTCTTGTGCCTCTGTATAACCCGGCCCACACCACTCATGTACAGTTTACACAGATAGTTGTCAATCAGTGGTATGGATGGGGATATACAGAGCTCACCATTCTGAGCATTGCTAGATCTGCAGCAAACCGTGATTGTATAAATAGTAGAGCAAGCAGCCCAATAAGTGACCCATTGCTAGAATCCTGCTCTCTGCCTGTACATCATGCTGCTCTCAGGTTACATAGCAAACACCTGCTGACAGATTCCCTTTAATGACTTTAAAGTTTATTTGTAAATGAGTTAAGTCTAGTCTATTCTAGGCAGCTAGTTGACTCATACTCTTCAGGACAAAATACCTCTGGCACTAGAGGGGGCAGAACTTGTCACATTTGGAGAGGCGGAATGTGTAGAACTCAAACTTGAGGTAGAAGGACTTGGCTGAAAAGACAAGAAAAATCAATAAATGGATAAAATAAGAAACATCTTTTATCAAACTGTATTTAGTCATGCAATCAAGTAAATGTCATATGTTAGGCTAGTCTCCCTCTATTATCTTCTACTGTGAAATGACCATGAATTACTGAAGTGTGGGTTTATAATCAAGGACACCAAATCTGGTCAGTGAGCAATGGGCATGGTTTTGGTATGATGCCACCTGTCACTTTATTTGCAATGCCCACACAACAAACTGGAGTCTGGCTGCATAATTGCAGCCAGGTATATTTTCCTCTGAAGGGCTCCGGGTTTGATAAAACAAGTAGTTTGAAGTGCTTAGGACCATAGTGACAAATAAGAATAATCCGGCACTGCCTCAGCCGGATATTCTAATCAAAGAATCAGGTGATTGACAGGTCTCTTGCTAAATACCTACGTAAAACTGTCAATTGCCTCATCTCTGCCTGTAGTCCATGGCTGGATCTTCAGTTCATGGGCAGACAGGCTCTCTGATTCACGCTGCCAGTGATAGCTTCCTTTTAATATACAATACAACCCTAGCACTGAATACTTAAGGTTTGTAGTCGTATGGATGGACACAAGAAGTGGGAAAAGGTTTTCCCATGGCCGTTTGCTTGTTATCCTTTTGCACTTTTTTATATATTTTTCAGCAGATTACTATCTTCAGTGATTCATGAATTCAAGATGTAAAAGACGCACAGACTGTGTTTCTATAGCAACCCTCAACATGGAAGCCATTGGGGAACAGGGTTTCTTATTTTTTTGTGCTGCAGTAAAAAGAATAAAAGGTGCAATGTGCTAAACACAGAGATAAGGCAGAAGCTACATTCATGCCCTCTTTTGGTCCATACTGCTCTTCATTAGTTTATTTTAGAAGGTAGCGGTAGCTGTATGTTACTGGTCGCTGTGTATCCTGGTTCACTTGTTGTAATGTGTCATGTCAGATCATCAATAATTGAATATGATGTGCAGCAATCAATGTTCACTTGGCAGAAGCAGACATGTCAGATCCTACCTCACATGCCCCCATAAAACCCAGCCTGTGCTAGCTTCTTGTACAGGCAGGATTTCTATGGGGACATCTATTGTGGTCATTTTAGATATTTTCCCCCAAAAAAATTTATGAAAAAAGATTTCTATAGAAATAACCTTTATGCATACATTGTGATCCTGTTGTAACAGATCACGTTTATCATAACATTTGAGGTCTATCATCTATTAAAAAGTCACAATTCAATCAAAAACAGGGGAGAAAATACACAGTACATGTGAACTTTGGTGTGAACAATGTCTTACAGATATGTTCACTGTGTGCATGGCTCATTAGTTTGTCTAAATTGTTTCTTGTTCCTGCAAGATAAGGGAGTCTCCCACCCCTCCCTTTGCGCCCTGCACATAGAAAGCTATCTTCTGCAGCACATTGGACCTGTCTGAATCCTGCTCATATAGGTACCAATATGGTCAGGTTTTTAAACACATCAGTTAGGGACTGCTCTGATACGGGTTACCTTGGCAAGGTAGAGCATTTTAGTATACATTTTTTGCAAATATATTATCAACTAAATAATAATAGTAGTAATACAAAGAGGTGCCAACCATTTATCAGACATTCCTGATTGATGGAGCACCTCTGCATAAATTAGGAGCATCTGATTCAACCATGCCCATTTATCAGGACAGTGTGAAGATCGCTAGTCTAGATGAATGGAAGGGTGCTGGGACACGCTGCATATTTGCTGCATATTTTTAAGCGAGTGCTGTTGCAGTTTTTGTAGCCAAAACAGGAGTGGAACAATCAGAGGAAAAGTCTAATAGAAACAAGTCCTCCACTTCTGTATTCATCACCCACTGCTGGTTTTAATCAGCCATTCCTGGTTTTGGCTACATAAACTGCAAGAGCACTCGCGTAAAAATACGCAGCAAATACGCAGCGTGTGAACGCACCCTAAGAGGTTGCACTACTACCTAATTGGTTCTTAAAACATGTACTTGTAGCCAGTCCACTATCATAATCAATCATCACTATATTGTTAGTTTATATCGCATTCTACAATTCTAACACCTTTAATAGCTTAGTGTTTCACAAAAAAAGATTACTAATGTACCGTAATTACTGATAAAGGCTGGCCAAAAGTCTCAATTTTCAAGAAACATTGCCATGACTGCGTAGTAAACTGGAGGGTTTAAGCAGGATCGCATATTAAAAAAATGTTTTAGTGACATTCCTGGATGAAACAGTCAGTCATTAAATTGTTCTAGGATTTATATTCATTTCAAATTTTGGTCAGTATGCAATGATCATGTATCTTCTAAGATATATAAACATAAGGACGTCTTCGCAGCTGACACAGAAGTATTGGCATCTGGTCTATGTAAAGGAAGTAGCTAGTCATAATCTACAGAGAAATCCATGGGAATTACACTGGATGTAAAATCTGTTAGATCCTGACGACATGATACAGCACTGTAAAATGTGTAGAGATATGCCAAGTCGTTACCTACCTGCATGTGAAACACTTCATCAGAACTTTCGGATTGCCCCGTCAAATTACTAACTTCAGCCGAAGCTTGAGAGGACAGGGAGGATGAAGAGTATCTGTTTACCGCTGGGTAACTCAATGGGCTGTTCAAAAAGGAGAAACAATCGTAAATATAAGGAATACGTAAATGTAATTGCATTGTGAAATTCAGATATTCTAAGCTCTACAATGCTTCTTAATCAGCTATGACACACACCACAGCTTTAATGTTTCCCTATATGGCAGGGGTATATTTATGGTATAAATAAGCAAGTCCTTACATTTCCACAACAACTATATATCATAAAAAGCACATACATTATAAATATATGACTGATGTTTATAATCGATTTAATCTAGTTAAATTATACAGTATACCCATAGTTGCTCAGAAATCAACTGCCTTGTGCTTCTGAAGCCTGCTGGATTACCCAGAGATTAACCCCTTAATGACCAAACCATATATCCAGATTTTTAAAATCTGACATGTGTCACTTTATGTGGCAATAACTCTGCACTTTTTCAACATATCTCAGAGATTGAGACTTTTTTGTGAGAGATTAATAAACATTGGCAATTTTGAAAGATTATTTCTCTAATCCAGATAGTTACACCTCACAGAATAGTTAGTAAATAACATTTCCCTTATGTCGGCTTTGCATTAGCACCATCTATGAAATCTGTAAAAATGTTCTTATATTTTGTTAGGAAGTTAGAAGCTTTAAAATCGTAGTAGTAGTTTTTTATTTATTAAAGGAAATTTACAAAAAACATATTTTTTCAGGGACTTGCGCAGTTTTGGAGTGACTTTTTGGGAAATATATATTGGAAAACTGCCAAAAATTATATCTTTTTAAAAAACAGCACCCCTCAACATATTCAAAACTGTTGTCAGGTATTTAACCCTTCAGGTGTTCTTTAGTAATTAATGTGAAGTGGCATCTCAAAAAAGAAAAATGTTATTTTTCACCACCTAAATGTTGCTAATTTCTGAACAGGTCACTATAGTCGGCAGACTCTTAAGCCACTATTTGGCCGTGTATTGCCATTGCAACCATCAGGAACACACAATCATGATCTCAGGATGCCAGTGGGGTTAAAGAGGGAGCTCTCACACTCTGTTAACCATCTAGATGCTGTAATCACTATTGATAACAGCATCTAAGGGGTTAAACGATTGTGATCAGTGCCAACACCAATCATGACTGATCCAGCAGAGTGTCGGCTATAGAATACAGTAGACAGCTGCAGCATTTTCACCTGGTGAAGGATGCTATTCACTTATAACTCAGGTCAATTTTAAATCAGATTGGTGGTTGTTAAGGGACTAAATAAGATTGCATAGGAATAGTAAAATGGCAGTGGTTACCCTGTAATTAGCAGAAGCAGTAAGAAGCAGATAATGAAACGAAACCATGGGTTGAGATGATTGCAATGTGTCTGTTTTTATATAGATTATTTTCTATGATTGTAAGTTTACTGGATTAAAGTGAACCTGTCACCATGCTTTTCCCATATAAAATAGGGCCAGCAGCTATAAAACCCTAATATATACAGCATTGTAGAATGCTGTATATGGCCCCAAGACACTCTGTATAATGCAAAAAAGCCTGCATATCATGTTTATCTACGGGGAGGTCCAGTCTAATGTGTGTCATTGATCTTCATCCGGCACCTACTCTTTACTTGCTTCATGTGGATGACGCACCCTACGTCATTAACTCAGTGCCTTCCCTCGTGCTGCAGCACAGGTACAGTTCTCTCTGCGCTACCAAGGGCAGAGCAAAGTTTTGCAGTGTATGTGCGCAGGTACTATTTTTTTCCTCTAATTATTTACTCACTATCTTGTTACTTTAATCTTTAAATGCTAACTTTTTGCAATGTATTGTGTGGCGCCCTTATGGCTAGGTGCCACAGGGAGGTATTACACTGTGAGAACATATGTAGTATCTCTGTAGTTGTGGGTTCAGGGTTTAACCTATGGAGTCTGTTTTCACTCACACACACACACACACACACGCACACACAGGACTAGGCCACCTTAGTATAAAGGGACTGATTATTCAGTAGGTCCAAAAGGGGGTGGAGCCTAGGTTAGTGCAGAAAGACTTGAGTGACAGTTAGTTAGTTAGTGCTGGGAAGGCAGTCAGTGAGGGCGCGCCTGAAAGCTCTGCGAAAGGAGGGATCCCCATCTCTAAGAGGGGGCCCAGGACAGAAGGAGACGGACCAGAACCGGTTGGAGCCGGCTGGAGTAGTCTGGGGAGCACCGGTGACATGGAAGCCGAGGCGGTCAGCGGTTTATCCCTGGCCGCAAACTGATGAGCCGTGGGCCCTCTGAAACAGGGTAGCCATAGGCGCCACAAAAAGGTACCTCGCCCCTCAGGCCCATAATAGGTCCAAGATTACAGGAGTATTGGTCCGGATTCCGGTGGCGGGAGGATTTGCTGTGTGTCGCTCCCATTCATACTAGTAAAAGAAAAAACCTGTGCTTCACTGTATGAGACCAGGGAACTGGCAGGAGAGCTCTGCAAGGGTGGTGAAAGATAGAGAAAGACAGAATTAGACCCCGAAAGACTTAAGAAGGAACATCTAGAGACTCCATAGGGGGACTCTGAGCCGACAACTCCTACCCGTTAAACCAGACTGTACAGATCTGCCGGTACACAGTAAAGTGGAGTTGGAGTTGAACTGGTCTCTGTCTTTCTTCTCGCCGGTGCCCGGAGGGCTTCAGCATCATCATCTTACAGAAGAAGAACAACTACTCCCTTAACCACCATCACCGCTGCCCTGAGGTAAAAGCTCCACCTGTGGGGAGCTGGACCACACTGAGCTGCACCCATCATCACCTCAGCGGCCGGTCTGCAGCGCCGGTATCCAAATTACCGGGATCCACAGGTGGCATCACGTACTCTTTATCCCTGTAAATATTCCCCCCCCCCATCTAACAAATGACAGCCAGGGCATGGAACCGGAAACCCGACCACCCATGATTCCCCAGTTAAATCCATCAAACCCAGGCCTGGTATCCAAGTACCCCTTGCCCTGGGCTCATCATATTGCACCCATTACAGCTCTGTTTAGCCACAGTGATTTTCTCCTATTTCTAATCAGTGTAGTTCCATAAGATATATACCGTGCACAAGTCTTAGGCCTTTTTTTTGATTTGCAATCCGACCACAGGATGATACCTTTCCTGTTTTTTGATGGATACATTTGCTAGATCCTGCATAATATTGGAACGGTACTGTGGCGCCCCTGCGGACCGGTCGCTACTAGAAGGCGCAGCAACAGAGATCGGTAAGTCCAGTCAACCCAAACACACACCCAACACAATCCTGATCCCAAGACTAGAGACTCTATGCCCAGCAGCAGCCTGTCTGAGTGTGACTTTGAATTGTGTCAGCAGCACAGCCCCATTACCCTTATCTCCATAGCTTTCACGGTTGCCCTGGGGACCTGCTTTTCCATGGAGACCTGAACCATCCTTGCTGCTACTCCCATCATCCTCAGAGGTTCCCACTGTAGCAGCGGCTATAATGGCCGCATTCTCCGGGTGGCGTCACGACTAAAACTTTTATTTTTGCTTTTATTTTTATTCATTTTTCAATTCCCCCTTTTTGCTGATGGCCCGACGAGGGGATCATGGACCGGGTCAAGCCACCGTGACATCCCGCAGCCCAGACGACAACAAGAGGACCCGGTTCCGAGTACCCGCACAGTCCGCGCCGGGGGCAAGTCAGCTTCATCTCATTTAGAGTACTGAAAAACAGGAAAATAATTCTAAATGCGGTGAAATTACAAAAAAAAAGTGCCATTACATGATAGTTTTTTAAGTTTTTTATTCGTCATGTTCACTATATTGAAAAACCGATGTGATGGTATGATGCTTTGGGTTGGTATGAGTTCTTAGATACCAAACACGTATACTTTAACATCTATATAAGTGTGAAAAAATTCTGAAGATTTTAAAGTAAAAAAATGTGTTTTTGCCGCCATTTTCCATGCCCCTTATCGTTCTCATATTTCAGGATCTAGGACTGTGTGATGACCTATTTCTTGCATTTTGAGCTAATGCTTTTAATAATACAATTTTTGGGTAGATGCACTGTTTTTATCGCCTGTTATTGCATTTTATTGCAATGTTGCGGCAACCAAAGAAACATAATTTTGGCATTTTGACTTTATTCTGTTATGCAGTTTACTGATCTGATTGGTTTTATATTTTGATAAATCAGGCAATTCGGTATTTTTTTTTAATGGTTTTATTTTCAATGGGACAAAAGGGGGATGATTTGAACTTATGGGTTTTTTTTTCATATTTTTTTAAAACTTTTTTTTATTTCTACTTTATTTCACACTGCCCCTTAGGGTGCCTCAGTTCGGTACAGTACAAATGATTCTCCTGTTCACAGATGAGCTGATGAATGTCTGTGAACAGGAGAAATTATCACTTTCTGTGATCGAAGCCCCATGATCGCATCACGGGACCTCCAATGCTGGCAGGGAATAGTGCAATCCCCGTCGTGGTGTTTTGGATTGCGCGGTCAGTGATCCAAAAGGTCAGATGATCAGCTGACATGTGCGGAGGATGATGTAAGCTCAGTGCGTGGGCTCACATCAAAAGAGGGAGGCGACCTATGATGTTGCTATACAGCATAGGTCATGAAGGGGTTAATATGAGGGCATTCACATACAAATTAGAGTAAGGGCTTAGGAAGTAAGGTCTTTAATATATAGCTGCCTTTTTTAAAGGGACCAAATGTAACTTGTCAGTTATCTCAAAAGCTCTTTAATAGGCTGCATGGGGATATTCCATCATTAATTCAGCATGAATTAAGCAGTTAAAAGGCTGATTTCAGGTGTGGCATTTGTATTTGGAAGCTGTTGCTGTAAACCCCCAATATGCAGTCAAAAGAGGTTTCATTTGAAGAAAAACAAACCATCATTAGGCTGAAATACAAGAAGAAATCCATCAGAGAAATAGCAGGAATGTTGAGTGGTCTTATCAACAGTTTGGTACATTCTGCAAAAAAAGAGCATCAACCCAAGTGAAGAACACTCTCCAGGAAGTAGGTGTTTCAGTAGCTAAGTCTACTATGAAAAAAAACTTCATGAGAGTAAATACAAAGGGCTCACCACAAGGTGCAAAGCATTAATAAGCTTTAGGCTGGAGAAACACTGAGCGAGACGCATGTGAGAAGCTCGCATGAGTCTCACATGACTCACCCAGAACTGCCCCATCTCTCTGGAGAGGAGCACATTTGCTGCATAGAAACACAAGCAGGTGACATGCTCCTGTCCAGAATGTTGGCGTCCATTTCGGGTGTGTCATGCGAGACTCATGCAAGTATCTTGCATACGTCTCGGTCAGTGTGTCTCTGGCCTTAAAAATAGAAAAGCCAGATTAGACATTTCCAAAAAAATTTAAATAAGCCAGTCAAGTTTGGAAAAGCATTCTTTAGACAGATGAAACTATGTCGACTTGTACCAGAACGATGGGAAAACGAAAGTATGCAGAAGGCTTGGAAGGGCTCATGATCCAAAGCACACCACACCCTCTTTAAACCAAATACACCAAGGTTGATTGGACGACGATTCACAGTAAAGGTGGACAAAGACCCAAAACATACTGTGAAAGCAAATCAGCAGTTTTCCAAGATAATGAAGAGTAATGATCTGCTACGACTGAGTCAGTCACCAAATCTCAACCCCATCAAGTATGCATTCCACATGACAAAACCTGAGCAGGAAGACCCACAAACAAGCAGCAACTGAAGTCAGCTGCAGTAAAGGCCCGGCAAAGCATCACAAAAAAAGAAACTCAGCATTTGATGGCGTCCATGGCTTCCAGACTTCACCCAGTCATTGCCTTACAAAGGATTCTTCACAAAGTATTAAAAATGAACATTTTATGTATGGTAAAGTAAATGTGTCCAATTACTTTTGAATCTGTGAAATGTGGAGGCTCTGTAGATACATGGTTGTAATTTATAAATGTTTCACAGAGTATTTGTTCAATCCTGTTAATTAAGACCTGAGAGTGTACACTCAGTACACTTTTCAATTGCATCTCAGTTGTTTCATTTTAAATCAAAAATAGTAGCACGCAGATCCCAAATCAGGAAGATTCAGTCACTGTCCAAATAATTCTGGACCTAACTGTATATAAACAGTAAACAAAAAAAACTGCAAAAATTATAGTGTTTGCACCTAAAAAATTATAAGATGATGGAAGAAGTGATCCTACAGTTATTTCCAGTCAAACAGAAGATTGTTTATTTGTCTGTATGTTGGTAATAAAGATCTTGCATGCCTGACGCACATAGACTTGTATTTCATTACCTACATGTTACTACCCCCACAAAAAAGACTATATACTGTATAACCCCTTCACCACCCAGCGATTTTCTTTTTGATAGTGCGGGCATTTCTGAAGGCAGTGATACTAAATACCGGTATGTGCTTTCTTTTTTTATTTTCAATAGTGCAAAAGGGGGGTGATTTGAACGTTTGTGGTTTTTTAAAAAAAAATTTCACACATTAAAAACTTTTTTTATTCTCCAATTTTGTTTTTACTAGTCCCCCAAGAGGCTCGAAGCTGTGCTCTATAGAACACTCTGTACAGCAGCAGTGATAACTTTTTTGAACGCCGGCTCGCAGCCACTATTCATGGGAACTTGACAGACACAGGGATTTTCAGCTAACCCCTGACTGTCATGATAATTCACTGGCGCCCTGCGATCAAGTGATGGGGTCGCCGATGGGAGCAGGGAATGAAGTGTTACCCACTGGTGTGTGTTATATCCTGCTGTCACCGATAAGACAGCTGGCTTTAACTAGTTAACAGATGCAGGTGCATTGGAGATCAGACCATTCGACATGTGCAGGGACAGATGCAAGCTTAGTGTGGGAGCCCGCGTGAAAGGCAGGGACACAACCTACGATGTACCTATACTTGTTTTTTTTGTATAGTTTGATGGAAGGACAAATAAATTAGACACTTTAGCCGTCTTGTACCGTGAAATTTTATGGTAAATGAAATAGTGTTTATATGAGTATGCAGTGTAGTAGTATAGTATACATTTTCATGATAAGTTAGGTCCCCTAATACCAATGAAAAAAATACCATTTCGAAAGCAATATATCCAATGATGTAATATTAAGATTACCTTCGTCTTGGTACCACACGAGCAGCATCGGGGCCCATAATAGCTGGTGCTGAGTTTCTAGGAATGCGAGGACTTCCGTTGTGGAAATTAACAGGACTAGGTGGTACACAAGCTGAAAAATCCTAGTAGTCCAATGAAAAAATATTAGCAAACTATTTCAATAGTTCAACCAAGACATGACCTTATTAGCCAAAATCTTCAATAGCAGACGATATAAAAACTCCAGCAGTTCAGAAGGAGTAGAATATCACTAAAACATTGCAGGTGATCACATATCTTGAGTATAGTAACACTTTGTTTAGCACCTCATGAGAATATTTCAGTGTGTGAGGTAATTAAACCTATTAACCAAAAGATGTCACTGTTGCTTAAAGTCTCACTGTTGAAAGCCATTTGCTGAGTAAATTTCATCAAGTCTCTCTCTACGTATTATGGATACTACTATACCTGAATTCCCAGACTTGATTTGAGTACAAAGAATTGGTCCACCATCTTCTTGTGCAAAGGTCTCATATCTTGAGGCACAAATTTCTCATGAACCGCTAATCCAAATTCTAATATCTGGGCCTGAAAAATATATGAAGGCTGGTTAATTACCATGCACAGTGAACAGTTTAGTCTTGTTATGTTAACCCCTTCATGACCCAGCCTATTTTGACCCTAAAGACCTTGGCCTTTTTTGCAATTCTGACCAGTGTCCCTTTATGAGGTTATAACTCAGGAACGCTTCAACCGATCCTAGCGATTCTGAGATTGTTTTTTCGTGACATACTGGGCTTCATGCTAGTGTTAAATTTAAGTCGATAATTTTTGCGTTTATTTGTGAAAAAATCAAAAATATGGCAAAAATTTTGAAAATTTCACAATTTTCACATTTTTAATTTTTTTTTCTGATAAACAAGAGAGATATGTGACAGAAAAAAGTTATTAAATAATATTTCCCACATGTCTACTTCACATCAGCACAATTTTGGAAAAAAAAAAATTTTTTGTTTAGGACGTTATAAGAGTTCAAAGTTCATGAGCAATTTTTCATTTTTCAACCAAAATTTACAAAACCATTTTTTTTAGTGACCACATCACATTTGAAGTCCTTTTGAGGGTGTACATGACAGAAAACACCCAAAAGTGACACCATTCCAAAAACTGCACCCCTCAAGCTACTCAAAACTACATTCGAGAAGATTATTAACCCTTCAGGTGCTTCACAGGAACTAAAGCAAAGTGGAAACAAAAAATGGATATTTTAATTTTTTTATCAAAAATGTTCTTTTAGCCTCAATTCTTTCATTTTCACATGGGCAACAGGATAAAATGGATCTTAAAATGTGTTGTGCAAATTCTCCCGAGTACATCGATACCTCATATGTGGTCATAAACCACTGTTTGGGCGCACGGCAGGGCTCAGAAGTGAAGGAGCGCAATTTGACTTTTGGAGCTAATTTTACATTCAAAAAGTGAAATGTCGCTCCTTCCCTTCTGACCCCTGCCGTGCGCCCAAACAGTGGTTTATGACCACATATGAGGTATCGGTGTACTCAGGAGAAATTGCCCAACAAATTTTAGGATGAATTTTATGCTGTTGCCATGTGAAAACGAAAAAATTTAGGCTAAAAGAAAATTTTTGTGAAAAAAAAAGTACTATTTCATTTTCACAGATCAATTTGTAAAGCACCTGGGGGTTCAATATGCTCACTACCCATCTAGATATGTTCCCTGGGGGGTCTAGTTTCCAAAATGGGGTCACTTGTGGGGGAGCTCCAATGTTTAGGCACACAGGGGCTCTCCAAAAGCGACATGGTGTCCGCTAACAATTTGAATAAAAATCAGCTCAAATTGTTAGCTGTCACCATGTTGCGTTTGGTGAGCCCTGTGTGCCTAAACATTGGGGCTCCGCAACAAGTGACCCCATTTTGGAAACTAGACCCCCCAGGGAACGTATCTAGATGCATAGTGAGTACTTTGAACCCCCAGGTGCTTCACAAATTCATCCATAAAAATGAAAAAGCCCTTTTTTTTTCCACAAAAATTTCTTTTTTCATTATTACGGACCAATTTGTGAAGCACCTGGGGGTTTAAAGTGCTCACTATGCAGCTAGATATGTTCCCTGGGGGGTCTAGTTTCCAAAATGGGGTCACTTGTGGGGGAGCTCCAATGTGGAGACGCACAGGGGCTCTCCAAACACGACATGGTGTCCGCTAACAATTTGAATGCAAAATGAGCTCAAATTGTTAGCGGACACCATGTTGCGTTTGGTGAGCCCCTGTGTGCCTAAATATTGGAGCTCCCCCACAAGTGACCCCATTTTGGAAACTAGACCCCCCAGGGAACGTATCTAGATGCATAGTGAGTACTTTGAACCCCCAGGTGCTTCACAAATTCATCCATAAAAATGAAAAAGCCCTTTTTTTTCCACAAAAATTTCTTTTTTCATTATTACGGACCAATTTTGTGAAGCACCTGGGGGTTCAAAGTGCTCACTATGCAGCTAGATATGTTCCCTGGGGGGTCTAGTTTCCAAAATGGGGTCACTTGTGGGGGAGCTCCAATGTGGAGACGCATAGGGGCTCTCCAAACACGACATGGTGTCCGCTAACAATTTGAATGCAAAATGAGCTCAAATTGTTAGCGGACACCATGTCGCGTTTGGTGAGCCCCTGTGTGCCTAAACATTGGAGCTCCCCCACAAGTGACCCCATTTTGGAAACTAGACCCCCAGGGAACGTATCTAGATGCATAGTGAGCACTTTGAACCCCCCAGGTGCTTCACAAATTGATCTGTAAACATGAAAAAGTACTTGTTTTCCGCAAAAACAATTTTTTTCCATTAATTTGTGAAGCACCTGGGGGGTCAATATGCTCACTATCCATCTAGATAAGTTCCCTGGGGGGGTCTAGTTTCCAAAATGGGGTCACTTGTGGGGGAGCTCCAATGTTTAGGCACACAGGGGCTCTCCAAAAGCGACATGGTGTTCGCTAACAATTTGAATAAAAATCAGCTCAAATTGTTAGCTGTCACCATGTTGCGTTTGGTGAGCCCCTGTGTGCCTAAACATTGGGGCTCCGCAACAAGTGACCCCATTTTGGAAACTAGACCCCCCAGGGAACGTATCTAGATGCATAGTGAGTACTTTGAACCCCCAGGTGCTTCACAAATTCATCCATAAAAATGAAAAAGCACTTTCTTTTCCACAAAAATTTCTTTTTTCATTATTACGGACCAATTTGTGAAGCACCTGGGGGTTCAAAGTGCTCACTATGCAGCTAGATATGTTCCCTGGGGGGTTTAGTTTCCAAAATGGGGTCACTTGTGGGGGAGCTCCAATGTTTAGGCACACAGGGGCTCTCCATATGCGACATGGTGTCCGCTAACAATTGGAATTGTTAGCGGACACCATGTCACGTTTGGTGAGCCCCTGTGTGCCTAAACATTGGGGCTCCCCCACAAGTGACCCCATTTTGTAAACTAGACACCCCAAGGAATGTATCTAGATGCATAGTGTGCACTTTGAACCTCCAGGTGCTTCACAAATTGATCTGTAAAAATGAAAAAATAATTTTTTTGTGGAAAAAAAGTACTTTTTTATTTTTATGGATCAATTTGTGAAGCACTTGGGGGTTCAAAGTGCTCACTATGCATCTAGGTACGTTCCTTGGGGGGTCTAGTTTCCAAAATGGGGTCACTTGTGGGGGAGCTCCAATGTGTAGGCACACAGGGGCTCTCCATACGCAACCTGGTGTTTGCCAACAATTGGAATTGTTAGCGGACACCAGGTCGCGTATGGAGAGCCCCTGTGTGCCTAAACATTGGAGCTCCCCCACAAGTGACCCCATTTTGGAAACTAGACCCCCCAGGGAACATATCTAGATGCACAGTGAGCACTTTGAACCACCATGTGCTTCACAAATTGAGACGTATAAATGAATAAAGAAACTTTATGTGAAAAAACATACTAGTCTAGTAGTTGCAATTCGCAGCATAGGGGACCCATGGGGCTCTGTCATATTTTTGGTCCAGCCAGGTACAACTTGGCAGCTACGGACTGCCACCAGCCCCCAGCTGCTTCGTCATACCTGGCTGGAACCAAAAATACAACGAAGCCTATTTTTTTTTTATTTCTAGAATTATTTCTAGAAAAAAAATGACATAGGGCTCCGCCATATTTTTGGTCCAGCCAGGTACAACTTGGCAGCTACGGACTGCCACCAGGCCCCAGCTGCCTCGTCATACCTGGCTGGAACCAAAAATACAGCGAAGCCTATTTTTTTTTTTATTTCTAGAAATATTTCTAGAAAAAAAATGACATAGGGCTCCGCCATATTTTTGGTCCAGCCAGGTACAACTTGGCAGCTACGGACTGCCACCAGCTGCCTCGTCATACCTGGCTGGAACCAAAAATACAGCGAAGCCATATTTTTTTTTTATTTCTAGAAATATTTCTAGAAAAAAAATGACATAGGGCTCCGCCATATTTTTGGTCCAGCCAGGTACAACTTGGCAGCTACGGACTGCCACCAGCCCCCAGCTGCCTCGTCATACCTGGCTGGAACCAAAAATACAGCGAAGCCTATTTTTTTTTTTTATTTCTAGAATTATTTCTAGAAAAAAAATGACATAGGGCTCCGCCATATTTTTGGTCCAGCCAGGTACAACTTGGCAGCTACGGACTGCCACCAGCCCCCAGCTGCCTCGTCATACCTGGCTGGAACCAAAAATACAGCGAAGCCTATTTTTTTTTTATTTCTAGAAATATTTCTAGAAAAAAAATGACATAGGGCTCCGCCATATTTTTGGTCCAGCCAGGTACAACTTGGCAGCTACGGACTGCCACCCACCCCCAGCTGCCTCGTCATACCTGGCTGGAACCAAAAATACAGCGAAGCCTATTTTTTTTTTATTTCTAGAAATATTTCTAGAAAAAAAAATTACGTGGGGCTCCGCCATATTTTTGGTCCAGCCAGGTACAACTAGGCAGCTGGGGGCTGGAATCCTCAGCATAGAGAGGCCCAAGCGTTCTGGGCCCCCCATGCTGCGAATTGCAGCCCGCAGCCGCCCCAGAAAATGGCGCATTCATTGAAGCGCCATTTTCTGGCGCTGTACCCACGCTCTTCCAGTTGCCCTGGTGCCGGTGGCTAACTGGGTAATAAAGGGGTTAATGCCAGCTTTTTATTGGCAGCTGGCACTAAGCCCGAGATTCATAATATAGGGCCAATGTTAGACCCGCCATTAGGAATCTCTAGTACAGTAAATAGTCAATAAATACACACAGAGAAAAATCTTTTTATTTGAAAAAAAAACAGACACAATTCGGACTCCATCTTTATTATAAAAAGATCCGACGTAGTCCACAACGAAGGTCCCACGACGCTCGATCGCTCCGACGTAGTCCATAACGAAGGTCCCACGACTCTCGATCACCTTTGCTTTCAGATCGCTACTCTGGAGCCCGATCCGCCAGCATGGTGATCGAGCTGCAGAAAGTGATCTGACACCCCGGGCGCAGTGACCCATTATGTGCATCACTGCGCCTGGGCTGCCAGATCACTTTCCGCAGCTCGATCCCCATGCATGGGGATCGAGCTGCGGAAAGCGATCTGGCAGCACAGGCGCATTGACCCACTATGTGCATCACTGCGTCCGGGCTGTCAGATTGCTTTCTGCAGCTCGATGCCCATGCAGGGAGATCGGGCTGCAGAGCAGCGATCTAAGAGCCTGGGTGCAGTGACCCACTATGTACATCACTGCGCCTGGGCTGCCAGATCGCTTTCCGCAGCTCGATCCCCATGCATGGGGATCGAGCTGCGGAAAGCGATCTGGCAGCACAGGCGCATTGACCCACTATGTGCATCACTGCGTCGGGCTGTCAGATTGCTTTCTGCAGTTCGATGCCCATGCAGGGAGATCGGGCTGCAGAGCAGCGATCTAAGAGCCTGGGCGCAGTGACCCACTATGTGCATCACTGCGCCTGGGCTGCCAGATCGCTTTCCGCAGCTCGATCCCCATGCATGGGGATCGAGCTGCGGAAAGCGATCTGGCAGCACAGGCGCATTGACCCACTATGTGCATCACTGCGTCCGGGCTGTCAGATTGCTTTCTGCAGCTCGATGCCCATGCAGGGAGATCGGGCTGCAGAGCAGCGATCTAAGAGCCTGGGCGCAGTGACCCACTATGTACATCACTGCGCCTGGGCTGCCAGATCGCTTTCCGCAGCTCGATCCCCATGCATGGGGATCGAGCTGCGGAAAGCGATCTGGCAGCACAGGCGCATTGACCCACTATGTGCATCACTGCGTCGGGCTGTCAGATTGCTTTCTGCAGTTCGATGCCCATGCAGGGAGATCGGGCTGCAGAGCAGCGATCTAAGAGCCTGGGCGCAGTGACCCACTATGTGCATCACTGCGCCTGGGCTGCCAGATCGCTTTCCGCAGCTCGATCCCCATGCATGGGGATCGAGCTGCGGAAAGCGATCTGTCAGCACAGGCGCATTGACCCACTATGTGCATCACTGCGTCCGGGCTGTCAGATTGCTTTCTGCAGCTCGATGCCCATGCAGGGAGATCGGGCTGCAGAGCAGCGATCTAAGAGCCTGGGCGCAGTGACCCACTATGTACATCACTGCGCCTGGGCTGCCAGATCGCTTTCCGCAGCTCGATCCCCATGCATGGGGATCGAGCTGCGGAAAGCGATCTGGCAGCACAGGCGCATTGACCCACTATGTGCATCACTGCGTCGGGCTGTCAGATTGCTTTCTGCAGTTCGATGCCCATGCAGGGAGATCGGGCTGCAGAGCAGCGATCTAAGAGCCTGGGCGCAGTGACCCACTATGTGCATCACTGCGCCTGGGCTGCCAGATCGCTTTCCGCAGCTCGATCCCCATGCATGGGGATCGAGCTGCGGAAAGCGATCTGGCAGCACAGGCGCATTGACCCACTATGTGCATCACTGCGTCCGGGCTGTCAGATTGCTTTCTGCAGCTCGATGCCCATGCAGGGAGATCGGGCTGCAGAGCAGCAATCTAAGAGCCTGGGCGCAGTGACCCACTATGTGCATCACTGCGCCCGGGCTGTTAGATAGCTTTCTGCAGCTCGATCCCCATGCATGGGGATCGAGCTGCGGAAAGCGATCTGGCAGCCCAGGCGCAGTGATGCACATAGTGGGTCACTGCGCCCGGGGTGTCAGATCACTTTCTGCAGCTAGATCCTCAGAATCCAGCTGTAGGAAGTGATCTGACAGATCCAGTACAGTGATCCACAGTGATCACATAATGGTCACTGTGGATCACTGTGCTGGATCTGTCAGATCACTTCCTACAGCTGGATCCTCAGGATCCAGCTGTAGAAAGTGATCTGACAGATCCAGTACAGTGATCCACAGTGATCACATAATGGTCACTGTGGATCACTGTGCTGGATCTGTCAGATCACTTCCTACAGCTGGATCCTCAGGATCCAGCTGTAGAAAGTGATCTGACAGATCCAGTACAGTGATCCACAGTGATCACATAATGGTCACTGTGGATCACTGTGCTGGATCTGTCAGATCACTTCCTACAGCTGGATCCTCAGGATCTAGCTGTAGAAGTCATCTGACAGCTCCAGCACAGAGCTGTCAGATGCGAGCGGCCGGAGAGAAGAGGAGGAGGATCGGGACGCAGCCGTGCACCGGGTGCAGGATGGAGCGCGATCACCGGAGGGGTGAGTGTGAGAGGCGATCGCCGCTCCGGTGGTCGGGGGGGGCAGGCAGGGGGAAGAGGGGGGGGGTGACAGGGCTTGGGGGGGCACTCACAGGAAGCGGGGCAGGCAGGAGCAGGCGGGCGGCAGGAAGAGGAAGCCCGCGGTAGGGACAGGAAGCGGCCGCAGGGACAGGAAGCGGGGGGGGGGGGGGGGTAAGAAAGTTGAAGAGGGGGCAGGATAGAGAGGTGGGGGACAGGGGGGCACTTAGGGGATGCCAGGGTAGCAGATCGGAGGGTAGGGAGAGCAGGGGCAGGCAGGGAAGCATGACAGGCGCGGTGATTTTCACTTTCACTTTTGAGCGCCAATCACCGCGCCTGTAGCCGGGGGGGTGGGGGTGGGGGCAAATCGACCCCCCATGGGGTGTTGTACAACACCCCATGTACCTGCAGGCCGAATGACAGGTCAGTGAGACCCTCACTCGGCCTGCAGGAGCCCGATCAATCCATGGCCCACCCCCTGGGCCAAGGGTCGGGAACGAACTTGTTTCCATGGCCCAAACGGTGGGCCAAGGGTCGTGAAGGGGTTAATATGCAGGGGCGTAACTACAACAGGTGCAGGGGTTGCAATCGCACCAGGGCCCTGGAGCCTAGGGGGCCCCAAAAGTCCCTTTGGCCTATAGAAAAAGGCTACTTTGCAATAATTGGGAGCCATGTTAGTGGCTTTCGCATCATGGTCCATAAGCTTCAAGTTACGCCACTGTCTATATGAATAGTACCGTATCAGCTACAAGTATAACTGGGTGAATCATACACTAAAAATGTCTTGTCCTCTAGACATGTAATCTATTGTAACTGGAATTTTTGTTCTGTTCATGCCAGGATTTGTTTAGCATATGTATTTCTTTTATTTTATAGGACATAGCAGGCAATCCTATACCTTATACATGAACAGGTAATGCCAGTTCATAACTGCAGAAACCAGTAAAGATTTTAACCTAAACGATAACCGTCATATTATAACTTTCACAAAGCCACTAAAAGGTATCAACCACTGAGATCTCTCAGAGTTTAATATGTTTTTTTATCTACTGGCTAATACGTTACAAACATATATTTTACTTTGTAACTACAGTTGTGGCCAAAAGTATTGACACCCCTGCAATTCTGTCAGATAATACTCCGTTTCTTCCTGAAAATGATTGCAATCACAAATTCTTTGGTATTATTATCTTCATTTAATTTGTCTTCAATGAAAAAACACAAAAAGAATTGTCCTAAAGAGAAATTGGATCTGATTCCACACCAAATGTAAAAAAGGGGGTGGACAAAAGTATTGGCGCTGTTAGAAAAATCATGTGATGCTTCTCTAATTTGTGTAATTAACAGCACCTGTAACTTACCTGTGGCACCTAACAGTGTGTTGGCAATAACTAAATCACACTTGCAGCCAGTTGATATGGAATAAAGTTGACTCAACCTCTGTCCTGTGTTCTTATGTGTACCACATTGAGCATGGAGAAAAGAAAGAAGACCAAAGAACTGTCTGAGGACTTGAGAAACCAAATTTTGAGGAAGCATGAGCAATCTCAAGGCTACAAGTCCATCTCCTGAATGTTCCTGGTCTACTGAGCGCAGTGTCATCAAGACGTTTAAAGCCCATGGCACTGTGGCTAACCTCCCTAGATGTGGACGGAAAAGAAAAATTGACGAGAGATTTCAACACAAGATTGTGCGGATGGTGAAAAAAGATCCTCGACTAACATCCGAACAAGTTCAAGCTGCCCTGCAGTCCAAGGGTACAACAGTGTCAACCCGTACTATCCATCGGCGTGTGAATGAAAAGAGACTGTATGGTAGGATACCCAGGAAGACTCCACTTCTTACCCAGAGACATAAAAAAGCCAGGCTGGAGTTTGCCAAAACTTACCTGAGAAAGCCTACAACGTTTTGGAAGAATGTTCACTGGTCAGATGAGACAAAAGTAGAGCTTTTTGGGCAAAGGCATCAACATAGAGTTTACAGGAGAAAAAAAGAGGCAAAGAAAAGAACACGGTCCCTACAGTCAAACATGGCGGAGGTTCCCTGATGTTTTGGGGTTGCTTTGCTGCCTCTGGCACTGGACTGCTTGACCGTGTGCATGGCATTATGAATTCTGAAGACTACCAACAAATTTTGCAGCATAATGTAGGGCCCAGTGTGAGAAAGATGGGTCTCCCTCAGAGGTCATGGGTCTCCCTCAGAGGTCATGGGTCTTCCAGCAGGACAATGACCCCAAACACACTTCAAAAAGCACTAGAAAATGGTTTGAGAGAAAGCACTGGAGACTTCTAAGGTGGCCAGCAATGAGTGCAGACCTGAATCCCATAGAACACCTGTGGAGAGATCTAAAAATGGCAGTTTGGAGACAGCACCCTTCAAATATCAGGGACCTGGAGCAGTTTGCCAAAGAAGAATGGTCTAAAATTCCAGCAGAGCATTGTAAGAAACTCGTTGATGTTTAGCGGAAGCGGTTGATCGCAGTTATTTTGGCTAAAGGTTCTGCAACCAAGTATTAGGCTGAGGGTGCCAATACTTTTGTCTGGCCCATTTTCGGAGTTTTGTGTGAAATTATCATTGTTTTCTTTTTGCTTCATTCTCTTTTGTGTTTTTTCATTGAAGACAAATTAAATGAAGATAATAATACCAAAGAATTTGTGATTGCAATCATTTTCAGGAAGAAACGGAGTATTATCTGACAGAATTGCAGGGGTGTCAATACTTTTGGCCACAACTGTATAATAGTTTTTATATATTATAGGCAATGCATAGTGTTTCTGATTGGTGGGGGACGGAGTCCTGAGACAGCAGTGTTTTGACCTATCGATGGAGGTCTCAAGCCCCAACTGATCAGAAACAGCAGGGTTTTGACTTATCGATGGAGGTCTTAGAACCCAGGCCTCAAACTGATGTTGCACCTGTAATATATAAAAACTGTTATAAAATAACAAACTTTACATTTGCCTTTCATCCACCCACCTTGAATTTTATATTTAAGTCTAGACATTGATTTTAATATCTTTCTTTACACTACCTGTTTCCAGCATTAGTTCTCTGAGGCGTGAGATCTTATCTCCATCCTCAGGGTGGTTGAAAATATACTCCTTCACAAAGAATGCCTATGCAAAAAAAAAAGAAAGCAGAAAGTCTTGGTTATAGTCACAAGTTGTAGACATCATCCAAAACAGCGTCAATCCGAGGCTTTAATAACATACATAAATTATTTTTAAAAGTGTAATCTAAAAAAATAAGAATTAGAAGTTGGCCTGTTGTCAAATTATATAGTTTTCACAGCAAATCAGTTTTGGAATCTCTGTATAATATAGGGAATTATAGTTATACCCACGTGTAACCAAAGACAGTCAACAACAAAAGACACTATTAAGGGCTAAGTTCCAGTTTTTATTAAAGGAATACGCCAATCTTAGCCATCAATACAAATTGCTTTCTATGATGCTGTGGCCACAAGTGGTCGTGAACTACAGAAACCAAGGAATTGGCTGAGTGATGCTGTTTCCGTAAATCAGACTTGCAAATTACAGAAATAGAATGTAAGATTCACAGTTTCGGAAGACATGTCTAAGATGGAAATAACTTGAGAAAGTGCAAATAAATGTAAACTCTTATCCATTTATCCTATCTGCCATTTGTGGGAACACAGTTCTGCATCTTATGTTTCTTCAGAAACTCAATCACTCTTCTACATTTTTACAAAACACAGGGAAAGCAGCTGTCCTAAGTGTCACAGACTTGAGCATGCTGGAGGCATGAAGGTGCTCCAGGCTACTTAGTTTCTGGGAAACTGAATATCTGATGGAAATTAGCAAAAGTGACTCTTGGTACCTGATTATGAGTTTTTCCGTGATATTGCTTCACTTGTCAGCACTTGAAAATGCAATACCTATATTGCTAGCATTCTCTTTATTGCTTGGATTATTAATTACAGTGCAAAACGTTGTTCTCATCTGTAGTTCCCACTCCTCATGCTTAAAAAAGAAATGTTCAAGGATTTATAAGCCATGAAACGTGACTCTGAACCAAATAGGAAATCTAATCTCCACTTTTAGTGAAAATGGGGTTTATAACAGTGCTTCCGTCCACAAATAAATAATTCCTCCACAACATTGACTATAGGATTGTGATTTATTTCAACATGTTTCAGAGATTTCAATCTCCTTCATCAGGAAAAATCATATATGTACATCTGTGATTTTTTTTCCTGATGAAGGGGGTTGAAGTCCCTGAAACGTATTGAAATAAATCACAATCCTATAGTCAACGTTGTGGAGGAATTATTTATTTGTGGACGGAAGGGCATTATAAATCCCTTTTTCACTAAAACTGGAGTTTAGATTTCACTGTGTGGGGGACTGCTGCAGACCGTTGGCTCAACCCTATGTTGCACCTTAATTTCCTTTCCAGAGTTTGCTCCAAATAGGAAATCTGAAGTATTCTATGAAATGTTGGACCCCATTGCTTAAAGGGAAATGGTCAGATGCATTTTGCAAAGTAATCTGCTGTAGAGGGTAACACAAAGAATTCAGCTATGTGTCTCTTATCACAAAGTGTGTTGTTTACTGTTATATTTGTATTAGCACTAGTAGCCTATCATTGCTCAGACACAGCGTGTGAACCCAAATCTGGCACATCCCCTGCTGTGATTAGCAGTTCTCATTTTCTACACAAATGTACATACAGAGCCTGTTGAGGGCAAGGGCAGCCCTTTGAGCTCTGCTGTATGTTAAATTAAAAACTCTGATTGCATAAGAACCACTGCACCCAGCAAACTAAGTAATACATTGTTAAATTTAGAGACTCATTGCCTACATTATGCTGCTCTTGGATGTAGTACCAAAAAAACTGTTGAAAGATTCCCTTTAAGAAATTTGTATTTTTAATAAGAAAAAAGTAAACTAAAATGACTATATCTTACCTCTTGATATCTTGAAACTCCTCCATTAACTGCAGCATCAATAACCCCATTTAGGCACATAGTCAGAGGGTTTATATTTTGCATCTGCCGTGCCTGACACTGACTAATTAGAGTCCTCAGTTGCTGATTCTTATTTTCTAAAACTTCGATTGCATTTTCAAGTGGGCTCATCTCTGCCTAAAAAAATAGAAAATAGAAAAAAAATGTATTTAGCAAATGAAACGCAAGTGTGAAAAAGTAAAGAAAGAAGTCTGAAAATGTGACAAATGAACACAGTGGCTCGTTCTGAATAATACATTTGGAACATTCTAATGGTGGGTTTACACGTTTCAAATCGTTGCGATATCGCAATTCAATGGCGCAGGAGCGCGCATTTAATGCTCGTTTCTCCCGCATCGAGAGGTTTACACGTTGCGATTTATGAATCCAACGTCCGTGCGATGTCTACGCCCCCCAACCCTGGAACGACCATTTAACATGGGAGTGAATGGGTGACATAGCAAATTCATATCGTAGTTGGCGTGTCACACAGCACGATCCGGCTCCAATCTCCATTTAATATCGGAGCATTGAATAGCACGCTAATTCAATCCCCGATATCGCATTGACATCGTTCCTGCATCGAATTGGACGTTCACACCATAAACGCAGGAACGATATCGGTCCAACGATCGAACCACTGTGACTTTTCATTGAAATTGGACGCCGATATCGCAACATGTAAACCCCCCTTTAGACACTTGTGAAAGCCATGCTTTGATTTATTAAGCACACTTGTGATAAGTGATAAAATGGTGTCTAAAAGACATGATTTAATAGATTTAATGTTATATTTATTTTAGAAAATCTCCACCAATATCTGAGAATCTAGATACACTAACATTTCTGGAAAATGTGATTGCTGTCCAGTTTAAGCATGGCCTGGATACTTTCATAGAATAATTTGTGAGTTGAGTTTTTAATTTGGTAGATTGCTAGCACATGGATAGAATGAATGGTAAGGATAATTATAAGGTGTGGGGGTAGAGGATATTCCAAAACTTTAAGAAGAACCCACCATCTAGTCATTACACAAACCAAATAAAGGTCTGGGTAGCTTACTGAAATAAAAGGCAATGGATACTTTGCTCTACCGCAGAGAAATCAATTTTTGAAGCAATATACATTTCATACACTTTCACTGCCTCAACCCCATAAGGGTACCTTTACACGCAGCAACCGCGGCGAGAAATCTTCCAGGCGATATGTCGCCCCGATACCATCGCCGTCAAATTGCCTCCCAGTTGCGGTGTGTAATTTGGGAATTTGACGGCGATAAAAAACATGTCGCCTGGTTCCGATTACAGAGCACTGCTCCAAAATCAGAGGTAATCATGAAGGCGAGATTCCCGGCTTTTGGCGTGTGAACGGGCGATAGTGATAGAATCTGCGTCGCCTATTGATTTCCCGGAGGAGTGCCACAGCGTGCTGGAGTCCGTGCCCTGTCAGCGATGATTGGTGGTGGCTACTGTGTTCCCATTGGCTGTCAGTTGATAGCATGCCATATTTGAGCGTGTATTGGTGCCAAACTCCGATACACAATGGTGTCAAGTATTAGCCAGCCTTCCAGCGCAGGCTGGCCTATCATGACGCTATTGCTTGTCCAATGAGAGTGTTTGGGGTGCGGTGTAAAACAATTTGGCACGCCTATGTTTTCACCGCGCTAAACATGTACGCCCACATTCCTTTAGGGATTGTGGCGTGTGAAGCGGCGACAGGAGGCTACCGGATGTTTCCCGCTGTTGGTGTGGCGATTTCCGAGGCGACACATCGCCTTACGTTGAGGGCGTAATTGCGGCGTGTGAAAGCGCCATCGGCGATCTGAGGAAACCGTGAAAAACGTGCACGTGCACATTAGATTGCCTCCTATCGCCGCCAAAAGTTGCGGCGTGTAAAGGTACCCTTAGCCTATTTAATGCCACCTTTCTAAATTATAGACATACGAGGAGCATTGCTGCATCATCACTTTGCTCCTAAATTTTTGCACATGATCTGCTCAGTTGTCACATTTGCACAGTAGTTTCCCATTTGTGCGCTCACCATCTATGGGCTCACACCTCTATGGGCTCACCATCTATGGGCTCACCATCTATGGGCTCACCATCTATGGGCTCACCATCTAGGGATAACCAAAATGGAATTGAGCATGCACAAGATTTTATATTGCTTCAATAAGCTATATACAATTGTATTTAGTATAACAGGAAGGTGATGACCATATTTCTTTAACCATTACTGTCCCAAGTCATAAAAATACTCCTTTAACCCTCTGTTAGGTGCAGCTGACCTGACAGACACAGCTCAATCAGTTTGGTTTCTCTCTCCTTTCCAAATTATCAGAATATTTCCCCCCTCCCAATTATTTCCTGTCTTTACATGCTCTTTGAAGCCTGATCTCACAGTATTACATCAGACCTTCTGGAGAACAGATTTGACATTTATGGCTTCTCAGGCTCACTATGCCTTGCTTTCCTAAGTTTAACTGTGTTGCTTCTGCTGAATATTTAACCTCTGAATCTGAGTGAATAGTAATCAAGAGCATCGAAGTGCACTAAGTCTTTTTCCTTAATTTTATTGTTTAGTAATACATATCACATGAAAACTGGAGGCTATTATTGGTAGTACCGTAGTTGAAAAATGGGGACTTTTTGTTTAATATGTTTTTAGTTATTAACACTTTCATGACCAAGAGCATAATTGTACACCCTTGGCTGTCTTCCTCCCTTTGATGCGAAGGAAAAAATATGGATGATCGGGAGTTTTTCCGTGCTGACCACAGGAGACCGGATAATGAAGAGTCCTTTTATTCACACACCACACATCGCACACAGTTTGCCTACACGTTTCGCAGCCTACAGGCTACTTCATCAGGGCAAATCAGGGCATAATCCATAAAAGGACTCCTTATTATCCGGTCTCCTGTGGTTAGCGTGGAAAAACTCCCGATCATCCATATTTTTTCTTTTGCATCCTTCACGGGTTCTGTAGTGGCCAAGTGTGTTCAGGTAGTTGTGACCCTCACAACCTCCCAAGGTGAGTGGATCTCTATAGGTAAATCCTTGGTGTCCCTCTTTTACTGCCCTATGTGCGCTCCCCCTTTGATGTGAGCTCACGCGCTGAGCTCGCATCATCCCTCACACATCAGCTGATCTGATCAGTTGATATGTGTAGTTAACAGCACATATCAGATCAGTGATGCAATCGGCACTGTTAACCCTTTTTGATAACGCTATAATTCACTGACAGCGCAATGCAAAGCACCGCAGCGGGTAATGCGCTGTTTTCCGTTGGCATCCGCGACCCAGTGAGGCAATCACGGGGTCTCAATGGGTTGCTATGACACCCCGGGTCAGCTGATAACCCTGAAAGCTGTCATGAATCACTTCCTGCCAGTGATGTCTGAGTTGCTTCACCGATAGAAAGTAATCATTTGTGCTATGCAGAGAGATGCTGAAGCATCCCTCTGCACAGCACAAGTGATTGCACACTGTGGTGCAGAGGCGCCCTATGGGGCCTTGTAAAATCAAAGAAAAGTTTAAAAAAAAAGTTCAAATCAGTCCCCTTTTGCCCCATTGAATATAAAACTGTTAGGCCACGAGCACACGGTGAGTATTTGTTGAGTTTTTTTACCTCAGGATTTGTAGACAAAACCAGGAGTGGAACAATCAGAGGAAAAGTCTAATAGAAACACCTGCACCACCTGTATTTAATCATCCACTCCTGGTTTTGGCTACAAATCCTGAGGTAAAAAACTCATCAAATACTCAGCGTGTGCACGTGGCCTTACAAATACACATATTTGGTATCACTGTGTTCAAAAATGCCTGATCAATTAATCAGATCTGTAAACTGTGTATCAGAAAAAAAAGTCTAAATGCCAAAATTATGTTTTTTTTTGGCGCCACAACATTGCGATAAAATGCAATAACATGCAAGAAAAATAACATAGCTACCCAAAAATTGTATCATATTTTCACTAGTCCCCTGCCCTGACTGACACTCACACACCGGCGTTTTACCTTTTTATAACATCGCTCCAGTCCCACTGTGCCATATTGTACCCATAACTTCTGGCTGGCAGGAAGTAAAAAATTATATAATAAGCGCTTAATACACCCAAATCACAGTGATTGTAGTTACAGGTTTTCATTGATCTCCAATGCCCTGCTGAAAGAATCAGCAGGCACCTTCGTGCAATTGCCGCTGCTGTAACTACGGTGCTGCGTATTAGGCTGGTTTCACATCACGATTTTTTACTGTCCGTGGGGATTATGTTTTTTGCAGGACCCCACGGACAGGAAAATACCGGATCAGATGTGGCCTCCGGATGGCATTTCTGTGTCCGGGTCCGTGATTTTCATGATCCGGACACAGAAACGTCCGAGCTTGGAAAGCGCAGGCAAGCAGGTCACTTTCACTCTCGCAATGTATATACATACATTGCAGGAGTGAAGCAAGGGTTAAAAAAAAAAAAAAAGATCCTCACCTCTTCAGCATGTGTCCAACGATGTGCATTCTCCGAGCTTAAGGACCTGTGTATCAGCTGACCTGGTGGGCGGGGCTACCCGATCAGCTGATTGGTCACATGATCGCATCAGCAGAGCAGTCTAAATCTCCCGCCCGCCGATCGGTTTTGGCCGTGAGAGATTTAAACCGCTCAGTTGATGCGGTCATGTCACTGATCAGATGAGCAGGTAGCCCCACCCGGTCCTTAGGCCCTCGGGACTTGATGGCGCACATCACGGGACACGCTGGAGAGGTGAGGAGATATTTTTTTATTTTTAACACTTGCTTTAGTTAATTTTACGTCCGCAATGTAAGTAAAAGCATGCTCCGTCCACTAAAATCGGGTCCGAGAAATGATCCGATGTTTTCCCGGACCCGTGCTCCATAGGCCCCCATGTTAATTGCCGTGGTTTGGGTCAGACCCGAATCTGTCTGATTTGGTCCGCTGTGCCCAAAATCGGAGCAGTCTCCAATTCTGGGTACAGCAAAAAATGGGACAGAATCAGATCAATGACAAATCGGGCAGCAATAGAGCACCAATCCGTGATCATAGGGATACATAGGGGCCAAATCGAATCAGTGGATATTCGTTTTACAACGGACAGCCACGGATTGCAAAAAAACGCAATGTGAAATCAGCCTTAGCCATGACGTACCTATACATCCAAGGTTGGTAAGTACCACCAATCATGAAGTCGTGGAGGGGTAAAAAAAATTGAAGAATAGTATTCTGGTGCCTCAGAGTTTTGGAATACATGTGTTTGTTTCATGTCTCTTACATGATTTAAATTAGTCAAAAACGGGTTTAAGTGTCTCCTCATTTTTATATTTTGTTTAAAAATCAAAAGCCAAACTTCTGAAAGGGGACAAATATTTTGCACATCACAATATAAGAATAGACAAAATGTGAAATGGGGCAAATATTTTTTACTTCACTGTATAGAAATAGACATGCACTTGTAATCATGAAAACCACTACAAGGCTTGCATTGCTTACATAATATATGCTCCAAATAATGTCCTTTCAAAAAAAAAAAAAGGGGGGTTGAGGGTGAGGAAACTAAATCTCCTGCAGCTGGCAGTAGATAGTTTAATAACAGCTCTTATACATCACTATCCATAGACTGGGAAACAACAGCAAGTCTCACTGTGTACTTCCAGAAATTCAGCCCGCAAATTAAGGTCACAGACACTAGGCTTTTGTTTGTATGTTTGTTTGTTTGTAAAGGCTTGGGAAAAAAATGCTGGCATAAGAAATTCTAGAAATGGCCATTGCAGTATATCTATAATACTGTTTCAATAGCTTAGCAATATATTATCTTTAGAGATATTTTGCACTATGCATAATACATTTAAGAGTAAATATGATTGCTGATAAAAATGATATTTCAAATATAAAGATATTTGGTAATCACTGTTAAATATCTTTCTTATTCCCTTCTTTGGAGGACACAGAAACCGCTGGTTAATATGTTGTCACCTGCATGCTGACACTAAGGGTACCGTCACACTTGACAACGCACCAGTGATCCCGACAACGATACGACCTGGTAGGGATCACTGGTGCGTCGCTATGTGGCCGCTGGTGAGATGTCAAACAGTTAGATCTCACCAGCGATGCAGCAATGATCCAGAATGATACGGAGGTCGTTGGGACCCTGTTTCTCAGACCTGTAGTATTGAGGTCGTTGGTCGTTGTCCCTGTCAAACACACCGATGCATGCTGCCCAGTGGGACCTCAACAATCAAAAAATGGTCCAGGCGACTCTGACACAACCAACGATCTCACAGCAGGAACCTGGTCGCTGCTAAGTGTCAAACATAGCGAGATAGCTGGCGAGGTCGCTATTGCGTCACCAAACTTGTGACTCAGCAGCAATCTCGCTTAGTGTGATGGGAGCTTAAGAATGCAACTTTGAAAAAAAGCTTACTGGCTCCTCCCCGCTAGACGACACCTGAGCAGCAGACAAGTAGTTAATAGGTTAGTGAAAAGCAGTAGACAGAGTAACAGTTCTAAGATCTTCTACCCAAGGAAGAGAGATTTTATGGCAGGTATGAAAAATCTTTTTTTCCCGTTCACTTCATTGGGGGACACAGGAACCGTGGCACATCCTAAAGCTGTCACTCGGTTGGGAAAATGTATACCAGTACTGAAGAAAGAAAAATCCCTCAGGTTATTACCCAAGCAAGTGCCACTTGTAGTATCATTCATGTTAGGCTAAATTTAGACTGTGTGTTTATTTCTCATCTGTTCTGCTGCGTTTTTAGCTGCAAAACAGGAGCTGTCAAAAAAACGCACCCGTTTTTGGATGCGTTTTTTTATACTTTTTTCCCCCCATTTTGAAGGGCTGCTACGTGAAAAACGCAGGACAAAAACACCACAGAAATTGACATGTCATTTTATAAAACGAAGCTCTCTTAAAGTGAAAAAACAGACCACTTTAAAAGAGCACAATCTAAATGGCAAAAATGAAAACCCATAGACTTTGCTGGGGTGTCACTTGAGTGATCCATTTTCTGCAGTGCACTGCAAAAAAACGAATAAAAAATGCAGTCTGAATGTAGCCTAAGACTTGCATCCCAAGTTGCAATGGAAAGAGTTTCACAATGATATGACCAGAAGAATACGTAGCGGCTCTATGGAATAGAAGAAAAGATGCCTAGAGTCATAAGACCCAGGAGGTTTCTACCCTGCTGGTTGCACCCTGGCTTAGCCCAACCTTCCATATTGGCTGATCAAAACTAGAGAACAATTGTAGCCCTATAGGCAGTTTGACATCTGCCACATCAAACCAGGATGACCCACAAGGTAACCAAATAGCCGAATTAAGCTGTGAAAGACAGGTAAAGCTGAAAAGATCTGACTATGTCAGACTGCAAAAGGTCCTTTCTGGGAGATCAGAGGTGAAATGCCTAAAAAAAAGGAGAGCAATTTCATTAACTTGGAAAGCAGAGAACGCAACAAGGATAAAGGAGGTAGCCGAATACCAGACTACTTTGTCCCGGAGAATGAGGGAGACAGGTGAGGAACACTATGCAGAGCCTCATCTGATGGCAGAAATTGCTAGAGAGAAGGTTAACCTAACCTAACCTAACCAAAGCTAAGACAGGTCTGGGAGACCAAAGTCTGCCTCGAACTGACATTAAGCCAACTACATAATTGGGTGTCAACTGCCCAGGTGTACTTTTGGTGGAGAGGAGTCAACTTTTTTTTATCTAAGACGTATTCTTAGTGTAAACCTCTAGGTAGCAGCTGCCCAGGTGTAGTCTGGTGGACAGGAGTCAACTTTTTCTAAGATGTATTCTTAGTGTCAGCTCTAGGTAGCAGCATATTAACCCATGGTTCCTGTATACCCCAATGAAGCTACCGAGAAATATCTTTTAGAAATATAACCCATGGTAAACGTTTCCTAAATACACTTGTCTTTTTTAATATATCTTTGTATCTTTACCTGCATGACAATACATTCACAATTCATGTAGTTGTTGCTACTGGAACCAAACATGAAGTCTTTCACAAAACAGATCCCTAGTAACCTAGCCAGTTCTGAGTTTGGAGAGTTACATATTTTTTTTCACTTCAGATTACTGTACAGCACATGGTGCAGTAAGGATTACCAGAACGCAAATGTTTATACAGACTGAACAACGAATGCTGGGAGTTTCCAGCTCTGCTTGCAGAGTTGTAGATGCAGCTCTTCACTTTAATACAGGTAGAAAACCAAGATACGAAAAAAGATTTGCAAAGTGTTTATATATTTTATGTACATCAAGACAATATTTAAGCTTTAATGTAGTGTCCAGAAGTAGAGCAGAAGTATTCTCTTCAGAATACAGAAAGAGATTTGTAGAGTTCCTGAATAAAAAGAGGAATAGAAGCAGGTGACTCAGAGAAGTAGGAGGATCGGGAGGTAGACAGCTTCTACATTGCTTAGGAACAAGTACCAGGTTCTCAAGCTGGAGAACGATGATCACATACATCAAATTAAGACTTTGCCCACAAAAAAACAACCTTGTGAATACTCAAAGTGCTCTTGGAAAGAGAGAGAAAGAAAAATGTTGTTGTGGAGAAGAAACAGAGAGTGGTGGTCATGGGGGATTCCCTGATGAGAGAAACAGAGACCGGATAAAGCCTCAAGAGAAATGTGCTGTCTTCCAGGTGCAAAAATCAAAGATGTGTCTGACAGGATATCAGGACTCTTCAGACCTACAGATTGTTCCTGTTAATACATGTCGGGACAAATGAAACCACAAGAAAGGACCTGGAAACCATCTGCAGTGACTGAAGACTTATGCAAGACCATGAAAGAACTGGGAGTGGAGGTGGTCCTCTCATCCATTCTCTCAGTGGATGGCCATGGAACAAGAAGGTGAAACAAGACTCTACTAGTGAACAAATGGCTACGTTAAAGGTTCTGTCAGCAAGGATTTAGATGGATTAATTTCTGGATAGAGATGGACTGCACCTTACCAACACTGTAAAACACTCATCAGGAGAGCTTTAAACTAGAACAATGTGGGAAGGGAAGCAGTTGACAAATACTATTGAAAACTATAAAATTAGAATTGGAAAGGAAAAAAAAGACAACAAAATGTGAATGATAAAAATACTGGAGGGAGAGAAACCAATCACAAACTAAAATGTTTCTATACAAATGCACAATTCATGGACAACAAACAAGGAGAAATGGAGCTACTAACACAAAAAAAGAAATATGATGTCATTTGAATCACTGAAACTTGGTGGGACGATACACATAATTGGAATACAGGGCTAAAAGTATACAACTTATTTTCAAGAAGCAGACTTAATAAACGAGGAGGGGGTGCCACATTGTATGTTAGAAAGTGTATATATTTCCACAGAGATTGAAGCTTCAGAGACTGGGAGTTAATTGGAAACTGGATAAGAATACAAGGGGAGAACAATGGAAAGGACACCATTGTACAGTAGGTATTAACTACAGGCCTCTTGGGTAAGCTGAGGATATGGACACACTCTTTATGCATTAGGTGACCAAGTTCTCCAACAAATGTGCTTTAGAGATCATGGGAGATTTCAACTATCCAGAATTGTTGGGAATTTCTCTTGGGCAAAACTAACAGGTCCAGCAAATTGTTATACTCTCTTGCTGACAATTTTATCTTCCGAGAGGTAGAGGAGAAAACAAAGGGGAGCTACTACCTTGGATTTAATCCTTATAAACAGGGAGAAAATGGTTGCGACGGTAAGGTTGGCTGGAATCCTAGGAGGCAATTTTGGATAATTAGAGGAGGAAGATCTGTGGAGATTCAGACTTCAAGGTTGTATTTCAGAAAGGCAAATTTTAAATGACTCAGAAATAGGATAGGAAGGTTGAGAATTTAAAAAAAAATAGTTTCTCGAAGCACAATTGTTAACAATCCCTAAAAGAGGGAAGAGTAGGAATCATTTACGTAAACCAAGATGGATGAATACAGAACGTAAACACATGCTATAAAGAAGCACATTTTTTATCAAATGGAAAGAGGGAGGCATACCCAAAGAATAATAGAATACAGTCTTTAGAACCTGCAGGGCATGCATCAGATTACTAAAGCTGATAAATTAATTAACGCTTGCTAGAGACATGAATATTGGGAGTATGTCAAAAGTAAAACATTTTTACAGGATGAAAATAGTGAAGTCGTGAAAAACTATATTGAGAAGCCTGAACTTTTAAATTCCTGTTTTGCATTTTCTCATAGAAAGTAAATTTAACCTCAATTGATCTTCACTTTACTATTAAAGGAATAGAAGAATCCAAGCTATCTATAAACTGAGAGCTAGTGAGGGACTACTTAGCTAAAATAAATCAATTCAAGTCTCCATGTCAAGATGAATTACACCCCAGGGTTCTGAAGGAAATAGCAGAGGAAAGTTTTGAACCACTCTCCACAATCTTTGAAAATTCTTCGAGAAGTCCCAAAGGACTGGAGAAGAGCCAATGTTGTCCTTATCTTCATAAAGGGGGAAAAAGGTGGACCCAGGGAACTATAGATCTGTGAGTCTGACTTCTATGCCAGGAAAGATCTGTGAACAAAGTATTAAATAACATGTATGCAAGTACCTGGATGAGAATGAAGTGATAAACCAGAGCCAGCATGGGTCTGTAACTAATAAGTCATGCAAGACCAACTTAATTTCCTTCTATGACAAAATCACTGACTTGCCAAATCAGGGAAATTCAGTATATATAGTATATCAAAACTTCAGCAAAGCATTTGACAAAGTATCCCATACCATCCTTATTGAAAAAATGACCAAGTTTAGAATGGACAAGGCAACTGTCAGGTGGATTTATAACTGGCTTAGCGATTGCACCCAAAAAGTAGTCATAAATGGTTGCACATCCAGTTGGAAGAATGTCTTTATTGGGGTACCACAGGGTTCTGCCCTGGGTCCTGTGTTGTTCAACATTTTTATCAATGATTTAGATTAAGGAATTGAGGATAAACGATTTACATTTGCTGATGACATGAAGCTAGGAGAGACAGCTAATACTATAGAAGAGAGAAAGAGGATTAAACATATCTAAACAAAGCAGAACAGTGAGCAACAACTAACCATGTTTTTTTAAAAGGGAAAAATGCAAAGTACTACATCTGGACAAGAAAAATGAAAAAAATAAAAATAATAAAATGGGAGGAACAGGGCTAAGCAACAAGCAAGTGTTAAAAAGACTTAGCTATACTAATAGATCACAGACTGAACATGAGTTAACAGTGTGATACAGCAGCAAAATAGGCAAACACAATTATGTGATTTATTAAAAAAAAGCATACAGTCTAGAGTTCACGTTAAGTCGTTATCGCCCTCTACTCTCATTGGTGAGACCTCATCTGGAATATTGTGTCCAGTTCTGGGCACCACATTTTAAAAAAGACATTAACAAACTGGATTAAGTTCAGAGAAGAGCGACCAGAATGATGACCGGTCTGCAAACCATATCCTAGGAGGAACAGTTAAAGGATTTGGGTATGTTTAGCTTGTAAAAAGGGAAACAGAGAAGACTTAATAACTGTCTAAAAATATCTTAAAGGATGTCACACTACAGCTTTATTCTCATTTGCAGAAGGGAAGACTAGAAGCAATGGAATGAAACTGAATGGGAGGAGACACACAAAAAAAGTGCCTTCAACGCTACCATTCTATGATTCTATTTAGCCATAAATACAATGTCCAAAGTTGAAAAATGGCAGCCTGCGCCACATATTAGATGAATGGAAGCATATTGTTGCATTTTGGAAAATTAAACAAATATCTAATGCATCTTTTTGCTTAAGGTTTATAAAATAACAGTTAATAAGTTAATTCTGAGAAATGCATGTTCCACAAAACCTCAGTAAACAAGGAATTATGAAAAAAAATGTTGGAGCCTTTTCCAGTGAACCATTGAAAGAAAACCATGACCGAGTTTCCCAGCATACCCGCGAAACTTCTTATTTAATTAGGGCACGGTTGTAATGTAAATACGGTGTTTCCATGGCAACATATATTGACGATACACTCGCCTGTTTTCCAAGTATTAAACTAAGAAATTTCCACAAGATATGAATATTTTATGCTGCTTCATGGAAAGACAGAAGAGATCATGCAAAACAGAACATAGCCTTACCACTTCACGTTTTTCAACTTCAAACCATCGTGAGATACCAGGCAGGCTTTGGACCAACGTCAGAGCTGTTCTCTCTATCCACAGGCTCTTAAAAATGAGAAAAGAGTTTCCATTAAAATTCACTTTGCACATCATAATTAATTTGGACTTAACAAGCAGCCAGAAAAAGCATTTTTTATCATTGGGTGAGTCCGATTCAGGTTTCACTAGATCTATTTACTTCAAAGGTTAAATAATCTTATTATATGAAATGGTTGATTGCCACTATTCAGAAAAATTTTAGCTAAATGTTTTCTTTTCACCATTGTAACCCTATATTAGAAATTAGTTGTTTTGTTTTTTTAAACACAATGGCTCCAATTCATTAAGACTGGTGTTTTGTGTGCAAATTTTAATGAGGGCTGTGCAGGAATAAGATGTGCCAGATTCATTGAAAGGCACAGGTCACTTATTGAATTTGGCTAAACTTATCAATGACATGTTCCTCACTAGAAATATTATTCCAGTTGGGGAATCAAGAACCATTTCTGAAGTAAAACCACCAGTTTTGATGAACGTGAAAGGCACGTGTATGCATGCCCCATCCTGTCTCAGCTACTCCTCAGCCACACACATCTTGGACCTGCCGAAACATTTTTTTTATAACTTTTCAAAGTGTTTTCCGCTAGTTTTCTGATGAAAACACTTTGATGAATTGGAGCCAATACATTTATGGTAAAAATATTTTTAGGTCTTTAGACAACAAATTGGTCTATTAAACATATCCAAAAAAAATGTAGGAAGAACAACAATGTAGCAAATTAGAAATATATTTAATGACTCATAATGACAACATTTTTGATGCACCTAATGACCTTATATATTTGCCTCCTTTCTCCAGAGTAATGTTTGCCAGACCAATAGTCTTAAATATATACCAGGTCAGACTCCTCTTTTCTACAGATCCCAGAACTCATTCCTTATTTACGCAACCCAGATCAGATCCCCCATTTATAAACCCAAACCAGAATCCCCTGTTTAGATTCCAGAGCAAACCACCCAGGGGATCCAAATCAAAGTTACAGCTTATCTGAGACTTTGTGAGAGGACTGTTAAGGCCCAGTCTCACATAACGACGCATCAGCGATCCCGATCCAGATATCGATGTGCAGGGATCGCTGGTGCGTCATTTACACATCGCTGGTAAGATGTCAAACAGGCATCTTACTAGCGATGTGAAAAACAACGCAACATCGATCCAGAATTCGTCGTGAATTTTCTCTCTATAGCGTAGTATTGAGATCGTTGCTCATTATCTGTCAAACACAACGATGTAGCGTTCCCAGCGGGAGCACAATGACACAGGAATGACCCAGAGCAGTGTGTAACGATCAACGATCTCACAGCAAGGGCCAGATCGTTGGTGCGTGTCACACAGAAAGACATCGCTGTTGCGTCATGGATTTCATGACGCAACAGCGATCCCAGTAGCGATCTCGTTAGCGATCTCTTTATGTGTGACAGGGCCTTAAGGCTATGTCCACCCAGGCCAGCCTCCTGCTAGGTGCAATGGATATATTTAACATGGCTAATTTTTGGTGAGTTTTTTTTATGTCCACCCAGGGTGTTTTTTGTTGCGTTTTTTAACCTTGGTTTTATGCAAATTCATGCTAATCAAATTCTGCATTTTTGATTCCCAGCAAACCCTACTTGATTCTGGAAAAGTCATGCACACTCATTCATTTTATTTCCTGCTGGAAACTGAAACCTGGTTTTGGCTGCGCTTTTGAAAGAATGATCATGTCAATTCTTTGCTGCATTTTTGCCTTGGTTTTGCCAAGAGACAGAGCGAGATGAAGAAAGAGAGAGAAGACAAAGAAGACATAATATATATTTTCAATTGTAAAACCAAATAAGAAAACTACGGTAAAAACGCAGCCAAACAACAGGGAAATCGCATCAAAACCACATGAAAAATGCAGCAAAACTGAATATAAAACCAGAACAAAGCCTTACACAAAAACGCAGAAAAACGTCTGTCAAAGAATTTGTTTACAATCGTCTCCCGTTAGTTTTTGGTGCAGAAAAAATGAATCAAAAACCCACTGTGTGAACATAGCCTTATATGCACCAATTTTGAGAAACCGAGATTGCAGCATCCATATTTGCGAAACTAATTGTAACACATTTGCTCAGAATCAAGGCAAACAGGCCTCTATATTCAATGAAAATAATGTCAAACACTAAGCCATGATGGTCAGATAATATAAGACCGTCTACTAAATCTATAAAATAACACACCCATTCAATTTAAATATATAACTCAGCTTTGAAATAGACAGTACAACATTTTAGTCCTACACGAAATGGCCAAAACAGTCCTGTGAAATAATCCTGTCTAATAGGAACCTATCTTTAGCTCTGAAATATCCCCAGAGGACAAAAGTCTTTTCAGGGATCCACTTCCCCATTTTCATCCGGATGATAAACGTTTAGATGTAATTGAAAGCTCTCTCTCTCTCTCTGTGTGCTGGGAATATTCAAATGCAAAGTAGTCATTTCTGCTAACACAAAATTCCTTGTGTTAAATAGCAGAGATAGGAAATGTGTAAAGGAGAAAACGTGACCTCCTATGCACTCTGCACACTCTTAAAGACATTACACTTTCAGCTGGATTGGATGCACCGACACTAAAGCATACATTGTAGAAACGCGTTTTACCTTGAATTCATTTTCCTTGTCCTTTGTACCTTTATGGAAAGGTCTGTCATAACGGAATCTCCAAATGTGGTTTACTTTGTAAAAGCTTTTGATATTATCAGGGATACCCTCTCTTTGCAGAACCTCTTGGCTTTCAGGAATAGGAGTAACGGCATAAATCTGTAAATCTAGCCACATAGTAAAGGCTAATACAGGATTAAGTATTGTGGCTTCTTCAATGGCTAATAGCAGATATGCATTAAAATATTCAACAAGCTTAAGAAAACATCTACATTTACCATTTATTTGAGATATTGCAAATTTCCCATTTACTGTAAAATACGGCTGTGATGGTAAACAAGCTTTGCATATGAGTAGGAGATAATTTTCTAGAGAAAGTGAGATTTCCAGTTTAATATACAGAACACATGGGGGTTGGTCATGTATGACTTTCAAAGTCAAATGGAATAAGTAGGATTAGTTATAATTTAATCTTCTATAAACATGGTTAAATCTTCCATATGCAAGCTCAGTAGGCACACTCTAAAAATATATATATAATTAAATACATACATGGGCCTCAAAATGGAGCAGTTTGGGAAGATTTCTGGCTAATGAAAAAAGGAAAATTTCACCTGTTACAATAAACAATCCGGTTATAGAGAAGGAGTAGATGAGCAGATTGACAATTTAGTTTATGTGAAAAGATTAGTGTGACATTTTTTCATTAAAATCGTTGTTCATTCATGTCTTGGCAGTCCAAAGGGCAGCCCTAATCGGTGATTGACAGCTACGTCTGTATTCACAAAAATTCAGAAGGCCACTCATTTGGGAAGAATTATTAACATAATTTTTATTGAGTTTGATTTTTCATCTGATTTAGACTAAAATAAGTATGCCAATATTCAAACTGAAGTTAGTTTTCTTCTCTCATATCAGTCTTTTTTCTCTACAGCTTATCTTGATGCAATTAATATATTTTTTTATTTACACACCTATTTCCATTGTTTTAAATCATGTCTGTCTCTCCGATTTGTTGTCATAAGTGCCATAAGTAAATCTATCCATACAACAATTTGCCCAGCTACTGCTCTATTATAACATTCTGCCCATAGATTGCACTAAATTACCAAGGTAGCAGGTTTCCTTTTTTTTTAAATGCAATAAATTGAAGAAAAGAGAGAACTCATAATTACATATGAAAAATGATGAAAAATCATGGACGTGGCTTGACGTGTATTTTAGATTGATATTGTAAAAAGGATACACTGAGCTTCTGCTGGAAGATCGTTTCATCAGGCTGGTTGGCATGCTGCATTGCAATGGCATGTGGAAATTCTGTAAGCATGCGCTGTTGGAAGGCTTCCAGTCTCTCGTAGTCATGGCCTCGACAAACAAATTCTTTGTTCTGGTAATTAGAAAAGTTAGTTTATTACCATTTCAGCTTAATTAACATTTGTATCATCTATGAAAACAAGAAAACCGAACTACAACTGCAAAGCTGGTACTCCTCAACAGGTATAAAAAAAAAAAAAAAAGACACCGTAACCATGATTTATGCCTCTTAACATATATATACTTTTCAGTGCATGGTTGTCTTTAAAGGCCCAGTTACACACACAGATAACTGTGCAGAGATTGTTCGCAGATCTCTGGTTGCAGTGAAATCATGGACACATTGTTCAATTTTGTGGCCATGATTTCACTGCAACCAGAAATCTGCGAACAATCTCTGCACAATTATCTGTGTGTGTAACTGGGCCTTAAGAGATATTCCCCACCCCAAAATGGCTCAACCTCAATTAATAGCACATAGTGTCCTGAAGAGCTCTCCATCAATACCCCCAGAAATATCCAGATGAAATACTGCACACGTAGGGCTTTTAATTTCTTCAGTTTATTGTAGAAGCATATGTCTTACATGTCTAGGTAAGACGCGGTTCGGCTGCTAGTTCAGCCTTCCCTAAAGGTTACCCGAACTAAGAGCTGAAATGTGTCTTACCTAGACATGTAAGACACATGTTTCTACAATAAACTGAAGAATGGAAAGACCCTACGTGTGCCAGTATTTCATCCAGATACTACTGGGTGTGCTATCCCATTACTGTGCACAGAACTAAGAGTGCGCTGCCAAGGACATACATCTCTTACCCCCAGAAATATTCAGACTCCATAAATTAAGACTGCATCTTTAAAAACAATCTTTGTACATCCCATGACACACCCTGCTATGTTTGATACAGGCAAGAACAGTATTTAGGTGTAAAATTATATACATGAGTATATAAATAGTATAAGCAGTACAGATTGCAAAGGGAATTCATCGAGTCATTCAACCTCCCACAACTATCACTTCCACCATACAGGGGAAATGTCCTTTGTATTAGGCAGGCACCCCACCGTCATCAGCTTTTTTTCTCCAGTTACTCTTGGTGGTCCATGCCAGGGAAGAAAAGTTTCAACAATGCACGGTGACAGGTTGCCCACACGAGTCTCCTGTCACATACCGCAACAACAAGCCATCCCTTGTTAAAAGAGCTATGGGTAGCTGCTGCTACTGTGGAGGTGGACTTATTGTGCATAAAGGAGCAATTCAAAAGGACTCCTGTCTGCACGGTGTATGAGGAAAGAAAACTTCAAGGAAAAAGTCAGAAACAGACAGAGTAAAGGCAGAAATAAAAACGGGAAAAAAAACACATTGTGAATACTGAATGAATTAACCCTAGAACGCATACCCATAGAAATCTACACATTCACGCACCTGGGGCCTTTTAGGCCCGTTTTCAATTATCATGGAATAACTAAAAAAAAAATACTTTTCAAAGTTTATTGCAAAGTAAGGATGCATTCCCACTAGCGCTGGAGTCCACCAGAACGGGATTCCGTAATGGATCTGACCTCCTGGTGACCCAGCTAAGGCTGGCGGACGCATACATGGGGCCTCGCAGGCCTGCCAGGTTACCTGTTTTCTATTTTCTGTAAAATTACTTTAGTTAGATTTTGAAACTCTAGGCATTCCTCAGGTATATAGTTGTTAGTAATTTCCAGTTGTTCATATATTTTTATGCTATAGGCATTTCGGTATAACAACCTTTTTTGGACTACCCCATATTCACGCACTTGGGCCTTTTAGGCCTGTGTGCAAATAACACGGAATAACTCAAATAAAAATACTTTTCAAAATTTATTTTACAATTGCAAAGTAAGATGCATTCCCAGTAGCGCTGGCCAGGAGGGATACGTAATGGATCTGACCTCCTGGTGACCCCAGCTAAGGCTGGCGGAATGACTGTGCCATTGTAATTTTAGATGTCAGTAAACTAAAAAAAAAAAAAAGAAAAGATTACAATCAGGCTTGTGCACTGTAAACAGTATGTGATAAGACTCTTTGTTAGGGTCCCAGCACACCAAGCGATATAAAGCAGGTAAAGTGCAGCCCCCCTCCTCTTACCTCCAACAGATCACTTTCTTGTAGTGCAGTAGAAGCCTCTGGTTTTGGAGCTCAGAAAGTTTCTATTTCCAGACAAAAGAAAGCTGACTTCTTCCTCCAAAGCTCCAGCAATTAGGACAAAAGACCTGCGATGAGGTCAGAGACACATGACTTTGTGAGGGAGCCTCCCTTCCAAGATCACATGACCATGTTGTCATGCAGAATCCACACTCTTCCCAGAGTCATAAAAGTTCTTCCCCAGCAACAATACAGACAAAAAGACTGAATAGCACATGTAAACCTAGTACGGGCCTAAAAGGCCCCAGGTGCGTGAATATGGGGTAGTCCCAAAAAAGGTTGTTATACTGAAATGTCTGTAACATAAAAATACATGAATAACTGGAATTTACTAACAACTATATACCTGAGGATTACCTAGATTTTCAAAATTCAAACTAGAGTACTTTTACAGAAAATAGAAAACAAGTAACCTGGCGGGCCTGCGAGGCCCCAGGTATGCGTTCTAGGGTTAAGTAAGCATGGCCCGGCAGCCCTGTTCCTGTGTCACAATAAATGATAAGCTCTTGTTTAAAAATGTATAAGAGCATCAATTCATCCCACATGATAGCTACACAAGCATCATGATAGAAGAATAGAGAATAAACTGTTAGGCTGTGTGGTCACAGTGCAGTTTTTTTGTGTGTTTATCCTTTGCAAGGAAAATGCATGCTAGCAAAGTCAATGAGAATTCTGAAGTGCTGTGCCAATGTTCAAGTTTCTTCTTTGCAGATTTTAGTGCAGAAAAAAGAAGTATCATATCAATTTTTTCTGCATTTTTCCCTGCGTTTTTTACATAGACTGCATGAAAAAAACGCAAGGTAAAAAAAAAACACATCGAAAAATGCACAAAATCACACCACAAATGTGCATTTTTGCTGCAGTGTTCTCCCTGCCAGAAGATGCAGATTTGGTGTAGTCATTTCTGCAACCAAATCTGCAACATGGGCACATAGCCTTAATCCTCTTATTCTGGAAGTTATCAGAAACAAATAGACTTCAACTATGTAACACAGCACGGCTATGTGCCGACGCTACTTTTTGGGTGTAGAAATTTTCTGCATCAAAAACACTGCTAAATTGCACTTGTGGTAGAAAAACGCACCACCAAACACATGCGTTTTTTGGTCATGCCTTTTTCTTCACTATTGTCAATGCCTAGGAGGGCTGAAACTCAGCAAACAATTGATACACTCATTCTTTTGTCCTGACCACAAACTGCCCCAAAACATTAAAGGGAAAAAATTGTTTATCAGTGGCACAGCACTTCACAATTCTCAGACTTTGCTGGGGAAGGATAGACATAAGGCTGCTTTCATACAGAGCGTAATTTTCGCATCTTTTTATGCACGCTTTTCCAGCAAAAGCACATCTGCATCTGCGGTTGGCGGAAAAGTGAATGAAAATTCACTTTTGCCGTACAGACGCTGCACTTTTTTGGCCGCGCTCTTGCGGGAGAAAGCTTGCACGTAAAAAGAATCAACATGTCAATTCTTTGTGCAAATATGCGCATGCTTTCTCCCATAGGCCTCATTATAAGGAGCTGGAATACACATTGTCGTCCAGACAATGCCTATTCCAGTGCCTATAATCGCGGGCGCAGGGGGAATAGCAGAATGTGATGTCACACGGAGGGAGGAAGAATGATGTGTTCCTCTCCTCGTGTGACATGTTGGGCCTGGAGTTTCGCTTTCGCACTGTATCTACTTACACTGCAAAAGCAAAATAAAAGTTAACAAAAGGTATTAAAATTAAAATACTGGTTCCCTGAGTAACTTCAAAATAAATTACGCCAAGTCAGAGGCCCTGAACATATCTCTAACTACAGAAGACCTAACCCCCCTAAAAACGGGTTTTCCACTTAAGTGGAAAGATGAAACTATTAAATATCTAGGGATACGAATCCCCTCTGACCTGTCGAAGCTATACCTTCACAACTACCAGCCCCTCCTCTCCCAATTAGAAGCACAACTGGCCACATACCGGGCACTGCAAATTTCCTGGCTGGGAAGGATCAATGTAATACGGATGGATATCCTCCCCCGTTTCTTATACACCTACCAGACCGTCCCCATACTACCTCGCAGAGTCTTTTTCTCCAAATTACGCTCCCTAATAGGGAGATTTGTTTGGAAAGGGGAGAGGCCGAGGATACACAGGAAAATCCTCTCTGATCCCACTGAAGCAGGAGGCCTGGGGCTACCAGACCCTCACAGATACTTCTTAGCTTCGTCCCTAGTACGCCTAATAGACTGACATTTTAGATCCCACTCTAAGCGTTGGGTAGCCCTGGAACAGGAAGGTGCGACGGTCCCCCTACGGTATCTCCCATGGCTGCGCAACACAGGGCCACAACAGACCAACGCTACCTACAGCCTCACCAAAGACACCCTACGAATTTGGCAGTCCTACATCAACGGAACACCTGAAAAGGAGACGCTAAGCCCACTCACTCCCCTCTTCTCAAACCCCGCCTTCCAACCAGGGATGCACAGACATACGTTCCTGTGCTGGAGAAAGGGGGAAGACGTCCGCTTAGGCAATATCCTACACCTAGGAGAACTTCCCCCTTTTGACTCACTACAACAACTCTCGACCACCAAACCCCTACAAAGGTTTGAATTCCTCCAACTACGTTCCTACCTCTCCTCGACGGCACAGACAGGCGAGATCAGACAGCTCACCACACCAATGGAAGACCTATTCACACGCGACTCCCCCCCACCCCATGCAGTCTCCGAAATACATCGCATCCTCTCAGAAAAGAAGGGAGCTAACAAACGGTCCTTCCAACTGGCCTGGGAAAAGGAACTAGGGAGAGAGATTACCGGGCTCGAATGGAAGAAAAGCTTCCTTTTCACGCGAACGATGGCGAACTCATGCCTAGCGCAAGAAAAGAACTACAAAATACTATACAGGTGGTATCGATGCCCAGACCGTCTCCACATAATCTTCCCCACAGTCCCAAGCTCATGCTGGCCATGCGGAACAGAAGAAGGAACCATGCTCTACATATGGTGGAACTGTACAGCAATCCGGGACTTCTGGGAAAGAGTGTTTCGTAACTACAACCTCATCATGGGCAAACGTGTGATCGGCAACCCCGAAATAGCCTTACTGTCAGTATACCCCGGTCAGTAAAAAACACAAAAAGGGACATCCTACGCTTCTGCATGTCGGCCGCTCGCTCAGTCATCTCACGCTACTGGAAATCACCAGAAACACCTCCTATAATAGACTGGTGCATGGAAATGCTAGACATTTGCCGGATGGAGGAGTTGGCGGCCGAAAGCTCGGGCTCAACGGATAGATACATCACCACCTGGATGGAATGGATCTTGTTCAGAGACTCCCCTAATTTCAGTAAGCTATTCCAACAGCAGCACTAAGCCTTGGGCCCACCTCGCAGGGAGGAGTCCCGAGGGCCCGAACACCCATCACCAACTCTCCTCCTCTTCCCCCAGCGATGCTCCCACACCCAAACCCTGCTAACCTACAGCCCCCCCCCTCCTCCGATACCTGTGTCAAACCCCCAGGCATCTCAGACCCCCTCTTTCCCGTCGCTCCCCCATCTCCCCAATAAACGCCACAATCCCCCCCCCCATCCGCTCCACCCCACATACAGACCCCTCATTCTCTATTATTAGATGCCCCCTCTCTCACATATTTCTCCTCCCCGCCCCCCGGCCCCCTTGGCACAATCCCTATTCTACCCACCCCCCTTCCCACACCGTAACCCAAAAAGAGTTATAAACGCACATGATTGCCAGTGAATTCTTTGAACGGGTATAGATGTTTTCAATACCATAAATGCTACCCAATTGTACCCTATACTACCCCTATAGTGTCATTGTGTACCGGAAAACATGCAAAAGCTGTACCTACCTCAACTCTTTTGTTTTGTTTTTTCTCTCTTTCCAATAAAAAATGATTGAACATAAAATTAAAATACTTACCTCTCTGCCGGCTGTCCCGGGACCCGAGGGGAAGACGTCTGATCACTGCAAGGACCTTAATCATGTGATTGGCTGGTAGTGTTCAGCTGATGTGTCACTTAATATCATCCGCTGATTGTCAAGTGACAGCATCAGCTGAGAGGTTTAAATCACCTGCCAAAACCAATCAGCTGATGATGTCACATGACATATCAGCTGATCGGTTTTGGCGGGTGGTTTAAACTGCTCAGCTGATTGATTTGCTGCCGGTCAGCTGATTAAGGTTCTGAATAAATCAGACGTGGACCCCTCGCATCCCGGGACACTCAGAGGAGAGGTAAGTATATATTTTTTTAATTTTTAATGCAATAATAATACCATAATACCATTGCTTTCTCTTAGTTCACAAGGTGTAGTACACAGATGTCACACGGCAACAGGATTATTCCTGCCCCCGTGTGACATCACTTCCCCTGCGATCTCGGGGAAAAATACTGCCGTAAAAAAACACGGTGTGTTAATGTACCACTTTTTTTTTACCTGCGCTAAATGGCACGGCCGCAAATGCGGAAAAAACGCCAGCACAAAAAAATGCGGCAATTAGGCTGCGTGTGAACGTAGCCTAACAATACTCACCGTCAGCACACAGACTTAGTCTGTCAAACAGGTTATGAAAAGAACATAAAAATGTGTCCATTACGCCAACATTTTTGTTCATTTTTTTTTGTAACACTTACTCTTAAAAAAAATGGGAATTTCTTCCCATAAAATCCAACCCGAAAGAATTCTGGCTCCAAGCGCTGTTGGTCCATTATTTTATCATAGAGAGATGCTTCCATCATCTGTGCAAATACAGAAATGTTGTTTTATCAAATCAGTTCACCAAATGAAACATATCTTACATTAAAGAGAATCTGTCACCATGTTTTTGCTACCTTATCTGAGAACAGCATGATGTCCAAGATGTGGGCAAAGAGATCATGAATCCAACGATGTATCACTTAGTTTACTGGGTGCAGCTCTTCTGACACAATCAAAGGTTTTAAATTTAGAATGTAGGAGAACTCAGAAAGCTAACCCCACCAACACCAGGCTCTGTACCCAATGTTTATAGACAGTGAGCTGCTAATCACAGCAGGGGGCGTGCCAGACTAGTTGACCTAGTCCAGCAATGATAATCTCCTGAAGCTAAAACAAAAGTCCCAGGTAAACAACTGCACACAGCATTGTGAGACACATCTCTGAAATCTGTGTAAGCCCCTGTAGCATGCTGTCTTCAGATTACATAGCTCAAATCTGCTGACAGATTTGCTTTAATGATGATCACTTTTTTCCTTAGGCTCATGCGCACAAAGCCTCTATGGAAGTGAATGTAGATTATACGCCTCCTTAGTATGGCGTAGTCTCTTTTTTTATTTATCTTTATTTATTAAACTGCTAAAGAAAAAACACAGAATGAATGTGCCAAAACTTCAATATAACAACCAAAAACAAGAAAGTATCAATTTATGGAGGATTGTCTTTACATGTATGGAGTAGTCTTTAGTACAGGCCTGTACGAGTATTTTCTTTCTAACAATCAATTTTCAACAAACTTTCAAATTAATTACACATTATTCTATGAAGGAAAAGAGTAGCTATTTTTTTTAATCGCCCCACCTTTTGCTTTTTTTTTTTTTTTTTTTTTTAAATCGAAATTGAGTACCTCTTTCAATTTGAATGGATTCTGGAAGAGCTTTAATATTTCTTCTGAGCCCCTCAGGTCCAGAGGTATTTGCCCTAGTAATACAATGCACCAAATATAATAATTTTCCCTTCAACCAACTAGGTGTATACCACAGAACTTTTCTGTGGACGTTTGCTTTTTCTTCTCTATGTCAGTGGCCAAACAGAACACCACCACCTAATACAGGAGAAAAAGCAAATGTCTGAATATAAGGGCACAGCTGCAGTCTGGCCTGATCAACGTGACCTTGCACAGGAGAGCAGCAGTGATAGAAAGACAGAGCATCAGAACACAGGATAAAAGCAACACAGTGCATTGTCTGTAACATGGTTGGGTCTGGCACTCCTGCACAATAGGGCTACAGCTGTACTGTGCTCTGGCTTCCCAGCACCGCTGCTTTCATAGTGTCTGCAGAGTTCTCAGCATTTTCATCATACAAATCTCATCTCACAGAAACACAATGAGCCAGGCAGAAGCTGTGACCTTCTCTGAAGGTGTTTGCTTTTTCCCCCCTCTTTATATAAGGCTGTGTCTTGATTGACCAGCACCATAGAAAAGAAAAGCAAATACCCAAAGAGAGGTTCTGTGCTAAATGTCCAGTTAGATGGAGGGATAATTTGAAAATTGAGTGCACTTCATTATCAGGTAGCTGGAAAAGAACAGAAAAACTATTCCAAAATCAGTGTAGCAGCAGGTACGCAGTTTATATACAAAAAATCAAGTGTAAGGTCATTTCTTTTTTTTGTTTTAATTATTACTCTATTCCCACACACACTCAACCCAACATGGAGAAGTATAATAAGAAAAGAATGGTCTACTTTCAAAATCACAGCAGGAATCATTAGCCACTTGTTTGAATGGATCGATTATTAAGAGAATTTGAACCTATACAATTCGATATTACAGAGATTTTAGGGTGTGTGCCCACATAGTGGTTTAGTGTCGGTTTAGCAGCGAAAACTGCCGGCGGTTTAGCATAGGTTTTATTTAAATGTAAATCCTTAGCAGCTTTAGGACTTACAAGTAACCCTATGTAATTTAGAAAACGCTGTGCACACATAGTGGGTTTATGTGAGAGGATCTGCCAGCGGTTGAGCGGTTTCCTAGCGGTTTAGCAGCATACAACATGTCAATTCTTCTCAGCGGTTTTTGAGCGTTTCCATGGACAAAATCTTCCATAGAAAACTGCCGGAAAAACCGCTGGAAAAACCGACTGTAAAACGCTGTGCACACGCTGAAAAAACCGCTGGGAAACCACTGAGAAACTGCTGGAAAACCGCTGGTGACTTCTGAGCTCAGGAGTCTAGGCTCCTTGAATTTTCCAGCGGTTTACTGACGATTTGAACGTCACTAAACCACTATGTGGGCACACACCCTTACTGTACTAATCCAAACATATCACAAAAAAAGGACTGATCATAGCCAGGATGGTGTTAAACCATAAAATAATGAGTGGTAATATTTCCAGGATCTTCTATATAAACAGTAAGGAAAAATAATGACAGACTTATGTTACCCTCATTTTGCTGAGATTCCTGTAGTCGTAATAGTTTTCATACTGCTCAGCAAGTTTTCTGCAAAGTATTATTCCATTCTCCCAACACTGTAAATAGAAATACAAAAAGTGACAATCAGCAAACTGTGCCCCCAAAAACTATTATTTTTATTGAAGAAAAGTCTTACTCTTCCTTTACAAGGTACAGTTTGCCAATATGGTTTAATATCAGAAAGCATTATACAGGGTGGTCCATTTATATGGATACACCTAAATAAAAGGGAATGGTTGGCGATTTCAACTTCCTGTTTGTGGCACACTAGTATATGGGAGGGGGAAATATTTTCAGATGGGTGGTGACCATGGGGGCCATTTTGAAGTTGGCCATTTTGGATCCAACTTTATTTTTTTAATGGGAAGAGGGTCATGTGACACATCAAACTTATTGAGAATTTCATAGAAACTCTTTAATGAGTTATTTACAAGTTTATGACCACTTATAAAATGTGTTCAAAGTGCTGCCCATTGTGTTAGATTGTCAATGCAACCCTCTTCTCCCACTCTTGACACACTGACAGCAACACCACAGAAGAAATGCTAGCACAGGCTTCCAGTATCTGTTGTTTCAAATGCTGCACATCTTGTATCTTCACAGCATAGACAACTGCCTTAAGATGACCCCAAAGATAAAAGTCTAAGGGGGTCAGATCGGGAGACTTTGATGGTCATTCAACTGGCCCACGACAACCAATCCACTTTCCAGGAAACTGTTCATGTAGGAATGCTCGGACCTGACACCCATAATGTAGTGGTGCACCATCTTGTTGGAAAAACTCAGGGAATGTGCCATCTTCAGTGCATAAACAGGGCAACACATCATCATGTAGCAATTTCAAATATCCAGTGGTATTGAGGTTTTCATTGATGAAGAATGGCTCCACTATCTTTGTACCCTATTTACCACGCCATACAATCAATTTTTGTGTTCCAACAGTCTTGGAGGGTCTATCCACTGTGGGTTAGTGTCAGACCAATAGCGGTGGTTTTGTCTGTTAACTTAACCATTCACAAAAAAGTGTGCCTTATCACTGAACATAATGTTCTGTGTAAACTGATGGTCCTGTTCCAATTTTTGTTTTGACGATTCTGCAAATTCAGTGCACCGATCTGGGTCATCCTCGCTGAGATGCTGCAGCAGCAGGATTTAGTGAGGGTGCCATTTTTGAGTAGCTAATATCCACCGAAGGGATGCTCGAATTATGCCACTCTCCACTGACATGCAGCAAGTGCTAAGCTGTGGGCTCTTGCTGAATGAAGCTAGGACAGCCACTGTTGTTTCTTCATTAGTCCATTAAAAGAAAAAACAACAGGAGCGCACTTGTGAGGAACCCGTGATATAGGTGGCGAAATTGAAGTGACAAGTGGTCACTCACCTGAGAAGGTTGTGCCAGGACCTCGCACACAACCAAGGCTATAGCTTCCAGGTGAGTACAATAGCTGAGGAGACCACTTGGAGAGACCACTGTGAGGAAGATCTCCCAGCAGTGGTCATGTGACAGTACCGCATGATCAATGGAGGCATTCCAAAGTGATGTCACGGCAGTTCCTGCCACTGAGGATTGCAGCATGTGCCCGGAGCAGCTCCCACCACTCACCCGTGCAGAGAGGAACGACAGCAAAGACAAAATGGAGAATGCAGTGTTTTAAGGAGCGCTGGAGCACAGAGGGACAGGATTGAAGGTTAGACAGCACAAACCTTTATCAAAGCTCTTCATATGCCACAATGCGTTTCGATAGCCACCGCTATCTTCCTCAGGTGATACCACCTGAGGAAAATAGTGGCGGCTATCGAAACGTGTTGTGGCATATAGAGAGCTTTCATTAGTAAAGGTTTGTGGTATCTAACCTTCAATCTTGTCCCTCTGTGCTCCAGCACTCCTTAAAACACTGCATTCTCCATTTTGTTTTTGCTGTCATTTCTTCATTAGAGACAGTTTTCTTGCGTCCATATTTTGGCAAATCCAACACTGAACCTGTTTCATCAAATTTGGCAAGCAGTTTGCTAACTGTAGCGTGGGAAATGGGTGGTCTTATAGGATGTCTTGTATTGAAATCTGCTGCGTTCACCAGACATCAACGCAATTTCTTTCCACTCCTCACGTGTTAACCTCTGTGACATGTCAATGGCTGTAAACAAAGAGAAGCTTGAAAATAACTCATGATAGAATAAAGTTAGGTTAAAACAAAGCACACTATTGTTTTTTTTATGAAATGCTCAAAAGTTTGATGTCCTCATGATCTTCATCCCATTGAAAAAACAAAGCTGGATCCAAAATGGCTGACTTCAAAATATGGTCCATGAACCATGGTCATCACGCATCTGGAAAAGTTTTCCCCCTCCCATATACTAATGTGCCACAAACAGCAAGTTGATATCACCAACCATTCCTATTTTATTTAATGTATCCATATAAAATGGCCCACCCTGTATAATTATGAGCTGACAATTTGTGGTGTTGTTGTCAGTGGAAGTACCCAAAACCTCTAGATTGCTGCAGCTACATATATCTCAGGGTTCTGGCCCCCGATAAGCAGAACCTGAGGGGAGACAGAAGTGAAATATTGGGTATAACTGCGGTCATATTTTTTAGTGTTTTTATGGAGCTAGGTTGTTTTTTTATTGCATCACTGATGACAACAAAATATTTAAATGTTTTCAAGATAAAATAGCAGAGAGATCTTTTGCCGCGATTCTCAAATGACTTTTCCCTATTTAGCCGATGTGTCTAAAAAGGGCGATTCTTTTTCTAAATATAGAAGAATAATTCCATTGTCGTACAAAATACTTTTGCCAACTATACCAAGAAAAACACAATACATCTTGTTCAAATCACTTTAGCTAAATGAACGCATTATTGGATAAAGTGTATGAACTGTACTGGGAATAAATCTAACATTTATGTTGTTACAGAAGACATTGCTTGTTGCCAAGAAATACATAGCCCACACGTGAATACCTTCAGAGCTGCCTACCTTGCCAGGACAGTCTGCTAAGGGAACTTGGAATCACTGAGCCGGAGAAGCTAATTATAAGCAATGGAAATCATTTCAGAGCCATAAGGGGAAACCTTGGCTGGCAGCTCGCTCACAACACAATAAAGCTGAGCTTAGCTCCCTATTAGAAGTGAGTAATAATATATACGATAACATATTATATATTTATATCTCTTCTCCCTGCTTGTTGCGCAGCTCAAAATGAAACTATGTTCTGTAGAGGCTTTTTTGTTTACTGTAAAGTTGACCATACCCATCAGAAGCTGGTGACAGAACATTTAATTGGCCGTCGATTTCTCTCCCTAGGCTCTGCCTAGTGTGCATGTATTTTCAATAGGGAGAAATGCAATAAGCAGCTGACAAAAATCTCTGCCGGCTCCTTATCCTCAGTGAGAACAAAAGGAATTGGCACACTGAAACAATCCTAACCCTTCTTTCTCCCGACATCTGCTGCATGGATACATCAACACACCACTTTTATACATCATATGTTAATTTTTAATAATTAATCATAAATATAACAACCAATTCAAATTAGGGAAATACAAAATGAAAAACCATACATATATAGATGAGGGTACAAAAATAAACTACTGGGATCTATGTGAATAGAGTACTCCCCTTGAGAAAGAACCAGGCGAAATGCGGGTCGGGGTGCAGACATCTTTCTTTGGGTAATTATATTAACATTTATTCATTCCCTGTACCATGTCCTTACTATTACATTTCAATGCACATGCACACTTTATTGATGGAATTACAAAAAAGGGTGCAATTAATGCACAAAAACACTGTGCTATTATGTAAAAAATACCAATCAGTGGCAAGTGCTGTCAAAAAAAGTTTAAAAAAAAGTATATTAAGCTGCTTCACCATATGCCAAGGTAACCCTGATCGAAGCAGTCCCTAACTAATATATTTATTTATTTAAAACCTGCTCGTATTTGAACATACCTCTGTAAACAGGATTCAGACAGCACCTTATCTGGTATGGCTGGCTGTGAAGCTGACTTATATGTGTCTTATATGTGTGTGCACAGCTCACCAGGGAGGGGTGGGAGCCTCCCTCTTCCTGCTTAGAATAAGAATCAGCAGATGATTATTATTAATTAAAAGTTTACCCTTTATTTGGTCATCTTTGCCAAATTGCACCTTTGCAAGCTCTCAAATATGGACGTGTAAGAAAATATGAGCTACATTTTTCTCCCAATGGAATCTCTCATGTGTGCCATGTAAGCCCTTATGTCCTGATGTATAGTTGGAGTCAACAGGTTTTATACCCAGCAAATAATAGCATCAGAAAAGATGATTGGGAGAAGTGTCCTCTCTAGTGAGGGGCAAACCCTAACTGTAAAGTTCGGGATCCGTACTGAACACCTAGTGTTCGTACATGGACTCCAAACACAGACTTCCCCGTGAAGTCCGTGTTACTGTTTGGGCTCAGGCTCAGATAGGGGGGCTGTAAAAGAAAGCAAAATGCCAATTAAAGTAGGAGAATTAAACTTACTGAGGTGCACACGCCTGTAACACTACTTCTGGGTCCACTCATTAAGCCTCGTGTTTATTTACTGCAACCCCTTACTGCGTTCTGATTGGTCGTGTTAGTCAGACTGCATCCCTACAATATGTACCGTGTCTGTGATTGGTTTCCATACATAATGTATAGCAATGAAGCTGCCATCATATTTGTGCAAAAATAAATATTTGAAAAAAATTGCTCAGGGTCCGCCGTATATTGTAATACTCAGTGGAGATAAAGGACATGGCTGTAAGCTGCATCTCCAGCCTTGTGCCTTATGTTGGCTGAATAACAAAATATGAGGACGCTATGTAAGATTTTTTTTTTTAATTATTCAAATAATTAATTAAAAAAAGTGTGTGGGGTACCCCCAATTTTGATACGCAGCCAAGATAAAGCACACAGGTGAGGTTTGGTATTCTTGCCCTGGGAAGGCCTATAGTTATTGGGCCCCCCCTGCAAAGCTGAGAATAGCAGCCCACAGCCACAGAATTTGCTGCACCCAACAGATTTGCCAAATCTTGGTGCTTACACAGCTTATCTTGACTGCCCTGGTGTGGTGGCAACCTGGGTAATGGAAGAAGTTGATGACAGCTGAAAATTAACAGCTGTCATCAAGCCCTGGATTGGTGATGTTCAGGACTCTATGAGTCAGCCACATTAACAATCCTATAAGTAAATGGTTAAAATGGACCTTGTGCTGGGTATGTTTGGGGTTAATAAATAGGTAAAAGAGGGTGTCTGTGTGTTATTTCAAATAAACAATTTTTCTCTGTGTGTTTTTTTAACTTTACTTACAGGATTGATAATGTGGGGTCTCATGCTCCAAATGCTGGGGTGGCTGTGGGCTGCAATTCATAGCATGGGGGAACAATAACTATGTGCCTCCCCAGGTTGAGAATACCAACCCCCAGCCATGTGCTTCATCTTGGCTGAGTATCAAACTTACGGATACCCCACGCATTTTGTTTTAATTCTTTATTCAAATAATAAAAAAACCCATGTGGGTTCCCTGTGTTTTTATACCAAGCCAACAAAACACACACAACTGGGGGCTGCAGCTCGCAGCCATGTAGTATTTGTCTACGCTGTGCATCACAATATACGTATGACCCCACACCTTTTTTTTCAATTATTTATTTGTACACACGACAGCAAATTCATTGCCATACACTAATGTGTATGGCAACATATGACATACACTGGTGCATATTGTGGGGGCGCAGTCTGACTGACACAACCAATTACAGACACTGTCACAACACGGCATACAGTGGATAAACATGAGGGTTAATGAGTGGACCGAGAAGCAAGCGTAATTTCAGTGGGAGACTGGTAAGTATAATTCTCCTGCTTTAATCACCATTTTGCTTTCTTTTACAGCCCTGCTAGCCCTTACTGCCACCATATTATAGCACTAAAGTTTGGGTCCCTATAGACTTATATGGAGTTCGTGCTCAAGTTTGGTCAGGTCCTGTCTTGATCCCAGACTTCTTTTTTTTTTTTTTTAAAGTCTGGATATATCCACCAAACTCGAAAATTTACGGATTCGCTTATCTCTAGTTCTCTCACCTTGGTAGGGTGTGTCATTGATTCTTAGCAATTGCTTTCATTAGGTAGAAATATGGGTTACGTATATGTTGCTACTAGCAGCCCTTCAATTTAGAGAGAAATGAATGATTGTTGCAGATACATAAGAAATTATTTTATTACTGATATTTTTACACATTTAAACAGAGCAAATATTATAATTGTTTGTGATTGTGATAATGGCCTTAAAAAAATGAGAGGCACAAATCTGTTCTAGCTATTCCCTAACACAAGATGTAAGCAAATATAAAAAAAAAATACAATGCAAATGTTCCTAAGAAAATAAAAGCAGTAACTGAAACAATAATTCTTAGGCTGCATCCACTGTGGTCAAAATTGTACTGTGGATACTTGACAGTGGCCTTATGTTTGGAACAATTGTTAGGTTTACCAACTTTGTGATATGCAGTAGGGTACTGTGAAAAAGTAATCCCTTTATATTTTGTAACCATATGTCACCAAAAATCAAAAGATAAACAACTACAAGTAAAATTAAGAAAAACTTACTTTCCCACGATCAAAATTCTGGATAATGGTCATATGAAGATACTCTTTGCGTTGCCACTCTGTCTGCATTGGGTAGCTGAGAAATTCTCTGAGTGGCCGATCAGACCATTCCAATAACTCATCATAGAGGAGAAGGGTGTAGGCTGCCTCTGCATGGGATGCAAAGTGAGAATAAGCACTAAATTATTTCATGAACATATATAAAAAGCACAAAAAAATCCACTTGTGTACAAGGTTGCAGGCATTCTGTATATTTAGGAGCGAGCAGTAAAATCAGAAAACTTGATCAGTGTCCATAAGGACAATCCCTCTCTTGTTCAGCCTCCTGTATGTGTCATCGCTGTTGCTGGTGTCCTCCCCGCCTACAGTCCTGTCTGTGCCACCTCCAGCCCTCTCTTGTTCAGCCTCCTGTATGTGTCATCGCTGTTGCTGGTGTCCTCCCCGCCTCCAGCCCTCTCTGTGCCACCTCCAGCCCTCAGAGATGACAGATACAGGAGGCTGAATAAGAGAGGGCTGGCGGTGGCACAGAGAGGGCTGAAGGTGGGGGGGGACACCAGAAGCAGTGATGACACATTACTGAATAAGTCCCTCCGGACTCCTTATCTGTACACTTTCTAAAGTCTTTTTAACAGCTTACAGGGGGACTAGAGACATGGGGAACTCTTTCCCTGAATGCAGCAGACACACTGCATTCAGTTAGCATAAATAGTGAAGATTAGCCTTTAATATATCAAAGCAGATATCCCTCTTAACCCCCAGCTCCCCCCCCCCCAATGCCACCATACTAATATTATTGTCTGTTTTATAGTGAATAGAATTAGTGTAATTTATGACTACGATTCCATGTTTTCTTCCTCCTCTTTTTATTGTAGCATTTTGTAGTTCACAGTACTGATTGTGAATGTGATTGTATGAGTTTTAGAAATAAATCAAACAGAATATGCAGAGTCAATTGAATTTCACCATTTCACAGCCATAGGGTTCAACCTGTCCATCATTCTAGACCGATACAGTCACAATACTAGACCACTTTCATTTGGGAAACAAGGCATCAATCAATGTGAAAACATATGCAAGGCTTTACCTGTAAAATTTTGTGCTTTCATATGTAGGTCATAAAGTTTGTGAATATACCGTATGTACATCTCTTCTTTATTTAGTTCTGTTTTATAAAAATTCTGTAAAGAGATAATATCAAGTTGTTACATTAGAAAAACCAATTGGCACCTTATGTAGTTTGTCTTTTAGAGCACACAGGTTAAAACATATTCTCATTAAAAAGGTTAGCCATTATATTTTTTTAAATTGTAATAAAGCAGGGGGTGTAACACAATAGCAAGTTACAATGAAAGTTATCACAAGATATAGATGCTATGTTTATTGTATCGTTTCAGTCAGATGATATCACCTTTCCCAAACATGAGATTGCAGGAGCTAATGAAAATGAGGAAGAGAAGTTCAGTGAATGGTGATATGACCGCTATGGTGAGAGGCTCGTATACCACCACTCACTCACTGACCTTATCTTCTACAGTTCATCAGCTCCTGCAATCTCATGTTTGGGAGAAATCATACAATCTAACTAAAACAACATGTTTTTGGCTTGTTAATAATAAATTGAACAACTATATATTGCAATTTGAAATAGAATAACGAGTGATTTTTGTCATGGCATAAAGGGTAGGACACTAAAATGAGTACAATGCACTGCAGTGATGTGTTCTATTAGCTGCCCTGCTTTAATGATGTACTATCTTCTAGAGTGCGATAGCTGCAGTTGATCGCTGATTTCTGAGACCTATGATCGGCTGCAGCTGGCACAAGCCAATTGTCGTAATGTCATAAGTGAAGAATGATAAACTAGCGTGATCCCCAGGGAAATATACAGTATGTTGTCATTTTATGCCATGACCAGTGATCCAATGCTCTTTAGAAAAAAAGTGGCCAGTTTTAGCTCCGAGTGTATTCCCACTGCTCTAAGTTTGCTGTTGTTTTTTAATATGAGACTTTTTATATAGTGCACATTTTTATGGTCTTTACTAAGGGGGTAACTCACTGATGCTCACTCAGTAATTATGGACAGCCACCTGAAGACACGCCCCAAGGTTAACCTGTAAGCCACACCCCCTTGTAAAGACCATTAAAATCTGCCTCTAATAAAATGGCCCATATCCTTGCAATTGTAGGTTTGAAAAAGACAAGACACTGATCACTCAGGGGAACAATAAGAATATAATAAAGCAAACACTGGTCATTTTTGATGCTGGCAGGTCCTCTTGAAATTAACTGGAGTAAAAATTATTTTCTTTTCAAAGATGTAGCTATTAAAAATAACTGAACTGATTCAATGCGAATTGAATATGAGTTGAACTGTATGCAATTGTCAGGTCCTAGGGAATTTTAAGAATTTGCAATTTAATTACCGTATGTACTCGTGTATAAGCCGAGTTTTTCAGCACAAAAAATGTGCTGAAAAGTCCCCCCTCGGCTTATACACGAGTATATACGGGTACCCGGCTGTATACAGCCCCCCCCGTGGTATACCGGGCCCCCCCTGTGGCAACCTGTAAAGGAAGCGATGATTATACTTATCGGGTCGCTGTCGCCGCCGCCGCCGCTCTGTCACCGTCCGTCACCGCGCTCCTCCTGGTCTTCATGCTTCCTTCACCGGCGCACAGGAAATGACGTCATTTTCTGTGCGCCGGTGAAGGAAGCATGGAGACCAGGAGGAGCGCGGTGACGGACGGTGACAGAGCGTCGGCGACAGCGACCCGATAAGTATAATCATCACTTCCTTTACAGGTTGCCACGGGGGGGGGGCCCGGTATACCACGGGGGGGGCTGTATACAGACGGGTACCGCTGTATACAGCGGGGGCTGCTGTATACCCCTCTGGGGCTGCTAAATACCCCTCTGGGGCTGCTGTATACCCCTCTGGGGCTGCTATATACCCCTCTGGGGCTGCTGTATACCCCTCTGGGGCTGCTATATACCCTCTGGGGCTGCTATATACCCCTCTGGGGCTGCTGTATACCCCTCTGGGCTGCTATATACCCCTCTGGGGCTGCTATATACCCCTCTGGGGCTGCTATATACCCCTCTGGGGCTGCTATATACGCCTCTGGGGCTGCTATATACCCCTCTGGGGCTGCTATATACCCCTCTGGGGCTGCTATATACCCCTCTGGGGCTGCTGTATACAGCTCTGGGGCTTCTGTATACAGCTCTGGGGCTGCTGTATACCCCTCTGGGGCTGCTGTATATACCACTGGGGAGGCTACTGTATACTACCACTGGGGAGGCTGCTGTATACTACCACTGGGGAGGCTGCTGTATACCACTGAGGGGCCTGTATACCACACTGCTGGGGCTGTATACCTGTGCTGGGGTCCACCCTCGGCTTATACACGAGTCAATAGGTTTTCCCAGGTTTTGGGGGCAAAAGTAGGGGGGTCGGCTTATACACGGGTCGGCTTATACACGAGTATATACGGTAGCTCAAATTGCCAAAAAAATGCTTGTCGCCTTTTTACACACTGCAGAATATTCTATCAGTCACTGAAGGCTGACATGACCTCAGGCACAACCACATGGCCTTCCCCATAATGCTTTGCAGCAATCACATCACATGGGACAGTGCAGCCAATTAGAAGAGACTATCACAGCCTGTATAAAAGCGGAATCAAGGAATGCAGCAGACATTTTAGGATGTTTTTAGAATAGCAAGAGGATGTTAAAGCTCACATCTCAGCAAGACAATGAGAGAAAACCCTAAAACACTGGAAAAATACTGCAACACTGAAGAAAATGAGAGTAATAGTTTGATAACAGTTCAGATATTCAGTTGATAGGGGAATATGGAGAAAGCAAAGGTGCCAGGAGCAGTGACAGTGTGATTGATCAGTGATATTGTGTATCTGGCACTTGTCTTGCTGTTCTAGAATTAAAAGCACACTTTTTGTTCTGCTGTTATTAGAAACAAGAAAGCACAATAGTTTTTCAGTTAAAAATTAGAGTTAGAGGGTGTGCTTGATTGTTTTTGTGAAGGGGGAATTGTTTTTTTTCAAAATAGAAAGAAAATTCTCCAAAATCCAAGCAAGCATGACTGTATCTCACGATGTCTGCAAGTTGCAAAGAATTCTTTTTTTTTTTTTTTTGGAACATCTGTTTTGCCAGTCAAATTTTACATCTGTTCATGCCAAATCAGTGGAGATACTGTCTTTGTTCGTGTTCCTACCTGGCAATTATTATAATGTAATTTGTGAGAATGAAATTGAATTTATATTAAATAGACTAAAACAAATGTAGACATTTAACTGTACAAGTCTGTTCGTTTTTTACTAGTTTAATTTCACAACCACGCTTACACTATGGCCCGCTGTCACACTTTGGCCTGTGAACTACCTAACATTTCTTATTATGAATAATCTTTTGAATAATCATGATTGAAAAGATTGTCAAAGGTTATTTGTAGTTTTGAACTAAATCTATGGCAATCGAGAGGGTAGTGCAAAAAGGAAAGAAAAGAAAGTTCCACAGTTAAAGGGAAGCGGTCATATCTTTTTTTGGTTTCAGACTGTAGAACATACAATCTGCATCACTAACCTGGTTTTAAAGAAAAAAAAAATTCCTTCTACAGCAATATGTGAATTTCTGAAGGTCTTTCAGTTATGTTAACCTCTTTGTCCGTTTTTCCCTCCCCTTCTTCCAAGAGCCATAACATTTTTATTTTTCCGTCAGTATAGCCATATGAAGGCTTGTTTTTTGTGGGATGAGATGAATTTTGAATGACATAATTTATTTTACCATATAGTATACTGGAATACTGGAAAAAATTTCAAGTACGGCGAAATTGTAAAAAAATATACAATTACACGTTTGTTTTTTGGGTTTTCATTCACCATGTTCACTATATGGTAAAACTAACATGTCAGTATGATGCCTTTGGTCTGTACGAGTTTGTAGATACCAAATATGTATACTTTTACTGTTATCTAAGTGGTGAAGAAAAAATTCAGAACTTTTTAAAGAAAAAAACCTGCATTGTTCTCATTTTCGGGGATTGGTGGCTGTGTGAAGGCTTATTTTTCGAAGTTTGAGTTGGTGTTTCTAATAATATACCATTATTGGGTAGATATGTTGTTTTGATCACCCGTTATTGCATTTTATTGCAATGTTGCAGTGACCAAAAAAGTAAGTTTGGTGTGTAAACTTTTTTTTCTGTTACGCAGTTTACAGATCTTATTGATTTTATATTTTGATAGATTGGGCATTTGTGAATGCAGCGTTACTACATATGCATTTTTTTTATATAGTTTTATTTTCAATGGGGCAAAAAGGGGGTAATTTAAATTTTTATGTTTTTTTCTTAAAACTTTTTTTATACATTTTCTTTACTTTGCATGCTCCATTAGGGTGCCCTACCACTGCAGTGTGCGATCGCTTGTGCTATGGAGAGAGATGCTGCAGCAAAAAACAAAAAAAACAACATGATACCTTAGGTTCCCTTTAAAGAGGTTGTCATCGGCAAACTGCCGCAAACAAGTACTGCACATATGACTCAATAGAATTAAATAGGGGACAGATCTGCAGCCATTATTCTATTGATAAAGCTGTGCAACTTCGGAACTTAGCACTTCCGGTTGCTGTCGGCCCGGAAATAGCTGATCTGCGGGGGTACTGGTTGTTGCACCTCCACTGATCAGATATCGATAACCTATCCTGAGGATGGGATAGCAATATAAAAGTCAACCTGACCAGACAACCTGCTTAAAGTGAACCAGTCATCAGGTTTTTCTGATAGAAGCTGCAGCCACCACCTGTAAGGCATTATATACAGCATTCTAAAATGTTGTATATAAGTCCCCAGGTCGATCTGTATAATGTAAAAAATAGCTCTTAATATACTAATCTAAGGGGCAGTCCAGTCCAATAGGTGTAACTCGTCCTGATCTGACGCCTCCTGTCTTCTTGCGAGTGCCGTTTGTTCGTGTAGATGACGCATCCTACATTACCCACACACAGTCTCCTCATTGTGCTCCTGCATAGGCGCACTTTTCTCTGTCCAGTTGAGGGCAGAGCAAAGTACTGTAATGCGCAAGCACAGGAAAAGGCCAAAGAATACCCTTGCATGCGCACTATGCGGGTGTTCTTTGACCTTTCCCTGTGCATAATGATACTTTGCTCTGCCCTCAGCAGGGCAGAAACAAATGTGCAGGAGCGCAATGGAGGAGACTGTGTGGGTGATATAAGATGCGTCACCCGCACAAAACAGAAAAGAAAACGGCATTCACAAGAAGAAAGGGAGGCACCGGACCAAGACCAGTGACACTCAACACGAACCGTGGTTTATTACATTATACAGATTGGCCAGGGGTCTTATATACAGTGTTCCAAGTCTTACTCGTGATGACCGCAGCTTATATCTGAAAAACCTGGTGACAGTTTCGCATTAAGAATGTGGGAGATATTATTAGCAGCAGTACCACCACTAACACCGGTCATCCAGGCAGTAGCACTACCAAACACAGCCTCCTTTCTTCCAGTGTGGGAAGAAGTGGTGGGCATTATACAAAATATGGCATAACCACTGTCTCAGTCACAGCAGGATGAGTTACCTGGAACATCAAGACTATCAGTTTTATTCAGTGGTCTGCAACCCCCAGCTTTGTCTGTGTGTGTATCAAAAAGGGGTCCTCATTGATTCAAATAAATAATAAATAGAAAATGGGGTGTGGTCCCCCACAATTTTGATACCAAGCCAAGATTAACAGATAGCTATGGGCTGGTATTCTCAGCCTGGGGAGGCCAATGGATATTGGGCCCTCCCCAGGCTAAAAATAGCAGCCCACAGCTGCACTAACATTGGCGCATCCATTAGATGTGCCGATCCTAGTGCTTTATCCGGCTCATCCCCCCTGATTACTTATCGTGCAAGTAAAAAATAAATAAATACAAAACACAGAAAAAATCCTTTATTTAAAAGAAAAAAAATCCTTTCTCCAATTCATTAACCCCCAAAACCCCCTGCAGGTCCAATGTAATCCATACACACAACGTCCTACGAAAAACCAGGCTCTGCTACATCCAGAGGTGCAGCGCACTTTAACAGTAAGAAACATGACCGATCACTGCAGTCTCAGGAGCACACAAAGTCACATCTGTGAGATTGGTGATGTCAGTGAGTTCACTTGAAATCACAACTGCCACTTCCCTCGGTACCCCAGCTGTGACCTTAGGTGAACTCATTGAACTCAACTCCGGTAATCCAGTATTGAGTTCAATGGTGCCAGATTACTGGAATATTGACATCAATAGACTTGATAATCTGATTTACCAGCACTATTTCAGCCAATAATCCGGCACCATGAATTTCTATGTCAGATTACCCGAATGCACATACATTCCGGTAATGTGTGATTGCGTTCAATGAGTTCCCCTGAGGTGAGTTCACAGAGTTCAATGGGAAAATTCAGCACCAAATCTGAATCCACTGGCAGAAAAACGAACCAAAAACTCAGCATGTTTTTAGTGCAGTTTTGTCATAAAACTGCATGCAAAGTCAATGAAATTCAGGATGTTGTACACGTTACTTTTTATCCCTTGACATTTGATGCAGATAGCATGTCAATTCTTGCTGCCCCTCTGCAGCATATTTCCACCCCAAATGCATCAAAGATGCATGGAAAAATGAATGCCAAAAATGCGTCAAAAAAAGCGGATTAGGCTATTTGTGCCCATGAGTATTTAATTACAGAAATCTCAGAAAAAAATCTGCATCTCCTGGCAGAATAACGACACACATTGTTAATGCATTTGGGGTGGAAAAATATGCTGCAAAAACGCAGCAAGTATTGACATTGCGCAGATTTATTTCTGCACCAAATCTGTAATGGAAAAAAAGCAATATGTAAATTAAACTTCTGAATTCTCATTAACTTTGCATAAGGATTTCATGCAGTTTTGTAACAAAACCCAACTAAAAATGCATTGCGTTTTCAGTGCATTTTTCTGCCATGAGATGCAGATTTGGTGCAGAACTTTCGTCTTGAACTCACCTCAGTTGAACTTATTGAACTCAACATGGATTACTGGAATGCATGCGCATTACAGTAAACCACCTTGAGTTGAATGGTGCCGAATTATTGACTTCAATGGTCACGTTACTTAATGCCATCGTACAGTGCGACCTAGCGATGTAGCAGAGATGGGATCTACATGGGACATCGTGTCTGTGGATTACTTCGGAACTGTAGGGGCGTTCTGGGGGTTAATTGGAGAAAGAGGGTGTGTTTTTTTATTTTTTGAAATAAAGGATTTTTCTCTTTGTTTTGCGTTTATTTTTACTTACACGATTAGTGATGGGGGTGTCCCATAGATATATCTACCATTACTAAGTCAGGACTTCGGGGCAGATGTGATTTTTTTCACAAATCCCAGTTGTCATTAACCCCTTACATTACCCGATTGCCACTGCACCAGGTAATCAACATGAACTGGCTAATGCACGAGGTATGGAGCATCTAATGGATAAGCCAATTCTGGGGCGGCTGCTATTTTTATCCTGGAGAGGACCAAAACCTATGGACTTCCCAGGCTACAAATATCAGCCCCTCAACTGTCTGCTTCATCTTTGCTGGGTATCAAAATTGAGGGGTACCCCAAGCGATTATTATGTATTCATTTTTACATGCTACTTCAGGGACCCTGGCAGCTAGTGTGACAACAACCAATCACAGGCTCTAGCAAAGAGAGTGGAGGCGCAGTCTGCATGCAATTAATCACAGACATTGTCACAAAGGGTGGGCAGGAGAAGCAGAGGAATATTCATAAGGTTTAATGAGCGTACCCCGAAGCAGTGTGACAGCAGTGCGGAAACTCAGTAAGTAGAATTGTCCTGCTCTAATCACCATTTTGCTTTCTTTTGCAGCCCCATAGGCCTTACTAACTTCATTTTGTGGGTTTGGGTCCCCATAGACTTATATGGAGTCCTGTGTTTGGTCTCAAGTTCAGGTCATATCCAGTTCCGAATCTGACTTTTTTTTTTTTTCTTTTAAAGTCCGGCCAGATCCGGTGAACCCGAACATCTGCAGGTTTGTCCATCTCTACTCTTAATTCATCAGCAAGCAGAAACACTTGTTAACTTTGTGCAACTAACAAAATACACCAAGAAATAACAGTATGATTTTCATAATTTCATACCAATTATGTTTATAGATAATTTTTCTTGCCAGGAGAAGTGATGTTGGGAAACCCTCCTATCCTTAGATTGTGGGAAAATAAAAAATACTGCAAGACATCTTCTTATTTAAAAACAGTGCATCTCGGCACACTTAACTATATCAACCATTAGATCAACTATTACGCATGTTTAACAAGTCCGTTATTTGGGGGTTTGTCAACTAAACAGAGCCACTGAGTTCATGACCTATGGCTTATGGGTTAGTATTTTTAGGGCAGTATTTCAGGTCTCACTTCCTATCACACACAAAGTATAAAAAATTGGATGTATTATTTTACCATCTCAGTTAGGTTCTAAAATATGGTTAGTGTTAAAATGCAATGTTGTTTTCCTATTATTTATTATAATGTGTGCTATAAATGTAAATATAGGACAGTTTATACAATCTGACAGCTTCTGAGCGGTGCCCTATACGAGACCTCACAGGACTAATGGTAAATGCTCTGTAATTGCTAAATCAAACAATTTTTTGCCCTCCTGTGTCCGCTATGACGGTCATAACTGCACCTCATTATTTTAGACAAGTTCACATCTTATCCATCTGCCTTTCCACAGAGTCAGGGGTAAAACATCATTTTGTCGGCATATTAGAAATCTTTACATTTGAATATTGCCCTCACAAGTAATTGCCTGGGTTATAAGGACACAGCAAATGAGCTGAGATGTTCTGTTACCTGCAAGATATGCTCATTTCACATCATTACACTCTGAATAGATTTGCTTTACTGCCACTGAGTCGGTTTTAATGGGAAATTAAATAACGTGTAGAACAGAATGTGAGACATCTCCATTTAGACATTAAGGCTGGATGTATCATAAAGCTCAATGAGTATCTTACCAATAGACTAACGGTGCACCCAATCTTTTTTCCATCTACTTCTCCCATTTTCATGCAGTCTCTAAAATAAAAGAGAAACACTTGGCAAAAAGGCTTTATGATAATAGTTAAAGAAACAGCACAGCTTTATGAATACATGGCATATAAAGTAATGAAATCCAGATGCTCGGCTGCTTCAACAATCGTTGACATTAACTTAAGGGACTGGAACGGAAAGTCAGTGAGCTCTAAAGGACCATCATTGCTGATAAAGTCATGCCCAAATCACATTTCGACCACAAATTCATGGTTCTGTCTGAATTACGAAAAACTGTATTCGACTGTACCCCAAACAGAGCCACTGACTTCAATTATCAAAATATACCTTTATTTTTGCTCATATCCATTTTTAAAATTGGAAACAAAGTAGTTTATTAGACTAATGTTTCTGACTTCAAAGCCTGATAAACTGATGAAAAAAAGTCACACGTAGTCCAAAGTTTAATTTTATAGACTCAATTTAAATGAAATCTACAGCCCCATTGAAGGCACGTCAGAATCCTGTTTATATTTTAATTTTTTGAAGGTTCAGATGGAATTCCGGATTATAAATATGATGTAAATCTAGCCTTAGACAATTTTCACATCATGTTTCTACCTTACGTTTAGTGGTTCTATCAAACACCTGCAAAGCAGGATTCGGGACGTCACCATTACCCGTAATGATGCAGACAATATTTTCAGTCATACATGCATATTTGAGTTTGGCAGCAACACGTAGTCTGCTGGATGCAGAAACATATGAAACAATGATGGAACAGAAAACAGTCAGCTCCCTCTTCCAACATTTACCCTGCATCTAAGCCCTGATGTCGCATTAAAGTAGACGCGTTGACATCACTACATCATGCCCGCTATTCGGAGCCTCAGACCAAATGCTGCAGAGAACAGAGGCTTCCCTGCAGAGGAGAACAGGGATACGTGAGCAGTTTTCTATTTTTACAATAATGAGTACATTGTACTAATTGGGGCAATCATACATTGGGGTGATCATACTGTGTGGAGAGCTGTGAGGACCATTATACTCTGTGGGGACCACTAAACTGTGTGGAGGGGTGAGGGAAGCCATTATTCTATGTGGGGACCATAATGTGTTGATAGATGTGGAAGCCATTATAGTGTGTGGGGGGACATTATACTGCGTGGGGAACTGAGTGATGGCCATTATACTGTGTAGAGCAGGGGTCTCAAACTCCAGCCTCGAGGGCCGCACACAGTCCAGGTTTTCAGGATTTCCTTAGAGTTTGACAGTTGGTCATTTGATTGCCAACTGTCAAATGCAATGGAAATCCTGAAAACCAGGACTGTGTGCGGCCCTCGAGGCCTGGAGTTTGAGACCCTGGTGTAGAGGCTGTGTGAGAAACATTACACTGTGTGGAGTACTGTGGGGGCCTTTATACTGTGTAGAGACATGAAGGAGCCATTAAAACATGTGGAAAGCAGTGTGGGGGCCATTATAACATTTTGAAGGCTGTGGGGAAACCATTATACTGTGTGGAGGACTGTAGTGGTCATTTACAGTTTGGGGTGCATACTGTGTTTAAGAGTGGGGGTGCCATAATACAGTGTGGAAGGGTGTGTGTAGTGCATTATACTGTGTAAAGATTTATGTGGAAGCCATTATACTACCATATGTAAAGGGCTGTGTGGAAGACTGGAAAGCCATTATATTTGTGGAGAGCTTTAAAGGGCTATTATACTGTATGAAGGAATTATACTGTGGAGGGCTGGGTAGGTGCCATCATATTTTGAGGAGGGCTGTGGGAGTCTCATGCTGTGTTTGGGTCAGGGAGGCCTCATAATCTGTGTGAGAGAATGGAGTGTACATCCTACTGTGTGGTGGGGACACTATGGGAGTATCATAATATGTTCGGGCACTTTGCAGGCATCATATTTTATGGGATCAATATACTGTGCATTTGGAGGATACTATTCAGGAATTCATTGTGGGAGAATCATGCTCTGTTTTGTGGCCACATTTTGTAAATATAGTATCCTGTGGAGGTCATGAAAGTAGTATCTTCATGGGTAGAAACACGAAGAGGCTTCAATTAGAGCAAAATTACAATGCCATGAATTAGTGTTCACACACTGTGAACTTTTCTACATTTTTTTCATATTACACCCACAAACTTAAATTTATTTTATTGGGATTTTATATGGTATACCAACACAAAGTAGCAAGTACTTGGGAACTGTAAAGTGAAATGATATATCATTTTCTAAACATAATAAAAATATAAATCTCAAATGGGACCTGCGTTTCTTTCAGCCCCATGCAATGTAATATACTTAAATATTATCCTGAGTGACCAATTGCCTACAATAGTCACCCAATTAGTAAATTTAGTCCACCTGTCCGTAAATTATTCTCAGTATAACTTACTACAGCTTTTCTGTAAAAAGCTTAGTCTTTTGTTTGAAAACACAGCATCATGAAAGCCAAGGAACACACCAGACAGTACAGGGATAAAGTTGTGGAGAAGAGTAAAGAAGGGTAATGTCATAAAAAAGTACAAGCTCTCAACAATTTATGGAGCACTTTTCAATCCAATCCATTCTCCAAAAATAGAAGAAATATGACAAAACTGCAAACCTACCAACACATGGAAGTCCACCTAAACTAACATTCCAAGCAAGAACACTAATTAAAGAAGAAGCCAAAAGGCCCATGGTCACTCTGGAAGAGCTGCAGACATCCACAGATCAGGTGAAAGAATCTGTCCACAGAAGATTGAATTATTATGTTAATCTGTCCTCCCCTATCCCATCTGCAGCACAACATGGGCTACCATGCCCCTATGCGCCAGCGGGACAAAGTGGAATTTATAATACGTTTTCCAGGTACCTCCCCCTGCCTCCCCTCCAGCATAAAGGGTGGGAGCCTCCATGAGATGGCCAGTTTAATAACATGTCATTAATAACAGAAACACATAGTCCATTAGGATGAAAGCCTTATGCTGCTGATAGACTAGGGGAAAAAAGATTAACATAATAATCTAATCTTTCTCTTCATCCACTTCAGCCATTTTGAGTTCTAGCACATATTTATTTGAGAGGGTTTGAAACAGAGTCCAGAACAGATCTCCCAAAAGTAGTAAATGAAGCAGAGGATGCCTCGACTGTACTACATAAAGAAAGTCATTTGCATGGACCATGTAGCTGTATGACTTCTGTGGTCCATAGCAGAATAATCTTTCTGCTGAGGTTATTGAAATTGCCCTAGCAGAATTAACCGAAGTAAACTGAAGCTATGAAATGTTGCCATTCTAGCAACATAGCTTAATGCAATGACAAATCCATCTTGACAAAGAAGGTTCTGAGCCTTTCTTCTCTTGGAATTTCCCTGCCTGAAGGACAAGTAGGTTTTCATCCCTTCTGAAGTTTTGAGTCCTCACAAAATAATCCTAGACATGTTTAAATGTCAAGTGTGGAGATGACCTCTTTCTGAGACGATGTTGCTTCAGGGACATAAGCTGGAAGAGAGATCATCTGATCCAGATTCTCTGCTGATGGGTATTTCAGTCTGAAGGAGGGGGGTGGGAAAGACTCAGATTAACCCTATCAGGCGTAAATATGGTGTAGGGTTCTCTAGAGGACAAACTGTCGCTTATTCTCCTTGTTGAAGTTACGGCTAGCAAAAGTACCATCTTGAGGGTTAGGAACCTCTTTTCGACAGAGTTTAGGGGTTCAAATGGCTTCCACCTGTTTGAGTACTAAACAGAGGCCCACTGGGCAACTGGTCTAGTTTCAAGGTCTGAAACCAGAAACTGACTTCAGATAATCCTTGATCTTCTGTGACTCTGTAACTCTGATGCTATTAGGCATAGTTCTCTGTTAATCCATCCTGTAAGATCTGTGGGATAGAAGTATCTTCACGGCTGATAAAGCTCAAAGCAAACAAAGAAAGAAAGATCCTCTTTATATGTGCATAGGACCTGTTGCTTGCTTCACTTCTAAAGTGAGCTAACGTACCCAACACCCAGTTCGAAAAACCATTGGCTTTCAGTAAGGGTAAGCCTCCAAACTGTCAGACTGAGCTCTCAGGCTCTGAAAAGAATCGGTTCTTAGGATTGGGTTCTGCCAGAGGGGAAGTTTCCAGAACAGACTCGGGCTCATACACTCCTCGAGTGAGTTATGCCATGAAGATAGTGAACCACAATCTCTTGGGCCAGAATTGAAGGATGGTTATGACAGACACCTGATCCTGCCAGATCTTCATCAATATGTGTGGAATCATGGAAGTCGGCTGATAAATATATGCTAGCTTGAAGCTGCATGGGACGGAGATGGTGTCTAACACAATAGAGTAGTCCTGCTACAGGGAGAAGCAGTGCACTGTTTTGACATATTCAGTGGTCACCATCAGGTCGAATTTTGAAGAGCCCCATGTCAATGGAATCTGTCTGAACACTTCTGCATTCACTGACTATTCTCCACTGATTCTTACTGAGTCTGTGGCAAGAACATCCTGTTCAAAGATGAATGTCAGTGATTGACAACATGGTTAACGTTGACTCTGCCATAGAAAAAAATCCAAGGAACCTCTGTAATGAGAGAGTGAGATTTCATCCATTTTATTTATGTAACGAACACATGGAATGTTATCAATGCAAACCTTCACTACTTGACCCTCAGGGATTCCTTTAAGGTTAGAAGAGTTAAATTCATAGCTCTTAATCTCTTACATTCCAGGAAGAATTTCAAGTTCCCCATACTTATCAGCTAGCTGAGGTCTGTAAGAGCAATCGGTAAGGCTGGCTTCACACTATAGTTTTTGCCATCCTGTTCTGTTCGCTTTTAAAAGAACTGAACAGGATAGTTTTTTGCCTCCCATGTATCCCTATGGTGCCGGATTGGTCATAAATGGCCATCCGGTTTTGTGAATTCAGTCCCGGATTCGTTTGTCCTGTTTTTTCCCGGTCCCAAAATCAGGAACTGTTCCCATTTTGGGCTCCGGTGAAAAAAATCACACCAAACCGAACAGAAACGAATCCGTGGCGATCGGGCACAAATAGCATGGGAGTCTATGGGCACCGGATTCGGAAAAAATCGGATCGTTTCCAAGATCCGGTTTGAGTGTACTGAGCATGCTTTAGTACACTAAAACTGCTCTGTTCCCGTAATTTCACTTTAGCAGTGTATTTACATACACTGCTAAAGTGAAATTAAGTAAAGGCATGGTTAAAAATGAAAAAATAAATTTTCGCCTGTCCGCCATGTGTCCCGCGATGCATTCACTTCCGATGGCTAAAGGACCTTAATCAGCTGAATGGGAAGGGGCAGGGCAACCCGATCAGCTGATGGGTCACATGACCGCATCAGCGAGGTTTAAATTTTCAACCCGCGCTGATGCGGTCATGTTACCCATCAGGTAATCGGGTTGCCCTGCCCCTTCCCGGTCAGCTGATTAAGGTCCTTTAGCCATTGGAGGTGAATGCATCGTGGGACACACGGTAGACAGGTGAGAATTTATTTTTTTATTTTTAACCATACTTTTACTTAATTTCAGTTTAGCAGTGTATGTAAATACACTGCTAAAGTGAAAGTGAACAGCGCCGACACCACTTGCCTGCGCTTTTTAGCTAGGCTCCTAGCTCTTTCTGTGTCCGGATCCATCAAAATCCCAAATCCGGACACAGAAATGGCATCCGGAGTTTACAATCCGGGCCTGTCCATTCCGGTTTGTGGGTTCCTGCAAAAAACAGGATCACGCAGACAGAAACAAAACCGTAGTGTGAAGCCAGCCTAAGAAGTCTAGAAGGAGAGGACGAGATGAGGCTAAGAGCAGCCAGTTATCCAGATAAGGAACAACGCGTATTCCCTGAAGAAGTCTGAACCTTATTGCCAATACCATCCTGATTAATTATTAATCACACTTGCCTGATGGTTCAGACCCAGACAGAGGGGAGTATACCTTCCCAACTGGAATATTGGGATAGATTCCAGACAGGACTGAAGAATTAGCTTCTGTATCTCCCCTTCTAGAATCTTCTGCCTGGCAGGAGAGAAGTCCCTTGACTCCCAGAGGCCTTTCTTGGGGACAGGAGATGAAGAGCAACAACAAATCACTGATTGTACAACTTTGTGCCCCAACCCTGCAGACAGCAAGGGACGATCAAACAGCACAGCACAACTGAGTCAACCTTCCTCTCCCTAGTAACCTTCCCCAGTTGTCTTGGAGGCCCCCACAGAAAGATGAGGCTCCTCTTCTTCTTGAGATGGAAATCACCCTCTATCTTGAAGCAGTCCTATCATTTGCTCAGAGGTATTGCATAAAAAAATGTAAGGCCAGAATAATGTGCTTGAAGCAATTTTGGATATACTACAAGGAAATCTGTATTAATTACCACTTCCAGCCCAGTTAGCCAATGCTAGATGTTTCGAAGACTGAGCACAAATTGAGGATTTACCGGAGGTCGAGGGATAAGATCCCTTCTCTCCACTAGTAATTTCCACATCTACTTCAGGGCGCGACACCCAGTCCTTAGATTGCAACTCATTAAGAGGAGAGCGCGTTTACTTCATTCGCCTTTCATAAGGTCGATTACTTTTTTCTTCTGACTGGTATAAAGAATGATTTTGGCTTTTTGCTTTGTAATGAACATAACACTGTTAATTAGGCTGACTGGCTCACTGGAAGTGACAAGTACAGACAGAAAGACTATAAGCCAGAATGAAAAACTATGGTGTATCAGAGGGTATGACAATTTTTCAATTTTATATTTCTCATTTTCAATTTCAGCATTACTAATAAAAAAAAGCATTAAGTATTCCAAAAACCCCAAGGCTCTTGGACAATGGAACAAATGGACTACCTACCAGAACTCTAAGGGCCGCTTTACACACACCAACTTCTGTGACCAACTTCTGAACAGATCTCTGGTTGCAGTAAAATCATGGACACATTGTTCCATTTTGTGGCTGTGTACAAATGGAGCAATGTGTCCATGATTTCACTGCAACCAGAGATCTGTTCAGAAGTTGGTCACAGAAGTTGGTGTGTGTAAAGCGGCCCTAAGCCTGGATTAAATTGGTCAATTTTTCTCAAAGACTCTTCGCAACTTCCGATTAGATAATTATTCCATTTACATAAATATTCTTCATAATTTTTTGTTTGTATAAATCTATTGTTTACTACACGTCAGGACTAAATCCCTTGCCTACCCACCCCCCTTTCCTCTCCGATCTACCCAGCCCACTTTTCCTTTCTACTCTTCCCCCTTTCTTGATCCTCTACTTCTACCCTTCCCAGTTAACTCAGTCCTCACTTCTCTACCCATAAAAAGAATGTTCACTTAGGCTGGATTCACATTGGCATCCCCCTCCGCAGCGTTCTGCGGAGGGGAATCTCCGTGTGAGCGCAGCCAGCTCAAGCCCCTATATTTATAATGGGGACGCACGGTGCTGTGCTTGACCGTGCGCTCCCATTCACTGCAATATGTGATGTGGACGCAGGTGGATGCCTGTGCACAAATCACACACTCTCGTCCGCACCAGGGACGCGAATGGGAGCGCACGGTCATGCGCAGTACCGTGCGTCGCCATTATAAACATAGGGGCTTGCGCTGGCTGCGCTCACGTGGCGATTCCCCTCCGCAGAACGCTGCGGAGGGGAATGCCAGTGTGAAACCAGCCTTATTCTTGTTGCTAAACATTTTCTTGATCGACCTATTGAACATTCATAATAAAGAATTTACAAAAAGAAAGTATTATTCCTACATTTGGAGATAATCAGTATCCAAAATAAAATACATAGATGCAAATTAAATGAATTAAGAACAAATGACACAGAAATAATTTGTTAAAATGTCATAAGAAAAACCAACACCAACCAATAACTACACATCACCCTTTAAAGAAGAATCCCATCATTTATTTTTATTTTTATCCCCTAAACCTGTGTAAATGTCAGTTTAGTGTAGTGTTTATATATACTCGATCACAGTCTTCTACAGAGTCCAGCGTCATTCCAGTCCTTCTGAGTTGTATGATGACGACTCAGACTCCCTGGATCACACTATGCTCTATGTGCATGCTGGATTTCACTTTTACAATATAAGGCTACATTCACACTGTGCGTTTTTTACCTATTTTTTGCAGTGCACTGCAGAAAACAGATCACTCAAATGACATCCCAGCAAAGTCTATGGGTTTTTATTTTTGCCATCCAAACTGTGCTCTTTTAAAGTGGTCTGTTTTCTCACTTTAGGAGAGCTCAGCTTTGGAGAAGAACATGTCAATTTCTCTTGCGGTTTTCTCCTGCATTTTTCTCATAGAAGCCCTTCAAAATGGGGATAAAAAAAACAGCAATCAAATACTGATGAACAAATGGATCAAAAAACAGATGCGTTTTTTTTTAATTTTTTTTTAAAAGTAGTCTTCTTTTTTAAGAATTCAACAAAAACAAAGCACAAAACAAAGAAAAAATACGCACAGTCCGAATGTAGCCTAAATCTTTGAAACCTCATTATGAGGCTCCATAGAGTTACATTTTAAAAGCCATTTCTGGCTTAGGCTGCTTTCACATAACGTTTTTTTCCTGTCTGTGGGATCCTACTTTTTGTAGGACCCCACGGACAGGAAACGACACCACAGGGGGTAGCCTATTCTGTGTCCGGGTCCATGATTATCACGGATCCGGACACAGCAGGGGGGCACTTTCACTTCCGCAATGTATAATGTACATTGTGGAAGTGAAATTTAGTAAAAGGAAGAGTTAAAAATAAAAAATGTGTATGCTGACCTGTCCGCGATCCACCGCTGCCTCCAGCAAGGTCCGGGTGCTTATAGGACCAGCGGTGACGTCACAACTTGATCAGCTGATCAGGTCACATGCCAGCAGTTGCCACGGTAACTGCGGTCATGTGACCTGATGACACTGCTAGGTTGTGACATCATGGCAAGTCCTATAAGCACCTGGACCTTGCTGGAGGCAGCGGTGGATCGCGGAGAGGTGAGCATACACATTTTTTATTTTTAACTCTTTTTTTTACAATATTTCACTTCTGCAATGTATTATACATAGAAGTGAAATTATACGGTTAGGAGCAATTTTAGTGTACTGAGCATGCTCAGTACACTAAAATCGGGTCCGAGGAACGATCTGCTGTTTCCTCGGACCCGCGTTCATAGGCCCCCATGTTAAAGGCGAGGATCGCAGTGTCCGATTTTGGGTACAGCAAAAGATTGGATACAAATCGGATCCTACAAAATCGGATGGTAATTAGGCCAAATCTGATCCGATACGACCCCTATAGGATAACATGGGGGCCTAATCGGATCCGTGGCTGTCCGTTTTACAACGGACAGCCACGGATCCAACAATAATGTGATGTGAAAGCACCCTTACACATAGATCCCAGTGTGATTCTGCATATCGTAAGAACCATAACAGAAATAAAAATGAAACAAACAAGCTCCAGTTAAGAAATTTAAACTTTGTTATGTAGATTATCTGTAGAGATTATCCCTTACTCACTACTAAACCTAATAAACTGTTAATCAGGGAGCACACCTTTGGGAACCCAAATTTATATTTAGAAAGTTATGAACATCAGACCAATAATCCTAGGTAAGTGGGCATACCCAGATCATATGTATGAATGTACAACACCCGCCATCATGTAAAGGAAATTTAAATGCTGTTTTACCTGTAGTCCAACAATCGCTCCATGAGTCTTGTTACAGTGGCAATTAAGGATACACCGCTTTCTCTCCATGTTTCCCGCTCAATTTTCTTAAGCAAGCTGTAAGATAAGAACCTTGGTTATAAAAAATTTCACTCTCTATGTATATTATTTTTAATAACATAAATACAACCCCAATTCCCAAAATGAGACGCTGTGTAAAAGTTAAAGAAAACAAGATCATAATGATTTTGAAATCTTTTATAGCCATATTTATTCACAACAGAACAGAGGACACAGATCAGAAGAGGAGTGTTTCTAAATTATTTAATTTTTTTAGCTTTTTAGCTAAGGCTATGTTCACGTTTGTGCAGCTTTTTTTGGGCAGGGCGTATTTTCCCACATTTTGCAGCCGTGCTTTTTAGCGCCGGTAAAAAAATGCGGTGCGTTCACACACCGCATTTTTTATGCCCACATTTTCCCTCCAAAAGTGCAGGAGGATGTGATGTCCCACAAGCGGAGGAAGAATCCTAGGTTCCTCCCCCCGTGTGACATGTTGGGGCTGTAGTTTCGCTTTCGCAGTGTATATACTGTACACACACTGCAAAAGCAAAAATAAAAGTGAACAAAATGTATTAAAAATAAATAAATAAATAAAATACTCACCTCTCCGCCGGCTGACCCAGGACCTGAGGGGAAGATGTCCGATTGCTGCAAGGACCTGAATCATCTGATTGGCTGGTAGTGATCAGCTGATATGTCACGTGACATATCAGCTGATCGCTACCGGCCAATCAGATGATTCAGGTCCTTGCAGCGATCAAACATCTTCCCCTCGGGTCCTGAGACAGCCGGCAAAGAGTATTTTATTTTTTTTATTTTTAATACCTTTCATTCACTTTTATTTCACTTTTGCAGTGTATGTAGATACACTGCAAAAGCAAAACTACAGTCCCAACATGTCACATGGGGGGAGGAACACAGGATTATTCCTCACCCGTTTGACATCACCTCCTGCTATTCCTCCTACGCGTGTTGGTAAATTACGCAGTGTCTGAACGGCAAAAGTGAAAGACTGAGGACGGTGCCAGGATTGGGCGCCGAAACGCGTCGGTTTGTAAGAATAAAGAAAACTTTGCTTGGAACACTGTTTCCCCTGTGATCCTTTGGATGATCGGGCAGCGCGGACTGTAACACACCTTTGACCCCAGAACTCTTGAAGCACCCACGGCCCTGTGGAGGTGGAGGTCCAGCAGCAGCCTGCATTACTAAAAACCAACGCTCTTATTCCAGTTGTGGGAGGCACAACTGGACCAGGTTAGTGCAAACCTGAATTCATCTATAAGTCCCTATTCTATACTAAATGATAGGGCACTATTGCGCCTCTGTTGTCTCCCCTTATATTTTATATATTCATTTTGCCGGGAACGCTGACGCCGATGTGCTTTTGGGGGAAAAGAGGAGCGTAAAAATACACAGCAAAAGCGCAGTGTCTGAACGGAGCCTAAATGTCTAGCTCTCACCTTTTGATCTGTGTCGTCTGTTATGTTGTGAATAAAATATGGCTACAAGAGATTTCCAAATCATTGCATTCTCGATTTCGGTATATTTTACACAATGTCCCAAATTTTTTAGAATCAGGGTTGTATATTTCAATAGTTAACATTTTAGAACTACTCAGACAATATTTATATGATATACATTGTGAAAGGGGATATAGCTGATACAACACACAAACATATCAGGTAGTTGCCATAATTGCAGTTACTCTCCACAGAATACTGAAGTGTAGGAGTGGTAGGTGCACTCAAATGTAACTGTTCTGTACCAGATACCTAAATGGGAGGCAATATTGGTAGGGCTTCATCTGCTAGTCCCCTACCTATATGTATTACTGTAATATACTATTAGTACATAACAACCAGACAGTTTTGAAAAAATAAAAATGCCCCCTTTGGCATCGACTTCACACATGCTGTAGTAATAAAACTATACTGGTTAAAATATCTTACCTAGGATAAGGCCCAAACAAAGGAATTCTAATCCAGGAAGCATTGATAAAAATAATGTTCAGATTATCCACAAATATTACACAAGCCATGAGTTAGATAAAAATGAAGAGCACTATATGTTCACTTGGAAAATTCAACAAAAGTAACCAAAGAAATTAAATGCAAACATGTTTGATAGGTATAGTAAAAATCCCTTATTCCAGCATCTGAGAACGATGTGGAAACATCTCTATTGCAATAGTATCTGTCCGTTGTACTTATGGTGGCAGATTGTGAATTAACACTATATTTCTTTAGCTGACTTCCTAAAGATTCTTTAGTTGATCTTATATATTATATATCACAACATCTAGAGATCCTGAATATTCAATAATCTGACACCAACTAAGTGCTTTAGATGCCAGATTGAAGGATGGTATGTAAAAAGTAATGTAAGAATGAAAAAATATATATATATTTTATATGTAACAAATAATCACAGTGCATTCTGCATTGTCCAATCGTTATCTCTGCACAAGTTAATACACTGATGAATGAGCAGTGGTTCTTGATGTGCTCCAATAATGTCATGGCGCGGTGCCATCCAGCACAATTAGATGAACATGATCAATACTCCAGTAAAATGCCCATGTGCTGGACATCAGATTAGAGCTTTTTGTAAGCAACAGAACTCCATTCTATCTGTTGATGCCCAGCAGATACATTATATCCAGAATAATCATTTATCGTGTACAAATATAGGTATGCATGAAGCAGCAATGTCAATGTTTATATTGGAGAGGTTCTTTTATGACTTTTCATCTCAATGTGTTTGAATATGAAGTGGTTATTTTTCTGTCACAACATAAACAAAATCCATTTATGACACATTAATACTGCAGAGCCATTATTTGATAGACCTGGAAATCTGTTATAATCTCTGGTGAATACATAATAGCTCCATGTCACAGGCAGGAACAGCGCTTCACAGAGGAGTTACATAACCATCTTTTGGTTTTACTCACACTAGCATTAAAGGCTTCTAAATTCTAAAGATCTATTTTGATGGATCAATATAGAACGCACAACAGATCCTTATATGTTCCAATTACAGCAATCCATAGAGAGTACTGGAAAAAGAATATCAAGTTTTGTATTTTTCCCATTAAGGCTGGTTTTACACACATCTTTCTGTTAAAAAAAAAAGCTACTGCAAGTCTTAATGCATTTTCTTGATTTCAGGCTGGAAGTTTAATCATGGTAAGTGGTCTTCCAGGTATGGAGTGAAACAACTTGTGTACTATTGGGATTCTCCTGTGCTGGCTCTGAGAGCAGGAAGACGTGTGACTGCAAGTGTGTAATTTGCATACCTGTGCTCATGTGCCGACTAGATGTCTGCAGTCTCGCTCAATATGACTGAACTGTGCGAGGCCAGATATGTCTAGTCGGAATGTGGCAGGAAGTTCTCAAATTGCATACTTGTGGTCAAATGACAGCCTGTTCCTGGCGCTGCATAATCCAAACACACTATGACTGCAGACTTGCGCCCCAATCCTTAGCAACCCCTTTAAAAGGGTTGTTTAGTCTAAATCCACAAGTCCATAGTCACTATATGACTGCAGGCCTGTGAATCCTCGCAACATGTTCATGATGTGCTGTGAGGAATTCTCTGGACTCAGCACTGTGAACATGACGGCAAGTATGCAATATGCATACTCCCAACCAGAATCCAACTAATCTGTTTTCAGCATCTCGCAATACACTTACATTGAGCGTGCCTGGAAACAGTCTAATTGGATTCTGACCCAGAGTATGCATACAACAGGACAGATATGGCAGGACAAGTTGTACTTTTGATTACAACGATTTATCCAGTTTATTTTTAATTAATTTAGAAGTGAAAAAAAACTGGAAATTTGATAATACTGCTTTCATTTTTCGGTCTATGGAGCTGTGTGGGATCTTGCTTTTTCAGGATGAGATGACCTTTTTATCAATACCATTTTTGGATAGGTATGACATTTTGATCAAATTTTACAACATTTCTTTGCAGTGTTGCGGTGTTACTTGCTCCTGTGATCATCTGATCGCTTGTAATATACACAACATTAAAACAGTATTGCTGCATGTCATAAAAATCTCAGTTGCGTATAAAATCCAGCCATGGGCAGGGTTTCAAAGGAGCTCCGTCATGACAGGCAGAGACATAGGTCTTCAACAGCCCCCTGGATATCATAGCAAACTATTGTTGCGCCACAATAGCATCAACAGGGCAACGATGAGCACATAGAAGAATGATGCACCCTCATGCTGGCACACTGTTCATGTCGCTTTTAGAATTCGACAGTGGCAGTTAACAGATAACAGTCGCAGGTGGAACTCTGCTCCATCTGTAGCTGTTAGAGGAAGGGCCTAGTTGTATGTCAAATCCATTCTCTGCCAGGCATACCTACAGTGAGCTCACACCGTGAGCCTGCTTTAAACACCTGCTACTGACTTGCAGCATTCATGTACGGCGGGTGTTTGTAAGGGATTAATGACCTGTCAATGGTAAGATAAATGGCATTATACAATGTCATGTAAACTTAAGGGATGTTCTTAAATTGCTTTAATAATTTATATAGCATGAAAATAAGCAAGTTTGCAATTGACTTGCTTTTTTCTCTCTGCTGTCATTCTGTAGCAATAAGTGCTTTCATCATTTGTAGTGTGTCGTTTGTTTGCTTGACCTCTAGATCCCAGAAGAGAGTATGCATAGTTACATTCCAAGAGGGGTGTTAACTATCAGGTCAGCTTTCTACTGACGATTAATCTCTATACAGCAGTTAGTGTTTACCTCCTTCCCTAATTCTTTTCATCCTTCTCATCTTCTGCATAGAGGCAGTTATAAATTCGCAGACTGCAGTTTTCAGAGCAGACCTTCTAATTTCAGCTCTTTTCTATCATTGTCTTGAGCTGTGACTTTTTAAAAATGCACTGTTACCGCTATATGTATATGTAGTAATAGTAGTGTACACTCCAAAACAACCTACTAATAGCTAAAGGTGTTACAGCAAAACTTACGCTGAGCTTGATTTTTCTACTGATAGTTCAGTTCTATTAGCCAGAGCTGCCTGCCAGAATCCAGGAAGCAAAAAAACTTATCTGTGAGCTGCTCAACAGACAACTTGCAATACCCCATTAAGCAACAATACAATTAGCATATTCTTAATAACTAAAGCTAATCATATACATAGACAGAAAAAAAAATGATAGAAAGGGAATGTAAATTCATTATTGTAAGTAGATTGGGAAATAAAGTATGGCTGCAGCAACACAATAGGGAAAAACTATTTCAAATTTAGAGGTAGTGCAGTGTGAGGCACGCCGACGCTATGCCACGTGGCCAACATGACTCACATGGCCTGCTGCAATCGGGTTGATTGTTGGATTCCGCAGTACACAGGGTTAAGTGGTAGTTAGCTCTCTAGTGGTACAGAAGGGGTTAACAGCAGCAAGAGTTGTATATTGAAAACACTGTGTTGCAGGTGGGTGTGGCACAGGATAAGAAGCTAACAGACCACAGAATGAATGGGGCACCGTTGCAATCCAGGTCCTGGACACAGGAGTATACGGAGGCAAGGATCCAGCCAACCGGGGTGCCAGTCCAGCAATAACAATAATGTAAACTTGAAAGGAGAAGACGGCACTCACCGGTGAGGTTATTCGTGCTTTATTGCAGATTCATATCACTTGGTGCAGGGAGGGGGACATTGCTGAGGAGACGACGGCACCGTTTCGCGCTACATGCGCTTCCACGGGTGTCCCCCTCCCTGCACCAAGTGATATGAATCTGCAATAAAGCACGAATAACCTCACCGGTGAGTGCCGTCTTCTCCTTTCAAGTTTACAGGATAAGAAGCTGCCTGGTGCCCTGTGGGGGAGACAGGAGATGGGAATCAATACAGCCTGAACCTCTGAGATGTGAGGACGTGTGTCCGAGGCGTTCCGTCCCTTCGGGACGTGAGGAAAGCCTGCCCTTCTCCATACTGGAGGCACCTGTCCCTCTGATAGTTGTGTGTGAACCAGTGGCCATAGAGTGGGTTGTGATGGCTCCTGGAGTTGGGGAACCGTGGTCAACCCTGGAGGGTGTTCGACTCAGACGTGGGGCACAGCCGTGTCTGGAGACCTGCCTAGGTATGGAGGTTTGGTGGCAGCTGGTGACCTGTAGGCACGTGGTGAGGAGGTCTCGGGGATGCGTGTGTACCTGGTAACTCAGGTTGCTAAACTCAGTTCAGTGCCCGGTAAGGTAGGAGTCCAAGGATGTTATGTGGACTGAATGTTATCTGTTGATATGTGTATAGCCCTATGAGAGGCATAAATGTTGTTGATATGTGTATAGCCCAGTGATGGCGAACTCCAGGCCTCGAGTGCCACCAACAGTGCAGGTTTTCAGGATTTCCTTATATTGCACAGGTGATAATATAATCACCTGCACTGGTGATGATTCCAACCTCTGTGCAATGCTGAGGAAATCCTGAAAACCTGCACTGTTGGTGGCACTCGAGGCCTGGAGTTCGCCATCACTGGTATAGCTCTATGGGAGGCATAGGTGGTGTTGTTGATATGTGTATAGCCCTACGGGAGGCATAGGTGTTGATGTGTGTAAAGCCCTACGGGAGGCATAGGTGTTGATGTGTGTAAAGCCCTATGGGAGGCGTATATGTGTAGTGCCAGGCAGGCATAGCCGCCATAGTTGTGTGAATCATAAAGGCGTATGGAAAATTATCCTGTATGATGGAAAGTGGGTGAGTCATGATGGCATATGTAAAATTACCATGCATGACGAGGTATGAGGTTGATCCTCCCTATAATAGCTGGAGGATCCCTGGATGAGGGTGAGGATCTCTGTAGGAGGTAGATTCTCCCTGTTATAGGATGGGGAATGAGCCCTGTCAGAAGTCCCGGTGGCCGTAACAGCCATTGGGACCAACTGCTAAGCCGTAATGTTGTCCCGTTGATCCTATAGTGTATAGTGTATATATTCTGTAATGTGGTTTGTGAATGTCCTGTAATGTAATGATGTGAATTTTGGATGTGAATTCTAATGTGTATTGTGTGTTAGCAGTGGTTTATGCAGCTCAATAAACTGCTGCATGATGTTATACGTTAAAAACATGGTTGTCGGTGTCATTTTCTGTTGCCAAGCGGGTTCCCCAGTGGGTGCTTTCTCACACAGACTAAGGCTGCGTTCACACTGGGCGTATTTGCGGCGTTTTTTTTGCGCACGTATTTCCCCCCAAAGCGCACCTGCGTCTGCATGTCACAGCAATGTGAATGCACTTTCACTTTTGCTGTTCACACGCAGCGCAATTTTCGGACGCGCTTTTATGGGAGAAAGCGCGCACGTAAAAAGAATGAACATGTTCATTCTTTCCGCCTTTTTATGTGCGCCTTCTCCCATAGGCCCCATTTTAACCCCTGGAATTACGCATCGCCATTTAGACGATGCGCATTCCGCGCGCGGGCAAGGGGTATGTGGAGGAAATGATGTCACACGGGAACAGACCCAGGGAAAACAGGAACAGGAAATCCCACCATTTTGGGATTCCTGCTTTCCCGTGGCTGTCCCTGGGTCCCACCGCACCCGCCGGCCATTATCTACTGCTCCAGCTTCCCCTGTGTCCTGTCCCTGCTCCGTCCAGCCCCCCCTGTGTCCTGTCCAGCCCCCCCTGTATCCATCCCCCCCGTGTCCTGTCCAACCCCCCTGTGTCCGGCCTGCACCCCCCCATACCGGTCCCCGCCATCCACCCGCCCTCCTCCTTCTATAGTTTTTCTGCCGGCGGGCTCATGCGCCCGCCGGTCAAGCTGCGACCCCCTTCCCCCTGCTCGTACCCACCCCCCAGCCCCGCTCACCTATTCCGGTCCGGCGGGCTGCATGCGCCGGTGCACCGGCCCGCACCGTCGGCCTTCTCTGCAGTCTCCGGTGTGGCCCCTCCTCTTCTCAGGGGCTCCTCCTCCTCATCGGTGGGTAAGTATGGATGAATGGGTGGATGGATGGATGGGTGAATGGATAGATGGATGTATGTGTGCGTGGATGTGCGTGCTTGGATGTGTGCATGCGTGGATGTGCGTGTGTGGATGTCAGCGTGCGTGAATGTCAGCTTGCGTGAATGTCAGCGTGCATGCGTGGATGTGCGCGCGTGAATGTGCGTACGTGAATGTGCGTACCTGGATGTGTGCGTGGATGTGCGTGCGTGGATGTGTGCGTGGATGTGTGTGTGGATGTGCGTGGATGTGGATGTGCGTGGATGTCAGCATGCGTGTGTGGATGTCAGCATGCGTGAATGTCAGCGTGCGTGGATGTGCGTGCGTGGATGTGTGTGTGGATGTATGTGGATGTGTGTGTGCGTGGATGTCAGCATGTGTGTGTGGATGTCAGCATGCGTGCGTGGATGTGTGCATGGATGTGCGTGGATGTGTGCATGCGTGGATGTGTGTGTGGATGTGCGTGGATGTGCGTGGATGTGCGTGCGTGGATGTCAGCGTGCGTGCGGGGATGTGTGCGTGCGTGGATGTGTGCGTGGATGTGTGCGTGGATGTGGATGTGCGTGCGTGGATGTCAGCATGCGTGTGTGGATGTCAGCGTGCGTGGATGTCAGCGTGCGTGGATGTCAGCGTGCGTGGATGTGCGTGTTGTGGATGTCAGCGTGAGTGAATGTCAGCGTGCGTGAATGTCAGCGTGCATGCGTGGATGTGCGTGCGTGGATGTGCGTGCGTGAATGTGCGTGCGTGAATGTGCGTGCGTGAATGTGCGTGCGTGAATGTGCATGCGTGAATGTGCGTGCGAAGATGTGTGCGTACGTGGATGTGTGCGTGGATGTGGATGTGTGTGTGGATGTCAGCATGTGTGGATGTCAGCGTGCGTGCGTGGATGCGTGCGTGGATGTGTGCGTGCGTGGATGTGTGCGTGCGTGGATGTGTGTGTGGATGTACGTGGATGTGCGTGCGTGGATGTCAGCGTGCGTGGATATCAGCGTGCGTGCGGGGATGTGTGCGTGCGTGGATGTGCATGCGTGAATGTGCGTGCGAAGATGTGTGCGTACGTGGATGTCAGCATGCGTGTGTGGATGTCAGCATGTGTGGATGTCAGCGTGCGTGCGTGGATGCGTGCGTGGATGTGTGCGTGCGTGGATGTGTGCGTGGATGTGTGTGTGGATGTACGTGGATGTGCGTGCGTGGATGTCAGCGTGCGTGGATATCAGCGTGCGTGCGGGGATGTGTGCGTGCGTGGATGTGCATGCGTGAATGTGCGTGCGAAGATGTGTGCGTACGTGGATGTGTGCGTGGATGTGCATGCGTGGATGTGTGTGTGGATGTATGTGGATGTGCGTGCGTGGATGTCAGCATGCGTGTGTGGATGTCAGCGTGCGTGGATGTCAGCATGCGTGGATGTGTGCGTGGATGTGGATGTGCGTGCGTGGATGTGTGCATGCGTGGATGTCAGCGTGCTTGGATGTGCGTGTGTGGATGTCAGCGTGAATGTGTGCGCTTGAATGTGTGCCTGCGTGGATGTGTGTGTGGATGTGCGTGCATGGATGTGCGTGTGTGGATGTCAGCTTGCGTGAATGTCAGCGTGCATGCGTGGATGTGCGTGCGTGAATGTGCGTGCGTGAATGTGCATACCTGGATGTGTGCGTGGATGTGGATGTGCGTGCGTGGATGTGTGTGTGGATGTGTGTGTGGATGTGCGTGGATGTCAGCATGCGTGTGTGGATGTCAGCATGCGTTGATGTCAGCGTGCGTGGATGTGTGTGCGTGGATGTACGTGTGTGGATGTCAGCGTGCATGAATGTCAGCATGCATGCGTGGATGTGCGTGCGTGCGAAGATGTGTGCGTACGTGGATGTGTGCGTGGATGTGCATACGTGGATGTGTGCGTGGATGTGCGTGCGTGGATGTGTGTGTGGATGTGCGTGTGGATGTGCGTGTGGATGTATGTGGATGTGTGTGTGCGTGGATGTCAGCATGCGTGTGTGGATGTCAGCATGCGTGCGTGGATGTGTGCGTGGATGTGCGTGGATGTGTGCATGCGTGGATGTGTGTGTGGATGTGCGTGGATGTGGATGGGCGTGCGTGGATGTGCGTGCGTGGATGTCAGCGTGCGTGCGGGGATGTGTGCGTGGATGTGTGCGTGGATGTGGATGTGCGTGCGTGGATGTCAGCATGCGTGTGTGGATGTCAGCGTGCGTGGATGTCAGCATGCATGGATGTGCGTGTGTGGATGTCAGCATGCATGATTGTCAGCGTGCGTGAATGTCAGCGTGCATGCGTGGATGTGCGTGCGAGGATGTGCGTGCGTGAATGTGCATGCGTGAATGTGCGAGCGAAGATGTGTGCGTACGTGGATGTGTGCGTGGATGTGGGTGTGCGTGGATGTGGATGTGCGTTCGTGGATGTGTGTGTGGATGTGCGTGTGGATGTGCGTGCGTGGATGTCAGCATGCGTGTGTGGATGTCAGCGTGCGTGCGTGGATGCCAGCGTGCGTGCGTGGATGCGTGCATGGATGTGCGTGCGTGGATGTCAGCGTGCGTGCGGGGATGTGTGCGTGCGTGCGTGGATGTGCGTGCGTGAATGTGCGTGCGAAGATGTGTGCGTACGTGGATGTGTGCGTGGATGTGGATGTGCGTGCGTGGATGTGTGTGTGGATGTGCGTGCGTGGATGTCAGCATGCGTGTGTGGATGTCAGCGTGCGTGCGTGGATGTGTGCGTGGATGTGGATGTGCGTGCGTGGATGTGCGCATGCGTGGATGTCAGCGTGCTTGTATGTGCGTTGTGTGGATGTCAGCGTGAATGTGTGCGTGCGTGGATGTGCGTGCTTGAATGTGCGTGCGTGGTTGTGTGCGTGGATGATGGGTGCATAGGTGGATGGATGGGTGCAACAAGGGATCAAGTGTCCTCTTGTTATAGTCTCTGGGATCATAGTCATGGTGCACTGTATAACAGATCATTGTCATACAGTGCACCACAACTCTGACCCCCGAGACTGTAGGAAGAGGACACTTGATCCCTTGCTGTAGTCTCTGGATTGAGCAGAGGCGATTGAGCATCGTGGGACCTTCGCTGTGGACTACGTCGGAGGCGATCGAGCGTCGTGGGACCTTCGTTGTGGACTACGTCGGATCTTTATAATAAAGATGAAAGTCCAAATTTTGTTTGTGTTTTTTTTTCAAATAAAAAGATTTTTCTATGTGTGTATTTTCTGACTATTTACCAGAGATTCCTAATGGCGGGTCTAACATTGGCCCTATATTATGAATCTCGGGCTTAGTGCCAGCTGCCAATAAAAAGCTGCCATTAACCCCTTCATTACCCAGTTTGCCACAGTCACCAGGGCAACTGGAAAAGCATGGGTACAGCGCCAGAAAATGGCGCTTCAATGAATGCGCCATTTTCTGGGGCGGCTGCGGGCTGCAATTCGCAGCATGGGGGGCCCAGAATGCTTGGGCCTTTCCATGCTGAGGATTCCAGCCCCCAGCTGCCTAGTTGTACCTGGCTGGGCCAAAAATATGGCGGAGCCCTACGTCATTTTTTTTTTCTAGAATTAGTTCTAGAAATAAAAAAAAAATGGGCTTCGCTGTATTTTTGGTTGCAGCCAGGTACAACGAGGCAGCTGGGGGTTGCTGGCAGTCTGTAGCTGCCAAGTTGTACCTGGCTGGATCAAAAATATGGTGGAGCCCCACGTCATTTTTTTTTTTTCCTAGAATTAGTTCTAGAAATAAAAAAAAGGCCTTCGCTGTATTTTTTGTAGCCAACCATGTACAACTTGGTAGCTGGCTGACTGGAATCCTCAGCGTGGAGAGACCCAAATGTTGTGGGTCCCCCACGCTGCAAATTTCAACCCACAGCCACCCAAGAAAATAGCACATTCGTTAGAGGTGGCATTTTCTGGTGCTGTACCCCAACTCTTCCAGTTGCCCTTGTGCTGGTGGCACACGGGTTCTCCATATGCGACATGGTGTCCGCTAACAATTTCAATGGAAAATTAGCTCCAATTGTTAGCGGAAACCATGTCGGGTATGGAGAGCCCCTCCCTGGGTGCCTGAACATTGGAGCTTCCCCACAAGTGACCCCATTTTGGAAACTAGACCCTCAAAGGAACGTATCTAGATGCATAGTGATCACTTTGAACCCCCAGATGCTTCACAAATTCATCCATAAAAATGAAAAAGCACTTTTTTTCCACAAAAAGTTTCTTTTTTCATTTTTACGGATCAATTTGTGGAGCACCTGGGGGTTCAAAGTGCTCACTATGCATCTAGATACGTTCCTTGGGTGGTCTAGTTTCCAAAATGGGGTCACTTGGGGGGGAGCTCCAATGTGGAGACACACAGGGACCCTCCATACGCGACATGGTTTCCGCTAACAAATTGAGCTCATTTTCCATTCAAATTGAAAAGAAAGGAAATGACATCACAAGGCTTTTTTTTTTCTTTTTTTTTTTTTTAACAAACTTTATTTCTATGTGTTTACAGTACACATGCAGAAAAATACGCGTCCGTAAAAAAACGCATCAAAAAACGCATGTGTGTGAACAAAAACTGCATGCGTAAAAATACGCGACAAAATACGCACTGTGTGAACGTAGCCTAAGGCTACTTTCACATCTGCATTATTTTCAGTTCGGCATTTCAGTCTTTTACTTCAGGTTTTTAAAGTACTTTCACATCAGTGTTTTTTTAAATCTGCCAGTCTCCCACCTTTTTTTAAAAAAACAGATCTGGCAACATTGTGTTCTGAGCAATGAATTTGTAATTGAGTTCCGTAAATGTGCGGTGACTTTTGGTTTCACCCGGACCCGGGCAAATCTGGCACTTCAGGTTATGGACAAAAAATGCTGTTAACTGCGGTTTTAAAAGGTGTCTTAAGTGCCGGATTTGTCCGGATTCGGATGAAACCAAAAGTCAAGCAATTACAAATGCATTGCTCAGAACAAAATGTTGCTTGATCCGTTTTTTTTAAAAAAAGGCGGAATTCTGCCAGATTTGAAAAAACACAGATGTGAAAGTACTCTTACAGTTAAGGAAAAGTTTTTAGGCAATTTTTTATCCTGTGGGTGAAAGATTAACATATCAAAAAAAGATGTTTGGAAAAAACAGTTTGTGTTAAGGAATATTAAGCACCCTCTTCAGTCTCACCCAAGGTCGTAGAGATCCAGCAAGAAATTGTGGATGCTTCAGTAAATAGTTGGCTAGTTTACATAGTTTTAGTGGAAAATAGGATTTCATGGCACTTTAGAAATTGTTGACAATTAAGGCCCTGTCACACATAACGAGATCGCTGTAGCGTCACAGATTTTGTGACGCAACAGCGATCCCATTAGCGATGTCGTTCTGTGTGACACGCACCAAAGATCTGGCCCCCTGCTGTGAGATCGTTGATCGTTATACAATGCTCTGGGTAATTTCTACGTCTGGGAGCGCTACAGCATTTTGTGACAGGGACGATGATCAACGATCTCAATGCTACGCTATGGAGTGACAATTCCCAATGACTTCGATATGATTCTGGATCGCTGGTGGGTCGTTTTTCACATCTCTGGTGAGATACCTGTTTGACATCTTACCAGCAATGTGAAAAATGATGCACCAGCGATCTCTGCACATCGTTATCGTTATCGGGATCACTGGTTCACTGGTGCATTGTTATGTGTGACTGGGCCTTTAGTCTACTATTTAAACCAAAACATCCATAGCTATCTGAACAGACAGCTTGAAGAAAAAGACCAAGGAAAACACCACTAATAATATAGTAGTAATAATGTAAAATAGTTTAATTAAATATTCAAAACATTACAAATAAATAAATAAAAAAAAAGTCAAAAAAAGGGGAACAAGGTTGTCCAAATGATCAAATCAGGATTACAAGTAACCCTGAAAAGAGAGGCAGAAAAAATGGACTACTTCACCCAAGTATTGTTATGGGAAAAATCTCAAAAAATACAGTCTACATAACATAATAATAGAAAAAAAATCAAATATGCTAGCTCTGAAGTACAAAAGTGTTATAAAGTGGGTAGGCATGTATAATATACAGGGTTGTCAACAGTGTGCAAAAAATCAAATCATGACATAAGTGGCCAGTACTAAGTCACTGAATGACTATCCTGAGTAGATCCGTCAAGAGGCAGCTCACAAAAATCTATAATATAACGGTGAATGGAATTTGTCTGAAGCCTGGATAACACCAATGACAAGATGGCAAGAGGACACACCCCCTTGGCTTTAGCAGTCTCACCCTCTAAGCACTAGTGATGAGCCCAGGGCTAGGGGTACTCGGATACCAGGGCTGGGTTTGATGGATTTAACTGGGGAATCACGGGTGGTCGGGTTCCTGGTTCCATGCCCTGGCTGTCATTTGTTAGATGGTGGGGAGTTAATATTTACAGGGGATAAAGAGTATGTGACGCCACCTGTGGTACCTGGTAATTGGGATACCAGCGCTGCGGATGACGGCCGCTGAGGTGATGTGATGCAGCTCAGGGTAGTACAGCTCCCCACAGGTGGAGCTTTACCTCAGGGCAGCGGGGATGGATGAGGTGAGTAGTAGTCCTCACCTCTGTAATGATGCTGTAGGCCCTTGAACGGCGGATGGATGAGACCAGACACCGGATTCAGCTTTGATATCACTTTACTGGTACCAGGCTCTTAAAGTACACAGATACACCGGATTTTCCAGGGGTTGCATATGTGGAGAACAATTGCAGTGTCCCTCAGAGGTGTCCTTCTTTATCTTATCTGGTCTCTTCCCCTACCACTTCCTAGAGAGAACTAGTACACCAATCCCTGGTCTGGTACTGTTAAGATACTTTTGACTACTTTCCCATGCAAATGGTAGAGGGGAGACTAACCCTTCCAGTCACAGGCATTAAGTCCTTCTCTTAAAGCGTCTTGGACCTAGTTTGGGACTGAGGGCAGGTTATCTACACTTGTGGTGCTGAAGTTTTCCTACAGCCCTCCGGTCTGCAGTCAGGGCTGAACCTTCACTAACCGCCTCGGATCCGGTACTGGTGTCGACCTGGGTTTCCAGCTGGCTCCAACCATTCCTGGTTCACCCCATTCTTAAGTCCGGGTTACCCTTCTTGAAAAAGGGAGACCCTCGCCACAGTTACAGGATCCACTGTGTGCTAACCCGTCGCTCTCCTTCACCGTCTGGACTGACAGGCCTTCACTCACTCCCAGTCTGAGTGGAACTAACTAGAACCTTCTCTCTCCTGACAGGAACTAACTCCTCCCCTTAAACTCTGCTGACGTCACCCGCTCTCACTCTAAGCTCCACCCCTCTGGACCTACTGAATATGCAGTCCATTATTCTAAGGTGTGCTATTTATGGGTACATTTTTATTAAACTGCAATACCTTTCTGTGGCGCCTTGCCACAGGGGCACCACACTAGCTCCTCCCCTTGGGCTAATTCCAACTGTGGCTTGCCCTGCAGTCGGTTGCTGGGCAACTTATACTACAACATCCTTTTGTTATATCCTTTTCCTTATATCACTACCAGCACTAATACAACTATAAATTTCACTACACCTAATGTATTATTAGTTATAACATCACCTATAGCAACCAGAGTGCAGCTTTCAGCATTAAGCTGCTGAGGTAAAGTGAAAGCTGAGCTCTGATTGGTTGCTATGAATAACTAGACCCTTATCAAGAATAACTAATAATCTATAATATAAGGCAGAATGTGTCCTTTTGTCCAAAACAGAGATTGAACAGTCTGATTGGCCAATGGGCCTATTGAGAAATAAAAAAGGTTAGTCACTGCAGAAGCAACTGAGTCCTCATTAATGAAAATTCCTTACAGCAAGATAATTCAGGTGACCTATAGTAACTAGAGTGCAACGTTCAGCATAGAAGCTGCTGAGGTAAAGTGAAAGCTGAACTGTGATTGGTTGCTATGGATAACTAGACCCTCATCAAGCATAACCAATAGAGGCATAACACACTGTGTGCAGAATTATTAGGCAAGTTGTATTGTAGAGGATTATTTTTATTATTGATCAACAACTATGTTCTCAATCAACCCAAAAGACTCAAATATCAAAGCTTAATATTTTTGGAAGTTGGAGTGTTTTTTTTTTTTAGATTTGGCTATCTTAGGAGGATATCTGTTTGTGCAGGTAAGTGTTACTGTGCAGAATTATTAGGCAATTTAATAAAAACCGAATATATTCCCATCTCACTTGTTTATTTTCACCAGGTAAACTAATATAACTGCACAAAATTTAGAAATAAACATTTCTGACGTGCAAAAACAAAACCCCAAAAAATTAGTGACCAATATAGCCATCTTTCTTTATGATGACACTCAACAGCCTTCCATCCATAGATTCTGTCAGTTGCTTGATCTGTTTACAATCAACATTGCGTGCAGCAGGCACCACAGCCTCCCAGACACTGTTCCGAGAGGTGTACTGTTTTCCCTCCCTGTAGATCTCACATTTTAGGAGGGACCACAGGTTCTCTATGGGTTTCAGATCAGGTGAACAAGGGGGCCATGTCATTATTTTTTTTTCTTTTAGACATTTGCTGGCCAGCCATGCTGTGGTGTAGTTGGATGCATGTGATGGAGCATTGTCCTGCATGAAAATCATGCTTTTCTTGAACAATACCGACTTCTTCCTGACCGCTGCTTGAAGAAGTTGTCTTCCAGAAACTGCCAGTAGGTCTACGAGTAGAGCTTCACTCCATCATCAACCCTAAAAGGTCCCACAAGTTCATCTTTGATGATAGCAGCCCATACCAGTACCCCACCTCCACCTTGCTGGTGTCTGAGTCGGAGTGGAGCTCTTTGCCCTTTACTGATCCAGCCTTTGGCCCATCTATGTGGCCCATCAAGAGTCACTCTCATTTTATCAGTCATAAAACCTTTGAAAAATCAGTCTGAAGATATTTCTTGGCCCAGTCTTGTGTTATCTAATGTTTCTTGTTCAAAGGTGGTCGTTTTTTAGCCTTTCTTACCTTGGCCATGTCCCTGAGTATGGCACACCTTGTGCTTTTTGATGCTCAGTAACGTTGTAGCTCTGAAATATGACAAAACTGGTGGCAAATGGCATCTTGGCAGCTTCATGCTTGATATTCCTCAATTCATGGGCAGTTACTTTGTGCCTTTTTTGCCCATCATGCTTCTTGCAACCCTGTTAGCTATTTGCCATGAAACGCTTGATTGTTAAGTGATCACGCTTCGAAAGTTTGGCAATTTCAAGACTGCTGCATCCCTCTGCAAGACATCTCACAATTTTGGACTTTTCAGAGCCCGTCAAATCTCTCTTCTGACCCATTTTGCCAAAGGAAAAGAAGTTGCCTAATAATTAAGCACACCTTATATAGGGTGCTGATGTCATTATACCACACCCCTCCTCATTACAGAGATGCACATCACCTGATTTACTTAATTGGTAGTTGGCTGTCAAGCCTATACAGCTTGGAGTAGGACAACATGTATAAAAAGTATCATGTGATCAAAATACTCATTTGCCTAATAATTCTGCACACAGTGTATAATGCTGACCACGTCCTTTGTCCAAAAGCTGGGATGGCCGATGTGTGTGCAGCGCTATGTTCACATTGGAGTTAAATTATTCAGTACAATGGCACCGGAGTCAGCGTGTGCACATACCACAAACTCTGACACCATATTATTGACGACACTGTCTCTGCAAATATCACCAGTTTGTTTCAGATGATATTTGCAGAGAGAATGTTTTCAAGAAAACTGCTCTGGATATCGCGGTATGCGCATACACTGACTCCGACACCATTTTATTAAAGTATTCAACTACAATGTGAATATAGTACTGCTCACACACTGGCCACAGGGATAATGACAATGGCTACAGTGGAAAATGTAAATAAAAGGAAGCAAAGTAGCCAGGGGAGGAATAGATAAGAATGTGTCCTGTCCGAAGCAGGGATGGCCGGCGTCTGTGCAGCACTATATTCACATTCTACTTGAATTCTTCAATACAGGGTGGGCCATCTATATGGATACACTTTAATAAAATGGGAACTGTTGGTGATATTAACTTCCTGTTTGTGGCACATTAGTATATGGAAGGGGGAAAACTTTTCCAGATAGGTAGTGACCATGGCCGCCATTTTGAAGTTGGCCATTTTGGATCCAACTTTATTTTTTTTCAATGGGAAGAGGGTCATGTGACACATCAAACGTATTGAGAATTTCATAAGAAAAACAATGGTGTGTTTGGTTTTAATGTGTCTTCATTCTTTAATGAGTTATTTCAAGTTGATATCACCATTAATTACCATTTTATTTAGGTGTATCCATATAAATGGCCCAGTTGGCAGGGTGGGCCATTTATATGGATACACCTAAATAAAATGAAGGATTCAACTACAATGTGAATATAGCACTGCGCACGAGCCAGTCAGGGGGGTAATGAAGACGGTCACGGTGCAAACTTTAAATAAAGGGAGGAAAGCAGCTGGGAGAGGAATAGACAAAAGATCCAACCCATAAAGTTCTCCACCAACAAGACAATTTTAAGAAAGACCACTGCGTTTACTCCAAAAATGTAGTTTACTTACAGAGATGTTTTTGCACAATAAAAACATTTCAATTTCAGGTAATGCTTCAATAAAATTAAAAATGTGGCAATAAAAAGGCTTGCGACCTGGGAGTAGAACAGGTTCAATCACTAGTATATTATAACAGCAAATGCCTATAAAGATATCATAACTCACAATAATTACCTTGAGACATATTGCACAAAATAGACTCCCAGAGCAGATTTAAAATGTGGTGGAGAGGACAAAGGTACCTTGACATGCATTTCCTAGTCAGGAGGCAAGGCCAGATTAAAAAAAGGATGCCTTTTAAAGTAAGGAGAATCAATCAAGAATGCAACCTGAAAGCACAACCCACAGTTCGCTTCATTAAAATAATGTGACAGGAAGGTCCTGTGATAAGTCACAATGTCTCACATATTACACAAATGTTTATTTCTTTTGTGTGTTTTGGAACAACACTGAAAAAAACTTAAAAAACCGCTGTCAAAACTTGAGGAGTTGTTTGTAACTGAGTCCCCGCCTACACACTGTATCTGCCATATAAATGCTATCCTGAATTGAGGCGACGTTACAGTTAAACTTGTCTTTCATGAGATGGGAGGAGGAACTTACAAGAGAGATATCGGAGACAGATTGAAAGAAGGCATGTGTCCTTACTCACAGGCTATTCATGGCTTGTGTAAATCAGGAAAATAACTACAAAATCCTTTCCCAATGGTATCTTTGCTCGGTGAATCTACATACTGCATTCCCATCAGTTTCTAATAGGTTCTGGCGATGCGGTAAAAAAAAAAAGCACCTTGCTGCCCATTTGGTGGAGCTGTGAAAGGATCCAACCATTCTGGGAAGGAATATTTGACTTACACTGTAAACTAAGTGGGCAGACGACAGATAGATCACTCACGGTCACCTTACTATCAATACTACCGAGCATGATAAAATCCCAGAAACACGATATACTTCACTTCTGCCTCACAGCAGCGAGTATGATTATTCCGAGACACTGGAGATCAACTCACTGCTCTCTCCTAACTGAATGGCTGTAGGAAATGGGTTGTATCTACAAAATGGAAGATCTCACAGCAGAAATAACTGATGCCAGGGATGGGTTCCTCCACACATCAAGTCAATGGGTCATATGCTTACACTCTCCGGGTTTTAGTGAAATGTTTGGGATGTCTCGGGAAATTGAGACCCATAGATATAGAGGTACCACTTGGCTCTGACTGAATCCCCTGTCCCGTTGGCGAGTGGCTTTTCTCCCTGCTGCTACCATTAGATATCATCTCAGTTTTGTATAGGTATATGGTTTTACCAATTAAAAAGACCTGTAAATCCATTTTTTAAAGTGTTCCCCTTTAACCCTCCTTTCTTGGAACTCCCTTTTCCTTGAGTCGACTGAGGGAGTTTTCCTTTGGTTTCCCATTTCCATTCCTATAAACTTTCTTCTTCTTTTCTCTTTTCTTTCTTCCTTATCTATGCTGAATCCTGGTCTATACTATATATATAAAGTTGATATTGAGTCTTAAGGCCCAGTTACACGGTACAAGATCGTGAACGATATCGCTCAAATGTCACGGGTTTGGAGTCACTCAAACGACATCGTTAGGACATCGTTGTGTGAAACATCAAGATACGACTACGATAAATCGCAGGATCATTGATCGCAGATTTGAGAACATTTTCTCAAATCAAACGATCCTCGATCAGCCAACCTGCTATATCGTTGTGTGACACTGCGATAACGATGTTGTTAATGACTTCTCTTATTCACAAAAGTGAACAAGTATTGTTCGCTGGGTTGGGCGAACAATAGCTGCTCGCCACATCGTTGGTGCGTTGTGACATCTCACCAACGATGTAAAAAAGATGTCCTAACGACCGAGATCGTTGGTGATATCTTAACGACATTGAAGCGTGTAACGGTACCTTTAGAGTACCCAAGGTTAGAACTAGACCAAAGAATGAACCCTCCTCCCTAAACTGGGGATGGCGGGAACGGTTACTAGTTATATGACATTTATTCGTGATTACGCATAACAATACGATGAACAAAGACATATGCATAATCTAAAGGTAGTCCAACAGATATTAATAGAAGTCAGTCTATAGATCCTGTAGGTTAGATGTAGCAATAGAACTACCCTTGTATAGTTTTGTATTTACTCTTGTATATCTAAGGCTGCCTTCAGACTTGCAGATGCATCTGCAGCGTTTTGCAGATGCATCTGCAAGCATCTGCATGCAGACTGCGGCCCCTATGTTTATAATGGAGCGCACAGCGGTCTGCAGATGCTTGCGGACCGCCGTGCGCACCCATTCACTCCTATATGTGATCTGTGCACACGCGGATGCCTGCGTACAGATCACACACTCTCGTCCGCACCAGGGACGCGACATCTCGCGTCCATGGTGCGGGCGGGAGTGTGTGATTTGTGCGCAGGCATCCGCATGCGCACAGATCACATATAGGAGTGAATGGGTGCGCACGGCGGTCCGCAAGCATCTGCAGACCGCCGTGCGCTCCATTATAAACATAGGGGCCGCGGTCTGCATGCAGATGCTTGCAGATGCATCTGCAAAACGCTGCAGATGCATCTGCAAGTCTGAAGCCAGCCTAAAGTAACTGAATAAATGACCTATGGTACAAACTAGTCAAACATATAATTTTGTGATGACGATTTGTTACATAATTTGTAATTTGTTAAATATCAGACACTTGTTTGTATGTTTGACTCAATTTTAAATAAACAAAGATTAAACAATAAAAAATTATTTTAAAAAAATGCTAAATTAGACTTAACAAAATCCCAAAATTGTACTGGACATAATTGTTGACACCCTCAACTTAATATATGGTTGCACAATCTCTGTAATAAATAACTACAATCAATCATTGCCTATTTCCATCAATAAGCTTTTTACACCTCTCAACTGGATGTTTAGACCACTCATCTTTTGCAAATTGCTCCAGGTCTCTCATATTTGAAGGGTGTATACTCCCAAAAGCAATTTTAAGTTCTTTCCACAAGTGTTCAATGGGAATTAGATCCAGACTCTTTGCTGGCCACTTCAGAAAACTACAGTGCTTTGCTTACATCCACTTCTGGGTGTTTCTTGAAGTATGTTTGAGATCATTGTTCTGCTGGAAGATCCATGACTCAGGATGCAAACCCAGCTTTCTGACACTACACTGTGCTCCAAAATCCTTTGGTAATCTTCAGATTTCATTATGTATTTCACAGAGTCAAGACACCCAGTGCCAGAGGCTGCAAAACAATCCCAAAACATCTTTACACGTCCACTATTTTTGATTGTAGGTAAAGTATATGTTATTTTCTTTGTAGGCCTCATTCCATTTTCGGTCAACAGTAGAAACCTGTACTTTGGCTGGCTTCACACTTGCAGTTCCCTCCGCAGCGTCCTGCAAGTGGGAACCATAAGTGTGAAGGCAGCCTTTTACTGTACTTTACCAAAAAGCTCTTTCTTGGTCTAATCCAGGAGTCCCCAACTCGAGGCGTCAGGGGCCACCAACAGTGCTAGTTTTCAGGATTTCCTTAGTATTGCACTGGTGATAATTGAATCACCTGCACTGGTGATGATTCCAACTCCTGTGCAATACTAAGGCAATCCTGAAAACCTGCACTGTTGGCACCTGAGGCCTGGATTTGGGGACCTCTGGTCTAATCTGTCCACAAGACGCTTTGTCAGTAGGATTTAGGCTTACTCACATACATTTTGGCAATTTGCAGTCAAGCTTTTTTATGTCTCTGTGTCAGAAGTGGCGTCCTCCTGGTTCTTCTGCCTTAGCACTTCATGTAATTCAAATGTTGATGAATAGTTCGCGCTGACACAAATCCACCCTGAGACTGCAGGACAGCTTGAATTTCTTTGGAACTTGATTGGGGTTGCTCATTCAACATATGGAATACCCTCTGTTGCAAGCTTTTCCTCAATTTTCCTCTGCCGTTCACACACAGGGAGATTAGCAACAATGCCTTGGTTGTAACCTTCTTGGTTATCTTGCACACCGAGGACAAAGGAACATCAAGATCTCTGGAAATGGACTTGTAACCTTGAGATTGCTGATATTTTTCAACAATTTTGGTTCTCAAGCCCTTAGACAGTTCCCTTTTCCTTTTTCTATTCTCTTTTAGTGTGGCACACACAGACACACACTGCAAAGACGGAGTCAACTACTCCCCTTTTAATTGTATTTTTATCTGGTTTCAGGTATTATTTTCATATTGCCCACACCTGTTACTTGCCACAGTGGGTTTGAATGAGCATCACATGCTTGAAACAAAGTTGTTTACCCACAATTTTGTAAAAATGGCAACAATTTTGGCCATCCCATTTTTGGGGTCGTGTGAAATTATGTCTAATTTGCCTTTTTTCTCTGCTTTATTTTGTGTTGTTCCAATATACAAAAAGAAAAAAAAACATGTGGATAGCAAAAAATGTGAACTTGCAATAATTGTCTGGGAGGATAACTTAATTTTCTGGAACAATTTCAAGGGTGTCAACAATGCCCATTTGTGTTGTTGTATTTTTATTTATTATATATATATATTTCTTAAAGGGAGCCTGTCGCCCCAACTAAGCTTTCCAAACTATTAATACCTGCCCCTGCAGCCTTGGAATATGTTGTAACGCATCCCTGCCTCATCTTTTGTAGTAATCTACAGGTACTGTAATGTAGTTTGCAAACTTACAAAAATGTTGTCAGAGGGGCGTTCCTGAAGGCATTTTGACCGGTAGACGGGTCCCCTTGTTTCGCGCTATCCCTGCCTCGTTGCTGTAGTACGCCCTAATGGGCGTCATTATACAAAAGCAGAGCGCGGGCACGATTTCTATATCGCGCCCACCACGTCACCGCTGCAACGCGGTCATGTGACGCTGTGTTCGCGCGTCACTTCCGGTCACACACAGGCAGACTTCAGCATGCTATCTGCGCATGCGCGAAGTCTGCCTGTGAACCCTGCGACCGGAAGTGACGCGTCACATGACCGCATCGCAGAGGTGACGTGGCGGGGGCGATATTGAAATCGCCTGCCAGTGATTCGCCCTGTGCTTCACGATCCAGAAATACCTGTCCTTCACCTCTAGAGAAGCTTGAAGATTCAGAAAATGAAAAGTAGGATTCTAATAAAGAATTTTTAGCTAGTCTCAAAAAGCCACAGCTTTTTTCACATCTTCAATTAAATGATTTTGTGAGGAACTTGTACTTTTATAAACATTCTGCAGAACTTTTAGGCTCTAGACTAAAGGAAAAGATCCTGCTAGCTCCTGGTACCTGTTTTTCATGTTACAGAAGCAAAGAAAAGGAATTCCTTACATACTTTTCTTAAGACCGTGCTCTAGTGTATTGCAGGGATGCTCCTAGGCTGACAGAAATATTTAACATTTAGTACAATGTGAGCAAGTGGAGACGTTTATTCATCCAAACAAAAGTCTGAAATCTGGGCTGCTGCACAATGGCAGTAAGTATGCTTTAGGGCATGTCTGTAGGGCATTCTGTGCACTTGAAGGAAGGTTACGAGACTCTAGACTTTATTCTCAAGAAACATTAACAATGAGAATCAAAGATGGTCAACATATAATGATCTAAAAGCTCTCACTCTGCTCCTTGGGAAGAAAAAAAGATGCACAAAGTACACATGCTTTTTGTCGGAATGAGATAGCCAAGATAGAACTCATCACTGCAGCCAAAAACATTGGCCAACAAGAACATCTTTGCAACCTGGATTCAAGAACATAGTTGATCCCGCTAACATTCTCCTGCCACCACTCTATTAAGCTTCCACTGATGAATTAATTTGTGAAAGCTCTACAAAAAGAAGGGGACTTTTAAGTTTTTGCAAGTTTCAGAGACTGTCCGAAGCAAAAGTAAAGGAAGGTGTTTTGTTGGTCTGGATATTCGGAAACTCAAAGGATGACATTTTCATTTGAAAAAAAGGGCTTGAATTATTTTATATAAGTAATGAAGACATTTCTGGGTAACACCAAATATCCAACATTTAAAGGAAACTTGACAGATGTAATAACGCTATTAACCTGGAGATGTAGGGTTAATCTACAGTTTAACAGATTTTGAAACCTGCCCATTGCCTGCACATTAAAACCCGCTGACAAGTGGAAATTAACTTTAATTCTCCCAGCAACGTTCGAGCTTCAGTCATGGGAGAGGCATTGGTTCAAGTCACTACTCTGTGTATATTGAGCAACAGCTATAACTGTGACCCCTAGCACTCACTGACAGCCGAGTCTAAAGGTGCCGTTACACGGTACGAGATTGTGAACTATATCGCTCAAACGTCACAGGTTTGGAGTCGTTCATACGACATCGACTACCATAAATCGTTGAATCGCTGATCGCAGATTTGAGAACATGTTCTCAAATCAGACGATCATCGTTCAGCCAAATTGCTGCATTGTTGTGTGTGACACCGCAATAACGATGTCGTTAACAACTTCGCCTATTCACAACAGTGAACAAATATCGTTGGCTGGGTTGTGCTCGCCACATCATTGGTGCGTCGTTCATGATATCTAGATGTATGACATCTCACCAACGATCTCAAAAAGATGTCCTGACGACCGCGCTCCTGTCGTTGGTGATATCTTAATGACATTGAAGCGTGTAATGGTACCTTAATGCTGAGCGAACTATTAGTCATTGTGGGGGGCATAGTTACAGTTGCCACTCCCCATACAAAGAGTAGTGACTGAACTCAAGCTGGCGCCACCCTTGTGACTGAAACCCTACCACTGCTGGGAGTATTAAAGTTTATTTCCTCCCCACAGTGGGGTTCAATGTGTGCAAGCATCGAGCAGATTTCAAACACTATTAACATGCAAATTAATCCCATATCTGCAGGTTAATAGCTGTTTTTTCAAGTGACAGGTTCCCTTTAAGTTTATCGTTGCTAACATGCTGAAATGTTTATATATAAATACTGTGTACATTTTTGTGTACAATAAAGATATCTTGTTCATCACGCTTGTACGTAATTTCACGGTCATTTTATGCAAAATTATGTGATGGTTTAAAATAGAAGGGTGTTTTGAAATCAGGGCTTAAGAAAATATAATAATCATCAATCATTGGATTTAAAAAATGTCTTAAAACTAAATGTTGCACACGGTACTTGTGTAAACTGTGAAATGGTCTATGGCATAGATGCTTTTTTAGAAATTAACATAAGTGCTCAGCTAAATGTTTAAAATTTGTTTCTGAATAGTTGGTCCAGTGGATCAACAATTTAGATCAAGAGGAAAAAAAATTTGCTCTTTTGAAGCAGACTGGGTAATGTATATTGGTTGTGCATGTGTCTTTTTCCAACTGTATTAACTGTGTAAGGCTGTGTGTACACGATCAGGGGTTGCAGCGTTATGGACGCAGCGTGTTTGTGCTGCATTCATAATGCTGCGTTGTGCATTACCAGCATGGTGGATGGGATTTGTAGAAATCCCATGCCCACTATGCTTCTCCCCTCCACCGCGTTATTTCAGCTGCGGTGAGGGTTGCCAGGCTTCCATATCTCTGCAGCATGTTAATTTATTGCTGCGGAGTCAGAAGCGATCCCGAGAAGGTGAATTCAGGGAAAAGCTTCCCTGCACTGAATGCAGCTCATAGGTCATAGGCATGGGGTAGCTGCGGTCACCCTGCGTTCACCCATGGCTTCCCTCATGTGTGGAGACACGGCATCCAGGATGCTGTGCCTCCGGATAGTGTGCAGATACCATATGTATCCTGAACTAAACTGAATTGTACATTGCTCTTCTTTCATATTCCTCGATTGATCTTGATGGACATGCTATTTTCAAACCATATTAACATGTGACTATGTATTCTGACTTGCAATGAATTTTGCACTGAACTTCTTTCATAAAAACATTGATCACATTAGAAACATTGATCTATAAATAACAACCATTGTTTTCTATGTTTGCTCCTCATATTCAAAGTACTAAGTGTCCAACTAGAGTTGCCAAATTACTACACTGACTTAGACTCTTCCTTACTGTACTACAATTTGGTTCAGCTGCACTACATTTGTTACTGCCAACTGCCAACATATCGACAAAAAGATATGTTTTCCTAAATAGACATCAAAAGAGTGCACTGTATTAGTTCAACCAAGGCTCTAATATTAGATTTTTTTATGGTATGGCCTTCATATTATTTAAAATAATCCAAAATAACGTAAAAAAAAAAAAAAAAAGTAAGTAAACATTGCTATATTATAGTGTTGCATTGCTGTGAAATCCTATCCTCTGCAATACACTGCACTCTACAGTAATAGATGGATTCTGAATCCAGGAACTCTCACCATGTAGAGTTTATTACCGCGATGTGAAATATTCATGGTATTTAATTAAATAGAGCTGATATAAGTGCTCCTATATCTGTATCACAGATCAGCCAATGCAGGTACATAGAGGAACAGGCAGATACCTATGCAGAATAGCAGGAGATATGTTTGTCCATATGCTTACACATACTCCTGTGACAACAAGAAAAGCAATCTTGGTTTTGGATCCTAATATCCATATACATGTAAATATACACATGCAGAATGACAGTACTAAAGACAACAAATCATTAGTAAAACACACACAAGCTCCACAGATGACAAACAACATTTTCTTGGCTATCTACACCAACACATTAAATGAAGCATCTGTCAGTTACCCTATTTTTTTTTTACCTTCCCTAGAAAATATTATAAACTCTAGCTCAGCCCCCACACAGTCACATAGTAGCTTCGTCTTCCATTAATGAAGTACTACTGTACTCAGCAGATGGTATACATCTCCCCCAGTTACAAATCCATAGAGATTCCCCACATCTGTCAGATACATTGTATGGAATATTACTTACATACTGTTGAAGAGCTCCCGGTATGTTTCGTCACCTCTTCCTTCAGACATCAGGCTATCCAGTTTATCAATTAGCTTTGCTTCAACCTCAAAGACAAACATAAAAGGTGCTTTGTTTTAGTGTGCCAGTATGCCTCCAGGGCTCGGTGCACGCCGTGTGCTCTGGTAATCAAAAATCAGCATCCAGTTGTCATAGGTCATATTGTCTACGGTGGTAAGCTGTCACCATTCCAGGAGAACGCTCTCAGCACTAATTGTCATAGAGCAATGGGACTTTACACTACAGGAAAGGAGCATGAGCTGATGCTGATGCTAAGGCAGCTAGCTATATATGGATCCTCACAAAAAGGAGTGCAGCCTAGATTGCCTTCTCCTGCAGGGCTGCATCTCTTGCAATGCACATTCCAGCACATCCAGGGTTTTATATGGCTGTACTGTGATGCCAAATGAGAAGTTATTGTACACTAAGACAAGCTTCGTAACACTCATACAGCGCATAAAGTTTACCTACTCATGCTTAAAACTCTCATGGGCAAGTATAAAAAGTAAAAAACAAAAAAAAGATAAATTATATTACATATATAATATACAGTATATATTCTATAAGCTTTCTTCAATACCAGGTCTGGCTGGTCCAGGGTTAACATTCAGGCAGTAAATTCTTAGATTCGGTATATATACTTGATTAGGTTCTATATTTAGAGCCAATATGGAGAGTTTTCATCTGAATTCCAAACTTTAAACTGCGGCAGGGCCAAAAAAATAACAAAAACCCCAGAGCAGAGTACATTTAGACAAACCATCACAGGATTACACTAATGGGAACATCTCCATGCTGTAAGGTTTTAACAAATATTCCAATATAAACTAGTGAATACAGTAAGCATTACGGTATATAAGCAACATGTATTTCTTGAAAGTTTTCTAAATCCTTTCATCTTTAAAGGGAACCGTCAGCTCGGTTTACCCCTCTCTGCTACCACTACCTGTCCCTGCACCTTCTTAGCTGATCCCTAACCATCCGTGTCTCAACTAAACATGCACTGTAAAGATTAAGAAAATGAGTTATATACTTACATGTAGTCTGCTTCTGGAGACTGAAAAGGCAGGCCGCAGGGCTCCATTCTCCCCTCCTCACTTACCTAATGCACACCCCGTTGGGCATCATCATTCGTTCTTCGTTCTTCTACTATTTTAAATTTGCCACCTCATTTCTACTGTGAAGAGCGGGGCCGGAACATCACATTCGGCCCGATGCATTGTGGGCTTATAATGTCACCAGCTCGGCTTCAACATGTGCACTGTGCATGCATCAGAGCCGAGCCGTAACCCCATGATCAACCCCACAATGCACCTGGCCGGATGTGACGTTCCAGCCCTGCTCTTCACAGTAGAAAATGAGGTGACAAATTTAAAATAGAGGAACGAAGAACAAATGATGACACCCAGTGGGGCGTGCGGAAAACAAGCTAGGAGGGGAGAATGGAGCCCTGGGGACCGCCTTTTCAGTCTCCAGAAGCAAACTACATACATGTTAGTATATAACTAATTTTATTAATCTTTACAGTGCAGGTTTAGGTGAGACAGGGATGGTCAGGGATCAGCTAAGAAGGTGCAGGGACAGGTAGAGGTAGCAGAGGGGGTAGAACGAGGTGACAGGTTCCCTTTAAAAACAATCTATCACCTTTTGTTACCCCATCTGATGTATAGAACCTCATTCCAGCAATGAATCACTTATTGAGCTGCTTGCTACAGTATTGACAAAATCAGTTTTCTCTGCTGCAGATCGAGCATTTCTCTGATGATGAGTTCCATATAACCTTGCCTACACCACTGATTGACAGCTTTTGTACTTATTATCACAGAAGACTACCTGGTAGCAGTCCTCTAGTGATAATATCCTGTTGATGAAACAGTGATTTTATCAAAACTACGGCAAGAAGTCCAGTAAGTGATTCTTTGCCTGAACAAGGGTCTCTATCTCTAAATTGTGCCTCTTTCAAGGGTTAAACATGATGAAAGATTCTCTTTAAATGGCAACATAGCCATATTTTACAATGATCTCCAACATTTGTATCATAGATTTGCATTAAATTTTAATATTGATAATTCTATATTTTTAAGTTTAATAACATTGTTTGACACTTCAGAGTTCTAACACTCCCAAAATACTGTATTAGGCCACGTTCACATGTTCAGTTTTTGGTCAGTTTTTCACATCAGCTTTTGTAAGCTAAAACCAGGAGTGGATGAAAAATACAGAAGTGGTGACGTCTTTCTATTAAGCCACATGCACATTTTGAGTACACTTGGTCAGTATTTTTACATCAGTATTTACAAGCCAAACCCAGGAGTGGGATAAACAGAGGAAAAGTATAATAGAAAGACATAATCACTTCTGCATTTTTCTTCCCTTCCGGGTGTTGGCTTACTGATGTGAAAAACTGACCAAAACTGAACTTGTGAGCGTAGCCTTAATTAGCAGCACTATTGGAGAGATAGAAGACCATTTTTAATAAAGAGGTAGCAGAATAATGGTAACATAATGTAAAACAAAAAAAAAAAAGTCTTTAAAAAGTGAAAAACACAAAATGCAGAACTTTTACACTCATTGTTATTCTGTGCCATCACTTTAGCGCATTAAGTAAGATTTATCTTTATGGTACGAGAATTAAAAGGATTAATGAATGTCGTCTTTTACAATTAAAGTGATTTCCAATCTATACCCTTTCCCCAAACATCAAATCCATTTGTCTATTCCAAACCTTTAGAGGACTATGCACTGGCCATAAGATCTTACTTCAGTCTTGCATGCCAGTCTTGATAAACTGAGCAGTAGAGTAAGATGCATCAAATTTGTAAAAAAAAAAAAAAAAAAAAAAAAAAAAAAAAAAAAAGAATTTGGTACCTCTTTCAGCTGCCTTGCCCAAAGACAAGAAATATGTGAATGTACAATATTTATAATTTGCAACACCTCTGTGGCGAATTGTAATGAATTTGTTAGGCATATTCATTCATTCTCCTCCAAACTGTGCTCTGTCCACTTTTCAAAAAGTTGGTGAATTGATTGGCACTGAGTTTTGCACATATTTCGCAACATTTCAAGTAGTTTTATAGCAGAAAACTGTGTAAACAGTTTAGTGAAACATCCATTAGGCCCCTTAAACAAATCAGATAGCTTTTAGTTGAAGGATGGATTGCTCAATTGTTAAAATAGCAGGTAGCTTGCCCGACTCTCTCATACCCAAGAGCGCTCACTCTGCTAAGCACTCTTGTGTTCTTTATTCCGGATCCAAGACTTCTCCTGAGCTGCAACAATCCACTGGAATGCTCTACCTCAAGAAATTAGGACCATCCACAACTTACACATATTCAGGAGCTCATCTTATTAGGGCAGGCTATCATTCTCCCTAATCGTAGTCATTTAGACATAGGGTATTCACTATTGCTCTGAACATAATTTCTCTGTCAAATTCACCAGACCCAAGAGCTCTGCATAGATTGGCTGGTGGCCACTCATGCAACTTTTATCTAATCCCATCCCCTCACATTGGCTGGACCATGATTGTAAATAAGCACCTGTACTTTGTCACAACCACCTCATTGTTAGATTGTAAGCTTTTACAAGCAGGGTCATCATTATTTTTGCTTAATTATTGTACTTATTTTTATAATTGTTTCTCATAACACTTTTTATACGAACCTGTGAATTGTAAAGCGCTATGGAATATGTTGGCGCTATATAAATAAAGATTATTATTATAATTATTAATTATGAGGGAGTTGATGGCATATTGCTCAGGCAGCTTATCTCTAGAGAACAATCGGATCAGAAGTCTGAAATCACACATGGCAAATACTTAGCTGCTCTGAAAATCATCTGTTGGGGCCCCCATACACATTTGACTGTTGCCTGTACATGTCAATACGAGCAGGGTAAGCAAACGTTAGTCTAATGTCTAGGGCAGGTGTCCCCAACCTGTGGCTCGCAGGCCCATGATGTGGGGCTCACGGCTGTCTGTCAGTTAGTGCATTAGCATCAGTTTAGCAAACTATGAAGAGCAGGTGTCCAGATGGTGACTTTTGGTTGCCCACACAGAAAGATGATCGGAATGGGATTAGGTAGAAGCCCTGATCTTGGTAAACTGCCTCGATGTGATTCTGTGTACAAGCTTTAGCGGTCATTATACCGATAATGGAGCTCTGGGTGTCACCACTATGAGAGGGTGACAGCTGGATGAGGCTTGCGAACCTCTCTCAGAACGGAATGTGACTCTCAAGGTCATAAAGGTTGTGTACCTCTGATCTAGGGATTACAAACATTTTCATGTTTTTTCTTTAGTGACTATCACAATAGTAAGTGCAGTTGTCGCCTTGGCAATCTTTCAAACTGATGATGAGCTGTCATTTTGTTAGGCTGGTCTACCAATAACAGACAGTTTTGCATTCAATTTCTGAGATAATTCAAAAGTGGCGTTCAATATGGGTGAACCTTTAATTGTCACTTTTTCTTAAAGGGAACCTGTCACCTGATTTTAAGCCCCTACACTATCTCTAGCTGTCCCTACACCTTCCTAGCAGCTCCCTATCTATCCCTTTCTTATCTAAAGTGTCACTAGTAAACATGTGTAAAATAAGTATAAACTTACTGCAGTCCCCGTTGTTAGGGGACTGGGTAGGCGTGCCCACGCTTCCATCAGCACACCTCTGTGGTGTAATGCACGCCCCGCTGGGCGGCATTATTCTGTGTCCTCTCTGCCCCATTATTTGCAATCTCCCGCCCTCTTTGTAGTTCTATGCACTGGCCGGCGTCACATCCGGCGTGGTGCTTTATGGGGCCGGTCACGTGATCGGCCCCAGTGCATTATGGGCTTGATCACGTGATCGCCCCGGCTCCGCGCATGTGCAATGTGCTTATTGAAACCGGGCCATCACGTCATCAAGCCCATAATGCACTAGGGCCGATCACGTGACCGGCCCTATAATGCACCGCGCCGGATGTGACGCCCGGCCGATGCATAGAACTACAAAGAGGGCGGGAGATTCCAAATATTGGGGCAGAGAGGACACAGAATAATGCCGCCCAGCGGGGCGTGCATTACACCACAAAGGTGTGCTGATGGAAGCATGGGCACGCCTACCCAGTCCCCCAACCATGGGGACTGCAGTAAGTTTATACTTATTTTACACATGTTTACTAGTGACACTTTAGATAAGAAAGGGATAGATAGGGAGCTGCTAGGAAGGTGTAGGGACAGCTAGTGATAGTGTAGGGGCTTAAAATCAGGTGACAGGTTCCCTTTAAAGCAACAGAAAAAAAACTTGATTTTATGATATATGTTCACATTTAAAATTTAGGTGAAAATCTTTTAAGATAATTTTGTATTTATGACACAGCAACCTAAATTATAAATTATGTGATCAAAGCCCCTATGTAAAGATCAGAAAAAAATAGAAAAAGTAAGATGTAAAAAGACCCGTATCTCTGAAACTGTAAGGAAGACTAAAAAACACACAGAACATGCTGGAGAGCAATAAAAATAAAAACACCAAAAACTGGCCACTTTAGACCTTATAATATTTCCTCTAAAAAAATATACGGTAGACTAATTGGCTGATTTTTTTTTTTTTTTTTACTGAAATACATGTAACTTTGGGTAAAAATAGTTTTTTAAATAGGTTAATTTAAAAATGTTACACTGTTTGCCTTTTCTGTGTTGCAATGTGTATTGCTGGAACTGGATCAAAGTAGTGGAAAAAACCTGCGCTGCTGTGCAAAAACGAAAGTCCAAACTAATGTCCAATAAATTAAATGTGGATTATTCAATGCATTTCCAAGTGTTCCCTACTTCTTCATCAGGAAATCCACACCAGGGGAAGGGAGTTTCTCCTCCCTACATACTGTGCTTTTTGAACATAAATAAAAAGCATCTGTTGAAGAATTGTGTGTCCCATGGATATTTCTATATCTACAGACATCTGCTGTTGCACTTTTATGGATTGTTTTGATACAATGAACGCCATCATTTTAATAGCCACATTGATTCCACATGTGCCGCCTGATTGGTTACCATCGGTAGTATGATACCAATCCATCTGATGTATAAATATTTTTTTAGTGGGGTACTCTACTTCTCCTCATACAAAAGGTCTATAGCTATGACCTGTACTCTGCACTTCTATTAAGAAAATAATTGCCCGCATCGGTCATAAAAGTCATGAACAGCCTCGGATAGACCACATTAACCATAACAGGTTATGGCATCGGCCAGAAATGCTATTTTGTCTGGTAAACTGATAAAGTTGGTGACTGACTGTCCAATACATGTATGAGCAGTCGTACAAAAACTCTAAACATTCCTTACGTACTTAGGAACTAATACAAGGTTTACATTCATACTTATCCACCTATTTGTGGAAAGGACAAACGATGGAGAAACTAATAACAATAAACCTGAAGAATTAATTTATTCCAAACATAGAGTTAGGTAACATGTAGCTTACTAAAAAGATTCAGATTTATTAATTAAGGAGGTGTACTGTGTATGAGTAAATACTACTTATGTATACAGTCAGTTTGCCACAGTGCGACTGCTCCTATAACCATGGACTGGAGATTATCAGTCCAAGGGTTAACAGCATTGCTCCTGCATAGAAATCAAAGTCATTTATTTTGTGCGCGTTAAACAATGTTTCAAATCGATGTTCCTATGGAGCAGCATGATGGTGGGTGTAAAGAAATGGTTTCAGACAGCAGGAGAAAAATCGAGTGGGAGCTGCAAAAGTACTTGGAACACTTAGCAAACCTCTGAGCTGGAAAATAGGAAACGTACTGGAGTGTCAAAATTGTTTGGCCTAAATAAATACAGGCCACTTTGATCCAAGATTATGTCCCTTGTTCAATAAAGTGCTTGAAACTGATACTGATAATGTATACAAGTCTGTGATCACTAAAACACCATTACAACCTAACAGCCAAAATACCGCTAAATGAAAATCTATAAACATACTGAACTGCTGGCGGGTAATAGTTAAAGCGAAATTTCAGGCAAAAGCAATAAATACAGCTATTGCCTGGAATGGCCCACTAGGAAACTGTATAAAAAAAATATGCAGACTCTACAGTGAGCACTCCTGATAGACCCCTCTTGCCAAGGAGACTGTACCAGAACACATCCAAAAATCTACCGATTACTGGAGACCAAGAAGTAAGAGTTTAATGCTAACTGTGGTGCCTCTATTCTGGGAATTAGTAGTGTTTTTGTGGCCATTTCTAAAAGTGTCAATTCAAGATGTATATTTAGCATATTTGTATTGTGGGTCTACATAAATATGCATAAAAACTAAAAATTTGACATTTATGAAAGTTGTGCTTCATTCTAAGTGGAGTCAGTCCGTTTCGGTGAAGTTGGTGTCAAATACAGGGAATTTTCAGAGTCGGAGGTTTTGCTTTCTGACTGCACACCAGGGCTATAGAGTCGGTGTCCATTTTGGGGGAGTCGGTGTTGGAGTCATAGGTTTGGCTAACAGACTTCATAGCCCTGACGTTAAGGGCCAGTTCAGACAAGCTTTTCTTGTGATGTACCAGAATGCTCTCTGATCTCTAGAAGTCAATATGCTAGTGCCCATGAGTTAGTTGGGATGCAAAAGCAAGTGGTGCCAAAAAAGACCATCAACTGTTCATTAACTCTATAGGCTCTATAGACAATTAACGGAGCAATGGGCACACATGCTCACTAATGCTTCATTTACACAAAATCTTGGGACTCATGTCCTTGTGATTGGTTGGCAATCACATTGGTTGGACTCTGAGCAATTACACATTTACTACCTATCCTGGTAATCAAGGTGATATCATTTTATGGGACAACTCCTATAGTAGAATATGTGATTTGACAAGGGCATTGAAACTGTTGCAAAACTGTATATATTTAAAGAGAACTTATCAGCAGGATATAGCACTATGAAGTAAATACATTGCCATAATGGCGCTGTGATGCTGATTAAAAACCTGCAGTGAAGGAATCTCACCTTTGGTTGCTGAATATTCTTCTAAAGTTTTCATGATGACATCAACTGTAAATCGCTGTGCATTAGGGCGAAACATAGGGGAAGGGTGGTCTTTGTCTCCGTCCCTCCGCCTACCTCTTCTGTTTCATCTCTTTGATATTCCACTATGCTGCCATGATTTTAAAAACTTTTTTTAACAAATACAAAACTGAAAAGTGGGAAGTGCAATATTATTCGGCCCCTTTACTTTCAGTGCAGCAAACTCACTTCAAAAGTTCAGTGAGGATCTCTGGATGATCCAATGTTGTCCTAAATGACTGGTAATGATACATAGAATCCACCTGTGTGTAATCAAGTCTCCGTATAAATGCACCTGCTCTGTGATAGTCTCAGGGTTCTGTTTCAAGTGCAGAGAGCATCATGAAAACAAAGGAAAACACCAGGCAGGTCCGAGATACTGTTGTGACGAAGTTTAAAGCCGGATTTAGATACAAAAAGATTTCCCAAGTTTTAAACATCTCAAGGAGCACTGTGCAAGCGATCATATTGAAATGGAAGGAGTATCAGACCATTGCAAATGTACCAAGACCCAGCAGGCCCTCTAAACTTTCATCTTGAACAAGTAGAAGATTAATCAGAGATGCAGCCAAAAGGCCCATGATCAATCTGGATGAACTGCAGAGATCTACAGCTGAGGTGGGAGAGTCTGTCCATAGGACAACAATTAGTCGTACACTGCACAAATCTGGCCTTTATGGAAGAGTGGCAAGAAGAAAGCCATTACTCAGCGATATCCATAAAAAGTCTCATTTGAAGTTTGCCACAAGCCACCTGGGAGACACACCAAACATGTGGAATAAGGTGCTCTGGTCAGATGAAACCAAAATCGAACTTTTTGGCCACAATGCAAAACGATATGTTTGGCGTAAAAGCAACACAACTCATCACCCTCAAAACACCATCCCCACAGTCAAACATGGTGGTGGCCGCATCATGGTTTGGGCCAGCTTTTCTTTAGCAGGGACAGAGAAGATGGTTAAAATTGATGGGAAGATGGACGGAGCCAAATACAGGACCATTCTAGATAAAAACCTGTTGGAGTCTGCAAAAGACCTGAGGACTGGGACGGAGATTTATCTTCCAACAAGACAATGATTCCAAACATAAAGCAAAATCTACAATCAAATGGTTCAAAAATAAACATATCCAGGTGTTACAATGGCCAAGTCAAATTCCAGACCTGAATCCAATCGAGAATCTGTGGAAAGAGTGGAAAACTGCTGTCCACAAACGCTCTTCATCTAACCTCACTGAGCTCGAGCTGTTTTGCAAGGAAGAATGGGCAAGAATTTCAGTCTCTCAATGTGCAAAACTGATAATAATAATAAAACTGTATAATAATAATAAAACTTTATTTGTATAGCGCCAACATATTCCGCAGCGCTTTAACTGAGAGACATACCCCAAGCGACTTGCAGCTGTAATTGCAGCACAATGTGGTGCTACAAAGTATTAACTTAAGGGGTAGAATAATATTGCACGCCCCACTTTTCAGTTTTTTATTTGTTAAAAAAGTTAAAAATATCCAATATATTTTGTTCCACTTCACGATTGTGTCCCACTTGTTGTTGATTCTTGACAAAATAATTAGAATATTATATCTTTAAGTTTGAAGCCTGAAATGTGGCAAAAGGTTGAAAAGTTCAAGGGGGCCAAATACTTTCACAAAGCACTGTATCAGCCGTCAGGTTCCCTTTGAACTTTCAGAAGGATTATACAGCCATTGTGTAAATACAAAGTTAGTACACCATCATGTCTAAGACAACCATTCCATAACATGAGCATGCATTGTGAAATAGGGTGACAGATCCACTTTAGGATCTGACTAAAGTGAGCATATTGCAGGTTTGACCACATTAACCTTTATTGCTCATAAGCTAGTCTAGATATTAGTATTGCACTATAATGTCTGTAATGATAGGTCAGGTGTGCATACTTCTTACTTAATAAATATATCAGGTACCTGCTTAAAGTTGCCACTTCTTCTCTGCTCCCAGTCCATCATGTCATGAAAAATAGGGATCATTACATTCCTTAAGTCAGGCTGGGGAATCAAAGTTACTTCAAGGAATGGACCAATTAAGGCTGGAATAAAATGAAGTTTGTGTTCACCTGCAAAAAGACAGTTTCATTTACTGGAGAAAATGAGCAGCAATAAATCTTTATATTCATCTCATATAGGGGGTAACATTACATAGCTGCAACCTGAGCAGCTGCACAGGTGCCTAAGAGACAAGTGAACCCAGTTGTAATTTCAGGGTAGGTGGGATTGGGCATTATGATAAGTTTTTGATTTCCAAAAGGCCCGAATACTGTTCTTGTACAAGGGCCCTCTTTTGTCTGCATCTGCCACTGATCTCACAACACATTGTACAGTAGTCACTATTGAGCCAGGCATAATATGTATCAACTTTTTGAATGGAATTTATTTGTGACTGAGATATAGTAAAATAGAAAAAAAAATTATTTGCCAAAAGTTTAAGCTAATCATTTAAAACCAGAATAACTCAATATGACAAAATAATGGAGGTTTCCAATTACACGTCATGAATAATGACGAGCAAACTTTTCAGGTTCGCCAATTTCAAATTCCTTTGTGATTTGAATTCTGATTCCGGACTCTTTGCTAAAAAGTTTTCAAACTTGGCTTTGTTCAGTTGAAAAAAAGTATTGATATGTTTGCACGAATACAGGGTGGGCCATTTATATAGATGCACCTAAATAAAATGGAAATGGTTGGAGATATCAACTTCGTATTTGTGGCACATAAGAGGGGAACATTTTTCCAGATGGGTGGTGACCATGGCAGAGATTTTGAAGTCTGCAATTTTGGATCCAAACTTATATTTTTAATGGGAAGAAAAACCAATGGTCTGCCTGGTTTTAACGCAACTTTATTGTTTCATGAGTTCATGACTACAGCAGATCAGATCGTATTGGTCTCTTGTCCTTTGATTTTCAAGTTTATGACCACTTATAAAATGTGTTCAAAGTGCTGCCCATTGTGTTGGATTGTCAATGTAACCCTCTTCTCCCACTCTTAACACACTGATGGCAATTCTCCAGAATAAACGCTAGCACAGGCTTCCAGTATCCGTTGTTTCAGATGCTGCACATCTCGCATCATCACAGCATAGACAATTGCCTTCAGATGAGCGATGAGGCAAACATTTTTGTGAATGATGAAGTTAACAAACAAAATCAGCGCTATTGGTCTGACACTTAACCACAGTGGATAGATCCCTCCAAGACTGTTAGAACACAAAAAAAAATCTGAATCATGTAGCAATTTCAGATATCCAGTGGCATTAAGGTTTCCATTGATGAAGAATGGCCCCACTATCTTTGTACCCCATATACCACACCATACCATCAATTTTTGTGTTCCAATAGTCTTGGAGGGATCTATCCATTGTAGGTTAGTGTCAGACCAATAGCGGTGGAGTTGTTTGTTAACTTCACTATTCACAAAAAAGTTTGCCTCATCATTCATCTGAAGGCAATTGTCTATGCTGTGAAGATACAAGATGTGCAGCATCTGAAACAATGGATACTGGAAGCCTGTGCTAGCATTTCTTCTGTGGTGTTGCTATCAGTGTGTCAACAGTGGGAGAAGAGGGTTGCATTGACAATCCAACACAATGGGCAGCACTCTGAACACATTTTATAAGTGGTCATAAACTTGAAAATCAAAGGACAAGAGGCCAATACGATCTGATCTGTTGTATATAAGATCACAGACGTCCGAGGTATATAAAAAATGGTGCTCTTTATTTCCTTCTAACGCGATTCAAGGTCGTCCCGACCTCTTTATCAGGGATACACCAGCATAATCCCTGATGAAGAGGTCGGGACGACCTTGAAATGCATCAGAATGAAATAAAGAGCTCCATTTTTTATATACCACGGATGTCTGTGATCTTATATACAGCAGCGCAGATCTTATTGGTCTCTTGTCCTTGGATATCAAGCGACCATCCCTGGGGTGGTGGATCCTGCCACAGCAGTTCGATGCACAAATACTGGTTGTGAGTTATCACAATTTTCTAAGGTGAGCAGTTAATGCACTGCATACATTCACAGCATTAAGGCGATAAGACCCATTGCGCCCTTATCTATCCTATTTTAGATAAATTTGAAAACTACTCATGAAAGAATAAAGTTACATTAAAACCAAGCACACCGTTGTTCTTCTTATGATATTCTCAATACGTTTGATGTGTCACATGACCCTTGTCCCATTAAAAAAATAAAGTTGGATCCAAAATGTCCGACTTCAAAATGGCCACCATGGTCACCACCCATGTAGAAAAGTTTTTCCCCTCCCATATACCACAAACAGGAAGTTGATATCAGCAACCATTCCCATTTTATTTAGCTGCATCCATATTAATGGCCCACCCTGTGATTTTTTTCTACTTTAGTAAAAAGCAATTTAAAACCAATATACTACAGGATTATCTCTTAAACGATAGTTTTTATTGCGTATTAAAATGTCCTGTGTGGACCGTGTGACAGTGTTATAGTGTTTGACATACACATTAACATAGAATTAACCCTCCCCCACGCCCAAGAAAACACAATCTCTATTGTATTAGGGAAGAAACGGTGATTCCATAAATGTCACCTGAACAGTGCTGGTGTCCCGTATAATTCCTATTGATTTGCCTGGATGTAAAAGCTCCAGACTTAAGCCACATAAGTATTAGTAGTCCGTCTGTCACTTTCAGTCACTGTTAGTATATCACAAGCGGAGTCCCCAAATAACATTTTTATAAGGTCAGGTCTCTAAAGGATAGGTAACATCTAATATCATACATTTGACATCCACATAAATACAGTAGATGATGTATACACATATATGACCACAGGTTATGGTCTTTTAACGCCCGACGCGTTTCGCCTTTCTTATAATTTAAAGGCTCTTCAGGGGCTTATGCATCAGGATATATGTTAAAACATCAGATGATGGACGGGTTCCTTATGATATTCAGGTAGCCCGTATTGTGAGATCTGGTCCCAGGTTTCTTTCCTTATCTCAGATGGGGATGGAAAAAGATCCTATATGTATATGTGGGGGTCTCACGTCCACAGAGAGTTCTTTCTGTAAACATAGGAGAAAACCATGGTTGTCGTATTACATGAAGAATTGTCCCCAACGGTAATAACTATAGAAGTTATTCTTGTTTTTATAAGAACCTCCACCATTGTAAAAAAGTGATTATGTTCGACTACACATATCATCCAATATTTCCACCAATGTCCATTGTTGTGTTCTTTTGATCACGTACTAACACAGTGGATAATATGTGTAGTCGAACATAATCACTTTTTTACAAGTTTCATTCTAATAATTTATTGGTGATCGCTCTTAATTGACATGCCTCTTTCCTCTTTCTATTTACAGTTTTGACATTTTGAGCAGATCCCTTTACCTTTAATTGTGGTGCCCTCAGGTTTTCATAAATTTATGTTTCTACATTCTCCCATCAGTACAACAGGTCTGTTTCTACGCTGTCCCTTCAGTACAAGAAGTGTTTTTTCTGCACTATCCTGTCACTACAAGGGTTGTGTTGTTACACTGTCTTTTCAGTATAAGGGGTGTGTCCACATTACTAATCTGTTGAGTAAATGGTTAAAAAACACATACAGAGAAAAATCCTTTATTTGAAATAAAACACACAGAGAAAACTGTCCCATCAGTCCAATGGGAGGATTTCTACGTTGTCATGTCAGTAAAAGAAGTATGTTTATTCACTGTCAAGGCAGTACAACGGCTGTGTTTCTACCCTGTCCTGTCAGAACAAGGAGTGTTTTTCTACACTGTCCCATCAATACAAGGGGTATGTTTCTACACTCTCCGTTAGTGCAATGGGGGATGTCTACCCTGTCCCTTCAGTACAGTACAAAAGGTGTTTCTACACCATCACGTCACTACAAGGGTGTGTTTCTGCACAGTACCATCAGTACAAATGGTGTGTTCCTACACTGTTCTGTAAGTACAAATGGTGTGTTTCTACACAGTCCAATCCCTACAAAAAGTGTCTTTGTATACTGTCCCTTCATTAAAAGAGGTAGATTTCTACATTGTTCCATCAGTACAAGGAGTGTTTTTCTACACTGTCCTATCACTTCAAGGCATGTGTTTCTACGCTGTTCCATTTGTACAAGGGATTGGATTCTACATGGTCACATCAGTAAAAGAAGTATCATATGTTTTTAAGCTGTCAAGTCAGTATAAGGGGTTTGTTGTTACAAAGTCCCATCAGTAGAAAAGGTGTGTTTCTACACTAGAAGTAATGTGTTTTGTAGAGGTTTTAGAGCTTCAGCTTTCATGGGAGTCTTCCTTACACACAGCAAGTATGAGTCTTTTGAATTTGGGTCTGAAGACCTGAAGCCTGTCCATGCATCACACGGATTTGGGAATCTGGTCTTACAGTGATTTCTTCTGACTTACAAAAGAGCATACATGTAATGTTCCACAAATATATTTATTTCAAAAGGTAAAAGGTAAAAAAAATAGGGTGATAACAGAGGTATCTTATCTTCTTCCTATGAGTAAAAATAAATTTCATGTTGACTGCAGCATGGGTTTAATTAACCCCTCCCTCCAGGTGAGTTTCCATTTTTTCCTTCCCATCTACTAAGAGCCATAACATTTTTATTTTTTTCCATCAACATAACTATATGATGGCTTGTATTGCGTGGGACAACTTGAACTTTTTAATTATACCACTTTTGGGTAGATGAAATGTTTCAGTCGTCTGTTATGGCATGTTATTGCAATGTTGCAACAACCGAAAAAAACTTAAATTTTGGCAGTTCACCGATCAGATTTTTTTATATTTTGACAGATCATGCATTTCTGAATGCAATGATACCAAATATGTGCAGTGTTATATATAATAATATATAATATAATTATTATTATCATCATTATTATTTATTTATAGAGCACTATTGATTCCATGGTGTTGTACATGAGAAAGGGATACATACAAACAAGTTAAAATTATAATGAACAAACTAACAGTGACAGACCGATACAGAGGGGAGAGAGAGGACCCTGCCCTTGTAGATAGTCATAATTTCAAAGGGGCAAAAGGAGGGTTGGAACTGTAATGTTTTCGTTTAACTTTTTCATACATAAAAAAAAAATTCTTCCACTTTTTTGTTGATTTTATCCTCCTCCTTAGGGCACTTGAAACCTTCACTCTGCGATTGCTTCTGTTGTTCAGAGGGATGCCTAAGCATCCCTCTGAACAGCAGAAATGCTGATCTGTGAATGCCGATGCTCAGCCAGCTTTCAGAGGATGTACGTCGACAACACATTGGCGCCTTGAGATTGTGTAATAGGACTGTCGATGGGGGCAGGGAATAACACGATTTCCCGAAGCATGTTAGATCATGCTGTCAGAGTTTGACTGCATGATCTAACTAGATAAAACAGGTGCCTATCAGCTGCACATGTCGGCAGATCAACGTGTAAACTCACATCAAAGTCAAGTCTCTGAATGTAGTCTAAAGTCCCGTTACACATAATGATGTCCCAACGACCCAACCAACAATCGGGTCGCTGGGACATCGTTATCTGATTGCTGGTGAGCTGTCACACAGGCAGACTCACCAGCCATCAGCGATCAGTGAGGATGCTGGTAACCAGGGAAACATCAGATAACTAAGCGCAATGCTACGCTTAGTTACCCGATGTTTACCCAGGTTACCAGCTCCCAGCGTGTGCTGTGCGGCGCTGGGAGGTCGTTGATCATTGGTCTCCTGCGCCGATGCTGGCCGCCCAGTTGGAGACCAACGATCAAAGGTCTTGACCATTTACCAACGATGAGCGAGCTGATCGCTGGTCATTGGTACATGTCACACACAGCGACATCGCTACGAGGTCGCTGCAACATCACAAAACCGGTGATGTTTCAATGATATCGTTAGCGATATTGTTGCGTTTAACGGGGCCTTTAGTCTCAAGTACAGTATATGGAGGTCATAAAACAAAACATATAAAAATTTAATATTTTATACATTCATCTCTGAATTTATGTAGCAACACAACAGCAGCAGACGTAAATAAGGTTCTAAGGCTTCTTTTAGACGATGATCTGCACGTTTACAACTCTAGACATTCTGGGTCAATGTTAGAAATTAAGAGTAAATACATTTTCAGAAAATTTTACACATTTCAGAAGTTGTGACTAGTGGGTGTTCCAAGTGCTAAAATCAATACCAATCACTAAAACAAAAGAGAGGGAAATTATTTCCTCCAAGACATGCACTGTGATCTGTCAAAGCTTTTCTTAATGTGCAGTTACATATTAAGAATTTAGGTAAACTCTTAATATTCTACAATGTTAATTCTTATCTATATAATCTGGAAAGCTGTTCCTATCAACCAGCTATGTCAAGATTATATGCAAGATTAATTTATTTTGTCAGCTTCCCAAGCAGGCTTCTGCTTTTCAGAATGACAAAATATCACCAATAATGAGTCAGAAACAGATGTAGGCAGCAGATAATCCTTTACCAAACCATGTAATAGTCACTTACAGCTGTCAAGAGCGCTGTGATAAATCAAAGCAACACAAGATGTTAAGGCACCATATTATTGCTCCAGTAAGTCACTATATATAATTTTTTATACAAGCCAACTGAAGTATGCCCACTTAATGATCAAAAACCTCTTGACATCCAGCTATTGCTATTCATTATTAAATACCAAATAATAAAAATGAAGGATAATATTACCTAAATTTTGCCACATGCTGAAGATTTCACAGCCCATTGTCACCCGCATGTCTCCATATCTGAAGAGATAAAAACAGAGTATTAAATAAAAGAAGTTTCAGAGGCATTAATGAAGAATCTAACAATTTGTAGAGCTGCATGCCCTGCTGAGTATTCACATAATAAATGTACCGAGTTTTGTTAAGTCAGATAGACAGCACAAAATTCAAACTCTGTCTTTTCTTTTTAACTGCAATGTACCTAAATAATAAAATGCTCTTTAACCTTCCTAGCGGTATTCCCGAGTGTGACTCGGGGTTAACTTTCACTGTCAGAAGCGGTAATCCCGAGTCCCATCGATAGTGCGGTCGCGGCTCCGGGGGGAAGAAAGTGCTATCAATAGCGCGGTAGCGGCTCCGGGAGGGAAGTATGGGGGTGCCATCGGCAGTGTGGTCGCAGCCCCCTTTGCTATCGGCAGTGCGGTTGCGCCCCGGGGGGAAGGGCTATCGCGTGCAGTCGCAGTCCTGGGGATGCTATCGGCAGTGCGGTCGCGGCCATTGCAGTCGCGGACCAAGGGGCGGGGAGGTGGTGTTGTTCTTGCAGCAGCATTAGGTCGGGGTTAGAGTAAGGGTTAGGGCCAGTGGTGTAACTTCAGGCCCTGGGCCCCGATGCGAAGCTCACGGGGCCCCCAATATTGCATATCTTTAATAGTATTAGTCTTTTTTATGGGCCAAAGAGACTTTTGGCCCCCCTAGGCTGCAGGGCCCGGTGCGATCGCAACCCCTGCACCTATTGTAGTTACACCTCTGGTTAGGGCTAGGGTTAGAGCCTGGGCTGCAGACGAGAGGAGGGCGGGAACACCCAGGGAAGCAGGATGCTTCCTCAGTTACCCTCCTTTCCTCTGTCACAGGGTCACGGGGGCCCCCTACTGATGCTTGAGGGGCCCCTACCCAATCGGGCAGCGGCTCATTGGAGGCGGAACTGGGCGGGAAAGTATAAATTTCGGCCCATAATAAAAAAGTATCAAATTTATGCCCATAAAAGAAATTTTTTACCAAAAAAATGGTACCGCATTTAGTACAAAATTCCTGACATAATCATACCACCAGGGAGGTTAAGCGTACCGCTATCGGGTAATTTTTCAGCATATTTTGGCATGTGTGTATACAGGGAATAACACTAATACTGATTATATCACTTGTCTCCTGTCTTTTCTCAAATCTTCAGTTTTCAATTCTCTCTGACCCAGTGGGTGAAGCCTTGCTGTTATGAGGTCTTCCAAACATAGTAAACACACAGAGATGGATTTTTGTTCTACTTTCTCTGTAGCACAAAGACAGAAGCAGTGGAATGGAAGATATACAGCAGTACTGTGAGGTGTAATTGGCGGCTCCATCTTCCATCAATGTATTCTTCACCACTATCTGCATCCTGAAGATGCAGATAGCGGTGACATTGAGAAGTGGGCGAGCGAGGGCATGGGGCAGCCCGCAGGCCACTGTTTCCAGCCATTTGGCTGGCACGGGCCAGGGGCCGAGATAGTACAGCCAGAGGGCATCATCCTGCTAGCATACCGCACTTTGCCTAGGTCTGATCCAGAGCCTTAAATACAGGGATTACACTTACCTCTCCAGCACTTTTTTCATCTTTGAAGGGGCGAAAATTTCCAACTGTAAACAAGACTGGTTTATAAAAATGACTGCAAGGTAAAAGTAGGAATCCCATATCTGTTGAATAAAGCACAAACACAAGCCCTTATACTTTGCAATAATATCTCAGTTGTTGAAGCCAATATACATTTTAATCTAATGAAGGTGTTAAAATAGTCAGCACAAAGATGTTGAAGTTTAAGGTTTCTTTCCTAAATGAAAGCTACTGCAAGATATTTTTAACTCATCAATCCTTCTTATCCCAAAGTGGGCATTATTAATTGCTAGTAGAATTAGCCAGCTTTACATGGAACTATTTTTTTGTTTGTTTCATATAGCATAAAAGTTTGTGATTAAAAACTTTGTTACCAATATGAAGCCAACATAACTGAATTGTCATACACAAAAATTTTACATCTCTCTAGTGGTGTCTCAAAGAGATTTCAATTAGTATTTGCTTTTGTATTCCTTTTTTTGGCGAATGTGGAGAATAGTAGGCCATAGAGAGCTGAAACAGAGTTGGTTTTGGATCATATTTGTTTGACAATATATCAAGAATGGTAAGTCCTATAGAGCTGACACCTGGTTAAAATAAATTTCGAAGTGCCTGATTTTCCAATGAGTGAAATTTTGGCAAGAATGGTACAGTGGTTTGCCCATATATTAATATTTACTTTTGTATTCCTTTTTTTTTAAGAATATTTAAAAAATGGTAGGTCCTAGACAGCTGAAACCCAGTGCAAATACTTCCACAGTTTCCACTTCCACAGATTTACCTACATGTCAATATTGGGGCAAATTGGTCTGATCTAGATAATGGAGAAAGTGACAGTTACCAGTTGACAGTTGTGAATGAGAGGGGCTTAATGACAGCACCAAAGACTAACAGCATATACCAGCATATAGTCACTAAGGTGGGGCCCTGACAAAGAATATTCACCACGCACTGGGACATGTATACACACCACATGCACACAAAGAGTAACAGCTAAGGTGAGCCCCAACATTGGATACTCACCACGCACCCAAACACAAACACACACCACAAAGAAATGATGGGAGTGCTGGTGTCTCACAGTCCGCGCTGCTTCAGGGTTAAATAAACTCACCAAAGAGCCAAATCGATTTCCATCCTTTTATTCCTCCTCTCTCCTACGCGTTTCGGCGCCTATCCTGGCACCTTCATCAGGGACAGGTAATATCCCTGATGAAGGTGCCAGGATAGGCGCCGAAACGCGTAGGAGAGAGGAGGAATAAAAGGATGGAAATCGATTTGGCTCTTTGGTGAGTTTATTTAACCCTGAAGCAGCGCGGACCGTGAGACACCAGCACTCCCATCATTTCTTTGATACATATCACTATCCAGTGGTTGGTGGGGGTCCTGCAGCAGCTGGAACATCGTTTCCAAAAAAGCCTTCAAACAGTTGTGGGGATCACAACTGGACCAGGTGAGCAGCTTCACAGCACCGCCACTGTATATAAGTGTCACTAGTGATAGGGCACTATTGCGCCTCTTGTCCCCCTCCCTATTTTATCTTTACACACCACAAAGAGACACACACAACACAGAGACACACACCACACAGACACCTCCCCCACACAGGGACAAACACACATACACACCCTATAGGGACATATGCACTCACCCCACAGGGACACACACACCACAGGGACATACACACCACAGGGACACAGAGACACACACACCCCACAGGAACACACAGACCCCATAGGGATGGACACACACCACAGAGACACCCCTGCCCCCACAAGGACACACACCACAGGGACACCGCTCCCGCCCAAAAGGACACACACCACAGGGACCCCCCCACAGGGACACATGCACACCAACGGGACACACAGACCACACAGACAGACACAGATGTGCACACATCGCCTCACACAACTCGCCTCATACGTCTGGTATCTTTAATTTCCAAAAATAAACATCTGATTTAAAACCGCCAATGTGCAACACATGTGCCATATAGGGAATTAAGGCAGATGTCAGTCACATGAGCTGTCTTTTATGTGTATGTGTGAGGTAATATATACTTCCCGGCCAGGGGGAGGGTTTACTGTTGGCTGGAGATTTATTAGGCTGCCTATAGCAACCAATCACAGTTCAGCTTTATTTTCCTACAGGTCATTAATATGACATATTCAAATTCTATTTTGTTATAGCTAACAGCAGTTATTTATTAACCCGGGCATAGCCGGGTACTACAGCTAGTACATAATAAATTAACAATAAATAATGGGCAGTAGCCAGTAGCCACCCACAAAAGTATATTTCAGCTATAAGTACAATGTACCATACTGTCTAAATCTTATCAGTAAGGTGGACTTTCTCCAGAATTGACTGGATAATCAAAGACATATAAAGGAATTCTTCACAATGTGCAAAATATTTGATAAATCAACTATAGTCTACAAGGCTTTATACCATTGCTTTTAATATACAGATTGGTACATGACACAACAGCTAGGAGAAAACACCCTTAATATTATCTTGACTACCCAAAGGGTTCTGGAGGCTAGTTATGCTATAATTATGCTTTTTAGAAAACAGAAATCTTTCTGCTGTACAACTACAGAGTACTGTACTTTCAGTGGACTCCTATTAAGTAAACAGAATTAAAAACACAAAAAATTAGGCTGATGCACCAGCTCCACATCAAGAATCTGGTTGAACTCTAAAAGAACCATTAAATATCCTATTTTTCGGACTATAACATGCACTCGACCATAAGATGCACCCAGATTTTAAAAGAGGTAAAATAGGGAAAATAAAAAAATTAAGCAAAAAATGTATTTATAATGCACTGTTATGGGGATGGGATCTACTACTGACACTTAAGGGGGTAATGTCCCCATCCTGGCCCCTTCCAGGTAATATACCCCCAGTGCTGGATATAGTTCCCCCATCCTGGTACATGGCCCCCTATAAGACACACACCCCCTTTTCCCTCAAAATTTGGGGGTAAAAAAAGTGTGTCTTATGGTCTGAAAAATACGGTATATCTCATTTTTTTTTTTATAATTATATTAAATATAATTTTAGACAGCCAATTATCTTTACCAACATCTCCTATATTGTGTATGATTCAATCAGTTGAGCATGCATGTGTTCTGTATCAGTGGTGGCTAGGGAATTGCAAAAGATGATTAACCAGATCATACTTACCACCCCTTCCATGCCGTTCTCACACTTACTTCTGGGTCTGCTCTTTAAAGGCTCAGTTACACACACAGATAATTGTGCAGAGATTGTTCGCAGATCTCTGGTTGCAGTGAAATCATGGACACATTGCTCCATTTTGTGGCCGTGTACAAATGTAACAATGTGTCCAATGATTTCACTGCAACCAGAGATCTGCAAACAATCTCTGCACAATTATCTGTGTGTGTAACTGGGCCTTAAGCCTCATACATATTCATTGTATCTCCCAGTATCTGTGATTGGTTGCAGTCAGATGTTCTTTGTGAGCCAAATATGGGGTGACTGCAGGCTGCTATTCTTAGCCCGGAAAGGGGCCAATAACTATGGGCCTCCCCAGGGTGAGAATACCAACCTCCAGCTGTGAGAAAAACAAATTCATTTTATATAAAATGAAAGGGCATTTGGGGATATCTCAGATTCATGCGCTTTAGTTAAAATGAAAGAACATTTGGGGATATCACATCTTCCAACAGACTCAAGTTAGAGGACAATGAATGTTTGACACTTCTTATCTGAACTGTCTTGCTTCGATTTATGGCTTTCTACAACTCACTGAGGAATCCTCAGGTCTCTACAGGCCACTAATCATAGAACAATAATACAATCGGTTCCTCTTGTAATCTTAACTTTACCTTTCCAGCTCCTCTCGCCCTCCCTAGCCTGACTCTGCTTTATGTCACCTGTCGTATTTACATCATCTAACCCTGCTTATGTATATATGTATTTGTCTTCAGAATTTGTGTCATTATCAGCCTGACGAAGGGGCCATAGTGTCCCCAAAGCTTGCTATGCTTACCATCTTTTCAGTTAGCCATTAAAACGTATCAACCACTGAGGACTCTCAGATTCCAATAGTTTTCTATCTACTGGCTAACCAACATTTTTTATTTTATCAAAAAAAAAACACACAAATTCTTACAGCCTCAAAGTTTGGAAGTCATTCTTACCTTATAATCAAAGCCCTCATTTAAAAAGTTCTTCCGAAGAGCATCCGAGAGGTACAGTACAGTTGTAATAATGACACTAGGAAAAAAAATATTAAGAACTTAAAATATTACAATTATTGCAAATATTTGATATGCAAGGTGATTAAACAAGTAATTTATGGTATATCTTTTACTATATCTTTAATATGCCATAACAACAAATGTCAAACTATATTTTCTGGAGCCCTCTATAATTGCCATTTATATATAGCACTAAAAACCTTTCTAAATTGCATTCACTTACTTTTATATAGAGCTACTAATCAAAATCCAGGGAGACGTTTCTGGACATAGACAATCCCTTATGCTGACTTCTGACTTGCCTCCATTTATCTTGAGTAGGAACTGTACTTTCAAAAAATGTTGCATACTTCTAATATATAAAGCTGTGTGTGTGTGAGTGTGTATGCCCACTAAAAGAATCCACACTGTCGCATTTACAAGAAATTTTGCACAGCCACTTCATTTGACTCAGAGAACTTCATAGACTAAGTTGTGAGGGGAAATTTGAACTCCACGCTTTACAGTCAGTCGCCACAAACACAGGGATTTTTGTGCACTCATCGTAAAATCCTTTTTCTACTAGCTCATCATTGGGGGATACAGGACCATGGTGTATGCTTTTCTGCCACTAGGAGGCGATACTAAGTAGAGATAAAAGTTAAGCCCTCCTTCCTGCAGTATTCACCTGTACGTAGGCACAGTATTCCGTTTAGTACTAAAGCAGTAGGAGAGCACATTAACGTAATAAGGTACATAAAGCGTAAGGCAAAGTTCTGTACAGACTATTGACGATTGAGAGGGAGGGTGCTGTGTCCCCCAATGATGAGCTAGGAGGAAAGGATTTTACGGTGAGTACACAAAAATCCCTGTTTCTCCTTCGCATCCTTGGGGGACACAGGACCATGGGACATCCTAAAACAGTCCCTGGGTGGGAAATAGTTGAATAGCGGTCCAGCTTCATACGCCAGCTACTTATAGATGTGCGACTGCCCCTTGCAAAATTTTTCTGGGTGTGAATGTTGTAGTGTTTGGTGAAGGTATGCAGGCTAGACCAGGTTGCGGCCTTGCAAACCTGAGTCGCTGAGGCCTGGCGACGAATGGCCCTTGAGGCGCCGACTGATCGAGTTGAGTGAGCCTTGATCCCTGCTGGAATTGGCATGCCTTTGACGCAGTAGGACTCTTGGATTGCAGAGTAGATCCATCTTGTGGACTTAGGTGCAGCCATCCCTTTTCTAGGTCCCTCAGGGATGATGAACAGCTTTTCTGTTTTACGGAATGAGGCTGTTCGGGAGATGTAGTGTCCAAGGGCCCTTACTAGGTGCAGGGTATGAAGCTGCTTTTCAAAGCAGTGTACCTGAGTTGGGCAAAAAGATGGAAGGACGATGCCCTCATTAAGGTGAAAGTGGGACACCACCTTGGGCAAGAAGGACGGGGACGGACGGAGAACTACTTTATCCTTGTGGAAGGATAGGATAGGGGGGTGGCAGGACAGGGCGGTTAGTTCGGACACGCGCCTGATTGATGTGATTGCGACCAAGAAGACTACTTTCTATGAGAGATGGGATAAAGGTACTTTTTTCAGGGGATCGAACAGGGGCTCCTGGAGGGTGCCTAGAACTAGGTTTAGGTCCCAGATGGCCACAGGTCAAAAAGAAGAGGGGGGGGAACTAGAGGCGCAATAGTGCCCTTATCACTAGACACTAGCTTGTGTTAAGGTGAGAAAAGTGAACCACTCACCTATTCCAGTTGTGAGACCCACAACTGGTTTGTAGACCTGTTTGGATAAATATCCTGATGGCTGCTGCTGGACTTCCACCGGTCTCACAAACGTGAAGACGAAACCAGAAGCTTAGGGAAGAGAGGTGTACCACAGTCCGCGCTGCCAAGTTCACTCACATCAAAAAAACGAGTAGACGATGTCCAGTTCAATCCTTCTTTATTCTCATACGCGTTTCGGCGCCTAGCCTGGCACCTTCATCAGGGAGGCGCCGAAACGTGTAGGAGAATAAAGAAGGATTGAACTGGACATCGTCTACTCGTTTTCTTTGATGTGAGTGAACTTGGCAGCGCGGACTGTGGTACACCTCTCTTCCCTAAGCAGATGGCCACAGGTGTCCTGTACAGGGGCCGTGTGTGCGAGACCCCCTGGATGAATGTCTTAACCTGTGATTTGGACGCAATCCTGCGTTGGAAAAGAATGCTTAGGGCTCAGATTTGGCCTTGATGGAGCTGGGTGCTAAGCAAAAGTTAAGGCTGGTTTGAAGGAACTCCAGGATTGTGGGGATGGAAAAAAAGGATTGGGTTACGGTTGCGGTCCTCGCACCACCGGAAAAAGGTTTTCCACATGCGGTGGTAGATACGCGAGGACGTAGGTTTTCAGGCAGTAACCATGGTGGTTATGTCCTCTGGTGTAAATCCTGCTTGGGTCAGGATCCAGGATTCAATAGCCACGCCGTTAAAAACAGGGCTCCCGAGTTCTGGTGGAAAATGGGGCCCTGGGATAGAAGGTCCAGTCGGTTTGGGAGTGGCCATGGCACGTCGGCGAGGAGCTGCACGAGCTCTGCGTACCATGCCCATTGTAGCCAGTCTGGGGCGATGAGTATCACTTGAGCTCTTTCTGCTTTGATCCTTCTGATGATTCGCGGGATCAGCGGTAGGAAAAGAAGGGTAGGGTAAAGATATGGGAGTTGGAACTGGCACCAGGGGAGAATCAACGAGTCCACGCCTATCGCAAGAGGGTCTCGAGACCTGGCTACAAAGACTGGGACTTTTGCGTTCATTCTTGACGCCATGAGGTCTACGTCGGGGGTTCCCCAGCGCCGACAGATTTTATAGTAAGACTTCCGGATGTAGGGACCATTCTCCTGAGGCCAGTCCCTGGTGGCTTAGGAAGTCTGCTTCCCAGGTGTCCACTCGCGGGATGTGGACGGCTGATATGACTGACTGGGTTTTTCGGTCCAGTGTAAGATATGATGCACTTCACGCATTTCGGATTTGCTGCATGGGCCATCCTGATGATTGATGTACGCCACTACCGTAGCTGTCTGATTGGATGTGGATGAGACGACCGGCCAGGAGGTGGTGAAAGTGTTGAAGTGCTAAGCGGATCGCTCGCAGCTCCAGAATGTTGATTGGGAGGTGTGACTCCTGGGACATCCGGCGGCCTTGGGCCGTGTGTTGACGATAGATGGCCCCTCAGCCGAGTAGGCTGGCGTCGGTGGTTACCACTAGCCACTGGACTGGGAGTAAAGATTTTCCCTGCGTGAGTGATGATGGTTATGTCCACCATTTGAGTGTTTCTTTGACTTGCTTGGTATAAGTAGTGCTTGCAGTCGAGGCTGAAGGGGCTTTTGTCCCAAGCAGAGAGGACAAAGAACTGTAAGGGTCGAAAGTATAGCTGAGCGAAAGAACTGCTTACATTGCAGCTACCATCTTTCCTAGGATCCCCATGTCGAAACAAATAGTTTGGAGTGGACAGCTGCTTAGAGTGTGAACTCCGTGGCGGATTGCCGTGGCCTTGTCTTTAGGGAGCATGACTAGCCCTCTTGTGGTGTCTAGGGCCATCCCTAGGAAGTTTATTGTCTGGGCTGGCTTCGGGGATGATTTTTCTAGGTTTATCAACCATCGCAGGCGGGAGAGAGTGTCCAGTGTTATTTGGCCGCTGTCGAGGCATGCTTGGAAGGATGGCCCTTTGATTAGCAGGTTGTCTAGGTAAGCGACAACCACTGCCCGCGAACGGAGGATGGTCATGATGGCCGCCGTGACCTTTGTGAAGATTCTGGGTGCAGTTGCCAAGCCGAAGGGCAGGGCGACGAATTGGAAGTGGCGTTTTTGAACGGCAAACCGCAGGTATTTTTGGTGGGGAGAGAAAATGGGGATGTGGAGGTATGCATCCTGTATGTCTATGGTTACTAGGAACCCTCCTTTTTCCATAGTCTCCATTACTGAACGGAGGGATTCCATCCTGAATTGTTGGACCTTTTACAAACTTGTTGAGAAGTTTGAGGTCTATGATGGGGTGTAGTGTTACGTCTTTTTTCAGAACGACAAACAGGTTTGAGTAGTAACCTATGAACTGTTCAGTCCTTGGTACCGGTGTTATGACCCCGGTTTTGAGTAGTGAATTTATGGCCTCGAAAAATGGTTGAGTGTTTGTTTTTTGGGGGCGCAAAAAAAAAACGATTTGGGGGCCAGGATGAGAATTCTATTTTGTAGCCTGACAAAACAAAGTTCTCTGACCCAATTGTCGTGCACGACAATGAGTCATGAGTGGCGGAAGAGCTGGAGACGTCCACCTATTATGTTGGCATCAGGCGGTTGGGGGAGGTAGTCATGCGTTGAACCTTTGTGGTCTCGCGCCCTTAGAGTGTGTTTGTTTAGGGCGGCTTTTCCAGATGGGGTTGGTTTAGAATGAAAGTGGGGTATTGTTGACTCTGTGGGTAGGCCACCCAGCGTTTGTGTTAGCGATTGAGGTGGCCCATCTTGATGTCCCGTGGGGGACGTGAGAACATGATTGTGACTGTGGGCAGCGAAAAGGCCACTTGAACTTTTGTTGGGGGAGAAACTTGCTTCCCCCCCCCCCGTGGCTTCGGAGATGAGTTGGTCAAGCTTTTCACCGAATAGGCGACCTCCTTGGTAGGAGAGGTTTATGAGGGATCTTTTTGATGCAGAGTCCGCATACCAGCCTCTGAGCCAGAGAGTTCGGCGCATGGTGATCGTGTTTGCTGCTGACAACATGGAACAGTTGGCTGTATCTACAGTTGTGGCTAAAAGTATTGACACCCCTGCAATTCTGTCAGATAATACTCAGTTTCTTCCTGAAAATGAATGCAATCACAAATTCTTTGGTATTATTATCTTCATTTAATTTGTCTTCAATGAAAGAACACAAAAAGAATTGTCCTAAAGCCAAATTGGATATAATTCCACACCAAACATAAAAAAGGGGGTGGACAAAAGTATTGGCAATGTTAGAAAAATCATGTGATGCTTCTCTAATTTGTGTAATTAACAGCACCTGTAACATACCTGTGGCACCTAACAGGTGTTGGCAATAACTAACTCACAATTGCAGCCAGTTGACATGGATTAAAGTTGACTCAACGTCTGTCCTGTGTCCTTGTGTGTACCACATTGAGCATGGAGAAAAGAAAGAAGACCAAAGAACTGTCTGAGGACTTGAGAAACCAAATTGTGAGGAAGCATGAGCAATCTCAAGGCTACAAGTCCATCTCCAAAGACCTGAATGTTCCTGTGTCTACCGTGCGCAGTGTCATCAAGAAGTTTAAAGCCCATGGCACTGTGGCTAACCTCCCTAGATGTGGTCGGAAAAGAAAAATTGACGAGAGATTTCAACCCAAGATTGCCCTGCAGTCCGAGGGTACAACAGTGTCAACCCGTACTATCCGTCGGCGTCTGAATGAAGAGGGACTGTATGATAGGATACCCAGGAAGACCCCACTTCTTACCCCAAGAAATAAAAAAAGCCAGGCTGGAGTTTGCCAAAACTTACCTGAGAAAGCGTAAATTGTTTTGGAAGAATGTTCTCTGGTCACATGAGACAAAAGTAGAGCTTTTTGGGCAAAGGTATCAACATAGAGTTTACAGGAGAAAAAAAGAGGCATTCAAAGAAAAGAACACGGTCCTTACAGTCAAACACAGCGGAGGTTCCCTGATGTCTTGGGGTTGCTTTGCTGCCTCTGGCACTGGACTGCTTGACCGTGTGCATGGCATTATGAAGTCTGAAGACTACCAACAAATTTTGCAGCATAATGTAGGGCCCAGTGTGAGAAAGCTGGGTCTCCCTCAGAGGTCATGGGTCTTCCAGCAGGACAATGACCCAAAACACTTCAAAAAGCACTAAAAAATGGTTTGAGAGAAAGCACTGGAGACTTCTAAGGTGGCCAGCAATGAGTCCAGACTTGAATCCCATAGAAACCTGTGGAGAGATCTAAAAATGGCAGTTTGGAGAAGGCACCCTTCAAATATCAGGGACCTGGAGCAATTTGCCAAAGAAGAATGGTCTAAAATTCCAGCAGAGCATAGTAAGAAACTCATTGATGGTTACCGGAAGCTGTTGATCGCAGTTATTTTGGCTAAAGGTTGTGCAACCAAGTATTAGGCTGAGGGTGCCAATACTTTTGTGTGGCCCATTTTTGGAGTTTTGTGTGAAATGATCATTGTTTTGCTTTTTGCTTCATTCTCTTTTGTGTTTTTTCATTGAAGACAAATTAAATGAAGATGATAATATCAAAGAATTTGCAATCATTTTCAGGAAGAAACTGAGTATTATCTGACAGAATTGCAGGGGTGTCAAAACTTTTGGCCACAACTATATGGAATGGACGCAAGCAAGAAATACTCCTGGGCCATTGTAAGTTGGTCGAGTAGGTCGGTTGGGTCCTGGTCGAGGTGTTGCAATGTTGCATGTAAGGAATGCATCCAGGATACCGCTGCTTTTGCGACCCACGCCGTAGCGAATGAGGGAGAGCGTTGCTCCTAAGGCTTCAAAGACAGAGCACGCTAGATGATCTAATTGGCGGTTGTTGGAGTCTTTGATAGATGAGCTGTCGGAGAATGTAAGTAAGGTTTTGTTAGCTAGGCACGACACTGGGGGGGGGGTCAACTGCTGGCGACTCAGCCCATTCTTTATGACGGTCTGACGCGAAGAGGTATTTGGCTTCAATGGCCTTATGACCTGTGAAGCGCTTGTCTGGCCGGTCCCAGTGTCGTCAGATTATATCCTTAAAATCCTCGTGGTTAGAGAAGACTCATCGAGAGCATTTTGCCTTCGTAAATGAGACTATGCGCTCTGGGGTGTTGACGTGGTCGTCATTGACGTTTAGTATCTTGTTAACAGCCTCGATGAGGCTGTTAACCATTGCTTGGGTGTCCTTGGTCTCACTTTCGTGGGGCGCATCGGGCTCTGATAGTTCCCCCTCAGAGAGTGATTCAGACTGGTCGTTGGTTGAATGGGAGCGAGAAGTATCCCTTATTGGTGACGTGGTGGGAGAGCGTCCCTGGGATGGACTGGTATGAGTCCGTCTTCTGGTTGCCAGGGGGGCCATAGGCTGGGGAGGGGATGCTCCCTGCTGGAGTGGGAACAGTGGCGTTTGTTGTCATTGGCTGTGTGAGAACCAGGACGTGAATGCAAAATTTGGACTATTGATTCTACCTGTTGCGACAGTGCCAGGCTGCATGGAGGGATGTCAGATGTACTGGGTGCTGCGTCAGTGCTAGTCTCAGTAGGGCATTCAGGTTCACAATCTTTGCAAAATTGCGAAGCGTGTTTGTGTGGTAGCGCAGTCTTGCAGTTGGTGTTTGGGATCTGCCATAGTGTACCAGACTACGGTTAAAAGTGGTACTGCAGTGTACTAACCGGATTGCTATGAAGGCAAAAGAGCCAACACTGGACAGGGGTGGTAGTCTGCAGGGGGGGGGGGGGTCTCCTATTGGAGCTTACCCAGATTCTGTGTCCCCTTTGTTGTGCAGTCTGGTGAGGTGCCGAGATGCTTTCTCTTTAGAGGCACCGGAAGAAAGGACTGTGGAGTGGACGTGCTTTGAGGTAGTGTGTGGGCTTTGTGCGGTTCCCCTTGGTTGAAGAGGTGGGGGGACCCAGGGGAGGGCCAGGTAGGTAGTGCAGGCTTGTGTATTAACGTGGGGCTGCAGCTGTGCTTCACATACAAGTCTTTTGTTTTAATTTTCGTGCCGGTCTAGGGGCATGTTTTGTGGGTGTGCCCATGTTGTGTGGGCTGCGCATTGGTTGGCTGGCTGCCGGAGGTTCGTGAGTGATATCAGCCCTTTGCCATGTGTCATAGCGGGGGCGTGTCATGTGGCCATGAGCGTCATGCCCAGCGGCCAATCGCGGCTAGGCATGACTGGCCGCGTCATCACGCACGACCTTATGACGCGTGGCGAGGTGATGTGACGCGTGGCCAATCATGGATGGGGTGGGTACTGCTAAGCCGCAGGCCCCGACCGGGATCTAACGTAGAGTGGGCTCCCAGGAGCAGCGCGGGGTGCCCGTGGTACCGGTGGGCAGCGACGGTGTGGCAGTTTTGGTAAGTGCTTCGGCGCCATGCCCTGGACGTGTACCTCGAACTTAACGGCAGTATGAGTCTTGGCATTGGGCCGCCGCAGCTGGAGGGGGGGTGGTGCTCCGACGCTGCAAGAGCTGCTTCTGCTGCACCAGATCCTTTGGGGATGGATCGGTGCGTGGTGGCTGGGCACTCTGGTGGCCTCAATCACCTGCTCCTTTGTTGGAGGAGGTGAGAGGTGCTGCATGTGTGCTCCTTGCGTCTTCCTGTCCTGAAGAGGATGATATGCGTATGCACGGTGGCTGCCTGCGGGGTCTGGGGTAGGGAGAGTGGAGCCATTTATATGGATGCGTTGCCCCTCCAAGGTGGGTGTGCGCTGCCTTGGGGTCCCCATGCTCTAAGCAGAGCGGCACTTTGGCGTAAAGTAAAATTAATAATTAAAGGTTAAAATAAAAATAATGAATTAAGGGTAGATGTGGTCTGAGTTACAGATCACATGTGTTTCCTTGCGACACTAAGCAAAAACTGGATAACTACGCCTAAGTACAGGTGTACATTGCAGGAAGGAGGGCTTAACTTTTATCTCTACTTAGTGTCGCCTCCTAGCGGCAGAAAAGCATACACCATGGTCCTCTGCCCCCCAATGATGCGAAGGAGAAAGGCCTGTTTACGGTTTGTATCTGCGAGATAATAGAAACTGCCTTGGCTGTTTTGACAATTAGCCAGGATATTTATCAGGTTCCTCATAGCAACCAATCACAATTCAGCTTCTGATTGTTTGGTATAGGATATTCAAAGTATAACACAGCTTATACATGTCTGTGAAACATTAACAAAAAAACAGGAGAACATAGTAATTCCATGATTTTTCACATGTCAAATAACTCATGAATAATAGAAATCCCAGAAAAGGAGTTTTTATATTTGATATAAAAAGGTGTATTGGACCTTAAATATAAAGAATTACCAAAATCAATAGTAATATGCAAAAACATTACTTTTTAAATACAAATCATACTGATATTAAAAATTTGATCAACAAACAACCTTGTCTTGAAACATTCGGAAGTTGCCAAAGGCAAGGACTCTGAAATTGGTGCACACTGAATGACTGTCCATGAAGAAGCAGTACCAAACCCCAAGCAACTATCACACCTTTGCTATTCTTCTAAAACTGACTGTACACATCCAGTATACAATAGAGCCCACACAGCCCCCATATACAAGAGCCTGCACACGCCCCTGTATACAAAACGGGGGCCACATAGCCCCAGTATGCAGGAGACTGCACACAGCCCTCAGTATACATCAGGAGCTCACACGGCCCCAGTATACAAGAAGAGGCCACATAGCCCCCAGTATAGCAGGAGGCTGCACAAGCCCTCATATACAGCAGGAGGCTACATATAACCCCTGTACACAGCAAGAGATACACACAGCCCCTGTATATTGCAGGAGGCCGCACAAAGCCCCAATATTACAGCAGAAATCCACACACAGTTCCCAGTATACATAGGAAATCGCACACAGCCCCCAGTATACAGCAGGAAGCCACACCCACACACCCACACACACACACACCCACACACACACACACCCCACACACACACACACACACACACACAACAGTATTACAGCAGGAAGCCTCACATAGCCTCTATATTACACCAGGAGTCCACAAATAGCCCCTGTATTACACTAGGAGCCCACAAATAACACCTGTTACACTTGCAGCATGTGTATCTCAGCAGAGAGAAGCAAGACTTTGTTAACCCATTCTATTTTCTTGTAGCTAAGAACAGTTGATTACTATTATTATTATTATTTATTTATATAGCGCCATTAGGTTCCATGGCGCTTTACATGAGGATGAGGGAGACAAGAACAAGTACACTAAATCTAGGCGATCAGGACGTACAGGTACAGGAGGGGCAGAGACCCTGTCCAGGCAATGCTGGGGACTATAGTTAATCATTAATAAAGACCATTAGAAGAAGTGTTGTGATGTATCGAATCAGAGAATACTGCTTTTTTTCTTCCTTTATAAGTCATTCCTTTCGCTCCTTCCTTCCCCATCCACTCTAGAAAAAAAAACAGCTCAGCTCCATTTTGCTCAAGTTAGGATAAGCTGTGAAAATAGTGAGATGTCTGGTGACACATCCTATCATCAGGAGAAGACTTAGGATCAGAACACAAGCGGAGAAAGACATAGAAAGATGATGCTGGATTTACATCTATCAGTACTGCGATATAATAACCTCCATGTGGAAACGCTTTAATTAGGTGTGTTCTGCCCATTTAGACTTAGTAGGAGAAAGGAATTCTAAATTTTCCACTTGTTATAACCTGTGTAATGTTACATGTTATCTTGCAATGTTTAATGTGTTTAGCACCATCTGGCAGTATTGTCTGCATATCTAGGTGTTTTCTCCTTTAAGAACCCAGTGCATTGTGGGTTGGTCTCAGCTTTTCTGTATAAGCAACAGCCATTTTAAAATGAATGAGACAGGACTTTATGTTTTTATCTTGCTCCTGTTTGCTCTTGAATGCCCATCATCCTTGCCAAAGTATATCTGGTGAGAGTTTTACTCCTGTCTGTGTATTTCATATTGTAAAGTCTATTGTTAGATCATATAGCAATTGTCTTCACATAGGGATTATGTCTGTTAGGAATGGTTGTGTTTCATGTAAGTCTCCATCTTACTGTATGTTCTCTGTACTGTATATTATCATTACTGTTTATATGATATGCTCGATGATGATTTGTATTCTCCTAGTTTACCATTTCATCATATACTCACTGTTGACCAATAATCCATAGACTACAGAAGAAACAGTCTATTTGGAATACAGAGAAGGTTTAAGCTGTATGCTGGATTTCACACAGCATATAAACGTGAGGGAAGGCAGAACATAGTGGTGCTAATTAAGGAATGAATAACATGAATAACTTTCGGTGTGCTATGTATGGGTAGATGTCATATAAACTACTCTCCTCCCAGCAGCTCAATCAACTACAAATTAGATATAAAACCTTCAGAGGAAACTGCTGAAAAAGCAGGATACAAAGTCAAAGGGACAGAAATGGAGTTATTCCTCATTTACACACAGAATCACTTGTTCCAGAACAGTGGCGACAGGTACAGCTACCTTTGAAATTACAAATATACAACTTTTAACTAACTTTGTTTCTAGTTCAGAGTCAATAGAAACCAACATTGGTTTAGTTGTGTATGGCATGGTGGGCGACCACTGCTCTTCTGATGCTCAACGCCAAGTTTTTTCTACCCGTGGTTTTCTAATATTCTTGACAATACAGAACAACATTCTTATATATTGTAGTCAAGTTTTCATAAATAATACTATTTATTGAATACAGTAAACATCACTGTAATATTTCCTTGTAAAACCAGCTATGGAAATCCCAACATTTCTCCTTGGAAAGATTGCATTTTCATTTTTTTAGTCTTTTTCATGCGACTAAATGTCCTAGAACAGTAAACAGTACAAAAAGAAAAGAAACCAAATATAAACTGAAAAAAGTGAGTTGGCAGTTGGTGAGTTTTAGCACTTTTATCATAAAAAGCTAGGAAATGATACAATCAATATGTATAAATGAAGCTTGATTATGATCAGGTGTCACCTCTAGAAGAAAGGGCTGTAATCTGCAAACATTAGTCTGTGTGCAGCTGCTTCTCAAGTACCTCATAATATACAGAAGAAGAAAAAAACAGCCATGTCAGCTGAATATTTACAGTATCAATAAAAACCTGTGTGATTTCATGTTTGGAGATTTACTGAACCCTAATGAGCTCTCAACTACCACAATGTGCTATTTATGTTTTCCTTAGTCTTTAATCAAATGAAGCATCTCCCCTGGGCCTCTCTCCTGCTCGCTCTATGAAGGCAAAGTGGTATAGCTGGCACACAGCGATTAGGAGCAGCTGCAGGAACTGGAAGTGATCTAGAGTGCTACAGTATGTGGCTGAATAGCAAAAGACATTAGCCTTTTAATTGGTTTCATGACTGGCAAAGCTAATTAATTGTTTCATTCAATTAGAAGGACCCATTTCCTCCTCAGGGGAATGGCTTGTGCTCAAAGCATCATCCTGGTGTCAAGTGGTCAAATTACTGACCCCCCGTGTCTTTATCTTCTTAGTGACAATGGATTTAAACCCAGTAACAGAGTATGGTCCCAGCGATAATGTAGAATAAAACTGTGCCCATCTTTAATCCCTGCAGTTTTTGCTCTTCTGCTAGATTTATTGCTACGTTGCCTGTTTGGCTTAAATGCATTTCAATGTTGCACTAGTACATAATAATATCAATATGGTGAAAAACACATCACACAGCGCTGGACAGTGTCACCATATACACAATACTAATGATGATACTAAACTGTGATCAACGTTATAAATGTGATTCATTACTTGGGCTCCTCGGTTTAGTCCAACACTACAAAGACATACTCATAGGGACCTTAGATTGTGAGTCCCAGTGGAGACAGTAATGATGTATGTAAAGCGCTAAAGGATTGTTGGCGCTACGTAAGTGAAAAAATACAGTTGAAACCAGAAGTTTACATGCACTATATAGAAAGACACATATGCATGTGTTTCTCCCTATCTGACATGAAATCAGAATAAACCTTTCCCGTTTTAGGTCAATTAGGATTACCATAATTATTAATTTTTGCCAAATGAGAGACAGATAATGTTTTAAGGCATTTTAATTACTTTCTGCAAAGTCACAAGTTTACATACATTTCATTAGTATTTGGTACCATTGCCCTTAAATTGTATGACTTGGGTCAAATGTTTTGAATATCATTCCACAAGTTTCTCACAATAGTTGGCAGTAATTTGGGCCCATTTTACCTGACATAACTGGTGTAACTGAGCCATGTTTGTAGGTTGCCTTGCTCATACCTGCCTTTTCAGCTTTGCCCATAAAACCAGGATTGGATGATAAATACAAAAGTGGTGACCTGTTTCTATTGTACTTTTCCTCTAATTGTTCCACATCTAGTTTTGGCTCCAATAACTAATGAGCAAAAACAGACCAAAAATGCACAGTGTGAATGTAGACTTAAGCCACTTCATAAGTTTGGCAGTATGCTTTGGGCTATTGTCCATTTGGAAGACCCATTTTTGGCCAAGCTTTAACTTCCTGGTTGGCTATCTTGAGATGTTGCTTCAGTATTGCCACATATTCTTCTTTACTCATTATTTCATCTATTTTTTTGAGAGTACCAAACAACAACACAACATGATGCTGCCATCCCTGTGTTTCACAGTTGGAATGGTGTTCTTAGGCTTCCAAGCTTCTCCCTTTTTCCTCCAAATGTAACACTGATCATTATCACCAAACAGTTCAATTTTAGTTTCATTAGATCACAATACCTGTCTCCAAAAATGTAGGTCTTTGTTCCTGTGTGCATTTGCTAGAATTAATCTAGCTTTTTTATGTTTCTTTTGGAGTAATAGGCCACTCTGCCAAGAAGAAACTTTTAGCCCATCTTGATAAAGTACTCGTTTCACTGCGGATGAAGACACAATTTTACCACCATCATCTTCACAAGGTCTTTTGATTTTCTTCTTGAGTTGATATGCACATGTCAGACCAAAGCACGCTCATCTCTAGGACACAGACCCCGTCTTCTTCCTGAGCAGTATGATGGCTGGACATTCCCATCTTGTTTGTACTTGCGTATAATTGTTTGTACAGATGAATGAGGCACCTTTAGGTATATGAAAATTGCACCTAAGGATGAACCTGACTTGTGCAAGTCAATAATTCTCTTCCTGATATCTTGGCTGATTTCTTTACTTTCCCATGCTGCTACACAAAGAAGCAGTGTGTTCCAAATTTGCATTAAAATACATCCAGAGTTGTGTCACTAATTAACTCAGATGTTGCCAATAAATCAGAATCTTCCAAACACATTACATCATCATATGGGCTGTCCCAAATTGTTTAGAGGCACAGTAATCTTAGTGTATATAATCTCGTGAGTTTGCAGAAAGTAATAAAAATGCCTTAAAACATTCTCTCTCTCTCATCATTCAAGCATTTGACAAATAATAATTACGGTAATCCTAACTGACCTAAAATGGGTAATGTTTATTCTGATTTCATGTCAGATATTGAGAAAAACATGCATGTGTGTCTTTTTTACATAGTGTATGTAAACTACTGGTTTTAACTTTATTATTATTACTACACTTCAGTAAGAGGTCACACTCAGATTCTAGTACAGAAACTCAATTATAATTGATGAAGAGTATGAGGACCCTACTTTATTCTTTAGGGAGATGTGGAAGGAAAAATAAATTCCCTGTAGAATACTTTATTGGTGTAAAAAAACAAGTTATCAAAGCAACATTGTTGCTGTGAGGAAACAAACAGGCAGGGAATTGTGTTACCTGACAGAAAGCAGAAACTGTGAGCCCCTGCTGTGTAGTCTATACTCACTTATGCTTCCTCCACTAGCCAAGAGCTGTGGTATATGCCAACCATGAACTGCAGCAGCTCTGCATGGTTGAACAGAGCAAATGAAGCAGTACATAACTGGGGCACATTTAAAAGCTCTCAACACAGGAACATTTTTGTTTTTAACACATTCAAATAACTTATATTATACTAAGATCAACTAATTAAAATGTACTTTGTGGGACAACCCCTTTAAAGGGGTTTTCCCACAAACAATTTCTAATTTTAATCAAATTTAATCAAATCGTATCATACTGTACAGGGACATGGTCTGATCATACCACATCTCCTGTGCTGAGATAATCTTATATATGTGTCCCTGCTATGTACTGTGCAATAGATGTGGTATGATCAGACCATGTCCCTGTATAGTCAGACACATCTATTGCACAGTACATAGCAATGACACATATATAAGATTATCTCAGCACAAGAGATGTGGTATGATCAGACCATGTCCCTGTATAGTCAGACACATCTCCTGTGCTGAGATAATCTTATATATGTGTCATTGCTATGTACTGTGTAATAGATGTGTCTGACCATACAGGGACATGGTCTGATCATACCACATTTCCTGTGCTGAGATAATCTTATATATGTGTCCCCGCTATGTACTGTGTAATAGATGTGTCTGACCATACAGGGATATGGTCTGATCATACCACATCTCCTGGGCAGGTGAACAAGTAAAAAAAAGTATACAGACATTACAGCATGGGATGAGAAATAATTCTTTCTTTGAGGGAAAACATATCTTAAAAGCAAACAGGTAAATGTTTTACATTTGCTGTAATGTCTATGTACTTTTTTTTACTTCCTCCTCATCCATGAGATGTGGTATGATTAGACCATGTTCCTGTACGGTCAGAGATAGCCATTACACAGTACATAGCAGGGATATATATATAAGAATATCTGAGCACAGGAGATGTGGTATGATCAGACCATGTCACTGTACGATCAGACACATCCATTATACAATACACAGCAGGAACACATATATAAGATTATCTCAGCCCAGAAGCTGAAGAAGCTGTGGGATGATAAAACCATATCCCTGTATGGTCAGACACGGCCATTACACAGTACATAGCAGGGATACATATATAAGATTATCTCAGCACAGGAATATATTTTTAAATACATCCAATTGTGGAAATTATTATTATTCCAAGATCTTTTGATTAAAATGAACTTTAAAATGAATGTTGTGCATGGGAAAAACCCTTTAACCCCTTCATGACCCAGTCTATTTTGACCCTAATAACCTGGACATTTTTTGCAATTCTGACCAGTGTCCCCGTATGAGGTATTGACTCTGGAACGCTTCAACGGATCCTAGCGATTCTGAGATTTTCAAAATTTAAATTTTTATTCTGTTAAACCAGAGAGTTATGTGACAAAATAGTTAATAAATAACTTTTCCCACATGTCTACTTTAAATCAGCACAATTTTGGGGAAAAAAAAATGTCTTAGGAAGCTATAAGGGTTCAAAGTTCATCAGCAATTTCTTATTTTTCCAGCAAAATTTACAAAACCATTTTTTTAGTGACCATATCACATTTGAAGTCCCTTTGAGGGGTGTACATGACAGAAAACACCCAAAAGTGACACCATTCCAAAAACTGCACCCCTCAAGCTACTCAAAACTACATTCAAGAACATTATTAACCCTTCAGGTGCTTCACAGGAACTAAAGCAAGGTGGAAGGAAAAAATTGACATTTTAATTTTTCCAACAAAAATGTTCTTTTAGCCTCAATTTTTTCATTTTCACAAGAACAACAGGATAAAATGGATCCTAAAATTTGTTTGGCAATTTTTCCAGAGTACACCAATACCTCAAATGTGGTCATAAACCACTGTTTTGGCGCATGGCATGGCTCGGAAGGGAAGGAGCGCCATTTGTCTTTTTGAATGGAAAATTAGCTCCAATTGTTAGCAGACACCATGTTGCACATGGAGAGCCCCTGTTTGCCTAAACATTGGAGCTCCCCCACAAGTGACCCCATTTTGTAAACTAGACCCCCCAAGGAACTTATCTAGATGCATAGTGAGCACTTTGAACCCCCATTTGCTTCACAAATTGATCCATAAAAATTAAAAAGTACTTTTTTTTTTTTTTCACAAACATTTTCTTTTTTCAGTTTTATGGATCAAGGGCATCTGGAAGAGTCAGGGTACAGCACCAGAAAATGGAGCCTCTAATGAGTGCGCTATTTTCTGGGGTGGCTGTGGGCTGCAATTCGCAGCGTGGGGGGCCCACATAGTTTGGGTCTCTCCACGCTGAGGATTACAGCTTCCCAGCTGCCAAGTTGTACCTGGCTGGCAACAAAAAATACGGCAAAGCTCCATGTCATTTTATTTGTAGAAATAATTTAAAAAAAAATACGTGAGGCTTCGCCATATCTTTAGTCCAGCTAGGTACAACTTGTCAGCTACGGACTGCCACCCACAGCTGCCTCGTTGTACCTGGCTGGCAACCAAAAATACAGCGAATCCCAACATTTTTTTATTATTTATATAACTAATTTCAGGAAAAAAAAACTACATGGGACTCCGCCATATTTTTGGTCCAGCCAGGTACAACTAGGCAGCTGCAGGCTGGAATCCTCAGCATGGAGAGGCCCAAGTGTTCTGGGCCCCCCATGCTGCGAACTGCAGCACGTAGCCACCCTAGGAAATGGCGCATTCATTGAAGCGCCATTTTCTGGCGCTGTACCCAGATTCTTCCAGTTGCCCTGGTGCTGGTGACAAACTGGGTAATAAAGGGGTTAATGCCAGCTTTTTTACTGGCAGCTGGTACTAAGCCCTAGATTCATAATGTCGCGCCAATGTTAGACCTGGCCATTAGGAATCTCTTGTACATAGTAAAAAAAAATACACCACACGGAAAAATCTTTTTATTAGGAAAACAAACACAAACAAAATTTGGACTCCATATTTATTATAAAGATCAGACGTAGTCCAAAACGATGGTCCCACGACGCTCGATCGCCTCTGCTAAATCCAGAGTCTGCAGTAAGGGATCAAGTGTCCTCTTGTTGCAGTCTCTGGTGTCATAGTAATGATGCACTGTATGGCAGATAATTGCGATACAGTGCAACATCACTATGCAAACCCAAGTCTCAGAGATCACATGATCTCTGAGGCTTGGCACATAGCGGATCGCTGAGGCTTGGCACAAGCTGATCCACTATGCGATCACTGTGCCGGTCTGTCAGATTGCTTCTCTTTAGCCTGACCCCCTGCAAGGAGATCGGGCTGCAAAGAAACAATCTGGCAGCCTGGGCACAGTGACTCGCTATGTGATCACTGTGGCCAGGCTGTCAGATTGCCTCTCTGCAGCCTGATCCCCCTGCAATAAGATCGGGCTGCAAAAAAGCGATCTGACAGCCCAGGCACAGTGATCACATAGTGGATCGCCATACCCGGGCTGTCAGATCACTTCACTGAAGCCTGATCTCCTTGCAGGGCTGCAGAGAAGCAATCCGACAGCCTGGGCACAGTGATCACATAGTGCATCACTGTGCTCGGGTAGTCAGATCGCTTCTCTGCAGCCCGATCTCCTTGCAGAGGGAGTTGGGGCTGAAGAGAAGCATCGGAGGGTGGTGGGCAGCAGGCGACAGCAGGAGGCAGGCGGCGGACACTTGTGCCCTGCAAAGCCGCCATGCTGATGATACTGATGGGAGTGATCATGAGATCACTCCCCATCAGCCTGGAGAGGGCAATACCCAACCCCTCCAGTGCACCAGCCTATGGAAGGGGCTATAGCAGCCCATTCCATAGCTGGATAGGAAGATTGCCATGATTGACTGTTCATCAGCCAATCACAGCAATCGGGTGGGGGCGAGGTGGGGAATCCACCCTCCCTCACATCAAGCCTTGGTGTTCTGTGATACGAATCACAGAACACAGAGGCCGGATAACGGTTACCACGGTAACGGGCCTCGGTAACCACCATGACGTTGAGGGTAGTCACAGGTTGGGAAGGCACCGATTTCTATGACGTCCCAGAACGTCATATAGGTCGGGAAGGGGTTATGTATGCTATCGGATGGATGATGCTATGGGGTTGGTTTTCAAGTGGTGTTAGAAAAAAGTGGCACAAACAAGATAAACAAAGGCATGATCGTGAGAGTTTCGTGTACAAAAAAAAAATAATTGACTGACCCACGCAAAGCCTTGACCTCAACATTAAGCTCTGAACCCTGGGAGAAATTTCCCATACATGCTTATTAGATTTCTAATTGCAATTGACTTTTTCCTGGGTTCTTTTTTAAACCCAGTAAGTACTGTGGATAAATTACCATTCATGGTTTAGGTGAGTGTACATGTTTTTGGTTTTTTTTTAGAAGGGAGAGAGAAATAATCTGCTGCCAAATGGCTCTAGGAGCTACTCATTTCTTGTGGGAATAAAGGATTAGTTCAGTTTTTTACCTTGATATCTCCCCCTACCTATAAGTAAGCAAATCTTGTTAAAGTCAAGATTTTCAAATGACTTTGATATATTGCGTGTAGGCACACTAACATAAAGATATATACAAGATTTCTATGAGATGAACAATCAGACTGAGCTTAGGTTACAGGGAATCTGTCACCAAGCTTTCCCAATCTGATAGCAGCGTAATCTAGGGGCAGAGACTGTAATGAAGCAATATATCACTTAATAGGCTGTGTGTTTTGATAAAAGTATAGATCCACGATGGCAATAGCATGTCAAGATGTGGGAACTGACATTTGCTCTCTACATGCTATGTCCATCAGGGGGCATTTAGAATATGCAAATAGAGTCTGTGGAGCCTCGTTTAGGAGTCTCAACACAGGACTAGCCAGATCTTCCTCTAGTGAAGGACCTAGCCATGATAACTACCATATTAAGTGGCCCTTTGAGTCAATATCCAGCTCTTTACAAGCTTAAAGATATGACAAGGGAATACCAAGGCCAGGTATCCATCCACAGACAGCTGTTTCGGGGTGTTGCCCCTCATCAGTGTGGAGTAGGATTCTGGCTAGGTGGGAGCAATGCCTAGTAGACCAACAAAACAAAGTATTCACTGATCTCAGGGAGACCAGTTCAAGAAAACACTGCGGGCAGCCGGCTAAAGCGCTCAACACAGTGAATTCCTAGGCCCATTGCCCCCTGGGAATTTAGAATATGCAAATAGAGTCTGTGGAGCCTCGTTTAGGAGTCGCAACACAGGACTAGCCAGATCTTCCTCTAGTGAAGGACCTAGCAATGTGGATGGATACCTGGCCTTGGTATTCCCTTGTCATATCTTTGGTGACAAAGTTATGGCCAAGAAACAGTCACAGAACTGTGGAAGAGACTGGAAGAAGAGTGGACCAAAATAACACAAGAGACAGAAGGAATGAGGCACGGTGTGAAAGCTTGATTAAGCCGGGCGGTGAACGTGTACACTCCGGGTTGCTCAGTCCATAGCGCCAACAGGCCCATATAATATGCAGAAAAGACGGCACTCACCGGTTACTTTTGCTGGTGTCACTTTATTTGAGTTAGCGGTGATACATGGTGCAGAGAGGGGGTTGCTGAGCGGACAACAGCACAGTTTCACGCGGCTTTGCGCTTCTACGGGTCCAAGCTTGGACCGTAGAAGCGCAAAGCCGCACAAAACGGTGCCGTTGTCTGCTCAGCAACCCCTCCCTGCATCATGTATCACCGCTAACTCAAATAAAGTGACACCAGCAAAAGTACCCTGTTTGTGACATCTTTTCTGCATATTATATGGGCCTGTTGGCGCTATGGACTGAGCAACCCGGAGTGTACACGTTCACCGCCCGGCTTAATCAAGCTGTTTCACACCGGTGCCTCATTCCTTCTGTCTCGTGTTATTTTGGTCCACTCTTCTTCCAGTCTCTTCCACAGTTCTGTGACTGTTTCTTGGCCATAACTTTGTCACCAAAGATATTCCAGAGGTTTTCTATTGGGTTTAGATCAGAATTCTTGGCTGGCCGCTTCACTGTTTCAATGCCAAGCACACCTGAAATGTGTTCAAATTGCCACTCATGCGTCCACTGTTTGCTGTCTAAAGCACTTTATATATAAACTAAATAAAAAAGAATGTGTATCTTTTGAGCCGGACTTATATTCTACTTTTTCATGGCAATACACTAGGAAGGGAAACATATATACCTGGAAGGGGCCCAGGATGGGGGACTTTAGTACATAATTGGGGGGACATTACCCCCATAACCGTCTCAGCAGCAGATCCCCCCCACATAATGCATCAAGACCACATTTTTTGCTTCAATTTTTTAAACTTTTTTTTATTTTTTTCTCCTCTAAAACCTAGGTATGACTTATGGTGTGGTGCATCTTAAAGTAAAAAAATACAGTAAATCAAAGTTAATATTTTAACAATATTTTGAAACTCTGAAAACACAGAACACAGGCTACTTACTTGTTGGCAACAAATCGCATAACAGTCCAATCTTTAGGAAACATTTCCGGTCTTATAAGTATTCGAAACACCGTAAAAATTTGCAACAAAAAATCCTGTAAATAAAGATCCCACATATTAAAATACAAAAAAAGTTAATCTTTTTCTAGATCTTCTAGTGTGGAAATTATCAGAGCAAATAAGGATCAGCACATATTAATAAATATCTCTAATAGCCTAATAAACAGATCGGAGTGTTTTCATATTACAAATGATTAGAAAACAAGCTCTAACAAAACTTAGGACACAAGAAAATAAAGTTGGTCATATACTTTATATAGGTGTCGGCATATCACTCATCTGACAACTATTTTTTCTGACCAACTTATATACATGTATGGTGTGCTTGACCAGAGGAGAGAAGTAAACCTATGTCATACAACTCTGGTGTAAGCTCATCTTACGTGCCAACAAAAGGAATGTGCAAGTTAAAACTCAACACGCCCAATTCTTTTTTCAATCAGAGACATGAGACACCCCATAAATATTTTTCTGTCTACAAATTTCCTCCCTATTCTATGAAAATTAATTGCGTAACTTAAACTTATATACAGGTTTTGAAGGCATTACATGGTAGAATTATGAAAATGTAATATTAAAACTACCACAAAAGGCATTTGAGATTGAATATAGGGTAACCATGAGGTTACTTCAAGCTCCCTTGAATATATTTTTAGAGAAACGAGGATAAAGTGGAAATCCGCACTGCCGTGGAAAAAATTTCAAAAATGAGAAGTCCTGGACAGTAATTTATTAGTTGACGTGTTTCAGAAAATGGATATCTCCTCCATAAGGACAAAACCACGTGTGATGTGATTTGGTCCTGATGAAAGAGCTATCCGTTCTCTGAAGTGCGTTTAATAATAAATCACGGTCCAGACTTTCTGAAATTTTGTAATTTCTTCCAAGGCAGTGTGGATTTACCCATTTTTCTTCTTTCTTTGGTCTTCCATACTCGTAGGGCTGCAGCAGCCATTGCATGCTACTACAGTGGTTGTGATTCTCACAAGCATACAAAGTGAGCGCCTTGATTAGCTATAGTCACTTATTCTTCCCAGGTAAGACCCTATTGAGCTTTTGTTTTTCCAGTATTTAAAGTCGTGAATGGATTTTTCTTTACGTTGCCAAACTTAAATGTATATAAAATATTTTTGCAGATATTGTTGAAAATAGTGCCCCACTACCCCACTGATATATAGTAGGGTACGGAGTTCACCCATTTTAAAAAGTGATAGCATGTCAGTGGGGCTGACTATTGATCAGTCCTGTAAAAGAAGGAGCTTCACTGCTAATTCTCGTAATACTGCGTTCCCTACTATTTTCCTAAAATGGAGCCTCCTGGTGACTTTCAGAGCGGTTGGGTGACACTCTGCTGTGCAGAGAATATAGTAAGGCAAGGGATTTGTTACTCCAGCTGTGCTACCCTTTCATCACCACTAGTACACTCAGAAATCAGACTCTCCAATCATAAACTGATGGTATATCATACCTAGTGCTATGCCATCATTTTTCAATATTAGTATAACTTTTGAAATATATTCCTTGATTTTCTATTTTTCTCTGTTGCTGAACATTAAGCTTTCATCGATATTTGGATGACAAACACGATGAAGCATCCTCACTCTGAACATGGCTAAAGAATGAATATCTCTTATATAAGGATAATGTTCTGACGAGAAATATAGGAATTTATTTCAAATGTTCCAATTTTAGATTACTTAATCAAAAAACTAAAAACTTCAAAATGTACTGCCTAATTGAATTACATGGGTTTTCTGCAAAGATTTAGGACTTTACAGTTAATTATAAATGAAAATGTGTCCTTCATTAGCTAAGTACTAAATAATAAAGTACTCAACAAAAAGCTCACTATTCATGCGACCACTTAAAGACCTCTATGGAAATTATTCTCCAATATTTTATTCTGCAGTCTTGATTTATTTTTGATGAATGCCATCTTCATATACAAGGGCTGAGATTGGAAGTCCTTTGATATGTAGCCCAGAATCTAAATGGTAGACACGAGGACCAGGCTCACTGGTGGGATATAGTTATTTTAAATCCAAGCAACGAAGAAATAACATTTCCTTTTCATTAGCACAAGGAACAGAAGTGCACAACTGGAGGATCACAACAGTGGGGCCAAAAGTCTATCTCTTTAATGTACATAAATACAGAGAGTTCAGCTAAATCAAAATCATTTGCTTATGTTCGGTATCGTAGACACATAATAAGCATTATCTAGCATCCAGTCAAATCATTGGGCTGTCATAGTAATGGTAAAGCTAGGTGATATCCTCTGATAAATGAGTATTCTTAAGTTTGGAAGCAATCCCTTTCGTCCTAAGGCTGATCTTTCGCATACCCATAAAAATGATTGTCGGGACACTGTAGATGAGAGGTCTCAAACACACGGCCCGCAAGAACTGTAGACCCCTTGAGGATTGTCGTCCAGTCCTGGGGCTGCCGCCGCACTTTACTTCACTTGTATTGCCAACGTAGCCAGGGACAAGCCCTGCTTAGCTACAGCAATGACCTTCGCTGGCCAAACAGAGGCCTGCTGCTAACATCAGCATATGACGTCGGCTGCTGGCCCCTGATTGGCCAGCGGCTGGCATTGGAGTTGTGCAGAGAGAGAGAGTCTGTGCACGTGGAAACAGATTGGATACAAGGGTGCAATAGGGTTTTATCCTTTTTAAAACAAAAATAATCAGTGCATTCACTGCTCACCTCATTCAGTTGTGAGACCCACAACCAGTATATTAGCCTTGAACAGCCGCTGCTGGATCCACCATTCATCGTAGAAGGCAAGACAATGCTCCTATATGGGACCAAGCAATGATAGACTATATGCGCTGCTGCACTTAAAAATGAATCCTACAAGGTCTTCAGGGTAAAGGTGTTTATTGCTTCAACGCCATTTTAGACCTTCCTGGTCTCTTCATCAGAAAACACCAAAAATTTGATCAAAGGTCTGAAAACGCGTTGAAGCAATAAACACCTTTACCCTGAAGACCTTGTAGAATTTATCTTTTAAGTGCAGCACCGCGGATGTCTATCGTTGCTTGGTCCCATATAGGAGCATAGTCTGTGCATGTGCACACACAACAAGGGGAGCAGGATGGTGCATTACTACAAGAAGAACGTCAGAATGGGGGAGATTACTACAAGGAGATGAGAATGGTGGACATTACACAAGAAGGTGATCAGGATGGGGGGACATTACTAGAAGAAGAGGGTCAGGATGGTGCATTACTACAAGAAGGGCATCAGTACAGGGGACATTACTACAAGAATGGGACTTGGATAGGTACATTATTACAAGAAGGGGACCAGGATGGGGCAATACTACAAGAAGGGGACCAGGATGGGGACATCACTACAAGATGGGGAGCAGCATGGGACAATACTACAAGAGGCAAACCAGGATGGTGCATTACTACAAGAAGGGGACATTACTACAAGATGAGGACAAGGATAGGGACACTACTACAAGAAGGGGACATGGATGGGGACACTACTACAGGATGGAGATCAGAAAGGCAAAAATTAATAAAAGATGGAGTTAAGGACGAGCATATTACTACAAGAAGCAGATCAGGGAGGAACATTACTACAAGATTGGGACCAAAATGGCGGCCATTAATACAAGATGGGGACCAGTACGAGGATATTACTACAAAAAGGGGACCAACATGGGCACATTTCTAGAAGAAGGGGACAAGGATGAGCACATTACTAAAAGATGACAACCAAGATGGAGACATTACTACAAGATGAGGATCAGGATAGGAGCTATAACTACAAGATAGGGACCAGGATGAGGGACATCACTACAAGATGAGGACTAGTATAAGGACATTACTGCCAGATGTTGGTCAAAATTACTATATGCTTCTAATTGTAAGATGATATTACTTACAAGAATGGGATGAAATGTTAAAAAAAATCAAAAGGCATGGCATTTTTTCACCACTAAAAATGCTGTTTTGTACATAAACTAAAATAAACAAAAAAAAAAAGTATATGTCTATAGCCTGAGCTATAAATGGCATTTAAAAATATGTAATAAAAAAAAAAGTTTTTCAAAAGATGTACAGAAAAAAAATGGTATCACTAAAAAATATTACTTTGTCGTGCAAAGAATGCGACACTCAAATTAAAAGATTTTCTATGTGTGGCCCAATATGTCCAAGAGAGTTTGAGATCCCTGGTGTAGCTGGTTTCATTCACACAGGGGCTCTTCAGAACCCAAGTTGTTGGGATCAGTGGGGGTTCCTCAAGTTGAGAAGTTATCCCCCATCCAACAGGTAAGGCCACCTTCACACTGCGTTTTATTCACTTCCGTGTGGTTCCTTGAATTCCACGAATCACAGCTAGACACTGATCTGTGCAAACGGAGAGAGAGAAAACTTGCTGGGATAGGGCTGGGAGGAGCTGTACCTTGCTTGTGAACATGCTCTGCATAGCAAAGTGGACTCATTTGATGGATCAGTTTTTTTAACGGATCAGTCTCCATAGACCCCCATGTTATTTGACGCGGCAGATCCGTTTCTGTCCATTTGTGTCCGCTTTTTTGAAGGCAGCCCAAAACGGAGCAGTCTCTGATTCTTGGCACATAAAAAAAGGGACATAAATGGATCTCTTAGGCTGGTTTCACATCATTTTATTTTTCCTGTCCGTGGGATCCTACTTTTTGTAGGACAGGAACGGATACCTGCAATCAGATGCCAAATAGACATCCGTTTCAGATTTTTTGCAGGATCCTCTCCTCCATCTTTCCTCCCCCTCTCACCCCGCTCCTCCACCTCTCATCCCCGCTCCTCCACCTCTCCTCCACCTCTTGTCCCCCTCTGAAAGAAAAAAAAAATCTCAGTGAGCATTACTCACCTGTCCTCCGGCTTCCTCCACCTCCGAGGGTGCCTCCAGCACCTCCTGCTGCCTGTAGGACCTGCCGTGTTGTCACAAGCCGGCTGCATTATCGGGTCACATGACTGCAGTTACCGCGGTAACCAGTCATGTGACCCGATCAGATGATCGGGTTGTTGCATCACGACAGGTCCTGTACTGGGAGCGAGATACAAGGATTAGAGGATCGCCGGACAGGTGAGAATAGTAATATTTTTATTTTTAACCCTTGCTTTTACTTAATTTCATTTCTGCAATGTATGTATATACATTGCAGAAGTGAAATTAGACGGTTAGGAGCAATTTTAGTGTACTGAGCATGCTCCGCACACTAAAATAGGGTCGGAGGAAGGATTAGCTGTTTCCTCGGACCCGTGCTCCATAGGCCCCCATGTTAAAGGCGGAAGATCGGATCGGATTTGGCCTAATTGCCATGTGATTTTGTGGGATCCGATTTGTATCCGATTTGTTGCTGTGCCCAAAATTGGAGCACTCTCCGATTTTGGGTATAGCAAAAAATCGGACACAAATCGGATCCAACAACATCGGATGGCAATTAGGCCAAATCCAATCCGATCCCCATAGGATAACATGGGGGCCAAATCGGATTCGTGGCTGTCTGTTTTACAACGGACAGCCACGGATCCTCAAAATACGTAATGTAAAAGCACCCTAACAAAAATGACACAAACGGATGGCCATTTGGAGCAATCTGTTCCCATAGGGATAAATGGGAGGCCAAAAAGGATCACTGGATATCTGTTATTGAACAGATACACACGGATCCCCAAAAACGTAGTGTGAAGGGGCCCTAAGTAATAACATCTTAAATTGAGAATACTCAGCAAGCTGTAACAAGGTATTGGAAATCATGTTTTCTACACCCAAGATCCAGACAAACAGGACAAATTAGTTGAAATTTTAAACACAGCAAAACATAATAATTCTTCTAAACATATTCAAGTTTAACCAACAAAAATGATGATAAAAAACCAAAACGTGCAATAATGACTTACTCGGAGCTCATCCTTTGTGTTGAAGCTTTCTAGAAGTTGTTGGTAGTGTCTGTCTGTCATTTGTCGCAACAGGGACAGCAAAGAAGCAACAAATTCACCCTGAAACAATTCAACAATGCAAATGTCATACAAAAAAGTAAATTTTTACAAATATAGGTAATTTAGGCTCTGTTCACATTTGCGTCACAGAGTCAGATTTTTTTAACCAACAGGAAAGCACAGGATACTGCGTTATTTGTTCCTGATAAGATTTCAGACCTCATTACAGTCAGTGGGGTTTGTTCAGAACTGTAAGGCTATGTGCACACATTGTGTTGTTGATGCGCTGTTTTGGTACAAAGTCAATGAGAATTCTGAAGTTTTGTGCACATGAAATTTCTGCTATCAAATACTCAATGTGTGCACTTACCCTAATTTCTCAGCATATGACCAATCTATGCCATCCAAGACGTTCCTTTGTCTATTTTTACAATGGAAGAGAAATACAGAATTCCAATGCAGATGTGAATCATACAAAAATAAAAATAATAAAACTTTTTATGTAGACCATGCAATATTCTGCAAACACAGAAATATTAAAATGGTTCCCCTGAATTTACAGTTGAAAGGCTGTAATAGGAGAACAGTGATGTCGTTTGCAGCAGGCTCATACATGCCATGGAATGACAAGGACATATTGTTAGATCTTACTGACATTTAATTGGCTCTGTGGGGAAGGACATGACAAATCTTGAAGCTCAGCAAAGCTGCAGCAGCTCTGCCAATTACATAGCTGAGAGTCAGCAACCAGATGCTCTTCACAACATCTGACATCACGCATGGAAAAAAAAAAACATTCTGAAAAACATTTTAGATTTTTTGCAAATCTGAACATTTTTACAGCTGTATAGAGAAAAAGACTGCCCGACCCAAAAAATAACAGCAGATCTACAAAGCCAAACAATTTTCTTGTTACTTATACTGTGATGAGACGTGCCAAGGATGTAAATAATACATTGGATGTATTCTACGGGTGGTTACGAACATGGTGGAGCCCTATGTCCATGTTTACTAACTTTTTAAAGATGTTTTTTTTTCTAACTTGAATCTGTTCATTTTCTATTAATTAGAAATGTATTATTAATTTTAACAAAACTCTATGACTAACCAGAGTGACAGCCAATTTTAACCTTAAGGGTACCTTTACACACGGCTACATTTGTAGCTTGTCACCAGGTAACTTACAGGTTGCAGTGAATCATGGATACATGATTCCATTTGTACACAGCAACAAGATAGAACCATGTATCCATGATTTCACTGCAACCAGTAAGTTACCTGGTGACAAGCTACAAATGTAGCCGTGTGTAAAGGTACCCAAAGAGGTTATTCCCACTTTCATAAATGGATATTATCATTATTATGTTAGTTATTGAAATATACAAAATTTATATTTTTAATTTATGGGTTGCTAGTTGAAATAGAAAAAATAAAAGAAATCATGTTAAAAAAAATTGTTTGGATCATTATATTCCAAACACCATTGCTTTTGTCTAAGCCCTTAACGACCGATGACTGTGATCTGCAGTACAGACCAGTGTTGATACATTGCTCTGTATAGCACAATCAGATGATTGCAGATTTAAGGCCTCTAAGGGGATAAGTAAATACAGTTTGAAAAATAAGGTTTTGAAAATATAAAAAAGAAAAAAAAAAAAGTTCAACACACCCTCCTTTTGCCCCATTGAAGATAAAACAATAATAATAAAAAAATGAAAATACAAATTTTGTATCGCTGTATTCAGAAATGTCCAAACTATCAAAATATAAAATAAATTAATCCAATCGCAAAACAGTGTGACAGAAAAAAAAAACAAAATACCCCGATTGAAGTTTTTCAGTAGCCGGGACAACACAAAAAAAATTAATAAAGGGCGGTCAAAATATCATGTATACCCCAAAATATGACTAATAAAAACATTGTGTTGGGGCACAAAAAAAACGAGCCTTCGCAGAACCCCAGATCCCAAAAATGCAAAACCTCATGGCTCTCAAGGTGCAAGGTACTCTACAGGTGCCTACTTCTCTTCTTAACTAAAACTGTGGCATCTTCTTTACCTCACCTATCTTATTCCATTACAGGACAGGAGTCACATACAAGAATTAACCCTTAATAGGTATGTGCTCACACTGTCTAATTCTTATGTCTACCCACTACTGTAAATGCTAATGATTCCTTCTTTCCTCCCAATATTAAGATTGGTGCTTCACACCCTTGACTCTATCTACCACTAGCCAATTTATGGCTCAAGTCTGTATGCAAATCATTACAGCTACTCAGTAACTTGATCATCTTCACTTCCATCAAAGTTGATAGAAGGCCTCTAACTGTGGTCCTGCTCACCCTATCACAGAGGGTGGTTATTCTATATACTAACATACTGTATACTGCTACAACCATGGCCTAGCCATTCATGATCACTAAGTATAACTACACCTAATATGAATTTTTATCAATGAGTACAAAGTGGCCTAACCACAAGTTTACAATCTAATTTTTTCGGAACTATAAAGTACAACTTATACTCCCTCTCAAACCCTAAACCCTTTTCCCTTACAGACAACCAAGTGGTGCCACACCAACAGGCACTCTGTGCCCACCACTTCAGTGCACCTTCAGAAGGTATTTACTTAACTTCTGTCAAACCCAACAAATGTGGAAAGGAACTCCTTCCGGTACCATTCATCACAGATCCACGTCTTCCCAGCTATTTTACTTCTCTCTCACTGCCTTCCCCCTACAACTCTTTCCCTTTTCTCTTTTCTTACTCTCCCACACCAACACTTTTTTTTTTCCAACTCTCTCTTCCTGCCCCATGCTCTCTCTTGTCCTTCACCCCAACTAACACAGTTCCACCATATTACTTTGCGCTTACCATCTCTAGAACACTTGCCTTTCCTCACTATAGGCTACACGGCGTGTCACCCACTTACCACAATTTAAGACTACAGAGTATGTAGATATTTGCATTGATTTGATTTTTGTATATATTTCTATATAGACCAATTCTTGAAGAAGACCCGTTGTTGGGTCGAAACATTAATGATTGTCTTCACGGTTGAAATTTGCAAATAAAAACCTCAAAAGACACTCCTGTTCACGTTTGTCTTAAAAGTGTGCCAGGGATACATTTTTTCTGCATTGGATACGTTCTTCCCTTCAGCACCTAACAGGTGGTCGAGCTAGACTATACTTTTTTCCTCAAACTAGTTGTGTGTCACACAACCGACCCAGGTGAGCTGCAACACCTGTCTTGTCACTTCTGTGTTACTAGGATAAGACCCTATATTGCGTTTGTGCGTTTGTGTTTCCTTTCTATAGTTGTTCCTGCTTACCATGATATCATAGGATAAAATGAATCCAGTCATTGAAAAGTAAAACTAAAAAAACAAGCCCTCACACGTTTAAATCAACAGGCAAAATAAAAGCCCAAAGTCAAAAAAATTTCCACGTACTTAAGCAGTTAAATAAGTCATGTTAGGCCTTATTTATTGTGAAACAAGCTGTAGTTTTTAATTTTACTTATGCGTGCAACTTTGATATCATTTTTCATATAATCTTTTTTGAGGGAGAATGTGCAAAAATAGAAATTTCTGAAATAGTGTTTTCTTCTATTTTTTCCCCCAACATTTACCATGTGGATAAATAATGAAAGAGTTAAAGGACTCCTGCCCATGATTTAACAAATCTACATCAAATACGCATGTCTATCCTGAAACCAGCAAAGTGTATGAGAGTTCAGAACTGCTGTGCCCATGTTGCATTTTTTTCCTTGCTTATTTGGTGCAGAAAAAATCTGAAGCATATCAATTAAAGGTCTGTTTTTCGCCGCATTTTTTCTCTATAGACCTCATTGTAATTTTGAAACTACACTGCAAATTCACATGGGTAGTCACACAATGCATTTTTGTTGCGTAATTGAGGCATTGTTCCCCAAAAAAGTACAGGTACTTTGATGGCGCTGAAATTAATTCTGGCTATCAGAAATGAATGTAATGTCTCTCTCTCTTGGAATTAAAATGAAAAAATGATTGGGAGAAACACGTACCATTTACGCATGCAAAAACAAACTATAACTCTGTAAAACCGCTTTTAATATTGCGTTGCATTTTTCTGCCAAATGCAGTTTTGGTGCAGAAAATTTCTGTACCAAATCTGCAGCGTGCGCACATAGCCTAATACTACAAGGTATTACAAATGAGGCCATACCAACAAAGGGACCCTGTGCAGGATTTCTGTCTGGGCTCTCCCTTTCGACAGGCCCCATCTGCATATACACACACGCACATTTACATGCAATTGCAAATTATGCAAACATATTTAAAGTGTGCACTTGCTGTCCCATTACTGAAATGTCCATGTCATTTTCATGCGTAGGTAGATTCAAATACAGGTCTGCTACATGCACATATAGACAGACATGCCACTTTGCTACATGCACATATAGACACACACTTTACCTCACCATATCTTGCAGTTACACTAACACACACATTATCACATCTTGCAATTCATAATTGGGATCTAAATGAAGGCTGCAACAGCTGAGCAGCAGAAGGACCTTCCATATACACTGGCGATCAAAATTGAGAACAACACACAATTTCTTTAATGTTGAGGTCATTGTGTTGTCCTATGTGAATATATCCTAACATGAGTAAATTATCAGTATGTTAAGCTTATTTCATAAACTGAATATGTTCTACAATGTAGAATAAAAATGTAAATGAGATAAAGGTTAAAAACACTGATCAAAATTAAAGAACACTTTCAGGTACCTGCAAATTATTGGTGTTAATGTGACAGCTGGTGCTAATTTCCTTAATTATCTGACAAACCCTATTTAACTGGCCATCTAAGGCTGGCTTCACATTTGCGTATGGGAAGGCAGCGTATTGCTGCGTTCCCATACGCAGTCAAACGCATGCGCACTGCGTTCCTATGTTTAACACAGGAACGCATGGTGCCTGCGTTTGCTGCGTTCGGGTGCGGATGCGGACGATATCTGCTCCTTCCGGTGTCCAGCGTCCGCACCGGGGACGCAGCATGTTGGTTTTTTTTTGTGCGTTTGGGGACCTTGGAAAATCAGCAAGCGTCCCCAAGCGCACAAAAAATGCATTGTCTTCAATGGGTCCGCAGTGTTCAGCGCTTGACAGCGCAGGAGAACGCTGCGGACCCATTGAAAAATCTCCCGGTGGCCGCCGGTGATGTCACAGGAGCTCACCGACGGCCACTGGGAGATCAGCTCAGCCACTGCTGTCCTCTTCCTCCCCGCCCCTGGTAATCAGCTAGCGATGTCGGCGGGGAGAAACAGCTGATGTGACAGCTGTTTGAATCTTCCCGCGCCGACATCTCCTCTCGGTGTCGGCACGGGAAGATTCAAACAGCTGTCAGATCAGCTGTTCTCCCGCCGACACGTCCCGGAGGTTACCGGCGGCCGGGAGGCGGAGATCTCCGGTGCTGATCTCCGCCCCCTGACAACGCCGATTGGCTGGCCAACCTGCACAGTGATTTGTCCGCAGGCGGACATTCTCCGCTGCGGACACATCTTTAGACCCTGCTTTGCACTGCGTTTGTGTCTGCATGCCATCAGCATGCAGACACATACGCAAATGTGAAGCCAGCCTAACTCTCCAGTTTGCACTCACTATGCAAAAATGGTGTGTAATTCCAACGTGACTAAAACCCTCCAGCAGCAGGTTGTCCAGATGAAGGCCAAAGGGGTCACCTTATCAGCCATAATGACAGAAGTTGGTCATTTCAAGTTTGTGATTTCTAGAATATTGCATCTTTACAGCATTACAAACTCTTTGAAGACAACCAAGAAAGCTGGTCCACCTCGAAAGGCAAATGCAAGAGAGGATAGGATAATGCAGAGAATCTCCGTTAGTAATCGTAACAACAATACAGCTGGAATAGCTTGCCAGTTCAACACTGAACAGAGTAAGGTTCTGTCTCGTCATTGTTTTGCCAAGTAATTAATGGGCTCGGATACGGCTTTAAAGAAGGCAATTATTTTTATTATAATTAAATTACTACAGAAAATGGGAAATAGTGATTAAATGATTAAAGGAAATAGTGTGATATTGTGTGCACTTTTGCATAATATAAATCACAAAGGTAAAGTACTTAAATTAGACACTACACAAAAATATAATTCACAAAGTTAAAATACCAACATTGCACACTATACAGGAAAATCTTCACCAGGACGGACAAGCATCATCTGTCCGGTACAACTCAGCTGTGAGAAGCAAAACAGCGAAGATAGAGAAACCTCCTGGGATCCACACTGTGACACAGGCGTCCACTATGGCTCACAGGTCAACAGGCTTCTGATTACGCTGTTATCTATATCAGCTTATATATCTTTTGAAAACAAATGCTCACGTAACCAAATGTCACACAAGCTCTAAGACGTGCTATTTGTCCAATATAGTATCTGTCTTCTAAGTGGCAACCTCATCAAATATCAATCTACACCAGACAAATATATCACTGGATGAAACATGCCAATAGCTCCTGTGTACCAGGTATTTGTCCCAAACTATAATCACAGCATTTCCTTACTAAATATTGCCAAAAAAAGCAATGTGGGAATATAAACATACACCATTCCCACTGAATACTGATAAAAGTTATGTGGTACTGGATGATAAACCATGCAGTCTCCAAGTGTTAGGGGAAAGTTTCCACTAAATAGTATCCCATGAGAACTGTGCACAATAAGCTTCACAATGCAGCACCCCCCTACATCTCCTCCCTCATATCTGTCTATTACCCCACCAGTTCTCTACGTTCTACAAATGACCTTCGACTAACATCTGCACTAATCCGATCCTCCCACTCCCGGCTCCAAGACTTTTCCCGAGCTGCACTAATTCTCTGGAATGCCCTACCCCAAGAAATCAGGACCTTCCACATCTTGCATGGCTTCAGACGCTCACTAAAAACACATCTTTTCAAGGCGGCCTATCATGCCCCCTAACAAAATTCCTTTGTACTGTACATAGCCCATTCACTATCTCTTTCGACATAACTCTTCTTCAAACTCCACCAAACCCAAAAGGCCTTCACAGATTGTCTGGTGACCATCCAAGTAACTTATTTCTATCTCCATTTCCTCAACATGCCTGGACCATAGTGTAATAAGCACCTATACTTTGTGTAACCCCTATCTTGTTGTAGATGGTAAGATCTTTTGAGCAGGGTCACCTTTATTTTTGCTTTCTCTATTGTATTGTATTGTTTACATTGATTCTATGCTTATTGTATTGTTTCCTATTATTGTACTGTATTCTCTCTCTACTGGAATTACTGTATTATATTGTGTATTTTCTTACTGTATTATAGTATGTGTATAAAGCGCTGCAGAATATATTGGCGCTATATTAATAAAGATTTATTATTATTATTATGATTAACTGTGCAGGGTTCTCACTAAATATTGATAAGAGTTATGTGATATTGGATGATACTACAAACACGTACGTTCCCAAGAGAACTTGCAGTCTCCAGGTGTTAGTGACCTAAATTACAGAAGATACAAAGCTAATATAAACTAAACTTTTACTGTTTAATATCTAATGGCTTCAAGGGTTAGTTGAAGAAAAATACAAGCTAATATGAATTAAACTGTTAAAGGAATAAGCTACCAATATGGATTCCTGATGGCCAATAACCTCTTAGCACTACAGTCATACAGTGCCACGATGTTTAAGAGCATATGGACTGAAAGACCACTCTGTAGTGACCAAACCCTAATTAGCAGAAAGAATCAAAAGGTTAGATTCACCTTTAGTGAGGAACATGTTGTGTTGACAGAGGAGAAGTGGTCCACAGTTCACTTTAGTGATGAAAGCAATATTAATCTATTTGGGTCTGATGGGAAACATTATGTTCATCAACAAACTGGTGAAATATTGGACCCAAAGTGTGTAAAGATGTCAGTGAATGGTGTTGGAGGAAGTGTCATGGTTTGTTAAATGTTTTCTGCTGCAGAGGTTGGACCTCTCATACAGCTACATGGCAGAGTGAATACAAGTGTATATCAGAACCTTCTTCAACAACACGTGGTTCCTTACTTGTGCTCAGCTCAGACAGCAATTTTCATGCAGAACAATGTCCCGTCACATAGCAAAACGGGTAAACCAGTTCTTTGAAACAGAAAACATTGAAACAATGAAATGGCCGCCCAGAGTCCTAATCTAAACCCAACAGAAAACCTCTGGAAAATCCTTGGTGACAAAGTTATGGCCAAGAGACCCACAACAGTCACAGAACTGTGGAAGAGTCTGGAAGAAGAGTGGACCAAAATCACATCAGAGCAGTGTGAGACACTAATATTGTCCTGTGGCCGCAGATGTGCAGAAGTCATTCAAAGCAAAGGCCTGTACAATTCCTACTAATTGGTGACTACTGTAACCTTCATAAAGTTTTATTTTAATCTTTTTCTGTGCTTCAGTTATTGCTCTTCTCGAATTATGATGATCATGTATTGTGTAAAATAAAGGTTTTAAGTTGATAAACTTTGGTTATGTTGGAATTCACCGTTCTAGTGTTAGGATATACCCCTTACACAAAAACCTTCAAATGTTGATAAAAGTAGACTACATTCTGTCTGAAAAAAATCAACTGATCATACATTGTTCTCTAATTCTGATTGCCAGTGTAGTTAACTTTAGGACATTTCAGGTCATATGTCTGGTCACATGATCTGAAGGGTCCTAAAGTAAAATTTTAGTTAAAAAGTTAGATGGTCCTTCAGCTGCTCAGATGGTGCAGCCTCCATTTGGAAGCTACATCTCCTGCTCTACACCGATCACATAAATCAGTGCACAGCAGGAGGATGTGGCTTGATGTGGCAAGTTACATCTCATAAAGACATACATGTATGTAATTTTGTGATAAGAGTTTACACAGCATGAAAAAAGTAGCATTAACAGTAACTAATCTGCAAGACAAAATACTTACAGTTACGTCCTGAAACTGAAGTCTCATTGCAGATCCTGAAGGCTGAGGTCTACTTGTAATCTCTAAAATAGTCCTTAGTAATATATCAAGCAAGCTGTTCACAATCACATCAATTTCCTTCATAGCAGACTTTTCCTAAAAATGACAAAATATATCAAACATTACAATGAAAGCTTCTCAAGTAAGTTATATCTATTCTACTCCTAGAGATAAGAGCATGTCTACAACAAGCACCAGATACAACATTCTTACAGAAGGACAGACTTTTAAAAAAACTATTTTTTACTTCTATATATGAAAAAACATTTAAAAGTATTTGGCTTGCTGAAAAATGTATTTACACTATGAAGTTATTTCAGTACGTTTTACCCACAATTAAATATTACACTTCTATAACAGTTCACACTTTCATTATTTGTAATAATTCCATATTAAATGCTTCCTTCCCAGATTAAACCTTGTTGTTACATACTTTTATGGGGACTCCTGTTGTGTTTTTTATTGCCACTCAGAAGGTCCACCTAATGTATTTAGTGCTGGTTTTGAAGAAACTGCCTGTAATGTGCAGATTCTTATAGGTTGGACTGGACAATAAGAGGAATCCTTTTATGAATCTACTGAACAGGAGGATCTGGACGTTGAGCCTGAGCTACTCATATGTTAGTCCACAACGCAACGAGAGGGAATAAAAGAACAGCAGATGGTGCAATAACAAGTTTCGAATAGGGAACCTCCCTACAGAAGTCAAAACCTCGATATAGAAGTCAATTTAAATTTTTTTTTAACAATTTCAATAACAAAACACTTCTGTTTCCATGATTTAACAGACTGAAATAATATATATTTGGGGGACAGCCATGACCATTGGTATCTAAGTGGCAAGGAAGGCATGCATGCAAAATACAACACAAAGGAGTTGCAAGACGTTACAGGGGCACACAACTTATAGCACAAAATGCTTTGAGAAGTGGAGTTGCAAAAAACTACATGCTACTTTAAAGTGTGTTTGCCAAAATGGGCAGAGCTTGGGGAGCAGCCAGTGCAGGAGAGATTGTGACTACCCCCACTTGTTAAATTCAGGGAAAATGCTGGAGGGTTTTTTCTCTTTTTTTTACAGCAGAACTGATACTTCAGACCCTGAAAAGAGTAGCCTCTTTGGTGAGGTGCACTGAAGTGCACGCCAGTGAAAAAAATGAATAGACCCTTCAGTCTTAAAGTAACGCTGTACATAAAATTAAACACATTAATTATATTATTCCTACAAAAAACATTTATGTTATTATCTTTTGGCATCTATCAACTTTAGTCCGGTTGTCCTCTTATCCTCTTATCACGGGCCGGCAAGCAGACATATTTGCACACCCAAGTGATGGGTGTGCAAATATGGCGCCTGCTGGCACAAAAAAAAATTTCTTTTTTCATTTTTACGGATCAATTTGTGAAGCACCTGGGGGTTCAAAGTGCTCACTATGCATTTACACTGTGTGCAGAATTATTAGGTAAATTAGTATTTTGATCACATGATACTTTTTATACATGTTGTCCTACTCCAAGCTGTATAGACTTAAGAGCCAACTACCAATTAAGTAAATCAGGTGATGTGCATCTCTGTAGTGAGGAGGGGTGTGGTGTAATGACATCAACACCCTATATAAGGTTTGCTTAATTATTAGGCAAATGCATTTCCTTAGGCAAAATGGGTCAGAAGAGAGATTTGACAGGCTCTGAAAAGTCCAAAATTGTGAGATGTCTTGCAGAGGGATGCAGCAGTCTTGAAATTGTCAAACTTTTGAAGCGTGATCACTGAACAATCAAGCGTTTCATGGCAAATAGCCAACAGGGCCGCAAGAAGCGTGTTGTGGAAAAAATGCGCAAAATAACTGCCCATGAATTGAGGAAAATCATGCGTGAAGCTGCCAAGATGCCATTTACCACCAGTTTTGCCATATTTAAGAGATGCAACGTTCCTGGAGTATCAAAAAGCACAAGGTGTGCTATACTCAGGGACATGGCCAAGGTAAGGAAGGCTGAAAAACAACCACCTTTGAACAAGAAACATAAGATAAAACGCCAAGACTGGGCAAAGAAATATCTTAAGACTGATTTTTCAAAGGTTTTATGGACTGATGAAATGAGAGTGACTCTTGATGGGCCAGATGGATGACCCAGAGGCTGGATTAGTAAAGGGCAGAGAGCTCCACTCCAACTCAGACACCAGCAAGGTGGAGGTGGGGTATGGTATGGGCTGGTATCATCAAAGACGAACTTGTGGGACTTTTTTGGGTTGAGGATGGAGTGAAGCTCAACTCCCGGACCTACTGCCAGTTTCTGGAAGACAACTTCTTCAAGCAGTGGTACAGGAAGAAGTTGGTATCGTTCAAGAAAAACATGATTTTCATGCAGGACAATGCTCCATCACATCCATCCAACTACTCCACAGCGTGGCTGGCCAGTAAAGGTGTAAAAGAAAAAAAATAATGACATGGCCCCCTTGTTCACCTGATCTGAATCCCATAGAGAACCTGTGGTCTCTCCTAAAATGTGAGATCTACAGGAGGGAAAATAATACACCTCTCGGAACAGTGTCTAGGAGGCTGTGGTGGCTGCTGCATGCAATGTTGATCGTAAACAGATCAAGCAACTGACAGAATCTATGGATGAAATGCTGTTGAGTGTCATCATAAAGAAAGGTGATGATATTGGTCACTAAATTTTTGGGGTTTTGTTTTTGCATGTCAGAAATGTTTTTTCTAAATTTTGTGCAGTTATATTAGTTTACCTGGTGAAAATAAACAAGTAGGATGGGTATATATTTGGTATTATTAAGTTGTCTAATAATTCTGCACAGTAATAGCTACCTGCACAAACAGATATCCTCTTAAGGTAGCCAAATCTACAAAAAAAAAAACACTCCAACTTCCAAAAATATTAAGCTTTGATATTTATGAGTCTTTTGGGATGATTGAGAACATAGTTGTTGATCAATAATAAAAATAATCCTCTACAATACAACTTGCGTAATAATACTGCACACAGTGTAGATAAGTTCCTTGGGGGGTCTAGTTTCCAAAATGGGGTCACTTGTGGGGGAGCAAGTGGTGTCCACTAACAATTTGAGCTGATCTTCCATTCAAATCGTTAGCGGACACTATGTCAAGTATGGAGAGCCCGTGTGTGCCTAAACATTGGAGCTCCCCCCAAGTGACCCAATTTTGGAAATTAGATCCCCCAAGGAACTTATCTAGGTACATAATGAGCACTCTGAACCCCCAGGTGCTTCACAAATTGATCCGTAAAAATGAAAAAGTACTTTTTTTTTAGCCTCAATTTTTTCCTTTTCACATGGGCAATGGGATAAAATGGATCCTAAAATTTGTTGGGCAATTTCTCCTGAGTACACCAATACCTCGCATGTGGTCATAAACCACTGTTTGGGCGCACGGCAGAGTTCGGCAAGGAAGGAGCGCCATTTGACTTTTTGAATAGAAAATTAGCTCCAAAATTCAAATGGCGCTCCTTCCCTTCCGAGCCCTACCATGCACCAAAACAGTGGTTTATGACCACATATGAGGTATCAGTGTACTCAGGAGAAATTGCCCAACAAATTTTAGGATCCATTTTATCCTGTTGCCCATGTGAAAATGAAAAAATTGAGGTTAAATGAACATTTTTGTTGGAAAAATTAAAATGTCCATTTTTTCCTTCCACATTGCTTTAGTTCCTGTGAAGCACATGATGGGTTAATAATCTTCTTGAATGTAGTTTTGAGTAGCTTGAGGGGTGCATTTTTAGAATGGTGTCACTTTTGCGTGTTTTCTGTCATGTAAACCCCTCAAAGGGACTTCAAATGTGATGTGGTCACTAAAAAAATGGTTTTGTAAATTTTGCTGGAAAAATGAGAAATTGCTGATGAACTTTGAACCCTTATAACTTACTAACTTAAAAAAAAAATTCTTTCCCAAAATTACGCTGATGTAAAGTAGACATGTGGGAAATGATATGTACTATTTTGTGTCATATAACTCTCTGGTTTAACAAAATAAAAATAAAAAATTAGAAAATTGCCAAATTTTTTATTTTTTCACAAATAAAAGCAAAAATTATCGACCTAAATGTACTACTAACAAGAAGCCCAATATGTCATAGAAAAACAATCTCAGAATCGCTAGGATCCATTGAAGCGTTCCAGAGTTATAACCTCATAAAGGGACACTGGTGAGAATTGCAAAAAATGGCAAAGTCTTTAGGGTCAAAATAGGCTGGGTGGTGAAGGGGGTTAAAAGCATACAAAATGTATTAAATACTGCTGTTACAATATGGAGAGGGATAGAGCCTAATTTATTCAAGCAAAAGCTTTCGCTAGTGCTCACTTAAATAGTATTAATTTCCTTTGAGAATCTCTCTACATACAACAATTACAAGGTAGCTATGGAAGTTGGGGTAAAAAACTCCCTACCAAATAGACTGTGATCAGTTACTTTGCCCAGAGTATAACAGTGATTATTGGTATGCATCAAAGCAGTAAAGCTGGTTTCACATTTGCGTTTGTGTCTGCATGCGGAGGACATGCAGACGCAAACGCAGCCATACTGATGTGAACGCAGCAGAGAATCTAACAGCTGTTTAAATCTCCCGTGCTGACACTGAAGAGGTGATGTCGGCGTGGGAGATTTAAACAGCTGTCAGATCAGCTGTTTCTCCCCGCCGACACTGCCGCGAGATTAGCGGCGGCCAGGAGAGAAGATCAGCGGCTGCTCTAGCTGATATCCCGGTGGCCGCCGCTGATGTCCCGGGAGATCAGTGGCGGCCACCGGGAGAGATTTGAAAGAGATCCACAGCGTTCTCCTGCGCTGTTATGCGGAGGAAACTGCAGATCCATAGACTCCCAGGCACTGTTTGTGCGCTTGTGGGAGCTTGCAAATAAAACAAGCTCCCATGAACACACAAAAAATGCAACATGTTGCGTTCGGAGTGCACATAAATTATGCGCAACCGCAACCGAACACCATGAAACGCATGTACAATGCGTTCCCATGTTAAACATAGGAACGCAATGGGCATGCATTTGGCTGCGTCTGGTACGCTGCGGTTTCATACGCAAGTGTGAAACCACCCTAAAACATTTTGCATTTCACAAGTTTCAATCCCTGGTGCTAAATTAAACCCTGTTGTCCATATGTGCCAAAGCTAGCTAACTGCTGTTAGTGGTTCCCAAAGTAAATGTAGGGCGAGTACAAACAACTAATGTTGTAGTCTGTCAGCTCCAATCTCTCCCCTGCCCCAACGCACGTTTCGTGTGGTCACTTCCTCAGGAGTCTCTGTCCCTCCCTATATTGTAACTGCAGTATTTAAATACATTTTGTATGCTTTTAAGTTTTTATTAATAATGATTGGAATCATTTTGGCTCAACATTTCATGTGAATTGTTTTGTTGTATTATGCTTCGCACATGTGACAATATGTCAGGTCGTTAAGGGTTTAACCATTATTCTAGAAACAAAATCTGTACAGAATCAGGCAACACTGAAACCTAATGATTGAAATCACTAACAGAGAATATATATAGGTTTATTAAGTGTGAGAAGTTTTTCCAATTCATATTTTAATTTGTGCGTAACAGCCACAGGCACCAAGACAGTTGTAATTCTGCATTAGCAGATGGTGCACAGAAGTTCACTATATCATCACACCTGTTTGTCTTGTGACAGATGAAATGCAAGCACTTTAATAATGACATTTAACAGAATTCTTTATTTCCATCTTAAGGGCACCCCAGAATTATGCACTAGGAAACCATTATGTTAAATGCAAAGGTTAAGAATACTTTGCTGACATAACAAAGTCTTATATTCTACTAAGCAGTTAAACTTTACAGTGCCTGTTGTTGGACAAATTAGGTAAATCCTGGAATAAAAACGTTTGCACTCACAGTATCCACCCAAAATCAGCCACCATAGGAATCCATGCCAAAAAATGTATATGTTTGAAGGGAACCTGTCATGTGGATTTCGGATCCTAATCTATCCTTACCCGTCCCTGTAGCTTCCACAAACATTCCTAACCATCCCTGTGTGCCCTAATAGTGTACTATATTCTTGTTGCAAAATGCTTTTGTTACTCACATTTCTGCTGCCGAGTTCGGAGCGCGTCATCACGAGAGGCGGGCCTTATGTGGCTCAAAGTGAAAGGAATGGGCCCTGGTTAGTCTTCTTTATTTGTATGTTGAGTTGATATGTATTGCAATGCTCCTGATTTTTTTGGTTATGTACCTTCCAAAAATTTCAATAAAACTTCATGTTTTAAAAAAAAAAGTGAAAGGAATGGGCAGAAATGACACGGCCGCTGGCGCGTCATCAACCAGGCGGGTCCAAGCACTAGGATGCTTGCGCTAATGCGCAGGTGCTGAAGGTGCATACCCACGGCCACGGCGAAAATACGCCCACGTCGAGTGGGGAGCGCGCAAGAGGGAGACCTTCACACGCCCATTAGGGCGTCCGCACACAGTCAGGGAGGGGAAACAGAGGCCAAATCCCAGCCCACTCAGTCCCCACACAGTGAGGACTGGATGCTGCAGGGCAGCAGAAATGTGAGTAACAAAAGCATTTTGCAACAAGAATATAGTAAACTATTAGGGCACACAGGGATGGTTAGGAATGTTTGTGGAAGCTGCAGGGGACAGGTAAGGATAGATTAGGATCTGAAATCCACATGACAGGTTCCCTTTAACAAGCACATATGTTATTGGATATCATTGTAACCCATTGTAGCCAACTGGCAATTTTAACTTTTTTTGATGCAGAAAAAAAGTAGGGCAAAATGATGCCCATTCATTCATTCATTCATTTATTTATTTTTTACAATGGACTCTTTTAGTGACGGATGTCACTATTTAAAGGGAAACTGTCACTAAATTGTTGTCACTTAATCCGAGAACAGCAACACCGCTTCTGGCAATGTGTCACTTCCTGAACTGCTTAGTGCAGTTTGATAAAAATCACTGTTTTATCAGCAGGAGATAATTATTGATGGACTGGTAAATCTGCTACAAGGTAGTCAAGTTTAATCGTGAGCTCTGTATAACCCTGGCCCTCCAATGAATGGCAGCTTTCTGTGTACACTGTGCATAGGCAGAAAGCTACTAATCAGTGGTGTAGGCGGGGTCATACAGGGCTCAACTGCTAGCTCTGAAGCAGATAAAACAGAGATTTTATCAAAATGATGACAAGCAGATCATGAAATTGAATGATATGTAAAATCAAGGTCTGTGCCCTACTTAAAACTGCTCTCAAGACAGAATAGCAACAAACCAGGTACAGATCCTCTGTAAGTGCATGCATTAAAATACACTTAAAATGATTTCCTGGTAATTTTACAGCAGCACAATAGGAGTTAAGCCCTTAATCCCTAGTCGGGACAGAAGACATGTTAATTAGCAATATGAAATAATTAACCAACTGGCACCTCTTGTGTTCCCCCCGCCCCTCGCCTATAAAGAGGGGGGAGGTAACCACACAACACATTTTTTCCTTCTTCTCTTGGATCAGAAGACTTTCTCTAAGGTCATGTGCACACGCTGAGTATTTGATGAGTTTTTTACCTCACGATTTGTAGACAAAACCAGGAGTGGAACAATCAGAGGAAAAGTGTAATAGAAAACACCTGCACCACTTCTGTATTTATCACCACTCCTGGTTTTGGCTACAAATCCTGAGGTAAAAAAACTCATTTAAATATTCACCTTATGGGTGGGCTGGGTTCTGTATATACATTTTCATATATCACTGGGCTCCCAGCCATAAAATCCAATATATTTTTTAGATCCTAGTAATCTCATTTTCTTGTATATATCTATTTGATTGGATTCTTTTATCCATTCTTTGCAAGTAGGGCTGTTCACATCTTTCCAATGTCTTGCAATAATTATTTTTGCTGCGTTGAGCTTCTTTTAAAGTGAGAATTTGAGGGATCAAGATTGAGTAAAATGAAACTTGGCATTAATTGAATGTCTACGTTCATGGTTTTTCTTTTTGTATGCTCTTTAATTTCCATCCAGAAATGTTTAATTTTTGGGCACTCATATATGGGACGGAGTGCCTTTCTCCTTGTTGCATCTCCAGCAAAGAGGGGAGATTGAGCTACCTATTTTATTGAATATATCAGGGGTTTTATACCATCTTGATATGATTTTGTAGTTTAGTTCTTTAAATCTCATGAGAATGTTAGGAAGTGGATATTTTTAAAAATTGTATGGATTTTGTCTTAACACTTGGATATCCTGGTTGAAGGCAACAGAGAATCCCCAAAATAAATACATCCATAGATCTTAATACTTGTCGCCTTACAAATTACTTTTTTTTTCCTTAATGGCTCGAAGCTAAAGGTTTATGCCTTGATCTAAATTTTGATTCTCTAAGTCGCTTAGTTATGTTTATTATTCTAAGAAGGACTCTTTGGCACTCCATTCTTCCCTCTCTCCCCTACTGTCCCGCCCTATACTGCCCCTTGCTCTTAAGGCCCCATCACACCTGTCAATATCGCTAGCGACATCGCCGAAAAGTGACGTGTTCAGCGATGTCGCTAGCGATATCGCAAGTGCGTCATGCTGTGTGACAGCACGACGCAACTGCGATATATCGCTTGTCGCAGTTGACAGGTTTATGAGCATATTCATAAACCTGTCAATCTGCAACCAACGATTAGGCTGGATCGTGCCATCTGACACCGTAATAGCAATGTTGGCAGCGATCCAGCCTATACCGCAGAATTGCTGCGGATCGCTCGCTGGGTTGATCTCAGCCCAGCGAGCGATGGCTCCGCCCACATCACCGTGGCGTCACCGGCAACATCTTACCATGTTACAGCTAGCCTGCGATGTCGGAAGCGACTGCGCACCACGGCATCGCTTCCGACATTGCAGGCGATATTGACGCGTGTGACGGGGCCTTTACGATAATTCCCCCTTCACACCGTTTGACCTGCAAAACCGTAACCTTATAGTGTTAGCACTACTGTTTGTTTAGAGCGTTATGTTGAAAATGTCTTCCCTTTTTTTTTTTCCATTCCTGTTATATTGTTGAAATATTGTAAATAAAGAATATATACAAAAAAAATCCCTATATATTATCTAAACAGCAAGTCTTGTATATGTATATACATCACTCGGTTCCTGCAGTAGGATGGGATGTCTATATGCTGGGTTCTGCAAACATATCCCTATATGTCCCTCAGCCCGCTGTGTATGTACATGCTGACAAGCAGGGAAGGTATGTATATCCATCCCTATGGGTAACTCAGTTCCTAGCCTAATGTGTATACCTTTCCCCCTATATACCGGCTTGGTCTTGGTCCCTATAGATGGAAGACCTGGTTGGTGGTGTGGTCATAGTGCAGCTGCCGGAGTCTGGGTGTGGAGAGCATATCTGGAGTAGAGGTAAGTGGTGGCTGTGCCATCCGTCCACAGGTAAGCCTTGACCTGCCTTCTGCATACACCGGGGCTGCGATGTCCAGAAGCCTCCCCCCATATTCCCAAAGATGTCCAGGGTCTCCCTGGGGCACTATTAAGGTGTCTTTTATAGCCCATTTATTCCTCCCTGCTCCTTGTGTCCCTCGGATCCCTCGTGGTTCCCGCCATCAGGAGCTGGGAGCCGGTGCAGCTACTTCTGGGTTCGGAGGCTGCAGGACTCCTGGGCATGCGCAGTTCACACAAAAGGGAATCCCAGCGGTGACGTCATCACAGGTAGGAAATTTAAAAACGGACACTGATGTAAGCCCCAATTCTCGTGCTAGGCAGCCAAGCAGCAGCTGTGCCGAGGTACTGTGGGTTCCTGGTGCATGACAGACAGGGAAGTTCTCATTTTACATGATTCCCTGTCTTGTATGTTGCAGATGTCTTCCTTTACGAGGAAAAAAAATTTCGGACAGCCATGTGCAGCAAGAGTACTACAGCCATAAGCTCTGTATCATTTGTATAGCACTGCAGATAGATCCGGTGGTGCAATCCAAAGTTTCCACTTTCCTGGGCTGGTTTAAGAAGCATATGTTGACCACACAACAGAAGGTCAAAGGCTATGTCCAGAGGTGCAGAAGTCCGCCTTCATGATCCCACACCTGAGATGGCTTACGGTTCTTTTTCACAGTCAGCATCTCTACTGATTTAGAATTTGCAGGCAGTAGTAGTGGCAACCTATATCTCCTAAATAAGGAAGCAGTACCCTCGCTGATCAAGGAAACAAAGAAAACCTTGAAGTCCAACCAGTCCTTGGATCATAGATCAGAGGCAGAGATTGTTCTACTATCCCTCATACAAGGAACGAGCCTTGCCAGGACATCCCTTACTATCTGAGCGCCTTCAAGCAGAATAGTCTTAACCAGAAAAATCCCTCAATCTGGGGATCCCCTCAGTTGTCTATAAGCTAGACCCTGCGCAGTGCCAGGAATGGGCATTCCCAACAAAGTGGATTTGGCAGTGGCAAAGCTATCTAAGAAGTCCTTTTTTCCGTCAGAAGACTCATCACTTCTCAAAGATCTGATGGAGAGGAAACAAGGGTATCCTTGAAGAAAGCATATATGGCAACAGCGACTAGAGTATCATTAGCTATAATTCCGGTAGCCAGAGCCCTTCGAGTCTGGTTGAGTCATCTATCACATGACTTAGAGCATGGGATGTCTTGGGAAAAGATTCTCAATAAGATTCCTCTCCTCAAATCAGCAGCTGATTTCCACTGTTCATCAGTGGACACCTTGAAATGCTCCCAAAGTCCCTAGCCACTACCAACGCAGTAAGAAGAGCACTTTAGCTTAAGCAATGGTCCGGTGATATGCCTTCAAAGATGAACTTCTGCATCCTTCCCTTTTAGCTATTTAGCCTTTTTGGTCCACAACTGCAGAGCACTCTCAAATCTCTCGGTGAGAGAGAACCAAGGCTCTTCATTTCCTCAGTCTAAGAGGTCTTTTCAGTTCCATCATAATTGGAAGAGATTGTCTCCAAGACTGAAGACCAGACCACAAGGAAGAACACACTATGTTCCCTAGGCGGTAGCCATCTACATCCAAGGGGAAGAGGTCCTTTCATAGGGACAAGCAATTATGACGCTAGCTGCTTCAAGAAGGAGGGAGGAAGATTGTTCAGCTTCTTTCCAGAGTGGTCAGCAACATCAGACGATGCTTGGGTCCTGTCAATTATTCAGAGGGGGGACTCTCTGGAATTCACAGAGCTACCTCCTGACTGCTTCGTCATGAATCAATCCAAGGATGGAGTGGTGTGGTCTCTAGTTCAGAAGTTTCTCCAGAAGGGGGCATGGGAAGAAGTGCCCGTGCATCAGGAAGACAAAGGGATTTATTCTCCTCTGTTGCCAGTTCCCAAATCTGGAGGTAAATGGCGACTTGTGCTAGATTTGACCTATTTGAACACCTTTCTCCAGAAGAAGAAATTCAAAATAGAGAGTCTTCAGTCTGTCTTGTCGATTCTGGACAGAGATGACTGGTTGGCAGCCATAGATTTGCAAGATCCTTATCTCCATATCCCAATTCTTTCATCCATCGCAGATTTCTAGGGGTCACAGTACAGCAAGGTGCTCATCTTCACCGTTTCCAATTCACCTGTCTGCCGTTTGGGATCTCGGTGGCGCCAAGAGTTTTTACCAAGACAGCAGTAGTCCTGGTGGCTGCCCTCAGCTGTCACAGCATTTACATCATGCCCTATTTAGATGATTGGTTACTGAATCCATCTACAGACGACCTTGGCTCTGCTGACCTCTCATAGGTTACTAATCACCAGGGAGAAGTCATGGCTATCACCTTCCAGGGAAAAGACACTTCTTGGAAATGTGATCAAATCCCAAGACATGCCGGTGACATTGACCAGCGAGAGAATCTGAAGTCTTTAAGACAGTGTGTCTCGTCTTATCCGAGCCACTCGCGTATCAATCAGAACGGCGATGAGCGTCTTGGTGAAGCTCACTTCAACCATAGACGCAGTTCCATGGGCCAAACATCATCATTGGATACTGCAAGCAGACATTTTATCTGTGTGTCAAATCCATCAGCTACTAACATCCCTGTTTTCTGCACCCTGGGCTACCAAGCGGGAGCTTCGATGGTGGCTGGTTCCGTCTCATCTAAATTGGTAGACGCCTCAAATGGCAGATGCCTTAGAATGAGTATGGGGTTCTCATGTAGAAGAGTTCTGGGTTCAAAAACCCTGGTTAAAGTTGGAAGCAAAGATGTCATCAAATCTCAGGAAACTAAGGTGACTGGTGTTTCAGCAAGCGGTGGTCATCCGATACGACAAGATGGCAGCTGTGTTCTGCCTCAACAGACAAGGTGGGACAAGAAGCCTTTCTCTTGTCTCAGAGTGCCACAACATATTGGCTTGAGCCGATGAATAAATGTGGTATAATAATAGTAAGCGCTGAGAGCTAAAACAGGATACACAATGCTCTTAAATATATTACCTTTGAGTTTTATTCATTCAACAAATAAAAGCCCTCCTGCCACAGGTGGCAGGAGGGCTTTTATTTGTTGAATGAATAAAACTCAAAGGTAATATATTTAAGAGCATTGTGTATCCTGTTTTAGCTCTCAGCGCTTACTATTATTATACCACATTTATTCATCGGCTTATCTACAATCTCCCTTCGGGGAGCGTGGTGTTGTGAGCTGCTCCGGAGCAGGACCTGGCTACATTTATCCATCCTTAAAATCGGCACGTGATCCTTCACGCGAGCCAGCTAGGGAATCTAGCAGGAATCTTATATTAAAAACGTTGAAGGGGAACACCAAAGATCAGAAGATCAGTGAATGTGGACCTTCACTCACCACATGTCCACAATCTAGTTGTGCGGATACGGCACAACTAGTAAAGGTGAGTGAAAATCCTGAATATCGCTTAATCTAGATTCCCCAATGCAGCGTGGCGCAACCTTTGTTTTTTCTTTTGCACAACATATTGGCTTGGGCAGAGCACAATCTTTGAAGTCTAACAGCGGTCCACATACCAGGAGTCCTGAACACCACGGCCGATTGGCACAGCCGCAATCAAGTCTTACCAGCAGAGAGGAGTCTCAACATCGATGTGTTTCATCAGATCACTGAGTTGATAGAAAAACCAGACCTGGACGACATGGCTACTCGTCTCAACACGAAATGTCCCTGTTTCACTTTGCTTCGGAGTCACAATCACCCTAAGGCTCTAGATGGTCTAGCCCTGTCATGGAAGACGTTAATGGTGTATGTCTTCTCCCCGCTTCCGATGATGCTTAGATTCGGCAAGATTCGGGACGAACAGGCAGAGGCAATTGCAGTCATTCCATTCTGGCCTCAAAGAAATTGATTTACGCTCGTGTGGCAGCTTTTGAGAGGGAGATTCTGGAAGCTTCCGATCTGACCAGATCTCCTATCACAAGGGAATGTCCTCCAGACGTAGCCAGATTGCATCTCCCTTTGTTCCACCCCTACCTTAATGGGATCTTTCGCTCCTTCTTTAAGCCCTTCAATGCCCTCTGTTGGAACCATCAGAGCAAGCATCAATCTAGAATATCTCCTGGAAAACCCTATTCCTGGTAGCAGTCACTTCAGCTAGGAGAATTGAAGAATTTCAGGCATTGTCTTCCAGAGAATCACAGATTCCAGATCACATAGCCTTGAGGCTCATGCCAGGTTATTACCGAAAGTACACTCTGCAACAAACATAGATTATCCTTCCACTGCTCAATGAAGATCCAGACAAATCTATTGAACAAGATCTTGGCTTGTTGGACATTAGGAGGATGGTCCTAACCTATCTCCAGAAAATTCTCCCAGTGATATAAAGAAGGAAAAAAGGGGAGACAAGGGGTGCAGAGTCTAAGTGTAGAGGGATATACAAATTTAGTTTTTTGCACTCACCCTTTAGATGTCTTGTATTTTCACTCAAAAGATCTGTATAGTGGATCAGCTCTTTGCATTCTCTTGTCAGCAGCACACATGTAGCAAATATTTCAGCCTTGGTACAAGGCTTGCATGTGGATATTGTACTAGAGAGAAGATTTCCCTTTGTTGGCGCTTCCGGAGGATAAGGATGGTTAGAGATTAGATATTTTTCTCAATATCAAATTTATTCAGACACTTTACTAAGAACAAACAACACGTTTTTGCCAGCAACGGCCTTCATTAGGTATAATATGTACTTGACAAGTGCATATTATACCTGATGAAAACCGTTGCTGGCAGAAACGTGTTGTTTGTTCTTAGCAAAGTGTCCGAATAAATTTGATATTGAGAAAAATATCTAATCTCTAACTATCCTTATCCTCTGAAAGCGCCGAAAAAGGGAAATCTTCTCTCTACTACAGAAAACGCTCCCATTCAGGAAAGATGAGAACCTATTCCTTCAATATGCGGGGCCACATAGAAGCTGAAAAGCTAGCAAGAGCATTCTAGCTAGATGAATCAGATCGGTGATCTGCGAGGCCTACTTGTCAAACCAATCAGAACCACCGTTGTCAGTGAGGGCTCATTCTACTCGAGCTACCTCCACCTCATGGGCTCAGAGAGCACACGTTTCGTTGGAGCACATCTGTAGAGCTGCAACATGGTCATCATCATCTACATTCATGAAGCATTAGCGCCTAGACAACTCAACCTCTGCGGGCTCAGCCTTTGGCAAAGATATACATCAACAGGTGTCAAAGACCATTTCCCAACCCTAAGTTGGGTATTGCTTGTTACATCCTATACTGTGCTGTAGTACGATGACCAGGAAAGATAAAAATTTACTTACCCAAAATTTTCATTTCCTGGAGTCTGTAGGCAGCACAAACTTCCATCTCATTAAATTCATTATTGCTTTGGAAATTATACATATGGTGTAGTTTCTTCCCCCCCCCCTTTTATAGGGGAGGGGCAGGAGGACCACAGGAGATGTCAATTAGTTAATTATTTGGTATTAACATGTCTACTGTTACAAGGTTTAACCCATACTGTGCTGCCTACGGACTCCAGGAAATGAGAATTTTGGGCAAGTAAATTTGTATCTGTTTACATAGCTTTACTGCTATAGAGGCTCAAAATAACACAATCTGGTATTCAAATGTGACAGTGGTCTGTAGGTGCGCTAAAAACTACATGACAGGTGATGTATTTAGATGGACAAACCTTTATTCTTCCTCCATTCGCCACAACGCATTTCAACGATCTCAAGTTGTCTTCCACCTGAGGAAGACAACTTGAGGTCGGCGAAACGCGTTGTGGCGAATGGAGGAAGAATAAAGGTTTGTCCATCTAAATACATCACCTGTCATGTAGTTTTTAGCGCACCTAGGGACCGCTGTCACATTTGAATACTTGTTTCTATATCCCCGCGGAGGATCAGCGGCAGGAGCTGCTTGACTACAGGATGTCGATAGGACCTGTGGTAATCAGGACAACAGCCACACAGTCCAGGACCTGGCGTGACGCAATTTCTGCGTGACCCGGTCACGTGGAACAATCTGGAAGCAGGGAGGAGAGAGTAATTCATTAAGCCTGGTGGAGGGAGGACACAGTGTTCGCACATTCTGGAGATCAGAGGGACAGACAGCTCCCCACCACCAACGCCTAAACCAGGGTTGTGCAAGGTTGCACAAGCCCAGAAGGTGAGTGCATCAGAGAACGGTATATTAATTTAAATACAGGTCAGGTTGACACATTGCGCCCCTATCTTTTCTTGTCTTCTAAATAACACAATGTCTGATAATCCTGGTGATGTTCTTAAAAGTTAGTATTCTACTGTACACTGATGGTTGAGCAGAAGGATCTGGATGTGCAAGTCCAGGAACGGACGTTATGCTCTAAAATGTATTCAGGTTATGCTTTGTGCACATTTGCTAATGGATTATATCAGAAAAAATGTCACTGGTTGTCCCATTCTGTCTAACTAGTTTTCCACTGCCTGATAAAAAGTGTAATTATTCTAGCAGCAGAGAAGCTAAATTGCTAACAGTATGTAAAGGCAGGTCTTGGTCCCTATGCTCCTGCTCTCCTGTCTGCCAAATGCCATACAGGCATAACAGATAAGAACTTTCAGTTCAGAGAAGGAAAGTTGTTGGATGGCCCATGCTGAAAAATGAGGAAAAGGAAGTTACAGCAACCATGAAGCTGAAGCATTGGAATCAAGACAGTTCCTAGACATATCAGACTAGTATGTGCACCAAAAGTAGTCTTAAAGGGATTTTCCTCTTTTACAAAACAACTGTCCTGCAGCTGCAGTTTGTTAAAAAGACAAACTGCTCTTTATTCACCCTCCACAGGTTGAGAGCTCAATCTATGTTGCTACTCCTAGTACCAGCTATTGCTACAATGCTGATGTCATGTTGTCAGATCAACAGCCCTCACATCATGATGCCAGCTCTGCAGCCAATCACTGGCCAAGAATCACTGCACAAGCCGGTTGAGCTCAGTGATTGACTGTAGTGCTGGTGACATGACATCAGTGCTGCAGAGAATGACAGACACTGGCAGCTAACTCAGTCCTGGACCTGGGGAGAGTAAGTAAAGAACAGCTTGATTTCCTGGGACAAACTGCAACCGGAGGAACCCTTTAACTTGGTATAGGGTAAGAGGGCACAAACATCAGACTTTTCGACTAGTTTTGCTTTTTGTTCTCCACTGTGACTTATTTTACTTGGAGTATCTTCTTGTTCCCTGTAGATGCCAGTAGCCATCAGCACTGTTAAGTGGCATTACTCATGCCACAAGAAACACATAAGGCACCATATTTAATCAAAAATTCTCCACATCCTGCAAGTTAATTTGTGATTAGCAATTAGATATGAGGCCTGGCAATAGAGCATGTTAATTATTAAAACTGAGGGAGGGTAGAATGCTGGCCTTCCAGCTGTATGCCAGGCACCTGCTGTATACTTCTCCCTATATATAGATTACTGTGGAAATGATTTACAGTGTGCTCCAGATTACAGTTCAGCATGCTGTACGTTAATGTATATAATAAGCATCTCCCAATTACTTACAGAGCTGTTTTTCTTGCTAAGACAAAACATGTTGCTAAGGATACGTGCGCACATTACAAGATCTCTCTGCTCCTGCAGATGCATGTGGAGGTGGTGAAGGACGACAGGGAGGAGAATAAACCGCGACTCTGAAATGACAACACATTGCATATTATTATAATCAGGTCCCTTCGAGTACTTAACAAGCGGAACTTACCCAAACAGATCAGAATCTAAACAGTAATGAGCGCCAGGATATTCCCTAAACCAGTAGGTCCTCATGATGTAACCGGTTTCATAATTTGAAAATCACAAGAAATAGTTTTTACAATAATTAAACAACTAAACCTTTACTTAATATTCCCTTTATATAACTAAAAATGTTTATTTGGATGCATTTTATAAGGGTATGCGCACATGGCATCTACTTCAGGCAGATTCTGGCTGAAAAAGCTCATCATAAGCTCCCCATGAAATGAATATAATGCACAGCAATTTCAACACGACATTGCTGTGCACAGCTTCCATCGTATGTCACATCTTTTAACTGATTTGGAGTTCAGAAACACAAACAGTCAAAAGAAGTGTCCTGGTCGTTCTAACAGAAGTCATCATGCTCCCTATACGTCTAAAGAGTAACAGACTCCGAGACGCCACTTCAGGAAAACGATCACTGACTTTTTCTTGAAGCGGCTTTGGCTTAAAAATTTAGTGGGTGCGCAAGTGTCTTAACCCCTTCACCACCTGGTGAGTTTTCGTTTTTTGCTCCCCTGCTTCTAAGAGCCATAACGTTTTTATTTTTCCATCAACTCAGACATATGAGAGCTTGTTTTTTGCGGGACAAGTTGTACTTTCAGATGCAATCATTTATTTTACCATATAGTCTACAGGAAAATGGGAAACAATTCTAAGTGCTGTGAAATTGCAAAAAAAAGTGTAATTACATGTTTGTTTTTTGGATTTTTTTATTCGCCATGATCACTATGTAGTAAAACTGACAAGACGGTGTGATGCCTCGGGTCAGTACGATTTTTTTAGATACCAAACATGTATACTTTTACTGTTATCTAAGTGGCGAACAAAATCCAGGAGTTTGAAAAAAATAATTACACTTTTTGCGCAATGTTCTGAGACCCGTAGCATTCTCATTTTTTGGGATCTGGGGCTGTATGATGACTTATGTTTTGCATCTTTTTTAAACCAATTGATCTTTATTGAAAACGAATAAAGAGTAATACAACAACCAATGCACTGATCATTGCGCATAGGAGTAAACTCCTTATTGGAAATATACAGGGCAGTTATAGAATATAAAACCAAGAAATGGAGGGGAAGGCAGGAAGTAAGGGAAGAAGGGGGATTACCAGCACAACAGACAATAAAAACATGTATTAATAAATCGAGGAGTTCAACAATACAGTATATGCATAGCATAAAAAAAATAAAGGAGCGGAAACACATGCCAGGCACCACCAGGAAGCATAATTATCAGGAACGGGATCCATATGGCGAGGATACCAAAGGGTCCCACCAATTGAGTTTTTTATTTTTTGTGGAAAGGTTGTGAACTAAAATAGACTCATGTTGTAAATGAAGATTTATTTGAGCAATCAACTCTTCTTTGGTAGGTGTGGATGATAGTTTCCAATGTCTGGCAAGACACAACCTGGTCGCTATCAACACATTGGTTACAATAGGACGGAGCATAGAGGGAACATTTTCTAATCCAATACCCAATAAAGCCATATGACCTTCTAGCGCAAAAGGAATCTTTAACACCTCATTTAAAATAGATTCAACAGTGCGCCAAAATGTGTGTACCTTGGGGTAAGACCACCACGCATGTTCCATAGTTCCCGTCTCTTGGCAGCCCTTCCAGCAAAAAGACATACTGGTTTTCTGAATTTTAGCTAGTCGCAGGGGGGTAATATACCAGTTCAATTGGATCTTTTTGGTTTGTTCTAAGTGGTTGATGCAAGATGAAAACCTGTAAGTATGCGAGGAAGCAATGAGCCATGAATCTAACATGTCTTGCATCTTGACCTGACGTTTCTAATGATACCAATTTTGGGTGGATGCGTTGTTTAGATCGCTCGTTTTTGTATTTTATAGCAATAATGCGGCGACCAAAAAAAACGTAATTTTGGCGTTTGGACCTTTTTTTTTTTCCGTTACGTAGTTTACGGCTCTCATTAACTGATTTTATATATTGATAGAATGGGCATTTCTGAACGCGGCAATACCAAATGTGTGTATTTTTTTTTTAATACTTTTATTTTGAATTAGGGAAATGGGGGGTGGGTGATTTAAACCTTTATGGTTTGTTCCATTTTTTTTAAAACTTTATTTTTTAATTCATTCTTGATTTTGCACTGCCCCATAGGGCGCCTCACTGCTGCAGGGTCCGATCACTTATGCCATGTCACAATGAGCTGCAGCACATCGGGACATGTCACTTGGTTTCACTTTCAGTGGTTGACAGCGCTTGCCAACCAATGACAGGTGCTGGAAGCTCGACATCTCAGCGATGAGATCAGCTGAGATGTCAGGTGAATGATGTGAGCTCACCGTTAGAGATCACATCAAACACCGGGACCTGACCTATGACGTACATATACATCATGGGTCGGGAAAGGGGTAAAGATGTGTGCAATTACCTAATAGCGTTAATTACCTTATTTCAAATCCTTCATGCATAAATTAGGTGCTAAACTATACTCTACCAATTTCATACAGTAGATCAATACACCATACCTCAAGTATAGATCTCTCTACTGCGAGTGTGTTGGTGGGTTTACACGTTCCAACGTCGGTCCGATATTGGATCCAAAGCCGCAGGAGCGCGCTTTTTCTGGGCAGAATTCCAACATCGCATAGGAGATGTCACACAGCGCGATATCGGCATACAATATCTCTACGATGTGTATGCTCCCCTTGTACGGCCAACCCAGGAACGACCATTTAACATGGGAGTGAATAGGGGACGTTGTACTGCACATCGGAGTTGGGTGTTTACACAGCACGATCCGGCTCCAACCTGCATCCAATATCGGCCGTTGAATAGCACGCTCATTCGATCCCTGATATCGGTTTGACATCGTTCGTGCATCGTATTGGTCATTTATACCATACAACGCACGAGCGATATCGGGTCCAATGCACGAACCACGTGACGTTTGGTCGGAGTTGGACGCCGATATCGGGACGTGTAAACACACTATGAGAGAGAGCAGCCTTCACAATGTGCGTGCAGCCTCCATGTATATAGCAGTCGCAGTAAGAAGAGGTCAGGAGCTCAGTCTGAACAGCAGGTCTGTAATTGTACGATATATATAAAATTTAGCTAGGCACACCGATTTTGTAAAGAATTTTTTGAAACAATCTCTTCATGAATTATTTTATTTGGTTACTAAATCAACAAATATTTGATTCCATCAATATTATAATACGTTAACGTTTCGGCAGTTTTTTTGCCTTCTTCAGTTATCTTAATGTAATAGAAAAAAACAAAAATATACAAGGTATCAGTAATACAGAAAATGAATTCTCCACATCACAAAAAAGAATAAAAATGATACAATCACTTCTGTTGCATAGTATCAGAATAACATCACAAACAAAGGAAAAAAGAAAAATACACAAAAGTTCATCTCCAAGATGCATGAGAAAAACATGATTGAGGCCTACTGTTTACATATTTCAATATACAGATAGGTTAAGTTAAAGGAAAAAAAAGAAATAGAAAAGAAAAAGGAAGGAAGAAAAAAGAGGGGAGAAAAAGGACGAAAAAAAGAGAAAAAGACGTGTAAGCTAGTAAACTGTGAACTATATTATCTAAATAGTAACCACTACATGTCCACCATCTGCCAAGAACAATTGGAACGAAGGATAATTATCCTATAGCAAAAAAGAAGTATAAACCAACATATGGTAAACAATTTACTACTATAATAATAAACCCATAACCCATCAGTTATATTCAATAAATGAAGTAACCACAAAAGAAATGCCAATATAAAAAAATGAAAACAATAGAAGCCAAGTTTAGCAGAAGCCAATGCTTGCTATATATTATTACATACCAATTTTCTAGGGAAATGCCCAGCGAACCTATAATATAGAAGGTTCTTCTATTACTATCAACCAGGATCAAGATCGCCTTAATACCAAAAACCTCTAAGTGTCTACCTGTGTGTTCAGTCTGAAGTCCGAATCGGTGTGCGCGCTATAGTATTAGGTGCGAGTCTAAATAGAGAGAAGGCGGGACATCGCCAGACTGTCATATCCTGCCTGTGAGACGCAAGCGAGTTTGACACGCAAGCTCGCGTCTGCGTGTACTATCGTTCCTATCTAGTAAAATGTGTGCGAGTTGGCATGCAAGCGAGTTTGACACGCAAGCTCGCGCATGCGTGAAATATCGTTCCTATCTAGTGAAACATCTGCGAGTTGGCACGCAAGTCGGCACGTGCGCATTGAAAAAAGAGGAATTAAAGCAAGAAACAGTGATACAGAACATGATATGCAGTGTCAAAAAACTGCCGAAACGTTAACGTATTATGATATTGATGGAATCAAATATTTGTTGATTTAGTAACCAAATAAAATAATTCATGAAGAGATTGTTTCAAAAAATTCTTTACAAAATCGGTGTGCCTAGCTAAATTTTATATAGTTAGTTGTTTTTTTCTAGAGCACCCTTATACAGGTGAGCCTATCACTATTCTATTGATGATGTAATTGTACGATAGTCTTTGCTATACACCATGGGTGCACAACCTGTAACCTGGGGGCCACATGCAGCTCACAATGTTATTATATGTGGCTCCCAACTATATGGACAAATAAATGCTTGTCTGTCCAGTAAGCTATGTGGGGAGCCACATACAGAACAGAATGTAAAAGCATATTTTACTACCAATCCACATAAAAATGTTTCAAATACTCTTTGAGTAAGATTTCTATTAGTTTTAGTGGGAGATGTAAGGATAATGTCAACACTTAAAGGGAACCTGTCAAGTCATTTATGCCCCAAACATATCACTACCTAATTTGCGGTAAATATCACCATTAAACTTATGAAAATTACCATATCACAGAATGAATATCATAGTTCAATTCTGGCTAACATGTAGTATGTCATCATTGGGCCAGAATGTACAAACAAAAATAACAAGTCACATGTAGCAAAGGAGCAAAAGCGATATTTACCTTTGTACTCTATCTCAAAGTGAACAATGATTGTTGGCCCCTGGTGGTTAGTAGTAAATCAATGTCTATATACAAGGAAATAATTAATTACTACTATAATAATAAACCCATAACCCATCAGTTATATTCAATAAATGAAGTAACCACAAAAGAAATGCCAATATAAAAAAATGAAAACAATAGAAGCCAAGTTTAGCAGAAGCCAATGCTTGCTATATATTATTACATACCAATTTTCTAGGGAAATGCCCAGCGAACCTATAATATAGAAGGTTCTTCTATTACTATCAACCAGGATCAAGATCGCCTTAATACCAAAAACCTCTAAGTGTCTACCTGTGTGTTCAGTCTGAAGTCCGAATCGGTGTGCGCGCTATAGTATTAGGTGCGAGTCTAAATAGAGAGAAGGCGGGACATCGCCAGACTGTCATATCCTGCCTGTGAGACGCAAGCGAGTTTGACACGCAAGCTCGCGTCTGCGTGTACTATCGTTCCTATCTAGTAAAATGTGTGCGAGTTGGCATGCAAGCGAGTTTGACACGCAAGCTCGCGCATGCGTGAAATATCGTTCCTATCTAGTGAAACATCTGCGAGTTGGCGCGCAAGTCGGCACGTGCGCATTGAAAAAAGAGGAATTAAAGCAAGAAACAGTGATACAGAACATGATATGCAGTGTCAAAAACTGGAAGAATGACCATATTGCCACCAAATCTTCTTTAAGCTCAGTAGTGCATCTGGAACAAAGAAGCAACCATCAGTATTCACGAATGTATCAGAATTCTTATTTAGTAAGAGGAACTAGATTTTATCATAAAAGATCAAACTTTACCTTAAATGATAACCTATAACAAAAATTCTTATCTGTATAATAGATTGTAATCAGAGTAAGGAGAATAAATAATTGATTCTAGAATATGATAAACTATGTTATATTATCTATTAAACCTATCCACCATAGTCTATGTATATATACGAGGATCTCAATATATTCAATATATACTCTCTAATCTAGAGGTATACTATTCATATAAACTAATATAAGGATAAAACACTTTAGATTATAATCCAATATGAGGAATAATATCAGGTGGTGGGAGGGTGGTGTTATAGGTTATCATTTAAGGTAAAGTTTGATCTTTTATGATAAAATCTAGTTCCTCTTACTAAATAAGAATTCTGATACATTCGTGAATACTGATGGTTGCTTCTTTGTTCCAGATGCACTACTGAGCTTAAAGAAGATTTGGTGGCAATATGGTCATTCTTCCAGTTTTTGACACTGCATATCATGTTCTGTATCACTGTTTCTTGCTTTAATTCCTCTTTTTTCAATGCGCACGCGCCGACTTGCGTGCCAACTCGCAGACGTTTCACTAGATAGGAACGATATTTCACGCATGCGTGAGCTTGCGTGTCAAACTCGCTTGCGTGCCAACTCGCACACATTTTACTAGATAGGAACGATAGTACACGCAGATGCTCGCTTGCGTGTCAAACTCGCTTGCGTCTCACAGGCAGGATATGACAGTCTGGCGATGTCCCGCCTTCTCTCTATTTAGACTCGCACCTAATACTATAGCGCGCACACCGATTCGGACTTCAGACTGAACACACAGGTAGACACTTAGAGGTTTTTGGTATTAAGGCGATCTTGATCCTGGTTGATAGTAATAGAAGAACCTTCTATATTATAGGTTCGCTGGGCATTTCCCTAGAAAATTGGTATGTAATAATATATAGCAAGCATTGGCTTCTGCTAAACTTGGCTTCTATTGTTTTCATTTTTTTATATTGGCATTTCTTTTGTGGTTACTTCATTTATTGAATATAACTGATGGGTTATGGGTTTATTATTATAGTAGTAATTAATTATTTCCTTGTATATAGACATTGATTTACTACTAACCACCAGGGGGCCAACAATCATTGTTCACTTTGAGATAGAGTACAAAGGTAAATATCGCTTTTGCTCCTTTGCTACATGTGACTTGTTATTTTTGTTTGTACATTCTGGCCCAATGATGACATACTACATGTTAGCCAGAATTGAACTATGATATTCATTCTGTGATATGGTAATTTTCATAAGTTTAATGGTGATATTTACCGCAAATTATTTACCATATGTTGGTTTATACTTCTTTTTTGCTATAGGATAATTATCCTTCGTTCCAATTGTTCTTGGCAGATGGTGGACATGTAGTGGTTACTATTTAGATAATATAGTTCACAGTTTACTAGCTTACACGTCTTTTTCTCTTTTTTTCGTCCTTTTTCTCCCTCTTTTTTCTTCCTTCCTTTTTCTTTTCTATTTCTTTTTTTTCCTTTAACTTAACCTATCTGTATATTGAAATATGTAAACAGTAGGCCTCAATCATGTTTTTCTCATGCATCTTGGAGATGAACTTTTGTGTATTTTTCTTTTTTCCTTTGTTTGTGATGTTATTCTGATACTATGCAACAGAAGTGATTGTATAATTTTTATTCTTTTTTGTGATGTGGAGAATTCATTTTCTGTATTATTGATACCTTGCATATTTTTGTTTTTTTCTATTACATTAAGATAACTGAAGAAGGCAAAAAAACTGCCGAAACGTTAACGTATTATGATATTGATGGAATCAAATATTTGTTGATTTAGTAACCAAATAAAATAATTCATGAAGAGATTGTTTCAAAAAATTCTTTACAAAATCGGTGTGCCTAGCTAAATTTTATATAGTTAGTTGTTTTTTTCTAGAGCACCCTTATACAGGTGAGCCTATCACTATTCTATTGATGATGTAATTGTACGATAGTCTTTGCTATACACCATGGGTGCACAACCTGTAACCTGGGGGCCACATGCAGCTCACAATGTTATTATATGTGGCTCCCAACTATATGGACAAATAAATGCTTGTCTGTCCAGTAAGCTATGTGGGGAGCCACATACAGAACAGAATGTAAAAGCATATTTTACTACCAATCCACATAAAAATGTTTCAAATACTCTTTGAGTAAGATTTCTATTAGTTTTAGTGGGAGATGTAAGGATAATGTCAACACTTAAAGGGAACCTGTCAAGTCATTTATGCCCCAAACATATCACTACCTGTCCCTGCAGCTCCTACTACATCCCTAATCATCTCTGTCTGAGCTAAATGTGAAGTATAAATGTGGAAAAAACAATATTTATAACTTATATTTTCCCCCATTCTGAGGGCATTCCTAGATGTGTGGGTGACCTGTAGACAACGGGTAGGCGGTCTCTCCGGGTCTATTCTCCCCTCTCGCTGCATGGTATCACGCCCCGATGGGTGGGATAATTAATTCAGAAGCGCAATCCCAAAATTCAAATCTGTTGGCAATTCCTTCCTGGTATGACACTGCTGTGCGTAATTTCTGGTCCTGGGGGTGTATTGGTTAGGTTGCGATTACCCGGCAATTCCGGCAGATCCAGCAGTTTGCTACACCTGCCGGTAGCTAGAACACCTGCAGCAAGACTTCGTTTGACCTAACGCATTCCCAATGGAACTTGCGGACATGTGCGGCACTTGCGGTTTTGCATTTGCGACAGTTTTTGTCTGTGTCTGCAAGTGCCGGATTGGCCGGATCGCAGCAAAACCGCAAGTGCTGCACATATAGACAAGTCCCATAGGGAATGCATTAGGTCAACGCAGTCTTGCTGCAAGTGTGCCTGCATTCGGCAGATCAGGCAAAACTGCTGGATCTGCTGCGAATGCCGAGAAATGCTGATGTGAACACAGCCTTATACTGGCTGGCTCCGGAGCATGAGCAGTACACATTCTGAAACCAGTTAGTACACCCAATCACTCACCCACAATGCACACGACCATAAATGACGCAACCGCGGAGTCATACCCGGAAGGAGATGCCCATGGATTTGAAGTTTGGGACCGCTCTTCTGAATTAACTATTCCACGAAGCAATGGGGGAGAATGGACCCGGTGAGATCACCCACACATCTAGAAACGGCCTCAGAACGAGGGAAAATGTAAGTTATAAATAGCGGTTTTTCCAGATTTATACTTCACATTTATCTCAGAAAGGGATGTAGTAGCAATCTTCAGAGACAGGTAGTGATAGCTTGGGGAGTATAAATGACCTGACAGGTTCCCTTTAAAGAGTATTTGTGGCTATTTTTGATGTAGATTAAGTAGCAAAATATATTTCTAAATCCTCATCAAAACCTGTGTGAATGAACTATAAGACTGTCTACACAATTTTGAGACACTGTGTCCTAGACACAATGTCTCGTCTCCTGCAGGGAAACAAGTGATCGCCGTGGGTGAACACTGTCGCCCATGCCCTCGGTCACTGTTTGGGGTGCGACAGCTTTTCTCTGCATTCACTCGCTGAGATAGCCTCCGTCTCTGCAATAAACTGACATGCTTGCGGCCAGGAAGCCACTCCGCATGTCAGTTTAAGCTGGGGAGAAAACAGGCATGGTGGACACAGGATTTCTGTAAACCTCCATCCACTATGCTTGTGCTGTACAACACAGCGATAACACGCTACGATCAAAACGCTGCAAACACTGATTGAGGGAATATGCCTTAAGATTATGCTTTCACAATGAGGTTTTGGTGAGTTTTGTATCTTGCAGATAATCCGAAGTATTCCTGCATTTATTATTTAAATTAGGTTAGTTGTGTTTTTCTTCTTCAAAGTGTTTTGGAGTGCATTTTTATTCATGCGTTTTTATTGCCTTTTTTTTTTGAAACATCATATTTATTCAATTTTCCACCAAAGTTTTCTTCCAACAAAAATAGTTTACATTCGGTATAATCATAATATACAAAATCAGAGCAAGACAATCATACAAAAATTAAACAAACATTAATATAGACATTTTTGCATGTCAAATCGGTGTATTTATCATATAACAAAAATCACAATGCTCCCAAATCTCCAAGTAATATCCAAGTGCCGCAAGGTATGGGCAAGGACCCCTCCAATACCACCTATTCAAGGCTTTGTGTCTCAATATCTAATACCGTTTATATTCCAGCGGTGGATGTACGAGACCTTGCCATCTTATAAATCTATCTGTAAGTGTGAGTCCCTATCTTTACTCCCCTATAACATATTTCTTATCCTACATCTAGTCGTCCCAAAGTCCCCCTAATTCCTCCAGAAGGTACCATGAAGTGTCTTTAAGTGGGACCATGATATCACGTATCGCTTCCCCTGAGGTCTTGGCTTCTATGAAACTCCTCCATTTCTCCATGAAGGCCACCATCATCGCCTCCTTATCTCTTAGCACCTCTCGTCTATCTATTTCCAGCGCTCTGTCCAAGCCCATCACCATGTCAGACTCTCCCGGTAAATCCGGTCGTAGCCAGAAAAGGAGTAGCAGGCGTTTCGCTAACAGCATAAGGACATGGGCCAAACGCAAGGCCCCTCTGTGACTCCCAGGCGTCTCCAAGTCCTGGAATATCCATTTCGAGGGTTCCATAGCATAGTGATATTTACAGTAACTATAGAGCAGGGCATCTACCATGCTCCAGAATACTTGGACCTTAGGGCATTTCCATATACCATGTATCATATCAGTTTTTTCCCGCTGACTTTATTGCCTTTTTGACTGCAGTTTTTGTTTCATCTTGGTATGTCATGCTTTAAATAAAGCTACTTTATTTTTGATACTTCCCGATAATTAGCTTTGACAAAACTTTATGAATAGTCATGTGTAGATTACATGTATTTTTTACCTACCTGCAGATTTTCTGCATGTAATGCAATTCAATAGGGAAACTTTGCACTTACTAGAGCTTACTAGAATGAGAAATTGACATGCTGAGGATATGATGATACATGCACAGCAGGTCAGTTAATGAAGTGTTAAAAAAATTACTGTGGGCAGGAGATATCTACAAATCACATACACTTAGATACATACTCAGAGTCAAAAACTCACAAGAAACTGATCATGGTCACACAGCCTTAGAGTGCCGATGGGTTAAGGTTAGAGTCCTCTGGGGGAAACTTGTAGCCATCTATTGATATATACTTTTGATATGCCATAAATGTCATAAGTTAATTTTTAGTGGGGCCTCCTGTCTGGCTCATTATGACAATGTGGCCTTTGCCCAAAAATGCTGTGCACCCCTGCTATACACCCTTGTATGGATGAGAACACACTAATGTTGCTCTTATCACTCAGGACACATACTGTCTGTTTTCCCTAGATGTCTCGCTCCTGTACAGAGCAATCAATGGACCTAACAGCCACAGGAGAGCGTTATTCAGGAGCTATTGTAAAGAAAGTAGATATGCAGCCTGTGACCCTAGTGAGGAGCCCTGCAGTCACAGTGAGAGCACTGTGCAGACTGTGGGTGTAAAGATACTGCATACATGCTGAAGACTGCTTTCCTTCACTTGTATATTTGCCAGATCCATTCTCTAGATGTGCAGCAAAGATTTATGCACTCGGTAAAGTTTAGCAGCAACTACACTGTGTGCCAAATTATTAGGCAAATGAGTATTTTGATCACATGATACTTTTTATACATGTTGTCCTACTCCAAGTTGTATAGGCTTAAGAGTCAACTACCAATTAAGTAAATCAGGTGATGTGTATCTCTGTAATGAGGAGGGGTGTGGTCTAATGACATCAACACTCTATATAAGGTGTGCTTAATTATTAGGCAACTTCCTTTCCTTTGGCAAAATGGGTAAGAAAAGAGATTTGACGGGCTCTGAAAAGTCCAAAATTGTGAGATGTCTTGCAGAGGGATGCAGCAGTCTTGAAATTGCCAAACTTCTGAAGCGTGATCACCGAACAATCAAGCGTTTCATGGCAAATAGCCAACAGAATCGCAAGAAGCGTGTTGGTCAAAATAGGCACAAAATAACTGCCCATGAATTGAGGAAAATCAAGCGTGAAGCTGCCAAGATGTCATTTGCCACCAGTTTTGCAATATTTCATGCAACGTTCCTGGAGTATCAAAAAGCACAAGGTGTGCTTTACTTAGGGACGTGGCCAAGGTAAGAAAGGCTGAAAAACGACCACCTTTGAACAATAAACATAAGATAAAATGTCAAGACTGGGCCAAGAAATATCTTAAGACTGATTTTTCAAAGGTTTTATGGACTGATGAAATGAGAGTGACTCTTGATGGGCCAGATGGATGGCCCAGTGGCTGGATCAATAAAGGGCAGAGAGCTCCACTCCGACTCAGACGTCAGCAAGGTGGAGGTGGGGTACTGGTATGGGCTGGTATCATCAAAGATGAACTTATGGGACCTTTTCGAGTTGATAATGGAGAGAAGCTCAACTCCCAGACCTACTGCCAGTTTCTGGAAGACAACTTCTTCAAGCAGTGGTACAGGAAGAAGTCGGTATTGTTCAAGAAAAACATGATTTTCATGCAGGACAATGCTCCATCACATGTATCCAACTACTCCACAGCGTGGCTGGCCAGTAAAGGTGTAAAAGAAGAAAAAATAATGTCATGGCCCCCTTGTTCACCTGAGCAGAACCCTATAGAGAACCTGTGGTCCATCATAAAATGTGAGATCTACAGGAGGGAAAACAGTACACCTCTCGGAACAGTGTCCAGGAGGCTGTGGTGGCTGCTGCACGCAATGTTGATCGTAAAGAGATCAAGCGACTGACAGAATCTATGGATGGAAGGCTGTTGAGTGTCATCATAAAGAGAGGTGGCTATATTGGTCACTCATTTTTTGGGGTTTTGTTTTTGCATGTCAGAAATGTTTATTTCTAAATTTTGTGCAATTATATTAGTTTACCTGGAGAAAATAAACAAGTGAGATGGGAATATATTTGGTTTTTAATAAGTTGCCTAATAATTCTGCACAGTAATAGTTACTTGCACAAACAGATATCCTCCTAAGATAGCCAAATCTAAAAAAAACTTCCAACAATATTAAGCTTTGATATTTGAGTCTTTTGGGATGATTGAGAACATAGTTGTTGATCAATAATAAAAATAATCCTCTACAATACAACTTGCCTAATAATTCTGCACACAGTGTATTTTTAGTAACATAGGTTAATTAGGCCTATTAAAAATTGCATCTGAAAACAGATTACACTTTTAGAATCAAACATTTGATTAAAAGAATTGTTTTCTTATTACTAGTTAACCTTTATAGTTACTGTTTTCTTATTGTTGGTTAGTTTTTATTACATCAGTCTTTATTGTTTTCTTTGATTAGGAGATTTTCAGATTTTTTCCCCCACTTTAGTGTCTTGGTGCCTGTTGCTATAAGGATTACGGAATCAAAGTTAATTTTGCTTTGAAATTAAGGTTTGCAATACACCTGAGTGCATACACCAAGGTCTTGGTAATTCATTATCTTATTTAATTGAAAAGCAACACTATTCTGGGGTTGACTAAATAAAGCTGTTAAAGCTTATAGACCAAAATCTTCCTGGAGAGCAAGAAACAACAAAAATACATATAATTAAAGGTTTATTCTAATCTCTGCCTTTCATGGCTGAAATGGGAATAACTGTTTCTAAATCCAGGGCCAAGATGTTGGCGTAACTTCCAAAAATGTATACTGGACTTGTGTGATCATTTGCTTGCACTCTGCAGTTTTTATAACCCCACGTCTGGTGGGATACAGTTATTGCTATCTCAAACATGAACGGCAGAGATGGACAAACCCTTTAAATGAAAACATAAATTAATATAAAACTCAAAATTTGTAAGCATATTATAACGGGATCATTTTAGCAAATACTAAATCATCATAAACTCTCTTAGTAATATTAAGAAAACAAACAAAAATGATATACAACACTAGTCAACAAATTTTCACAAAAGTCATGTTACTGAAATAAAATGAGTCATTTCTTATCAATTTTTATGTGCTCAATACGAATACGAGTAAAAATGCAAAATTGGCTCTATTTTTTTTGTAGTCTGCAATTATTGTTTACATCACAAAATGCCAATAGTAATAGGCCTATGATGAACACCTGTAAAAAAATCAACTCATAGCCTGCCTCTTGTACAGCATTTCAGGAGCATCCCTGGGGAGCGTCCCGCAGTAGTCAGCCGGCATGGTAGTGGACCATTTTCCCTGGTATCTTTGTTAGTGTTGCGATAACTAGATGGAAATGTTCACCATGTTCATCACTAACCATACGTCAGTTGTCAGGAAAAAAATCACTATCCAGGTCATTTAGTTCTTTTGGTCTTATTCTATATGAGGTTAATGATGCAGTGAAAATCTTAGTGAAAATCTGGATCACTGCATGTGACGGACCAGGAGAAGAACAAGTTGGCTTACCCTTGTCCTCATCAGCTGAAACAAACAGAATATTTTGCTGAAAGTTCTGGAATAGGAAGTCCCTCATTATATGGATCTGGTTTCAATGCAAACAGAATGTTGGAGTAGACTATCCTCGCCTTCTTTTGCTTTGTTATTTGCAGGAAAGAGGAGAAACCAAACAAAATAACAGGCTGCCTCCACACCATGGCGACTGTAAATGGCATTGATGGTCTTTTGCCTTTCGACCACTGTGAAAGCGGTGTTGCATATGTAGCACAGCATGTACGCGGGGCCCAAGGCCTGTCCTGTCGCCTATCTTGTATCCAAAATAAAGATGATATGCCTTGTTCACTTGAGAAGTGATACTTTTTTTTCTCGTTGCCAAATGTCACTTCCCCACAAATATAGCAAAAATTGTCCAGGGTATTAACACCCTTTTCAAGCATTAGTGTTTTGTATTGTAACTATATGGATAAAATAATAACAGTTTTATGTACCAGTAGGTTAAACTGTATCCCACAAAGTCTGGAATATTCTAAATGCTCAACCTTTCTGACTCGGCTTTATATAGTACACTGCTGATGTCAGCTTGATTCAGCAGGCACCTGGCAGTAGTACTGCATTGTATCAGAAAATGATGCAATAAACTCTGGGTGATGTGTGTATGATAGTATTATGCAATGTGATGCAATATTACATAATTATAGGCTAATTTAGAATGTTGTTACAGTCCTACTGGATGCATTTATGAGGTTAAACATATATATGGAAAGTCTTCAGAACGAGAGCCAATAACATTTTTGTGTTCAGCGCACCAAGATACTATAAAATAGGACCCTTTTAAGTCGTTAAGAATTTCAGTGTTGACCAGTGTAATCAGCAGAGCAAAAGTAAAAAGTAAGAACATGTGTCATAAACATAAGACTTGGCTTACACAGCGTGATGTCTCCTATTTCTTTAAAGAGAGTACACAAGAGGTTATAGATCTATTGTGGATACAATCCTGGTTTTGTCTTCAGAAACCATAATAACAGAAATGAGTGAGAAACTTCCGCTACTACAGACGGTTTTATTGGGATCCAACAAATTTGACTTAACAACGCAATATGTACAGTATATAAAAATATTGATGTTTTGCTACCACACCCGAACTACAGCATGACAAAAACATGATGCACTATTAGAAGAAAAACACAAGGGAAAGTAGCTGAATTTAAAAGACATTTCTCAAATGCATTACATTGGCATATCAGATGCTTTCCCACAGTATTACAACAATGGAAATGTTACTTTTCTTTTAATAAAGCGAGCTCAAAATCTATTGACATGCTCTAGAAGAGAAAGGATTTGATTCAAAACATCATCTGAATTGAAGCACTGAGTTTCAACATTTTGGGGGTATTAATTAATGTGCCTATTTTGCAATTTTCTTTGAACATTGATCCATAGAACATAAATGCAAGAATCAATCCACCTAAAAGTTAAGTACAAACATCAGAGAGGCTAAAATAGGGCAAAAACTTTCCTCACCTCCACTTCTAGGAGCCAGAATTTTACTTCATACTAAATATTGTTATACATCAGCCAACTGATAAGACAATACTGTGTATTTTGAAGCCCGGATACAGTCATAGGATATATTTGCTTCTAAAGGTTTAATTTTCAAGAGGAGGACATAACTGCATCTCAAAGGGTAATCTACAAGATTAGGAAATAGCTGCTTGTAAAGTGTTAATCTACTAGAAAAGGACATAGCTATTGCAGAGTTTGAGTCTCTCACTGTACAGATAAAGAGCCCACAATTATACTGAGAAGAGGATGTGACAGGTTTTACCTCTACCTACTCCATAACACGCAGGAGTTCATCTTATACTCCTTCATATTTCTATACATCCGGCAGGTGTATAGAAATATACAATTGTACAGATTTGCCCTATATTTACATGTTGTACAAAATTTCTCATTCCCAATCAGTGGTATCTCAGAGATCAAAGTCAGGAAGACTAAATCAGCCGGCAAAATAAGGAGACAGCTTTAATCCCAGTATCAGCTTCCCTGTTTTAAAGGACCATTTATTATTACACCACAGACAAAATTTTATCTTTTTGGCTAAATTATATCTGAGAAAGGGTTATATTTTAGCCTTCTTTTACCCTATGAATTCTACCAAGAGTTAACAGGTTATGTTTAAAGTGTAACCGCCATTTATATTTTCATTTAATAATAATGTAGAGCAAGTGATTATAATAAATCTCATATTTCTCTTATGAAGTATATTTGAAAGAAAACCTTTCATAAACTTTCCACAAGATGTCCCCACTATACTGTTCCTGAACCTGACATATATGTTATTTGCAGTGAGATTCGTCTTCCCCTTCACATACACTGAATATGGCCATGTAACCATATAAGGGGGAAAACTACACAGTGTGCCTGTCTAGAGTGGTTACAGCTGATCTGTGTATTGTCAGGTTACCTCAGGTTGTTGGCACAGACTCCTGTGATCTTATCTGGGACTCCTGTACATTCACATCTTCTCTCCTCAGCTGTGTAATCAGCTGATAGCCATCACACCACACAGCTACTTAGCTGATTACAAGAAGCAGAGAATGCAGAGGAGATAAGTTAAGATCAGAGGAGCCTGTGTGCTGACAGTCTGCGGTAACCAGAGACTCTGATGAGCTGTTCTGTGAACATTGTGTAGGCCCCACCCAGCATGTCAGATAAAGAATCAGCCTAGGGGGACATCTTCTGAAAGGTTTTTTAAAGGTTCTCTTCAAGATTTCACTTATTAAGTATATTCACCTGCTCCACATTATTATTAAATAAAAATTTTAACGGCAGTTACACTTTAAATCCATATTTGCTCTATCTCATCCAAAGAAAATTATGATGGTACTTGTAGACAGCAAACACTAAGGGTACCTTTACACGCGGCTACATTTCTAGGGTGGCTACAGGTAATCTTACTGGTTGCAGTGAAATCATGGAGAGATTATTCCATCTGTACACAGCAACAAGACAGAACCATGTCTCCATGATTTCACTGCAACCAGTAAGTTACTGTAGCCACCCTAGAAATGTAGCCGCGCGTAAAGGTACCCTAAGTCTCACGAAGAAAACATATTACACTTTAATTTTTAGTTTAAGATGGCACTTGGGATGCATAATGTGTGTTTTTTTTTTTTATAGTATTAGTATTTGCATTTGCTAATAAAAGGAAAAGTGCTCTGGTAGCGAATAAGTTAACACACTAAATATGTACCTCTGCCCTTACCAGGATTGCTGTAGAGCTCACTCTCCACTGTCTTTGCAATACACTGAAGTTTAATTTCCTGAAGGGAGTCATCCGCATGCATGATTGTTGGCAGGCTGCCTAGAGTGTCATGCACCAAGTTTGCCACTTCCCGAACATCAAATAGCTTCAGCAGCTCTGAGTATACAGCTGGGAAAGAATTCAGAAACACTGCCTGGAGAAATATGGAAATACAAGAATATAGTCAGAGGACATTCTAATGATTAGAATCTTATATTTATCACAGTGATAATTACAACCTATGGAAAGTGCTCAGTATTTTCAGTCCATTACTCCCCAATAATAACTTACCAATACTATTTCAAGGGAATCCAGTGTGATTGACATAAAGGATTCATGTTGGGATGTCTATGCAAATGAGCTGCTGAGTCACTGTGGTTATTTCAGGGGAGCAGACATACTAATAAGCAGTACTGGATCTGCTATAGTTACTAGGCACACATCCATCTGAAGTTAGAGGAATGTATTCCAAGAAACAAACAAGTCTAAACAATAAGCACCTGACAATACCCAGCTAGGTGAAACCTCACTCTTATTTTATGAGCTGTTCTAGAGCTGCAAATGTCCATCAAAATAATTAAGTATGCATAGGTGCAATTGTAGTACCTGCATGGTGGATAAGATTTTACCAAATGTCATCCATAGGCTGTGTGAAATTTCTTTCAACCTAAAGCATGTCAATATTCACAACTTATCTACTATATCTACTATATAATCTCCTAATCGTGTCTATCTGACGCCGAAATTGAGCGCAAGTGCTCAATGGCTGCTGCTAGCAGCAGCAACCAATGAGTGCTGCATATGCAAAAAGCCTTGCGCATTCAAAATTAGAAGATTATACAGTAGCTGTAACCTGGCGACAGCGACTTCTGCTGTCGCCAGGCTACATGTACGGCCGCAGCGACCCCAGGCACCGGTACCCGCCGCCCCCACCTCACCTCCTCGCCTCCCTCCTCACCTTCCTGACTCCCTCCACGCCTCCCTCCTCGCCTCCCGCTGTTCTCACCCATCTTCTCCCTGTACAGCTGTCATGTGACAGAGCAGGCTGATGTGACGTCGCACAGCCCACCCTGTCACATGTCGCTGTACACAGTGCAACGCTGCGGGTGAGAACAGAGGGGGGCGAGGGGGATCCTGCCCCCCCGCAACCATCCTGCCCACCCCTGCATCCATCCTGCCCCCCCCCACCCAGCTCCATCCTGCCCATCCCCCGGCTTCATCCTGCCCCCCCCCCGGCTCCATCCTGCCCCACTCGCTCCTTCCTGCCCCGCTCACTCCTTCCGCCCTCCCCCCGGCTCCATCCTGCCCCGCTTGCTCCTTCCTGCCCCCTTCCAGGCTCCATCCTGCCCCCCCAGCTCCATCCTGCCCCCCCTGCATCCATCCTGCCCCCCCTGCATCCATCCTGCCCCCTTCCCGGCTCCATCCTGCCCCCTCCATCCTTCCCTGCCGCATCCATCCTGCTCCCCCGGCACCATCCTGCCCCACTCGCTCCATCCGGAACCCCTCTCCACCATCCTGCCATTCTGCCCCACTGCCGACTCCATCCTGCCCCCTGGCTCCATCCTGCCCCCTGGCTCCATCCTGCTCCCCTGGCTCCATCCTGCCCCCCTGGCTCCATGCACTGGCCGCTCCATTCTGCCCCCCCACATCCATCCTGCTGCCCCCTGCATCCATCTCCATCATGTTCCCCCGCATCCATCATGCCCCCCCGCATCCATCCTGCCCCCCCTGCATCCATCCTGCCCTGCTCTCTCCATCCTGCCCTCCACCTCCAACCTGCCCCCGCCTCGCATCCATCCTGCCGCCCCCCGCATCCATCATGCCCCCCCTGCATCCATCCTGCCCCACTCCTTCCATCCTGCCCCCCTGGCTCCATCCTGCCCCCCTGCCACCATCACCCTCCTTTCCCCCTGCTCCATCCTGCCCCCCGGCAGTTAGCGGTCATATGACCTATCAACTGATCGGTTTCCCAGGCAACGACAGGTCCTAATGGCCTGTAGGACCTAGAAGACGGAGCTGGAGCGAGCTGGCGGACAAGTGAGTATCCTCACTGAGGATTTTTTTATTTTTACTGTGGAGGAGCTCCATCCTGCCCCCCCTGCATCCATCCTGCCCCCCTTCCCAGCTCCATCCTGCCCCCTCCATCCTGCCCTGCCGCATCCATCCTGACCCACTCGCTCCATCCGGAACCCCTCGCCACCATCCTGCCATTCGGCCCCCACTGCTGACTTCATCCTGCCCCCTGGCTCCATCCTGCCCCCCTGGCTCCATCCTGCTCCCCTGGCTCCATGCCCTGCCAGCTCCATTCTGCCCCCCCACATCCATCCTGCCGCCCCCTGCATCCATCATGCCCCCCCCCCTGCATCCATCCTGCCCCCCCCGCATCCATCCTGCCCTGCTCTCTCCATCCTGCCCTCCGCCTCCATCCTGCCCCCCCACATCCATCCTGCCGCCCCCCCCGCATCCATCATGCCCCCCCCTGCATCCATCCTGCCCCGCTCCCTCCATCCTGCCCCCCCGGCTCCATCCTGCCCCACTCGCTCCTTCCTGCCCCGCTCACTCCTTCCTGCCCTCCCCCCCGGCTCCATCCTGCCCCGCTTGCTCCTTCCTGCCCGCTCGCTCCTTCCTGCCCCGCTCGCTCCTTCCTGCCCCCTTCCAGGCTCCATCCTGCCCCCCCAGCTCCATCCTGCCCCCCCTGCATCCATCCTGCCCCCCCTGCATCCATCCTGCCCCCTTCCCGCTCCATCCTGCCCCCTCCATCCTTCCCTGCCGCATCCATCCTGCTCCCCCGGCACCATCCTGCCCCACTCGCTCCATCCGGAACCCCTCTCCACCATCCTGCCATTCTGCCCCCACTGCCGACTCCATCCTGCCCCCTGGCTCCATCCTGCCCCCCTGGCTCCATCCTGCTCCCCTGGCTCCATCCTGCCCCCCTGGCTCCATGCACTGCCACTCCATTCCTGCCCCCCACCATCTCATCCTGCTCCACTGCATCCATCTCCATCATGTCCCCCCTCATCCATCACTGCCCCCCCGCATCCATCCTGCCCCCCCTGCATCCATCCTGCCCTGCTCTCTCCATCCTGCCCTCCACCTCCAACCTGCCCCCGCCTCCGCATCCATCCTGCCGCCCCCCGCATCCATCATGCCCCCCCCTGCATCCATCCTGCCCCACTCCTTCCATCCTGCCCCCCTGGCTCCATCCTGCCCCCTGCCACCATCACCATCCTTTCCCCCTGCTCCATCCTGCCCCCCGGCAGTTAGCGGTCATATGACCTATCAACTGATCGGTTTCCCAGGCAACGACAGGTCCTAATGCCTGTAGGACCTAGAGACGGAGCTGGAGCGAGCTGGCGGACAAGTGAGTATCCTCACTGAGGATTTTTTTTATTTTTACTGTGGAGGAGCTCCATCCTGCCCCCCCTGCATCCATCCTGCCCCCCTTCCCAGCTCCATCCTGCCCCCTCCATCCTGCCCTGCCGCATCCATCCTGACCCACTCGCTCCATCCGGAACCCCTCGCCACCATCCTGCCATTCGGCCCCCACTGCTGACTTCATCCTGCCCCCTGGCTCCATCCTGCCCCCCTGGCTCCATCCTGCTCCCCTGGCTCCATGCCCTGCCAGCTCCATTCTGCCCCCCCACATCCATTCCTGCCGCCCCCTGCATCCATCATGCCCCCCCCCCTGCATCCATCCTGCCCCCCCGCCATCCATCCTGCCCTGCTCTCTCCATCCTGCCCTCCGCCTCCATCCTGCCCCCCCACATCCATCATGCCCCCCCCTGCATCCATCCTGCCCCGCTCCCTCCATCTGCCTGCCCCTGCTCCATCCTGCCCCCCCACCACCATCCTTCCCCCGTCACCATCCTTCCCCCCTGCTCCATCCTGCCCCCCGGCAGTTAGCGGTCATGTGACCTATCTACTGATCGGTTTTCCCAGGCAACAACAGGTCCTAAAGGCCTGTAGGACCTAGAAGACGGAGCTGGAGTGAGCTGGCGTACAAATGAGTATCCTCACTGAGGATTTTTTTATTTTTACTGTGGAGGAGAGGGGGGGCTGCGGGGAGCAGAGTATCGCCATACACCATAGTGCTGCTATACATGTACTATAATGTACCGCCATATACCATAGCACTGCTATACATGTACTGTAATGTACAGCCATATACTATAGTGCTGCTATACATGTGCTGTAATGTACCGCCATATACCACAGCACTGCTATACATGTACTGTAATGTACCACCATATACTATAGCGCTGCTATACATGTACTGTAATGTACCGCCATATACCACTGCGCTGCTATACATGTACTGTAATGTACCGCCATATACTATAGTGCTGCTATACATGTGCTGTAATGTACCGCCATATACCACAGCACTGCTATACATGTACTGTAATGTACCACCATATACTATAGCGCTGCTATACATGTACTGTAATGTACCGCCATATACCACAGCACTGCTATACATGTACTGTAATGTACCACCATATACTATAGCGCTGCTATACATGTACTGTAATGTACCGCCATATACCACTGCGCTGCTATACATGTACTGTAATGTACCGCCATATACTATAGTGCTGCTATACATGTGCTGTAATGTACCGCCATATACCAGAGCGCTGCTATACATGTAATGTAATGTACGCCATATACCATAGCGCTAACTGGCAATTCCTGTGGAAAGTGTTAGATACCATGGGATTTGGCCCAGGTTTTATATCATGGATACGATTACTATATACCCAACCAGAGGCCAGAGTAAGAGTTAATGGGGCACTTTTTGGGCCGATCATGCTACAAAGGGGCACTCGACAGGGATGCCCGCTTTCCCCATTGCTGTTTGCTCTCGTTGTGGAACCACTTGCGGAAAAATTGAGAAGGGATACGGAAGTGGTTGGCTTCCGATATAGTAGGGTGGAGGAGCGAATAGCAATGTACGCAGATGACATTCTATTGTTTCTGCAGGACTCGGGTGCTTCCATGACGAGGGCCATGTGGCTTATTGAACAATATGGCAACATGTCTGGGCTTAAGATCAACTGGAACAAATCTACCCTGTTTCCGGTAGATGAAGGGGTTTCGGCGGTGGTGGAAAGCGGGGGCCTCAAAGTGGTGGATAGGTTTAAATATCTGGGATTATGGGTGTCAATTCCTGTTACAAAGTATTTGGATTTAAATCTGGGACCGGTACTAGAGGTTATTAAAGATAAGATGAAGGCGTGGAATAGGCTACACCTGTCTGTGGTGGGTAGGGTGAACTTAATAAAGATGGTACTGATGCCTAAGTTACTGTATGTTCTCCATAATGCCCCGATCTCTATTCCACAGTCTAGGTTTAAATATATCAATTCGTTGTTCCGTGGGTTGTTTTGGGGGTAAGAGGTTGGCAAGGCTGCGATTGGAACTTCTTCAGCGACCAAAAGACGAAGGTGGACTGGCACTGCCGAATCCCTATCTATACTATGTGGCGGCGCAGTCTCAACATATGAGAGGATGGACACAAAAAGCGGCTCAGCCTTCTATTCAAAAAGTTATGGAGGGGGTGACTAATAGATGCCCGTTAATATGTGGGGTGGAAGATGGGACATTTCAAACACTGGGGAAACAATGTCCGACTATTCGGCTAATACATGATATCTGGGATAAATTGAAGAGGCTCCGAGGGGTGGTGGGATTGACGGTCTATTCCCCGCTGTGGCACAACTCCAACCTTCCGGAAATAGAAAAGCTGGGATGTCTGGGGGAGTGGAGAGGACCGGGGCATAGTTTTGGCAAAACAAGTCCTGGACGGACAGACGCTTAGACCATTCTCGAAACTACGGGAAGAATTTGGGCTGAGAGAGACAGGGATATTTCAATACTTGCAAATGAAGCACGCTGTAAGAGCTCAAACAAAACAGAGGGTAATGACGATCCAGACGGACCTTGTACTGGACTATGTGTGTGAAGGTGGTCCCACGAAAGGAGTAATTGCAACCACATATCGGGACATTATGCACACCTTCTTGTTACAACATCCGTCTAATGCTAAGCTGAGATGGGAACAGGAAGTTGGGACAATAGAAGATGAGCAATGGGACTCTATTTTAGAGTGGGTACCAAAACAATCAATATGTGAACCAGGCAGGTTATCTCAACTTTATGTTTTATACAGAGTGTACCGTACCCCAGAATTCTTACATAAGATACATTTAAAAGCTAATGCTGAGTGTCCTAGGTGTCGAAGGGAACCGGCGGACCTACTACATATGTTGTGGTACTGCCCAAAACTGAGTGGTTATTGGATGAGGGTGTTAAACAGAGTGGAGGGTGCGTATAGTTGTGTAGTGCCTAGAGACCCGAAAGTGTGCATATTAGGCTATGTGGATGAAATCCAGACAGAGGAATTTTCAAAGATAGCCATAGCCAGGCTACTCTATATAGCACGAAAGTTAGTTGCTCGGCACTGGATAGATGCAGAACCACCATCGAGACAGGAATTTATGGAACGAGCAAAATATGTTTCTCTTATGGAAAGAGGGGTATACCGAAAAAGGGGTAAATTAGATTGTTATGAGAGAATTTGGTCACCGTGGCTCACCTACGGGAGGGGATAGAGTTTCTACCTGAGGGGCAGAGTCTTCTATATAATGGGATAGAGGGGAGTGAATTGAAGTCTGTAATTGCTTTAAATATATGTGTAACACGGAATCACCGCTTGGCTCGAAGAGGGAGGGGTGGGAGATATTGGGGGGAGGGAGAGGGAGTTCATGGGTTGGTACTGTTTATGAAGAAAAAAGGGGGAAATTACTGAGATAAATGTTAATGAAAATACTGTGTAATAACATGTTGGATTCTTTGTCAATAAAAATATATTTGATTCATATACCATAGCGCTGCTATACATGTAATGTAATGTACCGCCATATAATATAGTGCTGCTATACATGTACTGTAATGTACTACGATATACCATAGCGCAGCTATATATATATATATATATATATATATATGTTCCAAAAAGACAAAATAACCGCACTCACCGGCTTCTGATCTTTGTTTTATTCACAGTCCATATCCATGTAAACTGACCATGATGAGCAGGGAGGGGAGTGCAGGGGAGGCGGACGACGGTACACCGTTTCGCGGTCGTACACCGCTTCTACGGGTGTACGACCGCGAAACGGTGTACCGTCGTCCGCCTCCCCTGCACTCCCCTCCCTGCTCATCATGGTCAGTTTACATGGATATGGACTGTGAATAAAACAAAGATCAGAAGCCGGTGAGTGCGGTTATTTTGTCTTTTTGGAACATTATGGATTTTGTTTGTACCAGCACCGCAAGGCTACACTCTGGGCGTTAGTCACATCAATGTGACACAGGCTTGGGCTCAATTGCATGTTAGTGCCCAGTCCCTTTGCTTTTTGAATATATATATATATATATATATATATATATATCTCTATTATATAAAACCCGAAGGCCACTTCCGCCCAAAATCCGCTTCCGCTTCCGTGATGGCCTCCCTCCTGTGTCAAACACCGGAACCGGAAGCACCAGACCCACAGAGCCCCAGCCACCGGCCCTGCACAGAGCCCCGTCTGCGCCCACCCACATCCGGCCCACAGCCCTGCTGCCCCATCACCCCCCTGCCTGTCACCATAGCCATCCTCCACTGCCCGCGCTCCCCGCCTGTCACAACACTTCCCCCCGCTGCCCCATCACCCCCCTGCCTGTCACCATAGCCATCCTCCACTGCCCGCGCTCCCCGCCTGTCACAACACTTCCCCCCGCTGCCCCATCACCCCCCTGCCTGTCACATAGCCATCCTCCACTGCCCGCGCTCCCCGCCTGTCACAACACTTCCCCCGCTGCCCATCACCCCCCTGCCTGTCACCATAGCCATCCTCCACTGCCCGCGCTCCCCGCCTGTCACAACACTTCCCCCCGCTGCCCCATCACCCCCTGCCTGTCACCATAGCCGCCCTCCACTCTCCGGTCACCCCCCACTCTCCTGTCACCCCCCACTCTCCGGTCACCCCCCCCGCCTCTTACCACAGCTCCCTCCAGCCAGCCACGATCTCTATTCATGGGCTTGAGGACCTCTGATGACGTCACGATGATGGGTGGAGTCACATATCACATGACCGTGACGTCATCAAGGTCCTGTCCCGATCTCACCTACTCTGCCTATTCATCCCCTGCGCTGCACACTGACCCACGATCTCCTCACCCCCGCTCTGCCCACCCACCCCCACACTGACCACTGACCCTCACTCTGCCCCTGACCCCCACACTGACCCCCACTCTGACCACCCACCCCCACACTGACCACTGACCCCCACTCTGCCCCTGACGCCCACTCCGACCACCCACCCCCACACTGACCCCCACTCTGCCCTGACCCCCACTCTGACCACCCCCACCCACACTGACCACTGACCCCCACTCTGCCCCTGACCCCACTCTGACCACTCACCCCCTCTCCCCCTGCCCCCCTCCACCCCCACTCTGCCCCTCCATGCCCCTTGCCACTGCCCCACTCTGACCACTGGCCCCCACTCTGCCCACTCACCCCCAAACTCTGCCCACTCACCCCCCTACTCTTCCCCTGACCCCCTCTCTGCCCCCTCACCCCACTCTGCCCACTGACCCCCACTCTGCCCCTGCTCTGCCCACTGACCCCCACTCTGACCACTGGCCCCCACTCTGCCCACTCACCCCCAAACTCTCCCCACTCACCCCCTACTCTTCCCCCTGAACCCCTCTCTGCCCCTGACCCCCACTCTGACCACTCACCCCCCAACTCTGCCCCCTCACCCTCTCTCTGCCCCCCTCACCCCCACTCTGCCCCTGCTCTGCCCACTGACCCCCACTCTGACCACTGGCCCCCACTCTGCCCACTCACCCCCAAACTCTGCCCACTCACCCCCCTACTCTTCCCCCTGACCCCCTCTCTGCCCCCTCACCCCCCACTCTGCCCCCTCACCCCCACTCTGCCCACTGACCTCCACTCTGCCCCTGACCCTGCTCTGCCCACTGACCCCCACTCTGACCACTGACCCCCACTCTGACCACTGACCCCAACTCTGCCCACTCACCCCCCAACTCTGCCCACTCACCCCTCTGCCCCCCTCACCCCCTGCTCTGCCCACTGACCCCCACTCTGCCCCTGACCCTGCCCACTCACCCCCACTCTGCACACTGACCCCCACTCTGCCACTGCTCTGCCCACTGACCCCCACTCTGACCACTGGCCCCCACTCTGCCCACTCACCCCAAACTCTGCCCACTCACCCCCCTACTCTTCCCCCTGAACCCCTCTCTGCCCCCTCACCCCCACTCTGCACACTGACCCCCACTCTGCCCTGCTCTGCTCTGCCTGCTCGCCACTGACCCCACTCTGACCACTGGCCCCCACTCTGCCCACTCACCCCAAACTCTCCCACTCACCCCCCTACTCTTCCCCCTGAACCCCTCTCCTGCCCCCTCTCCAACCCCCAACTCTGCCCCTCACCCTCTCTCTGCCCCCACCCCTGCCTCTGCCCACTGACCCCCACTCTGACCACTGCCCCACTCTGCCCACTCACCCCCAAACTCTGCCACTCACCCCCTACTCTTCCCCCTGACCCCTCTTGCCCCCTCACCCCACTCTGCCCTACCCCACTCTGCCCCTGACCCCTCTGACCCCGCTCTGCCCACTGACCCCACTCTGACCACTGCTCACCACTGCACACTGACCCCCACTCTGCCACTGCTCTGCCCACTGACCCCCACTCTGACCACTGCCCCATCTGCCCACTCCCCCCAAACTCTGCCCACTCACCCCCCTACTCTTCCCCCTGAACCCCTCTCTGCCCCCTCACCCCCACTCTGCACACTGACCCCCACTCTGCCCCTGCTCTGCCCACTGACCCCCACTCTGACCACTGGCCCCACTCTGCCCACTCACCCCCAAACTCTCCCCACTCACCCCCCTACTCTTCCCCCTGAACCCCTCTCTGCCCCTGACCCCCACTCTGACCACTCACCCCCAACTCTGCCCCCTCACCCTCTCTGCCCCCCTCACCCCCACTCTGCCCTCTCTGCCACTGACCCCACTCTGACCACTGGCCCCCACTCTGCCCACTCACCCCCAAACTCTGCCCTCACCCCCTACTCTTCCCCTGACCCCCTCTCTGCCCCCTCACCCCCACTCTGCCCCCTCCACCCCCCTCTGCCCACTGACCTCCACTCTGACCCTGCTCTGCCCACTGACCCCCACTCTGACCACTGACCCCACTCTGACCACTGACCCCAACTCTGCCCACTCACCCCCCAACTCTGCCCACTCACCCCCTCTGCCCCCCTCACCCCCTGCTCTGCCCACTGACCCCCACTCTGCCCTGACCCTGCCCACTCACCCCCACTCTGCACACTGACCCCCACTCTGCCACTGCTCTGCCCACTGACCCCCACTCTGACCACTGGCCCCCAAACTCTGCCCACTCACCCCCCTACTCTTCCCCCTGAACCCCTCTCTGCCCCCCTCACCCCCACTCTGCACACTGACCCCCACTCTGCCCCTGCTCTGCCCACTGACCCCCACTCTGACCACTGGCCCCCACTCTGCCCACTCACCCCAAACTCTGCCCACTCACCCCCCTACTCTTCCCCCTGAACCCCTCTCTGCCCCTCACCCCCCACTCTGCACACTGACCCTCTCTCTGCCCCTGACCCTGCTCTGCCCACTCACCCCCACTCTGACCACTGACCCTCACTCTGCCCACTCACCCCCAAACTCTGCCCACTCACCCCCCTACTCTTCCCCCTGACCCCCTCTTTGCCCCCTCACCCCCACTCTGCACACTGACCCCCACTCTGCCCCTGACCCTGCTCTGCCCACCCACCCCCACTCTGACCATTGACCCCCACTCTGACCCTGCCCACTCACCCCCACTCTGACCACTGACCCCAACTCTGCCCACTCACACCCCCAACTCTGCCCACTCACCCCCCAACTCTGCCCACTCACCCCCCAACTCTGCCCACTCACCCCCTCTGCCCCCCTCACCCCCACTCTGCCCCTGCTCTGCCCACTGACCCCCACTCTGACCACTGACCCCCACTCTGACCACTCACCCCCAAACTCTGCCCACTCACCCCCTCTCTGCCCCCTCACCCACATTCTGCCCACTCACCCCCTCTCTGCTCACTCACCCCCTCTCTGTCCACTCACCCACCATTATGCCCACTGACCATGCTCTGCCCACTCACCCTGCTCGCCCCATTGACCCCTCACACTGGCCACTCATCCTGCTCTGCCTACTCACCCCCCACTGACCCCTCACACTGACCCTGCTCTGCCCACTGACCCCTCACTGACCCTGCTCTGCCCACTCACCCTGCTCAGCCCACTGACCCCTCACACTGCCCACTGACCCTCCTCTGCCCACTGAACATGCTCTGCCCACTGACCCCTCTTTGCCCACTCACCCTGCTCTGCCCACTGACCCCTCACACACCCCACTGACCCTGCTCTGCCCACTCACCCCTCACACTGACCCTCCTCTGCCCACTGACCCCTCACACTGCCCACTCACGCCTCACACTGCCCACTGAACATGCTATGCCCACTTACCCCTCACACTGCCCACTGACCATGCTCTGGCCACTGACCCCTCACACTGCCTACTGACCCTGCTCTGCTCATTTACTCCCGCTCTGCCCACTCACCCCCGCTCTGCCCACTCGCCCCTGCTTTTACCACTCACCCTGGCCTGCCCACTGACCACCCTCTGTTCACTCACCCCCCGCTCTGCCCTTTCACCATGCCCACTGACCCCTGCTCTGCCAACTGACCGTGCCCACTCACCCATGCTCTACCCACTCACCCTTCTCTGCCCACTCACTGTGCCCACTGACCGCCGCTCTGCCCACTAACCCCTGTTCTGCCCACTGACTGTGCCCAATAACCCTTGCTATGCCCACTAAACCCTGCTCTGCCCACTCACCCCCGCTCTGCCCGCTGACCCCTGCTCTGCTCACTGACTGTGCCCACTCACCCCTGCTCTGCCCACTCACCCCTGCTCTACCCACTGATTTTTCCCACTAACCCCTGCTGTGCCTACTGACTGTGCCCACTGACCACTGCTCTGCCCAATCACTCTGCCCATTAACCCCTGCTCTGACCACTGACCCCCGCTATGACCCTGCTCTGACCACTGATGCCCCAATCCTGCTCACTGACCATGCTCTGCCCATTCACCCCCCACTCTGCCCACTCACCCCCGCTATGCCCTCTGACCCTGCTCTGCCTACCTACCCCCCCCCTCTGGCTACTAACCATGCCCACTGACCCCTGCTCTGCCCACAGACCCCAGCTCTGCCTACTGACCCTGCTCTGACTACTGATTATGCCCACTGACCCCTGCTCTGCCCAATGACTCTGCCCACTAACCCCTGCTCTTCCCACTCATCCCCCACTCTGCCCACTGACCCCCGCTTTGCCCACTCACCCCCAGCAGATCGGTTTCCCAGCCAACGACAGCTCCTGTCCTGCCACCTACAAGACGGGTGGAGCGAGCCGCCGCAGGGTAAGTATCCTCACTGAGGTTTTTTTATTTTTATTATCACCATGAAGGGGAGGGGGGTGTGCAGCCCCAGAGGGAGGGCGGCCGCAGAGACTGGAGGCCCAGAAGGACGGGTGCCGCGGGGAGCGGAAGGGGTCAGGAGGAGCGCCTCCATCCTGCCCCCCCTATCCATCCTGCCCCCCAACACCATCCTGCCCCCCCGACTCCATCCCGCACCCCCACCACCATCCTCACCCCCCGCCAACATCCTGCCCCGCCCCCTACATCCTCCCCCCTCCCCCACCACCATCCTGCCCTGCCATCTCCATCCTGCCCTGCCGCCTCCATCCTGCCCTGCCTTCTCCATCCTGCCTCGCTCTGTCCATCCTGCGCCACTCACCTCCATCCTGCCCCTCCGTCTCCATCCTGCCCCTCCGTCTCCATCCTGCCCCTCCGTCTCCATCCTGCCCCTCCGTCTCCATCCTGCCCCTCCATCTCCATCCTGCCCCTCCGTCTCCATCCTGCCCCGCCGCCTCCATCCTGCCCCGCCGCCTCCATCCTGCTCCGCCCCCTCCATCCTGCTCCGCCCCCTCCATCCTGCTCCGCCCCCTCCATCCTGCTCCGCCCCCTCCATCCTGCTCCGCCACCCCATCCTGCTCCGCAACCCACCATCCTGCCCCCCTTGCACCTTCCTGCCCCCCTTGCACCTTCCTGCCCCGCTCACTCCATCCTGCCCCGCTCGCTCCATCCTGCCCCGCTCGCTCCATCCTGCCCCGCTCGCTCCATCCTGCCCCGCTCGCTCCATCCTGCCCCGCTCGCTCCATCCTGCCCCGCTCGCTCCATCCTGCCCCGCTCGCTCCATCCTCACCCCCGCTGTTCTTGCTCCCCCGCCTCCATCCTGCCCTCACGCTTACTCATCCTGCCCCGCTTGCTCCATTCTGCTCATCTGCCTCCATCCTGCTCCTCCCGCTCCATCCTGCTCAATCCTGCCCCTTCGGCTTCATCCTGCTCCTCCGCCTCCATCCTGCCCCGCTCAATCCATCCTGCCCCCCGCTCTTCTTGCTCCCCCGCCTCCATCCTGCCCCGCTCGCTCCATCCTGCCCCCCCGCCTCCATCCTGCCCCCCCGCCTCCATCCTGCCCCCCCGCCTCCATCCTGTTGCCCCGCCTCCATCCTGTTGCCCCGCCTCCATCCTGTTGCCCCGCCTCCATCCTGTTGCCCAGCCTCCATACTCTTTCCCCACTCGCTCCATTCTGCCCCCCAACACAATCCTGCCCCCCCTCACCTCCTCAGCTGATTGCTTGCCCAGGCAACTACAGGTCCTAAAGGCCTGTAGGACCTACAAGGCGGAGGCGGAGCGAGCCGCCGGACAGGTGAGTATCCTCACTGAGGATTTTTTTATTTTTACTGTCGACGACCGGGGGCCAGGAGGAGTGGGGGACCGCGGTCACCGCAGTATTGCCATATACCAGAGTGCTGCTATACATGTGCTATAATGTACTGCCATATACCATAGTGCTGCTATACATGTACTGTAATGTACCGCCATATACCATAGCACTGCTATACATGTACTGTAATGTACCGCCATATACCATAGTGCTGCTATACATGTGCTATAATGTACCACCATATACTATAGTGCTGCTATACATGTACTGTAATGTACCGCCATATACTATAGTGCTGCTATACATTTACTATAATCTACCGCCATATACTATAGTGCTGCTATACATGTGCTCTAATTACCACCATATACCATCGTACTGCTATATATATATCTTATATATAAAAACCGAAGGCCACTTCCCGCCAATCCGCTCAACTTCCGTGATGGCCTGCGCCCTGTGTCAAAGACCGGAACCGGAAGTACCAGACCCACGAGCGGTGAGCGCATAGCGCTCACCGCGACCCGCTGTCAAAATGGCACAGCGCCTCGCCGTGGGCGCTAAAGCGCCACCACTCGCCGTTATCCCGCCACCGGCCCTGCACAGAGCCCCGTCTGCGCCCACCCACATCCGGCCCACAGCCCTGCTGCTCACCGCCCACTCTCCATCAGGGACCGCCATCCCGCCACTGGCTCCGCACACAGCCTGCTGTCCGCCCACCAACATGCGGGAACCGGCCCGGACCGGCCCACACTCCGGTGTGCGGCCTCCGCCGGCACCGCTCCCAGTCCTGCCACTCTCTCCACACACCCGCTGACTCTCCTCCATCACGGAGCTAGCCCCGCCCGCACTCCGGGGCCGGCCTCCGGAACCGCCGCCAGCCTTGCCGCTGACCGCCAACAGCCCAGTGAGTGTTCAGCCCTCCAGCCTCCGTTATCCTCTGCCCCCCCAGCCTCCGCTCTCCTCTGCCCCCCCAGCCTCCGCTCTCCTCTGCCCCCCCAGCCTCCGCTCTCCTCTGCCCCCCCAGCCTCCGCTCTCCTCTGCCCCCCCAGCCTCTGCTCTCCTCTGCCCCCCCAGCCTCCGCTCTCCTCTGCCCCCCAGCCTCCGCCCCCTCCCTCCTCTGACCCCTCCCTCCTCTAACCCCTCCAGTTTCTCGCCTCCTCTGCCTCCTCCCTCCTTTCCCCCTCCACCTCTGCCCCCTCCAGCCTGTGCTGCACTCACTGCTGACCACTGAGCCACCGCACTCCTGCTGACCACTGAGCCACCGCACTCACTGCTGACCACTGAGCCACCGCACTCACTGCTGACCACTGACCACCGCCCACCGACCACTAGCCGCCTCACTGCTGACCACTGAGCCACCGCACTCACTGCTGACCACTGAGCCACCGCACTCACTGCTGACCACTGAGCCACCGCACTCACTGCTGACCACTGAGCCACCGCACTCACTGCTAACCACTGAGCCACCGCACTCACTGCTGACCACTGAGCCACCGTATACTCTGCTAACCACTGAGCCGCCTGTATACACACAATTAATTTCACAGCACTCCCCTATTACTAAATAAACTCTATATAGATTCTAGACTACCCGATTCTTTAGAATCGCCACCATCTAGTATATATATATATATATATATATATATATGTAGTTCACTTAGGTTGACTGAACAAGTTCTGTCAGTCACAGTATGTCAACTACATACATATTCTAGAATACCCGATGCGTTAGGATTGGGCCACCATCTAGTTGCAGTATATTTGGCATAGATTTCGCCATATACTTTTCACATATCATCAACAAGGTCCTGATTCATCAAAGTATTTACGCAAGAAATCTGGCATTATACTTTATGAAGTCACAAAATTTTAGAGTAAAAAGATAAGCGAAATTTTGACATTTGGTGGAACTGGGAAGGACAAGGAACACCTGCTCCTGAAATAACGTGAGATGTATCTTATGCCAAAAAACGTACTCGATGCCAAAACTGGAGTAAGATTTGTGGTGAGGGGCACAGAGGGAAATGTAGCTTTTAGGACTTGAATGATTCAAGGCACCTCTATCTTCACCATGCCCCCAATATCAATATATCAATACTGGCATGAACAATGCAGTTTTTGATGAATCAAGGCATAAATCTGCAGTGAAATCCACTACAGGTTGGCATCTTAGTCTTTTGATAAGAAGCATCTTACTAAATTTCTCATTAACATGCTTCATATATTTTCAATAGGAAAAGATAGATTGGAACTGCTTATACTAGATCAATGCTATACAAATCACTGGGTTGGTGTACTCATATAATATACAGACTGTGTTATCATATCGACCACATCGGTGTCACCACTGAGCCCAGTGATTGGCTCCAACCGTCATATGTGTTGTAGTCGTTGCAACCTGTCATAAAATACTAGGGACAGAAGCAATGAAGCAGCGCTAGACTGAATGTGGACTTGTAAAGCTTATTTAATAGTTTTTGCAGTGGGAGAGCTACAAGACAATATATGAAAAAATCCTGAAAAAAAAAACTTCAAATGGAAATCAGACACCAAATTTGAGAACAGCATAATGCAGAAACAGAGATCCTGATTTCAACGACGTGTTAAGTTTTGATATAATTATTCTTTTATCTGTAGGAGATTATCACCAGAGGACTAGTAAATCAGCTGGTATACAGTCCTCGAAATGTATGATCTCTTATAACCACTTCCCCCCACTACTAATTGATATCTTCCTGCTTATGAACAGTGTACGTAGAAAGCTACAAATCAGAGCTGTGGCGAAGTTAAACATGGCTTTGTATTCAGAGAACTACTAGATAAGCAGTGGATAAAACAGTCATTTTATAAAAAGGAGAGGAAGCCACCCAATTAGTGACATTGCTGGAATCAGGGTCTCTGCTCATTAGATGGATTAGCCAGAAACCTGGTGACAGATTCTCTTAAAATAATATTTATCGCTTGTTCATAAAGGCAAAAAGAAAGAAGGTGCATACTTTGAATTGAATAGAGGAAAACCACCAACCTGTGACTGAGACAAAGCACTTGTTCCTTTGCTTTCTTTAGATAGGAAAAATCGGATTGACATCATAAGTTCCTGAATACTACAGTGGAATTCTTCCTCATTCTGTCCACCGGTTGCAAATGCAAAAAGTTTCCGAGATTGAACAATATACTTAAAAATATATTCTTGAGCCTAATATATGAATAAAAAAAAAAAAAAAAAAAGAGACATCATTATTGTAAGAATGATTTCCAATAATAAGAATGATCAGAATGGGATAGCAACAAGCATCACTAGAGAAACTGGATAGACAGTACCAATAACTGACCTGAATCACTTTATATTATCTGGATTATAAGTGGTTTGACTCATACCACAAATATCGATTACTTGTGGGCTAATAGATACAGTGAAAATCTAGAATAATAGGGCCACTGTCTTTTTATGATTCTGGCTACTGAAGTTACAAAATATAGGCCAATTGCCAATTATCACCACATCAAAGTGAAGCAGCAGAAATCAGTAAGAGAAAACGCAACCTGGATGTAAATGAGTGGAACATCTAATACTGCCGTCATTACCTTTAATACCTCCTGGATATGCTCCTGCCGTTCAGCTTCAATTATTCGGTCCACATACCATTTCAGCACTTTTATGAGGTCTCTAAAAGAGTCAGAAAATTAAATTAGAAAAAGCCAAGAATATGCCAATTTAGAAGTAAACTGTGTCTTAACCCCTTCACAGCTGGGCAATATTATGTTTTTTGCTTTTTCTCCCATTTCTTCCAAGCGCCAGACATTGCTTATTTCTATGTCCACAAAGCCACCAGAAAGGCTTGTTATTTGTAGGAATAAGTTGTGCACCATTCATTTTATCATGGACTATATAAAAGGCGACTTTTATTCCAATGATTAAAAAAACTTTAGTTCAGCATAGCCATCCACGTGAAACATGGGTTTTGCACGTGGATGGCTATACTGAACTGAAGCTCTTTAATCATTGGAATAAAAAGTCACCTTTTATACAGTTCATCTTTTCTGGATTTTCTTCTTATTTGATTGTTCCATGTAACTTGGACTTTGGGTGTACCCGTGCGGATCAGAGAATTTCTGGGTGCAGGTGTCATTGGAATACGAAGCCTGGTGAGCTGCTTTCCCTATTTTTCCTTTCCTATTTCATATATTCACTTTATCATTGATGAAGGAAGAAGGAAAAAATTCCAAGTGCATTGAAAATGCAGAAAAAAGTGTAATTTCACAAGTTACATGTTCAATATACGGTAAAAGTGACAAGGCATTCTGATTCTCCAGGGCAGTAGGAGTATGCAGATTCCAAACGTATAGTTTTTATTTTATTTAAAACATGGAGAAAAATTGGAAATTTGTAAACAAAAAAATGTAATAAAATTTTGCTTGTGTTGCAATTTTCCAAGACCCGTCATAATTACATATTCCCAACAATTGAAAGTATTATTATTATTATTATTAGAAGTGCCGACTTATTTTTTGTGCCCTAAGCTGACATTTTTACTGATGCCATTTTAAGGCAGATATGATGTTTTTGACTGCCTCTTAATTCCTTTTATTGCATTGTTCTACAGGCCATAAACAACATAATTCTGGAGTTTACATTTTCTTCTCGTTATGATGTTTAATAATCAGATTAATCTATTTTACATTTTGATAGATCAGACTTTAACGAACACAGCAATACCACATATGTGTAACTTTCTTTTGTTTGATCAAGTTTTATTGAGAAATTTCCATGAAGATGATAAGGAACATTCACAAAGAACTAAGGATGCCGTCACACCTGGCGACGGCACTGGAGATGTCGGCGGCAACTTGCGGGAGCGCGCATGTTTTGGCACCCCGCCTGCATTGCCGCCCCCAGTTTACACGGGGAGACATCTCCGGCGATGCCCCGACGAGCTCACAGGCGGCATCGCCGCAGGGGTGTCTCAAAACCACCCTGCGGCGATGCAGTACAATGGGAGCCCATGGCTCCCATCGCCTGTCAGGTCGCCGGCGGCCGTTTACATAGGGCGATGTGAACACATCGCCCCAGGTCTGGCCGCCTGGTTTCATATCACTGATGTGAAACCAGGCAAGCACTCAGAGGCGCCAACATCGCCCCTTTACATTAGGCGACGCAGGGGCGATATCGGTGCAGATAGGCCATGTCCCTACGTCGCCTAAGACATCAGCGGTGCCATCGCCAGGTGTGACGGCACCCAAAGGGTAAAGCCATGCAGCGCTTATAAGAATAACAGAAATACGGTAACTGTTATATTTATATATAAGAAAAAAAGTGCATTATAATCAATGTTACATTAAACAGTGGTACATCAAATCAGTATACCTCTAATCTTTTGTGTCACGTGAAGAACTATAGTAAAATATGTTAATAAAATATGTGCATAGAGAAATGAAAAAAAAAAAGTACCGTGTGTATATATATAGTAATAAAAATAGAATAGTGACGGCTTTATTTTTATTGGGGCATAAGGGGGTTGATTTGAACTTTTGTCGTTTCTTATTATTTACATATTTTTAAAATAATTATTTTTACTCTTTAGTGTATTTAACCCCTTGCAGATACAGGACGTTGTACAACGTCCTGGGCCGGTAAGGGGGCTTTGATGTGAGCTCCGGCACGGAGCTCACATCAAAGCTCCGACATCTCAGCTGATCTCATCAGCTGAGATGTCAGGGTAACAGCGCCGATCGGATCCGGGATCCGATCGGCGCTGTTAACCCCGTGATCCCACTGTCAATCTCTTGACATCGGGATCCAAGGCGCTGCGGCGGGGAACGCGCTGTTCCCCGCCTGCTCCAGAGATCCCGCGATAGTATCGTGGGATCTCCGGCGCTCATGTGACAGCCCGTGGTCCTGGCTAGACCCCGGATGCTGTCAGAGCGCAGTTTCCTGTTGTGCTTGGCAGGCGCTGCCAACCACAACAGGTCCGCAATTCTGAGAGATACAAATGAGCTGCAGCTCATCTGTATCTCCCAGAAGCGATCGGACTGTGCAGCAGGGTGCCTCTTAAAGGTGCAGTGTAAAAATAAGAATTAATAAAAAAATCAAGTTTTTAAAAACCTGTAAAAAAAAAAATTATATATAAAAGTTCAAATCACCCCCCCTTTTCCCCCCAATCACAATAAAAGTATTAAAAAAATGTAAAAAATACATGTTTGGTATCGCCGCGTTCAGATTCGCTCGATCTATCATCATATTAAATCTGTTAATGAGAGCTGTAAACTCCGTAACGGAAAAAATGGTCCAAACGCCAAAATTCCGTTTTTTTGGTCACTGCAACATCGCTATAAAATGCAATAACGGGCGATCAAAACTGCGGATACCCCCAAAAAAGCTATCATTAGAAACATTAGCTCAAGACGCAAAAAATAAGCCATCATGCAGCCCCAGATCCCAAAAAATGAGGGTGCTACGGTTCGCAGAACATGGCGCAAAAAGTCAGTTTTTGTTTTTTTGCAAACTTCTGAATTTTTTTTCACCACCTAGATACCAATAAAGGTATACATGTTGGGTGTCTACGAACTCGTACCGACCCGAGGCATCACCCCATCACGTCGGTTTTACCACATAGTGAATTTGGCGACTAAAATACCCAAAAAACAAACGTGTTATTGCACTTTTTTTGCAATTTCACTGCATTTACAATTTTTTTGCAATTTCCCTGTACACTATATGGTAAAATAAATTATTGCATATGAAAGTGCATCTCGATCCGGAAAAAACAAGCCATCATGTCTATATTGACGGAAAAATAAAAAAGTTATGGCTCTTGGAAGCAGGAGAGGAAAAATCAAATGAAAAACAGAAAATCACCCAGGGGTGAAGGGGTTAATAAGAGGATTTGAAGCTGTGATCATCTGAGCACTTGTGCTATAAAGAGCAATGCATTGGCACTGCAATGTATAGCTAAAATAACAATCTCCAATGAACATGGGTTAAACATTGGCTTTCACAGAAGGATTGTAGTTGACAGGCATAGGGTCTTAAAGTAGATCCCCGACTATAATTGCAACCCAATAGCGCCATGCAATCATGGCACAAACACACTGATGGGTCGGTGGAATTAAACCCCCCACTGCTGGTGTATTTAAAATACCAAAATCAGAGACTGACAGTTGCATTTAACAGGATAGTCGCTGCAGGCTGAGCTACGCTTCACATAGCTGTTAAATGCACATGATGGCTGATTAAATCAGCCGTCACGTGTAAGGAATAATGCGGACTCAGTGCTAGCCCATAACAAAATCAGGGACATGACCCTTGACATACATGTACGTCAAATGCCATAAAGGGGTTAAAAAGTGCCCATTACTTTAACTTTTATTCAATAAGTCGGTAGTACACGTGAAAATAAGCAACTTCGTAAAACATCTATCATAGAACTCTGCTTCTTTTGCCTGCTCCACTGATATCTGATAAAATCTGATCGATCATTATTCAGTAAAGACATACCGTACTTTCCCATTATTGAAATAGAAAATAATAGTTGGTGCTTCTAAAATTCTATGGAGAAAGGAGTGGAAGTATGAGGGAGAAATTAGAGGGAGAGAGCGCCATCTTGCTGCAAGATTTGCTGACATGTCAGTTATTGTTCTCCATAGAACTAATTGCCATCTCCCATCTCAGTAAAGGAAAATCTTTTTTCACTAAAAACTGATTTTTACCTATGAAGTGAGAATTTTGAGAAATAATTATCTTCTCTAATAAGGTATATTGCAGAATTTCTTATTTTCACCTGAACTATTGAGTTATGAAAACAAAAAACATTAAAAAGACAGTTACTATTTAAGCAATAGTTGGTCTAGAGCAGGGGTGAAACTCTTTTTCCTAAATTACCTATAGGGCCAGAACAAACTTTCAACACAATAAATACTGTAGAAAAGATTTCAGCACATTTATTGCAGTTGATGGGAGTATTGCAACAGGTTTTTGGCAACTAATCTGGGAGCAGCATATGTAATTATATACGTGGACATGGATTCAGCAAATCACTGAGTTGCTTGCTGTAATTTAGATAAAATCACCAGAGATATTCAAGGGAGGACTAGTAAACCTGCTGCTCAATTTTCATGAGCTCTGTGTAACCCTTCCCCACCACGGATTATACACAGGGAAAAAGCTGCCAAAGAACAAAGAAAGCTGTCAATTAATGGTGTGGGTGGGGTTATACAGAGCTCAGCATTCAGAGAACTGCTAGATCTACAGTAGATAAAAGATTTTATCAAAATGACTGCAAGCAGCTCAGTAAGTGACATATCACTGGAATCAGGGTCTCTGCTATTATCCCAGTTGAAAGAAACAAGTACAGACAAAGACCTGATGGCATGTTAAATGACTAAAAAGATTTTTTTTCTTATTGTTTACATTTCTATCTCCTGGACCACCCCTTAGAGGACAGGCAAAACCCTAACACATTGCACTAACTAATGGAAAAACTAGCACAAACACCAACCAGAATTCAGCCCTTAGTTACAAAGTGGCACAGTGGAGTTAAAAATGGACTATATAGTTGTAAAAGATAGCTTTCTGTTAGAATCTTAGGAAATGAGGCTCATAAAAAGATTTTTAAAAATGTTTCCAAACTATATTTTACAAGCCATTTTTTTAACTTAATTTGTTTTTTTACATTCAAAGGAAAAAATGGGCAGACTGTCTCTCCTGCTGCGAGACACATCTAATGCCTGTATACTTTATAATGAGTAAATACAAAAAATAATCATTGTACCTGTAAGCAAGGGCACCGGAAAAGTGTCCCTCTATGTATGTGTCCATTACTGGTTTAAAGTGCTGGAATTTACTGTCTTGTAGTAAATTTATTATATGAACCTAAAAGCACAAAACAAATGTCAACTACTAAGAAAACTGTATGTTTTATAACTCCTCATAGTGGTGAGCCAATACTGCTTACGCTTCTTACCAAGCAATCGAAGACTTTGGAGCTGTACTTCTGAGAACTTTCATTCAAAATGCCAAATAAGGTGTCCAGTGTGTCCTGCAGAAACTGCACAGCAAAGGGTGAAGATATTACAATTTATACTAATAAGGTATCATATACAGACACTAAGTAACTTACCTTCACAATCTCAGAAACCGTCAATCTCCTTCAATTTAGATAAGGAGCCTGGGATTTTATCAGGGTGCATCCTCCATTTAAGCAGATCCAGCATGTCCCCTAAGGAGTGATAAAAATCACAGAAACAAAATAACATGCATTATAATCACAGCAGCCTTTCCAACAGTTAACGGAAGTGTGTCACCCTCCGAAATTAATATTGGACTACTTAAATTGTTCCAGTATTAGCAACGCAACCGCAACAGGAGCCAGGTATGAGAGAGGGCACCTGCACTAACAGTGTGGGCACAGCTGGGCTACTTCAGTGTCAGTGTACAAGGATTGAATTCAGCCATCTCCCTGCGGTTAGGAAGCAGGGAGCCAGTTGTCAATCAGCATAATGTCAGCAGTGTCAAACCATCTACAGAGCAGAGTGGATGTGAAGAAACTGCTATACCAATGTAACATCACCTAAAGCAGGAGAATAGTCGGCAGGAGCGGTCTGTGACCCCTGAGCCAGAGGAGGTTGACGCCAGGCAGAACAGGCAGGTGGTTAACAACTACCTGTCTGAAAGCTCTAAGCCCCATAGCAAAAAAAAAAATAAATAAATAAATTCCCATTTTTGTATATGGAAATGAGTTTAAGTGGCATAAACTGTCAATATTTGACATGGACGCTGAAAGGACGAACTCTCTGAAATGAGGGATACATTATACTGACACTGTTGTGTGTTGGTGTGTTGGTATAGAATATAATTTTTTTATGTCTGCATATATAAACTCAAAGAACTCCACGCAAAAAAGAAAAGCAAGACTGACAGATGAGATAATACCGGTACACATTTGTGTTGACTAGACTCTGAAATTAATGTACGCAGAGGACTTATGCATAAAAGTTGAAGGGAAATAAGTACCGTATATACTCGTGTATAAGCCGACCCGTGTATAAGCCGACCCCCCTACTTTTGCCCCAAAACCTGGGAAAACCTATTGACTCGTGTATAAGCCGAGGGTGGACCCCACCACAGGTATACAGCCCCCAGCAGTGTGGTATACAGGCCCCCCAGTGGTAGTATACAGCAGCCTCCCCAGTGGCATATACAGGCCCCAGCAGTATATACAGCAACCCCAGTGGTATATACAGACCCCACCAGTATATACAGCAGCCCAGTGGTATATACAGACCCCACCAGTATATACAGCAGCCCCAGTGGTATACAGGCCCCAGCAGTATATACAGCAGCCTCCGGGGTATACGGCAGCCCCCAGGGGTATACAGCAGCCCCCAGGGGTAATACAGCAGCCCCCAGGGGTTATACAGCAGCCCCCAGGGGTAATACAGCAGCCCCCAGGGTTAATACAGCAGCCCCCAGGGTTAATACAGCAGCCCCCAGGTGTTATACAGCAGCCCCCAGGGGGTATACAGCAGCCCCCAGGGGTTATACAGCAGCCCCCAGGGGGTTATACAGCAGCCCCCAGGGGGGGGTACATAGCAGCCCCCAGGGGGGGTACACAGCAGCCCCCAGGGGGTTACACAGAAGCCCCCAGGGGGGTATACAGCAGCCCCCAGGGGTAATACAGCAGACCCCAGGGGTAATACAGCAGCCCCCAGGGGTACACAGCAGCCCCCAGGGGGTATACAGCAGCCCCCAAATGCTGGCACTCACCCCCCCTCCTTGTAAGGGCCCCCCCCCGCTGCTTATCTTACCATCCCGGTCTTCTGCACAGCGCCGGTCCTCGGTGCTCCGTTCTCCATGCTCCGTTCTCGCTGCATCCGGGATCCCCGGCCGTCGCACGATGACGTCATATGCCTGCGACGGCCGGGAATCCCGGATGTAGCCGGACGGGAGCATGAAGAATGGAGCACCGAGGACCAGCGCTGTGCAGAAGACCAGGATGGTAAGATAAGCAGCGGGGGGAACCCTTACAAGGGGGGCGAGTGCCAGCATTTGGGGGCATATATGCACTGCTTCCCCCTGCCGCTGATTGACAGGGGGAAGCAGTGCATATATAATGAGCGGCCCCACGTGACGGGGCCGCTCATACAGCAGCCTCCCCCCCCGCCTCCCCAGCCCCGGACACAGCCCCCACCACGCAGCCTACCGTATTGACCCGTGTATAAGCCGAGGGGGAGACTTTTCAGCCCAATTTTTGGGCTGAAAAACTCGGCTTATACACGAGTATATACGGTAGATAAAAATGAACTTAATGAGGCTTTGAAATTTTCAGAAAACGGATTTAGTCTGGGGTGCCAATATTTTATCTTTCTTTAGGAGCAAGATGGATCTGTCATGTGATTGATCACAGTGCCAATGTTCTTTTATCCCTTCATATTGCATGGAGTGCTACTTTTGACATCAAAAGTTATGAAAACCCTGAAAAAAAGACTCCAAGGTTATCTGGTATCGGTACACACTGGATAATAAGTAGCCATTTGGCTTAGTTCTCTGTAGAGAAAGCAAGACTCTATTTCCTAAAGGACAGATATTGTACCCTAAAGAATTATTTGACTTTCTAATTGGTGCATTCATCACTGCAGAGTATTATCTAAAATCCATGCACTTGATAATACTTTAGATATTAACAAGGTATTGTCCACCAAGTGAATAATATAACTCTCTTCCTAAGAGCTCTGCAGTACCTGTCATGAGAACTCACTTTGGTTTGTTGCTAAGGTAACAGGCAAACACCATGGCACATAAACAATCTGTACTGCGGAACTAGTAAAGCCTTGATCATCCGGCGACCCTCGCAATGCAGCATAGTAAATAATTGATAAAGCACTTCTATAATTCCATACCGTTTTGTGTTAGCTTTGTTGAACAAAGGAATGAGGTTATCCAAAAAGACTCTTTTGTATTTTTAACAGCTTGATTATTATTCCCGTGTAGATTTCCTTTCAAATATGGGAGTTTGAGGTAGCGGCAGGAATCTTGGAAAACGGTGTTCTCTTCACACTGTAACAAACAACAACAAAGTTCAATTGTTTCCTACGTCTACTGTCAGTCATGGAAATGGAGGAGTCTTCTCCAGGGCACAATAAACATGTGCTGACATAATTAAAAAAAAGGAATCTTAAGTATTTTACATAGAACGAATTTTCTTGATAGATTCCAGAAACAAAATAAGTGAAATGTTCAAGAATAATATTACAATGAGAAAACTATGGCAATAAAAGTTCTTAAAGGGGTTGTTCACTAGTAGGACAACCCCTTCTGACTGCACTTATTTTAAAAAAATGCCTATATTCATCTCCCAGGGATCACGTGATGTTGTGATGTCACGTAAGCCCCACGTCCAATCACTGCTTGCTTCTGTCTTCCCACCTTCAGACACAGGAGCAATCAAAAGAAAATGAGAGACAGCCACTGCTCTGACTTCCTGCTGATTAATAGGGATACCTGGCTCTGTTAATTCCCTTGTCATATCCTTAACTCGTAACTGAGTGGGATATTGACTAAAGGGGCCACTTAATATGGTGGTTATGGTGGTCTCCGCAAGGATTCCACCCCAGGGCTAGGTCCTTCCCTGGAGGGATATCTGGCTAGTCCCATGTTTGAGACTCTTAATCGAGGCTCCATGGACTCCATTTGCATATTCCTGTTGATTAAAGCATATGTCTGAATGCGGAGAGACAGAAGCCAGCAGTGACTGGATGTGTGACTCGAAATGACATCACAATGTCACGTGATCCCCAGGAGGAGAGTATAGGCATTTTCATTTTATCTGGAGGAAACAAATGGAGTTAGAAGTGGTTTTCCTAGTAGTGGACAATCCCTTTAAGATTGAAACTTTAGTTTTAACTGTTGACTCTATAAGGGCCCTTTCACATCAGCGTTTTTTTCAAATTGCGGCAGATGCAGTGAAAAAACCGCATCTGCCGCGATTACCGCATACCGGCTACACTTGCGGCACGGTTGCGGTAAACGCCATACAAGGTATAGGCGGACTTGCGGCAGGTGCAGCAAGTGCGGTTTTGGCACTTGCGGCAGGTGCGGCCGCGAAAAAAAACGCGGCTGACAGCATTTTTTTTCGCGGCCGCACCTGCCGCAAGTGCCAAAACCGCACTTGCCGCACCTGCCGCAAGTCCGCCTATACATTGTATGGCGTTTACCGCAATCGCGCCGCAACCGTGCTGCAAGTGTAGCCGGTATGCGGTAATCGCGGCAGATGCGTTTTTTTCACCGCATCTGCCGCGATTTGAAAAAAACAGTGATGTGAAAGGGCCATAAGATAAATGTATAATACTATGGGACTAGAAAGCAAGTAGAAGCTTGATCAATTCTAAATTCCCAATTGTCTATCATAGTAGGATGTCCATAATACTGGAAACACCAGGTCTCTACAAATGTATAAAGGTTTTTGCATGAGAAATTTACAAGGCTATTATTTCACCTACTGCTACATTGTACAGGTTCCTACTAAAATATTAAACAGAAAGCTCTGTTTAGTAATAATCTAAAATCTTACCTCTCTTGATATCAATTTCTACACCAGTTTTTGTATTCTAATGTAAGAAAATAATTTAACCCCCTCAATATTTTCCTCCCCTTCTATAACATTTTTATATTTTTATAATAATTTTTATATTTCTATAATATTAATAATAATAATCTTTATTTATATAGTGCCAACATATTCCGCAGCGCTTTACAATTCAGTGGTTCATATACAGATGGTCAAAGGTAACAATTATCTAAAAAAAAATACAATACAGTAATTAACCCCTTAGTGACGGAGCCAATTTCCACCTTAATGACCAGACCATTTTTTGTAATTCTGACCCTTTATGAGGTAATATCTCTGGAACGCTTCAACGGATCCTAGCGATTCTGAGATTGTTTTTTCGTGACATATTGGGCTTCATGTTAGTATTAAATTTAGGTCGATAATTTTTGTGTTTATTTGTGAAAATATAAAACAAATTGGCAAAAATGTTGAAATTTTCACAATTTTCAAATTTTTTATTTTTAGTCTGTTAAACCGGAGACTTACAGTATGTGACACAAAATAGTTAATAAATAACATTTCCCACATGTCTACTTCACATCAGCACAATTTTGGAAAAAAAAAACATTTTTTGTCTTAGGAATTTATAAGGGTTCAAAATACATCAGCAATTTCTCATTATTTCAGCAAACTTTACAAAACCATTTTTTTAGTGACCACATCACATTTGAAGTCCCTTTGAGGAGTGTACATGACAGAAAACACCCAAAAGTGACACCAATCCAAAAACTGCACCCCTCAAGCTACTCAAAACCACATTCAAGAAGATTATTAACCCTTCAGGTGCTTCACAGGAACTAAAGCAAAGTGGAAACAAAAAATGGACATTTTAATTTTTCCAACAAAAATGTTCTTTTAGCCTCAATCTTTCCATTTTCATATGGGCAACAGGATAAAATGCATCCGAAAATGTGTTGGGCAATTTCTCCTGAGTACATTGATGCTTCATATGTGGTCATAAACCACTGTTTGGGCGCACGGCAGTGCTCGGAAGGGAAGGAGCGCAGTTTGACTTTTGGAGCTAATTTACCATTCAAAAAGTCAAATGGTGCTCCTTCCCTTTTGAGCCCTGCCATGCGCCCAAACAGTGGTTTATGACTACATATGAGGTATCTGTGTACTCAGGAGAAATTGCCCAACAAATGTTAGGATGCATTTTATCCTGTTGCTCATGTGAAAATTAAAAAATCGAGGACAAAAGAAAATTTTTGTGAAAAAAAAAGTACTTTTTCATTTTTAGGGATCAATTTGTAAAGCACCAGAGGGTTCAAAGTGCTCACTGTGTGATTCCCTTTGCCGCCCTACAAAACATTTATGGTCTGGAAGACATAGAAGTTAAAACCTGGGAGGAGATTCATCGCATTCTGTTGAGCCATAAACTGGTATTCTCTATTCCTCACAATGTGACAACTTTTGAAGTTCCCGCAGAGTACCTTTTTTTGGAAGTTGAAAAACATAGATCAGGACAAGGTAAAAAATATTTATACCGTGTTAGCCAGTAGATAGAAAAATTGCAATCTGAGAGTCCTCAGTGGTTGATACCTTTTAATGGCTAACTGAAAAGATGGTAAACGTAGCAAGCTTTCGGGACCCTGAGTTCCCTTCCCTTACCAGCCTGAAGAAGGGAACTCAGTGATCCGAAAGCTTGCTATGTTTACAATCTTTTCAGTTAGCCATTAAAAGGTATCAACCACTGAGGACTCTCAGATTGCAATATATATTTTTATATCAGGACATTAACCTAGATTCGGTCTATGTGAAATCTTCAACTGTAGTAGCCTGGGAGAAAGACCTGAACATCTCTGTACTGGGCAAGTCCTTTGATCTTATGTATACACAGGTACCGTGCATCTCCCTTATTGAGACCCAATTTAATTTGTATTCAAGATGGTATCTTACTCCGTTGAAGCTCAAAAAGTTTAATTCACTCAACTCCCCGATGTGCTGGAGGAACTGTAACCAAACTGCTGATCTGACTCGTGTTCTGGGGATGTCAATTCCTTAAAAAATTTTGGAGAGACATAAGGCATCTAATTAAAGATATTTCTGGAATTGAGGTTCTTCTATCTCCTGAGTTAGTGTTGCTTTTGGTTGGGTTGGATTCTCTTCCAAAACGTATAAGGCCACTTACGATTCATATTCTTTTAACAGCAAAAACTATGATTACCTCACTTTGGAGAGAGTCTACAATCCCATCTATACAGGATGTCATAGACACAATTGCGTCTCATAATTATTTTGAATATTCATTCGCTATTAGAAATGGCCTACAAATCAAATATCAGAAGAAATGGGCATTGTGGAATATAAAATTTCCATGTCCGTTCTTAAACTCAGCCAAAATCCCACCCAAATAACTTTCTCTAGGCTTCACCATTGGACTGTATGATGGACTCATTGTTTATAGCTTGTACTATAGTAAGTGTCTATAGCTACCTTTCCCCCTCCTTCATTTCCTTTCCTTTCTCCCTTATGTTTATCTGCTGAAGAGCAGTTCTTTATAATTTGACTTAGCTTGAGATTCTTGGTTCTTAGTATTGATTGCCTTTAGTTATACTCTTTCGTAATCACTTCCCAAAGTATTATTTGGAGATGTGTAATTCTTTGTTTCCCTGTTTAATTTCATTGTTCTCTTTTGATGCTCTGTATTTGATGAAATTGATTGTAATAAGGTAATCTCTTCATATTATAACTTTAACTTCTTTACTTCTTATCAGTTTGCTGTACGACTGTATTTGATTATTATACTTTGTACTTGATTTATTGAAACGCGAATAAAAATTATTTGAACACAAAGTGCTCACTATGCATCTAGATAAGTTCCTTGGGGGGGGGGGGTCTCGTTTCCAAAATGGGGTCACTTGTGGGGGAGCTCCAATGTTTAGGCACACAGGGGCTCTCCATACGCGACATGGTGTCCACTAACAATCTGAATGGAAAATTAGCTCCAATTGTTAGCGGACACCATGTCACGTATCGAGAGCCCGTGTGTCTAAACATTGTAGGTCCCCCACAAGTGACCTCATTTTGGAAACTAGACACCCCAAGGAACTTATCTAGATGGGCGGTGAGCACTTTGAACCCCCAGGTGCTTCACAAATCAAACCGTAAAAATGAAAAAAGAAAATCTTTGTGGCAAAGAAAGTACTTTTTCATTTTTATGGATCAATTTGTGAAGCACACAAGGGCTCGCCATACACGACATGGTATCCAATTACAATTCCAATTGTTAGTGGACACCATGTCACATATGGAGAATCCCTATGTGCCTAAACATTGGGGTTCCCCCACAAGTGACCCAATTTTGTAAACTAGGCGCCCCAAGGAACTTATCTAGATGCATAGTGAGCACTTTGAACCCCCAGGTGCTTCACAAACTGATCCGTAAATATGAAAAAGTACTTTTTTCCACAAAAATCATCTTTTTTTCCTTTTTACAAACTAATTTGTGAAGCACCTGGGGGTTGAAAGTGCTCACTATGCATCTAGATATGTTCCTTGGGGGGGTCTTGGTTCCAAAATAGGGTAACTTGTGGGGGAGCTCCAATGTTTAGGCACACAGGGGCTCTCCATACATGACATGGTGTCTGCTAACAATTTGAATGGAAAATTAGCTCCAATTGTTAGCGGACACCATGTCGCATATGGGGAGCCCCTATGTGCCTAAACATTGGAGCTCCCGCAAAAGTGACCCCATTTTGGAAAGTAGACACCTCAAGGATTATATCTTGTGGTATAGTGAGCATTTGGAACCTACAGCTACTTCACAGAATTTGATAACGTCATATTGAACATTTTCTTTTTTTCACACAATTTCTCACTTTTAGAGCATGGGCACAAGATATGGAGACACTGTGTCCTGGTCGTCTCCTCTCCTGCATTTTATTTTTTTTTTTAGTATTTCTTAATTAAAATTTTAAAAAAAACGACGTGGGGCTTCGTCATATTTTTGGGCCAGCCAGGTACAGCAGACAGCTACGGGCTGCCACCAACCCCTTCTGCCTAGTTTTACCTGGCTGGAAACCAAAAATATGGGAACCCCTTTTTTCTTAAATTATTTCTTTAAATGATTAAAAAAAAAAAAATAAATGGTATGGGCTTCGCCACATTTTTGGGCCAGCCAGGTATAACTAGGCAGCTGGGGGCTGGAATCCTAAGCGTAGGGAGGCCCAAGCTTTCTGGGCCCCCCCCGCTGCGAATTGCAGCCCACAGCCGCCCCAGAAAATGGCGCATTCATAGAAGCGCCATTTTCTGGCGCTGTATCCAGCTCTTCCAGCTGCCGTGTAGGGGTGGCAGACTGGGTAATAAGGGGTTAATGCCAGCTTTTTGGCAGCTGGCACTAAGCCCGAGATTCATAAAGTCTGGCCAATATTAGACCGGACCATTAGGAATCTCTAGTATATTGTAAAGAAGACACAACACAGAGAAAAATATTTTTATTGGAAAAAAACCCCACAAACACATATTTAGACCCCATCTTTATTACTGTGACGTCCAACGTTGTCCAGTGGGAAGGTCCGATGTAGTCCATTGGGAAGGTCCGACGTAGTCCAGTGGGAGGTCCTGTGACGATTGTTATTCAGGTGATGATCTGAAGTTAACCCCCTGTGTGGTCACAAAGAGGTTAACTGCAGATCATCATCCCTGTGTGGTCACAAGGGGTTAACGGCAGAACAAGTAACCCCTTGTGACCACACAGGGATGATGATCTGCAGTTAACCCCTGTGTGGTCACTCAGGGGTTAACTGCAGATCTTCATCCCTGTATGGTCATTCAGGGGTTCTGGCCTTTACAAGAACTGTCCCTGTGGTCTTCCATTTCCTTCCTATGTTCCTCACAGTGGAAAATGACAGGTTAAATCTCTGAGCCAACTTTTTGTATCCTTCCCCTGAACAACTATGTTGAACATTTTTTTTAAAGATAATTTGAGAGCTGTTTTGAGGAGCCCATGATGCCATTCCTCAGAGAAGATGCAACTAGGAGAACAACTTGCAAGTGGACACCTGAAATAGCTTTTCTCATGATTGGATACACCGGGCTATGAAGTACAAAGCTCAATGAGGTTACCAAACCAATTTAGTGCTTCAGTAAGTCAGTAAAAAGTAGTTAGGAGTATTCAAATAATGAAAATCATAAGGGTGCCCATACTTTGGCACCTGTCAAATTTTGAAATAATGCATATTTCACATTTTCAGTTAGTACAATAAACCTCATTTCAATCCTGAAATATTACGGTGTCCATCAGTTATTACATACATCACACTGAAATAGCTGTTGCAAAAACCCAATTTTAAACAAAAAAAAATGAGTAAGATTAAGAGCTGTGCCCAAAGTTATTCATATGACTGTATGAGTTAAATACTTTGTAAAAATACACAAGCCCCACTGATTTCTGTACTGTTTTTTTGCTTTGTGCTAAATCGCTCCAATGCAGTGATATTCACATTTCTTGATTTTGGAGCGCATTATGTGAAATACCTTCTTGTAGGCCAATTGGGTTGTTCTTCAGTTGTCTTTATGGGCATGCAATTTCACTTCTTCTTGTTAGATGATGCCAATCACAGCAGTAGCAGTTATGGAAGAAGAGGTGAAAATGCACATGCCAACAGAGAAGACTCTGAAGGAACCGCCCAGCTGGATTTCAAGGAGAAATTTCACATAATGCGCTCTGAAAGCAACAAGTGTGAAGATCTCTGCATTGGAGTAAAGCAAAGTAAAAAAGAAAAGAGTGCCAGAATCAGAGGAGCTCAGGGATTTTTACAAGGTATTTATGTCAAAACTTTTAACCAATTGACAGGTTCGATATATTCACTTCACATGGTGGCCAATTGTCATTTCTACATTCCACTTGTTCATCCCATAGTTCTAAGATCAATTTTTATTTTCCTTTGATGCAGCAAAGAGAGCTTGTTTTTCTGCAGGCACAGTAGCAGTTTTGTAGGACACATTCACACCACCAATGTACCATGAAACAAGAAAAGAAATTCCAAGTCAGTTAAAAACAAATGGTGAAAAAATGATGCACTTTCACCTCTGTTTTTAACTTTTTTTTTTTTTTTTTTAAGACTCATTTCTTGGTAAAAATGACCAAACAATATGATCCTCCATTACAAGGAATAGGGCGATACAAAACTTGTACACTTTTATTTTATTTTAGTGAATAAAAAAATTTGTCTCCATTTTTCAGGACCCTTAAAGGGAACCTGTCACCTGGATCTAAGCCCCTACACTATCACTACCTGTCCCTGCACCTTCCTAGCTGCTCCCTATCTATCCCTCTCTGAGCTAAATCCGCCCTATAAAACAGCAGAAAAATAACTTATAACTTACAGAAGTCCTGAGGCTGGAGACTGAAAAGGCGGGCCCAGGCTCCATTCTGCCCCTCCTTGATGCAGCAGCACACGCCCGCTGGGCGGCGTTATTCTTTCTTCATCGCCACCTCCTCCATTTGGAATCTCCCACCCGCTTTACACTGTAAAGTAGCGGTTAGGATCGGCACGACAGAAGGCAGTGACTCAGGTATTTACTCACACAGCACACAGTTTAATGGCACAGTTCAGGTTTTCACAGACCTCCAGGTTCCGGGGCGCAGCCGGGTACAACCTCATACAATCCCAACAGCTGATATAGAGGCTCTGTACCTTCACCCGGGTAGGCTGTTAGGTCAGCACACAACCTTTCTCTCCTCACTGTCCGCTCATTAGCCTCATGAACGTCCACTCAGAGAGCTTACAGGCTGTGTTAAATCTTCACACAGCTCTCTACACAGCAGCTCCTGCTGCTGTCCTGACACACTCCACCCCCTCCCCACAGCCCAGGGCAGCTCATATCATCTCCTATTCACCTGCACACCTGGGTGTCAGTGCTTTCAATCAGCACTCAGCTCCAGAAGCAGCTAACCCTGTGTGTGCTGCTACCGAGCAGAAGATACAGTCTTCCATATGCTGTGTCCCGGTTAGGGGACATATCGAGGTCGCATCACCACAACATGATAGGTGTAAAGCAGGCGGAGATTCCAAATGGAAGAGGCGGCGATGAAGAAAAAATAATGCCGCCAGCGGGGTGTGTGCTGCTGCATCGAGGAGGGGCAGAATGGAGCCTGGGGCCGCCGTTTCAGTCCCCAGCCTCAGGGACTTCTGTAAGTTAAAAGTTATTTTTCTGCTGTTGTATAGGGCAGATTTAGCTCAGAGATGGATAGATAGGGAGCAGCTAGGAAGGTGCAGGGACAGGTAGTGATAGTGTAGGGGCTTAGATCCAGGTGACAGGTTCCCCTTAAAATTATCTATTTGCGGGATTTGTTTTTTTTTTTTTGCATTCAAATCTTTTGTTTTTAATACCATCTGTGTCATTTTGGAGAACATACAACAAAGAAATCTAGGTGTTTCAATGCGTGGGTGCAAAGTGATTTGCACAAACCGGTATAGCAGCAAGGTTTTTAATCACTATCCATTGGACAAAAGTCTTGAGAATAGCCAGTATCTGCATCAATTCGTTTGATTACCCAACCTTGGCAGAACGACAGATAATACAACTATCATGTTGCACCAGGTAGGCTATTCTAAAGAACCCTTTCAAAGGCTCCCATCCATTGGCCAGACATTAACACCTTTACGACTGTTTTGTTTTTTCCTCCTTTTCTTCAAAGAGCATTAACTTTTTTATTTTTCTGCCCCCATAGCCATATGAGGGCTTGCATTTTTGCGGGACAAGTTGTACTTTTGAATGACACCATTCAGTTTACAATGTATTCTACTGGAAAATGGGAAAGAAATTTTGGTGAAAGAGCAAAAGTAGTTAAATTCCACAATTGTGTGTTTGTAAGTACAATGTTCAATATAGGGTAAAACTGACCTGTACATATGGTTCTCCAGGTCACTATCAATACGTAGATATCAAACATGTATAGTTATTTATATTTAGACCCAACACTTCTGAACACAGCGATACCAAATGTGTATTTTGTTGTTTTATTTTCAATGGAGCAAAAAGGCATTTCTTTCTTCACTTTTATTGTATTTACTAATCCCCTTAGGGGACATAACACTCTGGTCATCCAATCGTTTGTGCTGTACAGAGCAGTGCAGGAGTACTGCTCTGCACAGCAGAAATGATGATCTCCTATCGAAGCCGTATTGTAACCGGCATTCACAGGAAGTTCGTCATGACAGACATCGGTGTTATCAGCGGACCTCGACTGTCAAACAATAGGCACTAACACTAGCATTTTATTAGTTTTTAGAGTTACGATGTTTACTAGACAAGCTAAGCAATTATATTTTTTTCATATATCAGACTTGTAAAGATGTGGTAATACCAATTATGCTTATCTTTTGAATTTCTTTGCCTTCAACTGGGGGAAAAGGGGCAACTCCAATGTTCATATTTTTTTCAGCAATATAAATATATACACTGTGTGTACAATTATTATTCAAATAGTATTTTAATGATTAATATTGAACAATAGTGCTGTAAATCAAACCAAAAGGTTAATAAACCTGAAATCTGAACATTTAAGAAAATAAAAATGATAGGTCACAATCTATTATAGCCAGAAGTCTTCATCAGCTTAGTATGAACACAGCAATAGGTGTAATACCTTGTGGACGAGGAGTTCATGTGTGCCATCTGGAAAAGTTCGACCATCTTCTTGCATTAGTGGAATGAACGAAAAGCCAAACAGTTTTTTCTCACCCTTCTCCTTTGCTAAAAACAAACACAAAATAAAAATGATATTTTAATACCAACTTCAAGAAGAAGCACACAAGAAATAAGCTCACATGTACAGTAATCCTCTTTTTCATGTTTTGTACAAATATACAATATTGAACAAAGGATTTGTAATGATTTACTGTTTGTACTGGATTTTTACTGGATTTTTTAATGACAAAATTAAGAAAAAAAAATGCAAAAAAGGATAAAAAAAAACAACATGTTTGTAGAGATTAGCTAATCACCAGAACACTTGAATAATTATGTTAATATAAAATATTAATACAATAGGAAAGTGTCCAAGGGGTTGAGTCCTTTTTATGTGGATTGTACATTTGACATTCTCACATTTCATGACTAAATTATATCTACCATGAATAGTATTATACTTAATAAAAGAAATAATTCTTACTAGAACAATGTCGGAATTCAAATCGGATATGTGATCCTCGAAATTTATCCACAGGTATAGGAAGCTTTAGTAATTCAGCCCATCTAGGACTGTTGTTGTGATATAATACAAATGAATGATACTCATGAGCAGCAGGTTCTCCTGAACCAAAAGATATATAATCCTGAAAAAAAAGAACATTCCTTAAAAGTTATAGTAAATAAAAGTAAAGTTGTCAGTACAACCAACCCTCCTAAGCCATCTATATGGGCATGTGGGTCACAGAGAGTTGAATAAAATAATACTGTGATATCTGTGTCTGATGTCTTATTCTTACTTTCTATTACCTGCATGTCTATAAAGATGTTTTCAGATGGTGGACCGTACTGACAGATTGCATTTAATGCAACTAATTAATAATTAAGTAACAACTTGGAGATACCTCACATAATGTATTGGTGAATTGCAGAAATATTGATTTCTTATATTGTGTTCATTCTTATGGAATTTGCAACTTAGAAATCGGAAGGGGTATTCTTATCTCCAAGATTATATACCAATGGGTAGTAGGTTTAATAATAAAAATATTAGAAAGTACTTGCACTTAGAAATGTAGTACAGCTCTCCTGATTAGCTGTGTTGTGTACCTCATGTGCCGGGAATTGCAGTATTTCAGGTATCCATAGTTATGAACAGTATAAACTAACTGTCACTATTACGTGTGGTTGTAATCATAGATACCTAAGGTCCTGTCATGACCTGCACATTAGTCGAGTGACATAACTAATCCAGAGAACTATGCTACATTTCTAATTGGAGAGATTGTCTAATATTATTATTATTACACCAGCTACATACTGGGATAGGCTCTTGGAGATGGGACTACCCATTTTAGTTATAACTACAAAATATGCTGTAAATGTTTAATAGGTGCAAGCCAGAAGTATACTCGACATCTATGTATATAATGAAAGTCTCCAGACACCAGAGTTACTAAGTGAGAGGGTTCAGATAACGTTAGGGACGTATCTCCATGTGGAATTCCAGAAGTAGGACCACATCTACTGGGGATTTCCTGCACATCCTGCTCACACAAGGTGTCAGCTCACTCTACCATAGGCGTCTGCTCACGCTACCATGGCGTCTGCTCACGCTACATAGGCGTCTGCTCACGCTACCATAGCGTCTGCTCACGCTACCATAGGCGTCTGCTCACGCTACCATAGGCGTCCTCGCTACAGCTCACTCACCTACATAGGGTCTGCTCACATACCATAGTCTGCTCACGCTACCATAGGCGTCTGCTCACGCTACCATAGGTGTCTGCTCACTACCAGGGTCGCTCACTACCATAGGTGTCTACTCACGTTACCATAGGTGTCTGCTCACGCTAGGTTTCTACTCACGCTAGGAGTCTGGCTCAGGTATACGTTTGTACACAGCTATATGAATGTTTTCTTATTATCGAGACATTTGCATCAGAAGTGGGACCATTATGATACAGATATCAATATAGTACTGAGAAAGGATTGCATTTTTCTCCTAGTGGAAATGACAGCATCTCACAGATGTAAAATGCTGCACCCGTAATGTGGCTTCACACTGCGACTCACTAGTACATCGCGAAAGTGACGTATCAGCGATGTCGCTGCGAGTGCGCGTAAACAAGCGTGCGACGTTTTTCCCGGTCGCAGGTTGACAGGTTACGGAAGAACGTAACTGTCACGCGACCTGCGATAGCTATCGCGTTGACATCGCAAACGATTTGCGCGATTCAGCTATACGCAGCGTTGCTGCGGATGCTCGTGGGCTAAGCCAGCCAGCGACGATGTCACACCTCGCGCGTGTGCCGCAGCGATGCTGTTGAAGCTGCAACGATGTCGACGAGCGGGCCCCGATCGCTTCGACATCGTGGCAGTCTGTGTGACGGCAAGAACTCTACGATGATCTAAGTCGAGAATTCTTGCAGCACTTATTGCAGAATTAGTACTTTTGTTGTGAATTTTAGCATTTTCTCACCCATCTATTAAATGGTTATTAGCATGCAATAATGCTAATATTTGAGAAATTGAATAAATTAGGGTTATGCATTGTGCATTGATTGTGTCAAGGGAAAAGAATTAGCAACCAATGCAATAAATTGGTAAACCTACAATGTTTTCATCACTTGTGCGTTTCCCCTTTTACTGTTAATTAAATTAGTCCTCATATTACATGCCACATGGTTTTCATTGTTTGGAAATGAAGACTTAAACGAGTAGCAGGAAATAATTAGCATTATAACAGTTTAAAGAAACAAAGCCATTTTTATTCTCCCCATCTGGAAAGCATATATAAAATGCTTCTTATTATTAATGAAGAAGGAAGCCAGGCTGAGCTAGATGATGTGAAACTGGACATCTAACCAGTTAAGGATAACATATTCAAATGTGATTACATCTACAAATCCTACAAAAACACTAGGATATCATTTTTAAGCATTAAAGGGAACCTGCTGCCATGTGAATTCAGTCCAATCTACAGGCACAATGTTATAGAGCAGCTTTGTAGAATAACGCATATTTTTGTGATAAAAGATTCAGTATATGCACTTTTTCACAGCATGAAGGAATAAGTGCGTAGTGCCTTAAGCAGGCAAACCCCCCCGTATTGTCAGTTGTATGTGACAGCTGTTTATTGTCTCTATGTGATCATAATCATTGGAACCAATAGTTGCCATCACAACCTAGCCTAGGGTGATCTGATAACCTCAGGGTATGATGGCTTGTTAGACAATGCCATAAGCAGGGTCTAACCGGCTGAGCAAGTGAAGAATTGACTGGTCTTATGCACTGCAGTACACGAGAAATGCTGTGTATGAGACCAGTGATCAATGTGAAAAAATATTCATGTCCCCATGGGGACTAAGTAAACAAAAAAAAAGCTAATAAAATCTGTTAAAGAAAGAGAACAATTAAAAAAAAATCAAGAAGAAGCAGTTTTACCACTTAAAAATGCAACTTTTGTGTGAAAACAAAACTGATATCACCACATCTAGCAGCAACAAAACTATAGAACTGTCACATTACATATTCTGTATGGTGAATACTATAAAACAACTTTATAAAATAAAAAATTAAAAATGTTGCAGTTTTTCATCATACTGACACACAAAGACTGTATAAAAGGCGATCAAAAAGTAATATGTGAAAAAAACAGTATAAATTAAAATGCCACATTCAAAGGCTCTGTAAAAAAAAACCTTGAAAAAAGGTAAAGCTCTCAGAATATAACAATGCAAAAATAAATTAATTTTTGTATGATATTATTTTTATTGTGCAAACGTAGCAAAGCATGAAACGCTATATTAATTTGGTATCTCTAGAATCACACTGACACAAAAAATAAAATCAATCGGTAGACCATGTGAAAAAAAAAAAAATAATATAATAATAACTAAATTGCGGGTATTTGTTCATTGTGTGTCTGAAAAATCTGAATAAAAAGCAATCAAAAAATGTTATGTACCTCATAATACGGTAGTACCATAAAAAAACCATAACTTAACTCTTCCCGTAAAAAATAAGACCTAAGATAGCTTTGTTAACCCAAAAAAAAGGCAACCACCGTTGTGCTGTGACCTGGATAAAGAGATGAAAATATCTGTGCCGCTGTAGAATAGATGAATGTCTCCAAAAAGGGAAACTTAAAATAAACAAGCAAATAACCCTACTTTAAATACCCAAAAAGAAATTCTACAACTTAGACTTGAACTAAAAAAAATTTTATCGAACAAATATGAAAAATTTATCCTAGCCTCAAAATCAAATTTTCACAACCTGATGAACAAACCATCTGGATTCTTAGCTAAGAGAACTAGAATTATGAGGACAAAGACAAAACTACTAGCAATAAAAGACAGTGAAAACAAACTACATAAAAACTCTAAGGAAATTTTAACACAATTTGAAAAATACTATCAAAATTTATATACCGTATATACTCGTGTATAAGCCGACCCGTGTATAAGCCGACCCCCCTACTTTTGCCCCAAAAATCTGGAAAAAACCTATTGACTCGTGTATAAGCCGAGGGTGGACCCCAGCACAGGTATACAGCCCCCAGCAGTGTGGTATACAGCAGCCCCAGAGGTATATACAGCAGCCCCAGTGGTAGTATACAGCAGCCCCAGTGATAGTATCCAGCAGCCCCAGAGGTATATACAGCCCCAGTGGTAGTATACAGCAGCCCCAGAGGTATATACAGCCCCAGTGGTAGTATACAGCAGCCCCAGAGGTATATACAGCCCCAGTGGTAGTATACAGCAGCCCCAGAGGTATATACAGCCCCAGTGGTAGTATACAGCAGCCCCACAGGTATATACAGCCCCAGTGGAAGTATACAGCAGCCCCACAGGTATATAGAGCCCCAGTGGTAGTTTACAGCAGCCCCACAGGTATATACAGCCCCAGTGGTAGTATACAGCAGCCCCACAGGTATATACAGCCCCAGTGGTAGTATACAGCAGCCCCACAGGTAAATACAGCCCCAGTGGTAGTATACAGCAGCCCCACAGGTAAATATAGCCCCAGTGGTAGTATACAGCAGCCCCACAGGTAAATATAGCCCCAGTGGTAGTATACAGCAGCCCCACAGGTATATACAGCCCCAGTGGTAGTATACAGCAGCCCCACAGGTAAATATAGCCCCAGTGGTAGTATACAGCAGCCCCACAGGTAAATATAGCCCCAGTGGTAGTATACAGCAGCCCCAGTGGTAGTATACAGCAGCCCCAGAGGTATATACAGCCCCAGTGGTAGTATCCAGCAGCCCCAGGGGCTGTATATACAGCAGCAGCCCCAGGGGCTGTATACAGCAGCAGCCCCAGGGGCTCTATACAGCAGCAGCCCCAGGGGCTGTATACAGCAGCAGCCCCAGGGGCTCTATACAGCAGCAGCCCCAGGGGCTGTATACAGCAGCAGCCCCAGGGGCTCTATACAGCAGCAGCCCCAGGGGCTCTATACAGCAGCAGCCCCAGGGGCTCTATACAGCAGCAGCCCCAGGGGCTCTATACAGCAGCAGCCCCAGGGGCTCTATACAGCAGCAGCCCCAGGGGCTCTATACAGCAGCAGCCCCGGAGGTATACAGGCCCCCCCATCAAGCTCCACGGACCCCCCCCCCCCTTGCGCGGCAGCCTGTAAGGGAAAATTATACTTATCAGTGTCCCGCGCTGTCCCGCCGCTTGCCGACACACGATCCCGGGCTTCAATCCGCGACTTCCGGCTTCCGGCGGTTGCGGGCAATGACGTCATTCCCGCGACCACAGGAAGTGCGGAAGACGCGGAATGAAGCCCGGAATCGTGATGTCGGCAGCGGCGGGACAGCGCGGGACACTGATAAGTATAATTTTCCCTTACAGGCTGCCGCGCAAAGGGGGGGGGGGTCCGTGGAGCTTGATGGGGGGGGGGGGGCCTGTATACCTCCGGCGGCTGCTGCTGCACATACGGTAGATTACCGTATATACTCGCATATAAGCCGAGGGGGGACTTTTCAGCCCAAAATTTGGGCTGAAAAACTCGGCTTATACGCGAGTATATACGGTAACTTGAAAGATAACAAAATAGAAAGTAAACCCACTGTTGAAGAAATAAATCAATTTCTAGACTCTGTTCAGCTACCACGTTTGTCAACTGATGATTTACATTTCCTGAACGCACCATACAAGAATAATGACACTTTGGCCACGATAAATTCTTTAAAAAATAACAAAGTCCTAGGTCCAGATGGTATCCCAAATGACTACTATAAAAAGTATGCTACATTCCTGTCCCTCTACTTAACCACTCTAATTAATTCAATATCGACAGGTAGGAAATTACCTGATGAAATGCAAGAAGCCACAATCTCTGTCCTCTATAAAGGGAAAGGAGACAGAGAACTAGTTTGGAACTACAGGCCCATTTCATTGGTTAATTCAGATATTAAAATAATGGCAAAAACCGTGGCCACCAGATTACAAAAAGTACTACCAAAACTTATCCATAAAGATCAAGTCAGATTTATAACTAACGTATCTACTCGAGTATAAGCCGACCCGAGTATAAGCCAAGGCCCTAATTTTACCCTCCAAAACTAGGGAAACGTATTGACTCGAGTATAAGCCTAGGGTGAGAAATGAAGCAGACTCTCATCATGGTAAATGGCCCCCCATTATTGGTATATAGTCCCCCATTACTGGTATATAGAACCTCCATCGCTGGTATGTTGCACCCTCTTCACTGTTATACAGTCCCCCCCCCCCCCCGTCAGTGGTATACAGGCCCCCCATCAGTGGTATACAGGCCCCCCATCAGTGGTATACAGGCCCCATCAGTGGTATACAGGCCCCATCAGTGGTATACAGGTCCCCATTAGTGGCATACAGGCCCCCATTAGTGGCATACAGGCCCCCATTAGTGGCATGCAGGCCCCCATTAGTGGCATGCAGGCCCCCATCAGTGGTATACAGGCTCCCATCAGTGGTATATAGGCCCCCATCAGTGGTATACAGTCTCCCATTAGTGGTATACAGGCCCCATAAGTGGTGTACAGGCCCCCATCAGTGGTATACAGGCCCCCATCAGTGGTATACAGGCCCCCATCAGTGGTATACAGGCCCCCATCAGTAGTATACAGGCCCCCATCAGTAGTATACAGGCCCCCATCAGTGGTATACAGGCCCCATCAGTGGTATACAGGCCTCCATCAGTGGTATACAGGCCTCCATCAGTGGTATACAGGCCCCCATTAGTGGTATACAGGACCCATCAGTGGTATACAGGCCCCCATTAGTGGTATACAGGCCCCCATTAGTGGTATACAAGCCCCCATTAGTGGTAAACAGGCCCCCATTAGTGGTATACAGGCCCCCATTAGTGGTATACAGGCCCCCATTAGTGGTATACAGCTCCCCCATTAGTGGTATACGGGCGCCATCACAGGTTACTGCCCCCCATGCTGCCGCACACCTTAAAAAAACAAAGCATTCATTCTCACCCTCCGTCGCTATGTCACTGCTGTGTCCTTCGGTCCGTGCTTCTTCCTGCTTTCACCGGCTTCTATTGCTATGACCGGCGCAGCGGTGATGACATCATCGCTGCCGCGCCGGTCACATGACGCTGGCAAAAGCAGGTAGAAGCAGGGACCGGAGGACGCAGCAGTGACATAGCAACAGAGGGTAAGAATGTGTGCTTTGTTATTTTAAGGTGTGCGACAGCATGGGGGGCAGTAACCTGTGATGGGGGGGGGCATACACAGTGCAATGTAATATGCACCACTCCCCCTACCGCTGATGGACAGGGGGATGCAGTGCATATTGCATTGTACTAATGAGCGGCCCCACGTGACCGGCCGCTCATACTACAGCCTCCCCTGCCTCCTCCAGCCCCGGACACCAGCCCCCAACTGAGCCAGTACCACTGACTCGAGTATAAGCCGAGGGGGGCCTGAAAAAACTCGGCTTATACTCGAGTATATACGGTAATAGAGGAGCGGAGGACGCCACCAGAAGAACTCTAAACTTGATACATCGCTCTGAAAAAACTAAAACCCCCACTGTATTCATAGGAATAGATTCAGAAAAGGCGTTTGACCGAGTTCAGTGGGGTTACTTAATGGAAACTTTGAAACGATTTGGTTTTAGGAGGAAGGTTCTTGACCTAATAGGTGCATTTTACTCCAATCCATCTGCAAAAGTACTATCCAATGGTATCCTTACGAATAAAATAGGACTTTCAAATGGAACAAGACAGGGGTGTCCACTGTCCCTGTCGTTGTTCAATCTCTTTATCGAGCCATTAGCAGAGAGAATGTGGATAGATGGCGGGATCAGGGGCATTCCCTACTAATAATAAACAATTCAAGATATCGCTCTTTGCGGACGACATACTTTTGTCCTTTGTTGACCCACTGAACTCGGTTTAAAACGAGCCATGGAGATATTTAGAGAATTTTCTAGGGTATCTCTATATAAAATTAATATAAATAAAACCTAAGCCATACATCTTAATGTGGACAAGGAGCTCTTAAAACTCTTAAGAGTCAGAATTCAACTTTCAGTGGTCTTTGGACAACCTATCCTATTTGGGAATTAAATTAGAAAACAATCTAAAAGAATGTATGGATCAAAATATGGCAGATATATATAAAATTTTAGAAAAAGACCTACAACATCTATAAAAAAAAATAGAACTTTCTTGGTCGGGCAGAATTAGCGCATACAAAATGCTAGAATTACCTAAGCTCCTATATCTCTTTAGAACCATCCCACTGCCAATCAAAAAGAAGAACCTACAAAAATTAAAAACTCAATTAAATTTCTTTTTGTGGAATAAAATTAGACCTTGAGACAGTCAGACTGTACTTAATAAAAATAGATTCAATGGGAGATTAGGGCTGCCAAATCTTTCAGCTTACCACCAAGCATAAATTATTAAGAGTAGCCAGAAATACTGGGTCAAAGAAGATAAACCTGCATGGGTTGGCCTCGAAGATTCATGTTGCTCAAATGCTGAAGTGGGAGACTTGGTGGTGGCCTACGTATGAAACTTCAAAAAGCGACTCCCTAAGGAGGTCATCACCAAGTACTCCATAACAATAAGGAAGAAACTAGAGGCCCAATCTAGAAAAAGCTTCAGTATACAATCAATAGATTGGATGAGAATTGAAACTTTGTCTGCACTCTCACCTAGGTTAAAATTCAACATTTGGAAAACATCGGGCATGAACCTTATCGCAGATATCCTGGACAACGACACTTTTAAAACCTTCAAGACTCTAGAGAAAGAATTTAAATTACCAAATCACAAAAGAAGACATGGAAAATGCTTGAAAAATCACTTAAAAAAACAAACCACTTCACTCTCCCTCATAAGCAATATTGTAGATCTCCTAAAGAACCCAAGTAATTCCAATAAATGAAGAACCAAAAATATATACCAACTACTTAATGATGACAGGGATTTCCACTCTTCTTAACAATTAGAATCATGGAAAAAAAAAAAAAGAAAAAGAGTTAAAAATTGCGGAAACTCCAGTGGAAGAAAAATTACAAAAATAAATAACTTCCATCTACAAAAATATACCCTGTGTGTCACTCACTGAGACGTTCTATAAATTGTTCACACAATGGTCCCTCACGCCCCAAAACTAAACTTAATAAATCCAGAAATTCCAAACAGCTGTTGGAGAAACTGCACACAAGTGGCCAACATAACACACATATTTTGGGCATGTCCCAAAATCTGAAAATTTTGGGGAGACGTTCAATCCCTAATAATTTCAATCACTCACCTGAACATAACTTTAATGGCAGAATTAGCACTGTTATTGCTTAACATTGACACAATACCAAAACAATTTAGGCCCATAGTCATACATATTATTTTAATTTCCAACAAACTGCTAGCTTCCAATTAATTGTAAGAGTACAAATGTTCCAAAAATATAAGATGTCACAGAGACACTATCACTTCATAAAACATTGGGATACTACTACTCAATCAAAACACCCAAATAAAATTTTAGACAAGTGGGATTCGTGGCAGGAATTTACTGGTAATTAGCTGGACTAGCCCTAATGACATTGAAAACATTTTAGCTGATTTTTTAATCAGCTATCTACATAAATAATTAATCTTGGGGTTCTGAACCTTGACGGTCTTTCTAAAAACCTAATTTAGACATTAAAAGATAACTATTTTCCTGAAAATTCAGCTTAGCAACCTGTGCCAGAAAATTATTATTGTTTATATGTTCATTAATATGTTACTTCTTTTAAACCATCTATTGTACATATAGGATGTTAAAGATTCTATACAGCGATTTTATAAACAATGTATAGTAATTAAGCAAATTAAAGGGATCCTGTCACCTCCAAAACGCCTCCTAAGCTATCAAAACATGTCCCTGCACCATCCTATCACTAATCTCACACTCCTTTTGTCTCCTAAAAGCATCCTGTGAAAGTGGAGAAAAACGTTTTAATACTTCACTCATTAGTGATTATAATTAGCAGGGGCCATATTCTTTAGTCACCAGGGGGTGTTGTTTTGCAGCTCCAGGATCCAGCCTCTCTCTGTCTGTGCTGTTGTGAAACTGAAGGCAGGACTAATGATTTGCATTCTGTGAGTGATAGAGAGGGGGAGGGTAATACCTGCACAAGCAGAGCAAACACACAGAGATAGGGTGGATCCTGGAGCTGCAAAACAGCCCGCCTTGGTGACTAAAGAATATGGCCTCTGTAATTATAATCCCTAATGAGTGAGTATTAAAACGTTTTTATGTACTTTCACAGGATGCTTTTAGGAGACAAAAGGAGTGTGAGATTAGTGATAGGATGGTGCAGGGACCTGTTTTGCTAGCTTAGGAGGTGTTTTGGAGGTGACAGGATCCCTTTAAGCAAAATGTATAATATAATGATTGTACAACATTGTGATTTTTATCATATGACTATTGATTGAAATTGTTTGGATTATTAACAAAATTCAATAAACATTATTTGAATTCAAAAATGGAAACTTTCTTTTCAAAATGTTTTTTATTGGGTTTTATAATATAAATCCAGGTAACAAACTTTTGAATAAATAGTGTACTATGTTATACATAGCTCTTGTTATGAATATAACAATTCAGATGATGTTATAGAGTAAAGAATATATCATATTTACACTGTGTGCAGAATTATTAGGCGAGTTGTATTTTAGAGGATTATTTTTATTATTGATCAACAACTATATTGTCAATCAACCCAAAAGTCTCATAAATATCAAAGCTTAATATTTTTGGAAGTTGGAGTGTTTTTTTTTTTAATTTGGCTATCTTAGGAGGATATCTGTTTGTGCAGGTAACTAATACTGTGCAGAATTATTAGGCAACTTAATAAAAACCAAATATATTCCCATCTCACTTGTTTTATTTTCCCAGGTAAACTAATATAACTGCACAAAATTTAGAAAAAACATTTCTGACATGCAAAAACAACACAAAAAAATTAGTGATCAACATAGCCACCTTTCTTTATGATGACACTCAACAGCCTTCCATCCATAGATTCTGTCAGTTGCTTGATCTGTTTACGATCATCATTTCGTGCAGCAGCCACCACAGCCTCCCAGACACTGTTCCAAGAGGTGTACTGTTTTCCCTCCCTGTAAATCTTACATTTTATGAGGGACCACAGGTTCTCTATGAAGTTCAGATCAGGTGAATAAGGGGGCCATGTCATTATTCTTTCTTCTTTTAGACCTTTACTGGCAGCCACGCTGTGGAGTAGTTGGATGCATGTGATGGAGATTGTCCTGCATGAAAATCATGTTTTTCTTGAACGATACCGACTTCTTCCTGTACCACTGCTTGAAGAAGTTGCCTTCCAGAAACTAGCAGTAGGTCCGGGAGTTGAGCTTCACTCCATCCAGTACTCCACCTCCACCTTGCTGGCATCGGAGTCGGAGTGGAGCTCTCTGCCCTTTACTGTTCCAGCCTCTGGCCCATCCATCTGGCCTATCAAGAGTCACTCTCATTTCATCAGTCCATAAAACCTTTGAAAAATCAGTCTTAGATATTTCTTGGCCCAGTCTTGACATTTTAACTCATGTTTCTTGTTCAAAGGTGGTCATTTTTCAGCCTTCCTTACCTTGGCCATGTCCCTGAGTATAGCACACCTTGTGCTTTTTGATACTCCAGTAACGTTGCAGCTCTGTAATATGGCAAAACTGGTGGCAAATGGTATCTTGGCAGCTTCACACTTGATTTTCCTCAATTCATGGGCAGTTATTTTGCGCATTTGTTGCCCAATATGCTTCTTGAGACCCTGTTGGCTATTTGCCATGAAATGCTTGATTGTTCGGTGATCACACTTCAAAAATGTGGCAATTTCAAGACTGCTGCATCCCTCTGCAAGACATCTCACAATTTTTAACTTTTCAGAGCCCGTCAAATTTCTCTTCTGAGCCATTTTGTCTAAGGAAAGGCATTTGCCTAATAATTAAGCACACCTTATATAGGGTGTTGATGTCATTACACCACACCTCTCTCATTACAGAGATGCATATCACCTGATTTACTTAATTGGTAGTTGGCTCTCAAACTTATACAGATTGGAGTAGGACAACATGTATAGAAAGTATCACGTAATCAAAATACTCATTTGCCTAATAATACTGCACACAATGTAGTAGTATTGAAATTTGGCTAATTTCTGATATAAGTTCAGGTTCTTTATTTAGATCACAAGTTACTTCGCATTATACGAAGTGTATTTAATAATTTTCAACTATTCAAAGTAGCAGAAGAGCACAGTGGACTGGGGAGGGTGAGGAAGGGAAGACTGGGGGAGGGTAAATATGGGAAAGGGATGCTGGTAACTTGAAATTAGTGTTATGTAGTTAATTGACATGACGTGGTTTAATTGAGTTTGTTTTCATTGTTAGTGGGGGTAAATCAAACAGGTACAATTAATGTCAACCAGGTGAGTTTGACTCTGTTTGCAGGTGTGGTGATGGAAAGTGTAGGTTCCAGTAGTACCATTTTTTCTCATACTTGTTGCAGAGATTATTCTTGATGGAGTAAGAGTATTCATATGAATTATAGGTAGCGATTTTTTTATAATGTTTTGAAGTCAAGGCGATTAGGGATCTCACCATAAGGAAGCAATGCTATTTCTTAGCCGTTAGGAGGATGTGGACTATAAAGGTCTGTGTTTTTTTGGGAGGGAATCAATTCAAACCAATAGTAAAACTAGTTCCGGGGTTAGCTGTATATTAATATCAGTAATATCTTTGATAAGAGATTGGATTTGTTTCCAAAATGATTTAAGGTATTTACAGTCCCAAAAAATATGAGTTAGGTTTCCTACTTTGTTGCAGTTTCACCAGCAGGGGGTGAATGATTATTTTGTATTAGGTGGAGTTTTAAAGGAGTAATGTACCAACGCGAGTATATTTTATACTGGGTCTCAATAAGAGAAGTGCTTGGTATATTGGTGTATACATTATAAAATGTTTTGTCTAAAAGAGCAGTCTGAATGGGGATCTGTAGTTCGTTATCCCATGCCTCTAGCCTCTACATTGGTGGATTTGGGGAATATTGAGTCCTGATTTATATCTTGGTAAATACTTTTTGTTTTCCAAAACATAGAGCTCTGTGGGTACTTTAACTTTTGAATCACGTTTTGAGGGATACTAAAATTTAATTTACGTTTGGTGAGTGTTTGATGAATATCTGAGTTAGGGGCCTTTCAGACTTGGTTTTTTTCCTGATCTGGAAGATCAGGAAAAAACCTGATTCTTACAGGATTCATTTTTTTGTCCATTCACTTTAATGATTTCAGGAAAAAACCTGAAGCAACAAGATTCTACCTGAAATCATTAAGTGAATGGGCAAAAAAATGAATCCTGTAAGAATCAGGTTTTTTCCTGATTTTCCAGATCAGGAAAAAAACGCAAGTGTGAAAGGCCCATATGCTGTATTCCGGATTTCTTCCAGGAGACCTTCTTTGTCAAAGTCTTGATGTATGAGATAGTTCATTAGTTTTCATTTTCTCAGTTATACCTCTAAATTTAAGGTTTTGTCTGCAATGTCTATTCTCTGTGTCGGCAAGTTTGTCTTTTAAAAGTTTAATTTCGTCTTTCACTTTTTCTTGTTCTCTACTAGTTTCTTTGTTATCCACTTTAAGTTAAACTATTGATTTTTCTGTTCCTTCCACTCGTGATACAATTGATGACATTGAGTATTTCATCTCGTCAAATTGTTCTGTAATATCTTCTTTTAAAGGGAACCTGTCACCCCAAATAAGCTTTCTAAACTATTAATACCTGCCCCTGCAGCCTTAGAATACATTCTAACACATCCCTGCCTCATCTTTTGTAGTAATCTACAAGTACTATAATGTAGTTTACAAACTTACAAAGATGTTGTCAGAGGGGCGTTCCTGAAGGCATTTTGACCAGTAGGCGGGTCCCCTGTGCCGCGCTACCCCTTCCTCGTTGCTGTAGTACGCCCTAATGGGTGTTATTATACAAAAGCAGAGCGCGGGCACGATTTCTATATCGCGCCCGCACGTCACCACTGCGACGCGGTCATGTGATGTAATGGTGAAAGTCTCTCACTCCAGGCCATTCACTTGCTGTTTGCAGACACAGATATGTTATCTACGTGCAGGGCACCGGAGCTTTATTTGAGGACTAGGTGATATATGCTGTGGGCTCACCTGGACAGGCTGGGGAGCCTTGGGCTGTCTGTGAGTAATCTCTTCCTTCTGACCTCTCTGGTAGATGCAGAGGGGCAGGTGGTGAAGACCTGGAACCAGTAATGGTGTCTGAGTCTTGTCCTGTTACAGGCTTGAATTTCAGAGAAGCAGTTGTGTGCTGAGAATCACTCCAATTTCAGTTTAAAAGTGGATCAAAATGATCCCTGAGAGTTCTTTAGTCGGTCAGGTATCTTTGAAAGGGTATTCTAGCCTTAAAAAATGCTTTTTCCCCTGTTGCTTTGTATGCAGCACAGGAGCACACAAATACTGTGTCTCTTACATTAGGCTGCAGGCCACACCTCTAATCCAAAAAGGGTAATTTTCAATGCAGGTAGTTTTATTCTACGCGTTTCAAAGTGTTTTCCTCCACTCTTTATCCAGTTTCCAGTGTATTTGTTTGTCTTTCGCACATGGATTCTGCAGCAGCCGTTTTATGTTCTTACAACTGGTTGAGTCACACAACAACACAAAGTGAGCGAGAAGCCCTGAACAATTTTCTATTGTACCTAGATAAGACCCTATTACGCTTCATTTTATCCACAGCATATCTTCTGACCACAGCTGTGGGCACCTAAAAAGGATATATACATCCAGAATTTGACATCAAACTGATTGCAAATGGTCTCCATCTGCTTCACTGTAATAAGTGGATCTGTTGGGGTTTACCCTGAATCATATTTTTGTGGTATTTACACAGAAATCACAGCATAATTGCTCAAAAGTGCACAAGATGACATGAAAATAAAAACTAATAAAAATGAACTGCTGTTTATTTGTTCATTCTGTCTTCCAAAAATCGGAATAAGGCTCAGTTCACATTTATCCTGTGCTCTCATATCAGTGTTTGAATCTAAATGAATGAAAAAAAATACAACTCTGACAAAACCTTTGACAAAATCACTCCCTATGAGACAGATGGAGACACATTGGACTCTGAATGGTGTCTATTCCAGTAGTGTCTTGTCATTTAGGACAATTTTTAGTGTGGTCCATCACAAATATGTGCATGACTAAAGAGATGGACACCACCAGAACAGAAGTCAGAGTCCAAAGCGTCTCCATCTGTCTCATCATAGTGAGTGGTTCTGTTGGGGGTTTTATCTGAATCACATTTTAGTGGGATTTACACAGAAACCAACGTGATTGCTCAGCGTAGAACACAAAAATGTTATTTCAGCCATATAATGAAAGTGATCAAAGAATGTTATGGGCCCCAAGATGTTACCAATGAAAACCTTAACTAATCCTACAATATACCAGCCCCCACTCGGGTCTGTCATCTGTCACTGGAAATACAAGGGATCCCACATTACTAGTTAGGCAAACTCTGGAAATGAAACCCGGCTCACAACACCTAAATTAAATCCCGTGAAGTCTGCCCTCGGAAATCCAAATGCTAACCACCCTTTTGAGTCCCACTGTGTCTAAATCACAGCAAGCAAACACGTGTTTACCATTGTTGTGGGGAGTTAAAGAGGTTGTCCACTGCTCAGACAATCATTTCTCAATCTGCATGTTTCCGCCATTTAGAATAATACAAATTATACTCACCTCTGGTATTGGCGCCTTTTCAGTGGTGTTGGCACTGCTTCTCATAGAATCGGGCAACTGTGTGATGTCACGTAATCTCTTTGCCTTTGGAAAAATTGCTTACAGCTGGAGGAAGTGGGCACTGTTGCTCTTTTCTTTCAGATTTATATGATGTGCTCAAAGGCTGGGTGAGTGAAGCGGCCACTAATTGGCCGCAAGGAATGCATGATGTCACACAGCTACATAATTTTAGGAGAGACAGTGCAAACACTGCTAGAATGGTGTAGCTCAGAGGTGCGTACAAGTATTTTTTTAAACTTACGAATTGAGAAGGCGTTAACCACGTAGTAGAAAGCCCATTTACCAATTTACGGGGTACATGTCTCCAGAAGCACAAGCTGGATAGTAGATGCCCATTTCCTTATAGATTGTAACTTTGTGAACAGGGCCCTCGCTCCTCCTGTAACTGTTTATCTATTTAACATTGTAATGTCTTTATTGTCTGTACACGTCCCCGCTAAATTGTAAAGTGCTGTAGAATAGGTTAGCGCTATATAAATACAATTATTATTCTTATACTTGCAATTCTCCAGGAAAAAGCATGACGTGGAAGTTATTAATTGTATACTCATGTGGGACCTAAGTAGTCACTGCAACCATAGATAAATTTATTGACAGATGAATTTTTTAAAATGGGGTCACTTTTGATGTTTTTCTGGCATAGATTTTGACCACATATGGGATATAAATATGGGGACTGCAACAACCGTGATATGCTTTTATAGTGGCACACAAGGTAAGCCTCTGATACCTATTTAGGTAATATTTTATCTCTCAGACCCTTCATCCTCCATACTTTAATTTTCTGAGATAATGACCTTTGGGTTTTTATTGGCTGTGAGTCATAATCATCAACATTAACAGAAATAAACACTTGAAATAGATCACTCTGTTTGTAATGACTCTATAATATATGCATTACACTTTACGCATTAAATTTCTGAAATAAATTAACTTTTTGATGATATTCTAAATCATTGAGATGTAAATGTATATTATTTTAACTTCAACTCTCTTTTCATACCAATGTTAGGAGACTTTTGTTACTTTTAATATTACATAGTATAGTTGTAAAAAAATGTTGATTGCTATCAGTGTGAGAAACAAGATAAAAATCTTGTGGTTGTGATACCTTTTTCAAGTTAAACTGAGCAATGGGGAACAATACAGGGAATAGGGCACATCAATACAACCAGGATGCAAGACCTTGTCTGTCTGCCCTAAATAACAGGTCTTTCCCTCCTGATCCCAAGTGTTGATCGACCGGATCAGAATTTTGGTAAAACTTTATTTTATCATTTTTAAAGGCTTTTTTTTTTGTTTTCACTTTTAAAGATATTATTGTCATACACTGTTTATTTGTAATATACTGCAAAACTAAGGCATTGCAGTGTATTAAACCTGTCAGTTTTACACTGACACATAGCCTGTTACACGTATCTTATTACAGGGCCCAAAAGGGAAACATGGTTGACATACCCCGAGGCCACTGCTTAGGTTTGTGTTTCCACGGCAACCATTGGTACGCTGTGAAAGAAGGTGCTCATTCATTTTGTTCATAGTCAATTGTAAAATCAGGATCCAGAGGTGGTTAAACGACCTCAGTCAGAGCTAGCACATAATGTGGTTGTTGCAGGAGGGTATAAGTTGCAGTTTACACCCCTGCATTCCTTGCACAACAATGGGCACTATTATCTTATTTCTGATTGCTATAAAATAGTGTTGAGGAATAAGAAGACCCTGAATGACAACTGTAAAAAGGTGCAGTGATGGTCATTAAGGGGCTCAATACCTAAATAATGCAAAAGTAAATTAGAAAAAAATTGCAATAATTATACAGAAACAACAACAGACCCCATTCAAGTTATAATTCAACTCAAAGGTCCTAGTTCTGTTCTGTTACAAACACAGTGTGAATAGAGTCTAAGGGTACCGTCACACCTGGCGATGTCGGCGGCGATTTTTTAGGCGACGCTGGGGCGTGGCTTATCACCGCCGACATCGCAATGCGTCGCCCAATGTGAATGGGCGAGGGCGACGCATTTGAGTGGTCGCCTGGTTTCAGAGCAGCGCTCTGAAACCAGGCGACCACTCTGGGGCGAGGTGTAAACATCGCCCCATGTAAATGGGGGATGGCGATCTGCCAGGCGACGGGAGCCATCGGCTGCCATGTTAAGGCATTGCCGCTGAGGTTTTTAAACACCCCAGCGGCGACGCCGCCTGTCAGATCGCCGATGCGTCGCCGGAGGTGTCACCGCGTGTAAACATTTCCGGCGACGTCACCTGGTGTGATGTGGCCCTATGTCACACACAAAAAAACTATAAGGAGAACATTCTGTTCTTCACTTACTTTAAGAATTTGTCCTTCATTGTTCACAATAACCATTGTAATTTGTACATTTCTTGCAACACTTTTACCCCCTTTTTCAAATTCTCCTTTTTCCAAAGTGATGTACAAGTCATTCCTCATTTCACCTGAAAAAAAAAAATATGCTTTGAAAATGAATTCTACACATCAGCTTGCAAACACCATTTATTAAAATTATCTACCGGATGTCTGAATGCTGAGCTCTGTATAATTCTTCCCACGCACTGATTGGCTGCTTTCTGCCCATGTACATTGTATGGAGCTCATGAATATGCTTTACAACATGACAGCAGGTTTACCAGTAGAGATGAGCAAACCTTCCCTGAACCTGTTAGTCAATTTCAAATTTGACACAAACATTGCAGATTCAGTTCGGGTTAGTCAAACCAAAGAAATTCCAAAAAAAGTCAGCAAATGTAGATTTGTTTGGCAAGTGATTGGATTAAAAAAAGCATTACTGCGTTTAAGTGATGCTTTTCTTCTACCTTCTGACAGTGTAGGATAGCGGGTGGGACATCTTTGATGATGGAGGGGGTGTGGAGAAGTCAGTGGAGCATCGGACTCCATCTTTTTTTCTCGCCTCTTTCTGTGTGGATGTATCGGGCCGGCAGCCAATCAGGGTGCATAAAACATAAACAAGTTGAAGACAGAAAGGCTTGTGTCATTGGCTTGCTTCTTTCATGAGTGAACTATAGAGAAAATAATGATATATAGGATGTATTTTTTTTAGGAAGTTGTCTTAAGACGTAAGAATACCAACTTCAAATAAATATTTGAAGTTGGTATTCTTTCATGCTCTACCAAAGTCATATATCTCTAGGGAAATAAGAAGCGGCCATGTGCAGTTGTCGCCATTTTGAGAGTGTTAGTGCTAGGGACAGTGCTGCTCCAGCTCCGTGTTATTCCGTCCATGTTACACAATTAGATAGCTAGCTACTCTATCACTTTTTAGATTGCATAGGATGGAGAGTGTGTCCATCCAGACTTAGCTATGTTGTGCTTAGATTTAGGAATCACACTTGTTCTTTGTGTATTGACAAAGCAGTGTTTTTTGCATGCAGGAAGGGATTGCCAAATCCTTCAGTTCCCTAAAAAGGCTCTGATAAGCCTCTAACCTGTAAATCTCAAATCCTTTAGTTTCCCTTAAAATTCATTTTTGGCCTGTAGCTTGTGATTTTCATATCCTCAAGTTTCCCATAAAAAAGCTCTGTTTGGCTTAAACAAGTGCTTTCCAAATCCAAGTGCATAAAAGTTAAGTCAGTAATCCTGAGGTCATGGTGGAAAGGGGAAAAAGGTTGTTGAAAGGTGAGTTGGTTTGGTATTGAAGGTGTACATAGGGTAGGTGATACTGCTAATGTTACTGAAAGATGTAGTATCCAAATATTGGCTCGTCATCATATCCCAAGCAAAGTGACAACTTTCATTACTAGACATCCTACCCAAGTCTCCTTGTTTGCTAGCAGTAGAGCGATGTGAATGAACCCCAGCTTTTGGAGAGATGCCCAAAATCTTTTTGAGCTGGATCCGGGAATGGAGGAAATATGGTCCCAGCAAAATCCAGACCCCTGTCACCAGACATTAACCCCCGGGGTGGATGATGAGACTTGGATACCTGAGGAACACCCACACTGTACTGTGTACTGTTCAGGGCAGGAAGAGGAGGAGGGTGATTATCATGGCGAGGAGTGGGACAAGTTAGAGGATTATGATGATGAGGTTCTCGATCCCACTCGGAATGAACCCAGAGAATGCAGTTGAGTAGCTCAGTAGGGGAGGAGGAAAATGAGGAGGTTGTGTGTTCCCTTACAGGGACTGACGGCTGCAAGCATGACAAGCATGCATACTCAGCCACATCCCTGGTTCTGGATAGTAACAGTCATGGGTCTGTAGTTGTCCAAGGTGGCAAGGGTTGCTTAGCCTGGGCCTTTTCTGACATTGCAAAAACTGACCAAACTCTTGTTATTTGCAAACTTTTTAGAAAAAAATTGAGTAGAGGCAAATAAAAAAAACAGTTTGACTACAAAATGCATGAACCATCACATGGCCCAGTGTCATAAATTAGTCTGGACAAATTACTGAGGTAAAAGTGTGCCTAGCAGGCCTTGCCGAACACTGTCTTCCGCATCAAACGCATGTGCTACTTCTTCCTCCTTCATCAGTGTGGTAAGTGTTGTCCCACAGGTGTCCTGCAGCAGGAGTTCCACTTGTTTACTTGCTACAGTCGGGGCAACTGATAGACCCTCAGCTGTTACAGAAAAGGACACGCCGGCTGGTTTGGACCGATTCCAGACACCGAGCACACCACTTATTTGTCAACCCACCATAACATCTGGGCTTGCACCACCTTCACAGTGCACAGTTTGTTGGGTATACCCTAATCCATCCTGTCTCATCACAGCAGTCAGCCCTCGGTCCCACAGTTGTGGTCACGGAAAAGATTATTTCCGTCTACACATCCCAAAGCAAAGAGCTTGAAATTGACCATCTCCCATTTCCTGGACAACAAAATGCTGCCTTTCTGCTTGATAAATACAGACTGTTTCCGAAAGCAGATGACCATCTCAGTCCCCCCTCCATGTCAGTTACCCAGTCATCACTACTTCTCGATGCAAGCTGTGCCAGCACTACACCAGCATGTCGCAGATAACATCACCCATTCCTTGAGAAACTGTGTGATTATCACCATTGACACCTGGACGAGCAAAAATGGAAAAGGGTGCTACATCTCTCTCACTGGGCACTGGGTGACACTAGTAGCTGAGGGGTCAGGTGGGGAAGGGGCTACTCCCCAAGTCATCAAGACTTTTGGGACAACTCTTTACCTCTTCATCCACTGCTTCTGCCTCGTCCACCTCTTCCTGGGCCTCCAGCTGCGCCCTTGACCTCTCCCTTAATGTGCAAAAAACTTCGGACAGAATCCACCACACCTCAGTATTGTGCTGCCAGGGCTCTCTGCCATCAGGCAGTTTTTAAATTAAAGTGCTTTGGAGCTGTGAGTCACACAGCTAAAGAGTTGTGTACAGCTATATAGGCTGAGTTTCAGCAAGGGCTGTCTCTGGTAAACCTGATGCCGGGGAAGGTTGTGAGCGGTAATGTTGCAAATCTGGTGGTGGCCCACTGCCAGGGCAAACTTAGACACATGCCTTGCATGGTTCACATCCTCAACCTGGCTGTCCCCCAATTCCTGCTAATTTACTTGCATCACTACACAGGTCTTTTGGACAATCAGTTAACAGTTTGATATGCGATAGCCGACACAGTGGAATTCCACTCTGCACATGTTGCAGCGACTGTGACAAGCAGTATGTGATGCATACACTGACTCAAAGCAAGCCAAATGTGGTGCAAATGACGCTTCTAGAGTGGGCACAGATCACAGACCTCTGTACCCTATCTGCACAGTTTCGAAATGGCTACTAAGATGGTGAGTGCTGACGATGCCATCATTATCAGCATCAGTATTCCGGTCATCTACATGCTGTAGCAAACTTTGAAAAGTCTGTGGGATGAGGTGGTGGTTCCACAGGATAAGGAGAATGCGGAAAAGAGATCAATATCTAAAAGTCTCACAGCTGGGTGGCATGGCATGGGTGGAGTAGAGCTACAGAGAAGAGCTCATGGTACCAGACAAACCAGTGGTGAAAGTGCAGGAGCTGAGGAACAAATGGAGGATGAGGATGAAGAGGTGATGGGCATAGAACAGTCAGGAGATGAGGAAGAAATTATTACCCTTTTTGTTGTTCTAGGCTGGTGGGAGAGGACAGAGGAAGAAAGCTCAATTTTTAAAATGCCACCAACACGACAAGGACTTGGTCCTCATGGATACATCAGACACATGAGCGCCTTCTTGCTGCACTATCTGCAACATGATGCCCATATCATTAGAATTCAAATTAGCAACAACTACTGGGTTGCCACACTGTTGGATCCGTGGTACAAGAGTAAATTTAGCCAGATGCTGGAGGCTGTGTCTCCTCTCTTATGGGAATGCCGGGGATCTCAAGGGGTGAACGCAACCACCTGTGCCCAAAATCAGCATTCGGGGCAGAGTGGCTTTTCACTGCATTCACCCACCAAGATCGCCTCCGATTCCACACCACTAAATTAACATGTAACGAAAAAGCACAGAAAGCCATCCTGCAGGTCAGATAACGCTGCGGAGGAAAGAAGCACCTTAGACAAGAGATTTTTGTAAATACCATCCCCTGTGTTTGTACTGTACAAGGCAGCATATGGGACACAGCACAAATAAGCTGCTTCCAAAACGCTGCAGACACATATCATGGGAACACAGCCTTATAGATGGCTGAAAGTAGTCATTACAAATTGCTGGGATGCAAGGAACTGTCAAATTAGTTCATCTATACCTTCCCCCCTTTTTTTTTTTATAAGTCAAAGAGGGGTTCAAGGGTTCAAAAGGCAAAAGATCATGTAAAACAACAATTTTTACTTCTAACTCCAAATATGTTTGATACATTTATATATATATATTCTATGAGATAAACAGGGATGATTAGTAATTAGTAGATGTATGTACACAATTGCATTGTATTAACGAAACGTCTCATAAGACAATCACTGCTGAAGAAGTGTCAGGAAATGCTAGCAATTACTACGGTATGTGCAGCTACTGCAACATACACCTTTTGTTTTCCTCAAGCTTACCGGGCATAATGACATCTGAGAAACCAAGCTTTCTTGTTATTGAGACCCCTCGGGTAAACACTGAAGAGTAATCTCTTCTAATTTGTTCAATGTCTCCATGAAGCAGCTGAAGGGAAACTGCCAAGCCTGGAATAAAAGTAAGAAAAAAGAGCTCAGAAGTTAGGCATTCAGGAGAAATTCTGAGGCTATTTATCTTTTTATGTGAACTCAGCATATTTAGCATAACTCATCAAATAGTGAGTACCCGGCTGCCTATCACCGGGACTATCAATGCAGATCTGCGTACTGTAATTATTATGTAAGAGAGCAGAAAATCAAACTTTAACCTTCCTTCTACACATTATTTCCTATTGCTTTTGAATATGGGAATTGTCGAATTTCTGCTCACAGTATTAACACAAAATACTTAACTTTGAATTTACATTAGGATGTGTACAGAATTTATATGTCAGTGCATCATTTTACTACACATTGTACTAGTGTTCAGTTACTAAAGAAAAATAGAAAACTGGAGTATATTTTCTAAACTCTTGCAAAATTGGAAACTTTGGATACCTTGTATAATGTCATGTCCCATGAATGGGAATTATTCATTGTTTTTAGTGCTGTGTATTGCATTTGATGTGTTGCTAGGCAAAAGCATTGCTTTTGATATTTTGTCTCACTGTAACCTCTGTGATGTCAGCAACTCCTCCCTCCCTTCATTATTGTTCCTGTCATCCATGTTAGTATAGACACGAATTACTGCTCTATAAAGAATCTCTCTTTTACCTACTGCATTGTACCTCAATACAAGATTTTCAGTGAGCAGAATCTCCACTTCTCCTGGATTCTTATATGAAGTTTGTGTGATTGAGTTAAACTATTTGTGACACCTTCATATGAACTTGAGTACGGTCGATATGGACACCCAGCATACAGGTAGTTCAGGCACCTATCTCACACCCTTCGAAGCTGAAGCAGAATAAATTATGTCTTTCTAAAGATACTCTACCATCCTGTACTAGGGGTCGGCGTGGCTGGCGGTCTCCTGGTTGCGGACTGTCTCTACCCGGTAATGACATAAATCTCTTTTACACAGTGCATTTCAATGCAGGATTGGGCACGAAATTCATTTGGGTCTATAGGGTTTGATGTCTGCAGCTCCTTGTTTGCACATAAAAGCACTGGCACTTTATTAGATGCTTGGTCATTACTACCCTGTTTCCCTGAAAATAAGTCACCCCGAATATAAGTCAGGGCAGGGCTGGCGCAGAATTTTCCAATATAAGTCATACCCCGATTATAAGACAGGGTGACTTATTTTCGGGGAATATAAGACAGGGTACGCTAAGTGCCATTTTTGCCCATTGCATGTTTTACCTGTGTCCCGCTGTCCCGCTGGCCCGCTGTCCTCCGTGGGCTCCCCTCTGCCCTCAGGTGCAGCGCAGGTCCACTGTCCCCCGTGGGCTCCCCTTGCCCTCAGTGCCGCAGGTAACCCCGAGGGCATAGGGTTAATCTTGTGCGCCTGTCGCCCCGGCCTGACGTCACCGCTGCCGGCAGGAGCTTCTGATTGGCCAGCGGCTCCCCAGCATTTCGAGCGCTGATTGGCTCAGCGGCTCGAATGCTGATGGCCAGAAGCTCCTGCATGAAGAAGCATCTGGACAACGCCCTGCACGCGGAGGAATCATAGCCGAGGCCGCCATTACCTAAAAAGTAAGGATGTTTCCTTGCCGACTTGCCCATTAAAACTGCAATATTCCGCCGCACAGCCGACTTGCGGCCGACTTGCGGCACACTTGCGGCACACTGCGGCACACTTGCGGCACACTTGCGGCACACTTGCGGCACACTTGCGGCAGGTCCCATACAATGTACGGTACTGTATGGGACACTTGCGGCAAGGTACGGTTAATTGTCATTTTTTTTTTAATATAAGTCATACCCCGAATATAAGACAGGGTGGGACTTTTGGGGGTAAAATTAAAATAAGACACTGTCTTATATTCAGTGAAACACGGTAATGTGATGGAGCAGACAGCATTTGGGGCTATATAATTTTTACTATCAGGTCCATTCTGTCACATATATATTGGATACACATGACAATACCTATGCCACTTCTATTATATGGCTGTTTGATATTCTGACAAAACCATGTATCAGTGATGCCTGTATACTATTATGCTAACTGCATTTGTATTTGTACTAATATGCACTTATGTCTGTCTGAATATATAAACCAGGATTACCTTGGGTCACGCTTTTTGTATTGGCTCTAACTCAGACTACCCTATAAACCTCTCCTTGTATCCGTGACTGTCTCTTGTATTATATGTATGTGGATATGTGCAATAAACGTGTTATCCCTGTATGTAAAGCAACGTTTGTTCTCTTTATGCCATCTTGTACTACTCCATAGCTGAAGACTCGGCTGGTTGTGACAATGTGACAAAAATACAGCAGAATTGTCACATGCCAAGTTACAACTACCTGTGGCCACAGATAATAGACTTCATTCACAATGATGACTGTTCAATAAATAAAAAATAAAAAAAACATTCTGTGCTCCTTAGAAGGATATGTCTACTTTATTCTAATACCAAAGCTTATTGTGTTTTTTTACATATCTACATGAAACCATGCACATCTGCTTCTGAAGGCATGAAAAAATGAAGATGTGAGCAGGAAACAGATTATCCAGCAGTTATATGACTAAAAACACATTTTGCCTTTTGAGTAGGGCCTTGAGCAGACATGGGAGATATGCTTGGCTACATTCTAATGCTTTAAAGTTAGATATTTATACCTCTTGGGAATAAAAAGGAAATCACACTTGGTTTTAGAGACCATTGGTTTGAACACTCTGACACCACATGTAACATTGATCTTAACCATGGTATATATTCGTGCTATGAACATCTCCCATAGAAGTGAGTGGAGTGGTGGCTGCTCATGTGCGGCCGTTCTCCTTTCACAAAGGGGGTTTAGGTCTCACTATAGGTGTGGGGTCCAGAGGTAGGACCCAGACCTGCTAGGTATTAGTGGCACAGCCTAGCGATATGCCACTAATCTGTTTGGTCACAGAATCCCTATACCATGACCCTAAGACACCAGTCTCCTTCACTCGTACCAAGAACGTATTGGCCACTATGTAAATGAACAATGGCCATTCCATTGCCATGTAAATGAGTATTCCATGCAGGGGATCTAGCTGAGCTATTTTTATTTAATGAGAATTATACAAAAAAAACATATTTGCAGATAGAAAGTAAATGTTAGCTAAAATCTTTTTAACCATGATTGCTGTGATAACAGAATCCTTTACTAATTTCTCTATCCACATTTGTTTGCAAGGCAATTGTCCTGCTCTTGATCCCATTTTGTTTCCTTTTGCATGGATTTTACAGCACAAAAGTTTGGGTCCCCATTGACTTCTATGGAGTTTAGGGTCAAGTTAACTACAGTTCAGCTGAACTGGTGAACATTCCATTATAACTCTGGCAGCATGTTAGGGGTCATTGTCGTGGGGGAAAGTAAAACTATGCCACAGTCTCAATCTTCTGCACCTTTTAACAGGTTTTCCTTCAGGATTGCCTTGTATTTATTTTTATCTATCTTCTCATCAACCCTTACCAAGTTTCACTGTTCTGCTGAAAAAAAAGCATCACCAGAGTAAGATGCTACCACCACAATATTTGACGATGGGGATGGTGTTTTCAAAGTCATGTGCCATGTTAATATTACGTCACACATAGTGTTTTGGATTTAGCCCAAAAAGTTGTACTTTTATTTATTCCGTCTACCACACCTTCTTTCACATGCAAGCTATGTCCCCTATATGGCTTTTTGCAAACTGCAAAAGGAATTATAATGGCTTTCTTTTTGCCATAAAACCAGATATGTGGCATATATGACTAAGGGTACCTTCACACGCGCCAAAATTGCTAGGCAATTTTGTTGCAGTGTACAAATGGAACAATGTGTCCATGATTTCACTGCAACCAGCAAATTGCCAGTGAAATTGCCTAGCAATATTGCCGCGTGTGACAGAACCCTAATAGTTGTCATGTGAAAAGATTCTACCACCTGGAGCTGTGGATCTCTGCATCCCCTACAGAGTTACTATGGACCTCTTGGCTGCTTCTCTAATTGGGGCTCTCTTTGTGTGGGATGTCAGTTTAGGTGGACTGATGTGTCTTGGCAGGTTTACAGTTATGCCATACTCCTAGCATTTTTGGATGATGGATTGAACAGTGCTCCTTGAGATGTTCAGAGCTTAAGCTACCGTGTTTCTCCAAAAATAAGAAAGTGCTTTATATTTTTTTTCCCCTCTGAAAAAATAGCTATGACTTATTCTTGGGGTAGTGATTATATCTAGCCAAGAATAAGTAATCACACATTTATGTTTGAACAAAAAATCAACATCTTTCTCCTTGCAAAAAGCAGTAAGATTTTTGCCCTGTGAGCCCTCCACTATTCTTTCTTGTACTCCACAGAGTAGCTTTTTTTTTGGAACTCATGTTGTGAGAGTACAGTATAACGGTTGCTGAAGGTAAGCAAATCTGCAGGGAAGCAGACTGTGGACATGCGGACTTAGGAGGTGGGACTCGGGAATGGACCAGGGGAGCAGCTAACCTAATACTGGTACAGTATACAGTACAGTACTTACCCATAAAGATGAGCGGGAGGTAGCAGGACTCAGGATGCATTGTTCAATCTCACTCAGGACGGACCTTCAGTTACAGAGCCCATGCGACCCATGACCAATCAGAACCCGGAGTCACAAAGCAGAACATACTGACTCTGGGTGCTGTACTATTCACCTTGCACAGTATTCCTGCTTCACAGCGACTTTTGTATAATTTTGCAATCGGCTGGTACTCATCAGCTGAGACTGACACTGCACTGTGTATTTCTATACAGCTGTCACTTTCAGCTGTGAGTACACAACAAGAGCTTATTTTGGGATAGGGCTTACATTTCAAAAAAGCCAGAAAAACATGCAATGGCTTATTTTTTGGAGAAACAGAGTATTTTTTATAACCTGATCTTGCTTTGCTCTTTTCAACAACTTTATCCCTCAAGTTGCAATCGGCTGGTACTCATCAGCTGAGAGTGGCACTGCACTGTGTATTTCTATGCAGGTGTCACTTTCAGCTGAGAGTACGCAACTAGGGCTTATTTTTGGAGTAGGGTTTAGGCTAGGGTCAGACCTGTGTCTGGCCCTGAGCCTCATGGATCCAGCAGAAACTTAGAAATTTCCTGTCTCAGCGCATAGCGTTACCAGCAGGTAACGCTATGCGCTGCCAGGCAATAGATGTCTATGGCAACCAGACGCTTACTGCAGACTCCGGCTCCACAGAGATCTACAAGACATGCTCTTTTGCAGAGCGCACAACAAAACACTGCAAACAGCATCTCCTGTGCGCTCTGCAAAAGCACATATCCTGTGGAGCCGGTGGCTGCGGTAAGCGTCCGGTTGCCATAGAGATCTATTGCCTGGCAGCGCATAGCGTTACCTCCTGGTAACACTATGCACTGAGCCAGAAAATTTCTTAGTTTCTCCCGCATCTGCAATGCTAGGGGCAGACACTGGTCTGACCCTAGCCTTATACTTCAAAAAGCCAGAAAAACCCTGCTAGGACTTATTTTTGGGGTAGAGTTTATTTTTGGAGAAACAGGGTATTTTTTTTATAACCTAATCTTGCTTTACTCTTTTCAACAACTTTATCACTCAACTGCCTGGTGTGTTCCTTGCTATTTGTCCCGTAATGTTCTCATACAAACCTCTGAGGCCTTTCAAAGAACAGCTGTATTAATCAAGGCTGTGGAGTCGGAGTCAGGGAGTTGAAGTCAGATTCGGTGCCCATTTTGGTGGAGTCGGTAGAAAATGGACTGACTCTGACTCTGAATATTTATAATAAATTGGGTACAGTTATTCAATGCAGTATGTGCAGAATATTTTTATGAAATATTATTATATCTAAGTAGATTGATTTTTGTATCATAATAATGTCTAAAATGTGATGTTCACATTTTACTACAATAAATTTCTCACTTGAACATGAGCCATGAATGAGGGAGTTTGAGTCGGAGTCATGGAGTTGAAGTCAGGGAAATTGTGAAGTTGGTGGTTTGGCTTACCCACTCCATAGCCCTGGTAGTAATAATGATAATGAATTACACACAGGTGGACTCATTTTACTAATTAGGTGACCTTTGGAGGTAAATGGTAACTCTCGACTTTATTTACGGGTATCAGACTACATTTAAATGTACCGTATATACTCGTGTATAAGCCGAGTTTTTCAGCACAAAAAATGTGCTGAAAAGTCCCCCCTCGTCTTATACACGAGTCATATCAGCGGTATACAGCGCCCCCCCCCCAGTGGTATACAGGGCATACAGGGCCCCCCCTTGCTGCCGCACACCTGTAAAGTAAAGGATCATTATACGTATCCCTGTCGCCGCCGGCGTTCTGCACCGCGCTCCTCCGGGTCTTCATGCTTCTTCCGGCTTCCTCCTCCGGCGGGCGCAGGCAATGACGTCATTGTCTGTGTGCCGGAGGAGGAAGCCGGAAGAAGCATGAAGACCCAGAGGAGCGCGGTGCAAAGCGGCGGCGGCGACAGGGATAAGTATAATGATCTTTTACTTTACAGGTGTGCGGCAGGAAGGGGGGGCCCTGTATGCGCTGTATACCACTGATGGGGGGAGTCTGTATACCGCTGGGGCTGCTGTGTAGCACTGGGGCTGCTGTGTACCACTGGGGCTGCTGTGTACCACTGGGGCTGCTGTATATACCACTGGGGCTGCTGTATGTACTGCTGGGGCTGCTGTGTACCACTGGTGCTGCTGTGTACCACTGGGGCTGCTGTATATACTGCTGGGGCTGCTGTGTACCACTGGAGCTGCTGTATATACCACTGGGGCTGCTGTATATACCGCTGGGGCTGCTGTGTACCACTGGGGCTGCTGTATATACCACTGGGGCTGCTGTATATACCACTGGGGCTGATGTATATAACACTGGGGCTGCTGTGTACCACTGGGGCTGCTGTATATACCAATGGGGCTGCTGTATATACCACTGGGGCTGCTGTATATACCAATGGGGCTGCTGTATATACCACTGTGGCTGCTGTGTACCACTGTGGCTGCTGTATATACCACTGGGGCTGCTGTATATACCACTGGGGCTGCTGTATATACTGCTGGGGCCTGTATATACCACTGGGGAGGCTGCTGTAATACTGCTGGGGCCTATATATACCACTGGGGAGGCTGCTGTATACTACCACTGGGGAAGCCTGTATACCACTGGGGGGGCCTGTATACCACACTGCTGGGGGCTGTATACCTATGCTGGGGTCCACCTTTGGCTTATACATAAGTCAATAGGTTTTCCCAGGTTTTGGGGGCAAAAGTGGGGGGGTCGGCTTATACACGGGTCGGCTTATACACGAGCATATACGGTACCTTGCAATTTTCAGATTTATATTTTTAAAATATTTAGAAAACCATGTATATGGTAATTCCCTTCAGGCTTCACCAATACTTACTACTTTGTGCTGGTATACACATAAAATCCTTTGCGGACATAGTGTGAAATGTGGAACTATTTTAAGGCACTGTAATATTACAATCATGGCTGAAAGTGTTGGTACCTTTGAAATAGTTCCAGAAAATGAAGTATTTTTATCAGAAAATTATATGCAATTACATATATTTTGTCATAAAAATGTTTATTTCATTTGTGTGTATTAAGACAACACAAAAAGAAATAGGCTAAGAAAAGGAAATTTGGACATAATTTCACACAAAACATCAAAAAAGGAGAACAAAATTGTTGACACCTTTTTAAAATTATGGGTAAATAATCTTGTTTCAAGCACGTAATGCTCATTTAAAGTCACCTGTGGTAAGTAACAGGCATGGGCAATATAATATTCACACCAGATAAAAAGTGAGACATTGACTCAATCTCTGCATAGTACAGTGTTGGCCAAAAGTATTGACACCCCTGCAATTCTGTCACTTAATACTCAGCTTCTTCCTGAAAATGATTGCAATCACAAATTCTTTGGTATTATTATCTTCATTAATTTTCTTAATGAAAAAACACAAAAGAGAATGAAGCAAAAAGCAAAACATTGATCATTCCACACAAAACTCCAAAAATGGGCTGGACAAAAGTATTGACACCCTCAGCCTAATACTTGGTTGCACAACCTTTAGCCAAAATAACTGCGATCAACCGCTTCCGGTAACCATCAATGAGTTTCTTACGATGCTCTGCTGGAATTTTAGACCATTCTTCTTTGGCAAACTGCTCCAGGTCCCTGATATTTGAAGGGTGCCATCTCCAAACTGCCATTTTTAGATCTCTCCACAGGTGTTCTATGGGATTCAGGTCTGGACTCATTGCTGGCCACCTTAGAAGTCTCCAGTGCTTTCTCTCAAACCATTTTCTAGTGCTTTTTGAAGAGTATTTTGGGTCATTGTCCTGCTGGAAGACCCATGACCTCTGAGGGAGACCCAGCTTTCTCACACTGGGCCCTACATTATGCTTAAAAATTTGTTGGTAGTCTTCAGACTTCATAATGCCATGCACACGGTCAAGCAGTCCAGTGCCAGAGGCAGCAAAGCAACCCCAAAACATCAGGGAACCTCCGCCATGTTTGACTGTAGGGACCGTGTTCTTTTCTTTGAATGCCTCTTTTTTTCTCCTGTAAACTCTATGTTGATGCCTTTGCCCAAAAAGAGAGAACATTCTTCCAAAACATTTTAGGCTTTCTCAGGTATGTTTTGGCAAACTCCAGCCTGGCTTTTTTATATCTCGGGGTAAGAAGTGGGGTCTTCCTGGGTCTCCTACCATAGAGTCCCTTTTCATTCAGACGCCGATGAATAGTATGGGTTGACACTGTTGTACCCTCGGACTGCAGGGTAGCTTGAACTTGTTTGGATGTTAGTCGAGGTTCTTTATCCACCATCCGCACAATCTTGTGTTGAAATCTCTCGTTAATTTTTCTTTTCCATCCACATCTAGGGAGGTTAGCCACAGTGCCATGGGCTTTAAACTTCTTGATGACACTTCGCACGGTAGACACAGGAACATTCAGGTCTTTGGAGATGGACTTGTAGCCTTGAGATTGCTCATGCTTCCTCACAATTTGGTTTCTCAAGTCTTCAGACAGTTCTTTGGTCTTCTTTCTTTTCTCCATGCTCAATGTGGTACACACAAGGACACAGGGCACAGGTTGAGTCAACTTTAAGTGTGATTTAGTTATTGCCAACACCTGTTAGGTGCCATAGGTAAGTTACAGGTGCTGTTAATTACACAAATTAGAGAAGCATCACATGATTTTTCTAAGGGTGCCAATACTTTTGTCCACCCCCTTTTTTATGTTTAGTGTGGAATTATATCCAATTTGGCTTTAGGACAATTATTTTTGTGTTTTTTTCATTGAAGACAAATTAAATGAAGATAATAATACCAAAGAATTTGTGATTGCAATCATTTTCAGGAAAAAACTGAGTATTATCTGACAGAATGGCAGGGGTGTCAATACTTATGGCCAACACTGTATATCTGTGTGTGTGCCACACATAGCATGGAAAAACAGAAAAAGAAGAAGAGAACTGTCTGAGGTCTTAAGAACCAAAATTGTCCATTTACATAGATATTGATGATCTTTTGTCCACTATCAAGAAGTTTACAAATCATGGCACTGTAGCTAATCTGCGTGTGAACAGCAAAGAAAAATTGATGAAAAGTTGCAACGCAGGATAAACCAGATGCTGGATAAGCAGCCCCAATCAAGTTCCAAAGAAATTCAAACTGTCCTGCAGACTCGGGGTGCACCAGCATCAACACAAACTATCTGTCGACATTTTAATTAAATGAATCACTGTGGCAGGAGACCCATGAGTACCCCTCTGCTGTCACAGAAACATAAAAAGTCTACACCGCAAGTTGAAAAAATGTAAGAGAGAGACAAAAATTTTCTAGGAACAACACGTCTTGTAGAGAGGTGAAGTCAGGATAGCCCCTTTTTTTTTTTTTTTAAAGAACATCATTCTACTGTCTATCAAACATAGAATGAGGCCTAAAAAGAAAAGAACATAGTAAATACAGTTAAATAGGTTTGAGGTAAAAAGAGGTTTAGGGTTGTTTGGTTGCCTCTGGCTGAGTGCCTTGACTGTGTGCAAGATGTCACGAAATCTGAAGTTTACCAAAGTATTTTTCAGTCGGAATGTAGTGCCCAGAGCCAAAAATTCGGATTTGCATCCTAGGTCATGGGTCTTCAAGCAGGAGAATAACCCCAAATATACTTCCAAAAGCACACAGAAATGGATGGAAACAAAGCATTGGAGAGTTCTTAAGTGTCCAGCAATGAGTCCACATCTAAATTCCATTGAACACAATTGGAGAGATCTTAAAGGGAACCTGTCAGACTGTTTATGCCCCTCCAGCTATCACTGTCTGTAGCTGCAGCTTCATAATACTATTCTAATCATCCCTGTCTGAGCTCATAGTGTAATGTGAAAGGTGAAAAAAAAAAAAAGCATTTATACACTTACATTTCCTTATGTAATGAGGCAGTCAGTCTCCAGCTTGGAGGACGGGTACTGTTTGGCAGGTTAATAGTTAACATTTCAGCCTTGTGCTAGAACATGTGGGAGACCTGATGTGATGTCACAACCATGTGACTACAATAGGCGGAGCTACGTTCTCATAGAACATAATACGTTCGCTGGTCACATGATCGTTACATCACACAGGTCCTTTAGCCATCCAAGTTAAAAGTGAGTTAACTATTATCCTGCCAGACAGTCTCCCTCCTCCAAGGTGGGGACTGAAATGTAAGTGTATAAATGCTTATTTTCACCTTTCACATTACACTATGAGCTTAGACAGGGATGATTACAATAGTATTATAAAGCTGCAGCTACAGACAGTGATAGCTGGGGAGACATACACCACCTGACAGGTTCCCTTTAAGGACTGCTGTTGGGAGAAGGCACCCTTCAAAAATGACAGTCCTGGAGAAGTTTCCAAAAGAATAGTGGTCCATAATTCCAGTTGACAGGTGTGAGAAGCTTGCTGATGGTTGTAGGAAGTGATTGATTGTAGTAATTTATTCCAAAAGCTTTGCAACCAAATATTAAGTTGAGGGTGTCAACAATTTTGCCAGCCCATTTTAGAGGTTTTGTGTACAATTATGTGCAATTTTTCTTTTTTCCCCTCTTCTTTTTGTGTTACTACAATACACACAAAAGAAATAAAAGAGACCTGGATGGATGTCTTTGCACTCTCTGGATTCGTTCATCATTGGACCCGATTCACCCTCCGGATCCATCCATCATTGGACCTCATTTTATTTGCGGACAGATCCGGAAGCACCAGGATTTTAATTCAGTCCAAAAAAAACAACTTAATGCGGTTAAAGAAAGTGACAAAAAAACTGATGTAGTAGTATCAGATGAATCTTGATGCCACCGCATGCACCTGCAGCCCCACCTTAAGTATAGGGACACACGTCTGATCAGGATGCTTCAGGATTTGGACGGATATTCACGCAAGACAAAAGAATGCAAGTGGTAACCACCCCAACTGTCACTATATGAGTGGATGCAACCATGGATACTATGATGTGACAGACATGGCAATATCAGGGGAACTATACTACATTTCTAATTGGAGGGATTTGCTAATATTATTATTATTACACCTATTATGTTTTGGATAGGAACATGGAGATTGGAATAATCCTTAAAAGAAATGAACTTTACATTACACAGAAAATTTTGGACATCAAATTTTATCGTTTATCACAACCATTCAGTTTTATCAATTTACATAACTGAGATTGTGTTTCTGTAAACTATTGACTAATTTAAGGAGAAAAAAAGTAATGTAATTACTGTACAGTTAGATGACAAAATAAGAAAACAGCACAAACGATTTTCTCAGAGAAGTAATGAATAAATGTAGCAGGAAATATAAAATATGCAGACACAAAACACTATTCTGGCATATGCTCAAAGATAATAAAGCAAAGGAAGTTTACATGTGCAGTTTGTGTTAATATCAAATGACGTGATGCTATAAACATTAGTCGCAGACTTATGCATGCTGTTATTATGGATCTGATACTAAACAGTAGAGTGCAGATTAATAATATCCTACAGTTTTATACATACAAAATCAGTGTATAGTCTGATTCTGCAGTAATGCATTAATCTTCTCCAAACAGCAGGGGGGAGTACAAATGAAAGAAGAAAAACATTTGACGGAAAGGAACGGACACACAAAAACTGAGAGGAGGAATAATATATATGATAGATCTATTAATGCTTCAGATAATATTTTCCAGAATAACACATTTCCTTCTAGCAAAGTTAGACATACCCTAAACATTTAGCCTCAATTCTAAACCAACTACAAGTATGTCAAAGGGACATAAATCCCTCTGTAAAGTAGCAAAATGTTTGCGCAATGCAGAGTTGTGCAAAAAAATTTGATGTACCAAATGGGGAGAACTTGGTAGTGGTGAGCATGTGGCATTAAAGCTCATCTAATTCATGATGAGCTATGACATATCTGACGCAAGGAATTTTGCTCTAGTCCTTAAAGAGAATCTATCCCCATGAAAAGGCAATCTAATCTGCAGGCACCATGTTATATAACAGGGGAAGTATAGAAGATTTATATGTAGTTTTGTGAGAAAAGATTCAGTAAAATGTGGGATTTTATCATTCAATCCTCTGCTCTTTCTGGAATTTTGGGTCCAGTAGTCGGGGCTATTAGTGATTGACAGTTATATTTGGATGCAAACTAGACCTAAGATCCCAGGAAGACAAGAAGTTTACATTTCATAATGACAGGTTCCCTTTAACTAAAGTAAGATTAGAGTCAAGAAACACTAAGGTCCATGCCACTTTTCAGACACACTGAATTCATTAAGATGCTTGACCCTCTTAATGAAACAGGAGCATATGACCCTACCATGCCTCTCATCAAGACATATGTGAACATCGCGGATCTTAATAAAATGAGGCTTTATGTTTTGAAAACGGATTATCACAAACATGACTATCAATATAACTAAATACATTGCGACCCATTGACATCTTGTGAAACAATCACAAACATTTCCAAATATTTCAATTTTTGTCATTAGATGCAAGATGCACATGACTCATTTGCCCATAGATATTAAAGGGGTTGTTTACAACTCGGAACACCCCTTCTCAATCTGAATGTTTGCCCCCATTGCAATAAAAACACTTATACTCACCTCCAGTGCTGGCACCATTCCAGTAGTTCAGCACTAGATCTCCCAGGGTTTATGTTATGTTGTTATATTACAGAGGCTCAGCGCCCATTTAGCGCTGGTTTCCCTCTCCCTGCATTTGGGCATATCAAACATCAATAGGATGTGAGTGGTCAGCTACAGCCCTGACTTATTTTTTATGTTTGATTCATTCGAAGGTGGGGGGAGAGAAACCAGGACTGATTGGGAGCAGGGCTTGTGTCATACCAACTTTAGGTGAGCCCAGGAGAGTGAGGGCGAGCACCGCTGTAATGGTGCCAACACCAGAGGTGAGTATAATTGTTTTCATTGTAATGGGGAAAAAGACTTAGATTCAGAACAGGTTGTCTGAACAGTGGACAAGCCCTATAATGCAGGTTGCATGTGAATAGTCTGCCATTTAGCTTTTTGACACCAAAATCGCAGATTAAAAATAGTTGAACAAATAGATTCATATTGAAACTACTTCACAAATTGGAAGGGAATCTGCTAAAAGGGTAACCATATACAGTGACTTGTGAAAGTATTTGGCCCCCTTGAATTTTTCAACCTTTTGCCACATTTCAGGCTTCAAATATAGAAAATCAATTTTTTTGTGAAGAATCAACAGCAAGTGGGACACAATCGTGAAGTGGAATGAAATTTATTGCATATACTTTTTTAACAAATAAAAACTGAAAAGTGGGAAATGCAATATTATTCGGCCCCTTTACTTTCAGTGCAGTTAACTCACTCCAGAAGTTCAGTGAGGATCTCTGAATGATCCAATGTTGTCCTAAATGACTTGTAATGATAAATAGAATCCACCTGTGTGTAATCAAGTCTCCGTATAAATGCACCTGCTCTGTGATAGTCTCAGAGTTCTGTTTCAAGTGCAGAGAGCATCATGAAGACCAAAGAACACACCAGGCAGGTCCGAGAAACTGTTGTGGCGACGTTTAAAGCCAGATTTGGATACAAAAAGATTTTCCAAGTTTTAAACATCTTAGGGAGCACTGAACAAGTGATCATATTGAAATGGAAGGCGTATCAGACCACTGCAAATCTTCCAAGACCTGGCCGTCCTTCTAAACTTTCATCTCGAACAAGGAGAAGACTGATCAGAGATGCAGCCAAAAGACTCATAATCACTCTGGATGAACTGCAGAGATCTACAGCTGAGGTGGGAGAGTCTGTCCATAGGACAACAATCAGTCTTACACTGCACAAATCTGGCCTTTATGGAAGAGTGGCAAGAAGAAAGCCATTTCTCAAAGATATCCATAAAAAGTCTTGTTTGAAGTTTCCCACAAGCCACCTGGGAGACACACCAAACATGTGGAATAAGGTGCTCTGGTCAGAGGAAACCAAAATTGAAAATTTTGGCCACAATGCAAAATGATATGTTTGGCGTAAAAGCAACACAGCTCATCATCCTCAAAACACCATCCCCACTGTCAAACATGGTGGTGACAGCATCATGGTTTGGGCCTGCTTTTCTTCGACAGGGAAGATGGTTAAAATTGATGGGAAGATAAACGGAGCGAAATACAGGACCATTCTGGAAGAAAATCTGTTGGAATCTGCAAAAGACCTTAGACTGGGACAGAGATTTATCTTCCAACAAGACAATAATCCCAAACAAAAAGCAAAATCTACAATGGAATGGTTCAAAAATAAACATATCCAGGTGTTAGAATGGCCAAGTCAAAGTCCAGACCTGAATCCAATCGAGAATCTGTGGAAAGAGCTGAAAACTGCTGTTCACAAACACTCTCCATCTAACCTCACTGAGCTCGAGCTGTTTTGCAAGGTAGAATGGTCAAGAATTTCAGTCTCTCGATGTGCAAAACAGATAGACATACCCCAAGCGACTTGCAGCTGTAATCGCAGCAAAAGGTGACGCTACAAAATATTAACTCAACGCGTCCGAATAATATTGCACGCCCCACTTTTCAGTTTCATATTTGTTAAAAAAAGTTTAAACTATGCAATAAATTTTGTCCCACTTCACGACTGTGTCCCACTTGTTGCTTCTTCACAAATAAATTAGAATTTATATCTCTATGTTTAAAGCCTGATATGTGGCAAAAGGTTGATAAGTTCAAGGGGGCCAAATACTTTCACAAGGCACTGTATACTTGAGTATAAGCCAACCTAAATTTAAACCAAGGCCCCTACTTTTACTACAAAAAACTGGGAAAACTTAGTAACTCGAGTATAAAACTAGGGTGGGGAATGAAGTAGCCATCATCCTGGTATATCATCCCCAAGCCTGGTACATAGCCCTCATCCCCCAGCTTAGTACTCAGCCCTAATCCCTCAGTCTTGTACAAAGCCCTCATTCCCCAGCCTGGTATGTAGCCCTAATCCCCCAGCCTGGTACAAAGCCCTCATCCACCAGCCTGGTACATAGTTCTCATCACCCAGCCTAGTACATAGCCCTCACCCTCCATCTTGGTACATAGCCCACATCCTAATGCAAACAAAAAAAAACAATTGAACTCACCTCTCCATCGCTCTCAGCACAGCGTTGTTCTCCTATCCTCTTGTCTTGGGCATCTGATCATGTAAGCAGCAAGCAAAGCGATGACATCACTGTTCTGCACCGCCCACATAATCAGATGCTGGCACAAGACAAGGGGATTCTGCGGTGTGGGGAGCAATGGAGAGGTGAGTTTTTTATATTGTGTGTACAAGGATGAGTGCCATATACCATGATGGGGGTGAGAATACTTAGTCTAATGTAATATGGACCATTCCCCCCACCCAACTCTCAGTGCAGGCTTCAGGGCTAAGAGGTGATGGACAAGGGGATGCAACATATTACATTATACTAATGAGCGGGCCCACGTGACCATTTGCTGCCTCTGCAGCCTGCTCCAGCCCGCTGCAGTCTGCGTCTACCCCTGGTCACCGCTTCCCCACCTACAGTAAACACTGTACACTCTGACTCTACTATAAGCCGAGGGGATCTTTTTCAGCACAAAAAGTGTGCCGATAAACTCGATTTATGCTCTAGTATATATGGTATTTTCAAGTTATTACTCAGTGGTCTAACTGCCATCTCTTAACTCAGTAATGGGAAAGTCTTTTTAGGTTTGTTTGCTATAACACTAAAAATGTTTTATTGTTTTTTTTTAACTAAACTTTTTTGCATTACCTTTATTTTGTATAAAAGCATTTTTTAGTAGTCAAACCAAGAAAAAAAAATAAAAAAAACTACTGTATTTTTTCTAAAACAGACCCTCCCCTAAAAATAAGCCCTAGCAGGTTTTTATTGTCATTTTTGGAGTAGGCTTGAAATATAAGCCTTACTCCAAAAATAAGCCCTAGTTGCGTACTATAGTGGGGCTGGAGCTGCGGGGGGCAAAGGTGGTGGAGCGGGTACAGCAAGAGGCTGCAGAGGCAGTGGGAGATCACGTGCACCCGCTCATTAAGCTCCTGTAATATTCACTGCATCACACTGTCGATTACCTCAGTGCTAAAGCTGGCGCTGAGAAATGGGCAGGGAGAGGCTAATATTACATGTGCCTAATTGTATCCTGGATATGGCCACACCAATCACACTACATAGCCCCCCTGCCGATGCACACAGAAAAAAAATAAACAATTTAACTCACCCTCTGCAGCTCCCTGCTCCCAGCATCACCGTCTTCCTGCAATGTGCTGTGCCTGGGCATGTGACCAGAACAGCGATTATGACACTGATGTGCCGGTCACATGATCATATGTCAGCCACAGCACAGTGCAGGAAGATGGTGATGCTGATTACAGGGAGCTACAAAGAGGTGAGTAATCATTTATTATTTTTGTGTGTGCGGCAGCAGGGGGGTCATATAATGTGACTGGGAGGGACATATCCAGGATGGGGGGGGGCTATACCCAGGATGAGAGGGCCATATTCAGGAATGGGAAGCCATATCCAGGATGGGGGGCCATGTGCCAAGATGAGGGGGCATGTGCAGGATGTGGGGCCATGTGCCCGGATGTGTGGCTATATCCAGGATGAGGGAGCATGTGCAGAATGGGGGGCCATATCCAGGATGAGGGCCATATATACCAGGAAAATGGGGGATCATATATACCAGGAAGATGGCGGACCATATATATAACCCCAGTGTATAACCCCCATCCTCTAATATGGCCAGAATCCTGGTATATTTGACCTTGGTCCTGGAATATATGGCTCCAATTTCTGTTAATTAGTTTTCCCGGCCCAAAATAAGCCCTATCCCAAAAGTAAGCCCTGGCCCTTTTTCCGGTAATCAGTGTTTTATTGTTGGAAAAACACAGTATACAAACCCGAAATCGCTGTAATTGTACAGACCTGAGGAGTAAAGCTATCTTACCACTTATCCTGCAAGGTGAATGACACAAAAAATAAAGCCAATTCTTAAACTGCTGTTGATTTGTTCATTCTGTCTCTCAATGATCACAATAAGGCTCATCTCACATTTATCCTGCACTGTGTGCTGAGCTCTTACATTAAGGTTTGTGTGTAAATCTCTGGAAAATTCACTGCAATGAAGCAGATGGAGTAATTTTGAACTCCCGTCTGACCTGTGCTCTGGCAGTATCAGTCTTTTTACATGTCCTTTAGGTGTATACAAAAAAGTGTGGTCAAAAGCAGTTTTGTGCACATTTAGAAAAGACTGACACAGCTGAACTGAGGCCAAACGAAGGTCAAAGTAACTCTGCTGCCTCATTAGAGAATGGATCTGTCAGGTGTTTCATCAGAATCACATATTTCAGAGATGTAGATGGAAGCGCCGATATTAGTGCTCAGCATACCACATAGGAAAAATATAATACAGTAGTATTTATTCACTTAGGTAGCGCCATTAATTCCAAAGCGCTTCACATACGTCTGCAAAACTGTTGTCATTGGGGCTCACAATCTAAATTCCCTATCACTATGTCTTTAGAGTATTGTTCCAAAATGTTCTGTACCACAAGATGCTACCAAGAGCATTCAGCTCAACCCAGAAAAAAACAATTTTCCACTTAAGTCATCACGTATTAATGGAAATATAGGGGGGCTTCCATGTTACTGGTAGCACAAATACTCTGGAAAACTGCTATGGCTCACCACCAAAATCAGCACTCCCAAATTCAATACATCCCTCCCTGCTGAGTTCCACAGTGTGCCTAAATCACAGTAGAAGTCCAAATGTTCAGCATTGATGTAGTGAGGATAGCCAGCTTAATTTACTATGTATGCGTCTCCAAAAACACAAACTGAGCACAATGTATGGGCACTACAATGTACAGGCATTACAGTTTACTGACCACTATTATTATCTTATGTATAAAACCCGGAGGGATTTGTGACATCACATCTGTCACTTTGTCCCAGCATCCGGTTATTGTGCCCAGAGGTACACCCGCTCAGGGTGACCCAAGATGGCAGCCGTAAGCGGGAGTACCCTGGTGACCCACACTACTCGGCATTCACCTCCCCAACCCACGTCCACACACACGTACACCCCTGACACAACACTATCATACCCTCCCCCCCCACACACGCTCACACACACTCATACTCTCATGCAGACTACCAGTCTCCGGTATACTTATCCCACCGCCATCCCGCTGCGCCACTCCCGCTTGGCCCCGCCCACCTCGTGACAGGCCCTGCCCATCTCGCGGGGCTCTCGGCAAGCTCCGCCCACCTCCCGGGGCTCCCGCCAAGCTCCGCCCACCTCACGGGGCTCCCACCAGGCTCCGCCCACCTTGCCCTGCTCCCGACTGGCTCCGCCCACCTCGCCTGCGCTTATCACTGAGCCTTCATCCTGCCCTGACCACTGAGCCTCCGTCCTGGGCTGACCACCGAGCCTCCGTCGTCTGCTGACCACCGAGCCGCCGTCCTGGGCTGACCACCGAGCCTCCGTCCTGGGCTGACCATCGAGCCTCCGTCCTGGGCTGACCACCGAGCCTCCGTCCTGGGCTGACCACCGAGCCTCCGTCCTGGGCTGACCACCGAGCCTCCGTCCTGGGCTGACCACCGAGCCTCCGTCCTGCGCTGACCACCGAGCCTCCGTCCTCTGCTGACCACAGAGCCGCCGTCCTGGCCTGACTACCAACCCTCCGTCCTGGGCTGACCACTGAGCCTCCATCCTGCGCTCACCACTCAGGCTCCATCCCGCGCTGACCACTGAGCCTCCATCCCACGCTGACCACTCCATCCTGTGCTGACCACTGACCCTCCATCCCGCGCTGACCACTCAGCCTCCATCCTGCGCTGACCACTCCATCCTGTCCTGACCACTCAGCCTCCATCCTGCGCTGACCACTCAGCCTCCATCCTGCGCTGACCACTCAGCCTCCATCCTGCGCTGACCACTCAGCCTCCATACTGCGATGACCACTCAGCCTCCATCCTGCGCTGATCAATGACCCTCCATCCCGCGCTGACCACTCAGCCTCCATCCCGCGCTGACCACTCAGCCTCCATCCCACGCTGACCACTCAGCCTCCATCCCGCGATGACCACTCAGCCTCCATCCCGCGATGACCACTCAGCCTCCATCCCGCGATGACCACTCAGCCTCCATCCTGCGATGACCACTCAGCCTCCATCCTGCGATGACCACTCAGCCTCCATCCTGCGATGACCACTCAGCCTCCATCCTGCGATGACCACTCAGCCTCTATCCTGCGATGACCACTCAGCCTCCATCCTGTGCTGACCACTGAGCCTACATACTGCGCTGACCACTGAGCCTACATACTGCGCTGACCACTCCATCCTGTGCTGACCACTCAGCCTCCATCCTGCGATGACCACTCAGCCTCCATCCTGCGATGACCACTCAGCCTCCATCCTGCGCTGACCACTCAGCCTCCATCCTGCGCTGACCACTCAGCCTCCATCCTGCGCTGACCACTCAGCCTCCATACTGCGCTGACCACTCAGCCTCCATACTGCGCTGACCACTCAGCCTCCATACTGCGCTGACCACTCAGCCTCCATACTGCGCTGACCACTCAGCCTCCATACTGCGCTGACCACTCAGCCTCCATCCTGCGCTGACCACTCAGCCTCCATCCTGCGCTGACCACTCAGCCTCCATCCTGCGCTCACCACTCAGCCTCCATCCTGCGCTCACCACTCAGCCTCCATCCTGCGCTCACCACTGAGCCTCCATCCTGCGCTGACCACTGAGCCTACATCCTGCGCTGACCACTGAGCCTACATACTGCGCTGACCACTGAGCCTACATACTGCGCTGACCACTCCATCCTGTCCTGACCACTCAGCCTCCATCCTGCGCTGACCACTCAGCCTCCATCCTGCGCTGACCACTCACATCCTTCCTGCGTGACCACTCCATCCTGTCCTGACCACTCATCGCTCCATCCTGCGTGACCACTCAGCCTCCATCCTGCGCTGACCACTCAGCCTCCATCCTCGCTGACCACTCAGCCTCCATCCTGCGCTGACCACTCAGCCTCCATCCTGCGCTGACCACTCCCTCCATCCTGCGCTGACCACTCCATCCTGCGCTGACCACTCCATCCTGCGCTCACCACCCATCTCTGACACTCACCTCCATCCTGCGCTGACCACATCAGCCTCATCCTGCGCTGACCACTCAGCCTCCATCCTGCGCTGACCACTCAGCCTCCATCCTGCGCTACCACTCAGCCTCCATCCTGCGCTGACCACCTCAGCCTCCATCCTGCGCTGACCACTCAGCCTCCATCCTGCGCTGACCACTCAGCCTCCATCCTGCGCTGACCACTCAGCCTCCATCCTGCGCTGACCACTCAGCCTCCATCCTGCGCTGACCACTCAGCCTCCATCCTGCGCTGACCACTCAGCCTCCATCCTGCGCTGACCACTCAGCCTCCATCCTGCGCTGACCACTCAGCCTCCATCCTGCGCTGACCACTCAGCCTCCATCCTGCGCTGACCACTCAGCCTCGATCCTGCGCTGACCACTCAGCCTCCATCCTGCGCTGACCACTGAGCCTCCATCCTGCGCTGACCACTCCATCCTGTGCTGACCACTGAGCCTCCATCCTGCACTGACCACTGAGCCTCCATCCTGCGCTCAACACTCTGCCCCCATCCTGCGCTCAACACTCTGCCTCCATCCTGCGCTCAACACTCTGCCTCCATCCTGCGAATACACTCTGCCTCCATCCTGCGAATACACTCTGCCTCCATGCTGCACTGACCACTGAGCCACTGCGCAGTGCTAACCACTGAGCCAACGCACTGTGAAAACCACTGAGCCACAGCACTGTGCAAACCACTAAGCCTTCACACCGTGAAAACCACTGAGCCATCAAATACAGTGCTAACCACTGAGCCACCGTATACAGTGCTAACCACTGAGCCACCGTATACAGGGCTAACCACTGAGCCACCGTATACAATGCTAACCACTGAGCCACCGTATACAGTGGTAACCACTGAGCCACCATATACAGTGCTAACCACTGAGCCACCGTATACAGTGCTAACCACTGAGTCACCGTATACAGTGCTAACCACTGAGCCACCATATACAGTGCCAACCACTGAGCCACCATATACAGTGCTAACCACTGAGCCACCATATACAGTGCCAACCACTGAGCCACCATATACAGTGCTAACCACTGAGCCACCGTATACTCTGCTACCCACTGAGCCACCTGTATACACACAATTAATTTCACCGCACTCCCCTAACTATTAGTAAATAAACTATATATGGATTCTAGACTACCCGATTCTTTAGAATCGGGCCGCCATCTAGTTTATTTATAATGGCCTTCAGGTCGATCTTGACTCATGGCGACTTACTTGATGGATGAACACTCAGAAGGAAGATCAATCTTGTGCGAGCTAAAATATGTCCACCAAGGTCTGCTCCGCCGTTATTTTGCCATTATTAAGCCATTATGTTGCTTGTCTTAATCTTCACTTTGTACCTTCTATTCTTCCTACTGTAGTGTCCTTCTCTAGTAATTTTTCTCCTTGTAAGGATGTAAGAGGTGTCCAAGGTAGGCAAATCGTAGCTAAGTGACATGTCTGTACCAAAATTGCTTTGTTTGTTCTTCGTGCCTTCCGTGGTATTGATAACACCACATTTTGAAGGCATTGATTCTTCTTCTGTCTTGTTTATTGTCCATGTTTCACTTCCATATGTTACTGCAGAAAAAAACAGACTATGTATAAACCGTGTCTTTGTTGCCAGTGAAATCTTCCTTAATTTGAAGACCTTTTCCAGTGACCTCATTGTTGATTTGCCCATAGCTATTCTCCCATTGAAGGCTGCTGTCATCGCTGCATCTCGAGTGATCATTGATCTGAGTAGGTTGAAGTCCTTTACCACTTCCAGTTCAACGTCAACCATCTCAAATGTGTCCCTAATGCATCTAGCAGTAGTCAAAATCTTTGTCTTCTTTGTATTGAGTAGCAGTCCCATTTTCGAGCTTTCCACATTGACACTCTGTAATAAGTACTTCATTCCATCAACGCTTGTTGCCATCAGTGTTGTATCATCTGCATATCTTTGAATGTTGATGATTCTAACACCGATTTTGATTCCTTTTTCTTTTTGGCAAGTCCATGCTTCATGAAAATAGCTTCTGCATATAAATAAAAGAGAACTGCAAGGGCTTATTTTTTTATTTTTAATTCTGCAACATTCTTGTCGTTTGACTCCATAGGTGTTTTTAAGAGACAAAATTGTCACTACATCTGTAAATGAATTCCCAGATGGGTATATTTTCCAAAATGTGGTCACTTAAGGGTTATATTTATTTTTTTGCTTATCTGGCACTGAGAGTCTCTGCAAATGGAGTTAGCAAACTATTGTAAGAAAATCTCAAAAAGTCAAATGGTGCTCCGTTGCTTCCAAGCCCTGCCATGTGGCAAAACAGTACTGTACAGTCACAAGTAGGGTATTGAAATATTCAGGAGACATTATGTAACACATAATGAGGCCTGTTTTATCTATTCCCCTTGTAAAAATTGGAAATCTGGGACTAAAACAACATTTTAGTGTACAAATTTAATTATTTTTTCTTCACTGCCCAATAGTATAAACTTCAGTGACAAAACTGTGGTGTCGATATGCTTACTGTACCCTTAGAATAATTAAATAAGGAATGTAATTTTTAAAATAGAATCATTTATGGGGGGGTCTTCTTTTCTGGCATGTCAAACGCTTTGCCAATGTGAATATGGTCCCCCAAACCATTCCAAGTAAATCTGAACTTCATGATATTACTTCTTCCCTTCTGAGTTTTGCACTCTGCCTCAAAAGTAGTTTACAAACACATACAGGGTATTGGTGAACTCAGGAGAAATATTAAAACAAATTGTATGGTCCATTTTCTCCTATTAACTTTTTGAAAAAAAAAGCCCAATGTAATATAATTTTGTGAATCATCTGAGGGCTGAAATTGCTAACTACACCCCAAGATGAATTACTTGAGTGGTAAAGTTTCCAGAATGGGTTCACTTGTGGGGAGTTTCTGCTGTTGGCATGTCAGTAAAACTTCAAATGCACCATGGCATCTGTAATCTATTCCAGCCAAAATGGCGCCCCAAAATTCCATTACATCATTCCCCTTTAAGCCCAGCCTTGTGCCCAAAATAGTTTTCCACCACATTTGGGGTATCTGTGTACTTAGGAGAAATTGCACAACAAATTATATGATGCATTTTCCTGTTACCCTTGTGAAAATTAAAAATTTGGGGTTAAAGCAACATTTTTGTAGTAAAAATGTATTTTTTCATGTTTGCGGCTCAATGTTGTTAAATTCTATGAAGCATCTGCGGATTCAAGGTGCTCACCACACCTTTATATAAATTCCTTGAAGAATCTATTTTCCAAAATGGAGCAAATAATCAAGGTATCCAGATGATTGAGCGCTCCCAAGGAGATTGACCTTATGATAAGGACTCTGACTCCTTTTTCTTTCTTGGAGATTTATTTGAAAAAGCTTCACAGTAATAAAAAGTCATAAGATTCATAAAAGCATAATTAAAACAACGCGTTTCGGCTATATATGTCATAAGATAGCCTTCCTCAGATATACCTGAAAAAGGCTATTTTATGACATATAGCCGAAACGCGTTGTTTTAATTATGCTTTTATGACTTTTTATTACTGTGAAGCCATTTGAAATAAATCTCCAAGAAAGAAAAAGGAGTCAGAGTCCTTATCATAAGGTCAATCTCCTTGGGAGCGCTCAATCATCTGGATACCTTGATTATTTGCTTCATTCCACGGGCTCATAGCTGGGAGTTTCGCTCTCTGGAAAATAGCAGCATGCCAGGGAGACAAAGACCCCTGTAAGACCCCCAGTGGGTCGATATGCGAAGAAACAAGACACAATAAAGGTGAGTTCTCTTGCCCTGTGTACTTCTGAGAAATATTGTACTTTTACATTTAGATATGCGCCTGTTTTCTCGCTCCCCACCCTTCTCTGACCTACAGCCTCGAGGTCTATTGTGTGCTATTTTCCAAAATGGGGTAATTTGAGGGAGGTTTCCACTATTTAGGCACATCAGAGGCTCTGGTAATGCGACATGTTATCCGCTATCTATTCTAGTCAATTTTGAGCTCAAAATTCAAACAGCGCCACTTCACTTTGAGGCCAGCTGTGCACCTAACAGTAGTTTTCTGTCACGTATGGAGTATCCAGAATTTGTACAACAAATGATATGGGTCCATTTTCTCCTGTTACCCTTGAAAAAATAAAAACTTTGAGACCAAAGCAATTTTTTTAAATTTCATTTTTTCCTTTCATATTGCTTTAAAGGGACACTGTCAGGTCATTTTTCAGCATGATACTAATATTACCATTGAATGGGGCCTGGGCAGACCTTTTAAAAACATGTACAATCATTATTCTACCCTGTGTAGTTTCCATGTTATCATCATCTTCACACCCTGCAGGGAGCTCCTGCATTAGTCCTGTCTCATTATAAGCAGAGACAATTAGTCTGGCTGCTGTATAAACTGTCATGTAATTATGCACTCCCTCTCAGCAGCTCTCTCCTTTCTACTCTCTCTGCTCTCAGTGCTGTGTGGTTTCACTTTCTGGAACTACTGTTCTGTTCAGGACACAGAGGGAGAAAGCTAAAAGGTCTGCCTTTTCTGATCTACACTCTGTTTCTTTAAAAAGGAATGTGTGCTGTGAGAAATCCTGTGTTTATCTGTTCTCTTGGTTTTGCTGCAAAGAGAGTAGAGGGGAGAATGCAGCCCCCCACCCCTGATCTCCTGTGCTGTGATGTGACATGCATATTCATCATGTGGGGAGTGGACAGCAGAGAACTAAGTGGATCATTCACTGTGAGTGACAGATGGAGTGAATCTCTTTATCTGAAGTTTACAGCAGATAGGAGGGGGAATATAGATAAAAGAAATACATAAATAGAGAGAGATTAGAGAAAGGAATTAGAAAATGATAGCATTTACATATGGATTTTTCACCTGACAGTTTTCCTTTAATTCTTATTTAACATCTTAAAGGGAACCTGTCACCCGATTTTAAGCTCCTAAACTATCTCTAGCTGTCCCTACACCTTCCTAGCAGCTCCCTATCTCTCCCTTTCTTATCTAAAGTGGCCCTATGAAAGAAGTGTAAAATAAGATAAAACTTACTGCAGTCCCCGTAGTTAGGGGACTGGGTAGGCGTGGCCTCTGTTCCTTCCTCACGCCTCCATCTTGTAATGCACGCCCCGCTGGGCGGCATTATTCAGGGTCCACTCAGCCCCATTAATTGTAATCTCCCGCCCTCTACACCTCTTTGCACTGGCCGGGCGTCACAGCCGGCGCAGTGCATTATGGGCCGTCACGTGATCGGCCCTAGTGCATTCTGGGTCCGATCACGTGATCGGCTCCAGTGCATTATGGCCTTGATCACGTGATCGGCCCCGGCTCTGCGCATGCGCAGTGTGCTTATTGAAGCCGGCGCCGATCACGTGATCAAGGCCATAATGCACTGGGGCCGATCACGTGATCGGACCCAGAATGCACTAGGGCCGATCACGTGACGGCCCATAATGCACTGCGCCGGCTGTGACGCCCGGCCAGTGCAAAGAGGTGTAGAGGGCGGGAGATTACAATTAATGGGGCTGAGTAGACCCTGAATAATGCCGCCCAGCGGGGCGTGCATTACAAGATGGAGGCGTGAGGAAGGAACAGAGGCCACGCCTACCCAGTCCCCTAACTACGGGGACTGCAGTAAGTTTTATCTTATTTTACACTTCTTTCATAGGGCCACTTTAGATAAGAAAGGGAGAGATAGGGAGCTGCTAGGAAGGTGTAGGGACAGCTAGAGATAGTTTAGGAGCTTAAAATCAGGTGACAGGTTCCCTTTAAGGGTTAGTAAAACTGTTTGAATGAGGAATTGAGAACTTTGAGGGGTGCAGCTTTTAAAATGGTGTCATCTTTGAGTATTTTCTGACACAGTGGCCCTTCAATGTCACTTCAAATGTGATGTGACCCCTAAAACAATTAGCTTTGTAAACGTCGTTGAAACAAATTAGAAATTTCTGATTAGCTTTTAAACCCTTCCAACTTTTTAACAAAAAAAAAAAAAAATTCAAAAATGGTGCTGATGTAAAATAGATTGGTGGCAAATGTTATTTGTTAATGATTTTGTATGATATAACCATCTGGTTTAACAGCATAAAAATTCAAACATTGCTAAATTTTTAAATTTTTTATTACATTTTTGTTATTTTGCAAAAATAAATGCAAATCATATCATCCAAAATTTACCCCTAACATGAAGTCCAATGTGTCATAAATCAACAATCTGAGAATCACTGAGAAATATTGAAGCATTTTAGAGTTATTACATGTGACAATGGTCAGAATTGTAAAATTTCGCCTTCTCAGAAAGGTGAAATTGGACTCGGAGGTGAAGGGTTTAAGTAGTGAGAATATGGTATACCAATGCCAGTAATAAAAAGGGACACAAAAGAACAGACATGTTTTACACAATAAATGAAATACTGAGACTAATGTACATTAGTGGACAAAACACTACCTTCATATTTAGCATTTACTAAAACATTATAGTGTTTACAACATTGTAAATGTTGGGGCTCTAATGTGTCTTGCTGGGTTACTGAACACTGAAGTGTAATCTTAAAGTGGATTTTATTCAAAAGATCTTGGAATAATAATAATTTCCACATTTGGATCTGTTTAAAAATAATGTTCCTGTGCTGAGATAACCTTATATATGTGTCCCAGCTAAGTACTGTGTAATGGATGTGTCTGATCGTACAGGGACATGGTCTGATCATACCACATCTCCTGTGCTGAGATAATCTTATATACGTGTCCCTGCTATGTACTGTGTAATGGATGTGTCAGACCGTGTATGGAGCATGATCTGATCATACCACATCTCCTGGGCTGAGATAATCTTATATATGTATCCCTGTTATGTATTGTGTAATGGCTGTGTCTGACTGTACAGGGACATGGTCTGATCATACCACATCTCCTGGGCAGGGGAGGACAAAAAAGGGCACACAGACATTATAGCACAGTTTCATAACAGATTCTTTGTGTGGGGTAAAATATTTCCCTAACAGTTTTTAAAAAATGTTTTATCTCAGAGAATGAATAATTTACGATCCTGTGTTGTAAAGACTTTTTTCATCCTCCCCCGCACTGGAGCTGTGTGGTATGATCAGACCATGCTCCTACACGGTTAGGCACAGCCATTACACAGTACACAGCAGGGACACACACACACACACACACATATATATATATTTATATATATATATACTAGATGGGTGCCCGATGCACAATGCATCGGGATTCTAGCAGAGCGAGTCTCTGACTCGCAATGGCCGCTTCGCGGCCAATGCTTCGCGCTGCTAAGGCGACTCGCCATGCCCGCTGCGCGGGCATAGCGAGTCGCCTTAGAGCGACTCGCAATGGCCGCTTCGCGGCCAATGCTTCGACTCGCCATGCCCGCTGCGCGGGCATAGCGACTCGCCGGCTCGCAATGGCCGCTGCGCGGCCAATGCTTCGTTCGTATCCACATGACGACAAAGGGGCACTCGCAGCATTCGCAATTATATAATAGATATATAGCAAAGGGACATTTTTATTACCCATATCCAATTGTGGATATTATTATTCCAAGATCTATTAATTTGTTTACAGGACAACCCCTTAAAGCATATATGTGCAGAGCAATTATAGAACTACATGCTGAAAAAAGATTGATGGGTAAGGATAAACATAACACATGACACGTAAGGGCCCTTTCACATCAGCGGTATTTTCAAATCGCGGCAGATGCGGTGAAAAAACCGCATCTGCCGCGATTACTGCATAACCGCTACACTTGCAGCACACTTGCGGCAAGCCCCATGCAATGTCTATGGGGCTTGCAGTAAGGGTGCGGCAGGTGCGGCAAGTGCGGTTTCGGCACTTGCGGCCGCGAAAAAAACCGCTGCTTGCAGCGTTTGTTTTCGCGGCCGCACCTGCCGCAAGTGCCGAAACCGCACTTGCCGCACCTGCCGCACCCTTACCGCAAGCCCCATAGACATTGCATGGGGCTTGCTGCAAGTGTGCCGCAAGTGTAGCGGTTATGCGGTAATCGCGGCAGATGGGGTTTTTTCACCGCATCTGCCGCGATTTGAAAATACCGCTGATGTGAATGGGCCCTAACTCTACACTGTTTGTTACAGCTTTTATTCCACTATGGCCCTAGCAGTAATAAAATGATACATAGTGCAGTGAGCTGCCAAGCACATAAATAGACACGGGCAGAAATCAACCTATAAATACTGACAGGGTTTGAACTTTCCTAAATTTTCAACAGAAGGATGTAAGCAATAACCTTGAGAGTTTATGTCTGCTGAGAATCGTCTTACCCTGACAATAAAAGAAGTATATTACAACATAAATGCTGAAATCACAATGGACACGCACTTTTTAATAGATACAAATACCACAAAGTGAGGGCATGAAACCAACAGTAAAATTGGCATTTAGTGGAATATGTATATATATATATATACATATACACATATATACAACTTCCTGTTTGTGGCACATTATTATATGGGAGAGGGAAAACGTTTCCAGATGGGTGGTGACCATGACGGCCATTTTGGATCCAACTTTATTTTTTTCAATGGGAAGAGGGTCATGTGACATATCAAACTTATCGAGAATTTCATAAGAAAAAATAATGGTGTGCTTGGTTTTAACGTAACTCATGACAAACAGAGTGATCTATTTTAAATGGGTTTTTCTGTTAATGTTGATGATTATGGCTTACAGCCAATAGAAACCAAAAGGTCATTTTTTCTGAAAATTTAAGTAGAGAGTATGAAGGCTTAAAAACCGCGCTACTGTATTCCATGAGACCTCAAAGGGTGAATAAGGGTTAGTCAGGAAACATATCCATAACGAAAAAAGGAGGGACACACAGTTTCAGATCATGCACAGGGCGATATACAGATTTAATTTACCCCCGTCCCCATTGGCACCAGATAGAGTACAACATTGCCCAAAATGCAACGCCCTCAGAACTGATTTACTCCATGGTTTATGGTCATGCCCCGAAGTGGTGAAGTTCTGGGACTTACTGGAGGGGTTGGTTCGTGATATATATGGTCGGGCCACAGTCCGTGATCCTTCAACATGGCTTTTACACGTCCCAAATTCTGATGAATGGAAAGGTAAAAGGGCTAGACTGCTTCATATTATTGCGTTATCCTCCAAAAAACTACTACTGAGAGACTGGTTACGTAAGACTTAACCAGACGTTATGGACCTGAGCCAGCTATTAAAGGACACCATGAGGATAGAGAGAATTGAGGCAGAGAGGCAAAAAAGTCTGTTAACTGGGAAATTTGTTAGTACATGGAGAGCTTTTATAACCACTAAACTAACCACTGACGAAATCATCCAGACAGTCTCGCCTTTTAGGAACTCTGAGTGGTATCTAACTGAAGACCTAAAGGGGACTTTAGGTGCTCTAAAGGTTTAACAACTATTGGCTAGGAGGGTAGATACCCCACTCAATACTGATTACTATGTTCTAGTCGTTTTCCACTGGCAAGTTGAATTGACGTGATAGTGCTCCAAATGGTATTTATATCACGAATGATAATTTGTCGTTGTGTCGAGATAATATATTATTCTCTATTTACATTGTGGACAGATGCCAAATTTTCTATGAGACCCTGTACTGGTTCAATGGCAATGTTATGCTGTGTTGTTAATGGTGTTGAAAATTTAATAAAGAAGATATTTGGAAAAAAAAAAGGGTGAATAAAATATTGATTTATTGGTCAACGCATTTCAGGGCTCCCAGAAATGCTTTGAAACATGGCAATATGATACTGATTTTTGATGATATTCTATCTCATTGAGATGCACTAGTAGATGACATCATGCACTAGTAAATGGCATCATGAGGAAAGAAGATAGTGTGGCAATACTGAAGCAACATTTCAAGACATCAGCCAGGAAGTTAAAGTTTGGGCGGAAATGGGACTTCCAAAGGGACACTGAGCCAAAGCATACTGCCAAACTGGTAACAAAGGGGCGTACAAAGTAAATTTTTTGTAGTAACCATCACAAAGTCCTGATCTCAATCCTAGTGAATATTTATGGTCAAAGCTGAAAAGGCAGGTGTGAGCAAGGCGACCTACAAACATGGCTCAGTTACACCAGTTCTGTCAGGAGTAATGGGCCCAAATTCCTGCCAACCATTGTGAAAGGCTTGTAAACATCTGCTTGTTGCCACTGTATGTATATATATATATATATATATATATATATATATATATATACATATATATACATACAGTGCCTACAATTAGTATTCAACCCCCTGCAGATTTAGGTGGTTTGATAAGATGCCAATAAGTTAGAGCCTTCAAACTGCAAACGAGAGTAGGATTTATTAACAGAAGCATAAATCTTACAAACCAAAAAGTTATGTTGCTCAGTTGAATTTTAATAAATTTTAAACATAAAAGTGTGGGTCAATTATTATTCAACCCCTAGGTTTAATATTTTGTGGAATAACCCTTGTTTGCAATTACAGCTAATAAACGTCTTTTATAAGACCTGATCAGGCCAGCACAGGTCTCCGGAGTTATCTTGGCCCACTCCTCCATGCAGATCTTCTCCAAGGTATCTAGGTTCTTTGGGTGTCTCATGTGGACTTTAATCTTGAGCTCCTTCCACAAGTTTTCAATTGGGTTAAGGTCAGGAGACTGACTAGGCCACTCCATCACCTTGATTTTTTCCCTCTTGAACCAGGCCTTGGCTTTCTTGGCTGTGTGCTTTGGGTCGTTGTCTTGTTGGAGGATGAAATTACGACCCATCTTAAGATCCTTGATGGAGGAGCGGAGGTTCTTGGCCAAAATCTCCAGGTAGGCCGTGCTATGCATCTTCCCATGGATGCGGACCAGATGGCCAGGCCCCTTGGCTGAGAAACAGCCCCACAGCATGATGCTGCCACCACCATGCTTGACTGTAGGGATGGTATTCTTGGGGTCGTATGCAGTGCCATCCAGTCTCCAAACGTCACGTGTGTGGTTGGCACCAAAGATCTCGATCTTGGTCTCATCAGACCATAGAACCTTGAACCAGTCTGTCTCAGAGTCCTCCAAGTGATCATGAGCAAACTGTAGACGAGCCTTGACATGACGCTTTGAAAGTAAAGGTACCTTACAGGCTCGTCTGGAACGGAGACCATTGCGGTGGAGTACGTTACTTATGGTATTGACTGAAACCAATGTCCCCACTGCCATGAGATCTTCCCGGAGCTCCTTCCTTGTTGTCCTTGGGTTAGCCTTGACTCTTCGGACAAGCCTGGCCTCGGCACGGCAGGAAACTTTCAAAGGCTGTCCAGGCCGTGGAAGGCTAACAGTAGTTCCATAAGCCTTCCACTTCCGGATGATGCTCCCAACAGTGGAGACAGGTAGGCCCAACTTCTTGGAAAGGGTTTTGTACCCCTTGCTAGCCTTGTGACCCTCCACGATCTTGTCTCTGATGGCTTTGGAATGCTCCTTTGTCTTTCCCATGTTGACCATATATGAGTGCTGCTCACAAGTTTGGGGAGGGTCTTAAATAGTAAGAAAAGGCTGGCAAAAGAGATAATTAATCCACACATGTGAAGTTCATTGTTCTTTGTGCCTGAACTACTTCTTAATACTTTAGGGGGACCAAACAGAATGGTGGTGGTTTGAGGGTTGAATATAATTGACCCACACTTTTATGTTTAAAATTTATTAAAATTCAACTGAGCAACATAACTTTTTGGTTTGTAAGATTTATGCTTCTGTTAATAAATCCTACTCTCGTTTGCAGTTTGAAGGCTCTAACTTATTTACATCTTATCAAACCACCTAAATCTGCAGGGGGTTGAATACTAATTGTAGGCACTGTATATATATAAATAAATAAAATGTATCTTTTACCTTTTAACTGTGCATTGTCTTTCTGAGGAGTAAATCAATTTCCTAATATATAGAAGGCCCCTTCAAAACATGCCAATGTCACAGACTCTTCACAATAGTCACATGATAGTTGACGTTTTTGGCAAACTGGCCTTAAAGTTCATCTTAATGCACAGTTTCCATCTGCTTTGTACCTGTATGTTGGCCCTCTTGTCAGTCAGGCCCCCTGGTATGGTATGTATGTACACCCCTAGGCTGCATGATTCCGACAGCAGCGCATTATATTTGCCATTCCATAATTTTACAATTTCACTAGGAAGAAACTACTGTATTCAATAGTATCAGAGGTGTTGGAATATTAATGGTTCTGCATTTGTCATACTCATGGATTAGTACACACCTGTATTGGAGCCAGTTAGGTTGTATCGTGCGTTCATTTTCTTGATAATGTTTTCATGTATCTGATACCAATCGCTTTCAGTGTTGCACCTAAAAAAGTGATACATAAATAACTGTTATAGTAACACACAGAATGCTGCATAAAATATCTAAAAATTACTTGCATCTTAGAATAATATCCCCCAGACAGGGATAAAAATATATTTCATCTCATTACGTAGATGCCTCATTGCTTCTGGAGCAAAATGCACAAAAAAAAAGTTAGGGCAACAAAGAACTTACATATAAACTTTTAAAATGAGGTCATCTTTCGATTCCCCTGTTAAGAGGTCAGCGATGCTTAGAGCGGCACAACCAAAGGGTCGACGATATTGCACATTGGAAGAGTTCTTTTTCTCCCCGCTCCATGCGACCTTGTAAGCAAATGTAATTTCTAGGTTATTGTGAGAAAAACACTATCAAGACCAAAAAATGTCATTTGTTAGGAGAGGGAACTGTAGATCAGGAAATTTCTGATGCAATGGAACAAATTTTTTTAGCATCAAGTAGCCCAATGTACTTCATAGTGTATAAATAATATAATATATATAATATATATTATATATATATAATATATTATATATATATATAAAATATATATATACACACATACCGTATATATATAACACATACTACACACACACACATCAATCAACAGAAAGGATATATAGAATTTTCCTGATTTTGCACATCCTTCTGTTCTCTGGTCATCAGTTTACTATCTGGTAATATATTTATTCTTCATGCTGTTTTTCTGTGGAATTTTGCATAATTGTAGGTTTCGGTTTTTTTTTGAGACTGTAATTTTTAATACTTTGCAATGCATGTATTTTTTCCTTTGAAATTTATGTATTGTTAATTTTTTTATCTTTGTCAGCTAACCCACTGAACATTTCTGATCAAACTTTAAACCGCTGGTATTGCTGTTTTATGCATGCTTTTTCAGACATATTCTAGTTAATTGTAGTTACACCCAAGTTTGGGTACCTCCTACCATTGCGGTTTGTGGTTTTATTCTGCGTCAGTACATTTCATCACTGAAACATTTAGTCTGGGGGAAGAGGGCTTTGTTTACAATTTGCTTGGAGGCATTTTCTTCCTGTTTTATACTGTGGCACATTTTTTCTATAAAGGCATGCATTTTTTCTCGTGGATCAGCTGGAGAAAAATTCCTTACATATACCTATACACTACAGTTCAAATGTGTGGGGTCACCACACAGTTTTTTGGTTTTCCATGAAAACTCATACTTTTATGTATCAAATGAGTTGGAAAATGAATAGAAAATATAGTCCAGACATTGACAAGGTTAGAAATAATGATTTTTATTTGAAATAATACATTTCTCTTTCAAACGTTGCTTTATCAAAGAATGCTCCCTTTGCAGCAATTACAGCCTTGCAGATCTTCGGCATTCCAGCTGTTAATTTGCTGAGGTAATCTTGAGAAACTTCACCCCATCCTTCCTGAAGCCCCTCCCACAAGTTAGATTATCTTGATGGGTACTTTTTGCATACCATACGGTCAAGTTGCTCCCACAACAGCTCAGTGGGGTTGAGATCTGGTGACTGCGCTGGCCCCTCTATTACAGATAGAATACCAGATGCCTGCTTCTTCCTAAATAGTTCATGCATAATTTGGAGGTGTACTTTAGGTCATTGTCCTGTTATAGGATGAAATTGGCTCCAATCAAGCGCTGTCAACAGGGTATGGCATGGTGTTGGAAAATGGAGTGATAGCCTTTCTTATTCAAAATCCCTTTTACCTTGTACAAATCTCCCACTTTACCAGCACTGAATCAAACCCAGACCATCACATTACCTCCACCATGCTTGACAGATGGCATCAGGCACTCTTCAAGCATCTTTTCAGTTGTTCTGAGTTTCAACAAATGTTCTTCTGTGTGATCCAAACACCTCAAACTTTGATTCGTCTGTCCATAACACTTTTTCCAATCTTCCTCTGTCCAATGTCTGTGTTCTTTTGCCCATATTAATCTTTTCCTTTTATTAGCCTATCTCAGATATGGCTTTTTCTTTGCCGCTCTGCCCTGAAGGTCAGCATCCCGGAGTCGCCTCTTCACTGAAGAAGTTGACACTGGCGTTTTGCAGGTACTATTTAATGAAGCTGCCAGTTGACGAGCTGTGAGGCGTCGATTTCTCAAACTAGAGACTCTAATGTACTTGTCTTGTTGCTCAGCTGTGCAGCGAGGCCTCACACTTCTCTTTCTACTCTGGTTAGAGCCTGTTTGTGCTCTCCTCTGCAGGGAGTTGTACACACCATTGTAGGAAATCTTCAGTTTCTTGGCAACCTCTTGCTTGGAATAGCCTTCATTTCTAAGAACAAGAATTGACTGTCGAGTTTCACATGAAAGTTCTCCTTTTCTGGCCGTTTTGAGAGTTTTATAGAACAAAGAAACGTAATGCTCCAGATTCTCAACTAGCTCAAAGGAAGATCAGTTTTATAGCTTCTCTTATCAGCCAAACTGTTTTCAGCTGTGCTAACATACTTGTGCAAGGGTTTTCTAGGGTTTCCTACACATCTATTAGCCTTTTTAGGCTACATTCACACTGCATTTTTGATCCGTTTTTTTATCTTTATTTGCAACGCACTGCAAAAAACGGATCACTCAAATGACACCCCAGCAAAGTCTATGGTTTTTCCCTTTTCCCAGTCAGACAGTGCTCTTCTAAAGTGATGTGTTTTTTTTACTTTAGGAGAGCTTCGTTTTTGAAAATGACATATCAATTGGTGCTACATTTTTCTCCAGCATTTTTTTTTCATAGGGAAGTAAATAGAAGGTCTGGCTCATAACCCAAGTAAGGTGCCAAGGGGAAAGAAGAATCAATTTATACGTAATAGCCTGGCACACTTATTCACTTTACAATGATTAACATGAGACGTCTACTCAGACTATCATAATTTTATTATTATTTGAAAAGAAATGTAGCTCTGTCCTCTGTCCCTGTTTTTGAAAATGACATGTCAATTGGTGCTGCTTTTTTCTCCAGCATTTTTTACATAGGAGACCTTAAAAATGGGGAAAAAAAGCAGCACTCGAAAATCGTATACGCGCATTTTTTTTTACAGCTCCTGTTTTGCAGCTAAAAACGCAGCAGAACAGAAGAGCAAAAAACACACAGTCTGAATGCAGCCTTACACAGTTAGCAAACACAATGTACCATTAAAACACAGGAGTGGTGGTTGTTAGAAATGGGCCTCTATACACCTATGTAGAAATTGCATAAAAAAAACAGACGTTTGTAGCTAGAATAGTCATTTACCACACTAACAATGTATAGAGTGTATTTCTGATTAGTTTAATGTTAGCGTCATTGAAAAAAAATGTGCTTTTCTTTCAAAAATAAGGAAATTACTAAATGACCCCAAACTTTTGAACGATAGTATATATAGAAAGATAGATATGAATAAATAATTTATTTTTTTCAATGTATATAGCAAGTTACTTAATGTACTCTGTGATTTAGTTCTAGCGATACCCATACAAAGTTTGAACGCTCAATGGTTTACTTGTTACTGAAAGTGCAGATTGAAGATTTAGTCTATTGCTCTGCAATTGGAAGTCTGTCAGCAGGTTTCTGATACCTTATCTGAGAGCAGCATTAGTAGACAAAAAGGTTTCTGAATCCAGTGATATTTAACTTTTATTACTGTATCTAAAGGGTTGAGAATGCGCAAAAATAGGGTCTTTCCTTGATAGACAGATATAAGTTGTCAATACTGGTATTGCTCACCTGATATGGTTGTGTGGCACACAACCAGCGTAATCGCTCAGGAAAAAAAACAGCTGCTGCAGGGACCGTACTTCCACAAGATGCGGTGCTCAAATCACAGGTTATTTTTCGGACGAAGTACCTTTATGTCCGCGCTGCTGTCAGAAAACATATACCACTGACACGGGACGTCTAGGTATTGGTGATGATTTATTGCCTTATTTCCAATGCGTTTCGGAGCCACTTGCCGAGCTCCTTCCTCAGGGATTATCAAGATCACACTGAAAACCCTCCCTGTAAGCTGATGTCATAGCAATTATGTATTGGCGCCTTTTCTAAGATAAATAGGAGTGTGCTCAGTGTGATCTTGATATTCCCTGAGGAAGGAGCTCGGCAAGTGGCTCCGAAACGCGTTGGAAATAAGGCAATAAATCATCACTAATACCTAGACGTCCCGTGTCGGTGGTATATGTTTTCTGACAGCAGCGCGGACATAAAGGTACTTCGTCCGAAAAATAACCTGTAACTTTTATTACTGGCATTCTGACAAAACGACAGCATTTAGTTTTAGCCATGCAGCAGAGCCGAGATACCTGCCCCCCTTCCCCCACACCCGCAGACATCAAGCTCTCAATAGAGATTGCCAGTCTTTAGAGATCTCTCAGATAAAGGGTTTCCCTAAACCTTCATGTTATTACCTATCTGCATGATAGATAGGGGTTTTACTACACACACACTAGTGACCAAAAAAATGGAAATCTGGAACAGGGAGAACAGGGATAAGGACAGCTATGTTTTGAATGGAGTGGAGATATCTATGCTCAACCTCCACTCCATTCAATGTTTATGGGGCTATAGGTAAAATTCAATTACACTGGTGCAGCTATTTCTGGCAGTGGATAGGAGATAAAAGTGCTATTTCCTCAACTCGAAGTTAAGTGTTTATAACACTTCCGATACGTATGAAATGCATTGTGTCACGATCTCCACACTGCAATGCTTTGTCTCTGTTGTATGTTGCTATTCCTGGTCTCTGGGTAGGGTTGAGCTGTCAGTCTGTCTGTGTTATTTTCCCTGCTGGGTCTGGGGTGCTGGAGTCACAGGTGTTCCTACTATCCAGATATTAGTCTGCTATTGAAGTATGCAGTTTACTCTGATTGGTGTCAATTTTACACTTGCATGTGTTGTGTAGACTGGTTCTTCCTAACTCTGCTATCTGACCCGATCTGACCTTAGTTTCTGTTTGCCTGATTTTCTGACCCACTGGCTGTGACCTGTTTTCACTTTTGCCTTTTCCCTGGATACTGCACCGCACTCCTGATATACCTGAGTTTGGCTCGTGTTTTGGACTACATCTCTGGCTTCTCCTTTTGTACTCTACCCCACTTCCTGGAACGGACCCTGGATTGTCTGACCACTTTTTCACCACTATACAAGTAAGTAGTGACTGTGTCATTTTAGACTTTTTGTCGTGACTCTACACTAATATATTTTGGTAGTGACCAGTGTCAAATATTGTATTTGGAAGCATTTTGATTAATAGGGTAATGGGTGCTGTCATACACAAGGAGACACCAGGAACAAAGTGATCAGTATATATCCTTTTGGCCTCTGCTAGCACTCTCCATGGATATGCAAACGAGTCCAGAGAGAAATTTGGCAGTAGTAGATCTTTCTAAACAACTGAACTCTTTGGTCAACCTTGAGATTCATGTAGTATGGTAAATAGATGCAAAAAATGATGCATTAGTTAGCAGAACAACCTACTTTTCAGCTGATGGATGTTAGATGGGTTTTATGATAGCAGCTGTAAAAGTAATGGCTAAAGGGGATGTCACACGCGTCGATATCGCTGTCAATGTCGCTCGTACGTCACAGATTTTCAGTTGCTCGAGTGACATAAAAGTGACGCAGGAGCGACATTGAAGCGTGTGACCAAGCGATGCAACCAGCGACATGTCGCTGATCGCCGATCGCAGGTTTCACTGCCAGATGTAAAACCTGTCGCTCATCGCTCAGTAGACCTTGTGCATCGCTGCGTGTGACACTAAACTCAGCGACTTATTTTTTATTTTGACATCGTACAAGAGACTAAATAAAATCGCTCGCAAGATGCCGATATCACCGCATCGCTGGGTCATATTGACGCGTGTGACATCTTACCTGCGATAATTCCACATCGCTCAGGCGACGAATAATATGTGACGCATGAGCGATATCGAGGGCGACATTGACACGTGTGACAGGCCCTTAAGAGCATTAGGTACATAAATCTGGCATATAGAACAATTCACTATTCTGTAGTATATTTCCAGAAAAAAACAAGATCCAAAACAGCAACAAGCTTTCTTACCAATTCTGATTATGTGTACTGTAATGAAAATGTCTTTCCGAAGGTCACTTGAGCTCAAGTCCTAGAAGAAATGTATATTTGAAATATTATCAAGATTATGAATGAACATTTTTTCTAGATTAAATGCCCCAATCCCAAAATTTGATTTCTGAAGTGTTTTTTATAAGTGCTAATCATAGATAAAGATTATGGCCTGTTCAGCTGGGTCAAATGGTTCCTTACAATATACAGCTTATCCTACTAGAAATATATTTTACATTAGTTTTGGAAATTATTATTTAGGAAGAAAATGAGAAAAATAAATAAATACCTAAAATCTTTAAACCTTTTTTCCTGTAAGATCAACACTAAAGCTGTAAGGTACCATGGGCAATGATATAATATAATTGTGATGATATTTTAAAGGCACTCGAATGGGGGCCATCCAGCAGTTAACTGCCCAGTGGGTGGCCTTGCTGCAGTTACCAATCCAGCGGGTGGCCATGCTGCATTTGCCTGCCTAGCTGGTGGCTGTGCTACAGTTGCTTGCCAGCCGGTGGCTGTGCTACAGTTGCCTACCCATCAGGTGGCGGTGGTACAGTTGCCTACCCTAGAGGTGGCGCCGCTACTGTTGCCTGCCCAGCGGGTGACTGTGCTACAGTTGCCTGCCAAGCAGGTGGCTGTGCTACAGTTACCTGCCCAGCTGTTGGCAGAGCTACAGCTCTCTACCAGCAGGTGGCTGTCCTGCATTTGCCTGCCCAGCAGGTGGCTGTGCTACAGTTGCCTACCCATCAGGTGGCGGCGGTACAGTTGCCTACCCAAGAGGTGGCGCCGCTACAGTTGACTTCCCAGCAGGTGACTGTGCTACAGTCACTTTCCCATCAGGTGGTAGTTCTACAGTTGCCTACCCAGGAGGTGGCTATGCTGCTGTGCAGGGAAACACAGGTTATGTTGCGTTTTTGCTGCACTTTTTCTGCAGCCAAAACCTACTTTCTTGGCAGTAACAAAAGGGGATTTGCAGCGTTTTTGCTCCTTTTTTGTGGCATTTTTGGTGTGTCCTTTGTCTACAGTATACGTTTATTAAAAGGTAGCTTCATTCACCACAAAAGCAGCTAAAACAAAGTGGTTGTGTTTTTGCACTTCCTCATAGCCTTCAATGGTGAAAAAACGGTGCATTTTTTCATTTAGGGTCCTTTCACATCAGCGGTTTTTGCTGATCGCGGCAGTTGCGGTGAAAAAAACGCAACTGCCGCGATTACCGCATAACGGCCGCGATCACAGAACACTTGCGGCAAGCCCCATACAATGTCTATGGGGCTTGCGGTAAGTGTGCGGCAAGTGCGGTTTCGGCACTTTCGGCAGGTGCGGCCGCGAAAAAACCGCGGTATGCCGCGTTTTTTCCGCAGCCGCCCCTGCCGCAAGTGCCGATACTACACTTGCCGACCCTGCCGCAAGCCCCATAAACATTGTATGGGGCTTGCCTCAAGTGAACCGCAAGTGCGGCCGTTATGCGGTAATCGCGCCAGTTGCGGTTTTTTTCACCGCAACTGCCGCGATCAGCGTAAAACGCTGATGTGAAAGCAGCCTTAGTCAGGAAAAAATAAGCAATCGTGCATGAGATTTCTGAAATCTCACAGCTTTTGCTGCTATTTTAAGAAGCAGCTTTTAATGTGTATAAAACTAATGAAAAAACACTGCAAAAGCACAACGTTGACCATAAGAGAATGTCAGCGCTTAAACAGCACTGGTATCCTTTCATTCTCAGCATCAGTATATATCCCAGTGACTGAACTTCCACTTATCATAAGATGATGCTACATCCAAGCAATATGCCAATACACCATTAACAACACATAAACCCCATACAATTAAGAAATATAAAAATTCTACCTCAGTAATCCCAATATATATTCTGATCAATCATATCATGACATCACAGACTGTACATACTTACAACAAAAACAGAGCTGTATCTTTCAGTCTTTTCCGGAGACTTTGGCAGCCCATTTCGGTTTAATCTTACAAAAAAACGTTCACTGTAATATAGGTAAATACAAAATAAAGAATTTCAAGAGCAATTCACATTTGGAGTTCTCATTTTCTCACCCACAAAATTAATTCCATCCTACCTCAGTTTAAAAAAAAAAAAGTCTGGCAGTGACTAACAACGATTAAATATTCAATGCGTGTTGTTACAAACATGACAAAACGTCAGCTTTGCAATGGTAATTGCTGAATCTGTCAGTCTGGATCTTCCTACGGCTTGAAAGATTGTGAAAGGTAAACAGACCAAAAGTAAGAAGTAGAATAAAATGTAGCAACAGTATTTTGCAGGTTTGATCATGGAAAGTTTCATGAAATCAACATTGCTGACTGTCCTCTAGGAGTCAGACAAATACTGACAATAATTTGTATGAAAGTGGGCTGGCTTGACACCACATTTTTTGGATCCGGGGGTTCACACCGGATAGCCCCGGATCCGATTTTGCCCCTATTGTCTCCCTTTGGAGCCGGATGGAAGTGATTTGCCATCCGGTCTTGTGCTGTCTGGAAGGATCTAGCAGATTTCGTTTTTTTTGTCCTAGGCACAAAAACGGAGCTTGCAGCATTTTTTGTGACAGGGGCAAAAATCGGACAAAATCGGATCCTCCCGGAACGGCACCCATAGCATGGGAGTCTACGGGCGCCAGATCGCGCTGGATCCGACAAAAAAAAAATCGGACCGATTCCCGGACGGGGCTGTCAGGTTCTGTCCAATGCTTCCTGCAAAACACCGGACAGAACTTGACAGCACAAAATTGTGGTGTGAAGCCGGCCTGGTCTGTCAAAGATCCCCAAAGACATTTTAAACTTGCTGTTCAGTGATACAGGGGACTTAGCCAAAAAAAATCATACTAGCATATGACATTTTAAAGCTACTGTGCCAGAGACAATTACTGTTAATCCAGATAGAAATGAGGAGGCCTGATGCACCATTGACATGGTCAAAAGCAAAGAGTACTGTAATGCCCTCTCGATTTGCTTTTTGGGAACACCTCCCCCTTTTCATTGATAGCACTCAGTTGCCCAAAGTAGTGATGAGCGAGCCTGAACTATAAAGTGGATCCTGAACATAGACTTCTCTGAGAAGTCTGTTACTATAATGGTACATTTACACGCAGCCACAGAAGGTAGACACTGCCGGGCATCGGACCATTGTGCCTGTTGCCATGAAACACCCGATGTGGCGGCGTGTAATTCAGGCATTTCCTCCTGTGTCTTGCAGTTTGTGTCCGAGCTGGCGGTGTCTACCTTCCTGTGGCTGCGTGTAAATGTACCATAGGGTTTGGTTTAGCTACGGGGGCAGTAAAAGAAAGCAAAACAGTAATTAAAACAGCAGCATTACACTTAATGAGGACCATGACTTGTAACACCACTTCTGGATCCCGCTCATTAACCTCCAGTTTATTCACTGCCTCCAACAGCCAATCACTGATGCCCACTCTCCAAGTGACAGCTGGCTGTGTGAGCTGAGCAGTAATGTCAGAGTTGAGTTCACATAAGGACACAGCTAGAGCGGCTCAGCTGTGACCTAGGATGAACTCTCTGACAGCAACAGCCACACAGCCAGTAAGTGTGAGTGAGTTACTTGCGTGAGCGGACACTGTACCGTCTACCTCCAGTCAATGCAATGTAGCAAAGCTCAAATGCTTGGCAGGTGCTGTGAATTATCTTGGAGAGTATGTTTGGGGTTAGTAAAGTTGTGAAACAGGGTTGTCTGTGTATTTTATTTAAAATAAATAATTTTTCTCTGTGTTTTGTTTTGTTTTTTTAACTATTTACTCACTGGATTGGTAAGGAGCAGGTGTCAGATTCCAGACATAACAAATCCAGGGCTTCATGACAGCTTTCAATACTCAGCGGTTATTAACCCCTTCCAAAACCCCGATGCCACCATACCAGGGCATCAGTAAGAGCCGGGTAAAGCACCAATTTTGGAGCTGCTGCAGACTGCTATTCTGCAGCCTGGGGACCCCAATAACTGTGGGCCTCACCACACTGAGAACACCAGCCCCCAACTGCCTGGTTTTAACCTGGCTGGCAATCAAAAATAGGGGAAGCTCACACTTTTTTTTTTAATTGCCAGACAAGGTAAAACCGGGCAGTGGGCAGCAGTCCATAGCTGGCTGCTTTTTCTACGCTGAGAATCAAAAATACGGGGGACCCTACGCAAACATTTTTTTTATTCATCTTTACATTCCTATAGTACCATTTTTATATCCCTTCCCCTTTCCACTCAGCCCCGACTCATCACCACTTTCTCCCCTCTCATATGCCAGTGCACACTTGAGCACTTGAGTAGATATTCACCTGGTTTTGTATTTCTATTTCATATATGTCTGCATAAGGTTATTTCCAGTGATCATTCCTTATTGACTACCACAATATAGACTTATCTCTTTGATTGAAGCTTACTGCATTTATCTTTGCCTTGCTGTGGTCATTTTGTTGTGTATTACATAGGTTTATCTCAGTTGCACCATGGACCTTTTTCGTCTAGGCTGGAGTTATTGATTTATGTTCTTTTGGGGCCACAGACTGTTTTTAAATCTATCCCTCCTTGCTGCACCTGTGATGCCAATTGTAGGTATCAATCACAGTTAGAATGACACTCTGCTCACAGCAAAGCCTGAGCAGAATGTCATTAGCATTTTGTACCCCATGCTCTCACATTGGGTGCCATATGATCATGTGACTCTTCCCTGATATTGTAAACTTCAATGAAAATGGAAGATAGTAGTGGTTCTGAAGTAAAAGAAGCTGCTCACACTACTATCCACCCTGTCAATCTGATTTAAAACGTAAAGTACCAGGGATGCTGAGGTAAAACGAGACTGCTCAAAGTGTTGTCCTTCCTGTCTTTATTGTCTAATACTGGAGATAATAGGGGTGCTTTGGTAAGAAAAGGTTGCTCATACTGCTGTCGACCCGTCTATCTGATCTAATACTAGAGATTCAAAGGGTGCTTTGCTAAGAAGAGACTGCTCACAATGCTGTCCACCCTGTCTTTCTGATCCAATAATGGAGTGCTGTGGTAAGAAGAGGCTGCTCACACAGCTGTCCATCCTGTCTTTCTGATTTAATGCTAGATACCAGGTGTGATGAGGTACAAAAAGGCTGCTCACACTGCTGTCCACCTGGTCTTTCTGATCTAATACTGAAGATACTAGGGGTGCTGTGGTAAAAAAAAAAAAAGGCTGCTCATGCTCCTGTCAACCCTGTGTTTATTATCTAATACTAGATATACCATGAGTGATGTGGTAAAAGAGCTGCTCACGTTGCTGTCCACCCTGTATGTCTGTTCTAATACTGGAGATACCAGGGGTGCTGAGGTAAGAAAAGGCTGCTCACATTTCTGTGTACCCCTTTCTTTCTGATCTAAAACTGGATATACTAGGGGTACTGTGGTAAAAGGCCACTCATTCTGCTATCCACTCTGTCTTTCTGAATGCCAAGTGGCTGCAGCTGTTGTGACCAAAATGTTGTTTAACAGTATATGGTGTAGGTTATCTCAAGGTCACACCAAAAGAAAAAAAACTTCCTACTTGCTCACAAGCACCTCTCCTATTAATATTCAAAACACATTTCTGTAAATTTGATAATATAGCGTCTATTTTACATTTTCTATAGTGATTTGCAAATCAAAGGTATTTAGGAAATTATAAGGAAATTTATTTTATTTCTTTTTTTGCTATACTTCGAGATCTCCTTTAATGAAAATCGTGTTTTGACACTTATAATATTCAGTGGTTTCACTCATGGTTCAGATGCCCAGATGCAAGCCATCATGCATTATTCTAAAAAAGTAATTCATCAGTACTCATTACTGTCTGAATAAGACAATCATCACTGTATGAATAGGACAAGGGGGTTAAAACAGCCAAGAACCATATATTAAATTACCGTAGATAGGATTATATTAAAATTAAAATAGTAAATTACTTTGAAGTTCCTCTGAATTCACGGTAATGAGACTCTGGTGTTTATTATGTGGCATGAGAATCTAAATGCCATGCAGCTCTCCCTCCAATGCCATGTGTTAAAAGCTCTGTGAGGGGAACCAGACTGCTTTTGCACCTGCACATATCACAAAAATGCTTTACAATTTCAGCTGTCTTGAGAAGAAAAGATTAAAAAATAACGAACGTTGAAGAGATTAATCTAAGCAGGTCAACATGGGATTTTAGCACTAAAAATTCTTCTATCAAAGCAAATAGAGCCTCAGCTCTGAGCTGTCGTTAACCCTCTTGTTTCTTTACAAAAGTAATGAAAGTATATTTGTCGCTTTATGAAGATAATTAGCAACAGAAAAGAAATACCGTATATACTCGTGTATAAGCCGACCTGTGTATAAGCCGACCCCCCTACTTTTGCCCCCAAAACCTGGGAAAATCTATTGACTCGCGTATAAGCCGAGGGTGGACCCCAGCACAGGTATACAGCCCGCAGCAGTGGTATACAGGCCTCAGCAGTATGATATACAGCAGCCCCCAGTGGTATATACAGCAGCTCCCAGTGGTATATACAGCAGCCACAGTGGTATATACAGCAGCCCCATTGGTATATACAGCAGCCCCCAGTGGTATATACAGCAGGCCCTATATACAGCAGCCCCAGTGGTATTGCAGCCCCAGTGGTATTGCAGCCCCTATATACAGCAGCCCCAGTGGTATTGCAGCCCCAGTGGTATTGCAGCCCCTATATACAGCAGCCCCAGTGGTATTGCAGCCCCAGTGGTGTATACAGCAGCCCCTATATACAGCAGCCCCAGTGGTATTGCAGCCCCAGTGGTATTGCAGCCCCTATATACAGCAGCCCCAGTGGTATTGCAGCCCCAGTGGTATTGCAGCCCCAGTGATGTATACAGCAGCCCCTATATACAGCAACCCCAGTGGTATTGCAGCCCCAGTGATGTATACAGCAGCCCCTATATACAGCAGCCCCAGTGGTATTGTAGCCCCAGTGATGTATACAGCAGCCCCTATATACAGCAGCCCCAGTGGTATTGCAGCCCCAGTGATGTATACAGCAGCCCCTATATACAGCAGCCCCAGTAGTATTGCAGCCCCAGTAATGCAGCCCCTATATACAGCAGCCCCAGTGGTATTGCAGCCCCAGTGATGTATACAGCAGCCCCTATATACAGCAGCCCCAGTGGTATTGCAGCCCCAGTGATGTATACAGCAGCCCCTATATACAGCAGCCCCAGTAGTATTGCAGCCCCAGTAATGCAGCCCCTATATACAGCAGCCCCAGTGGTATTGCAGCCCCAGTGATGTATACAGCAGCCCCTATATACAGCAGCCCCAGTGGTATTGCAGCCCCTATATACAGCAGCCCCAGTGGTATTGCAGCCCCAGTGATGTATACAGCAGCCCCTATATACAGCAGCCCCAGTAGTATTGCAGCCCCAGTAATGCAGCCCCTATATACAGCAGCCCCAGTGGTATTGCAGCCCCAGTGATGTATACAGCAGCCCCTATATACAGCAGCCCCAGTGGTATTGCAGCCCCAGTGATGTATACAGCAGCCCCTATATACAGCAGCCCCAGTAGTATTGCAGCCCCAGTATTGCAGCCCCTATATACAGCAGCCCCAGTGGTATTGCAGCCCCAGTAATGCAGCCCCTATATACAGCAGCCCCACACAAATGCTGGCACACGTCCCCCCTGTTGTAAGGCCCCCCCTGCTGATTACTTACCATCCCTGGTCTTCAGCAGCACCTCCGCGCCGGTCCTCTCTGCTCCGGTCCTCCGTGGTCCCGTCATCTGTGCTCCGTTCCCCGGCTGCATCCGGGGTCCCCGCGCGTCGCAGACGCGATGACGTCATCGCGTCTGCGACCCGGCTGGTCACATGATACAGCCGGGGAACGGAGCACAGATGACGGGACCACGGAGGACCGGAGCAGAGAGGACCGGCGCGGAGGTGCTGCTGAAGACCAGGGATGGTAAGTATTCAGCAGGGGGGGCCTTACAACAGGGGGGACGTGTGCCAGCATTTATGTGGGGCATTATGTACAGATATGCACTGCTCCCCCTGGCGCTGATTGACAGGGGGATGCAGTGCATATGTAATGAGCGGCCCCACGTCACGTGGGGCCGCTCAGTATACAGTATCCCCGCCGCCTCTTCCTGCCTCCCCAGCCCGACACAGCCCCCACCCCACTCACCCCGTATATTGACTCGTGTATAAGCCGAGGGGGGACTTTTCAGCCCAATTTTTGGGCTGAAAAACTCGGCTTATACACGAGTATATACGGTAGTTGATTTATGGATTAACTATAAGTCATGCCCATCACTTGGTGTAAAATATTATGTAGGAATTCTAGAAGACTTATATGTGTATTCCAGACCTACAATGGATTCCATGTTAAACATATGGCTTTATCGCAAACATTAGCCCTTAGTTTCATTTTTCCCTCTCCTTCTTCCAAGAGCCATAACTTTTTATTTTTCCGTCAATATAGACATATGAGGGCTTGTTTTTTGCAGAAGGGTTGTACTTTCAAATGAAATCATATAGTTTACCATATATTGTACAAGAAAATGGGAATAAATTCCAAATGCAGTGAAATTGCAAAAAAAGTGTAATTACATGTTTGTTTTGGGGGTATCTCTTTCACCATGTTCACTATATGGTAAAACTTACATATCAGTATGATGCCTCGGGTCGGTACAAGTTTGTAGATACCAAACATGTATACTTTTATTGTTGTCTAAGTGGTGAAAAAAAATCTAAAGTTTTCAAAGAAAAAATTGGGCTTTTGGCGCCATTTTCCATGACTGTAGCATTCTAATTTTTTGGGATCTGGGGCTGTGATTGATTATTTTTTGCGTCTTGAGCTGACGTTTCTAATGCTACCAATGTTGGGTTAATGTGCTTTTTTGATCGCCCGTTATTGCATTGTATTGTATTGCAATGTTGCTGCAACCAAAAAAAAACTTAATTTTGGCATTTGGACTTTTTTTTTCCATTACGCAGTTTACAGATCTGATTAATTGACTTTATATTTTGATGGACTGGGTATTTCTGAAAGCGACGTTACCAAATGTGTGCATTTTTTAAATAGTTTTATTTTCAACGGCGCAAAAGAGGGATGATTTGAACTTTGTGTTTTTTTCATGCTTTTAACAACTTTATTTATTTATTTTTAAATTTTACTTTAACCACTAGCGGGCCTCAGCAGTCCACGGTGTGATCACTTCCCTTGTCTTCAGATGGGCAACAGACAGGAGAAATGCTCAAACCTTGCCAATAATGTCACTGGCAGGAAGTGATTCAGGTAACATGATGAAGGCCTCGTGATCGCTTCATGTGATCTGCGATCCTGGCGGGGAACAGCGCAATCCACGCCGGAAGCTTTGGATCGCGCTGTCAGTAATTGACAGAGCGATCCAAAGGGTTACGGGTGCCTTCACAATGGCGTTCCCCTCTGCAGCGTTCTGCGGAGGGGAATCGCCATGTGTGCGCAGCGGCCGCCAGCTCCTGTGTTTAGAATGGGAGCGCACGGTGCTGCGCTTGACAGCGCATGACCGTGCGCACCCATCCACTCCCACATGTGATCTGTGCGCAGGCGGATGCCTGCACACAAATCACACACTCCCGCCCGCACCAGGACGCAACATGTTGCGTCCTGGTGCGGGCGGGAGTGTGTGATTTGTGTGCAGGCATCCGCCTGCGCACAGATCACATGTGGGAGTGGATGGGTGCGCACGGTCATGCGCTGTCAAGCGCAGCACCGTGCGCTCCCATTCTAAACATAGGGGCTTGCGGTGCTGCATTCACATTGCGGATCCCCTCCGCAGAACGCTGCGGAGGGAAACGCTAATGTGAAGGCACCCTTACAGCACCGATCAGATCGCTGATCTGATAGGTGCTGTTAGATACACATCTCAGCTCATGACATCAACTGAGATGTGCAGGGGACAATGCGGGCTCACAGCGTGAACCCACATCAAAGGGTGAGAGGTGGCCCATGACATACAGTGCCTTGTGAAAGTATTCGGCCTCCTTGAATTTTTCAACCTTTTGCCACATTTCAGGCTTCAAACAAAGATATAAATTCTAATTTTTTTGTGAAGAAACAACAAGTGGGACACAATTGTAAAATGGAACAAAATTTATTGGATATTTTAAACTTTAACAAATATAAAACTGAAAAGTGGGACGTGCAATATTATTCGGCCCCTTTACTTTCAATACAGCAAACTCACTCCAGAGGTTCAGTGAGGATCTCTGAATGATCCAATGTTGTCCTAAATGACTGGTAATGATAAATAGAATCCACCTGTGTGTAATCAAGTCTCCATATAAATGCACCTGCTCTGTGATAGTCTCAGGGTTCTGTTTCAAGTGCAGAGAGCATCATGAAGACCAAGGAACACACCAGGTCGGAGATACTGTTGTGGCGAAGTTGGATACAAAAAGATTTCCCAAGTTTTAAACATCTCAGGGAGCACTGTGCAAGCGATCATATTGAAATGGAAGAAGTATCAGACTATTGTAAATCTACCAAGACCTGGCCGTCCCTCTAAACTTTCATCTCGAACAAGCAGTAGACTGATCATACAGTAGATGCAGCCAAAAGTCCCATGATCACTCTGGATGAACTACAGAGATCTACAGCTGAGGTGGGAGAGTCTGTCCATAGGACAACAAACAGTCATACATTGCACAAATCTGGTGTTTATGGAAGAGTGGCAAGAAGAAAGCCATTTCTCAAACATATCCATAAATAGTCTTGTTTGAAGTTTGCTAAAAGCCACCTGGGAGTCACACCAAAGATATGGAATAAGGAGCTCTGGTCAGATGAAACCAAAATCGAACTTTTTGGCCACAATGCAAAACGATATGTTTGGCGTAAAAGCAACACAGCTCATCACCCTCAAAACACCATCCCCACTGTGAAACATGGTGGTGGCAGCATCATGGTTTGGGCCGGCTTTTCTTCAGCAGAAACAGGGAAGATGGTTAAAATTGATGGGAAGATGGATGGAGCCAAAAGCAGGACCATTCAGGAAGAAAACCTGTTGGAGTCTGCAAAAGACCTGAGACTGGGATGAGATTTATCTTCCAACAAGACAATGATAACAAACATAAAGCAAAATCTACAATGGAATGATTAAAAAATAAACGTATCCAGGTGTTAGAATGGCCAAGTCAAAGACCAGACCGAATCCAATTGAGAATCTATGGAAAGCTCACTGAACTTGAGCTGTTTTGCAAGGAAGAATGGGCAAGAATATCGGTCTCTCGATGTACAAACTGATAGAGACATACCCCAAAGACTTGCAGCTGTAAAAAGCAAAAGGTGGCACTACAAAGTATTAACTCAAGGGGGCCGAATAATATTGCACCCCCACTTTTCAGTTTTTTTATTTGTTAAATAAGTTTAAAATATCCAATTCGTGTAGATTGTGTCCCACTTGTTGGATTCTTCACAAAACAATTAGAATTTATATCTTTATGTTTGATGTTTGAAGCCTGAAATGTGGCAAAAGGTTGAAAAGTTCAAGGGGACAGATACTTTCACAAGGCACTGTACATGTACGTCATAGGTTGGGAAGGGGTTAAGTCCAAGACCCCTGCCACCTGTCCTATACTCACCTTCTGGTTATCAGAAGCAGGGCTTCTGATAACGAGCTTGAGGAGGGCTTCTGCGCAAGTGCAGGATTCCCGCCCTGGTCCGTGTATACAGCATAACACAGTGCTGGGGGGGAAAGGAGACGATGTCACAGCAGGAGGTGGGACAGGCGGCCATGACTGCAAGAAGCAAATACCTCGCTCTGCGCCTGCGTCAAGCAGCACAAGGACGCGCAGACGAGGAAGAAATGACTGGCAGGAGGGAGGTGGCGAGGGCATGTAAACAGAGAGACTCAGGGGGCGTGAAATGCCTCAATGGAGCGAGATGGCTCCAAGCACAAGGGAATGCCTCCATGGCTTCTAACTGTAACCTTATCAATGCCTATATCTTGGGTACAAGCTCCATACATACATGGGGGACCCCTTGCCTGAATGCAGCATACATGCTGCATTCAGTGCTGCACTTAGATTCACAATGAAAAGGGGGAGGGGGTAGCAGGTCCTCTTTAACAAAAATATATTTAATGACATGTAGAGTGGACATAGCAAACATCAAGTGGTTCAGCCCACCCCCTTACCCCCCAAGCTCACTATTCTGGTGAGAATTCTGCAGAAGGGTAATATGAAAAGATAAAGAAAGAACAACGAGCTTAGATATTTCTCACAACATGTTAACAAGTCTATAGATAATGATCAACATCCACTTAGGCCTTTTAATTGGGTGTTTGTGATTAAAATGAAGGAAATCTCGCCATCTGAGGAGGCTGTTGAACACAAGTAATGATTACAACCTTGCAGAGAGTGCCTTTTATTCTCAAAAGAAGCCATTTTTTCATGCTAAAAGCTTCCTACGCATACTGACAGTCTCAACATGCAAGTGAAATTCGGATAAAGATGCCAATTAAAACAGCAGCCAACCCAAATTTTGTTTTTACTGTATACTTCTTTACATCAGTGGGCAGTATATAGTTAACTTTTAGTATTAAGAATCTGCACATTAAAGTTCCTTTGAGAATTGCTGAGTCTCATATGAAAATGTGAACTAATTCTTCAACAAGACACACCATGTACTAGAGCCATATACACAACCTCCTTCCAAACCTGTAAAAAGTGGTGCTCATAGAGGTCATTGAGATAAAGCCATAGTAATCATGACAACCTCTCCAAATGACAATGCAACTAAAATATCCTAAATTACCTTGTTTAAAAAGCATAGGTATTGTGGTATCATTGTACAATTAGTACAGGTCAATTACATTCAATAGAAGCCCACTAGTGCTCCACTCACATATTACTTTTCTTTCTACCTTATAGTGAACTAGAAAGTTATAAAGATACAGAAAACAGTAACCTAACACAGTTGAGCATGATCACCGTTGTCAAAAATCAAAATCTGGGAATTATCAAGAGAAAAGAAAAGAAAATACATTCTAGGCATTCGGGCTTTCAGTATCTGGGCAACTTTTCCCTTTCATGTGCAGAACGTTCAAAGCTTTGATATTTTATATTTATTATGCAAGATATCTCAAGTTTCCAGGAGTCTTGCCCTAAAACCAATTAAAAAATATCCATATTTAAATGTTTAGAAAAGTTAACTATTTTGGAGACATTTATTTTAAGCAAGTAACTAACGTGTTGAGATACTTTACTTTCTACAATTTCATTTTTACATTTCTAATTTTCACCTGTGACAAAGGTTAATTGTTTTCATTTAAATCGGGCAATGTTCAACCATTTGTTATATGGACTATGTATACACAAATTCAGTCCTTTTTACTTAAAGACAAGTACAACATGCTCCATCCTCAGGTAAGTATGAGATAAGGGAAAAAAGCTCACCACCTCCCAGTGCATCAGAAAAATATCCCCACTGCAAGGCCACGGAGCGCCCACGATCCTGAAGCTGGTGTGCTCAGGAAGAAGAGAATCACATAGCGCCTTAATCCGGGAATTAACGGTAAAAAACATCTTCTTTGTTACGTATCCATTAAAGAGACTCTGTCAGGTCATTTTTCAGTATGATACTAATAGTACCCTTAAACAGTGCTAGGTAGACCTTTCAGAATAAGTAAAAATTTTTAATGTACCCTGTGTAAATGTCTTGCTATAACCCACTTGCACACCCTGTAAAAGTAATTGTAAAGATTCCTGAGCAGTCAGAGAGTCACAGTCTGTAAGTGTTATTTAAATATCCACGCCTATCCAAGCTGGTGTTCCGGTCCTCCCCTCTGCTAAAGTTACACTGAATCTCTCAGGCTTCTGCAGGCTGCTGGGTGACATCACTACAGTCTGTGCGATCTGTAAAAGATTTCTGTTTATATGAATATTGTTTTTTCTGCATACATGTAATGTGTGTATCTGCTGAGCAAATGATCAAATGTTCATATAAACAAAAATAAATATCTCAAAACACTACACACATGCCTCAGATACATACAATGAAGATCTCAGAGCTGCATCTGCTAAGAGAACATACTTCGTCCCCCTCATTTCTCCTCAGTCTGCAATGAGTCACACAACAGACAGATCAGAGAGGAGGCAGGACAGTGTAATGATGCATGAATATTCATTCCTTGGGGAGAGGGAAGCAAAGAACTCACTGTGATCAACATATATAATGAATCTTTTATTTTTACGTTTACACAGCATAGGAGGGAAGTAGAATAATAGAAATACATGACTAGAGAGAGTTTAGAGAAAGGAATTAGAAAATTATATCAGTTACATATCGATTTTTAGCCTGACAGATTCCCTTTAAAATCACGTAAAACAAGGAAACACTTCATCTCATCTGACCATTTCTGGCGTACAACCGCTCTAGTCATAGAATTATCGATTGATGCTCTGTGTGATTCTCTTCTTTCTGAAACTGCAATGCCCCATACTCCCCATCAGGACAAACCCTTACCATAGTTTTTCAAGGTTAAAAAGTAGGCTATAATTCCATCTAGTTCAACCCATACCATGTTGATCCAGAGGAAGGCAAAAAATAAAACATGTGGCATACACTAAGCTGCACATTAGGGAAAATTCCTTCCTGACTCCACATATGGCAACCAGACTAGTTCCCTGGATCAACGACCTATCAAAGAATCTAGTTATAATATAACCTGTAATATTATATTTTTCAAAAAAGGCATCCAGGCCCTTCTTAAATTTTAGTAGCAATCACTTATTACAACATCATGTAGCAGAGAGTATTCATAGTCTCACTGCTCTTGCAGTAAAGAATCCACGTCTGCGTTTATGATTAAACCTTCTTTCCTCTAGACAGAGTCCCTCTCTCAGGCCTAGGTGTAAAAAGATCATTAGAAAGATCTTTGTATTATCCCCTCATATATTTATACATTGTAATAAGATCGACCCTAAGCCATTGTTTTCCATACCGTAAACAACCCCAAGTTTAATAACCTGTCTTGGTATTGCAGGACCCCTCAGTCCTCTAATAACCTTGGTCGCTCTTCTCTGCACCTGCTCTACGTAGTTCTGCTATGTCCTTCTTATACACCGGTGACCAGAATTGTACACATATTTTAAATGTCTATGGATGTCAAAAAGATGGTTTCAAGCTTATGGAGAGGGAACAGCTACAGGAGCACTTCCGTTATATGATTAAACATTACACAGTTATTTCAATGCATTGATGGAACACGCGCAGGGTGTTTGGTGTGTGAGCCTCGTTATCTGGTTACTTTAACATGTACTATATTTTACTTCTTCAGCAGAGAATAGTTTTTCTGGCACTCCATCATGATCTGCTTATCACAAGAACTTAATTTTGTACTACTAATTGTTATTTGCTTTTCTACACACTGCATGAACATTATAAGCTTAATTTATGCCCAGTCATCCCATACTTTGAGCATTCTCTATTTTTGTTTCAATTATTTTGATGGGTCCATCGTCATGTGGCTTCAAAGTGCAGTTTTATTTTTTAAAAGTGTACCTCCTCTTTCAAAAGAAAAGCAATCACAGTGCAGGACATTGCAGTTTACGAAATTTTTCTAAATCCTCCGCATGAGGTTCTTGCTGTTATCCTGCAGAATGGACCTCCCGAGGTCTACGCTATGCTAAACTAGGGAGCGCCTGATGCTCTTCGCTAACGTCTTCGGTGCAGGAGCGAGAGCTGTAAAATCTTCTCCTGCTTGCTCCCGGGCAGAAGACTGTAGCCTAAAAGCAGCAGGATACATTCTATAGACTTGGGAAAGCAGCACAAACCTCTAACATAGTGATTTACAAATATAATTATACTGCAAAGTAATACTAGCATTTTTCTTTTCAAAGAAGAATTACCTTTAAAGCAGAGTTGATAGAAATCATGCATAATTTAAAAAAATTACAAAAGTGCACATACACACTCAACCTACAGTCTACACTTCAGCTTGGTTCATTCATAATTTAAGTTTTTTGAAAGACAAAAGTATTTTAGAAATATGATAGAACAAATATGTCACATAAAAAAGCAGGCAGTCAAATTCAACATGAAAACTATGTCAGAGAATCCAAAATGTCAAGACAGTAAAGAAAGATGATGAAATATGTGTAACCAATTTTTGCTCTACCAAACAAAACAAGCTCCTGACCTTATTGGTCTATTTTCCTTGCTGTCATAAAGTGAGAATATCACTTCTAGCTCCTCTCCTAGATTCGAACACATCAAGCTCTTCATCTGTACAAATAGGTGATGGCTGCTTGCTGGTACTGGAGTATCTTTTTTTCTGTGTCTGTGCTCCATCTGAATGTAAAAAAGAAAAACTAAATCTCAGGTCTATAACTTTGTTCATTGAAAAAATGTTGAAGTGACCACAAACCTTCATAAGGCCAGAGCCAGATTTCCTTAATTAGGTAGTGCTAGGTCAGGGTTACATTAGCTGAACACCCAATAATTTAACATTGATGGCATATTATTGCCACAATGGGCACTTCTCACCCAATAGTAGTATAACTATCCATTATATGACTAGTATCCTGCATTTTTCACAAGTTTCCCTTCACAGCCTATATGTCCCTAATTTTCAGGAAACAGCTGCTACAATGCCTCCAATGCATCATATACATAGGCATGTAGATTCCTGCTCTCCATCTTCAGCAGCGGCATGAAGGTTATTACACAGTAGTATTAAGCAGTGCAGCTGTGAATCCATCTTTGAGTGAAATAACGACATAGTATAAAGCACAGTCTGTCTGTGTCTCTCTAACTCCTCCATCCTCCTCCACCTTTCCATACTCCTGTTCTTTGTTCCTCAGTGAGCTGCCAAATCATCTAGTCTTAAATAGGACAGCTCAGGAGGTAGAGGTGGGGATGTTTCTCATGACTGAAGAATAAAAGAGCATATTTCTCTGCTAAAGTACCGTACATTACAAAATGTACTATATTTACTTGTACTATTGAACGACTACAATCAGACTTTTACTATATATGCTATGAAAGTTTTTGCACAATTCTTAGTAGCCGCATAGAATTACCACATTTTAGTCCATTCCCACATAAATCACCATGACATGCAACAAGATAATTAAAATTTAACTTGATATTACTTTCACGATAATAACAAGCAATGTTTCTTTCATTTTGGCCACCTTTCTAAAATTACTACCATATATTTCACATAGACAGTGGTCCGTTTTTTATTTTTAAGCTTAAAAATTGCATATTAACTTTTAAGGTCACCATACATACAAATAAATATATTATATAAATATATTTTATATATATATATATATATATATATATATATATACACACACACACACAGTACAGACCAAAAGTTTGGACACACCTTCTCATTCAAAGAGTTTTCTGTATTTTCATGACTGTGAAAATTGTAGATTCACACTGAAGGTATCAAACCTAGGAATTAACACATGTGGAATGATATGCTTAACAAGAAAGTGTGAAACATCTGAAAATATGTCTTATATTCTAGGTTCTTCAAAGTAGCCACCTTCTGCTTTGATTACTGCTTTGCACACTCTTGGCATTCTCTTGATGAGCTTCAAGAGGTAGTTACCGGAAATGGTTTTCACTTCACAGGTGTGCCAGATTTATTAAGTGGGATTTCTTGCCTTATAAATGGGGTTGGGACCATCAGTTGTGTTGTGCAGACGTCTGGTGGATACACAACTGATAGTCCTACTGAATAGACTGTTAGAATTTGTATTATGGCAAGAAAAAAGCAGCAAGGTAAAGAAAAACGAGTGGCCATCATTAGTTTAAGAAATGAAGGTCAGTCAGTCTGAAAAATTGGGAAAACTTTGAAAGTATCCCCAAGTGCAGTTGCATAAACCATCAGGCGCTACAAAGAATATGGCTCCCATGAGGACTGTCCCAGGAAAGGAAGACCAAGAGTCACCTCTGCGGAGGATAAGTTCATTCGAGTCACAAGCCTCAGAAATCACAGGTTAACAGCAACTCAGATTAGAGACCAGGTCAATGCCACACAGAGTTCAAGCAGCAGACACATCTCTACAACAACTGTTAAGAGGAGACTTTGTGCAGCAAGCCTTCATGGAAAAATAGCTGCTAGGAAACCAGTGATAAGGACAGGCAACAAGTAGAAGAGACTTGTTTGGGCTAAAGAACACAAGGATTGGACATTAGACCAGTGGAAATCTGTGCTTTAGTCTGATGACTCCAAATTTGAGATCTTTGGTTCCAACCAGCGTGTCTTTGTGCAACGCAGAAAAGGTGAACGGATGGACTCTACATGCCTGGTTCCTACCGTGAAGCATGGAGGAGGTGTGATGGTGACACTGTTGGGGATTTATTCAAAATTGAAGGCATACTGAACCAGCATGGGTACCACAGCATCTTGCAGCGGCATGCTATTCCATCCGGATTGCGTTTAGTTGGACCATCATTTATTTTTCAACAGGACAATGACCCCAAACATACCTCCAGGCGGTGTAAGGGCCAAGAAGGAGAGTGGTGGGGTGCTACGCCAGATGACTTGGCCTCCACAGTCACCAGACCTGAACCCAATCAAACGCAGAGTGAAGGCAAAAGGGTCAACAAGTGCTAAGCATCTCTGGGAACTCCTTCCACACTGTTGGAAGACCATTTTTGGTGACTACCTCTTGAAGCTCATCAAGAGAATGCCAAGAGTGTGCAAAGCAGCAATCATGGCAAAAGGTGGCTACTTTGAAGAACCCAGAATATAAGACTTATTGTCAGTTGTTTCACACTTTTTTGTTAAGTAAATAATTCCACATGTGTGAATTCATAGTTTTGATGCCTTCAGTGTGAATCTACTATTTTCACAGTCATGAAAATACTGAAAACTCTTTAAATGAGAAGGTGTGTCCAAACTTTTGGTCTGTACTGTGTATGTATATATTATATATATATATATATATATATATATATATATATATATATATATATATATATATATACACATATACAATGAAAATTGTAGCATTGTCATACTTACTAGTCTATATAATTCAGTAACGCTGATGTCTTCAGGATCTACCATAGCAAACTCTTTTCTTGGAACCAAGTCTAGACCAAGCTGCCTATAAAACATGAAAAAAGACTGAGAACTGACATTTTCTAACATGAATAATTTAATTTCTACAATAAATGTTGAGTGAATTTCAGTACGCATTAAGTGTTTGAACGTGAACTTTTTACAGAATTTTAACATTTAGACCTCCTCCTCCAACAGCTGCCAATCAACTGTTTAATGAACATCTTTCTTTTTTTCTCTGCCCTTCCATTCCAAAGTTTTGCACCCCAGTAATTAAAATGCAAATTTTCTCTTCAACCAAACATATGGATACTACAGAATGTCTCTGTGGGTGTTTGCTTCTTCTCTTCTATGATGCTGGCCAATGAAAACACAGTCACATTATACAGGGTAGAAAGCACACAAGCAACAAGAAGGTCACCGCTGCAGACAGCGTGTTTATGTAAGATGTGATTTTCCTCACTTAGTGCCGGAAAGACGGAGCACCGAATACAAAATACCGAATACCAATGTATTACAAGTGATGCACAGCACTCTCCAGCAATACTGCTTTTCTGTGCTACAATAGCGGAAAGAGACGCTGCGATTGGAGGTCCTCACAGTGTTCACATGGGACAAATGTTGTCAGCAGCTGTGACCTTCCCTGTGGTGTTTGCTTTATTTTCTCTATGATGACACCTTTTTTTTTATTTGGCCAGTATCATAAATGAGACAAGGGAAACAACCACGAAAAAGTTCTGTGGCATACGGTAAGTGGGGTGAAGGGAAAATTGTCATCTTTATTACCGAAGCACAATTTGAAGTGGAGTGGCAGAGATATAAAAAACAAAACAAAAAAGAGAACATGGTCAAATTAGTTAAACAGTGGCAATTGGGGGTGTTGCTCAGTTGAAATAAAAAAATAAATAAAACACAAAAAAACCAATACAAGGTTCTCTTCATATATTTTTTTACTAATAAGTGTAGATAGGTACTTGAACAGGGGTCTTAAACATTATTTGCGGGTTGAGATAACATTTTCAACTATACCACTTTTTTTTACTATCACTTTTTGATCACTTCTTCCATTTTGTTGTGTGTCAGTAAAATAAAAAAAACTTACATTTTTGTCGTGTCTTTTGTATGTTTTTTTATGGTTATTTTTAGGTTATAGTAGTTTTATAGATTGGGTTGTTCCAAATGAGGTCTTGCCAAACATTTTTTTTTGTTGCAATAAACAGCCTTTTTAATATCAATATATTTTTCTGTTATTTTTTTCATATTTTATTTTTTCAATTTTTAAGCCTTTTTTGTCCCCCATTTAGCTACATAACCTAGTAATGTCCACCCTACAGTAATAATGGCCACCATTTGCCTTCATAAATTAATAATGTATACTCCTCATTCTGATCCCAATACTATAATAATGTCCTCCATCCAGCCGACCTTCATTTATATGAACGTATCGCCAGTTTTTTTTGCATATAAGCTGCGGCCACCACGTAAGGTCTTATATACAGCATTCTGGAACATCTTATACAAGTCCCCAGGCCAATCTGCTTAATGTAAAAAACAGCTTTTATTATACTTACTTCAGGGACAGTCCAATTCTATTGGTGTTGCTGGTCTTGGGTCCAGTGCTAGCGGTGGCCGCAAAAACACTGGTGACATGTTTAGTTTAATAATGTCTCCATTGCTTAGGTGGCTTATGTAGATATAGGGATGCAGGGAGCCAGTGTTTCTCTGCACCACAATACATTTCAGTGAGCATTTTTTCCCAGGTCTCTGTTGTGGTTACGCCCTTGTTCTTAGTTGCATTGTCCTGCAGGATGCACAATGCAGCCTAAGGGTTGCATGCCACCCAGAGGACTCGAGCTTGAGAACTGTATGCTAGAATGGAATTTTTAATTCACAATCTATGGTGCTGTTACAGTCTTCTATAACTAATTAATGTAAAAACACGCTTTCTCTCTCCTTTCTAGGGCGTGCATTTAATGATGTATGAACAAGGTAAAGACTGAACCTGCAAAAAGAAAAGGTGGACAAAAGGCTATTGGAAGGTAACAAAGATGCCACTTTCCCTTATGAGATATGTCACAAGATTTTATAGGTTCTCATAGGTTCACATATTCTACTAATTTATATCAAACAGAAACCTACAATAGGAGAATTACCCTATTTAAGAGAAAAAAATACATATATACCGTATTTTTTAGACTATAAGATGCGCTGGATCATAGGATGTACCTAGGTTTTAAAGAAGGAATATGTATATTAAAAATATTAAGCAAAAAATATGGTCATGACAGACGGTGATAGAGGGGATCTGTTGCTGACACGGTAATGTTGGTTATGTCCTCCAAATCTGTACTAATGTAATCCTAGGCCACTTCCAGGTATCCCACATCCTGGTGTATATGCCCTCCCTCCTGGTATATATGTGCCCAATCCTGGTATTTATGATCCTCATCCTGGTATATATGTTTCCCATCCTGGTATATGTGTTCCCCATCAAAGGCCCATCTTGGTGTTGGAGTATATATGAAGATTAGTTTGGATATATTCAGAGGAGACAGATTATGTCCGTCTTTGTAGGTCACTGTTAGTAGTTTTAACTGGATACGTTGGGATATTGGGAGCCAATAAAGGGATTTACAGAGGTGAGGAGGAGAGGTGGATTAGTTGGTCAGTAGAGTGAAGCATAGACTGGAGAGGTGTGAGGGTGTTAGTAGGGACCACAGAGGAGGATTAAGTAGTCGAGGCTCATTCTTATTCGGTAACTAGCTGTTTTATTTATTTACCTACTATCATGGTGCTTAATGTTTGTATGACTCACGTGTCTTTTGACCCATACTTATCTTTGATATTTATATCAGTTATCACAAATTCTTTTTGTTCATGAGAACACTGCCTCTGGTCTGTTTTAATATATATTTTTATTTTATATGTCTATTGATTGGTTAAGTTTGTTTATTGGCGTTTTGTCAATAAAGTTCAGCAATTGTATATCATATTGTCCTATACATTTTTTGGAAGGCTTATACTTTCATTCAATGCAATTTTTTTTTTTATGTTTCTTGATTTATGTAAAATTGTTATACTTATATATTGTTGTAAAGACTATAATTGTTTATATAGCTGTACAATGCAAACTGTACAATTAGTGAATATCAATTCCTAATGGCTTCAGGTACATCAATTTAAAGATGGGGCTCATTAATAAAATATTAAAAAGTATGTTTTGAGGGCTTTGTTTTTTTAGAAAATAATTACATAAATCACTTATAACATAACAAAATAGAATTACTTTGTTTAGAAATAAAATCCCCTTTATTATATACTGTATAGCATGTAAGCGCTAAACAAAGGTTTATGTAATGTTTTCTGCATTTCAGCAGAATGAATGCCTTTTGACTAGTCCTGGTAATTAGCTTATGAGATGCTGAAAATTAAATAGCAATTATTTTCCAAAATGTGGGGAGTTTTATATAAACAAAGAAGATAGGAATCAGTGTTAAAACATACATTCAGCACTGAACTAAATTCTGCTCCAAGCTTCTCCATAATATGGATATCTGTCACCACAATTTATCCAATGATTGACTTTGTAAACACTGTGTTTATTACTGGGATAAATATTTCCCGTGAAAGACAACTGTGTAAATTGTTGCCAATTACATAAATAAAACTAAACATCTAAAAGAAACAGTAATTAGCATGGAAAGCTCCGTAACAGTACAAAGTGGCGTTTTCTATCATGTGTAATAGAATATTCTTCAGATTGGCATTCAGTTTTGCAGCCTCCACATTAATAATCCATATTGTATCCTAGGGGAAGCTGTATTAAACGTAGCAACAGCACAGTATGAGCCTTGGAAAAATGACTATACAGTTCGAGGGTAAAGATAATAGCTGCATTTCCATCTGTGAATACTGCAGTGCAATGACAAATAAGAGCTGGAGATGTCTCACGATAGATTGATCTCTTATGACATCGTGCACATAGCCAATGGATATTGCACTAACATTACATTTTAGACCTTGCTTTGCAATCACCATTTGAAAATATCCAGACATAGTTAAAGGGAACCTGTCCGCGGTTCCATGCTGCCCAAACCACAGGCCGCAAAGACTTCAGACAGGCTCGATCATTATAGAGAATTGTGTTTTACCCTGAAGAAGAAAAGCTGAAAAATTAGTCTGAAGAGAGTGGATACACCACTGCGGAAAGGCTGTGCTGCTGAAATAAGCAAATCTTTCCCAGTAGGGAATAAAGTTTCTCTTGCTTTATACGCGTTTCATCCAAACTAATGCTATTTTCAAGAATGAAAAAACAGATATACCATAATACATAAGTATACCAGGTAGATTTGTATTTGTGTTATTAAAAAGGCACCAAAAAAGAAATAAAAAAAATACATTATTCACTACTAGCAAAAGATTGCTTTATTCCAGCAGTGCAGCCTTTCCACCACTCTCGGTCAAGCATCTCTTGGAGTATTTTTTCCCCAACTACGAGGCAGCAGCAGCTGACATTGATGTTTTTATAAGAGTTGTACTGTCAGATGCGTAACACCATATTGTGCATGCACTCACTCTGCTCATAGGGTATCACCCTACCCTTCTGCGCTGTTTCCATTTCAGTTCATCCTAAGAGTACAATACAAAATAATATTGTGGTACTGTGTTAGCCAGAGAAATTGATGTAAATACTTAAGTCCCATAAAAAGTTTGAGAAAAGTATTATAGGAGTGATACCTTTATTGGATTTTTCTTAAAAGGTATCAGTCCTATAATACTTTTCTCAAACTTTTTTGGAGACTTAAGTATTTACATCGAGTTCATCCTAAAAAAATAGTTTGGAGTAAGAAGAGACTGTGCTTAGGAAAGGGACTCCCCTTAGGTTCTCAGTTACTGGCTGCATTGGTATCACCCTATGTTTGTAATCAGAGCAACCACCATATATCCATTAGTCTGCCCCACGATGAGCTGACCATTGATAATTCTGCTACAATTTATGCTATGTGAAGCTGCCATCTTAACCTTTGCAGCAATTTTCTATCTTTACTAACAGTGTACAGATCTGATCAAGAGTCCATCATCATATAGGTGATGTATTTCCCATCAGGAACACGCTATATTATATACGTACATTTACCTACCTTGATGTAATCTCACAGTAAATTGTTGGGTTTAGTTAATGCCATGTAGAAATACCAGCTTAGATTGTGGGTGCTAAGCAGAAAATAAAATGTGTCTCTATGCACTTATTATGTATGACAGCAGCAGAAATAATTGGACTAATGGGGCATTAATTTACCAGATGGAAAATTCCCTTTTCTGCTGCAATGCAACATGGTTCATCTGGTGGAACGCTAAAGCAAAATCACCAGTGAGTTTAGGGTTGAAGGACTTCCACTATTAAATATGTAATATTCTTACGATAAAAAATGTAAAACTGCCACAATGCTTGTCAATGTAGGAAACAGGGATGACAAAGTTACAAGAGCACAAAACTTCATAAGAATTCTGTATGGATTTTATAGGTTTTCAGGTGACATTGTATCAGTCATCTGACTGTCACAATAGCTTAGGATCTTTTTTGGATTTCTAATAGTAACTCATGCATCATTATCCTTCAAACAACTTCAATATTCTTATAAAGAGAGAATGAGAAATGTAGAGTATGCTTCTGAGGTTTCAGAAACATATAGGCAGGATCCCTATGAATATAGTTGCAAAACCCATATTAAGTAGCGTGAAACTATCTAACATTTCATAGCAAAGTCATATGCTGATAGTGAGAAACAACTACTGAGAAAGCATTCTGTACATGTGAATGGCTGTATGATAATCTGTTACCCACTCATTTCCCCAGTCCAGACGAGCCGTTATGTGCCGCTTCACATCCTTCATGCGATCGTGAGTCAGATGTCCCACGAGCACTTGTCTGCGCAGATCAAGGATCTCATTCATTATGTGACCCAGGCGATGAAAAAGATCCCCTTCGTTTTTCTGTAGTTTAAAAAACAAAAGAGACATTTCATTTACTCAGTTCAACGCCTGTTAAATCTTACTAGTTACCTTTATTTTTGTAAGAAGCATCATTCTGTTAACAAAGCTGAAATCTGAATTCTGAAGTTTAGTTTACATGTTGAGGATGCAAAAACAAAAAATAATAAAGCTTTAGGACTCTCTAGTAGAGCTTCTCAATTTGTAAGACAGGCCCTAAGTCGTTGATGATGTAACTCTAGGGAGCAGAGCTGACATCTTAATCTCTAATTATTATTTTTGACCCCAAAACACAAACTCCAAATGCTTATGGACATAAACCATGCTCTTTTTTTTTAAAAAAACTGCATTATATGTAACCTAAATAAAGGAACTGGTGATATAAAGAAACTCTCCCTTTATCTGCTGGTAAACAGTATTTGAATTCTGTGTAGCCAGCATGGTAGACATGCGACTGAAGGGACAAAGTGAAGTTATATTCTCCCTGGAGCTGGCGAAGCTGTGACAGTCACTACCCATAACAAAAAGAAGAATTTCAGAACTTAATCTACCTTTTATATCATCAACTAGTAAAAAGGCCCGATGCAATTGCATCGGGAGCGCGGTGAAATGAATTGTGTGTATACAGGCGGGTGAGTGGCTAGCAGAGCATACATGGGGCTCTGTGGGTAGCAGAGTATACAGGCGGGGTCTGTGGGTAGCAGAGTATACCGTCGGCTCTGTGGGTAGGAAAGCATACAGGGGGCTCTGTGGGTAGCAGAGTATACAGGCGGCTCTGTGGGTAGCCGACTATAGAGAAGGGTTTGTGGGTAGCAGATTGTACAGGCGACTCTGTGGGTAGCAGAGTATATAGGCGGCTCCGTGGGTAGCAGAGTATACAGGCGGGTCTGTGGGTAGCAGAGTATAGAGGCAGCTCTGTGGGAAGTAGAGTATACAGGCGGGTCTGTAGGTAGCAGAGTATAGAGGCAGCTCTGTGGGAAGCAGAGTATACAGGCGGCTGTGTGGGTAGCAGAGTATACAGGCGGCTCTGTGGGTATCAGAGTATAGAGGGGGCTCTGTGGATAGCAGAGTATGATGTGGCGGGAGGCTGGAGGGGTGAGGAGAGAAGAGGCTGGAGGGGTGAGGAGAGCAGAGGCTGGAGTGGTGAGGAGAGGTCCAGCTGAAGGGGTGAGGAGAGGTTCAGCTGGAGGGCTGAGGAGAGGTTCGGCTGGAGGGGGGAGGAGAGATGCGGCTGGAGCGGCGACTTCACCGCTCGGCAGCAGGACGTGGCTGCGTGCTGGGGCTGATCGCAGCCCCAGTCACACGGCATTGTCCTCTGCGGCAGGTTGGGTGATGCAGAGAGGGATCAGTGCCTGCCCTCAGGTCACACATGTGACCTGAGGGGAAGGAGCGGATTGGGCGGTGTGTGGTAAAGACAGGACGGCCATCCGATTGGTCTAGGACGCCAAGTCCTGGCCAATGCGATGGGCGTCTTGTGTGTACAACACAGCGCCCAGTCCGCTTGCAGGGGCGGCGGGGGCGGCCAATGGGAGTGAGCGGGGCGTGTCAGGCTTTGGAGGAGGAGGCTGTGAGGATAGGGAGGCTGTGAGGATAGGGAGGCTGTGAAGATGGAGGAGGCTGTGAGGATGGAGGAGGCTGTGAGGATGGAGGAGGCTGAGGGGATGGAGGAGGCTGTGAGGATGGAGGAGGCTGAGGGGATGGAGGAGGCTGGGAGGACGAAGGAGGCAGTGAGGATGGAGGAGGCTGTGAGGATGGGGAGGCTGTGAGGATGGGGAGGATGTGAGGATGGGGAGGATGTGAGGATGGAGGAGGCTGTGAGCATGGAGGAGGCTGTGAGGATGGAGGAGGCTGAGGGGATGGGGAGGCTGTGAGGATGGAGGAGGCAGTGAGGATGGAGGAGGCAGTGAGGATGGAGGAGGCAGTGAGGATGGAGGAGGCTGTGAGGATGGGGAGGCAGTGAGGATGGAGGAGGCTGTGATGATAGAGGAGGCTGTGATGATGGAGGAGGCTGTGAGGATGGAGGAGGCTGTGAGGATGGAGGAGGCTGTGAGGATGGGGGAGGCAGTGAGGATGGGGAGGCAGTGAGGATGGAGGAGGCTGTGAGGCTGGAGGAGGCTGTGAGGATGGGGAGGCTGTGAGGATGGAGGAGGCTGTGAGGATGGGGAGGCTGTGAGGATGGGGAGGCAGTGAGGATGGAGGAGGCTGTGATGATAGAGGAGGCTGTGATGATGGAGGAGGCTGTGAGGATGGAGGAGGCTGTGAGGATGGAGGAGGCTGTGAGGATGGAGGAGGCTGTGAGGATGGAGGAGGCTGAGGGGATGGAGGAGGCTGTGAGGATGGAGGAGGCTGAGGGGATGGAGGAGGCTGGGAGGACGAAGGAGGCAGTGAGGAGTGAGCGGGGCGTGTCAGGCTTTGGAGGAGGAGGCTGTGAGGATAGGGAGGCTGTGAGGATAGGGAGGCTGTGAAGATGGAGGAGGCTGTGAGGATGGAGGAGGCTGTGAGGATGGAGGAGGCTGTGAGGATGGAGGAGGCTGAGGGGATGGAGGAGGCTGTGAGGATGGAGGAGGCTGAGGGGATGGAGGAGGCTGGGAGGACGAAGGAGGCAGTGAGGATGGAGGAGGCTGTGAGGATGGGGAGGCTGTGAGGATGGGGAGGATGTGAGGATGGGGAGGATGTGAGGATGGAGGAGGCTGTGAGCATGGAGGAGGCTGTGAGGATGGAGGAGGCTGAGGGGATGGGGAGGCTGTGAGGATGGAGGAGGCAGTGAGGATGGAGGAGGCAGTGAGGATGGAGGAGGCTGTGAGGATGGGGAGGCAGTGAGGATGGAGGAGGCTGTGATGATAGAGGAGGCTGTGATGATGGAGGAGGCTGTGAGGATGGAGGAGGGTGTGAAGATGGAGGAGGCAGTGAGGATGGGGGAGGCAGTGAGGATGGGGAGGCAGTGAGGATGGAGGAGGCTGTGAGGCTGGAGGAGGCTGTGAGGATGGGAGGCTGTGAGGATGGAGGAGGCTGTGAGGATGGGGAGGCTGTGAGGCTGGAGGAGGCTGTGAGGCTGGAGGAGGCTGTGAGGATGGGGAGGCTGTGAGGATGGAGGAGCTGTGAGGCTGGAGGAGGCTGTGAGGCTGGAAAAGGCTGTGAGGATGTGAGGCTGAAGGAGGATGTGAGGCTGGAGGAGGCTGTGAGGATGGGGAGGCTGTGAGGCTGGAGGAGGCTGTGAGGCTGGAGGAGGCTGTGAGGCTGTAAGAGGCTGTGAGGCAGGAGGAGGGTGTGAGGCAGGAGGAGGGTGTGAGGCTGGAGGAGGCTGTGAGGCTGGAGGAGGCTGTGAGGCTGGAGGAAGCTGTGAGGCTGGAGGAGGCTGTGAGGCTGGAGGAGGGTGTGAGGCTGGAGGAGGCTGTGATGCTGGAGGGGGCTGTGAGGCTGGAGGAGGCTGTGATGCTGGAGGGGGCTGTGAGGCTGGAGGAGGCTGTGATGCTGGAGGGGGCTGTGAGGCAGGAGGAGCTGTGAGGCAGGAGGAGGCTGTGAGGCAGGAGGAGGCAGTGAGGCTGGAGGAGGGTGGGAGGATGGGGAGGCTGTGAAGCTGGAGGAGGCTGTGAGGCTGGAGGAGGCTGTGAGGCTGGAGGAGGCTGTGAGGATGGGGAGGCTGTGAGGCTGGAGGAGGCTGTGAGGCTGGAGGAGGCTGTGATGGTGGAGGAGGCAGTGAGGCTGGAGGAGTGAGGCTGGAGGAGGCTGTGAGGATGGGGAGGCTGTGAGGCTGGAGGAGGCTGTGAGGCTGGAGGAGGCAATGAGGCTGGAGGAGGCTGTGAGGATGGGGATGCTGTGAAGCTGGAGGAGGATGTGAGGCTGGAGGAGGCAGTGAGGCTGGAGGAGGCTGTGAGGATGGGGATGCTGTGAAGCTGGAGGAGGCTGTGAGGCTGGAGGAGGCTGTGAGGATGGGGAGGCTGTGAGGCTGGAGGAGGCTGTGAGGCTGGAGGAGGGTGTGAGGCTGGAGGAGGCTGTGATGCTGGAGGTGGCTGTGAGGCAGGAGGAGGCTGTGAGGCAGGAGGAGGCTGTGACGCAGGAGGAGGCTGTGAGGCTGGAGGAGGCAGTGAGGCTGGAGGAGGGTGTGAGGATGGGGAGGCTGTGAAGCTGGAGGAGGCTGTGAGGCTGGAGGAGGCTGTGAGGATGGGGAGGCTGTGAGGCTGGAGGAGGCTGTGAGGCTGGAGGAGGCTGTGAGGCTGGAGGAGGCTGTGAGGATGGAGGAGGCTGTGAGGATGGAGGAGGCTGTGAGGCTGGAGGAGGCTGTGAGGATGTGAGGCTGGAGGAGGCTGTTAGGATGGGGAGGCTGTGAGGCTGGAGGAGGGTGTGAGGCTGGAGGAGGGTGTGAGGCTGGAGGAGGGTGTGAGGCTGGAGGAGGTGTGATGCTGGAGGAGGCTGTGAGGCAGGAGGAGGCTGTGAGGCTAGAGGAGGCTGTGAGGCTGGAGGAGGGTGTGAGGCTGGAGGAGGCTGTGAGGCTGGAGGAGGCTGTGAGGCTGGAGGAGGGTGTGAAGATGGGGAGGCTGTGAGGCTGGAGGAGGCTGTGAGACAGGAGGAGGGTGTGAGGCTGTGAGGCTGGAGGAGGCTGTGATGCTGGAGGAGGCTGTGAGGCAGGAGGAGGCTGTGAGGCAGGAGGAGGCTGTGAGGCAGGAGGAGGCTGTGAGGCAGGAGGAGGCTGTGAGGCTGGAGGAGGCTGTGAGGCTGGAGGAGGCTGTGAGGATGGGGAGGCTGTGAGGCTGGAGGAGGCTGTGAGGCTGGATGAGGCTTTTACTGTACTGAGGATGCTCAGTACAGTAAAACGTCTCCAAACAGGAAGGCAGGGGTTAAAAAAAAAAAAAAAAAAAAGTTTATGCTCACCTGACCCTGAGCCCCAGCCGTCTCCCGCCGTCTTCCTGCAGGCTGCCGGTGGCTCCCGCAGGCTCGCAGTGTCTGCAGAGGTCGTCTACTGCAGTACAGGACCTGTGGTGATGTCACAGTCACGTGACCACAAGTTAGCATGGAGTAACCTGGTGTCACGTGACTGTGACATCACCACAGGTCCTGTACTGCAGTAGACGATTTCTGCAGACACTGCGAGCCTCCGGGAGCCACCGGCAGCCTGCAGGAAGACGGCGGGAGACGGCAGGATACGGCGGGGGCTCGGGGAGAGGTGAGCATCATTTTTTTTTTTTTGAAGGGTAGTGCGGCTTCCACTTCTTATGCACTAGCTCCTCCCAATCTGTCAACTGTCTGTTGCCGGGCAGATTTAACCTTTTAACTACCTACCTATAATACTTATATTACCTTATTAGGCAGGAGTTCCACCAGCGTATGGCATACAATGTGTGAGCATCAGATGCAAAAAGCTAATGGCCCTTGGGGCTCCTGCTCTGCTGTTAGCATGAGCCAAGTGTCATCTTGCTAGAATCCGATCCTGCAATCGGATCACAGTTGCAGAGGAGAGGGAGATATAAATCTCCCCATCTCCTGCATTGCCGGCGTTGGTGGATATGGCAATGCAGTTCGGTGACTGCATTGTGATGTTTCACAAGCACCCATACACCTGTACGAGTGCGTGTTACCCTTGACTCGTTGCCAAATACAGCATGTTGTGATTTTTTTTTCTCCACACAATTTTGGCTGCATTATAGAATATGGAGGGTGCATTATAATCTATGGGGGCTGCATCATAATCTATGAATGCTGCATTATAATCTACTAGCTGTAGAGCCCAGTGTTGCCCAGCCGTAATGCTCATATATGGTAATATCCCCATATATGGTAATGTATGTGTGTATGTATCATAGCCCTGCCCCTCCAAGTAGCCCCACCCCTTAATACCGGGGTGGGCAGCTCCAGGCCTCGAGGGCTGCACACAGTCCAAGTTTTCTGGATATTCTTAGCATTTGACAGTTGGAATCATCACCTGTGCAGGAGATTAAATTACCAACTGTCAAATGCTAAGGATATACAGAAAACCTGCACTATGTACGGCACTCGAGGCCTGGAGTTGCCCACCTCTGCCTTAATAGATAGCCCCACCTCTCCTGGTAGCACTGCCCCTAGGTATAGCCCCGCTCCTTCATAGCTCCACCATTCCACATAGTCAAGGGGAGGGCTACCAGTGCTGCGGCCGGCCATTGAGGTGATGGAAATGCAGCTTTGGTAGTACAGCTCCTCACAGGCGGAGCTTTACCTCAGGGCAGCGGGATAGAAGATGGGAGTCATAGTCCTCAACCTCTGTGATGCTGTAGAGGCGGTAGATGATAGAAGACCAGACACCAGATCAGCTCAAACAGTTCTTTACTTGCACCAGGTGAAATCGGTACACGGTACAGTCTGGGTTAACCGGGGGGCTGTAGCCACAGATTTTGGAGGCTTTTCCAGAGTCTGTCAGAGGTGTCCTTAAAATGGTTCTCCTGGTCCTTTTCCCTTCTGTGCCCTGATGGCCTTCTGTACTCCCACATGAGTCTAGTCTCTAGTCCTCGGGGTCGGTTGCCTAAAGTCTCTCTACTTCTCAGCGTCATGAACCCAGCTATGGGACTGATGTTTGACTGCTTGATGGGTGCTGTGGCTCCCTTATGTTGGGCCCACAGCCTGGCGGTCTGCGGTTAGGGATAGACCGTAACTAACCGCCTCGGTTCCGGTGATGACCTGGGTCCCCAGCTGGCTCTGGCCAGTCCTGGAGTGGCCCCCTTCTCCGTCTGGGTCACCCCTCTCCTTCGAGGTGACCTCCAGCACAGTCGCAGGATCCCCTGCATCCGTCTTCTCTGCTCTATTACACTGTCTGACTGACTAGTCTTCTAAATGTCACTCCTCGTCTCCCGCTCATCTAGGCTCCAACCCCTGGGACCTACTGAATATACGGTCCCCTGTACTAAGGTGGTCTATTGTATGAGTGTTGAGGTGCAGACTCTGTAAGGTCCTCCATATCCACGGCTATGGAGGCACTACAACTTCTGTTTGGGGTGCAGTACCTCCCTGTGGCACCTTGCCATAGGGGTGCCACAATAAGATGGGGGAGGGGGGATATTGCATGGGAATATTGGGGGCTGCAAGGGGATGGTGGGGAAATTGGGGGCTGCATGGGAATATTACGGCTTGAACAGGATTACAGTAAAATAACACATCCCCTGAAAATAAGACATATCTAACTTTTTGCTCCAAAAATGCACTAAGAGAGTCTTATTTTAGGGGAAACACAGTAATGTATGGAGGTGCATTATAATCTGTGGATGAATATGGAGGCTGTATTATAATATATTAAGGAATTTGGAGGCAGCATCATCATATATGGAGGTGCATGGGGTGAATTATAAGATATGAAGGAATATGGGGACTGCATTAAAATCTATGGCGGTGCATAATATATGGAACGTTATGTGGGCTGCTTTATAATCTAGGGTGGTGCATTATAATATATAGAAGGATACGGGGTCTACAATATGATCTATGGAGGAATATGGCGGTGCATTATAATATATGGAGGGCTATGGGGGCTGCATTATAATCTAAGGAACAATATGAAGGTGCATTATAAAATATGAAGGCCTATAGGGGCCGCATAATAATCTATGGAGGATTAAGGTGGTGCAGTATAATATAGAGGTGGATTTTACCATTAAAAGGGTATGTGAGGGCCATTATATTATTTGGAGGGCTATGTGGAAGCCACTACAATATTTGGAGGGATCTAAGTGGGCCATTATACTGCATGTAGGTCCATTAGACTGTATGAAGGTCTATTATACTGCATGGAGGTCTGTGTGGGGATCACAGTTAAAGATCATACTCTGCTGGGGTCACCATACTTTGCTGGGGTAGTTGAGAGGGGATATAGTAAGGTCCATCTTGCGGTGTGTGGAGGGTACTATGGAGGAATTCACTGAGGGGGAATCCTATAGTGTTTTGGGGGCACTTTTGTTGGCATTACACTTTATGGCTACAATGAAAGGAGAATCTAGGGGGTTCAATAGAAGTATTACTTTGTAAAGGCTGTATTTTTTTTTGTGTGTGTGGTGGGGGAACACTTAGACCTTCTCCTACAGGGTCCCATGATTTCTATGTATGCCTCTGCACTATACGGTTACAATATGGCAGTGAAATCAGTATTTTGAACTATGTATAGTGAACACAAAGAGGATTAAGAGCCCTGCTGACACGCTCTATGAGAGTGAGGTGAGTTTACTAGGTGAGTATACATACATTTTTGTTATTGGAAACCACCACTGGCTCACTTTTACAATTAAAAAAAAAAACAGTGGTGGACAACATCTTGAACAAGTGAGCAGTGTGCAATAAACTTATAACTTCCCCTTTGCGATAACTGTAGGTGGATAGAATTTTATCAATAAACTCTATTTTAATGCAGATGATGTCACACAAGTTAACATACAACATTCAATATACAATATAATCTTGATGCACTGCATCACAACTTATTTGTTAAAGCATCATTAACTGATTTTCTTTTTAATTCAACTAGTCATTTTTCCCCCAAATATATATAATTCAGCTAGTATTACTTAACATACAGTAGTTATTTCATGCAATCTGAAAATTCATGGTGTAATTGTTATCATATAGGTCATCAGATGACATGTTGGCTCTAGAGAATTATATGGATTTATGTTCTCTGTTGGGGGTCCCCATCCCAGTCACCAAAATTAGCTGTATGACGAAACAGCATGGACTGTACCACTGAAATTATTCACAAAGTTAAAGGTAAAGAGAGAATAAAGCTCCTATCACAGATAACAATGGTGACTGCACAGCTCCTCTCACATACTTATAATGCAGGAGAGTACAGTTCAGCTTCCCTGACTGGTAACTTATAATAGCTAATTCAGGGGTTGAAAGAGGAGAGGGTAACCACAGTGTTATCACAGAAGACAGAGACTGCACTAGATCAAGCTGTCTGTGTGATGCTTTGATGTTGCATTATGGAACTGATAGGAGAATTAAGGACAAAAAAAATGCAAGGTGTGCTGGTCTTATAGCCTTGCAAATCTTCATGCTATATAATGTATAGTAAATGTACAGATAGAAAATTCACTGTTAATTCTTTCTACCACGTAAAGAAATGTGTTAAATGGAAAATAGGATGGATTATGCTACAAACTACTCTCTTGAGATGAAGGGCCTTCTTAAGCTATTTAGTTTCTCTGAAGTAAAAAAAATAAAATATGAAGCAGTTGTCTAATCAAATACATGATATTGTATGTTCAGAGAGTAAGGAAGTCAAACGGGTTTGTGCATAGCTAGTTTTACAGAAAATGCAAACGAGTGGCTAACTAAAACGCTAACAGAATCCCATAGTGCACCATCCTCATGTGTTGACCTGTAGAGATGTGGACTTATTAAAAGCCTTCTCTCCAGATAAAACAACCTCTCATTAATGATTTATTTAGTAACTCACTCATTTGAGTCGTGATACCTACCACATCCTATGGTTAATAGTGGTGCTATTTTATTGAAAAAAAGTCAAAATGTTTTTTAAACTTAAATAAGCACCTTAAGAATCCCCCACTGAAAAAAAGCTACTGTCTCACCACATAAAGCTGCTTCCACATCGTTCCCCAGTCTCTTAACGTAGAAGTCATTTCTGTAATAACCGCATCTTCAGTAGGAACCACCAGTTCAAATTGCCTGAATAGAACAATACAGTTAGGAACTTGCAATGCACGGTATATATTATATGGCTGAGAAATAAAGCAGCATTCTCAGGTCTCCTATCCAAGAGGAGAGTGTCATAAAGCAGGAGATGCTGATCTTGGGAAGGTATGTATTATTTTGTATTATTTGGGTCAGTAATCTTTTTTTTTTTTTTTTTTTTTAAAGAACTAGTGAAATTAAGCAAAAACACAGTGAAAAGGCCTACAAGTGCTGTCACTCTCTGCACATGCAGAGTGATTGACAGCTTTGAATATTTACTAACTGTACAAGAATACCTGTCAATCATTCAGTGTGGTCCTGGGAATCTTGGCACAAAGCCCTTCTCTCACCATTCTGGCAGCATTTCACTAACTTTTCACACTTAAAAATGATCCAGATTAAAAAAAAAAAACCTTCATATTCCCGAGCTCAGCATCTTCTCTTTTATGGTACGTTGAAAACATGGCTGCATAGGAGGTGGAACCATCGGCTATGAGAAGTGGTGGCATCACGGAGTTCACCAAAGTTCATAGCCGAGGGCTTTCCTGCTGCTGTCCGTGAACTCAGCTGAACCTGCTGATGGGGGTTGCTGGACTGCTGTGCTGCAGTGTCCCACAATTAGAAAATCCAGCAGTGGGTTGAAAACTGACTTCTCAGAGGGTAGAGGAGGAGCAATTTATTATGAACTCTGTTGAACTCAGTGATGTCATCGCTTCTCATAGCTATCAGTGTGTCCCAGAAGCTGCAGTGAGTGGATGCGTTTTCCATCACTGCAGCTTCTAAATGTAGCAGAGAGGGATTCACTGTGTGTATGGTGGCTTACTTCAGACCTGCAGGGGTGTTTTTAGGATTAATAAAGGGGTGAAAGAGGGAAGTGGTGCCTTTTTATTTCAAATAAAGGATTTTTATCTGTGTTTGTGTTTATTTCTTTTGATTTATAGGTTAGAATAGGAGGGTTTCATACACCCCTAATCATTACTAAGATAGGGCTTGATGTCATATTATACACTGATTGCCACTTCATCAGGGCAATGGGGATGAGCTTGGTAAAGCACCAGGATTTGGCACATCTAATGAATATGCCAAATCTGGGGTGGCTGCAGGCTGTTACTTTTAGCCTGGGGAAAAGCCACACATAATTTTTATAAAGTATTTAAATAGTTTTTTTCTTAAATGGCATGGGGTTCCCCCTTATTTTTCTACCCAGCCAAAATGAAGCCCAATCACAGATGTCTGCATAGAAAGTGGGGGTGCAGTCTGACTGCAACCAATCACAGAATCTGTCACAGATAGTGGGCGGGGGAAGCAGAGGAAAATGCAAAAGGTTTAATGAGTGGACCTGAAATCAGTTCCAGTAGCGAGGAAATTGGCAAGTATAAATGAAGACTTCAAAAAAACAAAAAAACAAAGTAAGGCTGCTTTCACATCATCGTTTTTTGCCAATCGCGGCAGATGCGGTGAAAAAAATCGCAACTGCCGCAATTACCGTATAACCGCTGCACTTGCGGCACAGTTGCAGCAAGCCCCATACAATGTCTATGCGGGCTTGCGGCAGGTGCGGTATCGGCACTTGCCGCAGGTGCAGCCGCACCTGCCTCAAGTGCCGAAACCGCACTTGCCGCACACTTACCGCAAGCCCCATAGACATTGCATGGGGCTTGCCGCAAGTGCAGCGGTTATACGGTAATCGCAGCAGTTGCGGTTTTTTTCACCATATCTGCCGCGATCGGCAAAAACCGCTGATGTGAAAGGGGCCTAAGGCTGCTCTCACATCTGGGGTTCTGTGGATGCAGGGTTGAAAAGCAATTTCTGACTTTCATTTCTTCATTTTCATAGATGTTTTATTCATTATTACTTTTGTCAGATTCAAGTTATTTCTGTGACCATTGTGGGCTTTTCTTTCATTAAACAAGGGCTACCAACAATTTTGACCGCGCGTGTATATGATGACCTCAGATAGGAAAGCATAAATATTGTAACAGGTTCCCTTTAAAGGCACATTCCACTTAGGGCTGAGATGGGAATATATCTTTATACATGGAGACCAGAGATGGTCAAGATTATGAAAACAGGAGAGCAAGCTGTACTACATGGCTTTCATTATATTTAATAATAAACACTTTTGTGTTACATTTGGTGTAAGCTTTATACCAAAGAAAATGGAGTAGAGGCTTCAATATATGCAATTCAATGTTCTTTATTTAATATAAAATTGAATACAACTGACATATATCAGTGGGCAAGCAGATGTGGCGTACTACACCACATTGCTTGTCCCACATCATACATATTGTCTGATTTCAAAAGTGCGTTGGCCATCGGAGGAGGTGAAGGAAGCAATGCATTATTGAAGCCTCCACTCATTTTTCTTTGGTATAAAATGTATCTGTGAGTAGCTTCACAGAAGTCCCCCTAATTCTAGTGGTATCTCTTAAGTATATATGGAAATCTTGACATTAATGTGGTGTAAGCTGCAGCATTAAACGTCAGTGCTTGTGATAATACATTTATATATCTACTGGTCTGGGGACAATTAAAAAAGTTTAATAGTAAAAAAAAAGATTTTAGAAAAATTTGAGTCGTCTTGCCCTCACAAGCTACAAAAAGTCGAGCACTTTCATTTTTTTCCCAAGCTTGTAATAAGACAAGAATACAGGAGCTATCTGAGCTGTACAATAAAACTTAACATGAACTTTGAATAGAGAGGTTGAAGTAATGCGGGGGCAGGCGTGACTCAGACATGTTCCACTTGGATGGAAGAAAGACAAAAAACACTCCGCACTAACCACAATGTCAAGAAGACGCTAAGACATCCACAAAGTATCCAGAATTCTAAGAGATTAATTGTAAGAGAAGACAGAGAATTACTTACCCCTTGTTTTTCACAGAAGCGTTCTTCAAGTGTATAAAACTTGATGGAAAGATACCCTGGGAAAACAATATTAAAAAGGACTATATTAGAACACAAATAATATACGTCAAACTCCTGAGGCTGTATTCTGTAGTCAAGGAAAAAATATAAGGGTTTATGTGATCCCAGAGCAAAATTGCAGAATTGACAATGTCTTTCTATTCTACTTTTCCGCTGATTGTTCCACTCCTGGTTTTGGCTTAAAAATACTGAGGTAAAAAGTCACCAAATATACCGTACATGTGTATATGGCCTTACAGAATGCAGACTACCCACACATTAGAAGCATGTATGTAGACTAATAGGTATGGAAAATAATGAACTTTATCAAAACTATATCCCTATTTAATCAATATAATCTAACATATAATTAAGGTGTCTTCTACTTTTTGTAAATGTCTTTTTTTAATAAATAGAATAAAGCAGATAATATAATGTACTGTGAGTTTTCCACAAACAAGGGTAATTTTAAAGTTAATTTTAATCAACATATCTTGGAATAATAATAATTTCAACAATTGGATGGGTTTAAAAAAAATGTTCCTGTGCTGAGATAATCTTATATATGTGTCCCTAATATGTATTGTGTAATGGCTGTGTCTGACCGTACAGGGACATGGTCTGATCATACCACATCTCCTGTGCTGAGATAATCTTATATATGTGTCCCTGCTATGTACTGTGTAATGGATGTGTCTGACCATACCACATCTCTTATGCTGAGATAATCTTATATATGTGTCCCTGATATGTATTGTGTAATGGCTGTGTCTGACCGTACAGGGACATGGTCTGATCATACCACATCTCCTGTGCTGAGATAATCTTATATATGTGTCCCTGATATGTATTGTGTAATGGCTGTGTCTGACAGTATAGGGACATGGTCTGATCATACCAAATTTCCTGGGCCACAGAGGAATAAAAGAGTATACAAATATTACAGCACATATCATATGTGATTCTCTGAGGTATTGACATATAATTTCAAATCCCAAAGACACAGAAGACAATTCCCAAAGACAGACACAGAATACAAATTAACAATGACCTTTGACACATTCAACACATTCAGAGCAGGAATGAACTTGTCACATGGGTTTATGTCGTTTTACATCAATTAAAGAATCTTCAAATCCAGGACCAGACCGCAAATCAAAGGACAATAAAACTTCTTATCTCTGAACTCTGATATTTACTACCCCATCTGTCGACCCCCCCTCCCAACATTGATCATTCTGTGTTCTGCTTCATGTCCCTTGTGTTATTTATTGCACTATTTTATGTTCTGTTCCAAATATGTCTCTTCACAATCTGTTTAATTAATAGCCTGATGAAGAGATCTTAGAGTCTCAAAAGCTTGTGATTATTTACCATCTTTTCAGTTAGCCATTAAAAGGTATCAAACACTGAGAACTCGAACACTTTAATATTTTTTTCTCTGAGGTAAAACATTTTTTAAAAATAGACAGGGAAATATTTTACCTTACAAATAAAACCAGCTGTGACCCCGTGCAATAATGTCTGTATACTCATTTTCATCCTCTCCGAACAAGGAGATGTCGTATGATCAGATCATGTCCCTGTACGGTCAGACACGTCCATTACACAGTACATAGCAGGGACATATATATAAGATTAGCTCAGCACAGGTGATGTGGTATGATCAGACCATGTCCCTGTATGGTCAGACACAGCCATTACACAGTACATAGCAGGGATACATATATAAGATTAGCTCAGCACAGGTGATGTGGTATGATCAGACCATGTCCCTGTATGGTCAGACACAGCCATTACACAGTACATAGCAGGGATACATATATAAGATTACCTCAGCACAGGAGATGTGGTGTGATCAGACCATGTGTCACGGTGTAGGGAACAATGATAAGGGAATGGCAGTTACGGGCAGGGTGACCAGGGAAGACTAGTCTTACCCTGGTCTAGGAAACGCTGAATGGCCCTGATCCCGAAGGTATCTCTGATGGTGAGAAGGTTCGGGCCTCCAGCCTCTCCCTAAAACTCCTCCACCAGCCCTGCGCTATTTCCCCCTCACCTCCCTCCACAGAACAGGGATACAGCAACTCCAAAGGAAAGGACATCACACAAACACACAGGTCAGCACAGCACGGCTTCCAGGCATAGAGTGAGACTATCAACAGCTCCATCTGGTGGAAGGAGAGGCTACTTAAAGGCTAGGGGGAGGGCAGTTCAGGTGAGTCACACATTAACTCCTCAACCTAATAGTGAATGCAGTTCTGGAGTACAACAAAGGAGGCAAAGACCCTCACAACCGTCAACCATGCAGCTCTTAAAGACAAACACATACACAGCAGCATCCAGCAATGTCAGTGTCAACTAAGCGTGTGACACCATGTCCCTCTATGGTCAGACACATCCATTACATAGTACATAGCAGGGACGCATAAATAAGATTATTTTAGCACAGGAGATGTGGTATAATCAGACCATATCCTTGTATGGTCAGACACATCCATTACACAGTACATACAGTTGTAGCCAAAAGTATTGACACCCCTGCAATCAATTCTGTCAGAAAATACTCAGTTTCTTCCTGAAAATGATTGCAATCACAAATTCTTTGGTATTATTATCTTCATTTAATTTGTCTTCAATGAAAAAACACAAAAGAGAATGAAGTAAAAAGCAGAACATTGATCATTTCACACAAAACTCCAAAACTGGGCCAGACAAAAGTATTGGCACCCTCAGCCTAATACTTGGTTGCACAACCTTTAGCCAAAATAACTGCGATCAACCGCTTCCGGTAACCATCAATGAGTTTCTTACAATGCTCTGCTGGAATTTTAGACCATTCTTCTTTGGCAAACTGCTCCAGGTCCCTGATATTAGAAGGGTGCCTTCTCCAAACTGCCATTTTTAGAGCTCTCCACAGGTGTTCTATGGGATTCAGGTCAGGACTCATTGTTGGCCACCTTAGAAGTATCCAGTGCTTTCTCTCAAACCATTTTCTAGTGCTTTTTGAAGTGTGTTTTGGATCATTGTCCTGCTGGAAAACCCATGACCTCTGAGGGAGACCCAGCTTTCTCACACTGGGCCCTACATTATGCTGCAAAATTTGTTGGTAGTCTTCAAACTTCATAATGCCATGCACACGGTCAAGCAGTCCAGTACCAGAGGCAGCAAAGCAACCCCAAAACATCAGGTAACCTCCGCCATGTTTGACTGTAGGGACTGTGTTCTTTTCTTTGAATGTCTCTTTTTTCTCCTGTAAACTCTATGTTGATGCCTTTGCCCAAAAAGCTCTACTTTTGTCTCATCTGACCAGAGAACATTCTTCCAAAACATTTTAGGCTTTCTCAGGTAAGTTTTGGCAAACTCCAGCCTGGCTTTTTTATGTCTCGGGATAAGAAGTGGGGTCTTCATGGATATCCTAACATACAGTCCCTTTTCATTCAGACGCCGACGGATAGTACGGGTTGACACTGTTGTACCCTCGGACTGCAGGGCAGCTTGAACTTGTTTGGATGTTAGTCGAGGTCCTTTATCCACCATCCGCACAATCAAGCGTTGAAATCTCTCGTCAATTTTTCTTTTCCATCCACATCTAGGGAGGTTAGCCACAGTGCCATGGGCTTTAAACTTCTTGAGGACACTGCGCACGGTAGACACAGGAACATTCAGGTCTTTGGAGATGGACTTGTAGCCTTGAGATTGCTCATGCTTCCTCACAATTTGGTTTCTCAAGTCCTCAGACAGTTCTTTGGTCGTCTTTCTTTTCTCCATGCTCAATGTGGTACACAAAATGACAAAGGACAGAGGTTGAGTCAACTTTAATCCATGTCAACTGGATGCAAGTGTGATTTAGATATTGCCAACACCTGTTAGGTGCCACAGGTAAGTTACAGGTGCTGTTAATTACGCAAATTAGAGAAGCATCACATGATTTTTCTAACAGCGCCAAATACTTTTGTCCACCCCCTTTTTTATGTTTGGTGTGGAATTATATCCAATTTGGCTTTAGGACAATTCTTTTTGTGTTTTTTCATTGAAGACAATTTAAATGAAGATAATAATACCAAAGAATTTGTGATTGCAATCATTTTCAGGAAGAAACTGAGTATTATCTGACAGAATTGCAGGGGTGTCAATACTTTTGGCCACAACTGTAGCAGGGACGCATATATAAGATTATCTCAGTACAGGAGATGTGGTATAATCAGACCATGTTCCTATACGGTCAGACATATCCATTACACAGTACATAGCAGGGACACATATATAAGATTATCTCAGTACAAGAGATGTGGTATGATCAGACCATGTCCCTGTATGGTCAGACACGGCCATTACACACTCCATTGGCATAAAGGACACTGCTCTCTCCTGGCTCTCCTCCTATCTTTCTGACCGCTCTTTCAGTGTATCTTTTGCTGGCTCCACTTCTTCCCCTCACTATTGGGGTCCCTCAGGGTTCAGTCCTTGGCCCTCTCCTCTTCTCTCTCTACACGGCCCCGATTGGACAGACCATCAGCAGATGTGGCTTTCAGTACCATCTTTATGCTGATGACACACAACTATACACTTCAGCCCGACCTTACCCCTGCGGTATTAAAGAACACCAATGACTGTCTAGCTGCAGTTTCCAATATCATGTCCACTCTCTATTTGAAACTAAACCTTTCCAAAACTGAACTTCTTCTGCTCCCCCCATCCACTAACCTCCCTAAATCGGACATCTCTCTCTCAGTTTGCGGCACCACGATAACGCCTAGGCAGCAGGCTCGCTGTCTGGGTGTTATGTTTGACACCGATCTCTCCTTCTCCTCCCACACACAATCTCTCGTCCGCTCCTGTCGCTTACACCTGAAGAATATCTCTAGAGTCCGCCTCTTTCTCACCCTGAAAACAACAAAAACCCTCACCGTGGCCCTAATCCATTCCCGCCTTGACTATTGCAACTCTCTATTAAGCGGCCTCCCCCTCACCAGACTTTCTCCTCTCAGTCCATCCTTAATGCAGCAGCCAGGATCACCCATCTGGCCAATCGTTATTCAGATGCCTCTGCTCTGTGCCAGTCATTGCACTGGCTGCCCGTATACTACAGGATCAAATTCAAATTGCTTGTTCTCACCCACAAAGCTCTTCACAGAGAAGCACCCCCCTACCTCTCCTCCCTCATCTCTGTCTATCACCCCATCTGCTCTCTACGATCCGATCCTCCCACTCCCGGCTCCAAGACTTTTCCAGAGCTGCACCAAACCTCTGGAATGCTTTACCAAAAGAAATCAGGACTATCCACAACTTGTATGGCTTCAGACGATCCCTAAAAACGCATCTTTTTAAGGCGGCCTATCATACTCCCTAATAGAAGTCCATTGTACTGTAGACAGTGAATGGGCAATCCCTCTGGACATTACTCTTCTACAAACTCCACCAAACCATAAAGGTCTACACAGACTGTCTGATGACCATTCATTTAAGCTTAGCCCTATGCCCCATTTCCTCAAGATGCCTGGACCATCAGTGCAATAAGCCCCTGTACCTTGTGCAACCCCTATCCCCTTGTAGATTGTAAGCTTTTTTGAGCAGGGTCACCTTCATTTCTTGCTTTATTTATTATATTTTTTTTCACATTGATTCTATGCCTATTGTTTTGTATCCAATTATTGTACTTTATTTGTTCTCTACTGTAATGATTAGGTACTAGACCATGCAGCATCAGAGCTGCACATAGGTTACTGTGGATAATGATGGTACTGCAACTGATATTCACTGTCTATTACAGACACCATCGCCATCATCTGCACAGGGATGTGTATCTTTGAACACTAATCCCTATATGTGTACCATGACTCCCGTGAAGAAGAGGGATCTGAAACGCGTCGGGAGGGAACGTATCAGATGACATGGTGGCTATATGACATTCACTGAGCCCTGAACAGCCTGGAAAACACTAGCAGAAGGTTATCCGGAGCTATATGGACTCGTTTACATGCGTACAGGTGGACGCAGCTGGGCGAGATCGCTCCCTATAGGAGTATACAAGCTGTTTTTTCACTAATGCATGTGGCTGGGTTTACCTAATGGGATTGTTTGTTCTGATGACTACATCCTAGGGGAAACTCAAAACCGAAAAAGCAGGCACCTGCCAGCGTCCCTAGGGTATTTGGACGGGACCTAGCTTGGGTACCTGTGAACCCTGGTAATAAGAGGGGTTCAGTTTAGCACTACACTGACTTACACAGTCACGTATGCGCACTTTTTTGTTTTGTTTGGTCTAGACAACTATGTCTTTTTAATATAGAGCTAGTAAAAGTTAAGTTTTAACTTCTCAGTTTTTCTATGCTATTACTCTACTGTAATTACTTACTGTATATTTTCTGTACTCTAACCCTACATTGTAAAGCGCTGCGGAATATGTTGGCGCTATATAAATAAAGCTTTATTATTATTATTATATAAGATTATCTAAGCACAGGAGACGTGGTATGATCAGACCATGTCCCTATACGGTCAGACATATCCATTACACAGTACATCGCAGGGACACATATAAGATTATCTCAGGACAATAAAAATATTAAACACATCCAATTGTGGAGATTATTATTATTCCAAGATCAGTTGATTAAAATGAACTGTGTTAAAGGAAAAGCCCCTTTAAGGAAGCATTATGATATTTACTCCTTTCTGTTGTTTCACATTTTATAGCTGTTTTCCTGTCATCTTATGCTGTATCTTCTGTATGTATGGTGCCTTTTATATTAAAGCATAAAACTGTAAAACAGTACTTGAATGCTCCTAGGAATACATAGCCTCTAGGGCACAGAGCGCCTCTGTTAGAGGTGACCATTTGATTGTATGTTTGAGAGAATGAGTGAAATTAAAGGGGAACTCCAGTGAGAGAAAACTTTGTAGTACAGTCCCTGCCCTGCTTCATAATGAATCAGAACTGTACGCTGCAATTCTAGGATCTATAGATCTCTTATAAATTGATTAAATCATACCTGCTCCTCTGTTCTGTCCCCACCTTAGGGAATCTAAATCTCTGCACGCCCCTTGACACGCCCCCTCACTAAACAGAATTGTGAGGGGGCGTGAATGTAAGATGATCCTGCAGCTCCCAGTATCCATGCCCCTGACACACCACCTGCTTTTTGCTCTTACATAAAGCTGCCAGGCTGTAGATTCTGGGTTCGCTGAGGTGGGGGGCCAAGGCAGAGAAGCAGGTATGATTGTACGGCTCTGCTTCATCATGTAGGAGTGTAGGAACTGTACTAAAACGTTCTCTCACTGGAATTCCCCTTTAAACTAACTATTTACACACACACCAATGTTACATGCTTGGAAGGCAAATTAAATCACATAGAAATCTTTAGTTTCAACCTGTAAGGTGATTTTGGAGAATCAGGTAAAGATCTAAGATGCTAATAAACTCTCCAAATCTATTTTTTTCATATGGCTGAAAAGAAAAACAAGACAGAAATTCTATCCATCACTACTGTAATAATGTCCAGTATGAGTATTACACTATTAGACAAAGACATTGGTGCCCTAATGGTAGATATCATCTGTCAACATGAGTACAGTAGACTTGACTGCAAATAGTTTTTAAAGCTAATTTTTCTAATAAGAACTCAATAATTGCTTTATTTATAAGTAAGTTTCTTGTTACAGATCACTTTCTATACGTGAGCTATAGTAAAATAAACCTATATTTTACATATTTACCATATTACTGCACAATATTTGTGTCCATGTATCACAGGAATGCGGAGAGATTGTATTTATAAATATATGTATATTTGTTTACATATGGTGTTTCCCAAAAAATAAGATATCCCCTTTTTTGTCAGGCTGCTAAATATAAGACCTCCACCGAAAATAAGACTTAGCAAATAGTAAATAGTAATGATGGAGGCTGCAAGGGGATGATGGGGATATGGTATTGGGGGCTGCAAGGGGATGATGGGGATATTAGGGGCTGCATGGGGATGATGGGGGCTGCAATGGCAGCTTGCAGCGTTTTTGTGTCCAACGCTAAAATCTAACTAAATCGTATCCTCCCAGATCCGGTGCGATCCGGCACCACCTAACATGGGAGACTACGGGCACCGGATCGCACCGAATCTGACAGAAAATCGGATCCGGCTGTTGGACACCGGGTGCTAAAGTTCAGCGGCTGCCTGACAAAATAGGATCTGCATGACAAAGTGAAGTAGACCAAACGCTAATGATGAGATCCAAAGAAATTCAGGATCAAAAAGGTAACAAAGTAAATGAGATCCGTTGGTCTGGAAAATGTTATATAGCCATTTCTAAAGCACTGGGACTCCAGCGAACATCAGTGAGAGCCATTATCCACAAATGGTGAAAACATAGAACAGAGGTGATCCTTCTCAGCAGAGGCCGGCCATCGACTGAAATTACCCCAAGAGCACAGCAATGACTCATCTAAGAGGTCCCAAAAGATCCCCCAACAACATCCAAAAATCTGCAGGCCTCACTTGCCTCAGTTATGGTCAGTGTTCATGACTACACCCTAAGAAATAGACAGGGCAAAAAATGCCATTCATGGTAAAGTTCAAAAACCACTGCACAGCAAAAAGAACATAAAGACTTGTTTCAGTTGAGGCCAGACAGCAATATTTACATACAGCGCGGGAAAAGAAAAATACTCTTTTTTAGAAGTATGCAGGGTCATGTCTGAGCATAAAAAGGGGATAAAGGAATTGCATCAGGGGGGACTGGCCCAAGTGCCAAGAGCCAGGGTGGCATTTGCCCCCCAGGCCGGTGGTACAGTCCTAACTTAGGCCGCCCACATCAGGGAGAGCAACCGCTGGGCGGCGCGTTACGGCCGCACACACTTGAGAGGCTGCAGCCAGCAGCACTGCCTTACCCCACCCGCTCCTCACTTGGCCATCGGCTGTGCAAGGTGGACTGCCACCCGGGGTCGACAGGTTCCCTTTAATTCCCAGTTGGGAAAGCCGCCTCATCAAAAGCATTTAACCAGGTGAATCGGTAGGTAAATATACAAACAAGAATCACAGACTGCTTTCTGATCAAAGTGCCAACAAATCATTTCATGAATATTTGGTTACAGCTTACACATTTAAAGGGAGTGGCGAGAAGGAGTCATCAAACATAAAATTCTGCCACATAAATATAATATTTTCTTAATAAATCATGTAACAATCAAAAGACACAGTTATGACTTTTGAGCAGTTTTTGCTTTGTATGTACACATAACTAATATTCATTTGCCATTTATCAATATTAAGTTTCCTTTTCTTTTAAATCCTCTTTTTGTTACAAGGGAAATAAGTCACGTTAAAGGGGTTTTCCCACAAAAAAGTTCGTTTTAATTAATAGATCTTAGAATAATAATAAGATCCACTATTGGGTGTGTTATAAAATGTGTTCCTGTGCTGAGATAATCATACAATAGCTCTATACAAAAACAGTCAGTATCAATAACAATTGGTAACAAAGATATTGTGTCCACATAGGAAGCTCCCCCACCAAACACCTGCTGAACGTTTCACCAATGCTTCATCACGGGCTGTGAACTATATATTGTTTGGACCCGTTATCTCTGCAAGGCGGCCGTCACACGGTTCAATTTCTTGAACGATATCGTTTAAGCGATCTGCTTTTTGATCGCTTAAGCGATATCGTTTGTGCATCGCTGCGTGTGATCAAGCGATTTTACAATGTAAAATCGCTTGATCGCGACATCGCAGATATGAGAGCCGGAGCTCATATCAAGCGATCATCGCTTGTTCAATCTGCTTCATCGTGGTGTGTGACACCACGATGAACGATCTCCCAGCGGCACAGCCTATGCTGGGAGATGGTATCTATGGTAAACGTCGGGTTACTAAGCGCCGCGCGGCGCCTAGTAACCCGATGTGTACCATAGTTACCAGCGATATCGCTGGCCCACATCGCTGGTGAGTCTGTCTGTGTGACATCTCACCAGCGATGTGAACGATATTGTTAGCGATCACGCGTGCACGTGATCGCTTACAATATCGCTCACGATATTGAACCGTGTGACGGCCGCCTTAGGGCCACGTCACACACACAGATATCTGTGCAGATATTGTTCGCAGATCTCTGGTTGCAGTGAAATCATGGACACATTCTTCCATTTTGTGGCCGTATACAAATGGAACAATGTGTCCATGATTTCACTGCAACCAGAGATCTACGAACAATATCTGCACAATTATCTGTGTGTGTAACTGGGCCTTTAGGCCGGTTTCACATTGTGGATTGAATGCTGCGCACTGAAATGCCAAACGCATTGCAAACGCATACTGACGCTGCGTTTTTCATACGCATGATGGTACGCAAAATATTTAAAAAAGCAGCGCAAGTATGCATTTGAATGCGTTTATGCATGCATTTGTGGTTGTTATGTGCATGCGTTTTTAAATTGGATTTGCATTCTGAGTATTTTCTTGACAGTAGCAACACCCAAAAGGCGCACCTATGTCAACACCCCATTTTTATACAGCTGGGAATTGGGAGTGGAATTGGGCGGGCCTTCTTATCAGCTCCTGGACTTGCGCATTGAGATGTACGCAAGCGCACCAAGCACAGCCATCCGCATGCTCCTGCGTTCCCATAGACAACAATGCGTGGTTCGTCCGCAATCATCCGCATGCGCACGTCTGCGTATTTTTGGAGCCTCAAAAAATGTAACATGTTGCATTCGCCAGGCACCTCAAAACACCGCGAACGAACGCATATGCATACAAAGTGATGCCTATGCATGTACATGCGTACGGAATGTTAACTATAGGTCCGCAATCCGCATGCAGATGAAAAGAAAAAAAAAAAGAATTACGCAGATCTACGCTGCGGTACCAAACGCCAATGTGAAAGCGCCCTTACTAACTGATATTGATACTGGATGTATTTTATATAATTAATGTCCTCCCTGTGGATAATTTTCATTACTTCAGATATAAATACTCCCCACCACTGGGGTCTTTTTATAGTATTGGGGTGCTCACCCACCATTCTGTCATTGCGTCTGTATAGTGGGATTTGTTTTTACCTGTTTTTTAATAAATCGTACTTAATCTAATAAGGTTTAAAGAGGACCTGTCACCCCACCCATGCTGCGTTGCAAACTAAATGCAGCACTGAATTCAGCATGTCTGCTACATTCAGGAAAGGGGTACCTCATGTTTCTAGCCCCCTGTAAGCTTTCAAAAAGACATTAGAAAACTTAGAAATTAGAAATCTTCACTGCTGGCACAGTCCTCCAGCCTCCTCCTTGTGTATTCCGCCCCCTTCTATGTCTCTGCGCCTCCACCTCTTCTGCTCTCTGTCACTCAACCTGCCGCACAAAGCTTGGTCAGAGCGTCTGCAAAGCATTTGACCTGACGTCAGCACCAGATACCTGCCCTGTTTATGCTTCATTCAAAGAGCAGGGTGGGAATCTGGCGCTGACGTCAGGCCAAATGCTTTGCAGCCGCTCTGACCAAGCTCTGTGCGGCAGGTTGAGTGACAGAGAGCAGGAGAGGAGGAGGGCAGAGCCAGCAGGACAGGAGGCGGCGCAGAGACATAGAAGGGGGCTGAATACACAAGGAGGAGGCTGGAGGACTGTGCCAGCAGTGAAGACCTCTTAATAAGATCCCACCCTTTAGACTACTTATTTGTAAGTTTTCGAATGTGTTTTTTAAAGCTTACAGGGGGACTAGAAACATGTGGGAGCCCTTCCCTGAATGCAGCAGACATGCTGCATTCAGTGCTGCATTTAGTTTTCAATGCAGGAGACGGGGTGACAGGTCCTCTTTAAACATTTTAGGTTTATTTATTTGTTATTATTTCAGCCCTGACACATTCTATATAGTTTTTTTGTAGCATACAAGACAAGAACAAGTAAGATCAACTACAATACCTTGGCATTTGGATTTTTCAGGGCAAATCCTCTATACCAACCTGCAGAAATAGAAAAAAACATATAATACCTTTTGTCATCAATTCCAAAATTTCTACAGAATATGCTAAGAAGACATTTTTAACCACTTAACTATTGTAGTCATATGACTCACAACATCTAGAAAAAAAAAAAAGAATAATACGTTATTTGTAAAAGGGATTGTCCACTGGGTTTCAATCATCCAAAAATTGCAAGACAGTCCATAAAAATAGGCACGTTCTTGCCCTGTCCATAATACTTTTTAATTTTTTTGAGCTTAAAAAACTTAGACCGATTACTATGACTGTAATTATCATCATTTTACAGTTTACAGTGAATGCAGCTGATGTCTTTACACCAGAGTTATGGGTTATAGACATGGATCTCTTATAATCATAAAAAGTAATAACCGTTAATAAAAAAGCCAAGAAGCCAGCGCTGCCTATGGTCAACATGCAATATAAAAAGTTCATGTGCACATATTCATTTCTAACTGTACTTAAAAAATGAGATATTTAGCAAACAATTGATCAATTCTTTAAGCCACCCTGCCACTTCACGGCAATCTCAAATAGGGCGGTCCTACTCTACATTTTTACATACATTGTGCCATTACGGTCTCCTAAATACATTAAAAGCATGACCATATTAAATGCAACAAGTACCTGAACATTTCTCATCCACTACCACGGTGCCAGAAGGGTAAGTGTAGATAAAGGTAAACCAGGTCCGGACACGTGGAGAAAATGCTACAGACATCGGAACATTATCAGATCTGACCCCCACACTGCCAAACCAGCAGACCATGGAAGAGGGCAGAGCAGGCCCAGAACAAATGTGCATGCAATCAAATAGAGGTTATGGAGAGGGTGGAGCCACTGGATGTGTGTACAGCAGCTTAGGCTGTTGTTCACACACGCAGTGCAGCCCCACCCTTCCCATGCTAAACTTGTCCGGACCTAGTCTGCCTTTATCTGCATTTGCCCTTCTGGCTCCATGGGAGAGGTTCAGAAATGTTTAGGTATGTGTTGCATAAAGATGGAACTGCTTTTAATGTATTCAGGAGGCCGTAATGCCACAAGATATACATAAAAACATAGAGTAGGTCTACCCTATTTGAGATTGCCGTAAAGTGAAAGGGTGGCTCAAAGAATTGATCAATTATTTGATAAATATCTGAACTTTAAAGTACAGTTAGAAATTAATATGTGTATATGCACTTTTTGTACTGACCATAGGCAGCGCTAGCTTCTTGGCTTTTTTTATTAAGTAATAATAGCATTCCAATGTGCCCATACAAAACATTGTCCATGAGTTTTCATAAGCTGCCCGGAAAAAAAAATGTCAAGTTGGTGACCTGGGTTGTACACTAGTGGATGACTCCATTCTTCTTCATTGCTTATTTGTAAAACATAACAAAATGCACATTTATTGTCTGGACTGGTGCCTGTAGAGGCTGCATTGGTACAGTATCTGCTGATTGGCTGCAGCAGTCACTTGACATAATATCAAGTGACAGTGCACCAGAGCAGGTCCAGAAGGTTGGCATGAGCCATTTTCGTTTTATTGTGCAATTAAGCTACTGACAGAGTAGTCCTATAGTGGACAACCTTTTCAAAGAATACATGACACCAGATTTTTCGCTGTAAATTAAAAAAGTGACACTTTCAGCAGCACCTGTGCTGCATTCTATGAATCTGGCTATTATGCCCTGACTGCCCCTGTACACCGAATAAATACCATATAAAAGTCTCCCGCCCTGTATTACAATGACCTGTTTCTGATCCGATGGGCTTGTGGTGCCGTCCACCCTGCCTCTCCACGCCGTTCACCATCATGTTCTTAGAATTCATAGGTCATTGGTGCGTGGCCTGCAAGCAGACTTTGGCAGCTGCTAAGTTTCTGAGTTCTGGAGACCCCAGACCAAAATCGGCACATACCAGCTCTACCCACAATCCCAGCTTGCTCTACGTCCCAGGCACATGATGACACGAGGTTGTGCCCATAAGAGTGGATCCCCACCGCGGCTGCCTGATTTTTTCTTCAAAAGGGCAGAACGCACATGCTTCAGGTAAAATGGTGCGGCTGCTCCCTCGGGGTCCTCGCTCTCCTCGCGGGGCTTTGGGGGATGTGCGGGTGCAGTAGGAGGACAGCACCGGAGCTCTACCCTGATAACTAAAGGAAATATTCAGGACTTTCTAGCCTCTATTTTTTCTTCATTGATTGAGGATACGCATTCTATGCTAAAGGAACTAAATGCAAACACAATCAATGCTCTGGTGGATGAAAATGAGGCCATTAAAGAAGAACTGGCACATATCAATGATAAGATGTATGACCTGGAAGATAGATCCAGAAGAAACAACGTACACATAAGGGGTATACCAGAGGAAATCGCTGATAAGGACTTGTCTGCTTTTATACATAAATTCCTTCAGGCCGTTCTCCCTATAATGACTCCAAGGGACTTGTTGATAGACAGGATTCACAGAACACCCAAGCCCAGACATGTTGATCCAGCTCTGCCAAAAGACACATTACAATGTATACATTTCTTCACTACCAAAGATGCCTTTATGCAGCATTTGAGAAAATCCCCAGACTTTGCTACAGAGTTGCAGAATCTTCAAGTGTTCTCAGACTTTTCAGTGGCTATGCTGGAGGGAATATGCATACATCTGCAAAGCCCTAAAGGATGTCAATGTCTGTTATGTATGGGGATTTAATCCTGTAAAATTGATGGGTCTCCTTTGAGAGGTGTATGGTGGTCTGCTATTCCCCAAAACAAGCTGAGGATAAACCAATATTTACAAACTGTTCAACTACCCCGGGTTTCCCAGGAACAATTGCAATTCTTAAATGCACACTTAATGGAGGAGGAGAGTAGAACAACAATTAACCGTACTAAAGGTCATGGAGCCCCTGGTCCGAATGGATTTTCTAATGAATATAATTGTTGTTTCCAACAAACATTGATCCCCTATCTTTTATGTTTATATACAGCGTGGCAGGATACAGGATCGATGTCTACACCAAATCTGGAAGCCACGATCACCACTCTACCTAAACCAGGGAAATCCCCAAAATGTCTTAGCAATTTTAGGCCCATTGCACTTTTAAATTGCGACGTCAAAATATTTACAAAAATGTTAGCATTACGATTACATTCTATTGTTCCCACTTTGATCTCTCCAGATCAGGTCAGCTTTGTGGTGGGAAGGGAAACTAAAAATGGTATGCGTAGAATGATAAATTTAAATTTAATTAGTGTGGCTGAGTTATCTGGTCTCCTCAGTGCATTCCTGTCCCAGGACGCTAAAAAGGCTTTTGACAGGATGCACTGGGGATATCTAAAGAGCGTTTTGGCTAAATTTGGATTAGTGGGTCCCATCTTCTCCGCAATATGTGCCATGTACGTCACTCCGAGTGCTAGAGTCCTGACTTCTGGTTTCTTGTCAGGGTCATTCCTGATAACGGAACGCATCAGGGATGCCCTCTGTCCCCCATCATATTTGCCTTGTGCATGGAACTGCTGGCAGATATAATCCGAGCTAATCCAAACATCTCGGGCTTTCCGGTGGGATCCATGGCTCACAAAATAGGGCTTTATGCGTATGATGTCATTATCTTATGAGCAGACCTGGAGCCGTCGTTTTCAGCCGTCATGCCTGAGTTATAGGATTTTGCAAATATATCTTATTACAAGTTAAAGGCTTCTAAATCATTGTTTTTTCCGGTGTCGGATCCATCCACAATTCGGAATCCTCTGGAGGATATATACCCCTTGCAGTGGATGGAGGAGGGAATCCGTTATTTGGGCATTACTCACACATGCTCTCAACATATTGTGGAGAAAAAAACTTTTCTAATTTAGTAAAGAACATAAAATCAGAATTGGATAATCTCCAATTTATCATTCCATCATGGATAGCTAGAATTAACATATTCAAGATGAAAGTGCTCCCAAAAATTTTGTATTATTTCCGTTGCCTTCTGGTAAAATTACCCAAGAGGATTATTATGTCGCTTCAACGATTGGCTAAGGAATATATTTGGACCCATAAAAAACCTAGGTTGGCTAAGACGTTGTTGCATTACCCTTATGATTTAGGGGGTATGGGAATGCCTAACCTTTTGGTGTACCGTAGGGCGTTAGTTCTTTCAGGACTCAGAGATTGGTGGCATATGGATAAGAAGCATAGGTGGCTTCAAATTGAAGCATTTTATGCAAGAAAGGGCTCTACTAGTCTAGTTTTACAAACTGAGATGATTAAGTTGAACATGTATACCCTTGGCCTACCCTACTGGTAGCTGCACTGCACTACTGGAGACAAATTGCCCCGACATTAATGAAAATTCCCTTGAATGAAGTGTTCTTGAAGGCTCTTGAACTCCATATTCTGTATATTGATCTTCAAAATTGGGTAAATGTAGGGGTTAAAACTCTGCATGAACTGATGGATGGTCCCATGCTTCTGCCTTTTGACCAATCATCCTTAAAATACCCGGGCATACATCATCTTTTTTTATCAAATATTTACAAATTCGTCATCTGATCCATACTTCACCGAAGTCACCCTTTTTTGGATCCCAACTAGATCGTAGAGCTAATGGGTATATTTTGCGACCTGAATCTGGCTCGGGTGGAGTCTCCATTCTGTACAAAGCCTTAAACGATCCAAATTTGGATAATAAACTAACCTACATGATCCATTGGGAGCGAGATTTGGGGGTGTCTCTTGAACCAGAAGTTTGGAGAGATAGTCTGAGAGAAGTGCAGTGAGCATCATCTTAAATCACCTTGAGCAATTAAAAAAAAAACATCTTGGGTAGTACCACTATACGGCACAAGTGGCCCACTTTGGCTCAAGCCAATCATCATTGTGCTGGAGAGGTTGTGGTATGAAGGGGACGCTAGGTGACATGTGGTGGTCATGCCCAAAATTGGCTGTCTTTTGGGAGGATATCATGAAACTGATTTTGGAAGTTCTAGGGATCTAACTGAATTTGATGACTAGCACTACTGGAATCTTGCATATTGGGGTTGATGAGATCTCGCATGTGATAAGAGGCACTCTATCACATATTCTCATAGCTACTAGATTAACATTGGCGGCCAAATGGAAAGGGGGAAACAATGCCTACAATCAAAGAGGTGATAGAGAAAATTAATGTTCATTGTCAACATGAATTAGCTCTTGCATATTCTGCTTTTGCAAAAAAGGGAATCCAATGCAATTGGGATCATTGGTTACATACCGTAGTTATTTATGTATTCCTGTGTGCTGATATTAGTATGGAAGATGCTTAGGTTGATTTATTGTTTAATTCCGTTTGCATGTTATTGGTCCTCATATTTCTGATCTTGTGCCCCATTATAGAAATGTATTTCCTCCTATTCATAATAATCAAGGCATATAGACTTTACATGATTTTGAACTGCATGGGGGGTAGCATCACTGGGATGGTATTTCAGTTTATGTGTAAACTCAAAGAGATCACATGAGATGTTTGGGAGTGCCTCTTTCAATTCTTTATTCTTTTTATTTTTTTTTTGTTTGTGGAATGCTTTGTGTATTTTCTGCCCACTAAGTTGGTGGGCACATGCCTTTTCTTGAAAAATTCAATAAAATAAAAATGGATAAAAAAAAAAAAAAAAAAAAAGAATTTATGGGTCATACACATCAGCCATGCAGCGTGGAGCCTAGAATGTATAGGCTGCATTCAGGATCTCCAAGCAGAACATACACTCTAGTGTCTACTGCCTAGAATCTATGGGCTGCAGCCAAGATCTGCAAGGAGCCCATACATTCTAAGCTCAACGCTGCAAAGCTGATATGATTGACGTCTTCAGAGTCATCCACAAGAAAAGGACTGATCGGAGCAGGAAGGCTGGGCAGAAGGTGCCACAATCAAGCCCATCGGACCAAAACCAGGTAATTATAATACAAGGCGGGGCTTCAATAAAGTATTTATTCGGTGTATAGGGGCAGTCTGGGCATAACAGCCGCCTTCATAGAATGAAGCATAGATGCTGCTGAAGGTGGCACTTTTAATTTAAAAGCCAAAAATCTGGTGACAGGTTCACTTTAAATGGTATCTGTCATTAAATTCATGCTGTTCAAACCATGGATAACATAAATCATAGCCTGGCTGCATGACTTCACTCAGATCCGTGATGCAAGGTGTCCCAAAAAAATTTAATACGGTTAATCCACAGAAAATGCCATGAGAAGGCAACTAATAAAAGGCTTATGCTGGCCAAGGCTGTGGTCGTGAAGTCTGAGTCTCCATTTTGATGGAGTCGGATTCAGTACAAAATGGACCAACTCCAATTCCTAAAATATATAATAAATTGGGTACAGTAGTTCAATGCAGTACATACTGATTATTATTATTATTGTGTTCTATCTAAACAGCTTGATATTGTATCATAATGATTAAAAACCTAAAGTTCATTTTGTACTACAATAGATTTATCAAACACGATCTATGTATGAGGGAGTCGAAATCAGAGTTGAAGTCAGACACAGGGAAATTGAGGAGTAAGAGTCAGAGGTGTGGTTTACGAACTCCACAGCCGTGAATTGCAAGCCATACAAATTAGATATTGTTCGACCGATTTCACCATACACAGGAATGTTTGCTCAGCCAAGTGCTTCTGTGTTGTGTATGGGAGATAAATAGCTGCCAGAATCACCGGGTAGCGGCTAACCTCCATGCCATACAGAAGGATTGAATTCCACACAGCCAATCCATATGTTCCCAGTTATATTCCCAGACCGTGCACATTAGATAGTCGGTGAAATCCGCCAAATTCAGAGGATTCTGACAACTTTTTCATAATTTGCATGAGGGCATTAAAACTACTAGCTTACTATGCCACTTGACAAGTGTGAACGGTTTATAAAGTATCTTACCATCAGATTTCTCAAGAATTTGCACAGTGTCTCCAATCTCTAATGTTAAGCCATGTGGATTTGTTCCTCGGAAGCCGGCTACCACTAAAAAAGAAAAATACATATTTTTGTTAAGTTAATCACTAGCTTGTAAAATCTGTCTAAGAATAAATAGTAGGAAATGTTGTGTAAATTTGGAAATCAGAAGATTGATAGACATGTAATGATATTCAATTGATGGAGAAATAAAAACTACGGTAAGTTTTTAAAACATCTTGATTTGTCTAGTAATGGTTGTTTGATGTACTGCCACACTATATACACTTTAGCACACAAATCATCAAGATCTGCTGCTGGCTGCTCCCTTTTCAAATTGCTAACCGACAATGTCCCAGATGTGATTTATTGAAGAGAAGCCTAGAGACCGTGTGGACAACATCAAGAGGCCTCCATGAGGGAATGTCAATCTGGTACTACTCCCGGAATAATGGTGTAGGTGGTAGGGTAGTTGGACCTACCCAGTCTTCATTCCAGGTATAATAAAAGCATGGTGTTACATTGATTGACTTGGTTGTGGAATGAGTGTTATGGCCATTTCTCTAAATTGTCCTAAGGCAGTTTTTCGACATGACATCACCAGGCCACACATTGTTTGTGATATAGTGAGTAGCCTATGTAGTCTAAAAGTATTACCATGGCCTGCAGAGTCTCCAGACTTGCCTCCCATTGTGAATATCTGGAATGTCATCGGTCAGCAGTTGCAAAAGGAGCCACTAACAGTGGATCATGATAATTGTTGTGCCCAAATGCATTCAGTATGGCAAAATATTCCTTAGACAAGCATTAATAACCTCAGATATAGCATGCCAAGCATGTGTGTATTTCTTTGCATGGCATTCATACGCTATATGAATTACGGTAAATAAAGATATTTCAGATTGTTAATTACATTATTTCATCATTCACATATCTGTTGATTCTGTAATTTCTATAACTCCATCACTTTTTTTGGTGTTACAATTTCAATGTTGAGGAGTGTATTGATAACAAATACTGGAAAATTCAATAAACTACATTATTAACCCAAGTAGCACTCATAAAATTATAACCAATACATTGAATAACACGTCAGTATTTATGTGTTTTATGTGCAACAACATATCACAGTACAACTTGTGTTCCAAAATCACAAAGATGATGCCTACGTAACATATACAACACATAAATCTAGCACAAAGGACATAAGAAACCCAGACTATCAGAACATATTTATGAAGTGTCAGAAGGTAATTCTTCTGCAGGGCAAAGAGCCACCAAACTGTTACACTTCAACTGTTAAAAGCATGAAGAATGTGGGGAGACACAAGACATTAGATTTGGCAGCTAAATACAGATGGATTCTTAATTATTCCAAAGTCTACAACAGAACCATATGCTACAACATAGAGTGTGGATGTTCCACTACGTGGCCTGAGGCTGCGTGCAGTTATTAGGTCTTACATGATAGAAACCAGCTACAGCAGATGCTACATTCACTGGCTAATACAAGCCTACAGCAGGTATTGATCCCACATGTCACTAGTCAGCGCACTGATATGCAATTAATATTTACAATGCTTTGGATGATAAAGAAATGAGAAGGAAAGGACTTGCAGCCGCACACAGTAATGTATACATTTTAGTATCAAATAAAAGCAAATAAAAAAGAGGGATATTGTTCATGTAAATTACTCCTGTTAAAATATTATTTAAATATGAAATATTGTAAAAGTCATTTTTTCTTTAAAAAAAAAAAAGAAGTTAAAAAAAAGAGAAATAAAATAATTGAAGGTTTCTGTTATGACTACTGCCAGAAAATTTCAAGGGGTACTTCCATCTCACATCTATATACCATACCCACAGGGCACCAGCATAGATTTTGAGAATAGGATCCATTCACATTCTGCTGTTAGATGACAGGTGGGTGCTCATCCATGGCTCTCTGAATTTGTTCCTATAAAAGTGCCAGAAATGGATGAGCAAGAAGGATATTGGGAAGTAACTACAATACTATTGACCAGTCAGATATTCTTCAATACAACAGAGGAGGCATGACAAGGACCAAGAAAAACTTAAAAAGGTGAGAATTCCCTGCCTAAACATCCCTGACTGCATTAATGTGAAAAAAAGCATTATTAGGCTAATATTCCATATGCTAATTGGGGCTTTGACTAGTCGTAGGAACATAGTTCACTGACTGATCTGACCGCCTCCCATTTTATCACACCCTGTGGGAGTGATTACATAATTTCCAGGAGCCAACGTCACCGGCAGCTCATGGTGTCTTTTACTAACAGTATCATTGCGCCTCTGCACGTGATCCGAATTCTTCTGCAATTAGGACTATGCACAGATCCCCCCTGTAGTCGGGACACATACACCCGGCCTTCAGAGTAGTGCGCATGACCGGAAGTCCAGAAGACTCCTGATCATACACAGTGCATCTCTGAAGCCGAGGTGCATACGTGGAGCCCCTCGGGACGGGGCACTCGGTGCCGGACCGGGGTGCTGCTGGGGGATGTCACGGCGGTCCTGGTCCGGACCGTGTCCCGGGCCCGCACAATAAAATGAGGGGTTATTTACAGGGGATTTGTCACTCGGGACGCCACCCACTATATGCGGCCAGTAATGGGGCCACCGCTGCTGCGAAACCTCCGGGGATGATGGGTTAGCAGCTTGGATAGAATAGTTCCTGTGGGCAGAACTGGGTTCCCTGGGGCAGTGGTAGAGGTAGTTAAAGTCTGTGAGGATGTTATTGATGCTGCAGGAGAGTAGGGGTAGCAGTAGAGATGATGAGAGTAGAGGTAATGGCAGTCTATGAGGGCAAGTGGGGCTTCAGCATAAGGATGACACACACACTCACGGTTTCTGTTGTTCTTCAAGTCTTTACTGGCAGATGGTATTACACAGTATTGTCCACGGAGTCTGTACCAGGTTGCTCTCACCCTGACCGGGTCCTTGGCTTCCTACTTAAACGCTGTGTGTGGCCCTGCTGCTGCTTGTAGCTATACTGCTGGCCCTGTCTCTGCTCACAGGTACCAATATGCTGGGCAACTTGAGTCCTCTGTGTCACTGACTCCTTCGTGTTGCTTTGCTATGGTGTGGTGAAGATGGTGGACCTTCACTATGCCGGTGTTTACTGTCCTGTCTGTCTCAGGCACAGCCTCGGATCCGGTATCCGTCTTAAGTGTCTCCCCGGGGTCAAGCTTTTGGGGTAACTCTTTATCCCGGGCATGTTCCTCTGTTAATCTGTCTCCTTTCCTCAGACCTCTCAGGACCTCCACTGCTACTTGGCTCAGCTCCTGAGGTAAAACTCCACTCTCCTCTGAACTCTCCTCTGAACTGAACTAACTGTCACTCTTGTTTTGTGGTAAACAACTTTAGCTCCTCCCACTAGTGCAGGTGCCAGCTAAGCTCCTCCCACTTTCTAGTGTAGTGTTGTGTGGGGATTAAACCTGTGTTGTTTCTGTGGCATATTACCCCTTGGGGTGCCACACATACACCTAGCTACAGAAGCACAGTGTCGCTGGGGGCAAGAAATGCAATATTTCCATGAACTGACGGTGATGTCAGCCCCTGGAAATTAAGTTATCATGCCCACTGGGGCGTGATGACACAGAAAGAGGGCAGACTAGTCAGGGACCTAATGCCCCCTCGACTAGTCAAGGACCCTATTAGCATAGGGACAATTAGCGTAATAAATGCTTTTTTCACATTAATGCTTTTCTCAGAATCCAGAAAGGGATGGTTCCGGAGGGAATTTTGGCTCAGACATGTGCATGCTGTTAGGTTATGAGGGTTTAGGGGACCGGACAGGTTCCCTTTTAAGTTGTTCTGCAATGATGAACTATGCAGCTTGTTAGTCAGGGCTGTTCATTTTGACTCTTAAACATGTTATGATCACCAATAATAAATATCAAAATCTGATTTAAACCCCAACAGAAATGCTAGAATTTAAGAAATCAGGGTCTGTAGCTCTGTTCAGTGAAAGTGTAAAGAATGTATCTGCTGGCTCCACGACAATGGTGGTGACATAACATGTGTTGAAAGCATGGCTCATCAGCTTAGCAACTCGGCTCCTAAACAGTTGCTGACATAAGAGCGGCCCACTTTACCCCATACAACTTAATCCCGGCTGGCAGATGCTCGAACTGACAGATTGGCAGCCAGTGCCTCAGGACACCCACATCCATGTACACTACTGCCATGTAACGTATACAGGAAAACGATCAGATGTGAGGATGCTGAAAGCCAATAATCATTTCTCCTTTAGTTTCTACATTCCTCTGCAGGTTGTGCACATGATCCTCCAGCAGCTGCAGTCACTCTAGGATATATATAAACTCAGTTGTCCTAATTAAACATGAAAAAAAAATCAATAGCGGTAAACATCAGATTGGTCCACATTGAGTTCCTGCTGGTCATTAAATACATCAGCGAGTGCAGCAGTAATTATCAGCACAATCATATGACTCGGACCATAACCAAGGTGATTCTTGTTGCCTGGTAACATGATACATAAGGCACCACACGTTACATAGAAATTATTTTTCAGCCGCAGTTTATGAAACTCAAATAATTGGAAAAAAAGAATCATTATGTTGAGAATTGACAGATTTCCAATGAAAACTATTTATAAATGGGGTTACAGTGACGTAAAGCAATCTCCCTTTCTGCTCTTAAATCAAAGACAAAAAAGAAATCACAGGTAAGTATCTAAATCAAAATAGTACTCAGAATTAACATCCTCCTAAATGTTGGGAGTCTGTGAGCGGAAAGTTCAGAACCTGGGTCATTTTCCCACTAAGTGAGTTTAACAGTACGTACATGGTGTGTGGCACAGGTGCTGAACCTGTCTATAGTGGCCCTCTGACCCAACAAGGAGTCCTTTCAGCAGGTGACGGGGAGGCCTCTCCAGCACTAGCTACAGCAGAAATTGTTTTGCTTACTACTTCAACCAGCACCGATCAGGATAGGGGTGGAATTACAGCAACAACTGCAGCCTTGCGCGGTCCTTTTTTTTCTTGGACAAATATTGACCAATGAGGTTCATTGAGCCATACACACATCAGTTTTAAAAATGGGTCTGTGTATCCAGCTTGAAAGACTCAGCGCATGTCCTAATCTCGTCAGACTTGGGATCAGACTTGGCTATTAAAGTCTATGGAGATCCATAAGAAAGTATGAAGACAGACATTGTGTTTAAGAGTTCCATCCGTTTTTAACGGATACATTGTTAGGAGTCAATGGATAAAATAAGTGCAGACAGGGTACCTGCTTCAGTGTAGAAAGAAAAAATGGAAACAAATTGAGAATAGTGATATCTGAGAAAAAAAATTGGTGACTCGCAGGTGTGGATGTAGCTTTCCTCTCAGTGATCGGCAGAGTATTTCAGGGTCACTCGGGCTGGTTCTATAGTTCTACATATTTTCAAAAATTATCAAAGTCAGATATGAAATGAGCCGTTTACTAAAGATTTTGACCTCCTGAATACAGATTGATACACAGACTGGCCGCAGGTGTCCAGACCTGAAGTTGACAGCCTCACATATTCTATGAGGCTGTCCAGTTTCAGGTCAAGAGATCATTGTCTGTTCATCATGGATTATGTTACATGGATGTCTGAATCAGGCTTAGGGCCCTTTCACATCAGCGTTTTTCGTAATTCGCGGCAGATGCAGTGAAAAAAACGCATCTGCCGCGTTTGCCGCATAACCGTTCCACTTGCGGCACGGTTGCGGTTTTTCCCATAGGAAGTATAGGGGACTTGGGGCAGATGCGGCAAGTGCGGTTTTGCACTTGCGGCAGGTGCGGCAGCGAAAAAAACCGCGGTCAGCCGCGGTTTTTTTCGCTGCGCACCTGCCGCAAGTGCAAAACCGCACTTGCCGCATCTGCCGCAAGTCCCCTATACTTCCTATGGGAAAAACCGCAACCGTGCCGCAAGTGGAACGGTTATGCGGCAAACGCGGCAGATGCGGTTTTTTCACCGCATCTGCCGCGAATTACGAAAAACGCTGATGTGAAAGGGCCCTTAAAAGGAGTTTTCTAAACTTGTCTGTTGAGCGTTTCAGACCAACAAACTCCTCCAAGAGGGACAGTTCTGCTAAAAAGAACTGTAATATTAGTAGAACTATAAAGCCCAGCACAAATTCTGCTGTATCATATTTAGCCATCAGTGATTTGTTCTGAGTCTACAAAATTATCGATGTACTTAAAGTGTAAATGTCATTTCATTTTCAAGAGAAAAAACAATAGTGCACTGATTGTTAATGATGGGTCACATAGAAGGTAAGACCATGCTTTTTTTGTGCCATATAACCTATTTTCCCAACTTTTTGATATTTAAAAAACAGCATTTTTGAGTTGTGTGGGAGTGGCCAGTATGTGTCAGCAGTGTGTGTGGGAGTGGCCAGTATGTGTCAGTAGTGTGTGGGAGTGGCCAGTATGTGTCAGCAGTGTGTGGGAGTGGCCAGTAGTGTCAGCAGTGTGTGGGAGTGGCCAGTATCTGTCAGCAGTGTGTGTGGGAGTGGCCAGTATGTGTCAGAGTGTGCGTGGTCAGCATCTTACAGCTTTGTGTCAATTTCCACAGCCTGCTATCAATATGTCTGTGTTCAGGTATGTGTCTGCGTCTCAGACACAAGCGGCTCGAACACTAATGTGAAACCGGCCTAACACACTGATAAAACTGTCTGTGTATAAAAACTATGGGGTCATTACAGTGGATGGCAGAATATCCAGGGTGCAGCTTTGTGCATGTGAGGTCTATAATCTGAGATTTTACCACAGTGTGTTACATGCAGCCTGTGCAGAGCAGAGCATTCAGTCTATGCAAGTTAATTTGTTCATCAGCACAGGATTGGATGAGTATTACCAAAAATCTTACTGACACTTTATTAATGTGCATGATGTGATTTGTGCATTAGTCATACTACAGTTTGTGCTGCGAGTATCCTGTAATTACATCCATTGTACTTGTTTCATGTGTCTGACATCTGTGCTCTTGTGTCATGTGTGACCTGTGTGTCATGTGTGACCTATGTGTGATGTGTGACCTGTGTGATGTCAGACACGTGTGTGAGATGTCAGACACCTGTGTAGCCTGTGTGTGATGTTTGACCTGTGTGGTCTTCGTGTGATGTATGACCTGTTTGTGATGTATGACCAATGTGTCATGCATGACCTGTGTGGTATGTGTGTGATGTATGATCTGTGTGGTCTGTGTGTGATGTATGACCTGTTTGTCATGCATGACCAGTGTGTGATGTATGACCTCTGTGTGATGGGTGACCTGTGTGTGATGTATAACCTGACCTATACACAACACACACATCACACTCATACATGATATATATATATGAACACACATACATACAGTACAGACCAAAAGTTTGGACACACCTCATTCAAAGAGTTTTCTTTATTTTCATGACTATGAAAATTGTAGATTCACACTGAAGGCATCAAAACTATGAATTAAGGCTTGTTTCACACTACGATTTTAGCATTTACGATGTTGTCCAATAAAAATTGGACAGCATCGGACGGATTTTGGCCCCATACAGCCCTATGGGCATCGGACTGAATCGGATGTGCACTGAATGGCATCCGATTTGGTCCAATTTTTTTTATCGGTGCAAAAATCGGAGCATGCTCCGATTTTTGCACCGAAAATAAAATCGGACAAAATCGAATTGGACCATTGGCATTTAGTGCACATCCGATTCTGTCCGATGTTTTTAACATGGGGCCCTATGGAGCAGGGTCCGAGGAGACATGTGATATGTCCTCGGACCCGATTTTACTGTACTGAGCATGCTCAGTACAGTAAAATTGCTCCTAAGAGCCGCAGAGGTTAAAAAACAAACAAAAAAAAAAACTGTATGCTCACCTGTCCCCGAGGTCCCCGCCGTCTCCTGCACAGTTCCGCAGGCTCCCGGTGTCCTCCCGATGTCTGCAGAGGTCTTCTTCTGGTGAAAAGGACCTGCCGTGATGTCACAATCACGTGACCGCAGGTTACACCATGTTCAGGCGGTCACGTGATTGTGACATCACAGCAGGTCCTGTTATGAAGAAGACGACCTCTGCAGACACCGCGAGGACACCGGGAGCCTGCAGGAGACGGCGGGGGCCTTGGGGACAGGTGAGCATACATTTTTTTTTTTGTTCAGCCCGGAGGCAGCGATTTTCTGCCGGAATCGGATGCCTATTTGGCATCCGATTCTAGGCATCATAGGGAGCCGATGCTGTCACACCATTGGCTCCCTCAAAAAATCGTAATGTGAAGGTAGCCTTACACATGTGGAATCATTTACTTAACCAAAAAGTGTGAATCTACTGAAATTATGTCTTATGTTCTAGGTTCCTCAAAGTAGCCACCTTTTGCTTTGATTACTGCTTTGCACACTCTTGGCATTCTCTTGATGAGCTTCAAGAGGTAGTCACCGGAAATGGTCTTCCAACAGTCTTGAAGGAGTTCCCAGAGATGCTTAGCACTTGCTGGCCCTTTTGCCTTCACTCTTCAGTCCTTGATTGGGTTCAGGTCTGGTGACTGTGGAGGCCAGGTCATCTGGCGTAACACCCCATCACTCTCCTTCTTGGTCAAATAGCCCTTACACAGCCTGGAGGTGTGTTTGGGTCATTGTCTTGTTGAAAAATAAATGATAGTCCAACTAAACGCAATCCGAATGGAATAGCATGCCGCTGTAAGATGCTGTGATAGCCATGCTGGTTCAGTATGCCTTCAATTTTGAATAAATCCCCAACAGTGTCACCAGCAAAGCACCCCCACATCATCACAACTCCTCCTCCATGCTTCACGGTGGGAACCAAGTATGTAGAGTCCATCCGTTCACCTTTACTGCGTCTCCCAAAGACACGGTGGTTGGAACCAAAGATCTCAAATTTGGACTCATCAGACCAAAGCACTGATTTCCACTGGTCTAATGTCCATTCCTTGTGTTCTTTAGCCCAAACAAGTCTCTTCTGCTTGTTGCCTGTCCTTAGCAGTAGTTTCCTAGCAGCTATTTTTCCATGAAGGCCTGCTGCACAAAGTCTCCTCTTAAAGGGAACCTGTCACCTCCTAAAAGGCACCTAACCTATCAATATACATGTCCCTCACCTTCCTATTAACATTATAACCATCCCTCTCTGTATTAAATGCTTCCTTTCAAAGTTGAAATAAACACTTTGATACTTACTCATTAGGATGATAATGAAGTAGGGGTTATATGCAATTGCCCTCTGGGCGTGTTGTTTTGCAGGCTCCAGGATCCAGCCTCTCTCTCTGTGCTGCTTCGCTTTTGCAGGCTTTGCCCTCCCCCTCTCTGTCACTCACAGATGCAAATCATTTGTCCTGCCTTGAGCTCCACATCTTGTGCAAAAACTACTAGAAAAAAGCAGCATCAAAAAAAACTTACCATCTATGCCAAAAGCAGAGAGTGCATTTTGATTCTGCTTTTGGCATAGATGGTAAGTTTTTTTTTTTTTTTAGCTCCACATCACAGCAGAGCAGACAAAGACACTGGATCCTGGAGCCAGCAAAACAACACGCCCAGAGGGCAATTGCATATAGCCCCTACTTCATTAGCATCCTAATAAGTAAGTATCAAAGTGTTTATTTCAATTTTGAAAGGAAGCATTTAGCACAGAGAGGGATGGTTCATAATGCTAATAGGAAGGCGAGGGACACGTATTGATAGGTTAGGTAGCTTTTAGGAGGTGACAGGTTCCCTTTAACAGTTGTTGTAGAGATGTGTCTGCTGCTAGAACTCTGTGTGGCACTGACCTGGCTCTAATCTGAGCTGCTGTTAACCTGCAATTTCTGAGGTTGGCGACTCGGATGAACTTATCCTCCGCAGCAGAGGTGACTCTTGGTCTTCCTTTCCTGAGGCAGTCCTCATGTGAGCCAGTTTCTTTGTAGCGTTTGATGGTTTTTGCAACTGCACTTGGGGACACTTTCAAGTTTTCCCAATTTTTCGGACTGACTGACCTTCATTTCTTAAACTAATGATGGCCACTCATTTTTCTTATTTAACTGCTTTTTTTTGCCATAATACAAATTCTAACAGTCTATTCAGTAGGACTATCAGCTGTGTATCCACCAGACTTCTGCACAACACAACTGATGGTCCCAACCCCATTTATAAGGCAAGAAATCCCACTTATTAAACCTGACAGGGTACACCTGTGAAGTGAAGACCATTTCCGGTGACTACCTCTTAAGCTCATCAAGAGAATGCCAAGAGTGTGCAAAGCAGTAATCAAAGCAAAAGTGGCTACTTTAAGAACCTAGAACATAAGACATAATTTCAGTAGATTCACACTTTTTGGTTAAGTATATTATTCCACATGTGTTAATTCATAGTTTTGATGCCTTCAGTGTGAATCTACTTTTTTCATAGTCATGAAAATACAGAAAACTCTTTGAATGAGAAGGTGTGTCCAAACGTTTGGTCTGTACTGTATATGCTCACTGTCTTCTTCATCATAGTGTACCCAGTGGCAGTAGTGGGGGAGGTCAGATGTAATCATCAGCAGTGGCTGTACACGCAGGAGGCCTGCTGCTCCTTCTCTCCCCCTCCCCCTGCTCCTGGCTGATAAGGTCCAAACATTCTTTGCCTGCTCTTCTCTCTTCAGTGTCGGCAGCAGCTCTTGTCCCCCACAGTCTTGGCCCCGTGCAACTGCTATCACTGTTCCAGGCCCCTCAACTACTCCACATTGATGCTGTGCAGTCCTGCTGCACAAGTATGGATGATTCCTTGGCCATAGCCGAAGAGAGGAGAGGTGAGGAGCAGCTGCCGAGGTGATTACAATCAGCACCAGGCAGAGCTGTCAGACAAACCCTGCGTGTGTGCAGACCAGGTTACACTGTAGCTGATGGAGCTCAGCCCTGTGCTGTAACCTGAGGTGACCCGAGACACTTTACCTCATGAGCTGCACCCAGGAGCTTGCAGTATGTAGGCCACACCCCCACCCTTCTGAGGCCATATTCACTGTGCAGACGGCTTTCACAGAAAAAGGGTTTCACACACAGTGCAGTTGGTGCACTTTGTAGAAGATTTTGGAATGGTTTGCCACCAGAATTTTCTAATGAAGCATATTAGAAAAGTGTATTAAAATCTCTTGCTCTACATTATTATGAAATAAAAATTTAAACAGCGGTTATGCTTTAAACACAGAGATAACAGGGCATCTAAACAAGCAACAGGTGGGGAGAACAGCTGTGATAGCTGGTGATTTATCTCTTTAGAAGATGACAAGGAGAGAAGGAAAGGAGAGGGAGGTGAGCAAATAACTGTGATATTGCAATCAGTGAATTGGATAGAGCTGATGAGTTAACCCCTCCCCTGGAATTCTGGCCAGGTACTAGAGGCCAAGCTCAATGCAAACCATGTGTAGATGATAAAAGATAAAATCTCTCATTGCAGGAAAATGGCATCACATAGAAAAAGCAAGTCAATTGTGAACTTGCTCATTTTCTTGCTGCATAATTCGGTAAAGAATGTGAAAACGACCCTTTATATTGTGACGAATATAAACTTTCTACATAACTTTTAGGATGTATATAATTTGTTCACTCGAGCAACTGATGTGAACCTGACTACTTTTCCTAACAAAGAAACTGTGGTAACATTTTTAGCAACATGTTCCGCCCAGGAGCAATTTATGTACCAAAAATAAATTATAATGCAAAATACCCAACAGAATTTAGGTGTGTGTGGAAGGTGGACATAATATTAGTGTTAGTAGATAACAGAGTTCATGTCCATCAGGTTAGTTTAAAGAGCAAAGTTAAAGTTAGACTATGATCACAAGTCCAGTAGTTATTTCTGTTTTTCGAGCTATTTTGAGATGACAAAACCAGAAGTGAAATATTCCACTACAGGATCCATTCATTTCACTGAAATGTCCTTACTTGCCTTTGGCGTGGCTGCAATCTATTTAATTAGCTGGATCAAACAAGTGTAGTCTGAACAGTTTTCTTGTTGACTACAAAAAAAAATGGAAAGGAACTGGATCTGTTGTTTTATACGTAATAATTTAATTTGGTTTTCATTTCTTTTTTAACATTGAAGTCTATGGGAAACAGATCATTACAGATGTCCATCTACTATGTTCTGTGCTAACAGATGTTACTTAAAGGGAACCAACCACCTCAGATCACCCTAATACACAGTTAGTACATGTCCCTGCACCCTAAGGATACCTTTCCAGCACTGTTTTTGTGTAAAATCTTGCATTAGTATAACTGATATAAAGAGTTTATAAAGTTACTAGCCTGGAGACATCTGGGCGTATCCCTCCTTCTGTTATACTTCAGGGCTGTGCATTGCATGTCTGTGCTCCCCTCCCTCCGTGCCTGCTGCCCTGCCCTGATGGGCGTGATCGTTATCTCCTCTGCACAGAGGGAGGGGGAGCGCAGCCATGCAATGAATGCACAGCCCTGAAGTATAACAGAAGGAGGGATACGCCCAGAAGTCACCAGGCTAGTAAGTTTATAAACTCTTTATATGAGTTATACTAATGCAAGATTTTACACAAAAACAGTGCTGGAAAGGTATCCTTAGGGTGCAGGGACATGTACTAACTGTTTATTAGGGTGATCTGAGGTGGTTGGTTCCCTTTAACAACTGGATCTGTTGTTTTATAATTTAGTTTTTATTTCTTTTTTTAATATTGAAGTCTATGGGAAACAGATCATTACAGATGTTGATCTACTATGTTCTGTGCTAACAGATCTTACTTATTTAGCTCTGTGCATGCCCAGAACACTACAGGTTTCAGACACACTTGTAGTAAAAATGGATTGTTATTAATGACAAAAAAATTCAAGCAGCTTGAAGAAGGCATCTGCCGAAACGCGTACTTTTGGGGGGGCGTGAGGGGTTGATTTCTTTGTCTATACGTGTAACATTTTTGGAGTCATTAAATATTGAAGAGTTTTTTGCAAAAAAAAAACATCTATTACTGTTCCTTCAACGATTGCTGGAAACACTTTTCTTGCTTGGATATAGCTGTGCTTAGCCTGGACTGGGCTATATCAGTGCTGAAGCGTCCTAAACGGCCGTCAAAGTGGTGAGCTGAAATCACTGTTTCTTTATTAATTTTACTGTATAGGTCAGTTTATGTTGAGAAAAAAATAGAAGCACAGTGAGCATGAGATTTCTATAGATCCCATCCACTGTACTTTTACTGTACAACAGTGTTTTAGTCGCAAAAATACACTGCATCCAAAATGCAACTAATCCTGATTGTGTGCACTCAGCCTACGCCTACATAGGATGGAAAAAAAACTGATGATCCATGCAGATGAAGTCCACAATGGAATATACTGTAGTGGCAGACAGTGGATGAATCTCAATTATGTAGAGAAAGGAAGGTTTGCAGCACTCCACAGGAACATAAACATGGCAATTAACCCAAAGGTAGACTCCGATAAACAGACCAGGGCACCCCACCTGGAGATAACATATGTAGAAGAAAGACGGCGTCCAAGCACAGGTGAAGAGATCCAAAGAAATCCTTTTATTCTGTTATTAGTGCAACATTTCGACCTGTCGCAGGTCAAAATGTTGCACTGAAGGCAGTATAAAAGGTTTTCTTTGGATCTCTTCACCTGTGTTTGGACGCCGTATTTCTTCTATAAATGGATGAATCTCATCTCGCCCACTACAAAGATCAGACTTTGGTAGGTCAACCCAACCCTTTCCCACACAGCACCCTATTCCAGATTTGACAGTTCTGTGAGGGCTTTATTATCACTAAGAAGTCCCAGAAATTTCGAGCTCCCCCCTGAAGTCCCGAAAGAGGGTCAAATGACCCTTAGTCCAAACTGAATAGAACTAACTAGAAACTCTATGGCTAACTCAATGTAAAACAACAACCTCCTGTGGTGCGACAGTAATGACCTTAATTACAGAACAAAAGACAGTGATTAGAGGATGTTAGCTAAAATCCTTCAGGTCATTTGACCCGTCTCTGGGTTCCAAAGGTAGAAATGTTAAATGACCCCTCTCTGGGACTTCTTGTGTTATACCACAGTGAGGTATGGCTGTCATCGGGAGGGCATTGAAGCCACCCCACGTAGTAGGCCAAACCATAATGTCCTGTCGGAGGATCAGGTATCAAGCCATGTATGTGCCCTCATTGAGGCACAACGCAGCATAATTATTGAATGTGAGTGAGATCTTTGACTTGTAGGGATGGACAATAATGCCAAACCAAGGCATGCTGCATTTTGGAAAAAAAAGTAGGTATCATAGAACTCAACAAATAACTAAAAGTGAGGAAGAAATGCAATTGTTGTAGGTTTCATATTTGTCTGTTGGTGTACAGCTAATATATGGCTGCAGTTGTGTTTGTGTCCAAACATCCCTAATGCTATACTTGTATAAAACTGGTTGGGAAAAATATCTGTAGCAGCTTATAAAGGTCTCTCGATTCAAGGACACATTACGTCTAAACATCAACTAGATGTCAGCATTACAAGAAATGTGTCTTTATAAAAATAATCCGTATAAAACACATTTCAAAACAAACACAGGGAAAAAAAAGAATCTATGTTAAATTAGAGAAACAAAATACCAGCACTTTCATAAAGCCGTCATTTGAAATGCGGCGCATACATTGCTGAAAGGCTTTCCACATATACAGTAAAATAGGTCATGGCGAGCTTAGAGCATGATGGCACGATGGAATGATGGCTAATGTTATGCAAATTGTATCAACTGTTAATTCATTCACTGCAGACATGAGCCAATTTTACACAAAAGTATCATTTGTGCTTTGTAAACAGTTGCAATTTCTGTACCAACGGGAGGAGTGTGTACCAAAAAGATTACATATATGGAATAAACACGCTGCCGTTTATACATCTGCGGCTAAATACATACAAATCTATGGGAAGAAAAGTAATCCTGATGTAGAATTATCTACCACATGTCTCAGCAAAATGAATACAAAACTAATGCATCACAAAAGCACTCATTGTTAAACTTTATTTTCACTAAAAGCCCCGTTACACAGTTCAATGTCTCAGCGATGTGGCGGCGTGTAAATCAGGACTTTCCTTCCTGTGTCTTCCCTGAAGGAAGGAAATCCTGAATTACACGCCGCCACATCGTGGTCTTTTCAAGGCAACAGGCACAATTGTGTCCGATGCCTGCCGGTTTCTACCTTCCTGTGGCCGCGTGTAAAAGGGACCATTAGTGGGTTTCTGCATGTGGCGCTACAAATTACAATGTACCGCTCTTTGCTTTTGCTGTAGATTAAACACAAGAGTAGTGGTTCTGCTCAGAAAGTTTTGCTTCATAGCTTGGTAAAACATATTGGTCCAAAATTGCACACTGTAGTGTTTCATGGTGTAATTTATCAAAACTTTGGGGATACTGAACCATGAAAGGTACATAGCTGCTCATTTTAAGAAATGCACAAGTGGCTTCTTGAACAAAAAATGGATCCCAGAAGTTCTTTATTTAGATGGTTTGTAAGTAAATATATATATAGATAATAGATTTGGTGACAACTGTACTAACATTTTATTTGTTACAAATCTAATTTGCTACATTTGCAAGCTGCACCAACGCTGGAAGGGTAGTACCGTATGGTGCAGTTGTAACAACGCAGTTTGGACAAAGACCAAAACCACATGGAGATTCTGCATAAACAAAAATGTTTTAGACTGAATAGTCCAAAATTAAAATGATAATTCAATCAGCATAGAACATTTCCAGTAGTGGCCCTGCTAACCAGCATGCTGTATAAATAATGCACTGTCAGAACCGTGCATGTTAATACAAAAAAACTGCACAACTGTACCATCTGACCTTACTCTTGGTTATGATGCACAGTGCATTTTTTTTTACTATAGGCCCAAAATTTAATAAGGTCAACTTAAAGGGAATCTGTGAGATCAAAAAACCATATGCAACTGACATCATTTTCTAATTTCTCTGGTGAAGTTCTTTTTTATTATTGTTTTTCTTTTATTATTACTCCCCCCTATCCTCTGTAAACTGAAAATAAAAGATTACCGCATTTTTCGGACCATAAGATGTACTTTTTTTCCTCCAAATTCTGGAGGAAAATGTGGGGTGCGTCTTATGGTCCGAATGTACTGTGACTTGCTGTGGGGATGGGGCAGCGGTGGAGTGGGGGCATGGAGGAGGCAGGAGAATGCAGAAACCACGTGGTGCCGATACTTAGACTGAAGGAATATTCATTAGCAGCACCTGTTAGCGCTGAGCAGTGAGCGGGGAGCAGCTAATGGATATTACTCCACTTTAAGTATTCGCACTATGGGGTTTCCCCAGCGCTGGATCTAGCAGCGGCTTGGGAGATAGTGTGACTGCTGCGCTGGGGAGAGCAGGCAGGAACAGGGATCCCTGCAGAGGTGACAGCATACCTTTGGAGCACAGCATGTGCTCACATTGACTAGTCCTGTCACTGCCATCTTGCAGCCTATCTATAACACTAACTTCTCTCTCAAATTTCAGGACCTATGATGATGTAATGAAGAGGGTGGGCTGGATCATCACTTGTAATGAAGGAGTGCTGTCATGTGATGCTCCAGCCTGCCCTCTTCATTACATCATCACAGGTCCTTCAATTTAAGATAGAAGTGTTATAGATCGGCTGCAGGATGGCTGTGACAGCAGTTCATGTAAGTATGAAAGATAAGAATTAATTGTAATTGTTAATAAAGAACTATACATACAGGCTTTCTACCACTCCTGTGGTGAACTATAACTCCCACCATGAAAAAGAATCTGCAGGGTGTGCTGGGAATTTAGTTCTCCATTTATATGAATTGCAGCTATGAGATCTTAAAGCAGCACTCCAATGTTTTTTCTTCAGCACTGGAGTGGCTCTTTAAATATAAGCCCCCTCCCCTGGTTCTTATACTTACCTTTTGGCATTTTTATACTGTACTTTACCAAACCACACAGTCCCGCATCGCCATCTCCCCTTTTTTTTACCACTTTTTTTTTATTAAAATCTTTTTTTCCCTATTTTTTACTTCTAAAACCTGGGTGTGTCTTTTGGTCCGATGCGTCTTATAGTCCGAAAAATACGGTAATTCCATCTCTCAATCACAGTGAGTGATCACTTAATACTCTGCTGCTCACTCCTCAGGGATGAATATTCATGTAATGACATCACTGTATGCTCTGTACAAGCAGAGTTCAGTGGAAACCACTCACATGGGGTGGGTGCATCCTGTCTCAGCTCTCCCTTGTATGCAGGAAAACAAATGTTCAAATAAACACACACAAAGTCTCTCACATACAGTACGGCTTGTGCCACAGAATGAGCCATCTCGCTCTCTTCCCATCAAAAGCAGGACAGGCAGAAATGAAAATGAAAGCTACACTACACTACACTACCAGGAGACACAGAGCACGAAAGGGGGGCAGAATAACAGCCTCTGTAGGTGTGGACATTTAAATAATATTAACATACTGTGGACTATTCAGCAGTGAAAGTAATACGCTATCTGCAGGATGTGAAGATGCTTAAAGGGATCCTGTCACCTCCAAACGCCTCCTAAGCTACCAAAACATGTCCCTGCACCATCCTATCACTAATCCAACATTCCTTTTGTCTCCTAAAAGCATCCTGTAAAAGTGCACAAAAACGTTTTTTTACTTACTCATTCGTGATTATAATTAGCAAGGGCCATATTCTATAGCCCTTAGGGTGTGTTTTGCAGCCTGAATGATCCACCCTTTCTCTGTCTGTTTGCTTTGCTTGTGCAGGCTTTGCTGTCCCCCTCGCCGTCGCTCACAGAATGCAAATCATTAGTCCTGCCTTCAGCTCTACATCACAGCAGCAGAGAGAGAGAGAGGGTGGATCATTCAGGATGCAAACCAACACGCCCAAGCGGCTAAAGAATATAGCCCCTGCTAATTATAATCACTAATGAGTGAGTATTAAAACGTTTTTATGCACTATCACAGGATGCTTTTAGGAGACAAAAGAAGTGTGAGATTAGTGATAATATGCTGCAGGGACATGTTTTAGTAGCTTAGGAGGCGTTTGCTTCTGATATGCCAATGTAATGCATTTGGGAAATGTCTTTTAAATTCAGCTACTTTCCTTGTGTTTTTCTTCTAACCGACAGGTCCTCTTTAAGTGCCCTTAAAGGGATCCTGTCACCTCCAGAACGCCTCCTAAGCTACCAAAACACGTCCCTGCAGCATCCCATCACTAATCTCACTTCTTTTGTCTCCTAAAAGCATCCTGTGAAAGTGCATAAAAACGTTTTAATACTTACTCATTAGTGATTATAATTAGCAGGGGCTATATTCTTTAGTCACCAGGGCGGGCTGTTTTGCAGCCTCGAGGATCCACCCTCTCTCTGTCTGTGTGCTCTGCTTGTGTTCTGCTTGTGCTCTGCTTGTGGAGGCATTGCCTTCCCCCTCTCTATCACTCACAGAATGCAAATCATTAGTCCTGCCTTCAGCTCCACATCACAGCAGCACAGAGAGAGAGAGGGTGGATCATTCAGGATGCAAACCAACACGCCCAAGGGGCTAAAGAATATAGCCCCTGCTAATTATAATCACTAATGAGTGAGTATTAAAATGTTTTTATGCACTATCACAGGATGCTTTTAGGAGACAAAAGGAGTGTGAGATTAGTGATAATACGCTGCAGGGACATGTTTTGGTAGCTTAGGAGGCGTTTTGCATCTGATATGCCAATGTAATGCATTTGGGAAATGTCTTTTAAATTCAGCTACTTTCCCTTGTGTTTTTCTTCTAACCGACAGGTCCTCTTTAAGTGCCCTTAAAGGGATCCTGTCACCTCCAGAACGCCTCCTAAGCTACCAAAACACGTCCCTGCAGCATCCCATCACTAATCTCACTTCTTTTGTCTCCTAAAAGCATCCTGTGAAAGTGCATAAAAACGTTTTAATACTTACTCATTAGTGATTATAATTAGCAGGGGCTATATTCTTTAGTCACCAGGGCGGGCTGTTTTGCAGCCTCGAGGATCCACCCTCTCTCTGTCTGTGTGCTCTGCTTGTGTTCTGCTTGTGCTCTGCTTGTGGAGGCATTGCCTTCCCCCCTCTCTATCACTCACAGAATGCAAATCATTAGTCCTGCCTTCAGCTCCACATCACAGCAGCACGAAGAGAGAGAGAGGGTGGATCCTCGAGGCTGCAAAACAACCCCACCCTGGTGACTAAAGAATATGGCCCCTGCTAATTATAATCACTAATGAGTAAGTATTAAAACGTTTTTGTCCACTTTCACAGGATGCTTTTAGGAGACAAAAGAAGTGTGAGATTAGTAAAAGGATGCTGCAGGGACATGTTTTGATAGCTTAGGAGGCGTTTTGGAGGTGACAGGATCCTTTTAAAGCAAGAAAACTACAAAGGGTACAGTAATTATTTTTACATGGTTATTAAAGGACTTCCCAGGCAGTATTTAAGGGCACTATTAGTATCATACTGAAAAATGAACTGAGTCCCTTTAAAGAACATGCAATCAGAAACTATCTAAGCATGTTTGTTTATGGAAAAACGGCAAATGGTTTTTGACCAAACGGACAATGTCACATGTGCGTTGTCACGCTAACCTTAATACTCCTTGAGTAACTGAAGACATTCTTAGTTACCAAGTCTAAAAAAAATGATTGAAGAAAAGGTTTCCTATTCTAATAGGATTTAAGTTATTAGAATAGGCACAAAATCATTGGATACGGTAGTTGTACGTGTTGAGAATAAAAAGAGTTGCAGGTGCCATAACAAGCATGTACCAGCAAGATTCAGACACTAGAACATTAATTTAACTTAAAAAAAAAGAACAATGGTTTGTTTGTTTTTGTCATTTATTGTGCATAGAAAAACTAGTGAATGAGCTCAGACGTCATACTATTCATCCCACAGGTTCATTTTGTTGTACAAAATGTTTATTACGGACACAGACTAGATGTCAAACTGTGGACGTAGATATTGTATTATTTGCACTGATTATTTACTGCACTTACTATCTGCACTGCTGTCTCAGGACAAGCCTTCAAGGGGAATTTCTGGGAGATAAAACATTTAGTACAGTCCTTGGTCTCTGAAGCAGAGTTGGGCACTACAGTTTTAGGATTTATAGATCTCTTATAAATTAATAAAATCATATCTGCTCCTCAGCTCTCAACCCTACCTATGGGGACAGAGAAATTCAGTCAAGGCCAGGATCACACATGCCCATGTGCTTTTTTAAGCTCTTAGAAAACCGATCCGTTTTTTTAAGGGTGCCAATAGTGTCCCCTGAGATCCTGGACGCTTTTTGAAATTTTTTGGACTTAGTCATTTTTTTCACCAAAAACGCATATGCGTTAATGCATGGTGCCTATATGTACCATGCATTAACGCATGCGTCTCCCATAGGGCCCCATGTTAAAAAAAACCATGCTTTTTTTTACTGCACCCAAAAACGCTGCTAGAGGCGTTTTTTGGGATACTGCACAAAAATGCAGAGACACATGCGTTAACGCATGTGCGTTTTTGGACTTTGACAAAAAAAATGTCCAAAATGTTCCCAAAAACGGATTTAAGCCAAAAATGGATGGTATGTGTGACCCTAGCCATACAGTACATAGTGCTAAAGTTTAATGGGACAGGAAGCTACCAAGGTGGTATGGAGGAGACCATGGCATTGCTGAATCAATCAATGCAGTGCTCTGCCTCTGCTCCTAGTCTGATACATGACAGTACACATTATGCATCATCATATCATTGTACAATGTGTATTTATATCTGCCTAGTGGCATGATTTCAAATATGCAAATCTTGAACTGTCTCCCTGAGATTAGTGATTGCTTTGTGTTAGTGGCATGATTGGTATTTGAGGAGAGAACATAGTTATTCTTACATCACATAGGATGTATATCAGGGGCAGGATTGTAGTGTGACCATGGGGTCGGCAGCCACACCCCCTGTTCATACAGAAGCGTGAGGGGGCAGGAATGTAAGATGATCCTGGAGCCCCCCAGGGTCCACATGCCCCCAACACATCTCCTGATCTCAGAAGCAGCATTAGGCTTAATTTCTCAGTCCCTGATGGGAGGGGTGAGAGCTGAAGAGCAGATATAATTTCATTGATTTATAAGATGTCTATAGATTCTAGAAAATGTAGTGGACAGCTCAGCTTCATCATGTAGCAGGGACAGAACAAAAACGTTTTCTCTCCCTGAAGTTCCCCTTTAAGTTGTACATATCCAAAGCATATAATATACATTTGTGGTAGATGTTGGTCTCTCTCTGGGACAGCCGCCTATACTGTGACCATATTTCTCCTACTGAAATCCAATTAAAAATTCCCAGTGGAATCAGCAGAGAAGTGGTCACACTCAAGCACAGCTCTTTGCGTTGTCCTTTAGGAGCTATGGAAAGGTATGCTTGGCTCTGTAACACCTAGCCTTCAATGAAGATAACTTCAACAATTAAGGCTATGTCCCACCTACAGTTATTTTTACGCATTTTTACTTGCAGATTTCTGAGAATACATCCCAGCAAAGTGCTTTGCCCAAACTTCAAGTTTTGTTTCCTGGCAGATTTTGATGCAGAAAAAGTAGCAACATACGGTACTCATTCTTTGTGCATTTTCCTACGTTTTTCTCATAGGCTATATGATAGAAACCATATAGAAAAGAACGCACAGTAAAACGCACTAATAGTGCTAAAACCGCAGCGTTTTGACTGTGAGGAGATGCAAATTTTGTGTATACATAAACTGCTAGGTGGGCACGTGGCCTAATGATGATTAAAAATTGAATCAGATAATAAAGGTGAAAACTTAATGATCAGTGGAGACCAGACCTCTTGGATCCCCACCGACTGGCAGAATAGAGCACTTTTACAGTTAATAACTCCCCTCCACCAGAATGGAGTAGCAGTGATGATCCTCTACTGGCATTTCATTCAATCACTAAGGGGGCTACACGCAGCTTTTTCCACCAGCCATTATAAAATGGAGGGAGTACTTGATCAGATGTAAATTGGATAAAAGTGTCCTGTTCTGCCAATCTGTGCAGGTCCCAGTGGTCAAAACCCAATGATAATTAAAGTGAACCTGTCACCAGATTTGGAGGAGAGGTGACATGGACCGAGTTATAATAATAATAATAAATAAAACTTTATTTGTATAGGGCCAACATATTCTGCAGCGCTTTACAGTACAATGGTACGTATAAGAAAAATATACAATACAGAATGGTAGGTAATACAGAACAGTAGTTACATACAATAAACATAGAATCAATGTAGGAAATACAATAAAAAGGCAATAAATAAAGGTGACCCTGCTCGAAGGAGCTTACAATCTAAGACGGGATGGGAACACAAAGTACAGGGGCTTATAACAATGAATATCTTATGTCTAAATGACTAATGTTAGGGAGAATGATCGGCCGCCCTGAAAGGTGTGTTTTAGGGAGCGTCTGAAGCTATGCAAGTTGTGGATGGTCCTAATTTCTTGGGGTAAAGCATTCCAGAGGATTGGTGCAGCTCGAGAGAAGTCTTGGAGTTGGGAATGGGAGGTTCGGATTAATGCCGATGTTAGTCGCATTCAGAGCGAAGGGGACGGGTGGGGTGGTTGACAGAGATGAGGGTAGAGAGGTAGGAGGTGCGCACCATGAATAGCTTTGTGGGTGACAACAAGCAATTATATTAGTGTATGGGCAGTCAATGCAGTGACTGGCACAGAGCAGAAACATCTGAGTAACGGTTTGCTAGATAGGTGATCCTGGCTACTGCATTGAGGATAGACTGAGAGGGAGGAACCAGCTAATAATGAATTACAGTAGTCAAGGCGGGAATGGATCAGGGCCACGATGAGGGTTCTAGTTGTTTCCATGGTGAGGAAAGGGCATATTCTGGAGATATTTTGAGATTGTATATATGGGGTGAAGGAGAGATCAGCGTCAGAGTTGCAAGCAAACCCATTAGACCAGTAACAGGTAATTATAACACAGGGCGGGAAGTTTTTAAATGTAATTTAGTCAGTCGACAGTGGCAGTCAGGTCATAATATCCACCTTCTTAAGCTCCCGTCACACACAATGACGCACCATCGATCCAGACAACGATAACTATCCTGTAGGGATTGTTGGTGCGTCATTACCTGGTCGCTGGGGAGCTGTCAAACAGGCAGATCTCCCCAGGGACCAGGGAGCCACTCCACATCGCTGGTAACTATGATAAACAGTGGATATCTAGCGGCGCGCTGCCTGATACCTGGTGTTTATCATAGTTACCAGCGTCCTCCTGCTTAGCGCTGGTACCATGATAAACACCGGGTATCAATGCAGCGCGCGCTGCCTAGATACCCGGTGTTTAACATGGTTACCAGCCTTTGAGATCGCTCATCGCTGGTCTCTCGCTGTCACATGCAGCAATGCATGCTGACCAGCGGGAGACCAACGATCAAAAAATGACCCAGAGCACTTTTTAACGATCAGCGATCTCACAGCAGGGGCCTGATCGCTGCTAAGTGTCACACTTAGCGAGAGCGAGATAGCTGTTATGTCACAAAACTTGTGACGTTACAATGATCTCGCTAACGATCTCGTTATGTGTGACGGAGGCTTAAGAATGCAGCATAGGTGCTGCTGATGGTTGCGCTTTTAGTTTAAAACACTCAAATCTGGTGACAGGTTCACTTTAAGATATCACTTGTCATGTAGATAGACACTTGTTGTCATAAGGCAGTCTCTTTAGATAATTGCCATAAGCCTGTCTAACTAGCCAACTAGCTCATACAACAATGTCTGATTATTACTTCTAATGGTGCTCATATACCTAAGATTGTGGTTGGAAAACAAGCTTTCTCCAACCCACCCGCCATATACATGTAAGCTCAGTTTGGCAAGCGTGTTCAGCTGTTCTAAATGGAAAGTAGGGGGAGGTGGAAGACACCTCCAAACCCCTCCGGGGATGGCTTATCCTCCTAGCAATAAAAGGTATGATGTATCCCCACCCATCCCTCGTAGACCGTGAGCCCTCATGGATAGGGTCCTCTCTTCTCCTGTACCTGTACGATTTGATTGTCCAACATATTGTACTTTCCCTCGTCTGCCCTTTCCATATGTAAAGCACCATGGAATCTAATGGCGCTATATAAATAATAATAATAATAATTACCTAGTTACCCATGTTGGACATATATATGTAATATATATACATACAATATATTAATACAGGTATATATATATATCAGAGTATACTACATTGTTGTTAATTTCTCATACCTCCATATATTTCTATATTGTTTTAATATTGCTATATGTTTACTAAAGAATTTGTTTCTTACCTTTGATATGGTTCCATTTTGTTCTCTATCGGAATTCTGGAGTTTTTGGATCCTTGTGCATAAGTATTAGGTATTTTTCTGCTGGCGTACAACACATCTGAGTGTTATCTGATTTTTTTACTGGATAGCAATCGCTCTAATGTTATACTACAGGGCAGTGCCGATCACCAATTTTATTTTTCTAAAGACAGTTGGGCACGAGAGTAAAGGCCCCGTCACACACTACAATATCGTTGAAAAGTCACGGGTTTTGAGACGTTTAAACGACGTCGTAAGTCAGCTGATAGTTGATTGCAGGTTTATGAATCGGACCATAAATCAGTCGATGATCGTACGTTCAACCTGCAGCATCAGCGAGTGTGACACCTTGATAACGATGTCGTTAATGACTTCGCCTATTGAGGTCATAGGAATATAGGCATCCAAATGACTGCTAATATCGTTCGCTTGTTGCGGAGTCAATGCTGCATTGTTCATGATATCTGTACATGTGACATTTCAGTAGCGATCAAACAATGATCTAGGTCAAGTCGGATCGTTGATCGGATCGCTCGGACATTGAAGTGTGTGACGGAGCCTTTAAATCGATGTTTGCTGTGATTGTCAGCATATCTCAGAGTGCACCCACTCAAGTCTATGGATGAGTGTGAAGCATTGGACTGCTCTAGGATGTCATCTAAGTGCGATATATGCAAAGATAGACAATAGAGAAGATGGAGGAATTAAATTCTCCATCTCCTCACCTGTGATCCAATTCTTAAATGCAAGAGTATCAGATCGCAGTTGCCAAACACTCAGATCATGCTCGCAGCAGAATCTGAGCCAACTGTCATTAGCATATCACATCCGATTTTCTTGCATCAGATGGTGTACGCCAATGTAGTCCTGGCCTTAGACATAGTGCTGGAAGAATCTGGAGTGAACTTCACAGTTGACTGATTTGAACATCCAGTAAGTGTTTGGGGGAATTTGAGAAAAACAAAAAACAAAAAAACAATTGCATCATGTAAACCAAATAAGTTTAGTTAACTGGAACTTGCTGCCCATGAGGAGTTGAATACGTTTCCTCAGGAACGCTCCAGAAGATGGCGTCTGGTCATACATCATGTTTGCTGAAGGTCTTAAAAGCCAAAGGGTGCTGGCCAAAATACTAGAGATCCTTGTCATCCAGGGTCTGATCAATTCTGAGACTGCAGTATTCTTTAAGCATTATTTTGTGTTGAGTTTGGAGAAACCAGTAGTTATGTTAGTTGTATTGAGTTATTTAACAGTTTATTGCAAACAGCAGAAAGTTTGCACATTATGCCAAGTCACCAAATTCACAAAGGGGGCTGAGTTATTTTGATTGCAACTGAACAAGATATTATCATAACCACAAACAACACTTTAATGTGATAAACCACAATTTCCAAAACAACCTCTGGTCCAACACAAAATATTCTTTTGATATGTATTGCATCTTACCTTGCCTGCAGCAATAACAATTTAAAATTAAATAGTAAAAAGCGGACATATTACTCAATAAATAATTTACAGATAGCTGCAGAAGAATGTATCCTTAAACACCAACTAAATAAGTACCACATATCATCATATTACTACCAAGAATGTAGTGTACTTACTGGATGAGGAACAAGGAAAAAATGCAATCTGAAGCAGAAAAGCTCTCAGCAGAAGTGTGAACAGGTCATGAAACGTTATCTGGAATAAGCTTCTTCTCTATTTAGACTTCATTTTTACTACAGAAATGTTATATTGTTTACTCCAGAAACATTGCATGGGTGCCCGAGTCACGGTCATTAAAGGGGTTGTCTGGGCTTTTAATAAAATCTCTGTAAATCTAGGCTGCAAAATGCTGACAAGTTTGTAACTACACCCTGTCAGCACTTTATAATAATTATAATTTTATTTATATAGCGCTAACATATTACGTAGCACTTAACAATTCAGAGGGGACATGTACTAACAATATGACACAATACAGAGTAACAAAAATTCAAAAACCATGAGGAGTGAGGGACCTGCTCACAAGCTTACAATCTATGAGGAAATAATGGAGGCACAAAATGGTAAAAAGTGCCGTCATATATGGTCCAGCCACCAATATAATAAATAGGGGATTTATATAATGCTGAAAGAACCAATCACCCGTCGGGATCTGTACAAGTACAGATAAAGTGCTAAATTATGTATGGGGGACAGACAGACAGTCTGCAGGTGCAGACAGATGACACAAAAGGCCAGATTTGGAAAAGGGAAGATACCGTATTTTCCGCTTTTTAAGACGCACTTTCATTTCCCCCAAGTTGGGGGGGAAATGGGGGTGCGTCTTACAAAGCTGACAGTGAAAAAATGGGGTGAAAAGTTAAAAAAAAACTTTTTTACCCAGCGGCTGGCGGCGGCTGCGGGGGAGACTGGTAGCAGGCATGGTTCCGGTGGGGCAATGCAGCTGGCTTGGCGGTCGGAGGTATGCAGGCGGCAGTCTTGATGTCCGGTGCGGCGGCAGCGCTATTGTACAGGCCGGCGCCATTGCAAAATCCGGACGCGGCTGACGTGTTTCTGGTTTGCAATACAAGTTTCCCGTTTGCAGAGGGAAACATGTATTGTGCGCCTATGTCTGCCACACAGGACTTCAAGAAAATGGCCGCGGCACATGCGCAGACTGCGATCCGCGGCCATTTCTAGACACTAGAGCATGCATTGCCAGACCGGCAATGCATGCTGGGAAATAATAATGGCGGCGCCCACCGGAGACCGGCGCAACACCCCCTCAGCTCCTGCCTTGGCCCCCAACCTCCGTGGGCCACCAGAGACCGGCGCAACACCCCCGCAGCCTCTGCCTTGCCCCTCAACCTCCGTGGCTCCCTCGGTAAGACTTGGGGGGGGGCTATGCAAAAGGATGTATGTCCCCCATTCTGGGACATACGGTATATCAGGAGGGCTATTAACCTGGATGGGGCATGGAAACCAGGATGGGGGTATATATATCAGGAAGGGGCATTTATACCAGGCTGGGAGCATGGGTACCAGGAGGGGGCACATATACCAGCATGGAGACATGGATACCAACAGGGGGACTATATATCAGGAGGAAGACCATATACCAGGATGGGGGCATGGATACAAGGATTGGGACCATATATCAGGATGGAGGCATGGATATCAGGAGGGGGCACATATACCAGAATGGAGACAAATATACCAGAAAAGGGGACATATAAACTGATTGCAAGACAGACACTGGCATTATAAGACGGACCCCATTTTACATTAAAAATTATTTTTTTTCTCTTTTCATTCACCAAATTTGGGGGTGCGTCTTATAATCAGGTGCGTCTTATAAAGCGAAAAATACGGTAGTTAGACAAGTGAGGTGAGGTGATAGGCCAGTCTAAAGAGATGTTTTTAAGGCTTGCTTAAAACATTTGGTACTGGGAATTAATTGAATTGTTTTTGGTAACCCGTTCCAGAGAATTGGTGCAGCTCATAAGAAGTCTTGGAGACGGGAGTGGGAGGTTCGGATTGTAGCTGATGTCAGTCTTAGGTCACTTGTGGAACGAAGGGCACGTGTATTGCGATAGACATGTGGGAGGAGATGTAGGGCGGAGCAGAACTGTGGATAGCTTTGTGGGTGAGAGTGATAAGTTTATATTGTACTCTGTAGCAGATTGGCAACCAGTGCAATGACTGGCACAGGATAGAGGTATTGGTGAAGCGGTTTGAGAGGAATATGACCCTGGCTGCTGCATTGAGGATGGATTGGAGAGGAGAGTGTTTAGTAAGAGGAGACCGATTAGTAGAGAATTGCAGTAATCCAGGTGAGAATGAATAAGGGCAACAGTTAGAGTTTTTGCGGAATCAATAGTAAGAAAAAGTCGAATTCTAGAGATGTTTTTGAAGTGTAGGTGACATGAGCGAGTGATCGGATGTGGGGAGAGAAAAAGAGATCCAAGTCAAATATAACCCCAAGACAGAGAGCGTGCTGCTGGGGAGTAATGGTAGAACCACATACAGAAATGGCAATATTAGGTTTCAGAAGATTAGGAGAGGGAGGAAACACGACAAGTTCAGTTTTTGACAGATTGAATTTAAGGTAGAGAGATGACATGATGTTAGAGACAGCAGACAGACAATCACTGGTATTTTATAGTAATGTGGAGGTGATGTCAGGAGAAGATGTCTATAATTGGGTGTCGTTAGCTTCAGGAGTTTAGAGATGAAGGGGAGATTAGGGACAGGTCTGTAGTTAGCAGCAGCATTCTGATCAAGGGATGTTTTTATTTAATAATGGAAGTATGCTGGCATGTTTGAAGGAGGAGGGGAACGCACCAGATGAAGGGAAAGATTAAATATTTTAGTTAGGTGAGAAGTGACAGCTGGGGAAAGGGATTGAAGGAGATGTGAGGGAATAGAGTCGCTGGTGCAGGTAGTAGGGCGAGAAGATGCAAGTAGCCGGTGACTTCTTCCTCAGTGACCGGATCAAAGACCGAACGTGAGTTGGATGAAGTGCAGGAGGGAAGAAAATGCATGATGTTCTAAGGCTGTAAGGAAACTTCCTGTCGTATGTGGTCAATTTTGTCCTTAAAATAGTTGGCCAGATCGTCAGCACTGAGGCTGGTGGTTGGGGCCTGTACTCTTGGACTGCGGAGGGAATGCAAAGTGTCAGAGTCCTTTAGGATTGTTGGCTAGTGATGTGAGAAGGGTGTTGAATTAAGCTTGCATTGTTACCCAGATATCACTATCCTGCATGTGGAGGAGCAGCCTCAGCACCTGACCAGAGGCATGTTTGTTATTGAGCCTGGGTGTAAACATCACTACTTTACACCCAGTCTTCTACAAACACTCCCCGCCCCCCCTCCCCCTCCGTTCTCAGCATGCACGTCCGCCCCAGATCAGACTCCAACAAAGCTGCCCCTCCCGTCTCCAATATGACCAATCAACCCCATTCACCTATGTAAACTCTGAATTGCACTGAGCGATCATTTCCTTCTGTCTGAAACACTATGCCGAATCCGCCTGTGTGAAGGAGATGACCGCTGAGTGCACTATGCTGCGGTGTGTGTGCTCACCTCCTTCCCCATGTCCATGCTGTCTCTGATGAGATCTTCACTGCACAGCCGTTCTGCCCCCCTCTGTGAAGCAGAATGAGCTTTGTTCAGTGCATACAGTGAGCGGCTGGGCAGTGAGAATCTCATTAGAGACAGTGTGGGCATGGGGAAGAAGGTAAGCACACACGTACCGCAGCACAGTGCACTCTCAGCAGTCATGACCGCTTAGTGCAATTCAGAGTTTACATAGGTGAATGGGGGTGGGTGGTCATATTGGAGACTGAGGGTGGGAGGGCTTGTAGGATTCTAGGGGAAAAAAATGGGCATGCTTGTAGGAGACTGGGTGCTAACGTCACTACTTGCCCAGGCTCCAAAACAAACTTGCCTCTGGTCAGGGGCAGAGGCTGCTCCTCCACACACACACAGAATAGTGTTATCTACAATGCGTTGTGCAAGTATTTGGCCCCCTTGAACTTTTCAACCTTTTGCCTCATTTCAAGCTTCAACCAAAGATATAAATTCTAATTTCTTAGTTAAGAATCAACAAGTGGGACACAATCGTGAAGTGGAACGAAATTTATTGCATATTTTAAACTTCTTTAACAAATAAAAAACTGAAAAGTGGGGTGTGCAATATTATTTTGCCCCTTTACTTTCGGTGCAGCAAACTCACTCCAGAAGTTCAGTGAGGATCTCTGAATGATCCCATGTTGTCTTAAAGGGATCCTGTCGCCTCCAAAAAGCCACCTAAGCTACAAAAACACGTCCCTGCAGCATCCTATCACTATTCTCACTCCTTTTGTCTCCTAAAAGCATCCTGTCAAAGTAGATAAAAACGATTTTACACTCACTCATTAGGCATCATAATTAGTAGAGGCTATATTCTTTAGCCCAAAAGGTACCTTTACATGCCACTACAGAAGGTTGAAAACAACCGGGTTACGGAGACAAATGTATCTTGCACCGTCAAATCAACCCGATGTAACGGCGTGTCAACTAGCTTGCTGCCACCCGTCACTTTCGGCACCTGTTTCAGAGCAGTGTCTAACAGTGATTTCAACCCGATGGTAACGGCGTCTAAATACGGTACGGTAAGGTTTTTTCGCCACCTAGCTAACTCCCTGGGGCGTGACACAGCCTACGGGAAACCACCCCCCTTCAGCGATATTGGTGGAAGCTCCTGCGTTGCGATTGGGTTGTCGCTGCATAGGGCGGCATATTTAAAGGAGCTGACCAGTCACACTACACATTTGCTATAGCGTCATGTATTAGCCAGCCTTCCTGCGCTGGCTGGCCAATCATGATACTATTGCTTTGTCCAATCATCGTACGAGCGTTTTGTAATCCACAACTCTGGCATGCCTATGTGTTGTCCCTGCTGCACCAGGTCCTCCCATATTACCTTCTGTCACGGCGTGTAAATGAGGGACGGTGCTCTACAGAAGGTAACCTCAGGCACCCGGCGGTGCATCCAGAGATAGATTAAACCTTCTGTAGAGCACCTTGTAGTGGCGTGTAAATGCGGTATTGGGTACCGTTTGCAACCGTTGGTACTGCTCGTGCACGTGAAGCACCCAGTTGTTCCTAACCTTCTGTAGCGGCGTGTAAAAGTACCTTAAGGGCGTGTTTGTTTTGCAGGCTCCAGGATGCACCCTCTCTCTCGATCTCTGTGCTGCTTTGCTTGTGCAGGCTTTGCCCTCCCCTCTCTGTCACTCACAGAATGCAAATCATTAGTCCTGCCTTCAGCTCCACATTACAGCAGCACAGACAGAGAGAGGCTGGATCCTGGAGCCTGCAAAACACCGCCCAAAAGGCAATTGCATTTAGCCCCTACTTCATTATCATCCTAATAAGTATCAAAGTGTTTATTTCAACTTTGAAAGGAAGCATTTAGCACAGAGAGGGATGGTTATAATGCTAATAGGAAGGTGCAAGGACATGTATTGAATAGGTTGGGTGGCTTCTAGGAGGGACAGGATCCTTTTAAATGACTGGTAATGATACATAAAACCACCTGTGTGTAATCATGTCTCCATATGAATGCACCTGCTCGGTGATAGTCTCAGGGTTCTGTTTTAAGTGCAGAGAGCATCATGAAGACCATGGAACACACCAGGCAGGGTCCTTGCTGCGTCCTTCCCTGTAGGGATATCTGGCTAGTCCTGTGTTTGAGACTCCTAACCGAGGCTCCACAGGCTCTATTTGCATATTCCTAATTCCCAGGGGCAATGCGCCTAGAAATTCACTGTGTTGAGTGCTTTAGCCAGCTGCCCGCAGTGTTTTCTTGGACTGGTCTCCCTAGATCAGTGAATGCTTTGTGATGTTGGTCTACTAGGCCTTGTTCCACCAAGCCGGAATCCTACTCCACACTGATGAGGGGCAACACCCGAAACAGCTGTCTGTGGATGGATACCTGGCCTTGGTATTCCCTTGTCATATCTTTAAGCTTGTAAAAGAGCTGGATATTGACTAAAAGTGCCACTTAACATGGTGGTTATGGTGTTCTCCGCAAGGAGCCACCCCTTGGCTGGGTCTTTCCCTGGAGGGATATCTGGCTAGTCCTGTGTTTGAGACTCCTAACCGAGGCTCCACAGGCTCTATTTGCATATTCATAAATACTTTCACAAGGCAATGTAGGTAGCATTGCTAAATGCTGACAAGATGTAAATTACAAAATGTCAGCATTTTTCTGCCTAGATACACTAATAATTTATATATAAAGCCTGGACAACCCCTTTAAAGTGTTACTGCACTTTCAGTTAACATTTTTAGGATAAACTAGATACAGGAACCTTTTTTTTCATAGTCTTGCCTCCGAAAAACAATCCTAATCAGAGTATGATTAGCATAGTAGGACCTTTTGTCTTGCATAGAAAAAATATGGTTGTGTGAACCTGGATTAAGAAATGGCTTATGGATTATAAGGGGGTTGTATATGGATGTTCACAATGTGGAGGGGAAAGAAAGAAAGCATGTACAGCCTTAGGGTGCAAAATCACAATCAGTAAATGGAGCGATTTGGACACAGCGTCTTGCCGCTGTGTTAAAAACGCTGCGTTGTACAGTACAAGCATAATGGATTTGTAGAAATCTCATCCTCACAATGCTTCACCCGACCACAGTGACTTTTCAGCTGTGGTGTGGCATTCTGGACTTCTGCATTTCTGCAGCATGTTCATGTTCTGAAGCAGTCCCTGTCGGCTGCGCGCAGAGAGAAGCTGCCCTGCATCCACGGCAGATAGAGAGTACAGGGCAGCTGTGTTCTCCTGCGCTCACGTCGGTTCCTCAGGTCAGGAGGCACTGTGTCCATGAAGCAGCGCCTTCAGATTGCAAGCACATATCCTTAGAAATGAAATCAGCATAGAAGCAGTGCTGACATACATAAACTAGTAAAGATAGCAGAAACCTTTTCACATACAAAGCTCACATCAAGCCTATATTACTGGGAGAGGTGAAAAATGAAAAACTTGATTCGGGATGCAAGTTGCATATCAGGGGGTCAGAAAATGAATGACAGAATAAAGATTACAGACTGAAACTTTTCATGTCAAAAGGTAGCCATGGCATTTAAGCAGTTTTTGGCAGTGAATGATCAAGCCTATATTTCTGAGAGAGGTGCTCTCAAAAGGTGAAAAATGGGAAACTTGATTCAGGATGCAAATTGCATATCAGGGGATCAGAAAATGAATGACACAATCAAGATTGCAGACAAACTTTTCATGTCAAAGGTTTGAAATTCAAAGAGGTTTCTGGGCTTTTGCTATAAATCATATGTGTATCTAGGCTGCAAAATGTTGACAGTTTGTAATATACATGCTGTCAACCTTTTGCAGGGTTACCTAGATATCACATATTTGCGACAGCCAGAGAACGTCCAGGGGGCATTTGTATTTGAGCCTGCATGTAACTGGGAATCTGGTCATTTCCTCTCACTCTCCTCCAAACACGCCCCGCTCTATGGTACGGAAGGTATGGAGAGAAGAGAAGCATTGGGGTACAGAGCCAGTGGAGCGGTCCTCTCTACACCGCAGCCACCGGCTCTATGGTATGGGAGGTATGGAGAGAAGTATCGAGCTCCACAGCACAGAGGCCCGGGCTGTGGACCTCAGATCCCTGTACAGAGACCACAGGGTGAGCACAAACACATGCAGTGGTCCCCACTGCACTGACACAGTGTGCCGACACACCTTCACAGCAGCGGATTCGGCAGGGGACCGGGTGTACAATGGGTGTGGGTGGTGACATTAGGGGCTGGGGAGGGCCTGTAGGATCCTGGGCATAGTGTAGACTGGGGAGGTGACTGGGAGGAAACGACAAGTTTCCTACTTATATGCAGGCTCCAATACAAGCACGCACCCTGGACATTCCCTGGCTGCTGCAAATATGTAATATCTAGGTAATTATGCAAAATGTTGACAGGATATATATTACAAACTGTCAACATTTTGCAGCCGAGATAAACATATGAATTATAGCAAAAGCCCAGACAACCCCTTTAAGCAGTTTTAGGAAGTGAATTATCAGTACACGGATATAAAAAAAAATGTGACTGATAGGGGAAGGAGCTATTTTTCTCCATAATATATTTTAATGGCCACTCATACTTTTGATTTATGAAAAACATAAAATAATATGTTGATACAATTTAATGGATACTGAGACGTTGGGCTACATATAGATAGGTTTTTATTGTGTACGTTAAATATGTATGCACTGTATCCATGATGATGATGTTTGGGATTTCTCATCCTTGCCATTAGTTTGGGTAATGCTTATACGAGGTGATTACATACGTCAATGTAGTGTATATTGCGTTATTCAGGCACATAAAACTCTTCATTCTTCTGCACAAATATGCACAGATTTACAAAGCTATGATGGCACACTGTATAGGGGCAAATTCATAGGGCAACATTACTTCTAGGCTCTGAAGACATTATCTGTTCATATACACATAGGAAGGAAAAATGATGAGATGACTACTGGTGAACAAGGTTCTGAACCAAGAAATCACAGCGTTTAGCAGGATGACCCTACAAGTCAGGTCTTGCTTTGCTCTGAATTAATTTGTCATAGGCCAAGCTTAAAAAGGCTGAATGAGAAATGAGACAACCATTCACATCTCAAGGTGAAGAAGCCTGGAATGGATTTTATTTTCTATGTCTGCATTGGGGAAAACACTTTCCTTCTAATACAGACTCAAAAACATGTTCATTACAAGCAGCCATGTCTAGGGATCACAAGTACAATCCTATGTAGTGTGGCCTGGAGGAGGAGAAAGGCAAAATAAGGACATCTGCTATCTAGTCAGGATGCCTCAACCATTTCTACTGCACAGCAGGGAGTAAAATGAGATTGCTTCAGCTGAATCCTGTCCAAGCTGAGCCGTAGAGTAACCACGGTTATAATCACCTTATTCACTTTGATCATTAGGTGCCCACCAGCATATGCGCACAAGGCTATACAGCCACATTTATGGTTGAACCTAATATTTAAGAGAGAAGCTTAAAAGATTATTTTTCCCTCTGTGCAGTGTAATAGCTGCAGGACCCGGTCCCCAGATTCTCACAACTCTGATGAACATTAAATCCTCGAGCAATCAAATACCGAGATACAACCTGATTCTTTATCAAAGAGAAATGTGTATATTGTACCTAGGGTGATAGACACACAGATACTAAATAATACATCTGCTCACAGATGAATGCCTTGTGCTGGGATTTTTTGCTAACATAATGTATAGTGAAAACTCATGAATTACGCAGCTCATTTCATTAAAAGGGAACTTGTCAAGTCTGTCATGCAGTGCTGTCATAAATCTTCAATACACATAGTATAGCTGACCATCATTCTCCGCCAACTTCCCCATACACAGGAACACTAGGTCTGTGTGTGTTTTCTACGGCAGAGCCGCTTCCAAAGTCTTCAGGCAGCAGCTTATTTCCCAAAGAACAAAAGGTTCAACCTTTGGAAATGCAACATGATGAACCCATCATGTATTGATGATAGTTGAGAGGTCCCCGAACACATTAGACTGTTGGCCAATCCTTTAAATATCAGCAGGTTTGGTCAACTTAAGTTTACTATATATGGCAGTGTTAAGGCAAAAGTAATGGCAGGTCTGCTGGCTTCAGAAATTTTGGCTATGTGGTAATGTGAAGAGCTGCAAGCAGAGAGTTTAAAGTGTTCAATAAATGTAGATTACCCTCACCCTTCAGCTGCTGACTGATTTGCACAGTAAGGGTATGGTTAAAAGGTGTGGTGCCAGGGAGGCCAAAACGCCAACCATCCCCAGTAGGCCAACAACTGCACAATTGTGAAGCAGAATCATGAGGCTCACCTAGACAAGCTAACCTCGAATGTAAAACAACCGCTGATCGGTTACATGCAAGCCAATCGGTGGACATTGAATAATCTGTTTACACAGGCTGCCCACACTTCGGTGCACAAAGAACTATTGCAATTACAGTCGTTCTCTGAGCAAAGATCATCACATTATTGGCATCCCGTGTCTTGTTTACACAGGGTGATGCACGGTCTCAAAGTTTTATTATTGTTAAGCCTGTTTAAAAACCATCTCACCTGACAAACAAGCATTTTACTTGCTTGTCAGGTGTTTGTTTAAACAGACCGAAAAGCAAGAAAGGAAAAGGGCATACTAACATTTTATCATAATTATCATTTTGTCTAAATAGGCCTTAGGCCCCTTTCACATCAGCGGTTTTTTGAAATCGCGGCAGATGCGGTGAAAAAAACGCATCTGCCGCGATTACCGCATAACCGCGACACTTGCAGCACAGTTGCGGCAAGCCCCATAGAATGTCTATGCGGGCTTGCGGCAAGTGCGGTATCGGCACTTGCGGCAAGTGCGGCCGCAAAAAAAACGCGGCTGACCGCGTTTATTTTGCGGCCGCACCATGCCGCAAGAGCCGAAACCGCATTTGCCGCACACTGCCGCCATTACCGCAAGCCCCATAGACATTGCATGGGGCTTGCTGCAACTGTGCTGCAAGTGTCGCGGTTATGCGGTAATCGCGGCAGATGCGTTTTTTTCACCGCATCTGCCGCGATTTCAAAAAAACCGCTGATGTGAAAGGGCCTTAGACCAAATTTGGATGTCTTATTTCCAGACTGACTGCGGGTCTCCTGACTCGAACTCAACAGTTCCATGGGCATATTAGGGGCAGATGAGTTCAGAGACCCACAGTACTGAAGTCCCAGTCCATATTCAGACCATGATATACAGATTGCTGAATTGCACTAAATGTACCGCTACATGCCTCAATATTGAAACGATCTCACTAGCGATCTCATGGGCGCGCGGTCGTTAGGACATCGTTTTGACATTGTTGGTGAGATGTCACACGTCTAGATATCTTGGACGACTCACCAATGATGTAGTGAGCAGGTATCTTTTGCACAACCGAGTGAACGATACTTGTTCATTGATGTGAATGGGCGAAGTCGTGAATGACATCGTTATCGCGGTGTCACACTGACCAGTGCAGTAGGTTGGCTGATCGTGGATCGTCTGATTTGAGAACATCTTCTCAAATCTGCGATCACCGATCCAACGATTTATCATAACCATATCACAGAGTCACACAACGAGGTAGTAACGATGTCGCTTGAACAACTCCAAACCTGTGATGTTTCAGCGATATCGTTCACGATCTTGTACCGTGTAACTGTACCTTTAGGCTAAACACATATTGTGGATTCGATAGACATTTCAGTAAATATCTGCAGCGTTTCTTCTGACTTTCCACTCTGTTTCAGTATCAAAATCCATATGTTTTATGTGGACTTGTTGCAAAAAATAATGTAAAGAATCAAGAATTTCTGCAATATATCATGTGATCACACTATTCTAGAACGCATTGTGTGAACAGTCTGCATGTCCTGAATACCTTTAACGACTGGCAAAACCTGCTACACGTTAAAGGGAACCTGTCAGCTAGTTTTAGGCCACCAACCTACCACTACCTGTTCCTGCACCTTGCTAGCTCATCCCTAACCATCCCTCTCTGACCTTAAACTGCACTATAAAGCTTTTGAAAAATTATTTAATAACCTACATACAGTCTACATGAGTAGACTGGAATAGGCAGTCTCCAGGGCTCCGTTCTCCCTCCTCGCTGGCTCTTCTCACGCCACACTGGGTGTCATTATTCCATGTCCTTTGTTGAAATTCCCACCTCCTCCATACAGTATGACGTGCACCTGGACATCATTTCCGGTCCGGTGCATTGTGGGGGTTTATTAGGCTGTATGGCCCGGCTACCGGAGCATGTGCAGTGTGTATATTGAAGCAGGGCCATACACCCAAAATGCACTGGACCATAACTGATGTCCGGGTGCACATCATACTGTATGGAGGAGGCAGGAATTTCAACAGAGGACATTGAATGATGACGCCCAGCGGGGTGTGTGAAGAGCCAGCGAAAGGTAGAATGGAGCCCTGGAGACCGCCCATTCCAGTCTATGGATGTAGATTGCATGTAAGTTATTAAATAATTTTTCATAAGCTTTAGAGTATAGTTTTAGGTCAGAGAGGGATGGTTAGGGATGAGCTAGCAAGGAGCAGGAACAGGTAGTGGAAGGAGAGGGTCTAAAACGAGCTGACAGGTTTCCTTTAACACATAAATGAAAGATCGATGAAATTAGTGCATCTGACACTACATTATGCTGCTCTCAGAGTAAGCAATTTAGTGCAGAGGTCCCCAACTCCAGGCCTAAGGCCCACCAACAGTGCAGGTTTTCAGGATCTTTTAGTATTGCACAGGGGTTGGAATCATTACCTGTGCAGATGATCACATTAGCACCTGTGCAATACTAAGGAAATCCTGAAAACTTGCACTGTTGGCGGGCCTTGAGGCCTGGAGTTGGGGACCTCTGATTTAGTGGACCTGACAGGTTCACATTAACCCTAGCACACACAACCATAGAAATATACTTTCACATACCTGTGGCCTTTTAGGCCTGTGTGCAAATAACATGGGGTAACTCAAATAGAAATACTTTTCAAAGTTTATTTGAGATGTGAATATGTAAAAACATTATAATTATGTGCATAAAACAAAAAAAGAGTAATTACATCAGCTTAAAATGCCCAATATATGCATTCTATATAATTCTTTATATATATAACGATTTTTTTATCTAAACTTTTTTATATATAAAAGTTGTAGTAAACATGGTGCAGGAATATTTCCTTTCGAAAACTTTCCTTTTCAACTTTACTGATTACCCCAACAATTTTCACATATTATTTTTTCGGAAGAATGTTCCTTGCAGACATTTTATCCACAAGTAGTACAGAAACCTCAGATTTCCTTTCCTTCTTTGCTGGACAAATATAACAGTGCTTTCTTTTTTTTCCTCTTGGCTCTGAATGTTCCTGAAAATGCATACCACATTGGATCATAGCTTCCGTAATTTGCCTTGGCAAGCATTTCATGTTGCTTTGTTCCATCATGGTAGGCATCAAAAGTTCATAGCAAAGTTCTGTCGAGAATAGACGTCTCTTGTCCTTCCTGCTGGCATGGAATTCAGGATGAGTTTCACTATAAACAATATAGCTATTGAGGACTGACACATCAAGGATATTATAAAAAATGACTACAGGCCAATGTTTTGTCTGCCTCTTGCAGAAATACTCTCCAGGATGAGTTCTCTGATCATCAAAACGAAGGTTTCTCTGAATATTCTCATATCTATTGACTGACATTGTAGCTTTGCAGTGTGGATCTGAAAAAGGGTTCAGAAATAATTCTCTGATTGGAACATTGTACGATTTTGTACACCCTGCCAGAAGAGTAAGGGCAATACAACCATATAGTTCCTGTTTTGTTCATATTTTTCCATTTTTTTTTCTTCCTGAAGCGATATGTTTTCCTTCTAAGTTAGTACACAGAACTACCTCATCTGCAATATCATCTGAAAGAAAGTTACAGAAAACATCTGTTTGGACAAGAATTGGGGTATTCCTACAGCGCCTTCAGCAACTCTCATATTATCTGATGGGGTGTGTCCAAGAACCCCAGCAGTACTGTTCCATAAAACATTAGTTTTGGATGTTCTATTTGTACGTTCTACTGGATCCATTACTTCTCCATCATGTGAAGAATCACTGGACGATAAAGTAGAGACATTAGCTGGTGGCATGTACTCTTCATCGGACAAAGAAAGTTCACTGTCTTCATCACTATCAAAAATGATTTGATTTCTTGGTCAGTCAAACCCCTGGATGTAGACTGTGCCACTGTAACCTTAGATGTCAGTAAACTAAAATGGAAAAAAAAAAAAAAAAAAAGATTACAATCAGGGTTGTGCACTCTGTTAGTGTGTGTGCTAAAGGTAAAGTGCAGCCCCCCCCCTCCTCTTACCTTCAGCAGGTCACCACTTTCTTTTAGGTGCAGTAGAATTCTCTGGATTTTGAAGCTCAGAAAGTTTCTTTTTCCAGAAACAAGAAAGCTGAATCCTTCCTCCAAAGTCTCTTCAGCAAGTAGCACACAATGATACAGGATGTTGTCTGTCCTCCTGTTCCTGTGTGTTTATGACCTGCGATGATGTCAGAGAGGCATGACTTTGTGAGGGAGCCTCCCTCCCAAGATCACATGACCATGTAGTCAGGCAGAATGCACAATCTTCCCAGCAACAGCAGAGTCATAGAGACTGAGTAATAAAGTCTTCCCCAGCAACAATACAGACAAAAAAGACTGAGGATCACATGTAAACCAAGTACAGGCCTAACAGGCCCCAGGTAGGTCAAATGGGGTAGTCCCCCCCAAAAAAAGAGTTGTTTTACCGAAATGCCTAGAACATAAAAATATATGAACAACTGCAAATTATTAACAACTATATACCTGAGAAATACCTAGTGTTTCAAAATTCTAACTAAAGTAATATTATAGAAAACAAGTAACCTAGCAGGCCTGTGAGGCCCCAGGTATGTGTTCTAGGGTTAATAACCATTATACTTTAAGCTTTCACATGAAGACAAAGGAAATGGAGATCTTAAATATAGGAACTGCAAAATCCTCTGCTAACACAGGTCTAGAGGGCTAAAATTGTTTGTAAAGCAAGACATGATTTTTATAAACTTTTGACTGCTGAACTCTCTCTTACACAAACACTCAGCCCATAGGCTTTTTCTTGCACATACTTTGAACTCTTTGCATGACCTTTGTCTAAAGGTGCCGTCACACCTGGCGACGTCGCTAGCGACATCGCCGAAAAGGTGACGTATCAGCGATGTCGCTAGCAACGTCGCGTTGTGTAAATGAGCGGCGCGACCGCGTTTTATCGCTGGTCGCAGTTGACAGGTTTACGGGAAGAACCGTAAACCTGTCAACCGGTGACCTGCGATAAGGCTGGATCACGCCGTGTGACATCGTCAGAGCGATGTCGGCGGCGATCCAGCCTATACCGCAGCGTTGCTGCGGATCGCTCTCTGGGCTGAGCCCAGCCCAGCGTGCGATGTCACCTGCCCGCATCGCTGCGGTGTCGCCAGTCGCAGCGATGCTGTGTGACAGCTGGCCAGCGATGTCGGAAGCGAGCGGGCACCGGCGCATCGCTTCCGACATCGCTGGCCAGATCGTGCTGTGTGACGGCACATAACAGTCTGAAATCTGTGCTACTGCACAATGACAGCAAAAAATGATTCTGTGCACTTGAAGGAAAGGCTATGTGAATTTAAACTTTATTCTAAGGACACTTAACTATGAGGATAGAGGATGGTCAATATGTGGTGATCTGAAATTTCTATGTTTGCTACTTGGGAAGCAAGGAAGATGCACAAAGTACCCATGCCTTTTGTGTGAATGGGACAGCCGAAATAGGACTCATCACTGAAGCCAAAAAGGTTGGGCATTGATAACATCTTTGTGGAAAGTTTAGTTGATCACACTAAATTTCTCCTGCCACCACATCACTTTACAGTGAACCTGTCACCTCCTAAAAGCCACCTAACCTATCAATACACGTCCCTGCACCTTCCTATTACCATTATAATTATCACTCTCTGCTAGATGCTTGCTTTCAATCTGCTAAAAAACGTTTTTATACTTACTAATTAGGATGATAATGAAGCGGGGCTATATGCAATAGTTCCCCTGGGCGTGTTGGTTTGCAGCCTGACTGATCGTGTATCACACCCCAATGGGCATGATATTGTAATAAGATTCCTCTCTGCCCCAGCCTGCAACGTACGTCACTCTCCAGTTCGGGGCATGACGCAAATCACATAATTTCCAGTTCTGGTAAAGTCGGTACACCTTAGTCTCTCGGCAGACTTCAAGCAGCGCATTGCGCATGCTTTATGGCATGACTTACGGCAGCTCATCACAGATGAGCTGACGTAATGTACTCCTTCAAACATGCCGAGAGACGAAGGTGTACCGACTTCACCAGAACCGGAAATGACGTGATTCGCATCATACCACATACTGGAAAGCGACATACGACGCAGGCTGGGGCAGAGAAGAATCTTATTACAATGACCCGGCTCCGTGACTCTGGCGGTGTCATTAAAGGATCAGAGTGGGTGTCTCTGTCTCTTAGGGACGGTAATCTGGCATGGAGGGTTAATTCTGGGTAGAGATGACTAGACTTGGGGATACCCGTTAATCGTATGTGACGCCACCCGCAAGTTGCGGCTATAGATGGCCGCCACTGCACGACAGTTCTCCTAGGGGCCAATGGTTGGGAGGCAGCAATGTTTTTAAGCCTTCTACGGGTAGGGCTGAACCCCAGGGCAGCTTGAGGTCCCAGAGTTCCAGAGTGAGTTGGTAGTTGTGTTTCTGGTGCTTCTGACTCATTAAGAAAGTTCACAGACACAGCGGGTTGCAGTCTTCAGGTCTTTTACTCACAGTCACTGTGCAATAGCCTGCTGAGTACTGGGTTCTCGGAGGCAGGGATTCAGCTACTCCTGAGTAGTAGGATGGCACGTAACAGTCACCCCTTCTCTGTCCTTTCCTGGTCGTCTCACACAATGCTTGCCTCTCCCGTCCTGCCTACAGTATCTCCCCTTAGCCCTATGGTTGCCACCTTTTCCGCAGATGTGCGCGGAAGCCACCATGGAAGTGTCGCAGCCTCCGGATTGCTAGCTGAGCCTGGTCTGTCTTCTCCTCTAGTCTTGGGGTTCCCGGAGCCCTTTTTTTGCGGCCTGGTCCCTCCACTTGCCTGCGCCTGACAATGGATATAAGCCCCATGGGTGTACTGCTTACTTCCCATGTCTCTGGGACCCTCTCTTCCTCATGGAGCCACTTGGGTGCTGTGTCTGCTCCTCGGTCTGGCCTCAGGATGAGCTCCCACTGGCTTCAGCCCTCTAGACATGTCTCAGGCGTACTTGATCTAGCTTCCATCCAACTCGAGCTCTGTTGTTCAACAGTCTCTCCCCAGCTGGTCAACTCTCGCTTCAAACTGTTCAACTGTTTCTCCTGCATTCTAGATCTTTCCCGCTCTATTTATACCCCATTGTCACGTGTTCCATGTCATCGACGTGTGTTCTTCCTAGCTTCACGCCTTCCCAAGTGCTCCCTCTAACTACATCCTTCACCACCCATCCCCACTACAATGGTTCTTATGTGTGGCCTGGTTGTCCCAGTACGGTCAGTATCCCTCTTACCCTAACAGGGGTGCAGTACCTCTGTGGCAACTGGATAAGCAGGGCACCACAAATCCAGGTACGTGGAAAATGGTGGCCCCCAACACATGTTGCCAACGCTGCCCCTTGCAGCTCGGGTTGCAGTTTTGCCCCCACCCTTCATGGACCTGTGAAACGTGCCTCCAGCACCCTTGCCGAAACCCGCCTCCCCCCCCCGGTATGATTTTTTTTCTAAAAAAAAAAAAAAGAATGGGATTGTAAGACGCACCACCATTTTCTCCCCTATTTGGGCTGAAAAAGTGTGTTTTATAATCCGAAAAATATGGTAACTGTCACTAAATGAGTGGACATAACCATGGATACCTAAGCTGCTTTAATGCCCTGCACATGAGGTAAGAGACACAGTTAATCAGGAGAACCATACTACCTTTCTAATTGAGGGATTTTCTAATATTATTATACCTACTATGGGATAGGATCTTGTTAATGGAAATACCACTTTAAGCTTCAAAATACATATGATGTTTATTATGCCAGGCAGTCCTGGAAATGAATCATGGTTCTCTTCTACAGAGGACACTGGTAGATACTAACAAAACAAAGTTATGTAAAATTTAGACTAATTGCTATAGTATCATAGTTGATTCCATATTGCTCGGTTAGCCCAACATTTGGCCCCTTCACTCTAACCGCATGTCACATACAGGAATGGAAAAAATAGATATGAATTGAATCCTACCATGTTATTTATCTTATTTCCGAATATATTTTATTTAGTTGAAAACAGATTTTGATTCAAGAAAAAAAAAAATCTAACACTTGATTATCTAAAATTTGTTATTTCCAAACATATAAAGTAACCAAAAGAACAAAGGGCAAGAATAAAGCCATACAGAGCTATAGATATACAGCATAACTTGTGGAGATTGGAATACTGAGTTAATAAGAAAACAGTAACACAAAAGGCCTATTTTCCTGGGGATGGCATATAATTTTGCCTTCCCCGGGGGCTTCAAAGCAGGCATGTGACCAGTCTATCTATCCATCTCAAACCTATCTATTTCCCTCTTCAGCCATCTCAGATCTCTATTTGTCCCCTATGAGAATTTACAGCAGCTCAGCATGAATGATTACTTAAGAACAGATTTATCAGAAAACCTTTAGTTTCCTTTCAGAATAAAGATTTTCTATGGGATACCAATCTATAAAAATCTCCCACAAATGTGTGCCATTGATTGCAAACAAAATATGTTATTTTGCAGACCCAAAATAGTAATTTTTTTAACTATAAATTAATTGAAGCCGATGTTGCAAAAATGAGTAAACAAAGCTAAAAGTAGACTACAAATACTAATTAACAAGAAATCAACCACAGGTAAGTCAGACAAAGACTATAAAAGGGTGTTTCTTAGAATTATCTCATTTCCATTTTATGTTGCCAGTAATGGCACCACATGGAAGAGAAATGTCACAAGACCTGCTTACTAAAATAATTTCTTGGAGTGGCCATGTCAGTCTCCTGACCTCAATAGCATTGATCCACTCTGGGGAGTTCATGCAAGAAAACCCAGGTCTTTACAGGAACTGGAGGCTTTTTGCCAAAAGAATGGGCAGATTTACCATTTGAGAAAATAAAGAGCCTCATCCACAACTACCACAAAAGACTTCAAGCTGTCATTGATGTTAGAGGGGCAATATATGGTATTAAGGACTGGAGTATGTGAACTTTTCATCAGGGACATTAGGATGTTTTTTGGTTGTCATTATGAATCAAAATTCGAATACACGTCAAGAAAGCTAAGAAAATCTGCTGGGGTATGTAAACATTTGAGCACAACTGTACATATAATACTGTTCAAAAGTCTTTGATGTGGAAAAAATGCTGCAAAAGACTAATGTTTTCATACACAGTAGTGTTAATAGTTTATTTTTATTATTTATGAAATGTAAAGTGAATGAAGATAAGAGAAATCTAAATCAAAACAATATTTAGAGTGGCCAACCTTTGCTTCAAAACAGCATCCTTTCTTCTATGTACACTTGCACAATGTCAATGATTGATATAATTATAGTCAGGTGTATGAGTAACCAATTATACCAACATGATAATAATCATCATTTTCATATGTAGGTTGAAACACAATCATTAACTGAAACAGAAAAAGGTGTGTAGGAGGCTTAACACTAGGTGAAGAACAGTCAAACTCTGCTACAAAGATGAGGCTGTTAAAGACAGTCTTGTCATAGTGTATAACATGTGACATGAAACTTAAGGCCACGTTACACACACAGATATCTGTTCAGATATTGGTCTCAGATCTCTGGTTGCAGTTAAATCATGGACACATTGTTCCATTTTGTGGCTGTGTACAAATGTAACAATGTGTCCATGATTTCACTGCAACCAGAGATCTGAGACCAATATCTGAACAGATATCTGTGTGTGTAACGTGGCCTTTACACAGCTACACACAGTTATACTGCATTAGCAATATCTCTCCCAGGCAAAGATTTCACAACAGTGAACATTGCACATCAAGCGGTTTTCAAAGTAGCACCAAAAAATGGACAACATTGAGTTTTGTAGTTGCAATTGTTGGTCATGGAAACTTAGTGCAGCAGATAAACACATCACGCTTACTTCACTTTAAAATCAGAGGATACCCAGCAGTGGTATCAGCTCAAACGTAGCACCAACCAGTGGTACTCCGCTATATCCACCTACTGTTCAGAAAAGTCTCGCCAGAAGTGATCGTCATAAAAACAAATTGCAGCTGACATGGGGAAAAAAAACAAATAATCACATATACCTAATAAGTCATTTCAGACTACTGTAATTTCCTTCTATGACAGAATCACTAACTGGGTAAATGCAGTAGATATAGCATATTTTGACTTCAGCAAAGCATTTGACAAAGTATCTCATACATGTCTAATTGAAACAATGACCAAGTATGGAATGGACAAGGCATCTGTTAGATGGATTGATTACTGGCTTAGGGCCCTTTCACATCAGCGTTTTTCGTAATTCGCGGCAGATGCGTGAAAAAACGCATCTGCCGCGTTTGCCGCATAACGGTTCCACTTGCGGCAACGGTTGCGGTTTTTTCCATAGGAAGTATAGGGGGACTTGCGGCAGATGCGGCAAGTGCGGTATTGCACTTGCGGCAGGTGCGGCAGAGAAAAAAACGCGCTTACTGCGGTTTTTTTCGCTGCCGCACCTGCCGCAAGTGCAATACCGCACTTGCCGCATCTGCCGCAAGTCCCCCTATACTTCCTATGGAAAAAACCGCAACCGTGCCGCAAGTGGAACCGTTATGCGGCAAACGCGGCAGATGCGGTTTTTTCACCGCATCTGCCGCGAATTACGAAAAACGCTGATGTGAAAGCACCTTAGTGATCGGATCCAAAAAGTGGTCATAAATGTTGCACATCCAGTTGGCAGGATGTCTTCATTGGAGTACCACAGGGCTCTGTCCTTGGCCCAGTGTTGGTCAACATCTCTATTAATGATTTGGATTAAGGAATTGAGGATAAACTGATTAAATTTGCTGATGACACAAAGCTATGAGTGATAGCTAATACTAGAGCAGAGAGCGAGAGGATTTAAAAAGATCTAAACAAACTAGAACAGTGGGCAGCAACTAATGGAATGGTTTATAACTAAGAAAGGCAAAGTCCTAAATCTGGGCAAGAAAAAAAATGAAAAAAGCATATACAGAATGGGAGGAATAAGGCAAAGCAACAGCATGTGTGAGATAGACTTGGGTATACTAATAGATCACAGACTGAACATAAGTCAACAGTGTGATACAGCAGCAAAATAGGCAAACACAATTCTGGGATGTATTAACAGAAGCATACAGTCTACATCACGTGATGTCATTATCGCCCACTACTCGTCTTTGGGCAGACCTCATCTGGAATACTGTGTCTAGTTCTGGGCACCACATTTTAAAGAAGACATAAAAAAATGGAGCAAAATCAAAGAAGAGAAACCAGAATGGTGATTGGTCTATAGATCATGACCTATGAGAAACAGTTACAGGATTTAGGAATGTTTAGCTTGCAAAAAAGAAGACTGAAAGGAGACGCAATAGCGGTCTACAAAAAACTCAAGGGCTGCCACATTGTAGAGGAATCAGCTTTATTCACATTTGCACAAGGAAATACTAGAAGCAATGGGATGAAACGGATTGGGAGCAGATACAGATTAGATATTAGAAAAAACTTTTTTGACAGTGAAAGTGATCAATGAGTGAAACAGGCTGCCATGACAGGTGGTGAGTTCTTCATCAATGGAAGTCTTTAAACAGAGGCTAGACTGAGATCTGTGTGGGATGATTTAGTGAATCTTGCTTTGAGCCTGGGGTTGGACCAGATGACCCAGGTGGCAGGGCTGTAAAGTCGGTAAGCCAAACCACTGACTCCAACTCTAACTCTGACTTCGTCATACATCGCTCATGTTTAAGTGATAAATATATTTTAGCACAATGGTAACATCAGGCTTTTAATCATTGTTATGATACAACAATCTAGTTATTTAGATAGATCATAATATAATAATGATATTGAGTACATACTGCATTGAACCACTAACTGATTTATTATATATTTTATACCGACTCTGACTCCAACTCCACCAAAATGGTCACTGAGTCAGACTCCACAACTCCGACTCCACAGCCCTGCCAGGAGGACTCTTCCAACTCTACCATTCCATACTATCAACATGGAAATAACATCAAAAGACTCAACTATGAACAAAAACATAAGAACTGAGATGCAAAGTTGTATATACTCTGCACTGATGAGTTAAAAATTGAAATATTTGTCTGTAGCAGAAGAGAACTTGGTGAATTAAGTGCTGGAGAGTGGTACACTAATACATGTCTGCAGGCAACAGTTAAGCACAGTGGAAGTTTCTTGAAAGTTTGTGGCTGCATTTCAACAAATGGAGTTAGGGTTTTGGTCAGAATTAATGGTGTCCTTAACGCTGAGAAATACAGGCAGATAATTAACATCATACAATACCATTAGGGAGATGTCAGATTAGATACAAGGTCAAAGCTGAGAAATATTGGATACAAATGTAATCAGCAGCAGGACAAAGACTCCAAAACATACAACAATGTCATTAAGGCTACGTTCACACATTGCGTATTTTGCCGCGTTTTTTTACGCACGCTTTTCAAAATACGCAATGTGCCTTTTGTCTGCCTGCAAAGTGAATGGGAAATTCACTTTGCAGTGCAGACATTGCGTAAAAATACGCAGTGCGTTTTCCGGGAGAAAGCGCAGCTCCGTAAACAATTGATATGACTTCTGCGTATTCTCCCAGAGGGGAGGAAGAATCCTGCTTCCTCCTCCCCTCTGTGACAGCTGTGGCCGCCCATTAGATTTCACAGTGTATTAATATACACTGCGAAATCTAAATTAAACAAAAGCAAGTGAATGAAAAATAAAAAAGAATGAATACTTTACCTGTCCGACGCCTTCTCCCGCTGTCTGGTGCCTTCTGCTGCTATCCGGTCTCCGGTTCTAAGTGAGATCTCTTCTGACAAGACCTGTGGTGATGTCAGAGGGGCGTTCCCGGGCACTCGCGGTCATGTGATACATATCACATGACCGCGAACAGCCAATCAGCACTGGGAACGCCCCCCCTCTGACGTCACCACAGGTCTTCTCAGTACACCTCTCACTTGGAACCGGAGACCGGAGAGCGGCAGAAGGCACCAGACAGCGGGAGAAGGCGTCGGACAGGTAAAGTATTCATTCTTTTTTATTTTCCATACATTTGCCTCTGTTTAATTTAGATTTCACAGTGTATATTAATACACTGTGAAATCTAATGGGGCTGTCACAGAGGGGAGGAGGAAGCAGGATTTTTCCTCCCCTCTGTGACATCACTGCGCTTTCTGGAGTAAAGAAAGCGCAGTGTGTGAAAGCCCCTGCGTATTTTGTTGCGCTTTTTTGCGCGGCCGAAAAACGCGGCAAAAAGCGCGTGCAAAAAAGCGCAGCAAAATACGCAAATGTGTGAACGTAGCCTAAAAGAGTTTTTCACTACTAGGGCAACCACTTCTCATTTCCTACATTTGGCTCTATTGAAGCCCCACTACAGTATTTTTTTTATTGCACTGCTGTTGTTGTGCTTTCAATTTAAGTCCCTTGAATCAAGTCTGATACTGACCTTTCATCCCCTTCAGCTTTTTCCAGAGGCACTTGGTTGGTCTGCTGTGATTTGTGACCTGTCGGCAGCCCAAGTGCTTCATGGAACACAGAGGTCACTTTATAATACGTCTGTATGGTAGCCTGGTTCTGCCTTCATTCTCACTCTCATGGATGCATTGAGCACTTGTGACTTAGCTTCTGACTTCCGGCCAGTCAGAAGATATGGGCACAAAATGGCGCTTGGGACCAGAGTAGCACAGTAAAGTATCAAAACAAAAAAAGGTGAGTAAAAGACAAGAGGCTGGGGCTTACATTAAAAGCACTGCTGCAGCAGTAAAAAACAAACAAACATAAAACTACTGTAGCGCTGCTTTAAAATAAAAAAAAACTCATACTCAGCTCCCATGCTCATGTAGTTCAGTGATGTCCGCCCTTGTGTTCCCTACCTAATGTTGCTATGTCAGGTGAGCCCCAAAACCAATCACTGCTAGCTTCTCTCTCCCTGCCTTCAGACATATAATAATAATAAAACTTTATTTGTATAGCGCCAACATATTCCGCAGCGCTTTACAGTACAATGGTTCATATAAGAAAAATATACAATACAGAATGGTAAGTAATACAGAACAGTAGTTACCGTATATACTCGTGTATAAGCCGAGGTTTTCAGCCCAAAATTTGGGCTGAAAAGTCCCCCCCTCGGCTTATACACGGGTCATATACGGGGGGGCTGTGTCCGGGGGCTGTGGAGGCTGGAGGAGGCGGGGGGGGGGGGCTGCTGTATGAGCGGCCCCGTCACGTGGGGCCGCTCATTATATATGCACTGCTTTCCCCTGTCAATCAGCGGCAGGGGGAAGCAGTGCATATGGCCCCCCAAAAGCTGGCACTGTCCCCCTTGTAAGGCCTCCCCCCTGCTGCTTATACATTACCAACCGGTGTTCTGATCGGCGCCGCTCCACGGTGCTGCGTCTTCATCCTCCCGTCCGCTGGCTGCATCCATCCGGGTTCTCCGGCTGTTGCAGCGATATGACGTCATCGTGCGACCGCCGGAGATCCTGGATGCAGCCAGCGCGGACAGGAGGATGAAGACGCAGCACCGTGGAGCGGCGCCGATCAGAACACCGGGTTGGTAATGTATAAGCAGCGGGGGGGAGGCCTTACAAGGGGGGACAGTGCCAGCTTTTGGGGGCTGTTGGTACCCCCAGGGGGCTGCTGGGTACCCCCTGGGGGCTGTTGGTACCCCCAGGGGGCTGTTGGTACCCCCAGGGGGCTGTTGGTACCCCCTGGGGGCTGTTGGTACCCCCAGGGGGCTGCTGGGTACCCCCTGGGGGCTGCTGGGTACCCCCTGGGGGCTGTTGGGTACCCCCAGGGGGCTGTTGGGTACCCCCAGGGGGCTGTTGGTACCCCCAGGAGGCTGTTGGTACCCCCTGGGGGCTATTGGTACCCCCTGGGGGCTGTGGGTACCCCCTGGGGGCTGTTGGTACCCCCTGGGGGCTGTTGGTACCCCCAGGGGGCTGCTGGTACCCCCAGGGGGCTGCTGGGTACCCCCTGGGGGCTGTTGGTACCCCCTGGGGGCTGTTGGTACCCCCAGGGGGCTGTTGGTACCCCCAGGGGGGCTGCTGGGTACCCCCAGGGGGATGCTGGGTACCCCCTGGGGGCTGCTATATGTACCCCTGGGGGCCTGCTGTATACCACTGGGGCTGCTGTATACTACCACTGGGGCTGCTGGGGCTCCTGTATACTACCACTGGGGCTGCTGTATACTACCACTGGGGCTGCTGGGGCTCCTGTATACTACCACTGGGGCTGCTGGGGCTCCTGTATACTACCACTGGGGCTGCTGGGGCTCCTGTATACTACCACTGGGGCTGCTGTATACTACCACTGGGGCTGCTGGGGCTCCTGTATACTACCACTGGGGCTGCTGGGGCTCCTGTATACTACCACTGGGGCTGCTGGGGAATCTGTATACTACCACTGGGGCTGCTGGGGAATCTGTATACTACCACTGGGGCTGCTGTATACTACCACTGGGGGGCCTGTATACCACACTGCTGGGGGCTGTATACCTGTGCTGGGGTCCACCCTCGGCTTATACACGAGTCAATAGGTTTTTCCAGATATTTGGGGCAAAAGTAGGGGGTCGGCTTATACACGGGTCGGCTTATACACGAGTATATACGGTACATACAATAAACATAGAATCAATGTAGGAAATACAATAAGGCAAAAAATAAAGGTGACCCTGCTCGAAGGAGCTTACAATCTACGACGGGATGTGGGTGACACAAGGGCTTATAACAATGAATATCTTATGTCTAAATGACTACTATTAGGGAGAATGATAGGCCGCCCTGAAAAGATCTGTTTTTAGGAAGCGTCTAAAGCTATGCAAGTTGTGGATGGTCCTAATTTCTTGGGGTAAAGCATTCCAGAGGAAGTCTCGGAGTTGGGAATGGGAGGTTCGGATTAATGCCACTGTTAGTCTAAGGTCGCTATCAGAGCGAGGGGGACGGGTGGGGTGGTAGACAGAGATGAGGGTAGAGAGGTAAGGAGGTGCCACACCATGAATAGCTTTGTGGGTGACAACAAGCAATTTGAATAGGATCCTAGAGTGTATGGGCAGCCAGTGCAGTGACTGGCACAGAGCGGAAACATCTGAGTAACGGTTAGCTAGATAGGTGATCCTGGCTGCTGCATTGAGGATAGACTGGAGAGGGGAAAGCTTACTGCGGGGGAGGCCAGCTAATAAAGAATTACAGTAGTCAAGGTGGGAATGGATCAGGGCCACGGTGAGGGTTTTAGTTGTTTCCATGGTGAGGAAAGGGCAAATTCTGGAGATATTTTTCAGGTGCAAGTGACAGGAGCGGGTGAGAGATTGTATATATGGGGTGAAGGGGAGATCAGCATTAAACATAACACCCAGACAGCGTGCCTGCTGTATGGGCGTTATCGTGGTGCTGCACACCGAGAGGGAAATGTCAGGTTTAGAGAGGGTGGTAGAGGGCGGGATCAGAAGACATATGAGATCAGCAGGACATGAGCGGAAGCTGCAACTCTTATTTCCGGATGAGTACTCACACATCTGAATGCAGGGAGAGAAGCTAGTGGTGATTGGTTTTGGAACTCACTTGAGCGCTGACACCACTGAAACTGTGCTTTTTTATTTTAATGGGTTCACACATAGGGAATGTGAAGATGTCTTGATAGTGGACAATCACTTAAAGAACCATGTCCAGCATAAAGAATAAAAAGTCCTGAAAATTATTAGGTGGACAACACAAAGCCCTGATCTCAATGTCACTGAGTGATACATGAAGGGACAGTGGAATTTGTGCAGGCCTACATCCATGTTTGGAACAACCTCTCTAACGAATTCCTTCAAAAAGCACAATAAGTAACAGCATTGATGCTGTATTGAAAACAGAAAGGTGGTCACAACAAACATTGCTTTGATTTCGATTTCTGTTTTGTTCGTTCACATCACACTGTGTTAATCGATAAAACTCCTACTTTGCAATAATTTTTCACCCCCCACCAAAACTCTTGTATATAAATTTATACATGCAATATATCTTATATAAAAATCGCCAGTTTCTGGCATCCGGTCCGGCCACTGTGCCGCTATTCCGGCATGCACCGCGGCCGGATGCCAGCGCTGCGAGCGATGGCGCGCATGCGCGCCAGCGCGAGCTGCAATTACTGGCCAGCGCCGGTTGGAAGATCAGCCGCTCATGTGCAAGCCGCGGATCTCCCGACGGTAGACACCGCTCATCTCCCGCCGCACGAAGGTCAGCGGAGACCGGCAAGTACGCAACCGGAAGTACGCTGGCCGCCATATTGGAACACCCAAGTTATGGGTGTTCCCATATGGCGGCCAGTAGCGGCGCTGCTGCCCGCTCTCCCCCGGCCAATCCGTACAGACAGGGGGACAGAGGACTGGGGGATAAAGAACAGGGGCAGAGGACAGAGGGACACAAAACAGGGGCAGAGGACAGGGGGACCCAACAGGGGCAGAGGACAGGGGGACCCAACAGGGGCAGAGGACAGGGGGACCCAACAGGGGCAGAGGACAGGGGGACCCAACAGGGGCAGAGGACAGGGGGACCCAACAGGGGCAGAGGACAGGGGGACACAGAACAGGGGCAGATGACAGGGGGACACAGAACAGGGGCAGATGACAGGGGACACAGAACAGGGGCAGATGACAGGGGCACACAGGACAGGGCCAGAGGACAGGGGGACAAAACAGGGGCAGAGGACAGGGGCACACAGGACAGGGGCACACAGGACAGGGGCACACAGGACAGGGGCACACAGGACAGGGGCACACAGGACAGGGGGACACAGAACAGGGGCAGAGGACAGGGGCACACAGGACAGGGCCAGAGGACAGGGGGACAAAACAGGGGCAGAGGACAGGGGCACACAGGACAGGGGACACAGAACAAGGGCAGAGGACAGGGGCACACAGGACAGAGGCAGAGGACAGGGGGACACGGGCACACAGGACAGGGGGGGACACAGAACAGGGGCGCACAGAAAAGAACAGAACACGGGCGCACAGAACAGAACAGGGGCGCACAGAACAGAACAGGGGCGCACAGAACAGAACAGGGGCGCACAGAACAGGGGCGCACAGAACAGAACAGGGGCGCACAGAACAGAACAGGGGCGCACAGAACAGGGCGCACAGAACAGGGGCGCACAGAACAGAACAGGGGCGCACAGAACAGAACAGGGGCGCACAGAACAGAACAGGGGCGCACAGAACAGAACAGGGGCGCACAGAACAGAACAGGGGCACACAGGACAGGGGCACACAGGACAGGGGCACACAGGACAGGGGCACACAGGACAGGGGCACACAGGACAGGGGCACACAGGACAGGGGCACACAGGACAGGGGCACACAGGACAGGGGCACACAGGACAGGGGCACACAGGACAGGGGCACACAGGACAGGGACAAACAGGACAGGGGGACACAGGGGCAGTGGACAGGGGGACACAGGGGCAGAGGACAGGGAGACACAGGGGCAGAGGACAGGAGGACACAGGGGCAGAGGACAGGAGGACACAGGGGCAGAGGACAGGAGGACACGGGCAGAGGACAGGAGTACACAGGAGCAGAGGACAGGGGGACACAGGGGCAGTGGACAGGGGGACACAGGGGCAAAAGACAGGGAGACACAGGGGCAGAGGACAGGAGGACACGGGCAGAGGACAGAAGTACACAGGAGTAGAGGACGGGGGACACGGGCAGAGGACGGGGGACACGGGCAGAGGACAGGGGGACACGGGCAGAGGACGGGGGGACACGGGCAGAGGACAGGGGGACACGGGCAGAGGACAGGGGTACACAGGGGCACAGGACAGCAGCAGAAGACGGAGGAACACACTGGTAGAGGACAGGGGCAGAGAACAGGGGAAGACGGGGCAGAGAACAGGGGAAGACGGGCAGAGAACAGGGAAGACGGGGCAGAGAACAGGGGAAGACGGGGCAGAGAACAGGGGAAGACGGGGCAGAGAACAGGGGAAGACGGGGCAGAGAACAGGGGAAGACGGGGCAGAGAACAGGGGAAGACGGGGCAGAGAACAGGGGAAGACGGGGCAGAGAACAGGGGAAGACGGGGCAGAGAACAGGGGAAGACGGGGCAGAGAACAGGGGAAGACGGGGCAGAGAACAGGGGAAGACGGGGCAGAGAACAGGGGAAGACGGCGCAGAGAACAGGGGAAGATGGCGCAGAGAACAGGGGAAGACGGCGCAGAGAACAGGGGAAGACGGGGCAGAGAACAGGGGAAGACAGAGAACAGGGGAAGACGGGGCAGAGAACAGGGGAAGACGGGGCAGAGAACAGAGGAAGACGGGGCAGAGAACAGGGGAAGACAGGGCAGAGAACAGGGGAAGACAGGGCAGAGAACAGGGGAAGACAGGGCAGAGAACAGGGGAAGGCAGGGCAGAGAACAGGGGAAGGCAGGGCAGAGAACAGGGGAAGGCAGGGGCAGAGAACAGCGGGAGACAGCTAACCACTGAGCCACCATATACAGTGCTAAGCACTGAGTCACTGTATACAGTCCTAACCACTGACCCACCATATACTGTGCTAACCACTGAGGCACCAAACAGTGCAAAACACTGAGCCACCATATACAATGCTAACCACTGAGCCACCACACAATGCAAAACACTGACCCACCATATACTGTCCTAACCACTGAGCCATCATATACTCTGCTAACCACCGTATACTATGCTAACAACTGAGCCACCGTATACAGTGCCAACTACTGAGCCACCATGTACAGTGCTAACCAGTGAGCCACCATATAATGTGCAAACCACTGAGCCACCATACAGTGCTAACCACTGAACCACCATACAGTGCTAACCACTGAGCCACCATATAGTGCTAACCAGTGAGCCACCATATAATGTGCAAACCACTGAGCCACCATATACAATGCTAACCACTGAGCCAGCATACAGTGCTAACCACTGAGCCACCATATACAATGCTAACCACTGAGCCACCACACAGTGCTAACCACTGAGCCACCATATAGTGCTAACCAGTGAGCCACCATATAATGTGCAAACCACTGAGCCACCATATACAATGCTAACCACTGAGCCACCATACAGTGGTAACCACTGAGCCACCATATACAGTGCTAACCACTGAGCCACCACACAGTGCTAACCACTGAGCCACCATATACAATGCTAACCACTGAGCCACCATATAGTGTTAACCAGTGAGCCACCATATAAATCCTGCAACAACAGCGTACTTTCTGGAGAGAGGACTGTACTATTCAGCGGCTATTTCTACGGCACCTGTTCATTTCAACGCAATCCCGATGCAATAGAATCGGGCCTATTTCTAGTATATATATATATATATATATATATATTTTCTATTTTATCATTATAAGCATACTGCACTGAAGTGAACACCGCCTAGGAGTCTGTGACTGCCAGTCAGCCGAATAGGAGGAATCGGTCCATTTACACTGATAGTGCCCAATTCATTTTTTCCTTTGAATACTGATATATATATATATATATATATATTGACATCCTAATTTGTGTCTCTCAATCTCTGTATATCTATATTTATGCTTTTCGATATGTATTATCTGAGATTAAACATAAAAGATATATGTGAAGCAATGTTGTCGAAAACATTTCTGTATAGAATGATTAGAAGTAAGGTAGATGTACAATTTTAGTTTGTTGTTAATTTTTTTTACTATCGCCTGTGATACAACCTAGTTATAGAAAGAGAAAGGTCAAATCAGTACAGGAAAAAACTGCATACCAATGTTATTGCCATGGTAACTCGAAAGCTGCTACACTTCACAGCACAGATAAGAGTGTTACAACACAAGACGAGCTCTTAAATAGACTGTTTTCCCAAAGCTAAAAATTAGACACACATTCAGTAAGATGTCCACTGGCTCATTTTTTATTTTTATTTTTTTAACAAGGAGCTTAAATTGATGGCTTCATCTTCTCTTGGCAAAAATACAATTACGGTTAATACGCTCACATTTTACAGACCTTTAAACCCCTCTCAAATCTCAGGACATATTGATTATTGTAAATACTTGTATGATTCATTAACCCATTCACTACATTCACTGTGCAAAGCGGGTCATGTACAGTCATGGCCAAAAGTATTGACACCCCTGCAATTCTGTCAGACAATACTCAGTTTCTTCCTGAAAATGATTGCAATCACAAATTCTTTGGTATTGTTATCTTCATTTAATTTGTCTTCAATGAAAAAAAACACAAAAAGATTTGTCCTAAAGCCAAATTGGATATAATTCCACACCAAACATAAAAAAGGGGGTGGACAAAAGTATTGGCACCCTTAGAAAAATCATGTGATGCTTCTCTAATTTGTGTAATTAACAGCACCTGTAACTTACTTGTGGCACCTAACAAGTGTTGGCAATAACTAAATCACACTTGCAGCCAGTTGACATGGATTAAAGTTGACTCAACCTCTGTCCTGTGTCCTTGTGTGTACCACATTGAGCATGGAGAAAAGAAAGAAGACCAAAGAACTGTCTGAGGACTTGAGAAACCAAATTGTGAGGAAGCATGAGCAATCTCAAGGCTACAAGTCCATCTCCAAAGACCTGAATGTCCCTGTGTCTACCATGCGCAGTGTCATCAAGAAGTTTAAAGCCCATGGCACAGTGGCTAAGCTCCCTAGATGTGGACGGAAAAGAAAAATTGTCAAGAGATTTCAACGCAAGATTGTGCGGATGGTGGATAAAGAACCTCGAATAATATCCAAACAAGTTCAAGCTGCCCTGCAGTCCGAGGGTACAACAGTGTCAACCTGTACTATCCCCGTCGGCGTCTGAATGAAAAGGGACTGTATAGTAGGAGACCCAGGAAGACCGCACTTCTTACCCTGAGACATAAAAAAGCCAGGCTGGAGTTTGCCAAAACTTACCTGAGAAAGCCTACAACGTTTTGGAAGAATGTTCTCTCTTTTTGGGCAAAGGCATCAACATAGAGTTTACAGGAGGAAAAAAAGAGGCATTCAAAGAAAAGAACACGGTCCCTACAGTCAAACATGGCGGAGGTTCCCTGATGTTTTGGGGTTGCTTTGCTGCCTCTGGCACTGGCCTGCTTGACCGTGTGCATGGCATTATGAAGTCTGAAGACTACCAACAAATTTTGCAGCATAATGTAGGGCCCAGTGTGAGAAAGCTGGGTCTCCCTCAGAGGTCATGGGTCTTCCAGCAGGACAATGACCCAAAACACACTTCAAAAAGCACTAGAAAATGGTTTGAGAGAAAGCACTGGAGACTTCTAAGGTGGCTAGCAAGGAGTCCAGACCTGAATCATATAGAACACCTGTGGAGAGATCTAAGAATGGCAGTTTGGAGAAGGCACCCTTCAAATATCAGGGACCTGGAGCAGTTTGCCAAAGAAGAATGGTCTAAAATTCCAGCAGAGCATTGTAAGAAACTCATTGATGGTTATCGGAAGCGGTTGATCGCAGTTATTTTGGCTAAAGGTTGTGCAACCAAGTATTAGGCTGAGGGTGCCAGTACTTTTGTCCGGCCCATTTTTGGAGTTTTGTGTGAAATGATCAATGTTTTGCTCTTTGCTTCATTCTCTTTTGTGTTTTTTCATTGAAGACAAATTAAATTAAGATAATAATACCAAATAATTTGTGATTGCAATCATTTTCAGGAAGAAAATTATCTGACAGAATTGCAGGGGTGTCAATACTTTTGGCCAACACTGTAGCAGGCTCACAGGTTGAGCTTGTTCCATGCTCGGCATGTAGCCAGGACCTTCCTGTCAGTCAGTGGTCAATTAATGCATACACAATAGTGAAATGGCATGGCACAAAGTTTTAATAAAATATTCTCCAACATTTTTATGCCATGCACAGCCCAAGTATGTAGAGGTCTGAAGGGGAAATGGGCCACCTATCTAGGTGCTCTCTCCATTTAAGGCTTAGTCCAAAGTCCAATGTAATTTTTCTCCTTAATCCATATCCATTTAGTGCCATAATATAAACTATTTTCTAATAAACTTGAATTAAGAATCCCATACCATTCCCTACACTAGCAGCTTTTCTATTTTTTCCACTTCCTTTTTGATGATTCTTCATTTAAGAATCTCATTGCATGCTGCGATACTCATACGAAGCATCATCAGGGTCAGGTCAGCACGAACGGTCCAGCAACAGAATTCTGTCAGAATACCCGCAGGAAAAAGATCAGCGACGTTACTCGTGGGTGCGCTGCTGATCTCTGCACACTAGGTAATCGGACACTGGTTTGTTGCCGACTCGTTACTGCTGATCTGACAGCAACACAGAGCGCACTGTCAATGTGCACAGAATGCAGAGACTAGCCCAGACCCTGAAATGATCGTCACTGATGATCCTTTGTTTCAGGAAGGAGGCAGATGCAGCCTCCGGGATTCTCATATGACACAACATCAAAAAGAAAGTGAAAAATATAGAAAAGTAGTTAGTTAGTGTATATAGAAAATGGTACGGATTTTTTAATTCAAATGTATTAAAAAAAAAAAAGTTTATATTATGGCACTAAATTGATAGCGATTTAGGAGGAAAATTACTTGGGACTTCGAACCACCTGTTTAACCTTTTGATAGAACAAACAATGAGCCTTAATTACCGTATATACTCGCGTATAAGCCTAGTTTTTCAGCCCAAAAATTGGGCTGAAAAGTACCCCCTCGGCTTATACGTGAGTCATATACTGCAGCAGCCCGCCGGCAACCCGCATCAGTATACAGCCCCCCCCCCCATTAGTATCCAGGGCCCCCCTTGCTCCGGAAACCTGTAAAGTAAAATGATTATACTTATCACTGTCCTGTCGCCGCCGTCCCCGCCGCTGCCATCGCGATCCTCCGGCTTCATCCGTCTTCTTCCGGCTTCCTCTGGTCGGCGCAGGCAACGACGTCATTGTCTACGCCACAGGAGGAAGCCGGAAGACGCTGAAGACGGAGGATCGCGATGGCAGCGGCGGGGACGGCGGTGACAGGACAGTGATAACTATAATCATTTTACTTTACAGGTTTCCGGAGCAAGGGGGGCCCTGGATACTAATGGGGGGGCCTGTATACTGATGGGGGTGGCGGGCGGGCTGCTGCAGTATATACCTCTGGGGCTGCTGTATACTACCACTGGGGCTGCTGTATATACCTCTGGGGCTGCTGGGGCTGCTGTATACTACCACTGGGGCTGCTGTATACTACCACTGGGGCTGCTGTATACTACCACTGGGGCTGCTGTATACTACCACTGGGGCTGCTGTATATACCTCTGGGGCTGCTGTATACTACCATTGGAGCTGCTGTGTATACCTCTGGGGCTGCTGTATACGACCACTGGGGCTGCTGTATATACCTGTATACTACCACTGGGGCTGCTGTATACTACCACTGGGGCTGCTGTATACTACCACTGGGGCTGCTGCTGTATATACCACTGGGGAGGCTGCTGTAACACTGCTGGGGCCTGTATATACCACTGGGGAGGCTGCTGTATACCACACTGCTGGGGGCTGTATACCTGTGCTGGGGCCCACCCTCAGCTTATACACGAGTCAATAGGTTTTCCCAGATTTTTGGGGCAAATGTAGGGGGGTCGGCTTATACACGGGTCGGCTTATACACGAGTATATACGGTATGTGTTTTTTCTTTTTTTAATACTCAGAGCCTAAACAAAAATTTCTCAAAGTCTGCTTGTGCGGCTGAGATCATGGTTTGAATACTTGCAACTTATGTACAGGATGGAGAATAGGAGAGTCAAATAATTATTTTAGCAGATTTTGGGGTAAAGTTCTTAAACCTGACAAACACACTTATGTACTGTTTTATGACTGTATTAAAATGCACTATGCCTTATAATCTGGAATCTCACTGTACACATATGCAGTATCCAGCCTTTGGTCTTCAATCTGAGCGAAAGCATACTGCAATTCATGGCAAAGAGAAATATCAGTGTGCCAAAACTAAAAATCATCCACAACTAAGGCCCTGTTCACACTATTTCTAAAGCATGTTCCAGTGATCCCATCTGTATCCCTCTAAAAACAGAAATCAGAAGAATGTTCGAAAAGATTATAGCCTACAATGACACAAATGGAGCTCATATAAACTTGATTTTTGTTTTTCCTCTTAAAGTGTCTAGACACACACAAAACGTACGGATGAATACTTTCAGTTGAAAACAAAATTAATTACTGTAAACTCGGCTTGTGCAATTGTAGTTTATGCAAAGGGATGTTGTTGTAAATTCATCTAAATCCTAATTTTAGGGGGATTCAGGCAGGACCTCTGAATGCACAGAAAACAACAGTGGGACCATAGCCTATCTACTGTGGTTGACAATAACATGTACCTCAATGTAGTAGCTGTAATTGGTCAATTACTAAGGTAATTAACGTTTAACTAAGGTTTCATGTTATAATGTTGTTAATAATATAAGACATTAATTTTTATTAAAAAGGTTAACTTCTATTTGTATGGTTATCTGTAGCCAGCTGGGTTCAGCGCCCGACATATTAAATTAAGGAAGTAAAACCAGCTGGTTGCAATAAAGCTGAAGAAAAAGATGTGAGGATAGGGAGAGGAAGGAAGGAAAAGAGTCACAGTGATAGAAAAAGGAAGGGAAACAGCTGACTGGTTGTGAATCTGTAAGGAGCACACAATTGTTAAACCACAAAAAATATCAGGAACCAAAACAACAGCCGTCTCGAAGGCCTTGTCTACAGAACAATGTCATCCTTATTTACACATGTACTATTAATACCAGGAAGGGATTTTTAATTGGACATATAGATAAAACAGAGATTAGTCCACATGCAAATAATATTTAAACCTCATACAGTATTTCTACCGGGAGACAAACCAAAGGAAATATATCAGTCATAAGCATAGGCAAGTCAAGAATAAATGTAGAGGTGCCCAATAAATAATGGTCATGCTCTTGTAGTAAAGGTTACATTTTACCCAAACTTCACCATGTCATGTCACGGGTCAGGAAACGTCACTGGTGCTACCAGCAGGGTGAGGCCTGGGTCATACAACCGTAGATTCTGTCATGGAAGAGACAATCATGTTGATTACGCCATTGACACTTGGTTCAAGTGCCGATTGGTGTTTGATTCGAGTGTCAGCATATCGTTATCTGATTCACTTGGATAACAGAATCTGAGCACAGTGTGAGAAGATGAAGAACAAAATTTCTCCAACTTCTCCATTCTGTGAGTCCGCAGAAAGTGGACTACACTTAGATGTCATCCGAGTGCAGTCCAATGATTCCACGCACCCACAGACTTGCATAGGTTAGTCTCGTCCGATTGACGTGTCAAATAACAGCAAGTTATGACTTTTCTCATGCAGAATCGGCAAGAGAAAAAAACGATGATCAGCACTACCCTATTGAATTACATTGGACCTGGAATAGTTATCGCTTGTCTGATTAATATAGTGGTGTGAGCGAGCCCTTTGTGAGGTACTCGAGCTAATATCCCTGTCATGCTCTCTTTAACAATTCTACACCTTAAAAGGGCAAGACCCAAGTCTGTAACCCCAATATCCCTCCCAATGTGTTTGTTCCTCAATAGGGGCATGTGTGGGGGGAGTTCAAACCTTTACTACAAGAGTATGGCTATTACTGGGCACTTATACATATATTCTTGGCTTGCCTATGGTTACAGCAGATGTATTTCATTTGGTTTGTCTCCCCACAGTCTTAAGATGTTTTAATATTCTCTGCATGGGGAAAATTTATCTTATCTGTTTGTGATGAAAAATTATATTTGAACCATTTCTCCTCTTGCTATAACGTAAGTATATTTTGAGACATTTGATATTGACGCTTACCAGTTAATATTTATATTGTGCCGTATATTAGGAAGAAATTTAGAATTACAAGTTATATAGACTTGTAAAAAATGAGTCAAGAAAAATTGAGTGGTGAACAACCTAGGAGTCTTATTTAATTCCTGGGACTTTTGGTACTGCTCAGCCAGGTAGATATGGGGTTAATCCCTGTATAATTGATATGAATACTTTCTGTAAATCTTCAGTGGGGTTGTCCTCTTTTTAACCCCTTCCCGACCTATGTCGTAGGAGGACGTCATGGATCGGTAAGGGGTGTTTGAAGTGAGCTCCGGCTCGGAGCTCACATCAAAGCCCCGACATCTCAGCTGATCTCATCAGCTGAGATGTCGGGGTAACAGCGCCGATCGGATTCGGGATCCGATCGGCGCTGTTAAACCTTGGATCCCGCTTTCAGTCACTGACAGCGGGATCCAAGCCGGCTGCGGCAGGGAACGCGCTGTTCCCTGCCTGCTGCGGAGATCCCGCGATGGTATTGCGGGATCTCCGGCGCTCACGTGACAGCCCGGGGTCCTGGCTAGACCCCGGATGCTGTCACTGAGCAGTTTCCTGTTGTGGTTGGCAGGCGCTGCCAACCACAATAGGTCAGCGATTCTGGTAGATACAGATGAGCTGCAGCTCATCTGTATCTCCCAGAAAGAATCGGACTGTGCAGCAAGGTGCCTCTTAAAGAGGCAGTGTAAAAATAAAAGTGAATGAAAAAATAAAGTTTTTAAAAACCTGTAAAAAAAATAAATAAATAAAAATATAAAAAGTTGAAATCACCCCCCCTTTACCCCCAATCACAATAAAAGTATATATAAAAAAAAAAAAAAAAATACACGTTTGGTATCGCAGCGTTCAGAATCGCCCGATCCACCATCGTATTAAATCCGTTAATGAGAGCCGTAAATTCTGTAATGGAAAAAATGGTCCAAATGCCAACATTCCGTTTTTTTGGTCGCCCCGTTATTGCTATAAAATGCAATAATGGGCGATCAAAACTGCGGAACCCCCCAAATATGGTATCATTAGAAACGTTAGCTCAAAAAGCAAAAAATAAGCAGTCACCCAGAGCCAGATCCCGAAAAATGAGAACGCTAAGGGTCGCAGAACATGGCGCAAAAAGTCTGTTTTGTTTTTTTTTCAAAATTCTGAATTTTTTTTCACCACCTAGCTACCAGTAAATGAATACATGTTGGGTGTCTACGAACTCGTACCGACCCGAAGCATCACCCCGCCATGTCTGTTTTACCATATAGTGAACATGGCAACTAAAATACCCAAAAAACAAACGTGTCATTGCACTTTTTTTGCAATTTCACTGCATTTAGAATTTCTTTGCAATTTCCCTGAACACTATATAGTAAAATAAATTATTGCATATGAAAGTACAACGCGTCCCACAAAAAACAAGCCATCATATGTCTATATTGACAGAAGAATAAAAAAGTTATGGCTCTTGGAAGCAGGGGAGCAAAAAACGAAAATGAAAAATTCCCGGGTCATGAAGGGGTTAAACTCTGACTAGAGATAAGTTAACTTTTACGAACAAACGGGGCAGATTCGGTTGGTTTTCGCGACCACGAACAGTTTGCTAAAACGTGGTCTAACTTAGCTTTGTTCAGTAACAAGCATTAAATCATTTGCACTAGTGCTTCTCTTCTACCTTATGTGTTTCTAAGATAGCGAGTGGGAGTTGATTGATTAGGAGACGGGGTTGTGATAGGTCAGAGGAGCATCAGACTCCATTTATTTATTTTCCTTACTGTGTGGATATGTCTACAGCCAATCAGGTAGCAGAAGCCATTGAGAAAGTGCGGACACAAAGGCTTGTATCATTGGCTGCCTAGGTCACATGTCCCTCGGCATATAGGAATCTGCCATTTGCTGTCGTCGCCATTTTGGGAGTGTTACACTTTGTGGACAGAGCTGCTGCTGCATTCCAGATAGAAACTCTATTTTTAGATAGTAGGGTTAGAGAGTCCATACCGAAATAGGCTTTTTTGTCTACATCCAGTGATTTCAAAATCTCTGTACTTCCCATACAGCAATTTTTTGCATAGAGCCAGTAGTTGCAAAGTATCGCTGCATTCACATATATTTCTGGTTATTCTGTTTTGTAACCTAAGGCCGATTTCTGACTTTTTACTCCTTCCTGGTACTAACCCTCTGCACCACCAACCAGTGACTATTCCGAGGGCTTGGTCCAGGTTCCATAGTTAAGTCCACATTACTATACAGAGGTTAAAGAGTGAACGCTAGTGCTTTAATGGGACCTAACAGTCGGAGTAGACAGAGTAAAGACTGTCTATGATTGCCATTTTTAAAAATACCAAGCAACAACAGACAGTGCCTTATCACCGTCACATTTTATTTATATTTTGTATTACATACATATTCAGTTGGCGTGAAAAAGTGCTCCTTCTCGATTTTTTTATTATTATTGAATATCTGTCACGCTTAAATGCTTCAGATCAAAAACATGTAAATGTTAGATAAAGTTAACACAAGTAAATACAAAATGCAGTTTAAAAATGAAGGTTTTTATTATTAATATATTATTATTTTGGAAAAAGAAACCCAAACCTACAGAGTCCTGTGTGAAAAAAAGAGACTGCCCCCCCTTAAAGGAAAACTGTCAGGTCAAAAATCCATATGCAATTGCTATCATTTTCTAATTCTTCGCTCTAAACCAGTGGTTCCCAAACTCCAGTCCTCACATCCACCAACAGATCATGTTTTCAGGATTTTCTTAGTATTGCACAGGTGATGGTACCATGATCAAGGAATTACCTGTGCAATACTAAGGAAATCCTGAAAACATGATCTGTTGGGGGTCGTGAGGACTGGATTTGGGAACTACTGCTCTAAACTCTATTTATGTATTTATTTTATTTATATTCCCTCCTATCTTCTGTAACCTTCAAATAAAGGGAATCATTCCATCTGTCAATCACAGTGAATGATCCCCTTGGTTCTCTGCTGTGCACTCCCCAAATGATGAATATGCATGTCACATCACAGCACAAGAGATCTGGAGGGGGGAGGAGGGGAGGCTGCATCCTCCTTTCTACTCTCTTTGCAGCAAAACCAAGAGATCAGATAAACACAGGATCTCTCACAGCACAGCAGGGATTCCTTTATACAGAAACAAAGACTCTAGATCAGATAAGGCAGACTTGTAGTTTTCTCCCTCTGTACCCTGAACAAAACAGTAGCTCCAGAAAGTGAAACCACACAGCACTGAGAGCAGAGGGAGTAGAGAGCTGCTGAGAGGGAGTGCATAATTACATGACAGTTTATACAGCAGCCAGACTAATTGTCTCTGCTTGTGATGAAAATGACTAATGCAGTGACTCCCTGCAGGGTGTAAAAATGCTGATATCATGGAAACTACAAAGCGTAGAATAATGATTTTACATGTTTTTAAAAGGTCTGCCCAGACCCTATTCAAGGGTAATATTAGTATCATACTGAAAAATTACCTGATAGTGTCCCTTTAAAACAAAAATTAACTGTGGCTTATCACATCTTTGGATAAGCGGAGTTCAATTTCCCTAGCTACACCCAGGTCTGATTACTGCCATACCTGTTAAAGAATTCACTAAAATAGGACTTGCGTAACAAAGTAAAGTAGCTCAAAAGATCCCCAAAAGCTAGACATCATGCCACAATACAAAGAAATTCAGGAACAAACAGGAAACCAGGTAATTGAGATTTGTCAGTCTGGAAAAGGTTATAAAGCTATTTCCAAATCTTTGGTACTCCAGCAAACCACAGCAAGAGTCATTATCCACAAATGATGAAAACATGGAACAGAGATGAATCTTCCCAGGAGCGACCAGCTGACCAAAATGACCCCAAGAATGCAGCAAAGACTCATCCAAGAGGTCACAAAACACCCCCCAACAACATCAAAAGAACTGCAGGCGTCACTTGCCTCAGTTATGGTCAGTGTTCATGACTCCACCGTAAAAAAGAGACTGGGTAAAAATGGCTTGGATGGCAGATTTCCAAAACAAAAACTACTGCTGACCAAAAGGAACACAAAGACTTAACTCAGTTTTGTCAGAAAACATCTTGATAATCCCCAAGACTTTTAGAAAAGTACTCTGTGGACTGTCAAGACAAAACCTGAACTTTTTGTAAGATATATGTCCCATTATATCTGGTGTAGAAGTAACAAAGCATTTCAGTGGTGGTACTGTAATGGTTTGGTTCTATTTTGCTCTCCAGGACCTGGAAGACTTGCTGTGGTAAATGGAACAATGAATTCTGCTGTTTACCAAAAATCCTGAAGGAGAATGTCTATCTGTTCTTGACCTCAAGTTGACGTTCTCTTGGGTTATGCAGCAGGACAATGATCCAAAACACAGCTGCAAATCCACCTCTGAGTGTCTTAAGAAAAACTAAATTAAGACTTGGGAGTGGCCTAGTGCTCACTTTAATCTGATTGAGATGCTATGACATGACCTTAAAAAGGCAGTTCATGCTCGGAAACCCTCCAATGTGCCTGAGTTACAACAATTCTGCAAAGATGAGTGGGCCAAAATACCTCAAGAGCATTGTAAAAGGTTCATTACAAGTTATCGCAAACACTTGATTGCAGTTGTTGCTGCTAAGGGTGGCCAACCTGATTTAGGGGACAATCACTTTTTTACCCTGTAGGTTTGAAATTTACTTTCCCTTAAGAATAAAGGCCTTAATTTATAAAGTGCATTTTGTGTTTACTTGTGTTATCTTTGTCTAATATTAAATTTGTTTGCTGCTCAGTAATATTGAAGTGTGACAAACATGCAGAAGAATAAGAAATCAGGAAGGTGGCAAACACTGTTTCACACCAGTGTATTTTTCCCCCTAAAGGAATCAGAACCAGATGATTGTTGCATTGTTTGAACATGATACAAATTATAATGTCTGGCTATTTCTTGTGCCCTTCAAGGAACAGAAGGAGGAAACGAAATTAGCAAAATGGGATATATCTCTATGGGCTTACAGTAATCCTGGGAAGGCTGAAAGCGAAGAAAACCATTACTTGTTTTAGTCAGTGAAGACTGAGCAGAGAGAAAAAAGAATATACAAAATTGTTCTAACAATCTTTTTGCTCTCCACAAAGCTTTTTCTTTGGTGAAGATGAAATATTTATTTTTTTTTTATCAAGCAAGAAAAAGAAACAAAAATTGATGGTAAAAATGGACACACTGATGACACACGGATACAATTTTTTCACATATGTGTTTAAACATGGACCAGTGAATAAGGCCACAATGGTTAATCTCTTTGTGTGGTATTTGCTGTTTCTTGATTTGTAATCTGACGCTCCTTCATTCATGCGAGATATATACATATTGCGAGATACCAACTGGCAGATAAAAAGTAACCGGCAAGAGCAAATTAAGCATCAATTCTCTAACTCTCTAGATTGATACGATTGGTTTTAACCAATAGGGGTTTACAAGGAAACGATAATTTGATTCATGCTGCTAGAAATACAAGTAGGATAAATCAGTGTCTGGTTCACTAATACAAGTTTCACTGCAGCCTTTTTAGGTTGCTTTCACATTGCGATATTTTCCTGTCCGTGGGGATCCTATTTTTTTTTTGAATCATCATTTTTATTGAGTTTTAATCAAATAAACAGTTGTACAAAAGTCAGAGAATCATATCGCCAAATTAATCTGTCCATTCAAGAAAACTGTTCAAGCAAAGCATATCCAATGTAAACGATCAACTGTTACAAAATGCATCCCCTGATTCCCTCCCGCCCCCAGTCTCAATATAAAATTGTATTCAAGATTTAACAAAAATCAATATAATAAATGAAAGCTGTACTTTATTGTTAGAAATATATCAAAAGTTATTGCACCTCCTGTACCTAACATCTCAACCTACCTAATGTTCCTCCCAGCTCTTCTAATGCGTACCACGTTGATGCTCGGAAGGGTATCATGAAATTTTGTATATCCACATCTGTGAATTCGCCTTCTATAAAGCGTCTCCATTTGATAAAGAATTTTTTGGCTAACTTACTTGGATTACGGAGTGTATCCAGAGCTTCAAGTGTCAATGTGTGGCGTAATGTATTTTTTACTTGAGCCAGATCAGGGGGTCTGTCATCGAGCCAGTGCTGTAACAAGAGTCTCTTTGCTACTAGAGCAATATAATGCCATAGGATGCAAGGTTGTCCTACAGTATTGGAAAGTGGGTGATAGTGAAAAAGCCAGCGTATTGGATCTAGCTCTCCTGTGTCTCTACAAATTTTTTTAGCCCACGCATTGACTGCTCTCCAATATTGCTGAGACATTGGGCAGGACCACATGCCGTGTTCCAGATCAGTCATGTGTGACTTACACTTTGGGCAATGAACCCATCTTTCCTGATTAGTTTTAGATGGAGGTATATTGAAGCCCTGGATGGTTCCGTGCATGATCCTAAATTGGGAATCCTTCCATCTCTCATTTATAATATGGCGTCTTACCAATCCCCACCCCTCCAGGATCTTCTGTGGAAGTTCCGGAACTGTGTAATGTTTACGCCATTTGTTAAAAGACCCTCCCCTTCCCTGTGGTCTCAGAATCCGTTTTAATTTGGTGTACAGTGAAGTTATGGATACCTCAGTAGTGGTTATAGATGTCAGTTCGGACCACATAGAGTTCTCAACCTCCCCCGTGATGTCACATAAGTGTGAAAGCAGATAATGTTTCAGTTGACGATATTGCATAGCATGATGTTGGGGTAGATTGTAGGTAGTCAAGACCTCTGACTCGGTCATCCACCTCTTTTCTTCTAGATTCATAAGGTCTCCCAACGTGCTAATTCCCTTATCTTTCCAAGCTTGGAATAGAGAATTTTCTCGTCCCAATGGGAATGACGGGCATCTCCATGGGTTCAGTAATTTCGAGACCCTCCATGCTAGTTTGAATTTCTTCCTAACCTCCTTCCATGTAATTATCGTATCTTTATAGATCACCGTATTTTTCAAAGTGTGGGGCAGACAAGTCAGTGGTGAATGCAGTAAGGCTGTTAGATCCCAGGGCTTGGCCCATTCCCCCTCCAAAAGTACATCTGAGAATTTGTTAGTGTTTCTAATCCAATCAAGGACATTACGCATAATACACGCTAAATTGTATCCCCTAACATCTGGGAGCTGTAGACCTCCCTCCTGTTTGGATTGGATCAAAGTTGCATATGCCAAACGGGGTCTCTTTCCTCCCCATAAAAATTTAGAGAAGGACCTATTCAGTCTCTTTATGTCAATGTGTCTCAGCAACATGGGGATAGTCTGGAGGGGGTAAAGCAATCTTGCAAAGCTAACCATTTTCAATAAGTGGCAGCGACCCAACAGAGAGAGTGGCAATTTCGCCCAGCCCGACAATTCTTGCTCTATCTTCTGGATGATTGGTAAAAAATTCAGTTTATATGTCTGTCCCGGAGATCTAGCTAGATGTATACCCAAATATTTAATACTATCCCTCATTACTGGTAGGCCACAAAGATTTTTCATTTCCCTGTGGGTCCCATCCCTTGGTTTTATAAACAAAATTTCACATTTGCTTTTATTCAGGGAAAATCCAGTTTGTTTGCCCATCATCTCTATGTCTGACAAAATATTTGGAAGGGGGATCCTATTTTTTGCAGGACCCCACGAACAGGAAAGGACAGGATTGGATGTGGCCTCTTAACTAGTGTCAAACCTCATTATAAGGTAATAAGGACTTATAAAATGGCTACCGCCAATAGATGGCACTGGACAGCCAGCTTTCTTTGTCTTAGAAGTAACCTTTTGATTAGCTTTTTACCCAAGGTGCATTAGCAAAAGTGTAGTCTTCCTTTTGTGCTGCATACTCTGCTTTAAGAAAAGCTGTTGGCATGATTTTGTATTGTAAGGGAAAGACATAGCTGTAATGGTGCTGCAATACTGATTACATTGTTACTCTTGGTTATCAAAGCTGTTTTGTGGCTCTTATTTAAATAACTGGTTGATGTTTTCTGCTAAATAGATTTTGGTGCTCAGAGCACAGGGTTTCTCCTCCCTGTCTGTGATTTCCCCGATCCCTCCACCTTCCTCCAGTCTGTGAATTCTCTGCTTCTTCTGTTTGAATCTCAGCAGTAACATGTCATTCACAGACCAGAGGCAGGCAGAGGGGCTGGGAAATCATAGATAGTGACAGGAAGATGGAATTAGTAGAAAACTTCAAATGCTGATTACAGAAGGGCCACAAAGTGGATTTCTCCACCAAAGATATCAATGTAATCAGTATTAGAGCCATGTCTTTCCTTTACATTACAAAATATTGTTGAGAAATTCTCGAAACGTTACACCTAGATAACCATTTCTGAAACAGGTCACTGGCACACAAAGGAATTTCAGCTCATCATAGAGGATAAGGTTCAAAACTCAAAGTTAGTAACAACTAGCTTTATTATCTTCATAAATGGCAAAGCCAGCCACATTCTAAGGCAAACTAAACACTTCTTTTGTCACTGATCAGAACATTCCTTATTATGGGGACACTCACAGGCCTGGCAGTCTGTATTTCTATCAGACCACAAGCCATGTCTGACAGCCCTACACTTAGTAGAAAGAAGCTATATCAATGAACCCTACACATTAGTGGAGTTGAGTCGTCTCTCTTTACTCCCATAACCAGGCCCTGTTTTATTCTTGTTCCACACACTAAGATAAAACACATGACATTTCCACTGTCCAGACGCATTATATTTAGAACTGATATTATCCTGTCTTTTATTAGATGTTCTGCTACAGTATGTTTGTCATAAATCTAACTTAAGGTATGGTGTGCGGTGTGTATAAGCAATAAAAACATTCTCCTCATGTGAATGCTCCTTTCATGTCAGTAGCTGGAGGAGGGGATACTCATCAGCATTCCTAGCACTATTGCTACCACGGGACGCTTGGAAGACAACTACACTTTGTTGGATAATAAGGCAGACAATATATGTTGATGTGGAGTCTAGAGGAAAGAATTACAAATAATATAGCAAGTGTTACAAATGTCATGACCAAAATGTGACAGCGTCAAGTTGTCAGTATTATGTAGTGTGATTCGCTTCCTTGAAAAATGTCAGAAAATGTTGTGCTTTGCTATCATTCTGCAATTAGAGGCTATAAATCCAATAGTTAAAGTCCAAATGCAGCGTTATACATAACATGTAAAAGGAACTCGTCACTGATCAGCTGATACATGATTGCAACAATGTGTGTTCTTATTTGAAAAGCCCTTGTTTCAGACAACATATCCGTAGTTCAAGAAACAAGCCATGGACTACAAATATAAAATGAGACTAGTCCGCCACTGACAACCCCCCACCTCCCGCCTAGCTTCTTCCAGCACCATGGCATGTGATTGCAGGTGTCTTGCTATGAGAGAGCCATGTTATTAGCCTGTAGTGACTAGTCAGGTTTGCTGCCTGGGGTCCCTTCCACTGGATTTTCTAATGGCAAGAAAAATATACCTGACTGCAACTGTGCATTCAGGCTCTGATTCATGTGTATGGTTTGGGGCACATGAATCACAAGGCAGGCATCCATACTGATTTATCTGGAAGCAACTATTGTCACTGACTGAAATGAAAACAATCTATGCAAAATATAAGCGTTTCCATTAACATATGTAATACAGAAATTACATTTTGTTCTTAGTAGTAAATCATAGTGATGCTCATAAAAAGACAGCTAATGAAACAACTAATTTGTAATGATCAGCAATGTCTTTCAGACCATGTCGATTCCATCAAGGAAGACGATAAACTTTATCATATTAAGCAATTTAAATACTATTTGACTCCTGCAAAATTTGACATTGATTACATCATTACACGTCTCAAAGACTCAAGAGTCTTCTAAAATACACATGGAAGGAACTAATGAAAACACGCAGAAGTACGCAGTGCTCCTTTTGTGCTTTTTTTAATCTGTCATTCATTATACACACTACATCACAACACATGCACACACACACACACACACACTTGTATATAAGAGTTTTCTCGGACATGGCCAACTGTTCAACAAATCATTTGTTAATAAACCAAGACTGCAGTGCCAAATACAACTTATCATGGAGAAATGCCATCGCCATTTATTAATTTGTCAATTGTTCTGTAATGTCAACAAAGAAATAAGTAAAAATGTAGAAGTAGAAATTAAAACTTTTCATTTTCCACAAAAATGTTAACTCATAAAATAAAGTTTGCTTATTGACAAATTGATGGTTCGCATAGACACAACTATATGTCAGAATGTCTTGGTCATCAGCTCTTCAACAGAATTTAAAGTTTGAAGCCCTATTTTACAAAGTGCAGCATCAGACAACATCACCCGTAGACTTTCCTGAGCTCAACCTGCCTGAGATGGTTTGGGATGAGTTGGACCTTGAAATGAAGGCAAAGCAACTAGCAAGTGCTCAGCACCTTTGGGACGTTTTTCAAGAATGTCTAAAAGCCATTTTAACGGACTTTCTAATGAAGCTGCTTAAGAGAATGCCAAGGGGGAGTAAAGCTGTCATCAGAGTAAAGAGGGGATACTTTGAGTCAAAGATTTTGGTTCATTTCACACTTTCTTTATTCCTCAGTTCCACAGTCTACCTTTATGGTTTTGTTGCTTTCCTTCTGAATCTATAATGTGTACATTTCAATTTTTGTGTCCAAGCTTTTGACCAGTACTGTGCATCTCTATGTTCATCCTAAAAAACAGTGATATTCAGCAAATAGAAAGGAAAAAAAAATTCATCCAGTGATAAAGGTATGAAGAGGAAAGTGTCTAAAGCTGGCATCACACACGTCAATGTCGTCAGCAATCTGATCGCTGGCGACATTGACGGCTGATCGCTGGTGAGCTGTTACACAGGCAGACTCACCAGCGATCAGTGGACCAGCGACATCGTGGAAATGATTTAAATATCGCTTCCACAATCTCTGGCTCCTGCTGACAGGCTGCAGTTAGCAGGAGCAGGCTGGTATCCAAGGTAAACTGCGGGTAACTTGGCAGCACGCACTGCCTAGATACCCGATGTATACCTTGGTTACCAGCCTTCTCCGCTCATCGGCTGGTATCCAAGGTACACAGCTGGTAATTAGGGTCCCAGCTGGGAGCTGGCTTATCACGTCTCACGGTGTCACATGAAGCGATGCTGAGTGTCCACCGGGCGACCATCGGCAGGTTTTCGGTCCAGTCCGAAAACCTGGCAACCATCAACCAGCGATTTATCGCTGGTTGATGCGCCCTGGTCACACGCGTAATATTGCTGCAGCGAAATTGCACGCAATATTGACGCGTGTGACGGCCCCTTTATATAGATCAGCTCTCTTTTTGGCAATTATCATGATTACCAAAGAAGGAAGAATAATACTAAAAAAAGAGATAAAGTAATACAACTGGAGATTTACTGTGACATAAGCACCTTAACACCTAAACGTGTCATTTATTCAGTTGCTATGAGTTGACATTTCATAAAATTATTTAGTAAAAAAAAAATTATAGTACAATTATAATTTTACTTAAGATAACCAGTAATGCCTTTGCGTGGGGAAAAAAAAAACATCTATTACTTTTTGTGGTAATGACTAATGATGTGAACTCAAGAGCGTTCGAAAACATATCCGCCCTTAAAAAATATATATTAATGTAAAACAACAAAAGAAAGCAATAAAGTGTATATAATAAAAACAGGCTAAAATAAGAAAAATAAATTGTGCACAAGCTGCATTTTTAACAATGTGGCAGCATGACTAGCTTTGTAACTGATCCCCACAAGTAACTGTGCACAGACAATGAAATTATTACCCACGGAAGGAATAAAGATTGATTGGGTCTACTAATGCTTTATTCATAGTGAGAGGAGGTGAGGCGGGAGCAGCCCCCCAGGGTATAACAGCTTGAGAGCACAGACCTTATACCGCAGACTATTTAAACAGTATCAATAGCTCACTTGTGACATTTACACATTGCCTGGATGAAGCAGCGACGGTATCACCGGACATAAGGGGTTCATTCCCCTGACACACTGTACAGATTTCCACAAACATAGAGATCGATATTAACAACATGTTAGCGAAATAAAACTTGCTACAATTGTTAGCTGTGCTACGGTTAGTGACTGTAGTCGGCTCTAGGGAGATTTTACTTTACATTTAATGTTGAATATCTTCACTAACTTAAGAAGTGTAAAGCAAATGAAGAAAATAGTTTTTAGAAATAGTGTGAAAACCACAATAGTTTACAAATTCATACAGAGTACATAGCTGTAAAGATGGGTAGACAACTCATAGAAGATAAAAAAGCACATAGCAGAAATAACAGAGACTTTAGTAGAAAACTTTATTGTAGTTTAGGGTCATGGAGAAAATTGGTCAGAGACTGCCCATCAAAGTTATGGGGGATTTTTTTCTCATTATTCTGCTGTGTGTCATTTTTAAGGAGAATTTTGCTAGCATCTACAAATACATGACTGTGTGATCTAGTGGAAAAAGTAACACACTGATCCTATAAAAGTATAGGAGTAACAGGTTGATGTCTCACCTCTTACCAGGATGCGTTCTGCTCCTGGGTTTTCCCTCTAGAATAGGACACGTCTCACCTTAGCTGATTCCTGGTATCCCAATCTGTGCCTTGCTGCAATGATGTGCCAGTCTTTTGTGGGTTACCTGACCTGTGTCAATACAAATCTTCCCTAAAAAAGATCTTAAGATTCCGTTCTACAGTCATCTGCAACTCAGCAGTGTGTTTTTTAGGTTCTTGAAGTCTACAGGTGTTGTTACTGCTTCTTCTAATCGTGATCATGTCAGTATACTTGACTACTTCTTATTGTTTGCTGTGTATCATGGCCTTTGCCCGTCTACTGCTTACACATCAACTCTGCCTACCTTGACCCATGCTTTTCAAGATTCCTATACGCTGCTTTGGTACTTTGTGGAGTCTTCTGTACATCCATGCATTAGCCCTTGGTAATAAAGACTATTCCAGGGGTGGCGACCTGGATATTTTTGTGGTTAAATGAAGACCCCCTTGCAGTGTTTCAGGATGGAAAGAAAAAAAAAAAAAAATCACAATCCTTTATAGTTCCCATACATCTTACATATGAGGGTCGATCATTTATCTGTATTTCAGAATCAGGAGAGATAATCACCTAGCTAGTAGCTGAGTGTTTTCAATAGAGAGGGTGGAAAAAGTTGCTCTTAGGCTGGTTGAAGTGAAATCATGGACAAATTGGTCTATTTGTATATGGCCACAAAATGGATCAATTTGTCCATGATTTCACTTCAACCAGAGATCTGTGAACAATATCTGCACAAATATCTGTGTGTGTGACCCCAGCCTTAGTCACCTTTGACAAAAGCTCATCACTCAAATCAAAACCATTAAGGAGGACCAACCAGCAGGTTTTAGGTCTATAAAGTGAAGTCAGTGCCTTAGGCTCCCATCACACTTGGCGACGCACCAGCGATCCCGACAATGATACGACCTGGTAGGGATCACTGGTGCGTTGCTGTCGGGATTGCTGGTGAGATGTCAGTCAGATCTCAACAGCGACGCAACAACGATCCAGAATGATATGGAGGTCGTTGGGACCCGATTTCTCAGACCTGTAGTACTGAGGTCGTTGACCCTGTCAAACACTCCGATGCATGCTGCACAGCGGGACCCCAATGATCAAAAAATGGCCCAGGCGACTCTGACACGACCAGCGATCTCACAGCAGGGGCCTGGTCGCTGCTAAGTGTCAAGGTCGATGTTGCGTCACCAAACTTGTGACTTGGCAGAGATCTCACTTAGTGTGACGGGGGCTTTACAGGCTCTGGGATAATGAGTGCAATCATACCTTTACTTCAATGATTACAAGTATGATTGCTGAGATAAATGTTATCGAAGTCCTTAGAAAGTGTGCAGCAAGGGGAAGGAGTGTGCAGCAATTAGCATAAGAGGGGCTGGGTTTCTTTGTATTTCTGAACCTGTTTTCAATAAACCAAACCCTCCCCCCTCCCTCTCTCTATCTCCCTGCTTGTGATCCTCGCAAGCAGGAGAAACCCCTGCCCCCTCCAGTCTCTACACCTCCTGATTTGTCTCCTCTCACAGACCTGGACAGATCCCTGCTATTGTCATCACAGATGACAGATCACAGATGGGGATCTGTCTATGGAGCATGCTGGGGGTTGTAGTGTCTCTGTATCTGCAGACTGTGTGATGGAGCATGCTGGGGGTTGTAGTGTCTCTGTATCTGCAGGCTGTGTGATGGTGCATGCTGGGGGTTGTAGTGTCTCTGGATCTGCAGACTGTGTGATGGAGCATGCTGGGGGTTGTAGTGTCTCTGGATCTGCAGATCCAGAGCCAGTGACACTACAACTTCCAGCATGCTCCATCACGCAGTATGCTCCATAGATAGATCCCCTTGTGTGATTTGTGATCTGTGATGACAACAGCAGGGATCTCTCCAGGTCTGTGAGATGAGACAAATCAGGACATGTAGAGACTGGAGGAGGCGGGGGTTTCTACTGCTTGTGACATCACGCGCAGAGAGATGGAGGGAGGGAGAGAGTGATGGGGAAGAGTTTAGCTTAGAGAAAACATGGAAGTAATACATAGAAACCCAGCCCCTCTAATGCTAATTGCTGCACACTCCATCCATCTGCTGCACACTTTCTAAGGACTTCTATAACATTTATCTCAGCAATCATACATGTAATTATTGAAGTAAAGGTATAATTGACTCAGCATCCCAGAACCTGTAAGGTAGTGGTTTCACTTTATATCCCTAAAACCTGTTGGTTGGTCCTCTTTAAACAGTCTGATGCATATCTCCCCAACACGATGTATATGGGGAGAGTTGGGAGGTCCCATAACCATCAGATCAGCCAGTTCTGCTGAAACCTCAGGTTAGGCCACTTTTATCTGTATGTGGGCCTTTTAACTCAGCATTCTGGTTTAGCCACAAGCCAAATTTTGTAGCAATCCAGTGCCTCCACACTTCCTATTAGCCTTGATACAAAAAAATAAATAAAAACATTATATTACATAAACAACAACGTTATTACACAGGAGTTAACTCTACAGTATAAGGAACGGCTTTCACACACAATTATCATTTCAGACGGTCACTTAAGCATCTTGTAAAGTGGGTGCAGGGTAATACACAATACATTGAATTAATAACTCTGTCACTTAATATCAGTCTGGGACAAAATACAAGTCAAGTCAATACCTGACAGTTTTTCACTTGTGCAGTAACCTGTTCTGTAACCATGACGATAGATTAAAAAGTATAATAGAATAATGTAAAATGCCAGAGGCAAAATATCTCTGCCCGGAGAACCTGGATACAAAATGAATTCCTATAAATTGAAGCATTCATACAGTATATGAAATGTAAGCAATAGATAAGAAAATATGTACGATTATTAATTATCATGGAGTATGGGGACCAAAGCTTTAGTTTTATTACTGCAGTACATATCCTAAAAAATTATGGGTGAAAGAGGTTGTCCAGGACTATAATACTTGTGACCTATCTATTGAACAGGTCAACGATACAAGATCTGGGTGTTTAACACCTTCTACCACCACAGATTAACCGTTAGCAGGTCTCACAGCAGTAGGAAATACATAGTGTGTAGCTGTAGTGTCTTGGCTCCTTACACTGAGTAGTGGCTGTTCTTGGGTACTGCCGATTAGATTCCATTAAAGGTTATTCCACCTGCTGAATTTGGCTAAAAATATGCAATGCTTACAATCTCTTTACAATGCAAGGAGGTTGGCCAGGAACTCCGGAGTTCACCGTTAGCTTCTGATCCCAGCCAGTCTTGGTGCCACTGCATTTCCAATGTCGCTGACCCAATCTGTCAATTAATAAGCAGCACCCACCCATTAGAAGTCAGGATGTCAGGTGTTTTAAGAGAAATGAGATGATGTAGTTAACTTTTTAAAGTGAAAAGAAGCTGACCTGACACACTTGAAAACTGCCACAACACAATATGGGGGGTTCTGGTGTTACGGCTCCTTAAACTGGGCATTTCCTGCTGCTGCATGACATGCTAACAGCTAATCAGTGATGGTGCCAGGTGTTGTACCCCTACTGGATTGCCAACCTAATCTGAGGGTAGGTCAGAAGTATAGCAGCACTGAAGAACTCACTGAATTAAAACACTTTTAGGAAAGAAACTTGGCAATGACAACACTACAACTTGGAACCATATATAAACATTTTTGCTGCTGATAGAATTAAGGAGTTGTGAGGCACCGCCGGCATGATCCTCATGGCCGGGGCGCGTCACATGCAGGATCAAGGTATGATCCTGTGCACACTGGCCGGTTTGACTGTGATAATGCTGTGTGAACCAACTTTGGACACAGGGTTTCATGAGCCTAATGAGTGGCAGTGAGAGTGAGATGAGATCGAGGAGTCCCTAAGGAATAAGGGCTGAGTGCTGACAACCCGGAACACAGGGAGTTAACCTGAGCTGTGTGAAAGGCTGATTACCGGCAGCTAAGGGGGTGTGTCCATGTGGGAGTGGCTGGCATGATAAGAGTCCGCCAGCTGAGTGATTGAGAGATTAGATCCATTTTCAGCCAGACAGCCTGAGAGGATGTGGGCTGATTACCAGCCTGAGAGCTGAGCAGAGCCAGTCTGTGTGAGGGACTGGGAGTGCAAGTCCATGCCGCCATGTGGAGATGGTGAAGGGAGCATGCTAGCTCCATGCCGGTGCCGAGGTCCGAGGTTGTGATAGCACCTGGTGGGGAAGCCGTGGCTGAACCCGGTGGAGACTGGTCCGGGCGTGGGTTGAACTACGTCCGGGAAAGGAGCCCTTGGGGGACGCTTGGTGGACCCTTACACAGGTAGCGAGACCCGGATCCGTGCCCGGTAAGACAGCGGTTCCCGTGTAATGGAGTGAGCTGTGCATGAGTAATGCCAGGCGGGCATAACCGCTATTGGGTCCGACTAGGCAGTCGGTAAAGGACCCGTTGATGTATGTAGGGGCTTAGGCAATTGCCCTGAATGTAAGATGATGACCTATGTAAGAACATTGTATAATAATGTGGGGAGAAAGTGACCCAGCCAGTATGGATGATGTTGGAGGCGTTCCGTCCCTGTGGGACGAGAGGGAGGCTTGCCCTGCTGCTTGCAGAGGGTACCCGTCCCTCAACCACGACCTCTAATGGTGTGGGTGTGCCTGTGGTGCCAGACACCGGGGTAATAGGGCTCCTAGTAGGTAACGGATGAGGTTCCCGTGTACTATGGTTTGCCAGTCCCTGTAATGGGCCATGGAGGAGCCACAGTCCATGGATGATGGGCTGTGAGCGTGTGGAAGAAATGTATGTGATCCATGGACGTTTGAATGATGGATCACACATGGTATGTAAGGCCCGGTCAGGCAGGAATCCTGACTACGGGGTAATGTATATCATCATGCTGGGGGACTAAAGCCAGGCGGCAGGTACCGCCATTGGGACCCACAGGGCCCGTTGAGGCGTATGTAATGAAGGTCAGAAGCAGGGGTTAAAAGGGCTCCTAGAGTGGGAACACCATGGTTGAACCAGGTGGACTCTGACCGGGACGTAGGCGGAGCTGCGTCCAGGGAGGAGCCCCTTGGGAATACATGACATACCCGGTACTCAGGTTGCTCAATCCCTGTTATGAACCCGGAGGGGTTATCGTCGAAGTATATCAAATGTATGTATTATAAAGGTACTGTAAGATGTGTAAGTAGGCCGGAGGCCGTAGCCACCACGGGAGCTGTTAGTAGAGCTCCAATGGGGACAGAGAGAAGGTTACAGGTCCCGGGTTACTATAAGCGTTATGTGCAATATATGTATTATGTAATGTTATATGTAAATGTATGATGTGTTTATGTATGGTGTTTTTAATCAATGTGATATGTGACAAACATGCTACCCGGGTTATGTTGTTAATATGTGAAAATAAACGGGTAGACATTGGTTAAACTTATAAACACGTGTTTGTTGTCGTTTAGCAAGCGGGTTTCCCGGTTGCTACCTCACAGAGTGCATAATATATGGTTAATGTCATATAGGTGATTGTTGCAGGTTCAACTTTAGACTTCTTTAAGCACCTTAACTGTGAAAATATTTACATGAAAGGAACAGATTGCATTGTTAGTCATGTCTAGAAGTATCCACAGGACCGGATTTCTCATAACACCAACCTAGGCCATAGCCTGGGGTGCACCGGTCAGTAGGCATGTATAAAAAAGAAATTACAGCCAAACATTTACACATTTTTCCGTTTTATTCTGAAAAGGCACTATAAAATGCAGTTTTTTTAATTTTACATCCATATACATTAAATAAATTGAAGGGTATATTTACATTGCCCATCTCTACAACTTATTCTGTCTTGTTCAGTCACATGTTTTAAAGAGCTGCATATACAAGGCTGCCTTCACACTTGCGTTTGTGTCTGCATGCAGAGGGCATGCAGATGCAAACGCAGTGCAACGCAGCCCATACTTATGTGAGCGCAGCGGAGAATCTCCGCATGCGTTCACATTAGTGTGGTCCCCAGCAAGCCAATCAGCTGTCTCTGGGGGCGGCCAGGAGGAGGAGATCAGCGGCAGAGATCTCCTCCTCCCGGCCACAGCTGATTTCCCGCCAGTGTCAACGCGGGAGATTTGAAGATACAGCTGATCTGACAGCTGTTTATATCTCCCGCGCTGACACCGAATAGAGTGATATCGGTGCAGGAGATAAGAAACAGCTGATCGCTGCTTCAAATCTCCCGCGCCAACATCACCTATTCGGTGTCGGCACGGGGGATTTAAACAGCTGTCAGATCAGCTGTATCTTCAAAACTCTCATGCCAACACCAGCGGGAGATCAGCTGTGGCTCTGGCTGATCTCCCGATGGCCGCCGGGAGAGATTTCAATGATATCCGCAGCGTTCTTCTGTCATGTGGAAAACACTGCGGATCCATTGAGATCCATGCATTTTTTGTGCGATTGCGGATAAAACAAGCGCCCGTGAGCGCACAAAAAATGCAACAGGGCTGCGTTCGGAGTGCGGAGGAGGACGCATAAATTATGCGCATCCATACGCAACCGAACGCAGCCAAAATGCAGGCACATGCGTTCCCATGTTAAACATAGGAACGCATGTGCGCGTTTGGCCGCATTCGGTGCGCTGCGTGCCAAACAAAAGTGTAAAGGCACCCTACGTTGGTTTCTCTTGGTGCACTGTTGCAGCATTTTTTTTTCATGCCGATTTTGCTGCGTTTTTATGCATGTCTATGAATAAAGCTAGGCTGAAGGCTGGAAAAATAAAATAAAAAAAAAAAGTGTTTCTTGAGGTCATCGATGTCATAACATGACGTATGGTTCCGCTGTTTTTTTTGTTCACCAGCCTAGTTTTAACTGATTGGTAATTAAAATACACGGGAGCACTTTAAAAAAATAAATAAATAAAATTTACTTGAAATAATTTTTTTAACATTTTTTTTTAAAAGTAATGTGGAGCTTTGCTGTATTTTTGGTTTACAGCCAGGTAAATCTAGGTAGCTGGGGCTACAATCCTTAGTGTCAAGAGGCTCAAGCATTCTGAGCCCACCATGCTATGAACTGCAGCCCACAGCTGCCCCAGAAAATGGCGCATTTATAGAAGTGACATTTTCTTGCGCTGGTCTGACTTTTCAGTTGCCCTATGGCGGTGGCAGACTTAGTACAAGGGGTTAATGCTAGCTGAATACTGCCAGCCAGCTGGCTCTAAGCCAGAGTTTCATAACTTCGGGCCAGTGTTAGACCCAGCCATTATGAACCTCTAGGTAAATAGTAAATAATACATTACACTGTAAAAAATAATTTATTTGTAAAAAGAACACAAACTCATGCCTCATTCCCAGTTTTATTACTCCCCAAAAAGCCACGATCCACTGTGACGTCCATTCACAGAGGGGCCCAAGTAAGCTTCAGATCCTGCTAGGAGCGGGGTGACGTCATGGTCTGGGTCACCTGAGGACACGGATCTTTGACCTCAAGTGAACTTTCCCACGTCATCCCACTAACAGCAGGACCCAAACCTCACCAGTTTCAGGTCTCATTATGAGTGGGACACATGGGAAAGTTCACCTCAGATTAGAGAGCCATGTCACTCAGTCCCTTACATGTCCAGCCATGATCAAACTTTGCAGAGGATCATAGAGGGTTTGTGTGGGAATAATAAAGATGAGAATAAGGATGTTGGTGTTTTTTTTTTTTCAAATAAATAATTTTTTACAGTGTGGTGTATTATTTACTATTTACTTAGAGATTCATAATGACCAGGTCTAACATTGTCCTGACATTATGAACCTCAGGTTTAGTGCCAGCTGGCACCATTCAGCTGGCATTAACCCTTTTGTTACCCTATCTGCCACCAGCACCAGGGCAACAGGAAAAATCAGGTACAGCACTAGAAAATAGAGCTTTTGATGAATGTGCCATTTTCTGGGGTTGCTGCGGGCTGAAATTCACTGTGTGGGGGGCCAAAAACACTTGGACCTCCCCCTGCTGAGGATTCCAGCCCCCAGCTGCCTAGTTGTACCTGGCTGAAAACCAAAGATATAGCGAAGCTCCACATCATCTTTTATATTACGGTATTTAAAATTATTTAAAATATAATTTAAAAAGGGCTCCCTTGTATTTTGATTAGCAAGCCAGGTAAAACTAGACAGCTGGGGGTGGGAGGCAGCCCATATCTGCCTGCTGTACCTGTGCTGGTGACCAAATATACAGCAGAGCCCTATGTCATCAGCGCAAAAGTCACACCAAATCCATGCTAAATAAACAGCAAATACTCACTGTGTGAACAGTGTTGCATATTTATTAGCTAGCATTGAGGTCTATAGGTGAAAATAAAAAAAAAAATATGATGAAAGAATTGACATGCTGCAGATTTTTCCACAGTAAAATGCACAACATGTCCATTGTGGGAACAACACTTCTAATTTGTCATACACTTTGCAGGGAATATACTGTGCTGTGAATTTGTCAAAATAAAAAAAAAATAAAAAAACACAGAAACATTGCGGCAAAAAATGAGGGAAATCTCCAGCGTCGGCACACAGACTAACTATGACAGAAGATATCTTAATGGGGCCGAACTAATAGCAGTGAGTGATACCAGCACCAGGAGAGGGGGTGCCGAATTATGTGCTCTGGTCTAGGACAGTGATGGCGAGCCTATGGCACGCGTGCCAGGGAGGGCACACAGAGCCGTCTCCGCTGGCACGCGGCGTCGCCTCTCACTGCCTTTTTGAACTGCCAGAATTATGGCGCCGGCAGTCCAAAGCTGTGTCGGATCGGAGGCTTCTCCTTCCTCCTCCTCGTCTCGGACACTGACCAGCTCCGCCCAGCCGGCGTCACGTGATGCGCTCGGAGTCATGTGACGGCGGACTGAAGATGCGGGGAGAGGAGCAGCGATGGAGGCGGGAGTACTAGGCGAGTATGATTTTTTTTTAATTTTAAACTATAACTAGCAGACATGATGGTGGCATTACTGAAAGGAGGGGGACAATGAAGGCATTAGAATAAGGAGGGGGGCATGATGGAGGCATTACTGTAAGAAGGGGGACAATGGTGGCATTACTATAATGAGGGAGACAATGGTGACATTACTGTAAGGAGGGGACAAGGTTGGCATTAGTATAAGGAGGGGGACAATGGTGGCATTACTGTAAGGAGGGGGACAATGTGGCATTACTAAAAGGAGGGGGACGATGGTGGCATTACTAAAAGGAGGGGACAATGGTGGCATTACTGTAAGGAGGGAACAATGGTGCATTACTGTAAGGAGGGGGACAATGGTGGCATTACTAAAAGGAAGGGGACGATGGTGGCATTACTGTAAGGAGGGGGCATGATGGTGGCATTATTGTAAGGAGGAGGATGCATGATGGTGGCATTACTGTAAGGAGGGGGCATGATGGTGGCATTATTGTAAGGAGGAGGGCATGATGGTGCCATTACTGTAAGGAGGGGGCATGATGGTGGCATAAATGTAAGGAGGGGGGACGATGGTGGCATTACTAAAAGGAGGGGACGATGGTGGCATTACTGTAAGGAGGGGGACAATGATGCCATTACTGAAAGGAGGGGGGCATGATGGTGGCATTATTGTAAGGAGGACGGCATGATGGTGGCATTACTGTAAGGAGGGGGGTATGATGGTGGCATTATTACAAGGAGGGGGCATAATGGTGGCATTACAAGAAGGGGGATGATGGTGGCACTATTACAAGGAGGGGGCATATTACTGCAGGATAGGGCATATTACTGCAAGGGGAGAAGGATAGGGCATTACTGTAGGATGGGGTATTACTACATGATGGGGGCAATACAATAAGGGGACAAGGATTGGACATTACAGCAAGGGGACAAGAATCAGGCATACTACAAGGGATAAAGCTGGAGACTATGCTACAAGAAGGGGGTCAGGATAGGGACATTGCTGCCAGGAGAGGGTCAGGATAGAGCACTTAACTATAAAGGCTGGGTCAGTATGGAGCACATAGCTACAAGCATAGGGTCAGAATGGAGCACCTAGCTGCAAGGAGAGGGTCCGGATGGAACACATAGCTACAAGGAGGGGGTCAGGATGAAGCACCTAACTGCAGGGAGAGGGTCAGGATGGAGGACCTAACTGCAAGGAGAGGGTCAGGATGGAGCACATAGCTGCAAGGAGAGGGTCAGGATGGAGCACATAGCTGCAAGGAGAGGGTCAGGATGGAGCACATAGCTGCAAGGAGAGGGTCAGGATGGAGCACATAGCTGCAAGGAGAGGGTCAGGATGGAGCACATAGCTGCAAGGAGAGGGTCAGGATGGAGCACATAGCTGCAAGGAGAGGGTCAGGATGGAGCACATTACTAGAAGGAGAGGGTCAGGATGGAGCACATTACTAGAAGGAGAAGGTCAGGATGGAGCACATTACTAGAAGGAGAGGGTCAGGATGGAGCACATTAACTACAAGGAGAGGGTCAGGATGGAGCACATAACTACAAGGAGAGGGTCAGGATGGAGCATGTAACTACAAGGAGAGGGTCAGGATGGAGATAGTACTACAAGATAGGGACCAGGATTTCAGTATGAAATCTGCTTGCATTCCATGATAAAATGTTTCTCCTATCTGTCTAATATTCAGCATTTTTTTTCATATAGATCAATCCACCTGCTGTTCCTAGAAAGGACAGTGGCAGCAGCTCAGCTTCAATGTTCAGTACACGTGAGCTGTCTGACCACTGCTGAAGACTGCAAAGGTAAGTATAAAATCAATTAATTGTTAAAATCATTGAATTGATCATCAGGGTTTCAGGACTACAATCACTGCACAGGGAAGAGAGTTAGCATCTGCTTGCTCTTCCCCTGTGCAACGCTTGTGATTACCACTGCAGTAACTTAGGCTAAATTAACGTGTTGGTACTTCGCCTTAAATAATTTGGTTTTGGGTTGCAGTTTGGGCACTCTGCCTCTGAAAGGTTCGCCATAACTGGTCTAGGACATTGACAAGTGTACTACCGGTTCTGAGTATCTCCAGTTTCATACTTCATATGCCAATTGCCAAGAGACTGAAGACAATGATGCTCGATTGTAATGTTTCACCTCTTGACTAGAAGACAGCAGTGTGGAACAATCTAATAGCACTAGTCAGGTGAAACAAACTGTAATGGCATATAGCGCTTAGTCTGGAATAAATACAGGTTAGTGCATCACTTTCTACATATGGCACAACTCATTAAAATGCCAAGTGTTCGAAAATAGAATGAGAAGTGCTATAGGAGGTCACACAGAGGATGCAGACTGCAGAAACCCCAGAGCACTTACACTACACATGCACTTTGTTTCAGATCTCTATTTTGTCTATTGTGCTAAGGCAACATTAAATAGTCTAATTCTTAGGAATGAATGCAGAATCTCGGGATAAAGAAATTTGTTCCTCTTTTCACAATAAATGTCTACTAGCAATTCTAAAATTGGGCTGAAAAGTCCCCCCGTCGGCTTATACGCGAGTCACTGTATACTGTATACACTGTATACAGTGTATACAGTATACAGCAGCCCCTCCATATCAGTATACAGGCCCCCCCCTTATGTAGCAATCCTGAAAAGGAAAACGTTATCATACTTATCCGTCCCGCTGCTGCCGCCGTCATTATCGCGCTCCTCCTCCTCCGGCTTCATCCGGCTTCTTACGGCGGTTGCAGGCAATGACGTCACTGTCTGCGCCTGAAGACGGAGGAGGAGGAGCGCGATGATGACGGCGGCGGAAGCGGGACAGCGGGACGGATAAGTATGATAACGTTTTCCTTTTCAGGATTGCTACACAAGGGGGGGGCCTGTATATTTATCAGGGGCTTTTGTATAGCCCCTGGGGCTGCTGTATTACCCCTGGGGCTGCTGTATAGCCCCTGGGGCTGCTGTATACCCCCTGGGGCTGCTGTATACCCCCTGGGGCTGCTGTATTACCCCTGGGGCTGCGGTATAGCCTCTGGGGCTGCGGTATAGCCTCTGGGGCTGCTGTATAGCCTCTGGGGCTGCTGTATAGCCCCTGGGGCTGCTGTATTACCCCTGGGGCTGCTGTATTACCCCTGGGGCTGCTGTATTACCCCTGGGGCTGCTGTATAGCCCCTGGGGCTGCTGTATAGCCCCTGGGGCTGCTGTATAGCCCCTGGGGCTGCTGTATTACCCCTGGGGCTGCTGTATTACCACTGGGGTTGCTGTATTACCACTGGGGCTGCTGTATTACTACTGGGGTCTGTATATACCACTGGGGAGGCTGCTGTATACCACACTGCTGGGGGCTGTATACCTGTGATGGGGTCCACCCTCGGCTTATACACGAGTCAATAGGTTTTCCCAGGTTTTGGGGCAAAAGTAGGGGGGTCGGCTTATACACGGGTCGGCTTATACACGAGTATATACGGTAATTTATCAAGGTAATTTATGGTATTTTTATCATAAAAAATTTACATTTTTGTGGAACATTTGTTTGCAAAAATAGAGCATTTTCCCACAAAAAAAAAAAAAATTGCACTACTTTTCAAAACTATACCTGCTATGTATAGCGCAATTCCACACCTGCTTATAACAGCTATACAAAAATGCGGCAACTTTGAAAGGCGCACCCTTACTCCACAGCAGAACGGTTTTAGATTGGAGACTAAAAACACCACAGTTTTGGAAATTGCCAACATAGATTTTATAATATAATTATAATGAAAACATAGTATTCACTAGCGCACATTACCATCCTTCCTTTTTTTGGCAGCCATACTACCTTACCATCTATATGAAAGCTCTAATACACATAGCTGTATAGATACCTTAATGTAGCTTTTTTGCAATATAGAATAGTCAACTCATAGGAGAACATCTTGGCTATGTTCTCCTAAGAATAAGTATGTTTGTAAGACTGCCACAAGCAAGCTAATGACAGGAGGAGTGCCAACCACAATAATATTCTACCCATCAGAAGATGAATCTGTACATGTATCCTACTCGTTATGTTTTGCTATCCCTCTTTCCAATAGCACCAATACCAAAGTGAATAGTGTTAATTGTGTCTATAGTTACTCCAAAACCATAGAATGTGTTGATGGAAACATTTTGTAGATATTTAGAGCCTTAGATCATCATGCCACTACCACAAAAGTATCCACACCCACCTCTACCTCCTAAAGAAAAACAAAAACACTTTTGTAACCATTATTCTATTATCGTAAAAAGTGTTACACTACTCATAATAGAATAAAGAAGATGCGTATGTTCACAAGTCAATTTAAAAACAACCCATTTTCGGATGCAAGCTGACACAGCAAACAGCTGATGACTGCAGGTCCAGGTTTTTACAGGTAGCCAGAATAAGTTCCCATTTCTCCTTAAAGGGAATCTGTCAGATAATCTGCCTGGACGTGGACAGCAAAGATAAATTAATGAAAAGTTGGAATGCAGGATAGTCTGGATGGTGGATAACTAGCTTCAATCAAGTTCCTAAGAAATGTAATCTATCCTGCAGGCTCTGGGTACATCAGTGTCAGCATAAACTAGTCATCAACATTTGAATGAAATGAAATGCTATGGAGTAGACACAGAAGGACCCTACTGCTCACACAGAGACAAAAAAAGCTAGACTGCAACTTGCCAAAATGTATCGGAGTAAGCCAAAATCCTTCTGGGAATGTGTCTTGTGGACACGTGACCAACATAGTACTTTCAGGTAAAACACATCATTCCACTGTTTACCAAATACGGAATGAGGCCTACAAAGAAAAGACAATACTTGCAGAATAATACAGTGGAGGTTCAAAGATGTTTGGGGTTGATTTGCTGCCTCTGGCACTGGGTGCCTTTACTGTGTGCAAAGCATCATGAAATCTGAAGATTGACAAAAGATTTGGGTCGCAGTGTAGTGCCCAGTGTCCGAAAGCAGTGTTTGCATCCTATGTCATGGGTCTTCCAGCAGGACAATGACATACTTCAAGAAGCTCCCAAAAATGAATGGAAACAAACTACTGGAGAGTTCTGAAGTGGCCAGCAACAAGTCTGGATCTAAATCCCATTGCACAACTGTGGAGAGATCTTAAAATTGGGAGAAGGCACCTTTAAAACATGACAGACCTTGAGCAGTTTACAAAAGAAAAGTGGTCTGAAATTCCAATTGAGAGGTGTAACAAGGTTGTAGATGATTATAGGAAGTGATCGATTGCAGTCATCTATTCTAAAGGGTGTGTATCCAAATATTAAGTTGAGGGGCCAACAATTTTGTCTGGACTTTATATGGGGTTGTGTGAAATTACGTCCAATTTACCTTTTTGTTTTTCTCGTTTTTTTTTATCTGTTGTTCCATTTCACACAAAGAAAATAAGCATGTGTGTAGTAAAACCAACTGCAGTAATTTTCTGGGGGGGGGGGGGGAATAGGTGTATAGGTTTCTCTTGATTTCTTTTTTCACTTTGAAGAATTAAAACATTTTCTATGGAAAAATGGGGGTTCTATTTTGCTGCATCATGACGGCAATAACTTTATTTTAACCTGAAGGTTAGTTTTTGTTGTTTTAAAGCATGGGTGGGGAACTAGGGCTATAGACATCACAGGAGAGGTTGAGGCATATACGTCTGGGGAGGCTGAGGCTGGGGGCATAGAGATCACTAGGGAATTGGATTTAAAAAAACAGCCAGTCGGCAAAACACGTCTGCCAGCCCAAGTTCTGGGGTCCCCAGGAATCTGTCCAAGGGCCACAGAAATGGTATTTGATGCGGCCCTTGTGCCTGCAGTTCCCCACCTCTGTTTTAAAGTAAGAGTGTTCATTGATGCGATTTCAGAATACATATAGTTGTGGCCAAAAGTATTGACACCCCTGCAATTCTGTCAGATAATACTCAGTTTCTTCCTGAAAATGATTGCAATCACAAATTCTTTGGTATTATTATCTTCATTTAATTTGTCTTCAATATAAAAAACACAAAAAGAATTGTCCTAAAGCCAAATTGGAAATAATTCCACACCAAACATAAAAAGGGGGTGGACAAAAGTATTGGCAATGTTAGAAAAATCATGTGATGCTTCTCTAATTTGTGTAATTACCAGCACCTGTAACTTACCTGTGGCACCTAACCTAACATGGGCCCCAATGCGAAAGCTTCAACAGGGCCCCCAATTATTGCAAATCTCTAATAGCAATGTTTTTTTTCTACAGGCCAAAGAGAGTTTTGGAATCTGAAATGTGAGATAATGTGCAATAGGGTCTTCTCTTGGACAAGAGATGGAATAAAAATCTTAATGAAATCTGCTCACCTGATATGGTTGTGCAACCCACAAACCCACAACGAAGGTCCGCACCTCCACGGATGACCGTAGTGAAGATAAACTCTTAGTGGGACGAAGTGCCGCTCGACCTATGCTGCTACCAAAGACCACCAGAAAGTCGGGATATCTGGGACAAGATATTGCTTTAATTCCGACGCGTTTCGGAGCTGCCACTGAGCTCCTTCCTCAGGGACAATTGATTGTCCCTGAGGAAGGAGCCAGGTGGCAGCTCCGAAACGAGTTGGAATTAAAGCAATATCTTATCCCAGATATCCCGACTTTCTGGTGGTCTTTGGTAGCTGCGTAGGTTGAGCGGCACTTCGTCCCACTGAAAGTTTAAAAGGGACTTTTGGGACCTCCTAGGCTTCAAGGCCCAAGTGTTATTGCAAACCCTGCGCCTATTGTAGTTACGCCCACTGGCCCCCTGTCATGATCGCGAGATGCCCTTGGGTAAAAGTGGGAGTCTTCCTCAATCTGTCAAACACTATAAAAGCTACAGCCAACACTGTGTGGCATTTAAAGAGTGAAGTGTTCGGCATTAGCAGTAACCTCCGTGCCAACAGTTGTGGGTTGAAATCTGGCTGTGCGTTATAGTAGCACACTATTCAAGATCAATATATTAGTCAGTCGACTATACAGATCTCTAAGCAGATCTCAGACCTGTTATACTTACCTTAAACGTGTACATTACCTTTATAGTCCTGATCAAAATTGGATATTTTACAAGTCCAACTCCCAGAAATCCCATATTAAACAGCTATTATAACACGGATCCTATTAGGCCACGCTCAAACGTTGACTATTAGGTCAGTATTTTACATCAATATATGTAGCCAAAACCAGGAGTGGAACAGTCAAGGGAAAAGTATAATAGAAACAAGGGCACCTCTTCTGTATTTATCACCCACTCCTGGTCAAGGTTTACAAATACAGAGGTAAAATACTGACCAAATGCTGAACATGAATGCAGTTTACATTTTCAAATCTGGTGATGGATTTGCATTAAGAGTTTAAAATGATAGTAATGTTGCAATGTATTTCACTTTTAGATTTGTAATCATTATCTTTAAGTGTTTTAAATTGAAATATAGATAAGCAAAAAAACAAGCAAGCAAAAGTAAAACATGATGATTGCTATAATATGGCTTTATTATATTATGGAACTATAATTTCTAACTGACAAATTTTGTAAATCATTGAAAACCAACAAAGACCAACTAGGTCTATAATACACATTGCAAAAAATGAATCCACAAGCAATGTACACTGAGGTGGAGAAAATGAATGAAACACTTCAGAGATATTTTTGCCTTACAAAATTACAGTATTTAGTGCTCAGTCATGTTCCGGAGTTTACTTGTCTGCATATAGCACAGTACAATTTATGACAAATAAGACATTCTGTAATATTATGCCGGAGATGGATTTAAGTTTTCCAGACCTGGGGCAGGAATTCAGTTTGCCCCCCCCCTTCACACCCCACCCCCATAGCAGTTTGAGTAGTCGTCATATGACCACTCATTCATATGCGATTTACACACAGCCTGCCATGTGTCAATAGGCTGTTCTACCCAATTCTGTGAATAGTCAGTGGAAAACTACATCCCCTGATTCCTTTAGAAAAGCAGGAAGGACATCTAGATGGCATATGACCATTGACCATAGGAGGGAAAATTGCATACGAGTTGAGTGTCCTTGTAATGACTACTGGAACCAGCAAGCACAGCTGAATCCTGACAGTGAGTATATAAGGCTGCCTTCACACTTGCAGATGCCTCCGCAGCGTTCTGCGGAGGCATCTGCAAGCATCTGCATGCAGACCGCAGCCCCTATTTTTATAATGGAGCGCACGGTGTCTGCAGATGCTTGCAGACCGCCGTGCGCTCCCATTGCCCGCCATATGTGATCTGTGCGCAGGCAGATCACACAGTCTCGTCCGCACCAGGGACGCGACATGTTGCGTCCCTAGTGCGGGCGGGAGTGTGAGATTTGTGCGCAGGCATCCGCCTGTGCACAGATCACATATGGCGGGCAATGGGAGCGCATGGCGGTCTGCAAGCATCTGCAGACACCGTGCGCTCCATTATAAAAATAGGGGCTGCGGTATGCATGCAGATGCTTGCAGATGCCTCCGCAGAACGCTGCGGAGGTATCTGCAAGTGTGAAGGCAGCCTTAGGGTACCTTTACACACGGCTACATTTGTAGCTTGTCACCAGGTAACTTACTGGTTGCAGTGAAATCGTGGATACATGGTTCTATCTTGTTGCTGTGTACAAATGGAATCATGTATCCATGATTTCACTGCAACCAGTAAGTTACCTGGTGACAAGCTACAAATGTAGCCGTGTGTAAAGGTACCCTTACTGTTAGGATTAGGTTACAGGGCTTAATATTATAGTTAAAGGTCTTGTCCAGGTTTGAGATGAAAGTCTGTCGTCTCTCTAGGTGAGAACTGGCTTCTCAACTATCATGGCATATGCAGTACACACCTTTCCGATTCTTCTATGCCGGCAGCCAGAGTGGCCGGTCATGTGAGTGCAAATATGCGATTTGCGTACTTTCATCCACATTCTGACTAGACGTGTCTGACCTTACTCAATTTACTTGTGTTGAGCGAGTCGACAAGTCTAGTTGGCATATAACAGCATGGATGTAAATCACATAGGTGCGGTTTTGTGACCTCCCATTCTCATCACCAGCACCAAAGAATCCTGACATTTGCGCAGTGTGCAGGCTACCCATACTATGTCAGCATACTCCTCTACTGGCTTTTCAAACTGTTTCCTCATACATCCTCACTTGCTGTCCATACTATATCCACACCCATCCCCCTCACACCCCATACTGTGTATGCATAAATGCCATCCACCCATACTATTTCATCATTCAACCCCTCGCTCCTCATATTGTGTCTTCATATCTTCACCCTCACTTATCATACTATGTCTACACTCATCCCTCCCTCATTTCTCATACTGTCTGCACTAATCCCCTTTGTTGCTTTTCAAACTATGTCCTAAAATTTCACCCCTCCTTTCTCCCTGCTCTGTGTAAGGATCCATCTTCCCCTCACTCTCCAAACTGTGTCTTCAACAACTTCCCCCACTTACAATAATTCTTAAGCATCTTCAGCTCCACTGGAGCACTTACCACATACCCTTTACGGCCCCGGGTAGTGACGCAAGCAGTGTGATCAGAATAATATACAGTGATACTTCGGTTTTCGTCAATAATCCATCCGAAAACTATTGGCGAAAACCAAACCCGACGAAAACCGAGGCAACGATTTTATTGGAAACAATTGATTAATTTTTTGACACTCCAAAATACATACAAAAAAAAAAAACACATTTTATAGAGAATAAAGATAGAGGTCAATACCAGAATCACTCAGCAATGAATATAAAATTAATATGAAATACACATTTCATATGGTATGTTATTTCTATAAACCCTCTTTTTGGTGTATGGAAGATGCCGAGGAGGGGAAAGAGAGGTGCACATATTTTTTGGAAGGTGAATCACGTGGGTCACTATTTTTTAATTGGAAAATTAGCAGCAATGTATCTATAAAAACTGATGAAAACCGATGCACATTTATGTTAAAAAATTTTTTAAAATTTACGAAAACCAAAACCGACAAAAACCAAAGGTATATTAAATAATAAACGGAATTCAAAACACTATTCCACAATGGCCGGCTCTTCTAGATATTTATTGTATGGTCTGCTCACTTTTATTTCTGTACTTTCTTAGGCTAAGTGCACACATTGTATATTTGGTGAGTTTTTTTTACCTCAGTATTGGTAGCCAAAACCTGGAGTGGAACAATCAGAGGAAAAGTATAATAGAAACACTGCACCACTTCTGTATTCATCACCCACTGCTGGTTTTGTCTTACAAATTCTGAGGTAAAAAATTCACCAAATACTCAACGTGTTACCTTAGCTGTATACTGACTTGCATCCTACATTAGGCCACATGCACATGTTCAGTATTTGGTGAGATTTTTACCTCAAAATTTGTAAGACAAAACCAGGAGTGGGTAATAAATACAGAAGTGGTGACGTGTTTCTATTACACCTTTCCTCCAATTATTCCACTCCTGGTTTTGGCTACAAATACGGAGATAAAAAACTCACCAAATACTCAACGTGTGCACGTGGTCTTATTTGGCACACACATACCAGACCACAGCTCTGTTTTATTGGTGGCACCTGGCACTTAAACTTAAGTTTATAAACAATGTTTGCAGCAGGCCACATGGATGAAGTCCACCACTTACTAAGAATTATACCTACTACCATATTTAGCATGACTTGTATATAATATTGAATCTCTACCAGTAGCACAAACTCTTCACTTCAGAAGTGAATAATATGAATGCCTATAGATTAAAATTCTAAAGTTTAACTAAAAGTAAAGGAGGCGGACATGACGGTACACTGGCAGGATATTGGCACAGCCTGGATAGCTTGAATGAACGTGGATACCCAGGTTCTGTCACTCATCCAGCTGTATTCAACAAATCAGGATTTCAATGTCCTTTCTTTGCCAACCACACAGTTGCCAGGGCAGCCTTTTAAAACTGGCCCAATGTAGAAAAGTAAACAAGTAGCAGAGAGATTCCCCCAGATACAAGGCGCAAACCTTGACAGGATTTTCTAGAGTTCTAAAAAGCTGTAAGCACTGAAGAATGAATATTACAGTGTTCTCTGCAGCCTCATGATTACACAGAGGATTCTAAAAAAAACTTCTACAAATCACAAGTTGGAGTAACTGAAAACTTCTACAAGAAGAAAATAAATGAGCACATACGTTGTGACAAGGAAAGGAAGACCCAGAGTTCTGCTCCCAGGCTCCTGCTGGACGGTTCGGAGTGTCGGGAGAAGGAGCTCCTTCTTTGTCGTTCTGTAGGTTAGAACTGCTGCAGGTGTCATTGATCCTACACAATGACAACCACACGTGGAACCACAAGCTGCAACGTCACAACTTGCTGGGATCACGAGCACTTATTTATTCAGTAAATCTCCACCCTAATCATTAAATTACTATGTATTTTACTACATGACTTTGTGCTCTAGCAGGAGTATTCTGGGTTCACATTGAATTTCTCCTCTACAATTACATACCAAGTCATGTTATAGCAGATAAGTATAGAATTGTATTGTAGAAAAAAAAACAAAAAACCCGCTACTCAGATACAATGTTAGCCTATGGGTGATAAATGCCAACGTATGAAACACTGCACACACGACACACGCATCTGCTTATCGTCATCTGGGCATTTCTACAAGATATGCCATAAATGGCACAGCTCCCACCAGTGGGACCCTCATCTAACTCAAGAGCCTGGCCCCATCGTACTGCTTTTAATGCGGAGATGGTCGGAATTTCTATATAAAAGTCAATGGGAATTCCATCCACTTTACCGTTGATAGACGTATGTCATGGCTCCGTTATGGAGATTCAATTAGTGATATCCATATCTAATATAAATTTATAGTTTATATCAAGAATGTTTCCTGGCATATAAATCAGATAACCTTATGCAAATATTTTTTTTGCGTCACACTGAAAAGTCTTATAATGGGTTTTCAAACCTCCCAAGAAAATTATGCAGACTGCAGAGTGCCAAACTATGACAGTGTGGAATGCGCACACTGACACATTCCCCTGTATATGCAGCACAGAGTGGGAGGCCATGAGACCACATGCATGCGATTGCATAGATAATAATAATAATAATAATAATTTATTCATTTATATAGCGCTATTAATTCCATAGCACTTTACATACATGTAAATGCTGTCTCTCTTGGAGCTCACAATCTAAACATCCTATCAGTATGTCTTTACAATGTGGGAGGAAACCGGAGTGCCCAGAGGAAACCCACGCAAACACGGGGAGAACATACAAACTCCTTGCAGATGTTGTCCTTCGTGGGAAATGAACCCAGGACTTCAAGACCCCAGTGCTGCAAAGGCTGCAGTGCTAGCCACTTGAGCCACCGTGCAAGCTTTCGACCAGGGCCCTCACTCCTTATATCTGTTGAATTTTTGATACTCTGTTTTGTCTCATATTGTCTGTACATGTCCCCATTAAATTGTAAAGTGCTGCGGAATATTTTTGGCATTATAAAAATAAAAATTATTATTATTAATTTGCGCATTTGCTGTCAGATACTGACTAGATTCTCATCTTGTCAAATATTGCGTGAGAATCTAGTCTCAATAGAAAATCAAGAAAATTAGTTGAACATCTAGTTGGCATGCGTCGCACTGCTAATACAGGGGAACCCTGATCTAAGTATTTTGGGTGAAACCAAGGGAGGTCTAGTTACTGGTCACAATAAACAGTGATAAAATAACCAAGTGCTTTTAGGTTGCAGTACAAAAAATTAATTTGAAATTGTAGAAAAAAAGGCCTGAATCATTGGTGAAACAGCCCTTTGGGTTTAGCCCTTATCCACCATGAATAACTGCACTTGAATCCCATTGCTTATGTGTCTGCAGTACTGCACGTTAACTGAAATAAAAGAAGAATCCATATCTTTGAGCCATACCTCTACTGTTTCTTTTAATAGAAATCACATACTTAGTGAAATGTAGATGATGAGTAGTGTCACAAGACAATGTGACTGTAGTATAAACGCAAATACGGTATGTCTAGAAGATCTAGAATACAGGTGAGTCAGTCTCCTGACAAAAACCAAGATAAGGCTACCTTCACATTACGATTTGAAGGGAGCCGATGCTATCCGATATAAATCGGACAGCATCGGCTCCCTTCTGATGCCTGGAATCGGGTGCCAAATAGGCACCCGATTCCGGCATAAAATCGGCGCCGGGCTGCAAAAAAATTAAAAAAAAATAAAGGTTATTCTCACCTCCCCCTGAGCCCCCGCCGTCTTCCGCCATCTTCTGCCATCTTCTTCTAGGCTCCCGGTGGCTCCCGCAGGCTGCCGGTGTCAGCAGAGGTGTACCTCTGCTGTACACAGGACCTGCGGTGATGTCACAGTCACGTGACCGCGGGTTCACCATGGTGAACCCGCGGTCACGTGACTGTGACATCACCGCAGGTCCTGAACAGCAGAGGGAGCGCTCTGCTGACACCGGCAGCCTGCGAGAGCCACCGGGAGCCTAGAAGAAGATGGCAGAAGATGGCGGAAGACGGCGGGGGCTCGGGGGGAGGTGAGAATAACCTTTATTTTTTTTTTTTTTAACACTTGTGCTCCTAGTTAGGAGCAGTTTTACTGTACTGAGCATGCTCAGTACAGTAAAACGGGGTCCGAGGAGACATCAGATGTTTCCTCGGACCCTTATCCATAGGGCCCCATGTTATAGGGATCGGGTCAGATCGGATGTGCACTAAATGCCATCCGATTTGGTCCGATCCGAATCTGTCAGATTTTATTTTCGGTGCTAAAATCGGAGCAGGCTCCGATTTTAGCACCGATAATAAAATCGGACAGAATCGGATCGGACCAAATCGGATGGCATTTAGTGCACATCCGATTCGGTCCGATCCCCATAGGGATACATGGGGTCCGAAAATCGGTCCGATGCTGTCCGATTTTTTTCGGACAGCATCGGAAATCCGAAAATCGTTATGTGAAAGCAGCCTAAGACAAAGCTCCCAACAATCTGTGCCCAGACATGAGTACTGCTGACATTACCTCTGCAGCCGATCAACAAGGGCCGAAGCAGCAGAAGGGAGGCAGTGCTGGGGAGCAGGAAAATCAGCGCCCTTTATAATAGTACCAATCAAGTGCATCAAGCAAATATTTCTCCTCCTCTTTTTGATGAACATATTGACATCCACACAAAACAGAAATCTGTGTATGATCCACGGAAAATGTTTAAATGTTAAACATTAAAGAGGACCTGTCACCCCCCTGGTGCTATGCTAACTGAATGCAGCACTGAATGCAGCGTGTCTGCTGCATTCAGAAAAGGGGTCCCCCATGTCTCTAGTTACCCTGTAAGTTGTTAAAAAGTCTTCATAAAGTGTACAGATAAGGGGTCTGGATCGACTTAGTCAGCAATGACTCACCGCTGTTGCTGGTGTACTCCCCGCCTCCAGCCCTCTCTGTGCCACCTCTTGTTCAGCCTCCTTTATGTGTCTGACCTCCTCCCCGCCTCCAACCTTTAGCGATGACACATACAGGAGGCTGAACAAGAGAGGGCTGAAGGTGGTACACAGAAGGCCAGAGGTGGGGAGGAGGGCAGACACATAAAGGAGGCTGAACAAGAGGTGGCACAGAGAGGGCTGGAGGCGGGGAGAACATCAGCAGCAGCGATAACTCATTACTGAGGAAGTCCCTCCGGACTCCTTATCTGTACACTTTATAAAGTCTTTTTAACAACTTACAGGGGGACTAGAGACATGGGGGACCCCTTCCCTGAATGAAGCAGACACGCTGTATTCAGTGCTGTATTTAGTTAGCATAGCACCAGGGAGGTGACAGGTCCTATTTAACTTATTGCTTCATGAAAGAATCTACCCGCCCACATCTAAAGAAGTGAAACCTGCAGTAAGAATCCGCAGCTGAATTTGACATGGCACAGATTCTACATTACAAATCACTGGCCGTCTTCAATATAGAAGAAATCAGCAACATCTGGACAGGATTTGGCAAAATAGCATCCACTTGCCTTGTGCTGTATCCCGCTACAAATGTTACATGTGAAAATCCAAACCGAAAATCTGCAGCATTTTCATCCTGTGTAAATACGTCCTAACCCTAAAAAACCCATATTCACATTGGATGAAAGCTCGCTGAACTTTCTCCTTCTTTCTAGGCCAAGTGCTCCTATGTATGGGGAAGTTGGGAGTGATGGGTGTGAGCGGAACAAAATTCCAATCTCATTTGGAAGGCCTGTTTGGGACTTTCAAAACAAGGGCTGAGCTGCACTCAATAGAGGTGTTCAGGTACCAGGTAATTGACATTGCATTAGATCCTTAGACACAATGGATCTGCAGAATATGGTGTCAGAAGGGTGCTGCGCTACATTCTCCATCTGCTCCATACATCTAAATTAAAATCTTACCCCTGCTATGAACCCAATTCTTGTGTTTGTCTACAGAAGCAAGATTGAGAAGATTAATTAATGGATGTCACGCCAAAAGGAAGTAAGTGAGAGACTAAGGAAACAAGCAAACAATGGAGTGCTTAGTCTTGCAGCAAAACATTGGACTGTAATGAAAGCAATGTATGCAGCCTGACCTATGTAATTCTCCAATAGACAACTCCCAGGGAGATAAATGCTGATCCACTTTATGCTGGTATAAAAAAACACAACATGGCTTTGTGCCGTATGAGTAGAAATAGAAACAAGTCATTTTGCCAGAATCTAGAAATTACACTGTTCCTTACTGCAGCTGAAAGGATGGCTGCAAATCTTTCTCCAAAGCACATACCGAATTATATTCTGGGAGCTATTGAAATGAATTCCAGCTCTATCAGCTTCCACTGCTAAAAAGAAAATCCTTCCGAAATATCTTGTTTAGTGGTATCTAAAATTATGGTAGGTTACACTTTCCATACGGTAATGGCCAACTAAATGAGAAAAGGACACTTATTTTGACACACAGAACCAAATGGGCAAATCACAGAATATGGTGGGGCACATATACTGAAGAAATTTAATCACAACACTTCTTTTTGCTCCCATTTTTCATAAGCTGAATGCGAAGATCTAAGGCCAACTTCACACCACAGATTTTTGGATCCGGGGCTGTCCGCAGTGAACCGGACAGCCCCGGATCTGATTTTGCTCCCCATGTATCACTATGGCACTGGATTGTACCTATTTGGCGTTTGGTTTGCTGGTTTTCCAAAAGGCTCCGCTTTTGTCCAATTTTTGCATCGATGCAAAAATCTGACAAAACCGGATTTTCCACATAAAACTGGACCGATTCATGGATGCCGGGTGCTGAAATTGTGGCGGCTGTTAAAAGCAGCCACCGCTGAATTTCAGCACCTGGAGAGCTCCATGGCTGAAATATGAGCACCGTGGCCAGCTACCCTGCAAGCCGCTGTGCTGATATTTCAGCACTGGACTGCGGCACAGACTATTCCGGCACAAAACAGTTCTATTTGTCCGGGGCTGTCAGGTTCTGTGCGATGCATCCTGCTAAACACCGGCCAGAACCTGAAAGGGAAAAAGCGTGGTGTGAAGCTAGCCTTAGTGAGCACTTTTCCTTTGCTGAGATAATACAACCATCTCACAGGTGTGACATCTCCGAGCACAAACTGTGGGCAAATATACCCTCCGATCCCTTTTTTAGTAGGATTCGTTTGCGCTCGTCTCTGCTGCTCTGCGCGGCACTGAAATTTCAGCCTGCGTGTGCAGGGGAGCTGCCCGCGGTGCTAAAATTTCAGCGCTCTGTGCAGTGGAGCTGACCATGGTGCTGAATGCTCAGCCCGTGTGAGCAGTGAAGCTCTCCAAGGTGCTGAACATTCAGTGGTGGCTCTGAAATGCTGCTGCTGTCCATGGTTCTGAATGAGCGCAGAAGCATTTCAGAGCCAGTGCTGTTCTGTAAATGGTGTCCGGGAAACAATCCGATTTTTTTCCAAATCCAGGGCGATCCGGCGTCCATAAATTCCCATGTTGTGGGCACAGGATCGACCCAGATCCGGGAGGATCCGGTTTTGTTTGTTTTTTGGACCGGACACAAAAAATGATGCCGACTCCAATTTTGTGTCCAATGCAAAAAAACAAACAAAACCGGATAAGGGAGAAAAACACAAAAACCGGATGACCAAATAGGACGAATCTGGCACCATAGGGATACATGGTGGCAAAACCGGATCAATCTCTGTCCAATTCAAACCGGACAGAACCTGATGGCACAAAACTGTGGTGTGAAGCCAGCCTAAAGGCCGCTTCATACACAAGGATATAGGTGAACGATATCGTTCCCTATGTCACGTGACTGCGATCCTTCCGACATCGTTGGTGCGTTGTCACACGCAAGGATATCATTGACGATCTTGCATTTGGCAACGTGCCAGCGATTTTGAGAAGACCCATTGAACGATTTTCCAAAGCGGCAGGAATAGGAGAATTTTGAACAACATCGTTCAAAAAGGTGTCACACTGAACAATGTGACTTCCTCACAGCTCCTTAATTGGATGACGAACGATAGATTTGAGGTCAGGATCTCATTTTTGTGATGAACGCTCTAACAAATTTTTCCATCCTACATCGTTCATTTACACGCAAGGATGCACTAACGATATCGTTGGAAGGTTCACAAATCCATGATGTTTCATCGATATCCTTAACGATATCCTTGCCTGTGAAGTGCCCTTAAGACGTTATTTATCACACACACAAATGTCACATCTTGATATGTCACACCTGTGAGGTGGATGGATTATGTCAGCAAAGAAGAAGTGCTCACAACACAGACCCAGGCAATTTTGTGAACAATATTTGACAGAAAAAGGCTTTTTATATATACATAAAGTTCAGCTCATGCAAAATGGGGAAATTGCAAAAGCAAAAACTTTTTTTTGCCAAATTCTCAAATTTTTATATTATACAGTTTGAAGGTAATATGTGCAATTGCACAAGTTTTATTGCAAGTTTTTTCCTGGTGGTGCTGGCTCTTTCTGCTTATCAAAAGCAAAAGTGTTACATTTATATTTTAGTTGAGTATATTTTGCTAACCAGATGTAGCTATAAATGTAGTTTGAATTAAAATGTCTCATTACCCTTTACTGTCTTTACATATGAGAGAGTAAAGTATTTTATATTATTATTTCACATCACATATGGCCTGTGACTGCAGATAAAGGTCTATAAATATTCTGCTGTTAGGACCAAGGATTGAGCTACTATAAGCTTTATTCTTAAGTGCCCAGACAGCACGTTGTCTCCATAACAGACCCCCACAAGTCTTATGGCCACTTTACATGTCCCAACATCGGGTCAATGTTGGATACAACGGCACGGGAGGCGCACTTTTTTGGCAGAAATCCCAGATCGCATAGGAGCCGTCACACAGGACGATATCGGCAACTGCGATGTATACGCCCCTTTGTACGTGCGACCCAGGAACGACCATTTAACATGGGAGAGAATAGGGGAAGTTGGTCTCCAAGTCGGGTTGGGCATTCAAACAGCACGATCCTGCCAGATCGTCTATCCAATATCGGCAGTTGGAGAGCATGTTAATTTCCTTCCCCGATATCGTTTGCGCATCATTCATGCGTCGCATTGGGCATTTACACCATACAGAGCACGAACGATATCGGGTCCAACGCACGAACCACGTGACTTTTTATCGGAGTTGGACGCCGATATCGGGACGGGTAAAGCGCATTACTTTGAGTTTAATAGTTTCCCTTAAGAAGATAATAAGAATATCTAATCTATTTCCAATGCTCTTCGCACAAAAAATAAAAATGTATAAATTCATTGTTGCGATAAAGGCCGAAGGAGGAAGAGTGAAGCGGTAACTTCAGGCCCACCAGGGGCACCGATGTGAAAGCTCCATTGGGGCCTCCAATTATTGAAAATATTTAATACCATTAGTCTTTTTCTATAGGCCAAAGGGAGTTATGGGACCCCCCTAGGCTGCAGAGCCCGGGTGCGATCGCAACCCCTGCACCTGTTGTAGTTACGCCGATTAGTCGCCATTAGTCGATCCTGGAAGAAATAGTGTCAACAGCACTGAAAACTGGGAACATACAGACTGAAAAAGGGGTTGTCCGAGTAGTCGACAGCCCCTTCAATACTTCTACAACACATCAGATGATGACTTACAGTGAACGTGTCACCAGGTTTTTGAGAGCAGCCTAATTTAGAGATAGACCAACAATTTAGAAGAAATCCTAGGACTCATTTTCTTTGCTCATTATTATATTTCAGGCTTCAGTACATGAACATTTCAGCTCTTCCCGAGCTTTCAACAGCAGACTCCTGAAATAGAATAATTAGCAAAGCAAGCCGGCACTGGGAAGTCTTCTAAATTGATGGGATTCTCTACTCCATGTGCACCATGCCTAGAAGGGTGGAGTGATGATTATTTCTTATAACTTAGAGATAGAGACCCTGATTCCAGTGTTGTTCAGCTACTGGGTTTCTTGCTGTAGTTTTTATAAAAATCACTGTTTTAGTAAACCGGCGATTATTACTACAGAACTAGCAATGCTGCTGCCAGGGAGTCCTCAAAATTCTGTCCCCACCACTGATTGGCAGTTTTCTGCCTATGCAGAGTGTGCACAGAAACCTGCCAATCAGATGATGGGCAGGGGTATACAGAGCTCAGCACTCTGAGAACTGGTAGATTTTTAGGGAGAGAAAAATGTGATTTTATTAGGGTATGTGCCCACAGGACGTTTTTTGAGCAGTCCTGAACGCAGCAAAACTTGAACTGGTTTCAAGGATCCTAGAGTACTTGCCAGGAGATTTGCTGATTTCAGGTCCTGCGTTTCTTGTGTGTGTTTTGTGCGTTTTTGCTGCGTTTTTTCCATTGACTGCACAAAAAACGCAGGGATTTGACAGTTCTTGACACTTGCAAAACCAATGTGTGGGCACAGCGTTTCTGTGAAATACATAGGGTTTTCTGGCAATCAAAACCGCAGGAACAAATTAGCATACATTACCATAAAACCGATGGTAAACCGCAGGCAGAAACCGCAGCAAAAACGCACTGTGTGCACATACCCTTAAAGTGACAGAATACAGACCAATAAATGACATATTGCTGGCAGCAGGGTATCTGCCCCTTGATAACATGCTCTCAGATAGAATAGCAAAAACCTGGTGACAGAGTGCCCGTTAATTGTTAGGGTATGTGCCCACAGGGAGTTTTTGCCGGGTTTTCCTGTGTTTTCCGCATGCAGAAAACCATTGGTTTTATGTTAATGTATGCTAATCTGTTCCTGCGGTTGGGCTTCCCAGCAACACCAATGTGTTTACAAAAAATCTGTGCACACACATTGGTTTTGCAAGTGTCAAGAACTGTCAAATACCTGCGTTTTTGGCGCGGATAGCAAACAATTGACATGTTCATTCTTTTTGCGTTTTTGGTGCAGTCAATGGGAAAAACGCTGGAAAAACGCAGCATCAAAAACGCAGGGAAAAAACACGCAAGCATTTCTCCTGTCAAGGACTCTAGGATCCTCAGGTTTTCCTGGTTCAGGGACTGCACAAAAAACGTCCTGTGGGCACATACCCTTAAAAAGGTCCATCATTTAAGAAATGAAAAATTAGTCTAGACTAATCGTAAATCTCGTGGCGAGTAAAACGCTCTCACTACCATGTCTAAAATGCCAAATTACTGAGGACATATCGTAATATCTTCATGCAGTATTTCGATAACAAAAGTCGATTTATTCAATAGCAATAATAAAAAAAAAAGTGTATTCTAGCTCCAATGTCCTGTCCACACCAATGTTCAACACTTTGAGAAAAGAAATGTCAGATGTCATTGTTTCCTGGCCAGGAAATAGCAAAGTTCCAAAAAGTCATCTACCTTTCTCATGCTGTAGGAACCCGCTGAGTCTTTCTATTATATATAAAACCTCTCATTGAACTACATACATGTCTTGGACAACACCACCACAACAGGGAGTCTGAATGTTATGTAATAGGAAGCAGGAATTCCACCTCTAGAAAGTCTTCATTCTACACATCTCCGTCTTCTGTGGCTTGCTTTCTAGCTTGATGAATGCTTGTTGAACTGTGTGGGAGGTTCACATCTTCAGTTTTCTGTGTAACCAGCAGTAAGCAATTAAAAAAATCCCTAGCAGGAGGCCTGCGGGCCTTGTGGTCAAATATTCGATTGTAACAACCACCACTTTTGGAAACCTTATTCTCATACACTAAAACCAACGACACAGATGAGCGGAAACTGAGCTTCCATGTTAAAAGAAAACATACGTGTGTTAGGGCATGATCGCCTAAGGCTGCATCTTGAATGAAGTGGTCCTTGTTGGGAGAACCCCTTTAAGGTTTAATGATATTAAGTAACATTACAATAAACACTATTTGAAAAATCTATACTTTTTGTCATCATGCATTCTTTCTTGCACATCTACAATATAGTTTTGTTTACGTAAAAAAAATAAAATAAAGAAAACCTCAGAAAACTACCCTGAAGGTATATCCATTCATATTCTAAAATACTTACTATCAATTAAATGGAGTCATCAGTTCCTCTTAAATGATATTAAACAAAGGAGCCAGTTAGGCAAAACAAGAAGAAAAGAGAAAAACAAGCCATAATGTGTGTGGAGAGCAGATTTCTAGACATATTGATTACATAGCTACTGGAAACCATCCAGTTCTGTAACCCCCCCCCATATATATATATTGGACTAAGGTCAGCTAAAACCTCCAATATTGACAGGTACAGCAGACAGCGTAATGTGTATGGGAACCCTGGACAATTTATTGATGAGGGAAATACTGATCCGGTGCGTCGATTTCAGAATATGGATCTCCCGGATTGTCTCCCGGATATAAAGGTTCCACCAGATATGCCTCATGATAGTACTCTCATAGAGAACATGCTCAGCCAAACAAGTGTATAGGAGAGCTGGCCAAGAAGGCTGCCGGCTGAACAGCCAGCAAACTTAAAGATAGTATATTACATATCGTACTGAATAGAAAGCAGAGCAATATACATTTCAAGAAAACTGCATTTACCTGGTTTCAAGCAGACCTACAGAGATACATACAAGAAGCTGCCCAAGATTTGGAATAACTAATATCAGTGTTTTACTAAGCCTAACGCCCCCTTCATATTACGATTTTGGGGATCAGTGGCTATATGCTGTAAAACTGATAGCCACGTATCCGAATTGGCCCCCATGTTTCCCAATGGGCCATTCACAAGTGCAGAGATCTGATTGTGTCTCCTTTTTTCTAGTCCCCAAAATCGGAGTCTGCACCAATTTTGGGCATAGTGGACACATTCGGACAGAATTGGACAGCATCGGATCCAACGCTATCCGAATCAAATAACAAAGGGGCCTATTGAGCTCGGATCCGGGAAAAAAAAGAGGATATTTTTCTGGATCCGTTGTTACTGTACTGAGCATGCTCAGTACATTAAAACTGCTCTGCTCAGTGTAATTTCACTTTAGCAGTGTATCTGCTGTACATACACTATCTACATACACTGCTAAAGTAAAATTAAAGAAAGCAATGGTTAAAAATAAAAAATATACATGCTCACGTCTCCGCCGGCTGTCCGGGACCTGAGATGTAGACGTCCGAATGCTGCCAGGACCTTAAAATGTGATTGACCAGTAGCGATCAGGTGGTATGTGACATGACATATCACCTACTCGCTACCAGCCAATTACATTTCAAGGTCCTGGCAGGCAGTGATTGGACTTTTTCTCAGGTCCCGGACAGCTGGTGAAGAGGAGAGCATTTTTTTTTTTAAATACATTTTTTTCTCTTTTATTTTGCTTTCACAGTTTATGTAGATACACTGGGAAAGCAAAACTTCAGCTCAGACACAGAAATGGCATCCGGACCTGTCCGTTGCTGTCTGTGGGGTCCTACAAAAAACAGGATCCCCACGGACAGGAAAAAATCGTGATGTGAAGGGGGCCTCAGACAAAGCCAAGAAGTCTTGGGATCAGGAATACATTTTGGGGAGCACAACTGAACTGGTGTGAAAAAAATATGGTGATATGCAAGTGTCCTTGTCAAGAAGTACAATGCTTCTTTGGCCCCTTTTTTGTCTTTGTAAACCCAATAAAAAATAATTATGCATATGACACATTTTCCTTCACATGCACATGTTTTTGGTACGTGTGGGATTCATGTTTTTCACATCTACCACACGTACCATGTGCCCATGTGAACCACATTGAGATATATCTGACTCTACCCCTACTCAGTTCTTCTGAGCTGATTACTAAGCCTTATAATTAGTAACAGCGCCACAGCTATCACTGGCCCCTGTGTCTCCTCCAATCTCTCCCTCAAGGAAACAAGCATTTCACTCTTAACTGCTTGTCCTTTCTGACCAGCAGATGGCGATGTTCACATGTGGACATTCTGAGACATAACTGTGTGTCTTTATCCCATCTGCTTCCCTACAAGTATATGGCAAGGGATAAGGGACTTAGATTTAAAGCACCAAAGCAGCGCAAAAAAAAAAAAAAAAAAAAATATATAGGAGGGGTGCTTTAAGAAGGTAAAAAATGTTGATTCTGACATGTTAAATTAAAACACACATCACGTCAACAAGTTTCTAAAATGTCTGATGGATTAATTGAAGTGCCACTGCTTCCTAATGTAGCTTGTTTCCCAAATGGATCCTGAGTGAAAAACAACAGAGAAATGTGAAAAGATTACAAACAAGCTGCTCAAGTGTTTTCCGTGTGACAAAGTAAGGAAATTTGGCTGTGAATGAAAAGAAGAAAACCATTTTCGAGTGAACTTCTTCAAGATGTCTAAAAAGAAGACATTTTGATTAAATTGCTCTACCGAGTTTGAGAGAAAGACATATACTAAGTAAGACTGACAGACTAACCGAGAGTTAGAGAACATATCAAATGATGCTCACAAAGGAGTTCTCTAGAATTATTGTGTAGGATATGTCAGAGCTGCCAGATTGTTAGAGTTCCTTGTCGTATATGTGGCTCTCTGTCTTTTTTGTCCCCTTCTCTCTAGTGAGAAAAGGATTTGGGAACTGATAACAATGAATTTTTATGGGATCAATGCTATTCATCTCTGATTGTCTGGACTGGCGTGAGATTTGCACACAGATGTTTCTGATCCAGACTAGTGTACGATGCCCATAACCTTGGCGGCATCAGATGGGTCCGCCCCAGGAATAAAGCAACTGGTTGGACAGAACTGATATATCAAAATCAAGCCTTGTTCTGTGTTCAGACATATCGTCTGTAGCCTTTAAACGACTGCTGATGAGCTAAAAGAAAGGTGGTTTAATGGCCTGTTTACAAAGCCGGCCAGAATTCAATGTGTGCAAAATGATCGCCAATACGTTCATTGTTCTTGGCAGCAAATCACCTGTTTACACAGGCCGTGCAGCCACAAACAACAGCTTCTAAGCCAACTAATGATCATTGCACTTGATGAACAAGCTTTTTGCTCATCCTTTGCGGTGATTGCCGGCCTGTTAAATGGTTGGATAGCCAGGGATGGGAATTACTAGGAAAGCGAATTCCCCAATGATTAGCCTCTCTACAATCAGCATCAGAAGGATAGTTTTTGGTGGAAAGCTGGCCACATGTGTATAGACTCAGTAGGGTAATGAAAAGCTAACAGTGGTGCGGACTTACAAAGGGATAGTTTTTGATAGAAAGCTGGCCACACATGCATAGACTCAGTAGAGTAATGAAAAGCTAACAGTGGGGCGGACTTACAGAGGGATAGTTTTTGGTGGAGAGCTGGCCACACGTGCATGGACTCAGTAGGGTAATGAAAAGCTAACAGTGGTGTGGACTTACAGAGGGATAGTTTTTGATAGAAAGCTGGCCACATGTGTATAGACTCAGTAGGGTAATGAAAAGCTAACAGTGGTGCGGACTTACAAAGGGATAGTTTTTGATAGAAAGCTGGCCACACATGCATAGCTTTTCATTACTCTACTGAGTCTATGCATGTGTGGCCAGCTTTCTATCAAAAACTATCCCTTTGTAAGTCCGCACCACTGTTAGCTTTTCATTACCCTACTGAGTCCATGCACGTGTGGCCAGCTCTCCACCAAAAACTATCCCTCTGTAAGTCCGCCCCACTGTTAGACTCAGTAGAGTAATGAAAAGCTAACAGTGGGGCGGACTTACAGAGGGATAGTTTTTGGTGGAGAGCTGGCCACACGTGCATGGACTCAGTAGGGTAATGAAAAGCTAACAGTGGTGCGGACTTAAGGACTCTGAACATAGGTTGTTTTTATTCAGAGAGGCTGTTCTTTTTTTCCCACATTGCTCTTTCCACTATTAATTCCCATCATCAAAAGACTAAAAAGTCCAGGTTTTTGAATATCAAAAGAAAAAAGTATGCAGCCACTCTGTACCCCTGAGAATATGACAGTACGCACAGAAAGCATCTGTTCGGGCACAATCATCGCAATAGGTTGTATGGTGGCTATATGTAATGGAAACACATGATACTCCGGTGACTGTTTTGGTATCCCAGAAGTACTGTAGAAGATGAAAAGAAGGGACATAGAGGACACATTTAAATGAGATCGTGAAGATGGGACTATCCCCTTACAGTCCTGGACAAACAATCAACTAAATATTCCAATTCAATTCTTGTCTACACTTACAAAAAATTCCTCTTATATTTGGTTGTGATCATGATGATGTATTTCAGAAATCCATTAATCTCTATTAACTAAAATAATGAAAGCTACCATGAAAAAATGTATAGTCACATTGTTATTAATATTTTGTAACTTATTAATTATAAGCAAAATCATAGTCATAAGGTTGTCCTACAACAGCACAGCTTATGAAAATAACCACCATGGAACATATTGCGAGCAGTGGCACCGGGGGACATGGAGAATTCTGTATTAAACGCAACCTAAATGAGATATCACGTTAAGAAGTCAATTTACATTAAAGGCAGTAATTAGCCAACATACAAAACCTTTGAATTATAGCATTCCTCTTAAATATGCTGCTTATACTGCAAACTACCCACGGTTTACTACAGTGGTTTTCCCATGAAGAAAGTTGATTTTAATCAATAGAATCAATAGATCTTGGAATAATGATGTTACACAAACCCTTCAGTAGAGGAAACACATGGGATTACTACATGCTATGGTATTCCCTTGCTGAAAGGGTTAAAAGTTTAAGGAGGTTTATCCTGCCTTGGTAGTCACCATGTCTCGGGCAGATCTGCCCAAGACAAGGTAATTGGTGTGGGCGACTAGCCACTTGCGGGGTGTCGCTGGAGGAGAGAGGCAATTCTCCCCCAGTGAAGGCCTGTGATTCGTAAGTGTTAGGCGGCCGTCACACGCAACGATTTCTTGCCCGATATCGTTTAAGCGATCTCCTTTTTGATCGCTTATGCGATATCGGGCAAGAAATCGTTGCATGTAATCAAGCGATTTACGATGTTAAATCGCTTGATCGTGACATCGCTGATCTGAGCTCCGGTTCTCAGATCTAGCGATGAACGATTTCACGATCTCCTTCATCGTGGTGTATAACACCACGATGAACGATCTCCCAGCGGCAGAGCCTATGCTGGGAAATGGTAACTATGGTACACGTCGGGTAACTAAGCGACGCGTGGCGCCTAGTTACCCGATGTGTACCATAGTAACGAGCGAGATCGCGGCTCCGCATCGCTGGTGAGTCTGTCTGTGTGACATCTCACCAGCGATGTGAGCGATATTGTAAGCGATTGCGCGTGCACGTGATCGCTTACAATATCGTTCTAGATATCTGTGCGTGTGACGGCCGCCTTAGGTGTAAGCACCTTAAAAAGGGCTATTTAGGTGGGCCGGCGCTGAAGGACTCTGTTTGTTTGTCGGTGCCATGTTGACCCACCTGATGCCGCCCGGCCCTCCTTCCTTTGAGGTTGTCAGTTGTCACGGCATTGGGGTAAGTCCATCAATTATTGAAGAGACTCTGTTAATAAGTGTAAGCAGGCTTGAGCGCATGAGCTAAGCTGCAACGAAGTTGTTGAAGGTTATTCAGTTATAACATAAAAAGGTTTTTTTAATGGTTAAAATAATTGAAATAAAAAATGAAAACTTAATAAAAGGCCTTGGCCCATTTTATGCACCAGATCCATCGTGTCCGTATTTTTCTGTTTTAAGTTTATATTGCTAATATTAATGATTTAGTTGTTTAATTGCATTATGTAATGCCATAATAATTTCCACAACAGGATGTGCTGATATAATCTTATATTATATGTATGTTGCTGCTGTGTACTGTGTAATAGAGGTGTGGCTGTACAGGGACATGGTCTGATCATACTACATCTCCCTGCTATGTACTGCATAATGGCCATGTCTGACCATACAGGTACACAGTCTGATCATACCACAGTTCCTGTGCTGAGATAATCTTATATATGTTCCTGCTATATACTGTGTAATGGATGTGTCTTACTGTACAGGGACATGGTCTGATCATACCACATTTCCTGTGCTGAGATAATCTTATATATGTGTCCCTGCTATGTAGTGTGTAATGGCCATGTCGGCTTGTATAGGGACATGGTCTGATCATACCACAGCTCCTGTGCTGAGATAATCTTATATATCAGTCCCTGCTATGTACTGTGTAATGGATTTGTCTGACCATAAAGGGACCATGGTTTAATCACATCACATTTCCTGTGCGGAGATAATCTTACATACAAGTCCCTGTTATGTACTGTGTAATGGTCGTGTCTGACTGTACAGGGACATGGTCTGATCATACCACATCTCCTGTGCGGAGATAATCTTATATACGAGTTCCTGCTATATACTGTGTAATGGCCGAGTCTGACCATATAGAGACATGGTCTGATCATACCACATCTCCTGTGCTGATAAAATCTTATATATGTCCCTGCTGTGTGCTGTATAATGGCTGTGTCTGATTGTACAGGCACCATGGTTTAATGTGTGCTGAGATAATCTGATATATGTGTCCCAGCTAGGTACTGTGTAATGGCTGTGTCTGACCATACAGGGACATGATCTGATCATACCACAGCTCCTGTGCTGAGATAATCTTATATAGTGCCTTGTGAAAGTATTCAGGCACCTTGAACTTTTCAACCTTTTGCCACATTTCAGACTTCAAACATAAAGATATAAATTCTAATATTTTTGTGACGAATCAACAACAAGTGGGACCAATCGTTAAGTGGAACAACATTTATTGGATATTTTAAACTTTAACAAATTAAAAACTGAAAAGTGGGGCGTGCAATATTATTTGGCCCCCTTGAGTTAATACTTTGTAGCGCCACCTTTTGCTGTGATTACAGCTGCAAGTCGCTTGGGGTATGTCTGTATCAGTTTTGCGCATTGAGAGACTGAAATTCTTCCCCATTCTTCCTTGCAAAACAGCAGGAGCTCAGTGAGTCTGTGTCTGACTTTGTAATTAGCGATCTGGCACTTCCCCACACGACAAAATGGCCACACAGAAAGCCTGGAGTGTTGCAGATTTTCAACATTGGCTGAAAAATACAGTTAGTTCCACAGTAGCAAAGATATTGCCAAATTATGTGGGGTTTTTTGTCCAGGATTCCTTTGTCACAGAAAAACCCTCAGTATTAGGCCTGTAACACACTATTCTAGATGCATGCGAGATACCCGCATGAGTCTTGCATGCTTCACCTACTACTGTACCTAATTTATTATATATTTTAGGAGTCGGAGTCGGACCATTTTATACTGGCACAGACTTCAACTTTACAGCCCTGGTTAGAAGATGGAGTGAATCATTTATAGGGTCCCTGGCTCTGCTACATCCAGAGCTAGTGCTGAGCAGTGACATTAAAGTGACTGCTCAGGCACACACTTACGGCACCAAAAGAAGTGACATCACCGAGATCATAGCTCGAGTACCAAGTACCCCAGCTGTGACCTCAGGTGAACTCACTGACATCACCACTCTCGGTGCAGTCAGTGTGTGCCGGAGCTCCCAAAAAATGGTCACTTTAATGTCATCACTCAGCGCAAGCTCAGGATGAAGAAGAGGCGGTAAGCTCGAGGGACCTTGTTGTGGATTACTATCAAAACTGCAAGGGTATGATTGGGGTTAATAAATGGCTAAAAGAGGGTGTTTGTGTTTTTAACTATTTACTTACAGGATTGGTAATGTGTGGGTCTCATAGAGACCTGTATATTGCTAATCCAGGGCTTGATGTCAGATGGCAATTCACAGCTGTCATTAACTCCTTATGTTACCCTGATTGTCACCGCACAAGGTCAATTGTGACGAGACGGGTAAGGCATCAGGAATGGCACACCTAATGGATGAACCATTTCTGGGGCAGTTGCGGGCTGCTATTCTTAGTCTGCGAGGGCCACATAGCCATATGTTTCCCCAGGTTGAAAATACTAACCCCCAGACATGTGCTTTATCTTGACTGAGTATCAAAATTGGGGGGCACCCCACACCGGTTTTTTTCTAATTATTTATTTAAATAATTAAAAAAAAAAAAAAAAAAAAAAAAAAAACACGTCGGGTCCCCGTATTTTGATACCCAGACAATATAAAGCACACAGCTGGAGTCTGCAGCTCGCATCAGTGAGCTTTATCTGGACTGTGTATCAAAATACGGGGGACCCCACGATATATTTTTTCATGATTTATTTTTACACTCGAGGACACAGACAGCTATTGTGAGGCTGTGCAACTAATCACAAATGCCGACAGAGTGGGGTGTGCGGAGGAACAAGTGAATTTGCATGATTGTTAATGAGCGTAACAACGTAACTACTATTAATCCCCATTTTGCTTCCTTTTACAGCCCCCTAGCCCTTTGTCATGGTGACTGAATCCAGTCAGTAATACAGACTTCTCAGGGAAATCCGTGTTCGGAGTCGGACAGTAAGTGTTTGGTATGGACCCCAAACTTTACAGTTCAGGTTCGCACATCACTGGACAAGGGATTACATTCCCTTTGAATAATGTACTTATAGTGTTTCAAGCCTACTTTGTTTTCTCTATCTTACTTTGGGCAGTCTGTAACCATGAATAAAATACAGCAGGGTCCAGAAATACTTGGACATTGACCAATTCTCCCTGACTTGAGCTCTGTATGCCGCCATTTTTTAACTAAAATAATACAAAATGAGATACAATTGAAGTGTAGACTTCCAGAATTAAAGGGGTTGAACAAAAATATCTTATGAAATGTATGAACTTGAAGCCATTTTCCTCCTTATTTCAGGGGCTCAAAAGTGATTGAACAAACATACTTTACAATAAGTTAATTTGTTCATTTTTAATACTTTGCTGAGAATCCTTGGCAGGCAATGACTGCCTGAAGCCTGGAAGCCATAAATGTCACCAAACACTGGGTTTTCACCTTTATTATGATTTGCTGGGCCTTTACTATAGCCGACTTCAGTTATTGCTTGACTTGTGCCTTAGAGGATTATTTCCATCTCAAATATCGCATCCTAATATGTATAGTAGGTATAATTTACTACCTTGTTGCGCCTGTCATCCACTTCTGCTGTCAGGATGTCCCCCTATCACACGTCGGCGGCAACCATATTCGCACACCCAAGTTATAGGTGTGCAAATATGGCGCCCACTGGCAGTACTGGCCCCTTGCACAGTACCACCAGTGGTGTCGACGACATCAGAAACAGATGCCAGGAACACGCTACCGACACACCACCTGCAGCCCGCCACAGACATCGCTGAATGAGGAACTGTGCAGGCGCGAACCCAGCGCTCACAGGCGCAGTTCCTCAGACCGCCAGTCACTTTGGAATCTGTGTGTAGCCGAGTACACGCAGGACCAGTTATCAGGTCACCATGTTTGTACACCTGGGTATGCAAAGATCGCAGCGGGGTGACCTGGTCCTGATTTATGCGGGATGAGTTGTACTTTTGAATGACATCATTCATTTAACCATATAGTGTACTGGAAAGTGAGAAAAAAAATTCAAAGTGTGGTGAAATCAGCATATTCACATACTGATATTTCAGTAGGATGCCTTGGGGTCAATATGAGTTCGTAGATACCACATATGTATGCTTTTACTTTTATCTAAGTGGTGAAAAATATGTAGACATTTGTAAAAAATAAAAAAAAAATTAAATATTTTTGACGCCATGTTTCTTGACCTGTAGCGGTCTCATTTTTCAGGATCTGGAGCTGCGTGATGCCTTATTTTTTGCGTCTTGAGGCAACGTGTGTAATGGTACCATTTTTGGGCCCACTATTGCATTTAATTGCAATGTTGCTACGTCCAGAAAAAAGGTAATTTTGGAACTTTAGCTTTTTTTTCTATCACACAGTTTACAGATCTGATTAGTTGATTTTACATTTTGATAGATCGGGCATTTCTGAAAGCGGCGATAACGAATGTGTGTGTTTTTTTTTTCATAATTTTATCTCAATAGGGCAAATATGGGGGGGTATGATTTGAACTTTTCATTTTTTTCCTTTCTATATTTTTAAATACTTTTTTTCCACTTTTACTGTATATTAGTTGGCTCCTTAGGGCGCCACAATACTGTGTAGTCTGATCGCTCGTGCAGTGCAGAGCCATGATGATCCACAGTTCTGCACAGCACAAATGATCACTTTTGGTGGATGCAGGCACTCAGTGGACATCCACAGGATGGGAGATATGACAGCATCAGAGGATCTCATCTAACCCCTGGCTGTCATGGCAATACGCTGCATCGAATTAGATCCTGCTGTTAGTGTTTGACAGCGCAGTTTAAGGGATTAATCGCAGTGGGCAGATCACTGATCCCCACCTGTATCTGTTAGCTGCACGTCAGCTGATAAGATCACCCGGAGTGTGTAGGGAATGATGTGAACTCAGCGTGTGAGCTCGCATCAAAGACAGGGAGGTAACCAAGGATGTACCTATACGTCCTTGGTCATGAAGGGGTTAATAAAAACTAAGAAGATATCCGTATAGTAGCTAGAAAAAGAATAGAACAATGGTCATGTTTAGTATTAGTACACAACATGACATTGTAGTATGGTCAACCCCCGTTATTTATTTGTATGCTTCCTGTTTTTCATACACAGTGAAAAGTATAGAGAAAGAAATGATTAACAAGAAGTAGAGAATGAACTGAAGTCCTGATTTCTTCTTCGCTATCAATCACATTTTCCATACAGGGATTTTTTTTTGCAGCACAATGACTTTATTTGTTCCAGGTATCAATGGAGCTCTCCACTGTATCCTGGTGGGTGCCGGTAGGTGAATATGACCCAGTTTGTTATATCCCTCCCTCAGGGCAAACTTTAATTTTGCTTAGACAACCCTATTAAATTTAACTTACACTTGAACGAGGCGTTCATAAGGATTCATTTTTCTTAACAGGAATATTTCCAAATTATAACAAGATATATCCATTCAAACGAATGTAGTTGATCTACAGAGCCAGAAAGCGCTCTCTGCCCTCACATAACATTCACATCCAGATGCTGTGAGCAGCTGATCGGCGGTGGTGCCAGGTGTCACCCTGCCCCCCTTCATGATCGGATATTGATGATCTGTCCTGAATATAGGTCATCAACATAGGAGTAGGTGGAGGGAAGGGGGGTCCAAACTGTGAGACTGCAAAAGTTGAACTGCTGGTTTTGCCTTAAAGGAAAACTGTCAGGTCAAAAATCCATATGTAACTGCTATCATTTTCTAATTCTGCGCTCTAAACGCTATTGATGTATTTCTTTTATTTATATTTCCCTCCTATCTTCTGTAAACTTCAAATAAAGATATTCATTCCATCTGTCACTCACAGTGAATGATCCACTTAGTTCTCTGCTGTCCACCCCCCATAGCATCAATATGCATGTCACGTCACATATTCACACCACATCACTGCACAGGAGTTCACTGGGGGTTGTATCCTCCTCTCTGCTTTGTGTTTGCAGCATCACAAGAGGTCAAATATAACACAGAAACTGTCACAGCAGGGATACCTGCTTAGAGAAACAAATTGAGTCTAGATAAGGCAGACCTGTAATAGCTTTCTCCCTCCTTGTCCTCAAAAGTGCAGAAGCTACTGAAAACTGACACTGCACTGTTAGCAAAGAGAGGAGGGAGGAAAGAGCTGCTGAGAGGGAGTGCATAATTACGTGACAGTTTATACAGCAGTCAGACTACTTCTGTTTGCTTATCATGGAGAGGACTAATCCAGGAGTTCCCTGTAGGGTCTGACAATGCTGATAACATAGATACTACAAACGGTACAATAGTGATTTTACATGTTTTTAAAAGGTCTGCCCAGGCCCTATTCAAGGGTAATATTAGTATCATACTGATAAATGACCTGACAATGTCTATTTAAGAACCCAGGTTTATATAAAAGGTAACCTTATTATGAGTGAAATTAACAAAGGGCTAGCGTCCATTAGAGCCATTGTGGGATCTCCATCCTCATCAGCTCCACATAGTCTGTATATTATGAGTGCATGCTATTTTGAGTTGAAGTACAGCTAGTAATGAACATGATTATTTTTGATGGAAAAAAAGAAAACATTGTTCCAAGAGTGGGATGCTTTCATGCGTCATGTCATGCCTATTCCAGAATGGTTTCCAATCTCACAAGTGAGGGGATGGAAAAAAAGGATTTTGTGATCTGGTACTTAACAGTAACCCCTATGGACCTCCTAGAAGGAGAGATTAGACTGGAGATTACTTTACATACTAAAATTATTACTTTATATACCAATACATCTTCAAATCTTTAAAGGTATTCATTAAAAATATGCACAGCTTTAGCAAATCAAATTTTGAAAAAGTGTCAGTGAAGCTTATACAGGGTTGGCAAGGACTAAAATCTTCGAATATAACCAGTCAGTCACAGGTGCCAGTCCTTTATCTGATATGGTTAGTATAACATCAATGCAGTTGCAAGCAATGTAGCACCAGGTTGGCTAATCCAATGAATGAGATTCGCAACAAATCAACAACAAAGATTGGTTGGGGTCTGACACCACCACTGATCAGCTGATATCTGCTATGGCAGGGGCTGGCTGTAATCAGTGTACAGTCCACTGCACAGTATAAGGCGCTGTGATGTTGTGCTCCAGACACTGCCTACATCCAGCCACTGCCGCAGTAGACACAGATATGTCTTCATACAATAGTTAATTTCACATCATGGGAGCTAAATCTGCAGTACTTGGAAGCGGCCACTGCACAGTATAAGGCACCATGTTGTTCTGTTCCATACACCGCCTACATCCGGGCACTGCACAGTGCAAGGCGCTATTATGTTCTGCTCCACACAATGCCTGCATCCAGCCTCTGCACAGTATAAGGCGTTGTAATGTTCTGCTCCAGACACTGCCTACATCTGGCCACTGCCGCAGTAGACACAGATATGTCTTCATACAATAGTTAATTTCTCTTCATGGGAGATAATCTGCAGTACTTGGAAGCGGCCACTGCACAGTATAAGGCACCGTGATGTTCTGCTCCATACACTGCCAACCTCCGGCCACTGCACAGTATAAGGCGTTGTAATGTTCTGTTCCATACACCGCCTACATACGGGTACTGCACAGTGTAAGGCATTGTAATGGTCTGCTCCATACACTGCCTACATCCGGCCACTGCACAACGTAAGGCGCCGTGTTTTTCCTGTTCCATACATCGCCTACATCCAGCCACTGCACAACGTAAGGTGCTGTGATTTTCTGTTCCATACATCGCCTACATCCGGCCACTGCACAGTATAAGGCACCGTGATGTTCTGCTCCATAAACTGCCTACATCTGGCCACTGCGCAGTGTAAGGCACCGTGATGTTCTGCTCCATACACTGCCTACATCCGGCCACTGCACAGTGTAAGGCACCGTGATGTTCTGCTCCATACACTGCCTACATCCAGCCACTGCACAACGTAAGGTGCTGTGATTTTCTGTTCCATACATCGCCTACATCCGGCCACTGCACAACGTAAGGTGCTGTGATTTTCTGTTCCATACACCACCTACATCCGGCACTGCAGAGTGTAAGGCGCTATTGTGTTCTGCTCCACACAATGCCTGCATCCGGCCACTGCACAGCATAAGGCTTTGATGTTCTGGTCATTACACCGCCTACATCCGGCCACTGCACAGTATAAGGCACCATGATGTTCTGCTCCATACACTGCCTACATCCGACCACTGCACAGTATAAGGCACCGTGATGTTCTGCTCCATAAACTGCCTACATCTGGCCACTGCGCAGTGTAAGGCACCGTGATGTTCTGCTCCATACACTGCCTACATCCGGCCACTGCACAGTGTAAGGCACCGTGATGTTCTGCTCCATTAACTGCCTACATCTGGCCACTGCGCAGCGTAAGGCACCGTGATGTTCTGCTCCATACACTGCCTACATCCGGCCACTGCACAGTGTAAGGCACCGTTATGTTCTGCTCCATACACTGCCTACATCCGGCCACTGCACAGTGTAAGACTCGTTGTTTTGCTGCATACACTACCTACATCCAGCCACTGCCGCAGTAGACACAGATAGGTCTTCATATACAAGTCCAGGACAGTCCATGTGATAAACATAAGGCTATTCACCCACTACCTGTTGGGGTCATATTATACATATACAGAGTGGGCTCAGAACAATCACAAGTCACACATTTTCAAGCGAAAGAAACGTGTGTGGGAATGCCAGCCACATTAGGGTATGTGCACACTGGGCGGGTTTTCGGCGGTTTACCTGTGTAAACCGCCGTTTTGCATACATTAGTTTTATTTAAATTTATGTTAATCCAAACCGACGTTTGGATTAACATTGAAACTAATGTAACCCGCCCAAGCCTGTGCACATACCGGCGGTTACCCAGCGTCATCCGTTGCTAACCCGCAGGTTTCCCAGCGGGTTAGCAAAGAATGACCATGTTCTAAAAACCGGCCGGTTCTGCAGCGGCTGCAAGCAGAATCATGTGCTGCTTCCAGCCGCTGCAGAATCGCCGCCGAGAACCCGCTGGGCAGCCGCCGGATACCGCCCGGCTCCCGCCGCTCATACCCGCCAGGAAGCCGGTGCACGGCGCCGGAGCTTCCTGGCGGGTCCCGCCAGCAGCCGCCGACCGAACCGCCGGGTAAGTGTGCACTTACCCTTATGTCTCCTCTTTACTGGCATGCTGGATCAGGTGTGTCTCTCTTTATGAGGAGAGAAAAGCTTATCTTTAGACCCCACTTAGCCTGTCATACAGACAGATGAGATCTCATCCTTTACACTGACAAGGGGTAATACCATGAAACACAGTGTCTACAAATTGAGAGTCAGATCTGGTATAAATCTTATGGGTATGTGCCCACTAGGCGTTTTTGCTGCAGTCCTGAACGCAGGAAAACCTGAGGATCCTAGATTCCTTGACAGGAGAAATGCTAAAATCTTGTCTGCGTTTTTGGTGCGTTTTTGAAGCTGCGTTTTTCCAGCGTTTTTCCCATTGACTGCACCAAAAACGCACAAAAGAATTGACATGTCCATTCTTTGCTATCCGCACCAAAAACGCAGGTATTTAACAGTTCTTGACACTTGCAAAACTAGTGTGTGGGCACAGCGTTTTTGTAAAACCCATAGGTTTTGCTGGGAAGCTCAACCGCAGGAACAGATTAGCATACATTAGCATAAAACCAATGGTTTTCTGCAAGCGGAAAACGCACCAAAAACGCAGCAAAAACGCCTAGTGGGCACATACCCCAAGTGTCACGACAATGCTCATTAAAAGGGTCGCTTTTGACTTTGATGATTAGTACTTCCTTCGTCCCTGATAATACAATTTGCATAGCCACAAAAATGTCACATCTTGAGCATGCTGAAAAAAGAAAAAAAATAATATGGCACACACAAACAAAGCATGAGAAAAGCCTAGTGAGTGCAAAACACCATGCCCAAACTTAATCCAGATTTCTATATAACAAACCTTTTACAAGCCGAATGCCTGAAAAGCAAAACCAAAGAAGGAGCAGAAGTCACCAGGTGAAAGAAAGGAATCTGAAAATCCCTGACAAGTTACAACATAGATGTCAAGCTCCCTGAAGGAAGCACACCTTACTGGAACGTTACATGCTTCCTATTGTCTGACATTCCCTCTAGCAGAAGCCCTTACAGAAATACCAACACACAGCATAGGCTGCTTTCACATCACGGATTTTGCATTTCCGATGCTGTCCGATCAAAATCGGACTTTTGCACCGAAAATAAAATCTGACATATTCAGATCGGACCAAATTGGATGGCATTTAGTGCACATCCGATTAGGTCCGATCCCGATAACATGGGGCCCTATGGAGAAGGGTCCGAGGAAACATCTGATGTCTCCTCGGACCCAGTTTTACTGTACTGAGCATGCTCAGTACAGTAAAACTGCTCCTAACTAGGAGCATAAGGGTTAAAAAGAAAAAAAAAAAAAAAAAGGTTATTCTCACCTCCCCCGAGCCCCGCCGTCTTCCGCCATCTTCTTTGAGGCTCCGGTGGCTTCCGCAGGCTGCCGGTGTCAGCAGAGGGCTTCCTCTACTGTATAGGACCTGCGGTGATGTCACAGTCATGTGACCGCGGGTTACCATGGTGAACCCGCGGTCACGTGACTGTGACATCACCGCAGGTCCTGAACAGCAGAGGAAGCCCTCTGCTGACACCGGCAGCCTGTGGAAGCCACCGGGAGCCTCAAAGAAGATGGCGGAAGACGGCGGGGGCTCGGGGGGAGGTGAGAATAACCTTTTTTTTTTTTCTTTTTTCACCCCGCAGGGAGCGATTTTATGCCGGAATCGGGTGCCTATTTGGCACCCGATTCCAGGCATCAGAAGGGAGCCGATGCTGTCGGACAGCATCGGCTCCCTCAAAATCGTAATGTGAAAGTAGCCATAGCGGTATAAGAACAAGTCAGAAAATGCTTTCACTGGCTGGTTTCATGCCACTTTTTTCCCTGATCAGGTTCGATCAGGTTTGTGAGCCAAAACCAGGAGAGGAACCAGGAGAGGAACTTGCAGAGAAAAACTATAATTGAAAGATTGACACCTGTTCTGAGTTTTGGAGACACTCCTGGTTTTGACACACAAACCGGATCAGGGAAAAAACTGCAGCCTAAGGGTGCCTTCACACTGCGGCGTGATCCGGGATGACCCTGACAGCCGTGGACTGGATCAGCACACAGGACTAGAGGGCTAATATGCCCTCCGATCCGGTGTGCAGCCGCATGAAGTTCCCACTGCTGATAAGTCAGGAGTGCGGCGCAGCGGTCCTGACCTGTCAGCGGCTGCAGCTGCGTGCGGCTGCACACCAGACTGCAGGGCATATTAGCCCTCCAGTCCTGTGTGCTGATCCAGTCCGCTGCTGTCAGGGTCATCCCGGACAGCCCCGGACCGGATCACGCCGCAGTGTGAAGGCACCCTATGGCCCCCTTCACACCAAGATTATTTGGATCTGGACAGCCTCAGATCCGATTTCGGCCCCATAGTGTTCCTATGGGGCCGGATTGCACCGGATGGCAGCGTTTTGCCATCTGGTTTCGTGCTGTCCGGGAGGATCCCGCAGCTTTCATTTTTTTGGCCCAGGACACAAAATCAGCAAGCAGCAATTTTGTGTCCGGGGAAAAAACGCTCAAAATCGGATGCTCCCGGATCCGGCGCTATCCGGATCACGCCGCATCTGACATAAAATCGGATGCGGGAGCCGGATGCCAGGTGCAAGAGTTTAGCATCAAGCGCTGCTAAACATCAGCACCAGGTGCTGTCCCCTGCACTAATTTCAGGACCGCGGCCAGCTCCTTGCTAGCCACAATCTTGAAATTTGTGCAGCTGCGGCTGCAATCAGAAGCATCCGGCTGCAAACCAGATTGGAGTGCAGATTTGCCCTCCGGTTCTGTTTGCAAATCCGGTACGGGGCTGTCAGGTTTACACCGGACAGCCCTGGACCTGATGCTGCCGTGGTGTGAAGGGGGCCTTAGGGTGACTTCACATTGCAGTTTTTTCACTGATCAGTGTCCATCCAGTTTGTGTGCCAAAACCAGGAGTGTCTCCAAAACTCAGAACAGGTGTCAATCTTTCAATTATAGTTTTTCTCTGCAAGTTCCTCTCCTGGTTATGGCTCACAAACCTGATCGAACCTGATCAGGGAAAAAACTGCAGTGTGAAACCAACCAAGACCTCATTATGACACCTGTTTGGACCTAATTTAATCAGACTGCTGGAGCAGTGATTGGTCAGTGTTCACCAGCAGTGATTTTCTCAATTAACAAAAAAAATTGCAAACCATCTTCTACCAATTACTATGTTAAAACTGAAGAGCACATGGATGCATCAATGGACACATCGGGCCCGATTCATCCAGACCGATGTTGTTCACACCAGTCTTGTTAAGGAGATGTGCTGGAGTCAGACATTGCTGATTCAAGAAGAGGTGTATAAGGCTGTGTGCACACGATCAGGAATTGCAGCGTATTTCCGTTGCGTCCAAAACGCTGCGCTGTACAGTAGCAGCATAGTGGATGGGATTTGTAGTAATCGCATGCCCACTGTGCTTCTCCCGACCACAGCGTTATTTTAGCTGCATGTGGGTTGCCGGATTTCCACATCTCCGCAGCATGCTAAAGAGTCAGAAGCGTTCACCATCAGGTGAATGCAGGGAGAAGCACTCGCGGGTTCCCGCAGGCCCAGACGCACTACATCCAAGACCCAGTGTCTCTGAACTTTGAGCACATACCCTAAATCAGGAGCACCGGACGAGTGGCGTGAACCTCTGTGTGCGTCTCCCCACAAATCCTACTCCAGGCCCTGCTTAAGATTTGTGACATAACGAACGCTCCAATTCATATTGGACTAGCAGTGGTCACCCCACCCACGTTCCTGTCCACACACTTTGCCAGAACTGGGCAAAAATGGCAAAATAAGCCAAAACTTATGGAATTTTATGGCAGCCGCCAGTTGTGCCAAAATGATGCAACTGTTCCAAGGTTTATTCAAGCCTTGTTGAATCAGACCCATAGACTTGGATAGCTGACTTTGAACTGTGATTTAGATCAAAACCAGAAATATCACGTATTTATTTGGCAGACATTGATATGTGAACAGCACCATAGACTGTAATGGGTATGAATCAGAGCTAGACATACTATTGGTGCAGCCGCACAGGGGCCCCCCGTAAGGTAAGGGGCCTCTACATCTCCCAAGCTGTAGAAATTGTGCAATATGATGAGCTATTGGACTGCGAAGAACCCATATATTGTTCTTGCACAGGGCCCTCCTCTGTCTGTGCCCGCCACTGGTACAAGTTCTGTCACTAAAAAAACAGAAATCTAAATAAGGCTGAACACCTAGAGTCGGGCTTCATACGATTTTCCTACTGTAGCTTCACCAAACATAAATGTATTGATTTCATCACCCATAATGAAGCCAATTTTTAATGTGAACCTGTCAGCAGATTTTTCACATATAAGCTGCAGCCACCAGCACGTAAAGCCTTATACACAGCATTCTAGAATATTGTATATAGTCCAGAAGCCAATCTATATAATGTAAAAAATAGCTCTTATTATAGTTACCTGCAGGGCGGTTTGGTCCAATAGGAGTCACTGGTCTCCTTCTTGTGGATGGCACGTCTTATGTCATTTACTCACCAGCCTTCATTGTGCTCCTGCCCACGCGCACTTCTGTCTGCACTGCTGAGGGCAGAGCAAAGTACTGTAAGAAGCAGGGGTGAGGAAAGGTGACAAGAAGGCCCACGTAGAGCGCAGGCATTCTTAAACTTTTTATGAGCAGCACAGTATCACAGTGGTAGCACTGAAGTCTTGCAGCATTGGGGTCCTCGGTTTAATCAAGGAAACATCTGCAAGGAGTTTGTATGTTCTCCCTGTGTTTGTGTGGGTTTCCTCCGGGCACTCTGGTTTCCTCCCACACTCCAAAAACATACTGATAGGGAATTTAGATTATAAGCCCCAATGGGGACAGCAATGATGATGTTTGTAAAGCGCTGGGAAATTAATGGCGCTATATAAGCGAGTAAATATTATTTTATTCCCGCGTCTGTGTATTGCATTGCAGGATAGTGAGACTTGGACGTGCACTGGAGCACAATGAAGGACAGTGTGTGGATAGCATAGGACGAGTAATCCACAAGAAGCAGAGAAGGTGGGTGGCGCTGGCATAAAGACAGGAGGCGCCGTATCAAGACCAGCAAGGCCCATCGGCCTGTAGGTGAGTATAATAAGAGCTGTCTGTTACCTTATGCAAATTGGTCCGGGAGCTTAATATACAATGTTCCAGAATGCTCTATGTGGGGACGTACTGGTGGTGGCAGCAGCTTATATCAGAAAATCCTGGTGAAAGGTTCACTTTAAGGATATAGATATCTCAATTTTCCTCTCTTCTGTTCAAGGTCAGGTAAGGCTGGCTTCACACCATGGTGTGATCCGGTTCGGGGCTGTCAGGTATAAACCTGACAGCCCCGGACCGGATTAGCACACAGAACCGGAGGGCCAAATGTGCCCTCCAGTCCTGTGTGCAGCCGGATGGCTGTAATTGCAGCCGCAACTGCTGATTTTTCAAGACCGCGGCCACCATGGAGCTAGCCACGGCCCAGAAACAACAGCGGCGTGCAGCCACCGGTATCCGGACCCATAGGCTCCATGTTAGGGAGAACTGGATTGCCCCGGATCCGGGAGAATCCGGAACAATCCAGGCGGATCCGGCTATTTGGGGAGATTTTTCTCCCCGGACATAAAAACGTTGCAAGCAACATTTTTGTGTCCGGGTAGAATAATCCGAATTCTCCGGATTCATCCAGCCCCATAGGCTACTATGCGGCCAAAAACCAGTCCGGGGCTGTCTGGTTTACACCGGACATCCGCGGACCGGATTACACCGTGGTGTGAAGTCAGCCTAAAGGAGTCAGTTATAGCTTCATACCAAAGATCTCTGCCGTAAGAGAATGGACTATATACGGGAACTTGGGGCGCCTCATTGATAAGTTCCACATACTAGGCCATATGTATAGACAGTGGCAGACTAGTACTAGCCTGAGAGTCCTACACCTTCAGCATGTACAGTACTATTGGGCAGGGTGACATCCCTATAGACATACTGGAAAAAGCAAGCTTCATATCATATTCTACCTTGGTCTGGAGTCTTTGACAAGTGTGTGAACACAGCCTAAAAGTACATTATAACTGTGAATCACAAGCGCAGTGTTTTCGAAGTATGAAGTTTGTTTGGATCATTGAAATGTCCTGAAAATGATAGAAATGGCAGCTAATAAGAGAGGGAGCAGATGCAAAAAGGTCAAATAAAAGGACATTATGTCCTGTAACAGCAGATGCTTTGTGACACTGTATACAAAGTTTGTAGTGTATACCCGTCACGGCCACCTCTGCCAGCCTTTTTGTATTCAGCTGAAATAACACATATATACAATCTGCTTATGCAGCGATCCTCGCTCACTACAATCCAGCCCTTTCATAGCGGAGCCCCATAGACTGAATCCTATACACTGAGCAGCACCAAAGACAAAGACAGCTCCCTGGATGACTCCGAAATCAGTGCCTGAAATAAACTGCATGGCTGTCACATACCATTCCAGGAGCCCCCTCCTCAATGTCACAATATGGAATAGTGGGGAGTGACTAGATCAGAGAAAGAAGCCATCTGTATACAAACATCCCCAAATATGCCTCCTCCCTGTACACAGGGGCTCAGGAGACCTGGCTGTAGGGTACACAAGGCCCCCCCTCAATAAACACTGCGTCCGAGGCTCAGAGTCAGGAGGATGGGATTATCCACTGTGCCCCATAACATATGGCCTTAGGAGCACCATGAATAGAGAACACAAGTGGAATGAGCGTATACAGAAAGAACTGGGGGATTAGAAAGGATGGGACTCGATACATTCTTACACACGAAGAATACAGGAACCTAAACATAAGGAGGACACGTACCTGTATACAGAAAGGAAGAAGCTAAATATTTACAAGACACTAATACAAAGCTCATCAATGCCATTATCAGAGGATTGGGTACTCAAGAAAGGGTATTATATGTACAAGACTGCAACCAAGAAGAAGCAGGGCAGATGGCAGCAGGGCCATAGGCGAGGAGCCGCCGCTGGGGTGCCATATAAGTTAATGGGCCATGGCCTGGCACATGATATACAGCTATTGTTTCCACAGCAAGAACAAGCAGTCATATATTCAGAGAATATGTGCCACAAGGTACAAAGGAGGTCTGTGATGGCTTTTCTGAGAGGTCCATTTGCTGGGAGAGCGATAGGCGGGACTTGGAGAATGACATCCCATAGACAGACCTCACATCATGTCAACAATCACAACACTTCCCTCAGCACAAACAAACAAAAGCAATAACAAAAGGCAGAGAACAATACAAAGAAAGTGCTGGAGGCCACCGGGTGATGCCCTGAATAATACCCAACACCAGCACTAAATCAGCACATACTAATGTAGAAATGGCACTACCCAGGGCAGAAAATGCAACACTATCACATTATGTCCCTACCAACACTGGGCACAGGGCATGATGGGGCGAGCACAGAGCACTCACACAAAGCAGGGCATGCCTGGACATCACCTGAAAAGGGCATCACCCTGCCCAGTGAATGGGCATCTCCAGATGTCATCCTGCCAGTCACAGGGCACCTCATGATGTCACCCTAAAAGGGCATCACCCTGCCAGTGACAGGGCATCTCTGGACAACACCCTGCCAGTGACAGGACACCTCTGGATGTCACCCTAAAAGGGCATCACCCTGCCAGGTATAGGGCATCTCTGGAAGTCACCCTGCCAGTGACAGGGCATCTCTGGACAACACCCTGCCAGTGACAGGACACCTCTGGACATCACCCTGCCAGTGACAGGGCATCTCTGGACAACACCCTGCCAGTGACAGGACACCTCTGGATCTCACCCTAAAAGGGCATCACCCTGCCAGGTATAGGGCATCTCTGGAAGTCACCTCTGGACATCACCCTGCCAGTGACAGGGCACCTCTGGACATCACCCTGCCAGTGACAGGGCACCTCTGGACAGCACCCTGCCAGTGACAGGGCACCTCTGGACAGCACCCTGCCAGTGACAGGACACCTCTGGATCTCACCATAAAAGGGCATCACCCTGCCAGGTATAGGCCAGTGACAGGGCATCTCTGGACAACACCCTGCCAGTGACAGGACACCTCTGGATCTCACCCTAAAAGGGCATCACCCTGCCAGGTATAGGGCATCTCTGGAAGTCACCTCTGGACATCACCATGCCAGTGACAGGGCACCTCTGGACATCTCCCTGCCAGTGACAGGGCACCTCTGGACATCACCCTGCCAGTGACAGGGCACCTCTGGACAGCACCCTGCCAGTGACAGGGCACCTCTGGACAGCACCCTGCCAGTGACAGGACACCTCTGGATCTCACCTAAAAGGGCATCACCCTGCCAGGTATAGGGCATCTCTGGAAGTCACCCTGCCAGTGACAGGGCATCTCTGGACAACACCCTGCCAGTGACAGGACACCTCTGGATCTCACCCTAAAAGGGCATCACCCTGCCAGGTATAGGGCATCTCTGGAAGTCACCTCTGGACATCACCCTGCCAGTGACAGGGCACCTCTGGACATCACCCTGCCAGTGACAGGGCACCTCTGAACATCACCCTGCCAGTGACAGGGCACCTCTGGACATCTCCCTGCCAGTGACAGGGCACCTCTGGACATCACCCTGCCAGTGACAGGGCACCTCTGGACATCACCCTGCCAGTGACAGGGCACCTCTGGACATCTCCCTGCCAGTGACAGGGCACCTCTGGACATCTCCCTGCCAGTGACAGGGCACCTCTGGACATCTCCCTGCCAGTGACAGGGCACCTCTGGACATCTCCCTGCCAGTGACAGGGCACCTCTGGACATCTCCCTGCCAGTGACAGGGCACCTCTGGACATCTCCCCGCCAGTGACAGGGCACCTCTGGACATCTCCCCGCCAGAGACAGGGCACCTCTGGACATCTCCCCGCCAGAGACAGGGCACCTCTGGACATCACCCCGCCAGTGACAGGGCACCTCTGGACATCACCCCGCCAGAGACAGGGCACCTCTGGACATCACCCCGCCAGTGACAGGGCACCTCTGGACATCACCCCGCCAGTGACAGGGCACCTCTGGACATCACCCCGCCAGTGACAGGGCACCTCTGGACATCACCCCGCCAGTGACAGGGCACCTCTGGACATCTCCCCGCCAGTGACAGGGCACCTCTGGACATCTCCCCGCCAGTGACAGGGCACCTCTGGACATCTCCCCGCCAGTGACAGGGCACCTCTGGACATCTCCCCGCCAGTGACAGGGCACCTCTGGACATCACCCCGCCAGTGACAGGGCACCTCTGGACATCACCCCGCCAGTGACAGGGCACCTCTGGACATCTCCCTGCCAGTAACAGGGCATCTCTGGACATCTCCCTGCCAGTGACAGGGAATCCTGGACATCACCCTGCCAGTGACAGGGCACCTCTGGACATCTCCCTGCCAGTGACAGGGAATCCTGGACATCACCCTGCCAGTGACAGGGCACCTCTGGACATCTCCCTGCCAGTAACAGGGCACCTCTGGACATCTCCCTGCCAGTAACAGGGCACCTCTGGACATCTCCCTGCCAGTGACAGGGCACCTCCGGACATCTCCCTGCCAGTGACAGGGCACCTCTGGACATGTCCCTGCCAGGCATAGAGCTGTCACTCTCCATCCTGAAGCCACTGTGGGCACTGCCAGCCCTTTGTTTACATACAGTAAAGTTGCTCTCCCTCTTGACCATCACCCTCTTGCACTCACCCACGCCGTACTTCTCGTGCTCCGTGGGTCTCCACATGTCGGCGGCTCCGGGGGTGATCAGCGGGCCATCTTGCCCCGGCTTCCTGCCCTCTATCCTGCCTTTGTCTCCTGTCAGTGGACGGAAGGCTGCGGCTGCTCACACAATGCAGCTCAGGGATGCTCCTGCTCCGGTGTGCGCCAGCTGCTCACATGCCTGGCATAGCTCCACTGTGCGGGCACCTGTGCAGCTGTGGGATGCGCCTGCCTCCTGTGCTCCTCATTCCTGTGCCAGTCTTATGGAGAGTATGCCCTGTGTAGCCCCGGGCAGGAGCATGAGTCATGCACACCGTTATGTGCCAGCCTCAGCAGCAGCGGCTTATTGTTCTGGTAACCAGGAGCGAAGCAACGCTGCAGGCAGCTGGAGCAGTGCACGCCGGGAGATGTAGTACAAACCATCGGCAATGCACAGGAAGCGTCTGCTCCGGTGTACACAGCAACGGGGGGCGGGGCTGTCAGACGAGGCCACGCCCACCTATGACGCTTTTTACGTCACGGTGAAGTGAGCTGTGTACACAAACCGCAGGTCCGATATCACGTGGTAGGCAGCGCGTGGACACGCCCACCATAGTGATTGACAGCTCCTTGGACCAGTGACATGCTTCTGTCAGTGGCCGTGTAGCCGGTGACCGCCCACTCCCGGAAGTGGTGGCAGCATGAGCATGGCAGAGGCTGGCAGGAGCGGAGCAGGTACTGAGCGGGGGCATGGTGGTGCTGGGCTATATACAGGAGGAGGGCTACTACTAATGTGTGTTAGATAACCCTTCATGTACTACATGGAAATATACATAAAACACTATTATTCTTTATACAGCACCATTGATTCCCTGTGCTGGACATGAGAAGGGGTACACACACTATAACTGAGAGTGAGGGCTCATTACAGGCTGTAAGCTTCCTACAGTGTAGATATAAGTATTCAGGTCACAGATGAAGGTCCTGAATAATCAGACATGTTGGGGCACTGAGGATGGGAGGACTCAGGGAGGACAGCGAATAAGTGTGGAGCTATTCAGAGGAGACGGCTTTGTAGGTCAGTGTTAGGAGTTTGAACCGGATACATCTAGAGGATTGGGAGCCAATAAAGGGGAGGAGAGGCATGGATTAGTCAGTCGGTAGAGTCATGGACAGACAGGAGAGATGCCAGAGTGTTAGCAGGAAGGCCACAGAAGAGGATGTTGCAGTAGTCAAGGCAGGAGATGATGAGGGCATGTACAAGCATTTTAGTAGATTGAGGGTTGAGGAAAGGACGGATTCTGGAAATGTTTGAGTTGGAGGTTGGGAGAACTTGTGCGGTTTGGAGGACAGGGCAGAGTCAAGGGTTACTCCGAGGCAGTGGACTTCAGGTACAAGGGAAAGTCTGATGACATTTATTGTGATAGATCAGGTAGGAGAGTCAGGTGAGATGAAGGAAAGAGGAGTTCAGATTAGTTCACATTGCGCTTTAAGAAGCTTCTTAAGAAGGAGGGTATTCTTGATAGGCACTCCAGGAATCTAGACAGCAGAGAAGTAGATCTGTGTATCATAAGCATATCGATCAGGTGTCTCGAACTCCAGGCCTCAAGGGCCGCACACAGTCCAGGTTTTCAGGATGTCCTTAGCAATGGTCAACTGTATCGAAGGCAGAGGACAGATCTAGAAGGAGGAGAAGAGAATTGTCTGTTAGCATTGGCTTTAAGTCATTAGTAATTTTGATCAGGGCAGTTTCAGTAAAATGGTGGGGCTGGAAGTCAGATTGTAGTTTATCGAAGAGAGCATTAGATGAGAGGTGGGAGGTAAGTTGTGTGGGCACTACTAGTGCTAGTTTATTAATATTTGTAATATTAAAGCGGTTAAGTTGGTGAAAAAAATGTACCCAAGCACTAACAGGCAGGTAGCTGCTACCTATCTGCCTTGTAATCAAAAAGTCCCAAGGACACAAGGGTGAATTTATAAAAAATATACAATCTTTATTTAGGATTCTTGATACAACAAGTTTTAAAATCCTTACATAATTATAACAATATCAAGGTGAAAAAGGAACCATATACGTATCATCAGAAAGCGTCACTGGATATCTATTGATGGTCAGAGTTATTGCAATATCCGGTGGTACAGTATTAGGTAGGGCCGGGTGACTATATGGTAGGTATGTACGGGGTATGTAACCTATGGAATGATTACATATAGTGCATAAAATAGTTTCCAAAAATACACAGTACACTTTGGCGAAAGCATATGTCTATGAAGGACAGAGTTCAATAGTCATCATATATACCAATACACATATCCCTGTTAGAATTGATGGACTTGTATCAAATTAGAAGAGAAAAAGACCTCTGCCTCTCCATTGCTATCGCTTAATGTCATATATGGGACTTATTTAAACATCACCCAAAACAAGGTGTCAGTAGCATCTACTCAGATTGTACTGCATGCTTAATATGGTCATATATCACACAGTGCATCATCATAGTCAGTGAGAATGTGTATAGTTTAAAGCAGCGGTGCTCGGTGTAACACTCATACACCCCACAGTATCCTACCACACTCTCAAACTAAAAGACTACTCACTGTTGAGACCTTATAACATGGAGTCAGGATGAGAATGGCATCTAGGGAGGTCAAAAGTGCCCTAAACACATTGTATATTGATTCATTCTAGGACAGTGTCCACATACTTCTATAGTTGTTACTGGGAGTCACGTCCTGGCCTGCACCTAACCCCGACGCGTTTCGTCTTTTGGACGTCTTCAAGGGGTGGTGTATCTGCCTGTTGTGCTCGGCGCCGATCACCCCCACCACAGAGTGGGCACAGACTGCTCCTGCCAGGGATAAAATGGCGGTGTAAACAAAGCGGCGGCTTCTTTTCTGCTCTGTGGAAGGGGCGGGACAGCCAACCTTATGCTGATTGAGAGCTGGCTCGGGAGACGGCTGTCTATAAGAATGACGATGGATATGACGCCCATCGACAGAGTGGAGAAGCCGACCTTCTGTACACGTGACCTCAGTGGAAGCTGCAAAATCTCTGACAGGAGCGGTTTAAGATACAAGGGTTTGCCCAATTTGTGCATTCTTCTAACAGGAAATGTGATAAGATAAAAAATGACCAATGTGTGGCAGCTCTTTTCCCTCAAAGATGACGTCATCTAGATCCACGAGACAACTGCAGCCAATCACTTGTGTGGTTTTTGACCACTCATGTCAGTGGTTTGCAGCAGTAGTCTCGGTGAATATTTAACACCATCATTGTAGCTACCATTGACTGACAGGCTGTGACCACCAAAACCTCACTGGAGATGCAGAGAGTTGTCTTCATTTGCCCGATATTAGGATAGTTTTATAAAAATCTTTTCTAAAATAAAACTACAAAATATGTGCCATACGCTTTGGTATAAATAAGAAAATGGTTTCTGTACAGCCGGCTGCAGAACTTGTCAAGATACATAACTTCATTGTAAATCTCTGAGGCCATTTTCCACCCTCCTAGTCCTACTGCCCAGGCCTGCTCCAGCCTGAGCTTTGTGTTCTTTAGATATTAAATGCAATGTATCACCAAGGGCAGCATGAGCTATGGACAGGTACCCTGATTCCAGGGGCTGCTGTTGTATTTTTCTATAAAATCTTTCTTAAATCTGCTCCATATATACCAGCTCTCTGACTGCTGACCACTGTATAACTTACTAACACCAATGATAGGCTGCAAATAGGTAGAAAGATGCCAATCAGCCGGGAGAAGGTTTATAAAGAGATCATGAATATGGAGGACAACATGATAGCGTTTACTAGTCTTCTTGTGCTAATCTCCTGCTAATAAAACAATGATTTTATCAAAATTGCAGAAATCAGCCTAGTAAATGACACTTCTGTGCAATCAGGATCTCTGCCTCTATATTATGCTGCTGCTCCCAGATCATTTGTGAAAACGTGACAGACTCCCTTTAACCTTTTCTCGACCTATGTTGAATATGTACGTCATAGGCCACCTTCCTCCTTTTGATGTGGGATTGCTCAATTAGCCCACGTTTCCCCTCTCATGTTGGCTCATCTGATCAGCCCGACATATGCGTCTAAAGCCTGGGTTACACGCAGCAACATTGTCACAGGTTTTGTGATCCTGCAGCGACTTCGCCAGTGATGTCGCTACGTGTGACATGCTGCAACGACCAGCGATAAGCTCGCTGATCACTGCGGAATGGCCAGGACCATTTTTCGGTCGCTGGTCTCCCGCTAGCACACATGCATTGGAATGTGTAGCAGGGCCATCGACCAGTAATCCCCATGCTGCACCCGAGACACCCGACAGATCCCTGCGACCATGGAGTGTCAGCACATCGCTGGGTGATCACTGGTGAGATCTGCCTGTGTGGCATCTCACCAGTGATCACATACGATGTTCCAGCGATCTCGGTCCGGTCGGATCGTTGATCGGGTCGCTGGAACATCGGTATGTGTATGCTGGCCTTAACAACGGTGGGCAAAGCAACGATCTGCCTGCGCTTTTTAACCTGTTAGATCGCACTGTCAAATTCTTATCTAACACATGCTGGTGGGGATCGTGCTATTGCCTGCCTCCATCAGCAGCCCCATGACGTGATCACGAGGCGCCGATGGGTCATCACGATGCTGAGGGGTCAGATAATGAACCTGTCAGTGTCATGACTCACTTCCTGTGAACACTGCCTGAGCGCTGCCTTACCGTACTCACAAGATGATCATTTCTGCTGTACAGATGAGTGCTGTTACACGCCTCTGTACAGCAGAAGCGATCAAAACGTGGTAAATTCAAGTGCCCTAAGGGACTAGTAAAACCAATAAAGTGGGAAAGAAAGTTTTTAAAAATATGACAAAAAACACGAGTTGAAATCACACTCCTTTTACCCCATTGAAAATTAATAAAAATAAAAAATACACATATTTGGTATCGCCATGTTTAGAAATGCCTGAACTACCAAAATGTAAAATCAATTAATCTGATCAGTAAACTGCGTAATACAAAAAAATTGAAACACCAAAATTTAAATTTTTTAGTCGCCGCAACATTGCAATAAAATGCGATAATGGGCAATCGAAATATTGTATCTACCCAAAAATGATATAATTAGAAACATCTGCTCAAGCGGCAAAAAACAATCCATCAGACAACCCAGATTCCGAAAAACGAGAACGCTACAGGTTGCTGAAAATGGCGACTAAATACAATTTTATTTATTTTTAACAAATTTCTAGATTTTTTTTTTCATTACTTAAATAAAAAAAAACTATAAATGTTTGGCATCCACAAACTCGTAGTGACCTGAGAGATCATACTGACGTAATAAAAAAGTTACGACCCTTAAAAGAAAGGAGAAATGGAAAAATGCCGGTGGCGAAGGGGTTAAGGAGTAGTGAATGTGCAGACTTATGGGCTGTTATATACAGTACGGCAGCCTCACTCAACAAGATCCTTCTTTAATCAATAGGACCTTTGCAGGAATGGCTCTGATCTTCTCCAACCTGGCACTGAAAGGTTCATATACACTTTTATCATTTGCAGTCATTGTTCATGATATCCTTTATCTTCTTCTAAACTTTCTCTGCTGGATCAGGAAATCTGGTCCCCCTGACTCAAATTTGACAGCAGCCGTGGCATAGGGAGTAAAGTGCCAAGTCTGACCCTCACCTTTCCTGTGCTGAGGAGGTGCTGTTCAGTCTTACCACTGCTCCATAGGTCACTACGGTGCCATCTTAGGTGCAAGAAGATAAGAACTTCAGGCTCCAAAATTCTGTGACACACCTGTGGCGTCAATATACTCACTGTACCCCTAGATGAGGGGTGTAGATTGTAAACTGAGGTCCCTAACATGGGTTTCTGCTTTTCTGACACCTCAGGATCTCAGGCTGGGTTCACATTTGCGGACACCTCCGCAGCGTTCTGCGGAGGGGTCCGCAATGTGACCGCAGCGGCCGCTAGCTCCTATCTTTATAATGGGAGCACACGGTGCTGCGCTTGACCGCGCATGACCGTGCGCACCCATTCACTCCCATATGTGATCTGTGCGCAGGCGGATGCCTGCACACAGATCACACAGTCTTGTCCGCACCAGGAATGCAACATTTCGCGTCCCTGGTGCGGACGAGACCGTGTGATTTGTGCGCAGGCATCCGCCTGCGCACAGATCACATATAGCAGTGAATGGGTGCGCACGGTCATCCGCAGCACCGTGCGCTCCCATTATAAAGATAGGAGCTCGCATCCGCTGCGGTCACATTGCGGACCCCTCCGCAGAACGCTGCGGAGGGGTCCGCAAATGTGAACCCAGCCTTACTAAGTGGCATGGCACCCACAAACCATTCCAGTAAAATCTGAACTCTAATACAGTTGTGCTCAAAAGTTTACATATCCCGGCAGATTTTTTGCTTTCTTGGCCTTTTTTCAGAGAATATGAACAATGACACACAAACTTTTTTTTCCACTCCTGGTTGATGGTTGGGTGAAGCCATTTATTGTCAAGCTGCTGTGTTTTCTCTTTTTATATCATAATGAAAACCAAAAACATCCAAATGACCCTGATCAAAAGTTCACATGCCCCGGTTCCTAATACCATGTATTGCCCCCTCTAACATTCAATGACAGCTTCAAGTCTTTTGTGGTAGTTGTGGATGAGGCTCTTTAATTTCTCAGATGGTAAAGCTGCCAATTCTTCTTGGCAAAATGCCTCCAGTTCCTGTAAATTCCTGGACTTTCTTGCATGAACTGCGCGCTTGAGGTTCCCCCAGAGTGGCTCAATGATACTGAGTTCAGAAGACTGAGGTGGCCATTCCAGAACCTTCACTTTGTTCAGCTATAGCCAATGACAGGTCGACTTGGCCTTGTGTTTTGGATTGTTGTCATGTTGGAATGTCCAAATTCGTCCCATGCGCCGCTTCCGGGCTGATTACTGCAAGTTTTTTCCAGTATTTGCTGATAACGTTCTGCATTCATCTTTCCTTCAACTTTGACCAAGTTTCCTGTGCCTCACACATCCCCACATCATCAGCGATCCACCTCCGTGCTTTACAGTGGGAATGTTGTTCCTTTTGTGGCGCCCCTGAGGGTCCAGTCACCACAGAGGTATTGCACCTCAGCCAGAGTAGTCGTACCCCACTCTCGGGTAAAGAGGGGGGCACTACCTGGCACTCACACACCAGCATCCAACACCACTCCAGGCCAGGGAATCTGGGCGGACCCTCTTTAGGGAGAGCCCCATCTCAGGCTGGAGGGGAAAACTAGGTAGAGCGTGTGGGTGGAGGAAGTAGAAAAGGGAAGGACACCCAGAAGTAGAGGAAGTGGGGAGAACGTGAGGAGGACGTTAGTTAGTCAGTCAGAGAGTGGGAGAGAGGCTTTAGAAGGACAGCTGAGCAGATGTCCTGGGGACTGGAGCCGTGGAGAAGCTAGTCCCAGGGCTGTGACAGAGGAGTCTGCTAGAGGATACAGACAGGACTGAGGAAGGGTCCCAGGGACACAGGAAGTGGTTTTACAGCCAGCATTGTGAGTGCGAGTTGAACACCCTGCACTTTACAGTTGACCAAAGAACCAAAACCGTCTGGCGTGGCCAAAAAGTGGTCCGACGAGCTGACCAGCTATGCCCCGTAACCACACCCAGGACCAGCGTTGGTGGTTTGGGATGGGTCCCCCATATTGCACTTAGAGAAGTGAAAAGACACCCCGGTTGGGGAACTCACTGGACCTTGTTGAACTTAGTTTAGTTAAGAGGACCTGTCACCAAACCAGGCATGGTTATCTAATTACAGCACTGAATGCAGCATGTCTGCTGCATCCAGGCAAGGGGTCCCTCAACCCTTGAACCCCCCTGTACCCCGAGATAACACTTAGAAAACTTACATTGAGGAGCCAAATAGGAGGTGGCTTGTGGCTGGAGCCAAAGGGCAGATTCATATCCCCTGCATGTTAAATCTGCCCATCGCTGCCTCCCTGATGCCAATCATTGTCTCCTTTGACTGCAGCATAACACAGGGCTTATTTTAGTAATGGCCGCTTAGCCCCGCCCCCTGCAGAGACGTCACAGCTTATACCCGCCCGGCTCTATGGTTAACATAGAGCAGGGCGGGGAAAGGTGGTGATATCGGAGCAGGACGCCGGCCGGCCCGCCTCCTGCAGTGACATCACCGCTTATACCTGCCCTGCTCTATGTTAACCATAGAGCAGGGTGGGTATAAGCGGTGATGTCACTGCAGGAGGCAGGCCGGCCGGCCTCCTGCTCTGATATCACCACCTTTCCCCGCCCTGCTCTAAGCGGTGACGTCTCCACAGGGGGCCAGGGCTAAGCGGCCATTACTAAAATAAGCTCTGTGTTATGCTGCAGACGAGGGAGACAATGATTGGCATCAGGGAGGCAGCGGTGGGCAGATTAAACATGCAGGGGTGTGAATCTGCCCTTTGGCTCCAGCCACAAGCCACCTCTTATTTGGCTCCTCAAAGTAAGTTTTTTAAGTGTATTATCTCGGAGTACAGGGGGGCTCAAGGGCTGGGGGACCCCTTGCCTGGATGCAGCAGACATGCTGCATTCAGTGCTGTAATTAGATCACCATGCCTGGTTTGGTGACAGGTCCTCTTTAAGAAAGTTTTATTAGTTTGATGTTATGTTTCATATTCTCGGTATTTATATGCAACGTTCAAGTGCAGAGTACCTACCATAAAGGGATGAAAGACTTACCTGTTTGACGGTTATATTATTTGAACTGCATTTCAGAAAAATTTGCATGTTTTAACACCTGTTTTACTCTGTTCCAGCTCGCGGATGTGCTGTGTTTTAGGGGGAGGGGTGTTTTGGCACCCCTGAGGGTTCATTCGCCACAGAGGTACTGCACCTCAGCTAGAGGTGTTGTACCCCACTCTCGGGTAAGGAGGAGACACTACCTGGTACCCACACACCAGCTTCCAACACCACACCACTTCAGGCCAGGGATCTGGGCGGACCCTATTTAGGGAGGACCCTATCTCAGGCTGGAGGGGGGAACTACGGTAGGTAGAGGGTGTGGGTGGAGGAAGTAGAAAAGGGAAGGACACTTGGAAGTAGAGGAAGTGGGGAGAACGTGAGGAAGATGTTTGTTAGTCAGAGAGTGGGAGAGAGTTGTTAGGAGGAGAGCTGAGGAGAGGCTTGTCCCAGGGCTGTGACAGAGAAGTCTGCTAGAGGGAGCAGAGGGGTCTCGGTAAAGTGCACGCAAGCTACCCAAGAGATGGCTGGACCACCGACCCGGAGGACACAGCACCCAGCTGGCTGTTGTAACCTGGAGACTGTGAGTAAAGTGTGAAGACTGCATCCTGCTGTGTACTCAGATTTATTTACTGCGTCACCTATCCTGTGCTTCAACTGATACCATCATTTAAAAAGACACTACAGCTGCCCTGGGGCCCCACTCTAACCGTGGAGAGCTGTAACATTCTGCAACACCAACTACCCCAGTGGATCTGAACGGTAGCGTAGGCCATCTATTGCCGAACACCACGAGTGGCATCACGACTTAATCCCTTATAAACTTTTTCCCACATTTTTTATGACACAGCCAGAGCCACGTAGCCTGTTCATGCCACCGTGACTTCCCCAAAGAACTGTCTGGCCTGGTTCTAAGTACCCCACGACCCTGGTGGTGGGCGTGTCACTTTCATCATAGGCCTTATTGACACCTCTCCAAATGTAACGTTTATGGTTGTGGCCAAAAAGTTAGATTTTGGTCTCATCACTCCAAATTACCTTTTTCCAGAAGCTTGGAGGCTTGTTTCTGTGCTGTTTGGCGTATTGTAGGCGGGATAATTTGGTGCATTTGCGCAGTAATGGCTTTCTTCTGGCGACTTGACCATGCAGCCCATTTTTCATCAAGTACCTTCTTATTGTGCGTCTTGAAACAGCCACACCACTAGTTTTTAGTGAGTCCTGTATTTCAGCTGACGTTATATGTGGGTCTTTCTTTGCATCCCGAACAATTTTTGTTGGTTTACCTGATTGTTGGTGTTAACGGAGCCCCTGATTTTCCTTTTGTTAATCACAGTTTGAACACTGCGGACTGGCATTATTCTTGGATATCTTTTTGTATCCCTTTCCTGTTTTATACAGTTCAACTATCTTTTCCCGTAGATCCGTTGACAATTCTTTTGCTTTCACCGTGACTCACAATCCAGAATCATGAGTGGCTGGATAAAAGATGCAAGAGTCTATTGGATCCCAGAAACTCACTCAGCTTTTATGCACACACTGATTAAAAACTAACAGGTTACATGTATGGATGTTACCTTTATTAGTCATTGAAACCCATTTGTGTCAACTTCTGTGCATGTTATCAAGGTAAAATCTCAATGTATGTGAACTTTTGATCAGGTTTATTTGGAAGTTTTTGGTAGTCATTATAATTTGAAAAAAAAAAACAGTAGTTTGACAATTGGTACGTGAGTCACTACGGAAATAGCTAAGTCTCAGCGGTGAAAAAGCATACAACAATAATAGAAAGTAAATATAATAATAATATTACTGGAAGTAAAAGGAGGTCAAAACAATCCGAGGTCGGGTCCAGGAAATAGCGCAATAACAGCAAGGGGCAATCAGAGACTAAGTTCAATTCACAAGCCAAAGTCAGGAAACCCAGGAGGACAGAACATAACACAGGGGGGAGGCAATAAGAGTAGTCAGGTCATAGGCAAATAGTCAAAATCAGGTAAGGGAATAAAGTCAGACTGAGTCAGGCGCAGAGGAAGATCAGACCTACACAGGCAAAAGCAAGTGTAGAATTGACACTGAATGCAGGAGCAAGCCTGCTTAAGTAGAGGCCTGATCAGGGAAAAGTGAAGACAGGTGATTGCAGCACAGACTGAGAGCTTCCACAACAATAGTAACAAACAAGGGCACAATGGAGATTGTGGCAACAATAAATTACTTCCCCCAACCACCAACCATGAGTGGAAAAAATGTTTTTTGTGTTCTCATTCATATTCTCTGAAAAAAGGGCAAGAAAGCAAAAGATCTGTCGGGGTATGTAAAGTTTTGAGCATAACTGTATGTCACTTCTTCCCTACTAAGTTTTGCCCTGTGCTTCAAAAAAAGTTTTCAACCACATATAAGGTATAAAAATAATCCAGGGAAAAAAGGGAAAGGAAGTAGGTGCTGCTACTGGTATTTACCTTGGAGGCCGGTTTGTGCTGAGGAGTGAGGCGTCTGCAATCCACCGACTCATACTTACATATAAGGTATCATTGTACTCAGGAGAAATTGTGTAAAAATTTGTGCAGTTCTTTTTCCACTGTTACCCTTATGAAAATAAAAACTAGGGCAAAACCAACATTATTTTTGCTGCTCAACACTATACATTTCTGAGAAGCACCTGCTTTTTCAAGGTGGTCACCCCACCTCTAGATAACTTCTGTGGAAATGCTAAATTTTGGGCTAAAGTAGCATTTTTGTCGGAATAATGTGATTTCTTAATTTCAGAGCTCAGCATTATAAAAATCTGTAAAGCACCTACGGGTTTAAGAAGCTCCCCGCACATCTAAATAATGTCATTGAGGAGTGTAGTTTACTAAATTGGGTCACTTGTGAGGGTTTCCACCATTTAGGCGCATCACGGGCTCTGTAAACGCATAATGGCGTCCACTATCTATTCCAGCCAATTTTGCATGTGCTTGGGGAAAAATTTGTGAAAAATCTAAATTTGTCACTAAAGCAAAATGTTTGTGGGGAAAAAAAGTACAGTTTTCATTTTTTTCTTCTACGTTGCTTTAGTTCCTACGAAGCACCTGAAGGGTTAATAAACTTCTTGAATGTGGTTTTGATCAGTCCGAGAGGTGCTGTTTTGGGAATGGTGTCACTTTTGGGTGTTTTCTGTCACATAGACCCCTCAAAGTCACTTCAAATGTGATGTGGTCCCTGAAAAAAATGGTTTTGTTGGAAAAATTAGAAATTGATGCATTTTAACCCTAACCATAGTGACACTGAGCAGAATTGAAACAATTGGCTGCATCAGGAAGGTGAAAACAGGCTCGGGATGAAAGGTGGTAATGTGAACCTAAGAGGTGCAGTGAGCTCCCACAGGAGTGTCTTCTAGTGCCCACCTGATGGGGAGCACACTTGTGTGTCCATGCTCAACAGCAATCTGGATTGTAAATGATTTTGCGAGTGGGAGTTGATCTACTGCACAGGCTATGAAATAAGTTGTCTGTTTTTATCATTTCCCCCTTATTCCTTCTGTTATGTGTAACAAGGCAGAAAGCTCCAAGGCAACAGTGTCTAAATGAGAATATGGTTAGATTATAGTGAGACGATTACTGCGCCAATGCCTTATTATAACTATACCGGGGATTTATTGTTATTCTTTATGCACTTTATTAATCCTGATTCCAATCTAAAACAATTCTTTTCTTTTAAGTCACTGTGCACACTAACAATCAAAGCTTACATCAGGGTTTCTGTAACTATTGTGATAGCAAAAACCGTGCAGAATTTAATGTCAGACTTGCAAATGTCTTGCAGTTTTCTTGTCTCCATTATGTTCCTTGTCGTTTTTGTTTATTTTCCTAAAACAAATTTCTTAAAGCTTCTGGGTAGAAAAAAACTAATTTGTAGCAATCTGATTTAATATACACTGCTCAAAAAATAAAGGGAACACTTGTACAACACAATGTAACTCCAAGTCAATCACACTTCTATGAAATCAACTTGTCCAGTTATAAAGCAAAATAAACACTAGAGGACAAAAATTCAGAAAAAAAGCACCAAAAAGATAGCAATCAAAAACATGCATTGCACTTAAAGGGATCCTGTCACCTCCAAAACGCCTCCTAAGCTAGCAAAACATGTCCCTGCAGCATCCCATCACTAATCTCACACTTCTATTGTCTCCTAAAAGCATCCTGTGAAAGTGCATAAAAACGTTTTAATACTCGCTCATTAGTGATTATAATTAGCAGTGACTATATTCTTTAGTCACCAAGGCAGGCTGTTTTGCAGCTCCAGGATCCACCCTGTCTCTGTGTGTTCTGCTGTGATGTGCAGGCTTTACCCTCCCCCCTCTCTATCACTCACAGAATGCAAATCATTAGTCCTGCCTTCAGTTTCAGTTTCACAGCAGCACAGACAGAGAGAGGGGCTGGATCCTGGAGCTGCTAAACAACACCCCCTAGTGACTAAAGAATATGGCCCTTGCTAATTATAATCCCTAATGAGTGAGTATTAAAACGTTTTTCTCCACTTTCACAGGATGCTTTTAGGAGACAAAAGAAGTGTGAGATTAGTGATAGGATGCTGCAGGGACATGTTTTGATAGCTTAGGAGGTGTTTTGGAGGTGACAGGATCCCTTTAAGCAGGAGGCTATTGGCTCCACTGAGAGGCAACTCCAGGTGTTTTAATAAGTTAACTTACAGGAGTCCCTGAGGCTTGGGGACTGGAAAGGCGGCCCCAGGCTCCATTGTGCCCTCCTCGATGGTGCAGCGCACGCCCCGCTGGGCGCGTTATTCTTTCTTGCGAGCCGCCTCTTTAATTTGGAATTCCCGCCCTCTGTAGTACTATCAAGCACCGGCCGCTATGTCACTTGCGGCACCGTGCATTATGGGCCGCTCATGTGACCTCCCCCAGTGCATTATGGGACGATCACATGATCGCCCCCAGTTCATTATGGGCCTGCTCACGTGATCGGCCCGGCTCCGCGCATGCGCAATGCGCTTATTGAAGTCGGGTCGATCACGTGATCAGGCCCATAATGCACTGGGGGAGATCACGTGAGCGTCCCATAATGCACCGCGCCGCAAGTGACATAGCGGCCGGTGCTTGATAGTACTACAGAGGGCGGGAGATTCCAAATTAAAGAGGCTGCTTGCAAGAAAGAATAACACCGCCCAGCGGGGCATGCGCTGCACCATCGAGGAGAGCACAATGGAGCCTGGGGCCGCCTTTCCAATCCCCAAGCCTCAGGGACTCCTGTAAGTTATAACTTATTTTTCTGCAGCTTTATAGGGCGGATTTAGCTCAGAGAGGGAGAGATAGGGAGCAGCTAGCAAGATGTAGGGACAGGTAGTGCTAGTGTAGGGGCTTAGATCCAGGTGACGGGTTCCCTTTAAAACCAAGCACACAATTGTTTTTCTTATGAAATTCTCAATGAGATTGATGTCACATGACACTCTTCCCATTGAAAAAAATAAAGTTGGATCCAAAATGGCCAACTTCAAAATGGCCACCATGGTCACCGCCCATCTGGAAAAGTTTCCCCCCTCCCATATGCTAATGTGCCACAAACACGAAGTTGATAACACTAACCATTCCCATTTTATTTAGGTGTATCCATATAAATGGCCCACCCTGTACACGTGTCTGTTCAAATTGTCATAAACAGACTCCATGAGGGTGGTCTGAGGGTCCAACATCCACAAGTGGGTGTTATTGCTTACAGCCCAACACTGTGCACAGCCATTGGCATTTGCCAGAGAACACCAAGATTGGCAGATTCAACATTTGGCACTCTGTGCTCTTCATGGATGAAAGCAGGTTCACACTGGAGATGCTTTGAAGAACATTCACAGCAAGCAAGGTCTAGCACGAATAGTGTTGAGAGGAAGCAGGCTCCAGCATGAATAGTGCTGAGAGGAAGCAGGCTCCAGCATGAATAGTGATGAGAGGAAGCAGGCTCCAGCATGAATAGTAATGAGAGGAAGCAGGCTCCAGCATGAATAGTGCTGAGAGGAAGCAGGCTCCAGCATGAATAGTGCTAAGAGAAGTGGGCTCCAGCACGAATAATATTGAGAGGCAGCAGGCTCCAGCACGAATAGTGTTAGAGAGGAAGCAGGCTCCAGCACGAATAGTGTTGAGAGGAAGAAGGCTCCAGCATGAATAGTGATGAGAGGAAGCAGGCTCCAGCATGAATAGTGCTAAGAGGAAGTGGGCTCCAGCACGAATAATATTGAGAGGCAGCAGGCTCCAGAACGAATAGTGTTGAGAGGAAGCAGGCTCCAGCACGAATAGTGTTGAGAGGAAGAAGGCTCCAGCATGAATAGTGATGAGAGGAAGCTGACTTCAGCACGAATAGTAATGATGAGAGGAAGCAGGCTCCAGCATGAATAGTCGCTGAGAGGAAGCAGGCTCCAGCATGAATAGTGATGAGAGGAAGCAGGCTCCAGCATGAATAGTAATGAGAGGAAGCAGGCTCCAGCATGAATATGTGATGAGAGGAAGCAGGCTCCAGCATGAATAGTAATGAGAGGAAGCAGGCTCCAGCATGAATAGTGATGAGAGGAAGCAGGCTCCAGCATGAATAGTGATGAGAGGAAGCAGGCTCCAGCATGAATAGTGATGAGAGGAAGCAGGCTCCAGCATGAATAGTGATGAGAGGAAGCAGGCTCCAGCATGAATAGTGATGAGAGGAAGCAGGCTCCAGCATGAATAGTGATGAGAGGAAGCAGGCTCCAGCATGAATAGTGATGAGAGGAAGCAGGCTCCAGCATGAATAGTGATGAGAGGAAGCAGGCTCCAGCATGAATAGTAATGAGAGGAAGCAGGCTCCAGCATGAATAGTGATGAGAGGATGCAGGCTCCAGCATGAATAGTGATGAGAGGAAGCAGGCTCCAGCATGAATAGTGATGAGAGGAAGCAGGCTCCAGCATGAATAGTGCTGAGAGGAAGCAGGCTCCAGCATGAATAGTGATGAGAGGAAGCAGGCTCCAGCATGAATAGTGTTGAGAGGAAGCCGACTTCAGCACGAATAGTAATGAGAGGAAGCAGGCTCCAGCATGAATAGCGCTGAGAGGAAGCAGGCTCCAGCATGAATAGTGATGAGAGGAAGCAGGCTCCAGCATGAATAATGCTGAGAGGAAGCGGGCTCCAGCATGAATAGTCTTGAGAGGCAGCAGGCTCCAGCATGAATAGTGATGAGAGGAAGCAGGCTCCATCATGAATAGTGATGAGAGGAAGCAGGCTCCAGCATGAATAGTGATGAGAGGAAGCAGGCTCCAGCATGAATAGTGTTGAGAGGAAGCCGACTTCAGCACGAATAGTAATGAGAGGAAGCAGGCTCCAGCATGAATAGCGCTGAGAGGAAGCAGACTCCAGCATGAATAGTGATGAGAGGAAGCAGGCTCCAGCATGAATAGTGATGAGAGGAAGCAGGCTCCAGCATGAATAGTGATGAGAGGAAGCAGGCTCCAGCATGAATAGTCTTGAGAGGAAGCAGGTTCCAGCACAAATTGTGTTGAGAGGAAGCAGGCTCCAGCACAAATAGTGCTGAGAGGAAGCAGGCTCCAGCATGAATAGTCTTGAGAGGAAGCAGGCTCCAGCATGAATAGTGATGAGAGGAAGCAGGCTCCAGCATGAATAGTAATGAGAGGAAGCAGGCTCCAGCATGAATAGTAATGAGAGGAAGCAGGCTCCAGCATGAATAGTCGTGAGAGGAAGCAGGCTCCAGCATGAATAGTGATGAGAGGAAGCAGGCTCCAGCATGAATAGTGTTGAGAGGAAGCCGACTTCAGCACGAATAGTAATGAGAGGAAGCAGGCTCCAGCATGAATAGCGCTGAGAGGAAGCAGGCTCCAGCATGAATAGTGATGAGAGGAAGCAGGCTCCAGCATGAATAATGCTGAGAGGAAGCGGCTCCAGCATGAATAGTCTTGAGAGGCAGCAGGCTCCAGCATGAATAGTGATGAGAGGAAGCAGGCTCCATCATGAATAGTGATGAGAGGAAGCAGGCTCCAGCATGAATAGTGATGAGAGGAAGCAGGCTCCAGCATGAATAGTTTGAGAGGAAGCCGACTTCAGCACGAATAGTAATGAGAGGAAGCAGGCTCCAGCATGAATAGCGCTGAGAGGAAGCAGACTCCAGCATGAATAGTGATGAGAGGAAGCAGGCTCCAGCATGAATAGTGATGAGAGGAAGCAGGCTCCAGCATGAATAGTGATGAGAGGAAGCAGGCTCCAGCATGAATAGTCTTGAGAGGAAGCAGGTTCCAGCACAAATTGTGTTGAGAGGAAGCAGGCTCCAGCACAAATAGTGCTGAGAGGAAGCAGGCTCCAGCATGAATAGTCTTGAGAGGAAGCAGGCTCCAGCATGAATAGTGATGAGAGGAAGCAGGCTCCAGCATGAATAGTGATGAGAGGAAGCAGGCTCCAGCATGAATAGTCTGAGAGGAAGCAGGCTCCAGCTGAATAGTAATGAGAGGAAGCAGGCTCCAGCACGAATGGTGCGAGAGGTTTTTATCGAGCGAGGTCAGAACTTGATAAATGGGACTGACCACTAAGATACCTCCAGCAGGGGTATTCCCAGACTTTCCAGGTTCTATTAAAAAAGACAGCTGAGCTGTCTCAGAAATGCCTATGTGGTGGTGGGAGACCTGTGGTCTACTGGTCAGCTTTGCCTTATTAAGTTAGGATTTAATTTTACATGGTGAGCCTGCTCTCTGAATGTGTATCTTCTTTATGAACTGTTCATATTCTGCCTTTGTGCCAAAAAAGGCTCTTTTCTGTTTGTTTGCTGAATGTTTGTTCTCTATAATAAACCTCCCTTTTACCATAAAGACTTTTTGCCTGTGTAAACACTACCCAGCTACGTGAAATCCTTAGTGTCCTAAGGCTGGTTTCACATTCCGATTTTTTTTTTTTTTGCAATCTGTGGCTGTCCATTGTAAAACAGCCACGGATCAGATTTGGCCCCCATGTATCACCATGGGCAATGGATCTGCACGGATTTGCCCTTAATGGCATCCGATTTGTGGCAGATCCGATTCTGTCCGATTTTTTTTCTGTACCCAAAATCAGAGACTGCTCAGATTTTGGGCACAGCGGACCAAATCGGACACAATCGAATATGACACGATCCACAGCCTATGGGGGCCTTTGGAGCACGGGTCCAGGAAAGCATTGGAACGTTTTCCGGACCCGATTCTAGTGTACTGAGCATGCTCAGTACACTAAAGCTGCTCTGTTCCCCTACAATTTCACTTCCGCAATGTATATATATACATTGCGGAAGTGAAATTAAGTAAAGCAAGGGTTAAAAAAAAAAACAAAAATCTCACCTCTCCGGCATGTCCCGCAATGCGCGTCATCTAGCTCCCGAGGCTTAAGGACCTAGCGGGGCGGGGGTACCCGATCAGCTGATCGGTCACATGACCGCATCAGCTGAGCTGTTTAAATAGCCTGTGCGCCAAAACCAATCGGTGGGCGGGAGATTTAGACCGCTCAGCTGATGCGGTCATGGGATGTATCAGCTGATTGGGTAGCTCTGGGAGCTAGATGGCGCGCATCGTGGGACACGCTGGAGAGGTGAGGAGGTTTTTTTTTTTTTTTTTAAAACCCTTGCTTCACTCCCGCAATGTATATATATATATATATATTATATATATATATATATATATATAGGGAGTGAAAGTGCCCTGCTTGTCTGCACTTTGCAGGCTTGGGCTTTTCTGTGTCCGGATCTGTGACACAGAAATGGCATCCAAAGCCACATCCGATGCGGTCCTTTCCTGTCCATGGGGTCCTGCAAACAGTAGGATCCTCATGGACAGGAAAAAATCACAGTGTGAAAGCAGCCTTAAGGGTTGGATGCCAGAATAGAGAGAACGTCTACACTATTTGTAATGTGATTACCAGAGGTGCTCTCACAGTGCCTTCATTGTTATTCTTTGGTTATTTCTGGAGCGGAGTTCAGCAGTTGGCTCTAGTATTCTATGCATTGGTATGAAGCCTTCTAGAGATAACTTATGACGCTGTCAATCCCATGCAATGTGATTTGTTCATCTGTACATAATTTAGATAACCAAGTCAGGCTGGGTGAATATTATGGCCTCTAGCTCCTATTTATATCGAGGTATAGACATTCCTATTCCATCACATAGATGATTGACGTGCGCACAACATTCCCATATTCATTCCCTGTTTTAGAATGGACTATTACGGTAGCTATTATTGAAATCCATCAGGCAGAAGATATCACTAGACGACGCATCACATGTTACTAGATACATGACTGTAGAAATGATGTGTGTGGCATTTTAACAACAGATGTCCCAATGTGGTTCAGAAATCTCAGCGGTCGTAAACCGCAGCGTGATCCGCGCATCATCACATGTTATGGTGGTGTATAATGTAAGACAAAACAATAGTAAATCATACATCCATCATACATAGCAAGCATAATGCTAATAGGAATGAGATTTAAGTCATAAACCAATGACCAATGAATCACACTCAGGCTGTACAGGGCGGATTCACGATAGGGTGCTGTAAATTTTGAAGAATGGATTATGTAGGTGATTGAAGCTTTGATATGGGAGATGAGGAAGTATTGTGAAGTAAATCATGACACTGACAAAGTGTAATAATGTATATGTTCTAGTGCCTGAGCCTGAGTAAAAATATGTAAAAACATTTGTGAAATACAAGTACACATGAAAAAGGCTCAGTGCATTTTCTTATATAGAAAAAATGTAAGACATGCATAGTATACTATACTATGTAGAAATTGCTCATCTTCTGAGTTTTCACTTTTGACTTATATTCTGAAGTACAAAGTGATTTCTAAGTGCAAACACCAGAAGAATGAATATTAGAGCGATCACCACCACTGGACCTGGCGCTCCACCACCACTGGACCTGGCGCTCCACCACCACTGGACCTGGCGCTCCACCACCACTGGACCTGGCGCTCCACCACCACTGGACCTGGCGCTCCACCACCACTGGACCTGGCGCTCCACCACCACTGGACCTGGCGCTTCACCACCACTGGACCTGGCGCTCCACCACCACTGGACCTGGCGCTCCACCACCGGAGCAGACCCAACCGAATGTCTCCCTCCCCATTGCCCTGTAGAATATAAGCCCGCAATGGCAGGGTCCTTTCTCCCCTCTGTATCGGTCTGTCACTGTTAGTTTGTTCGTTGTATTATTAACTTGTCTGTATGTAACCCTTTCTCATGTACAGCACCATGGAATCAGTGGTGCTCTATAAATACATCATAATAATAATGGGGGGGAAATGTCAGCACATCAGGGTCTTATCCAATGAATATAAGGTTTAAGCTAATTGCTGTCTTATAGGGTTGTGTAACCCTCAACAAAGGGAGGATCTTAAAACCATATGATTCCTTCTGCTGCAATAAAAATATGTTTAGAAGTTGAAGAAAATGTCTTCCTCAGGAGAACCAATAGTCCTGTATCGGTTCTCTTGAGGAGGAAGTTTTGTTCAACTTGAAACTTGTTGAGATTCAACCGCACTGACTATCTTCTAACCCGTCCTTTGGATTCTTATTGTAATTTTAGCACTATCATGGCAAATCACCAGCTTCCTTCCATTCATCTAATATATAAAGCTGAATGTGTGTATGTGTGTGTGTGTGTGTATGTCCGGGATTGGCATCTACACCGTCGCAACTACTGGCACAAAACTTTGCACAGTCACGCATCTGGACCCCGAGAGCGTCATAGGCTATGTTGTGAGGTGAAATTTTAACCATGCGTGTTCCAGTTCACCAAACAATTTTGCCCCTATCTACATAATGGGGAAAAAGTGAGTTACCAGTTGATAGTCGTGAATGAGAGGGGCTTAATGACCCGGCCAAAGACTAACAGCATATACCAGCATATAGTCACTAAGGTGGGGCCCCAATATTGGATACTTACCATGCACCCGAACACACACACACCACAAAGAGACACACACACACACCCCACGGGGACACACACACACCCTATAGCGACACATGCACTCACCCCACAGGGACACACACACAACACAAAGAGACACACACAACACACTACACAGACCCCCCCCCCCCCCACAGGGACACACACATACACCCCTATAGGGACACATGCACTCACCCCACAGGGACCACAGTCCACACAGACCCCCCCCCCAAGGGACACACACATACACCCCTATAGGGACACATGCACTCACCCCTCAGGGACACACACATACACACACTCCAGGGACACACACACCACACAGACAGACACAGATGTGCACAAATCACCTCACACATCTCGCCTCATACGTCTGGTATCTTTAATTTCCAAAAATAAACATCTAATTAAAAACAGCCATTGTGCAACACATGTGCCATATCGGGAATTAAGGCAGATGCCAGTCACATGAGCTGTCTATTATGTGTATGTGTGAGGTAACATATACTGCCCGGCCGGGGGGAGGGTTTACTGTTGGCTGGAGATTTATTAGGCTGCCTATAGCAACCAGTCACAGCTCAGCTTCTATTTTCCTACAGGTCATTAATATGACATATTCAAATTCTATTTTGTTATAGCTAACAGCAGTTATTTATTAACCCGGGCGTAGCCGAGTACTACAGCTAGTTGAGAATAAAATACTTCTCTTCATTCTTTTGGACTTTTTGGTTCTTTCTACCTGAGAGATATTGTGTGCAGATACTCATATTATTTACTTGCTTTCTCTGTAGTCTATCAGAAGTGGCCAGTCCATTAGGCATGAAACACAATGCTTACAAGCTGTTTACTAGACAACATTCATGTGCTGCTCTGGAGCTTTAAGGCTGGTTTCACACTACTGTTCTTTGAAATCTGGGGCTTTTCATCTAAAATGGATAGAAATTGATCCGTTTTCTCCCCCATTGACTGTTGATGGGGACAGATGAACGTGCTGTGGCATCCGGTTGTATCCGTCTCCACACTGATCCATTTCATACTGTTTTTTAAACCGAAACCCAAACTGCAAAATGTTGCACTTTGGATGCTCATTCAAAAAATGGAATCAAATGGATTCATGCCTATTTGACTGGAATTAACATGGAGTCCAATGGAAATGGATCCGTTTGCATTCAAATGCACAGATCCATTTCCTGGACTGAGCATTCACAGAAGCCAGTTTTATATGATAAACCCACTAGGGGTGTGTCATATGTCACCGGATCCATCAAAAAAACAGACACAACCTGATGCAGCTGAATGCTACCGCACCTGTATTACGACAAATCCGTCAGCTGGATCAGTGAAAAAAAATGATGCAGGTGCATCAGGTTTCACAATCTGTGGGACTCCAGGGGCATACAAGCTTTACCCAGATGTCAAAAAACTGTAGTGTGAAACCAGCCTAAATGTGTTTTTCTCCATTATGTTATCATAAAATCTAATATATAAAGCTGAATGTGTGTATGTATGTGTGTGTGTATGTCCGGGATTGGCATCTACACCGTCGCAACTACAGACACAAAAGTTTGCACAGTCACACGTCTGGACCCCGAGAGTGTCATAGGCTATGTTGTGAGGCGAAATTTTAACCCCGCGCGTTCCAGTTCACCAAACAATTTTGCCCCTATCTACATAATGGGGAAAAAGTGAGTTACCAGTTGACAGTTGTGAATGAGAGGGGCTTAATGACAGCGCCAAAGACCAACAGCGTATACCAGCATATAGTCACTAAGGTGGGGCCCCAATATGGGATATTCACGACGCACGGGGACATGTATACACACCACACGCACAGAAAGAGTAACAGCAAGTGTATAGTCGCTAAGGTGCAGCCCCAACATTGGATACTCACCACGCACCCGAACACACACACACACCACAGAGAGACACACACACCCTATAGCGACACATGCATTCACCCCACAGGGACACACACACCACAAAGAGACACACACAACACAGAGACACCCCCCCCCCCCCACGGGGACACACACACACCCTACAGCGACACATGCATTCATCCCACAGGGACACACACATACACACCCTACAGGGACACATGCACTCACCCCACAGGGACACACACACCGCAAAGAGACACACACAACACAGAGACACATACACACCCTATAGACACACACACACACCACACAGACAGACACAGATGTGCACAAATCACCTCACACAACTCGCCTCATACGTGTGCTATCTTTAATTTCCAAAAATAAACATCTGATTAAAAACAGCCAATGTGCAGCACATGTGCCATATCGGGAATTAAGGCAGATGTCAGTCACATGAGCTGTCTATTATGTGTATGTGTGAGGTAACATATACTGCCCGGCCGGGGGGAGGGTTTACTGTTGGCTGGAGATTTATTAGGCTGCCTATAGCAATCAATCACAGTTCAGCTTTTATTTTCCTACAGGTCATTAATATGACATATTCAAACTCTATTTTGTTATAGCTAACATCAGTTATTTATTAACCCGGGCGTAGCCGTGTAGGACAGCTAGTGTTAAAATGAAGTTAGGTTAAGTTTTGCTTTATTGAAATTATTTACAAAAGGTACAATATTTATGTGATCGTTAAGAACAAGACTGCACTTTCCAATAATTGTCAGGACAATCCTACAATTGATTGATGATTGATGGACGAGGTAATCACTACTATTGCTACCAGGTAGGTTATTGGGTGCTTCCCAGTGAATGTATAGTTTATATGGTTGATTTCAACATTGGTATACATACTTCAGTACGGTCACTGCCAGGCTAAGCAATAACCAAAGAAGAACTAGCTGCCACCATAAATAGTTTATTACAGGTCGATTGGACACCTGTTACAGGTAACATGGAACCAAACAAGGTACAGTTAATGGAGAAAGAGGAGAGAAATTATTTTTTATTTTTATTTAATCTCACATTAGGCAATGTTTATAAAAGTATACAAAAGATGTTACAAAGGGGACAAAACAAATCATTACAGTATAAGCATTCATATAAAATTAAAATGGATAAACAAAAGAAGATGACTAGACATGTCCTAGGAATGGCACAAATCTTGCAAAGGGGAGCTCTTCATTTAGGAATTGGTACATTCCTTAAAGAGGACCTGTCACCGTGCCTGGTGCATGGCAAACTAAATGCATCACTGAATGCAGCATGTCTGCTGCATTCAGGGAAGGGGTCCCCCATGGCTCTAGACCTGCTGTAAGCTTTAAAAAATACTTTAGAAACCTTACAGTTAAGAGGTCGCCTGGGTGTGATCTTATTAAGAAGTCCTCTGGGTTGAATCTGATTAAGAGGTCCTCACCACTGGCACAATCCTCCCCGCCTCCTCCTTGTGTGTTCCGCCCCCTCTTTGTCTGCCGCCTCCTCCTTTTCTTCTGGGTCTGCCCTCCTCTTCTGCTCCTGACATCACACAGAGCAGAAGCAGAAGAGGAGGGCAGACCCAGAAAAAGAGGAGGCGGCAGACACATACAAGGGGCGAAATACACAAGAAGGAGGCAGGGAGGATTGTGCCTGCAGCCAGGACCTCTTAATAAGATCCCACCCAGGTGACCTCTTAACTGTAAGCTTTCTAGAGTATTTTTTAAAGCTTACAAAGGGGCTAGAGCCATGGGGGAGTCCTTCCCTGAATGCAGAAGACATGCTGCATTCTGTGCTGCATTCAGTTTGCCATGCACCAGGGTGTGACAGGTCCTTTTTAAAGCAAGCTGTATTTCTCCACACTGAACAATGGCTCTAGGCCATAATCTGCTTTTACTAGAGTTAAGCCAGTCGCACCAACCTTACCTAGTGACTTCAGATGGGGGACAGTAATTAAATTGTGGGCTCAAGTATCCAAATTATGAGATCTGTTAACTTAAGCATATCTGCCCCTCCCCCCTGAATGTTCTAGGTGGAAGTTATTAACACCATATTTTGTATCATGATTTTGTATCCATGTGAAATATAAGATTATAAGATGCACCCCCCCAAATTTGGTAAAGGAAAAGGGAAAAAAATATTATTTAATGTTAAATGGGGGTCCATCTTATAATGCCAGTGTCCGTCTAAAAAATCATATAGGAAATATGTCCCTCATATCTCCCTCATCTTGGTACATTGTCCCTCATCCTGGGATATAGCCCTCTTGTGCTGGCACACGTCCCCCAGTGATGGCTCACATCTCCCAGTGATGGCTCACATCTCCCAGTGATGGCTCACATCTCCCAGTGATGGCTCACATCTCCCAGTGATGGCTCACATCTCCCAGTGATGGCTCACATCTCCCAGTGATGGCTCACATCTCCCAGTGATGGCTCACATCTCCCAGTGATGGTCACATCTCCATGATGGCTCACATCTCCCAGTGATGGCTCACATCTCCCAGTGATGGCTCACATCTCCCAGTGATGGCTCACATCTCCCAGTGATGGCTCACATCTCCCAGTGATGGCATACATCCCCTATTGATGGCATACATCCCCTATTGATGGCACACCGTCCCCCATTGCTGGCACACCTTCCCCATTGCTGGCACACTTGCCCCAGTGCTGGCACACTTGCCCCAGTGCCTGCACTCACCCCCCTGTGCTGGCACACTTGCCCCAGTGCAGGCAGAATTGCCCCTGTGCCTGCACACAGCCCCCTGTGCTGGCACACTTGCCCCTGTGCCTGCATTCAACCCCCAGTGCAGGCACACTTGCCCCTGAGCCTGTACTCATTCCCTAGTGCAAACACTCACCCCCCCCTGTGCAAGCACACTTGCCCCCATCACTGTTTAGAGCCCCCCTGCTGGCGCGCGCATAATAAAATAAAAAATCATTACTTCACCTTTCGACGATTGCTCCCTTCTGCCAGCTGAGCTGTGACTTCCTGCTTTGGTCCCGGCTATCGAGAGCGCACAGTGATGAAATCCGATCACATGAGGCGCTCCGGTCACATGACCCGATGCCGTGACCAAAGCAGGAAGTCGCCACTCAGCTGGCAGAAGGGAGCATTCGTTGGAAGGTGAAGTCATGATTTTTTATTTTATTATGTGCGCGCCAGCAGGGGGGCTCTAAACAGTGATGGGGCAAGTGTGCCTGCACAGGGGGTGAGTGCAAGCACACCTGATATGCGCTGCACCCCTGTCCAGATCTTGGCGCTAGTTTTAGCACCAAGGTGATGGACAGCGGCAATGCAGTGCATATTGGAGGAGGCTAATGAGCGGGAGCACGTGACCTCCCGCTGCCTCCTGCAGCAGCAGCAGCCAGCCCGCCCCAGCCCCGGACACCACTCCAAAGCAGCACCCAGCCTCCCCTGCAGTGAAGGACCGTATATTCCCATTATAAGACGCACTCCCCACTTTCCCCCAAAATTTGGGGGAACAAAAGTGCGTCTTATAATGTGAAAAATACGGTATTCACACAGCCAGGAAATGGCGCACGGCCTGTTAGTACGTGGTTACGTCTCATTTGGAGGTGGCAGAGCAGAGGGTTGGAAAGAGAGTTGGCTATTTCTCGTGGCCGTAATTTACAATTTATAAAGAAGCCATGCCTCTGTTCTTAAAGGGATCCTGTCACCCCCAAAACACCTGTAAACCTATTAAAACCTGTCCCTAGAGCATATTAACACTATCCCTACACTCTTTTTACCTCCTAAATGCAGTAAGTGACATTGAATAAAAACGTTTTATAAGTACCTGATTACTGATGATAATGAGTGACTACTATTCATAGTCACTCATCCAGGCTGCCCCTCTGCTTCATATCACGCCTGAATAGGCGTGATCTACAGCCCACATTCAAATTGCCGCCTCCCTGCTGTGCCCTGTCTCGTCCGAGGCTGCAGTGTGGCTGGTGACGCGATCCGCGTCATTCCCGGCGCCTGGTGACGTATTTAGACCGGCGCCGCGCTGTCAGCTTCAAAATGCGCACTGCGCATGCCCAATGCGCATGCGCAGTGCGCATTTTGAAGCTGACAGCGCGGCGCCGGTCTAAATACGTCACCAGGCGCCGGGAATGACGCGGATCGCGTCACCAGCCACACTGCAGCCTCGGACGAGACAGGGCACAGCAGGGAGGCGGCAATTTGAATGTGGGCTGTAGATCACGCCTATTCAGGCGTGCTATGAAGCAGAGGGGCAGCCTGGATGAGTGACTATGAATAGATAGTCACTCATTATCATCAGTAATCAGGTACTTATAAAACGTTTTTATTCAATGTCACTTACTGCATTTAGGAGGTAAAAAGAGTGTAGGGATAGTGTTAATATGCTCTAGGGACAGGTTTTAATAGGTTTACAGGTGTTTTGGGGGTGACAGGATCCCTTTAATGTGAGGGTGGCAGGGATTGTTATAATATGAAAGCAGTTTTGCAAGTTAAATTTTATTATAAATCTCAGGAAGAGAGGTTTTTTTTTTTTTTGTTTACTGCTCCTCGCCTTGGTTACTAATCACTGTAAAGCCCCCGTCACACGGGGCGACATCGCCGCCCATTACAGAGGCTACATGGGGGCGTGACCTATCGGCGGCGACATCGCCCCAACGTCGCCTCGTGTAAAGGGGCGGTGCCGGACGGTCGCCTGGTTTCAGAGCAGTGCTCTGAAACCAGGCGATCATCATGGGGCGATTTGTACACATCGCCCCATGTAACCGGGCGCCGGTGACCTGTCAGGCGATGGGAGCCATAGGCTCCCATTGTCCTGCATCGCCGCTGGAGTTTACTTACACCCCGGCGGCGATGCCGCCTGACAGCTCGCCGGCACGGGGCTGGATGTGTTGCTCCATGTAAATGGGGGACAGCGACGCTGGCGGGGCGCCAAAAACGTGCGCGCACCCACCAGTCACCGCCAACATCCCCAGCCCCGTCACCTAGTGGGACGTGGGCTTTAGAGTCTATATGAAGTTGCCCAAACAACTACAGACCAGTCTCCAATCTCCCCTTCATCTCTAAACTCCTGGAGTGCCTGGTCTACTCCCACCTCACTCATTACCTTTCCACTCACTCTCTTCTAGACCCATTACAGTCCGGTTTCCGCCCCCTTCACTCTACAGAAACTGCTCTCACCAAAGTGACAAACGACCTTCTGACAGCAAAACGTAATGGTGACCACTCTCTGCTTATCCTTCTTGATCTCTGTGCAGCCTTTGACACTGCTGACCTCTATCTCCTACTCTCCATGCTGCACTGCATCGGCATCAAGGACATGGCTCTCTCCTGGTTCTCTTCGTATCTTTTTGACCGTTCTTGCAGTGTATCATTCGCTGGCTCTACTTCCTCCCCTCTTCCTCTCACTATTGGGGTCCCTCAGGTTTCAGTCTTTGGACCTCTTCTCTCTCTACACTGCCCCGACTGGACAGATTATCATCAGATTTGGCTTTCAGTACTATCTTTATGCTGATGACACACAACTATACACTTCTTCCCCTCACCTTACTCTCGCTCTAATAAAGAACACCAATGACTGTCTAACCGTAGTTTGCAATATCATGTCCGCTCTCTATCTGAAACTCAACCTTTCCAAAACTGAACTTCTGCTCCCGCCCTCCACAAACCTGCCTAAATATGACATCTCTCTGTGTGCGGCACCACAATAACGCCTAGTCAGCAAGTTTGCTGTCTGGATGTTATGTTTGACTCTGATCTTTCCTTCACCCCACATATACAATCTCTCGCCCACTCTTGCTGCTTGCACCTGAAGAACATCTCTAGAAGTCGCCCCTTTCTCACCTTGGAAACCACAAAAACCCTCACTGTGGCCCTGATTTACTCCCGCCTTCACTATTCTAATTCTCTTTTAATTGGCCTCCCCCGCACTAGACTCTCCAGTCCATCCTTAATGCAGCAGCCAGGATCACCTACAGTGCCTACAAGTAGTATTCAACCCCTTGCTGATTTAGGTGGTTTGATAAGATGCAAATAAGTTAGAGCCTTCAAACAGCAAACGAGAGTAGGATTTAGAAGCATAAATCTTACAAACCAAAATGTTATGTTGCTCAGTTGAATTTTAATAAATTTTAAACATAAAAGTGTGGGTCAATTATTATTCAACCCCTAGGTTTAATATTTTGTGGAATAACCCTTGTTTGCAATTACAGCTAATAATCGTCTTTTATAAGACCTGATCAGGCCAGCACAGGTCTCTGGAGTTATCTTGGCCCACTCCTCCATGCAGATCTTCTCCAAGTTATCTAGGTTCTTTGTGGACTTTAATCTTGAGCTCCTTCCACAAGTTTTCAATTGGGTTAAGGTCAGGAGACTGACTAGGCCACTCCAACACCTTGATTTTTTCCCTCTTGAACCAGGCCTTGGTTTTCTTGGCTGTGTGCTTTGGGTCGTTGTCTTGTTGGAAGATGAAATTACGACCCATCTTAAGATCCTTGATGGAGGAGCGGAGGTTCTTGGCCAAAATCTCCAGGTAGGCCGTGCTATCCATCTTCCCATGGATGCGGACCAGATGGCCAGGCCCCTTGGCTGAGAAACATCCCCACAGCATGATGCTGCCACCACCATGCTTGACTGTAGGGATGGTATTCTTGGGGTCGTATGCAGTGCCATTCAGTCTCCAAACGTCACGTGTGTGGTTGGCACCAAAGATCTCGATCTTGGTCTCATCAGACCATAGAACCTTGAACCAGTCTGTCTCAGAGTCCTCCAAGTGATCATGAGCAAACTGTAGACGAGCCTTGACATGACGCTTTGAAAGTGAGGGTACCTTACGGGCTCGTCTGGAACGGAGACCATTGCGGTGGAGTACGTTACTTATGGTATTGACTGAAACCAATGTCCCCACTGCCATGAGATCTTCCCGGAGCTCCTTCCTTGTTGTCCTTGGGTTAGCCTTGACTCTTCGGTCAAGCCTGGCCTCGGCACGGGAGGAAACTTTCAAAGGCTGTCCAGGCCATGGAAGGCTAACAGTAGTTCCATGAGCTTTCCACTTCCGGATGATGCTCCCAACAGTGGAGACAGGTAGGCCCAACTCCTTGGAAAGGGTTTTGTACCCCTTGCCAGCCTTGTGACCCTCCACGATCTTGTCTCTGATGGCCTTGGAATGCTCCTTTGTCTTTCCCATGTTGACCATGTATGAGTGCTGTACACAGGTTTGGGGAGGGTCTTAAATAGTCAGAAAAGGCTGGCAAAAGAGATAATTAATCCACACATGTGAAGCTCATTGTTCTTTGTGCCTAAACTACTTCTTAATACTTTAGGGGGACCAAACAGAATGCTGGTGGTTTGAGGGGTTGAATAATAATTGACCCACACTTTTATGTTTAAAATTTATTAAAATTCAACTGAGCAACATAACTTTTTGGTTTGTAAGATTTATGCTTCTGTTAATAAATCCTACTCTCGTTTTCAGTTTGAAGGCTCTAACTTATTTGCATCTTATCAAACCACCTAAATCAGCAGGGGTTGAATACTACTTGTAGGCACTGTATCTTGCCAACCGTTACTCGGACCCTTCTGCTCTATGTAAGTCATTGAACTGGCTGCCCATACACTATAGGATCCAATTCAAACTGCTTGTTCTTACCCACAAAGCCCTTCACAGTGCAGCACCTCCACACCTCTCCACCCTCAGCTCTGTCTATCAACCCACCCGTACTCTTAACGCCACTTTACACACACCAACTTATCTGTCCAACTTCTGACCAACTTGCTGGTTGCAGTGAAATCATGGACACATTGTTCCATTGTACACAGTCACAAAATAGAACAATGTGTCCATGATTTCACTGCAACCAGCAAGTTGGTCAGAAGTTGGACAGATAAGTTGGTGTGTGTAAAGTGGCCCTTAGCTCTGGAAGTGACTTTAGACTAACTTCTGCATTAATCTGAACCTCCCACTCCCGGCTCCAAGACTTCTCCCGAGCTGCACCAATTCTCTGGAATGCTCTACCCCAAGAAATTAGGTGTCAGGCATCTAGACATAGCCTATCCGCTCCACCAGTCTCAAATGCATCACAAATAATGGTTGGTGGCCACTTATACTGCTCCTAACTGTTCCCCCATCTCCTCAAGTTGACTATACTGTCATTGTAAATAAGCAACTATACTTTGTGTCACCCCCACCTCATTATTAGATTGTAAGCTCTTATGAGCAGGGCTGTCATTATTTTGCTCTAATTATTGTATTATGCTTTGCACTATATTGTATTGTTTTTTTGCATTGTATTGTATTTTCTAATAACTGTTTCTTATGATTGTTTAAACATTAACTTTGAATTGTGAAGCACTGCGGAATATGCTGGTGCTATAGAAATAAAGATTATTATTATTATATTATTAATGAAGATTCTGCATTAATTTAGGTGAAAGAAAATGCAATATTTCATTTTTACAGCCCAATATTATAAGATTCTGTGACGCACCTGGAGGATCAAGGTGCTCACCACACCCCTAGCTACATTCCTTGAGGGGTCCAGATCCACAATGGGGTCACCTGTGGGGGGGTTTCCACTGTTTAAACACATCAGGGGCTCTGCAAACATGACGTGGTGTCCGCTATCCCAGCCAATTTTCCACTCCAAAAGTCAAATGGCGCTCCTTCCCTTCTATTCCCTGCCAAGCACTCAAACAATGGTTTTCCACCATATATGGGGTATCGGTTTACTCAAGGAGAAATTGCACAGTGTGTGGTGTGTTTTTTTCTGAACAAATGAACAATCGAGGCTAAAACAACAGTTTTGTGGGGAAAGAGTAAAATGTTCATTTTTTTCCCTTCCGCGTTGCTTTAGTTTCTGTGACACACCTGAAGGGTTAATAAACTTGGATGTGGTTTTGGGCAGTCTGAGGGGAGCAGTTTTTGGAATGGTGTCACTTTTAGATATTTTCTATCACGTAGACCACTCGAGTCGCTGCAAATGTGATGTGGTGCCTAAGGCTGGTGTCACACTGCATTTTTTTCCCTGATCAGGTTTGTGTGCCAAAACCAGGAGAGGAACTTGCAGAGAAAACCTATAATTGAAAGATTGACACCTGTTCTGGGTTTTGGAGACACTCCTGGTTTTGGCACACAAACACTGATGGACACTGATCAGGAAATAAACTGCAGTGTGAAACCAGCCTAAAATAATGGTTTTGTAAATTTTGTTGCAAAAAAATTTAAATGCTGATAACCCTTCAAACTTTCTAACAAAAATGATGTTTTCAAAATTATGCTGATGTAAAGTAGAAATGTGGGAAATGTTATTTATTAACTATTTTGTGTGATATAACTCATAAGGGCATGAATATTCAAAGTTATTGCCAAATTTTCGGCCAATATTTATCACTATCACAAAGTACATGAAAAACAATCTCTGAATCATTGGGATCCGGTGAAGTGTTTCAGAGTTATAACCTCATAAAGTGACACTGTAGAAAATTGTAAAATGAAGCTCATCATTAAGGTACAAAGTGGTTTGGTCCTTAGGGGGTTAAACCTGAAAGTCTACACTTCAATTGCATCTCAGTTGTTTCATTTTAACTAAAACAAATAGCGGTATGTAGGGTCCAAATCAGGAAGATACGGTCACCGTCCAAATATTTGTGGACCTGTGACTTGCGTACTTCGTGACCTATTTTGGCTAACCGTGTTCGGCTTTGCTCGGCTCACTTGTAATGAGAGATGCCACGTATGTCTTGTTGACATGTGACCACATGTAGGCAAATCGCATAATGTAATGGAAAAAATCCAACACTCCAGAGCAAGGAAATATTGTCCAACACGGCAAGTAAAAAAGTAGGAAAGTACAGCTCTACAGTGTATAGGATAATATTACATAGAAAAGCCAAGAGCTAAAATCCAGATATAAAAATTGTTATATTGTTCATTATAGATATGTGTTTTGGGTGATAACCATCCTTAGTTCATGGCTGTATTTTAGCTCTTGGATTTTTATGTAATACACTGTCCTACACACCGTAGAGCTGTGATTTCTTGATGCACGTCACCTACTTGTGGTCACACACCCGCTCACTGCATGTTTTCAGGATTCACCAGTCTGCAGTCCTATAGAAGGGCTGCAGACTCACACCCTAACCTGGACAGCATTGAAAGCTCACGGAAAAGTGTAAAAACTTGCTAAAATGCTCAGGGTGGGCCATTTATAATGGATGCACCTAAATAAAATGGGAATGGTTGGTGATATCAACTTCCTGTTTATGGCACATTAGTATATGGGAGGTTGTACTAATGTGCCACAAACAGGAAGTTGATATCACCAACCATTCCCATTTTATTTAGGTGCATCCATATAAATGACCCACCTTGTACAATACATTCAGTAAACAGTAGGAATCAGACCCCGCAAGCCCTCAACAAACCTGGGAATGAGAGGAGGCGGCACTACTGATTTAACCATTTTTCCCTTCAAGCTTTTTACCTGTACAGCAATGCTCCTGGTCATCTCGCCCTGTCGGGAACTGTAGCAGGACCCAGGGGCGTAACTACAACCGTTGCATGGGTTGCAATCGCAACTGGGCCCTGGAGCATAAGGGGCCACCAAAGTCCTTTTGGCCTATAGAAAAAGACTATTGCTATTAAAGATTTGCAATGATTAGGGGCCCCGTTGGAGCTTTCGCATCGGGCCCATGAGCTGTAAGTTACACCACTGACAGGACCCCAAGTACTTGCATTGGGCCATGCATCAACTCCTACACAATCGGTGGTCAGGGACAACAATGAAGCCACATGGTATGGCATGGTATGAGAGTAACCTATTCTTTCTCCTGTAACGACAGGTCAAAGCATAGCAATGTTTTCCCTGAAATTGAGTGTTACACACATGATATTTTATAGCATCCCTTCATTTATGACAGTCTATCTTTCTATATTGTAAAAAAAGTTATTTTTGCAAGTACACAAACATAGCTATGGCTGTGTAATTGTCAGGTACCATGTCATTATAAGCTTTACATTCTAGTTTTCTGATTTTCATGTTCTCCACTGTTAGTCCATTTTCTTCGCCCTGCTAATACTCAATATAGATCATTAAAAAAAAAAAAAAACAATTCCAGATATATGTATGTATTTTATTTTTTTTTCTTTGCTTTGTTTTTCAAATTGCCATGGCAACGCTTGTTAATACGGTACTAACAAAACCACATTACCCAAACTCCCACACACTAGATCACATTTAAATATAGCATCGAAAAGTCGCTTTATATCACCTGTTACTATGCACACTGTGTGCAGAAATGGATACGCTGAAGCCATTAGTGGAGAAAAAAAAAGGATTTTTTTTTTTAACTTTCCTTTTGCATTTTTTAAAACATTAGCGTTTATACACAACAATGCTTAACCCTTTCACCTCCGGGCACTTTTCCATTTTCCGGTTTTAGTTTTTTCCTCTCCTTCCAAGAGCCGTTACCATATGGTGTAAAGGAAAATGGGAAACAAATTCCAAGTGCGTTGGAATAGCAAAAAAAGGGCAATTACACGTTTTGTTTTGGGGAATTTTTATTCATCATAATCACTTATGGTAAAACAGACGTGACGGTGTGATGCCTTGGGTCAGTCCGAGTTTGTAAATACCAAACTTTTTACTGTTATCCAAGTGGTGAAAAAAATTCTGAATTTTTGTATTGAAAAAGAATTGCAATTTTGCGCTCATGTTCTGCGACCTGTAGCTGGAGTAAAATGAACTTTTATGTGATTTTTTTTCATAGGTTTTTTTTTTCTCAATTTTATTATTTATTTTACTTGGCCTCAGTGCTTCATAGTCCGATGACTTTTCCTCTGATAAAGATGGACTGCAGCCCATCTGTACAGAGGAAAAATCATCGCTTTATGCTGGCAACGTCAATGGGAAATCGCAGGCAGGAAGTGTTTCCATACTGCTTCCGGGTCATATCGTGATCGCATCATGGGACCTCCTATCCCTGCGCAGAACAGCACAAGCCCCTCCGTAATGCATTGCATCACCCTGTCATTGATTGACAGCGCAATCCAAAGGGTTAACAACACTGATCTGATCGCTGATCAGATCCGCGCTGTTAGCGACACATCTCAGCTGATCAGAACACACACATACAGGGAAAAATCTTTTATTTGAAATAAAACACACATACTTTGGGATCACATTGACTGCTGTGGGAAGCGATAGGCGAAGTCCATATATAATTGTTAAAGTATTTGTTCAAATAATAATTTTTACACCAATATGACGGCAGGTTCGTTGCCAATAGCAACCAATGACAGATGCCGGTGTGGAGCCCACTGGGACAGGGTACTCGGTACCGGACCGGGGTATCATGGGGGTTATCACGGCGGTCTTATTCCGGACCGTGTAGCAAGACCACAAGTAAAGGGGGGTATTTACAGGGGATAGAGTCGTGACGCCACCCGTGGTATGTGGTCAGGGTGACCACCGCTGCTGCAGAACCTCCGGGATGATGGATGGCAGCCTGTGATGTGATGGCTCTCCACGGGCAGAGCCTGGACCCTGGGGCAGTAGTGATAATCACAATTTGTGAGGGAGAGCAGGGTTTGCAGGGATTACTGCCGCTTTAGCTAAGCTGCCGCCCTTTCTCCCCTCACAGGTGCCAACTTGCTAGGCAACTTGAGTCTTGTCCCGTGTTCCTGACCCCGCCGTGTTGGTTCGCTGTGGTACAGTGAATATGTGGGACCTTCACTCATCCGGTGTTCACTGTGCTGTTTGTGTCAGGCACAGCATCGGATCTGGTATCCGTTCTATGCGCTTCTCTGGGGTGAATCTCAGGGGACTCGGTCTCCCAGGTGTGTTCCTCTCTGCTCTGTCTCCTTCTCCACAGACCCTGGCTTGGCTTGGAACTGGACAGTGGACTGTGGGGTGAGCCTAACATAGCTCTTTTACACCCAGGTCTACCTCAGTGCTGCCCCGCACTGAAGTAACTGCCACTTCCTCTCCACACCAGAATATATAGGGAAGCAGCTTTGGCTCCCCCTTCTGGCCTGGAGGCCTAGTGTAGTGTTGTGGGTTGTGTGGGGAGTTAACCTTTGTGGTGGTGTTACTTTGTGGTGGCACATAAACCCTGGGTGCCACATTCCCCCTTAGTAAAGAATAGTACTCCGGGACTGTAGAAAATCAAATGAATAACATAACAAACAATTAATATATACAGAGTTTAAAAGTAAAAATATACAAAAACACTGAAATTCAAAAGAGTCCAAAAAGTTCAAAACAAATCAGTCCTTCCGGGGTTTAGTCTATTGCCTCCGGGACTGGTAACTATATACAAGTAGTCTTTACCACAACCAGTTCTGTGGTAAGTATGGTCCATGTTAAATAAGGAGAAAATGTTCAAGAATACGTAAAGTACCGTATACGCTCGTGTATAAGCCGACCCGTGTATAAGCCGACCCCCCTACTTTTGCCCCCAAAAACTGGAAAAACTATTGAACTTGCGTATAAGCCGAGGGTGGACCCCAGCACAGGTATACAGCCCCCAGCAGTGTGGTATATAGCCCCCCCCAGTGGTATACAGTCCAGCATAGGTTACACAGCCCCCAGTGTATACAGATCTCCAGATAACAGCAGCCCCCAGGGTATACAGCAGCCCCAGGAGTATACAGCAGCCCCCAGGAGTATACAGCACTCAGAGTATACAGATCCCCATAGTATACAGCGCCCTCAGGAGTATACAGCATCCCATTAGTACAGCACCCCATTAGTATACAGCAGCCCCCAGGAGTATACAGCAGCCCCCAGTAGTATACAGCAGGCGAGTGCCTGCAGGAGGGGGCTGTATCAGATAGTGCACTGCTCCCCCAGCCGCGGGATGCAGTGCACTAACTGATGCAGCCCCCTCCTGCTGGCACTCGCCCCCCATACTGTGCAGAGCCCCCCCCCGCAGCATTAACTTACCATCGGGTGCATCCTCGCGCTGTGTTCCCGGTCTCACGTGACCCGCCTCTGCTGCGGCATGACGTCATCACGGGTCATGTGATCAGAACACAGCGCGTTATGAAGACGCTGGATGTAAGTTAATGCAGCGGGGGCTCTGCACAGTGTGTGGGGGCCAGCAGGAGGGGGGCTGCCTGTGTACCATTGGGGGGCCGCCTGTATACACTGGGGGGCTGTATGCACGGCTCCCCCTGCCGCTGTGATGGGCGGGGGGAGCCGTGCATATCTAATGAGCGGCGTCACGTGACGCGCCGCTCAGTCAGCAGCCTCCCCAGCACCCGGACACAGCCCCCACCATAGGATTACCGTATTGACCCATGTATAAGCCGAGGGGGGGACTTTTCAGCCCAATTTTTGGGCTGAAAAACTCGGCTTATACACGAGTATATACGGTAGTTCATACAGGATAGTCTCTGTAGGTACCAGGCTTTTAACGTTGCAGCAAATATTAACAAGTTTCACGGTGCTCTGGTTTGAGTGCAGTAGGCTCCTAAGCCCTCGGGTCACCACATAAGAGGCCAAGTTCTCCGTGGCTGCCACCTAACACCATGCTACTCTCACTTTGTTTGTACACTTTCACTTTACCGGGTTCTATTAAACTTTATAACAAACATATTTACATTTTACATTTGATTCCATACTTTAATCTCTGTATCTAGCCGGTATCTGACCCTGGGTACACACTTTGATCTGCGTAACGCTGGTGTACTAGGTATACTTAGCCTAATGGTGTGGGTGTACGTGTATCTATTTAAAGTATCTGTTACTATTGAGGATGGAGATCTGACAGTAGGACTGGCAAGCTCACTGGGACCAGGAATTGGTTCTTCCTCTTCAGGCTCAACTTCCGGTTCTTCATGTCTTGGGACTTCTTGTGGTATGGGTTTCTGGCGTGGGTTCTGGCGTTGGTTCTACCATTGAAGGGAAGGCACTCATGTGAACTACAACTGCTCCTTAGTAATTTGGCCATGTTTTGGGTAAATCTCCTAAGACTGTATGGAACACATATTCTTCTTTCCTGACAGGTTGGACCTATATGGGTAAGGTTACTTCTGGTGTCTTCAGGGTTTCAGGACACGGTTTAAGATGGTCTGTTACACAACTGCTAACGTTCTTTCCTTCGTCCTTGCTGATTAGACACACTTTGGCATTGTCTAAATTTGATGGTAAGACTGTATATGGGGTAATTTCCCACTGATTATCCAATTTGTTGGTGCGTCTCCTTCTCTTGAGAACTTGCTCACCAGGTTGTAATGGGGTTGCTAGAGCATGTTGGTTGAAAGTTCTCACTTGTCTTTCTCTAGCTTGCTGGAGACTTTTCTCTACGCACACATGTACTTGGCGATACTGCTGTTGACATAAAGTATCCCAATTGGATTCTTCAACTTCTGCATCTGGCTTTAGAATTCCCATATCTAAATCATTTGGCAGCTTACCGGGCCTTGCTCGCATAAGGTAGGCTGGGGTGCAGTTTGTAGAACTCACCGGGACATGGTTGTACAAGTCTACCAAGTCGGTAATTTCTCTGGCCATTGATTTCTCTCTGACTCTGGTAAAGTTTTCAACAGGTCAATCACAATATGGTTCATCTTTCGCATAAGCCATTGGTTTGGGGATGATAGGCTGTTGTGCGGATCTTCTTACAGCCGTACATGTTGCAGAATTCCTGGAGAATCTCTGAGTCGAAAGCTGGACCTTGATCTGCAAGGACTTGTTCTGGGTAGCCATGAGGTGTATAGAAATGTGTCTGAAATGCTTTTGCAGCTGTCTTTGCTGTCAGATCCTTGACGGGTACCACCACTAAGAAGCGGGAGTAATGGTCCACGATGGTTAGGGCATAGACATGGCCTGACCGGCTTGGTGACAACTTTACTGTGGTCTAACGCAACTAACTCAAGTGGTTGCTTGGTTACTATGGACTGGAGTGGGGCTCTCTGACTCTGTTGATCCCTTCTTCTGAGGTTGCATGGGCCACATTTTCTACACCAATCTTCAATTGATTTTCCCATGCCAACCCAGTAGAATCTCTCTCTTAAGAGCACTTCCAACTTCTTCCATCCAAAATGACCTGCATCGTCCGTAGTAGGCTTCTAAGACCATTTTGATGTCTCTCTTGGGTACGATAATCTGCCAGACCAACTCATGTGTTTTAGGGTTGGTGTGCCTTCTGCAGAGCTTTCCTTGATATAGGAACAACTTGCTTCTCTCTTTCCAGAGTTGTTGGGTCTCAGCTGGAGCATTCTGATTAGGATATGCACCTTGTTGTGTAAGCATTTTTTTCACTAGCTTCACAGCTGGATCGCTATCCTGGGTGTCAGCCCATCCATGGTACGCTAACGGGTTGAGATTTGCCTCCTGTTGTTTTTGGTAAATGCCGGGTTGATACTGTCTACCTTAAAACCGTGAAAGGCCTGTAGTTCAATTTCTTCTAGCTCCTCCAGTTCCTCTTCCACGTCTTTCAGGTGTGGCATCCGGGATAAGGCATCTGCATTCCCGTACTTGCGGCCTGCCCTATATTTGATGACAAAATTGTAGTTAGACAGCCAGGCTATCCATCGCTTCTCCAACGCACCTAATTTTGTTGAGTCCAGGTGGGTCAATGGGTTGTTATCAGTGTAGATAGTGAATTCTGCAGCTGCCAGGTAGTGTTTGAAACGCTAGGTTACAGCCCAAACTACTGCCAGTAGTTCTAACTTGAAGGAACTGTAATTCTCAGGGTTTCTTTCCGTAGGCCGGAGTTTCCTGCTTGCAAAAGCAATAACTTTCTCCTTGCCTCCTTGCTTCTGTGACAGTACTGCTCCCAGTCCCACGTTGCTGGTATCCATGTACAGAATGAAGGGTTGATGGTAATCCAGTTACACCAGGATCTTCTCCTTATTCTAATTTAAAAGACTAGCATCACCATCACCTTATTGTGTAGGTGCAAGCAAAAAAATATGTGTTTGCACTAAAGGGAATAAGTTTGCTGCAACACTGAACACATTATGCTAGGGAATGAGCTAAATGGCTGATACATGAATTGCAGGATTGTCTGTGCAGCTAAAAAATGCATATGTGATAAAAGAACTCAGTAAATACTGTACTGGAATAAATGAATTGAGAGACTTAGGTTCATCACTGACATCACTGCGAAGAGCAGTTTTGACTGTGCTCCCTTCCCCCGCCCAATAACTTCGCCTACACCTCCATCTTGCTGTAGCCCTGGTCCTGGTACAGACCACTTCCAGCTGGTTTTTAATTGCAGAACACAGGCACATAAATCTCATCCCAGCAGTATATACCACATATAGTGTCAGAGTAGGACCCGGTAAGTTTGAGAGCACTTTCGCGCAGTTACCGGGCTCTTCGCAGTGATGTCAGTGATGGAGCTAAGTCTCTCAATTAATTTATTCCAGTACAGTATTTACTGAGTTCATTTATCACCTATGCATTTCTTAGCTGCACAGACAATCCTGCAATTCATGTATCAGCCATTTAGCTCATTCCCTAGCATATTGTGTTCAGTGTTGCAGCAAACTTATTCCCTTTAGGATCTCTTCTCCTGTCAGCGCCCACTTCAGTTTTTTGAAGGATTCTTCCCTCTCGTCACTCCACTGGAAAGGGGGATTACGGGTTGAAGACCTTTTTGACTGTCCTACCAGGATGTCTTGTAGGGGAGCTGCTAACTTTGTGAATCCTCTGATAAATCTTCTATAATATCCCACCAGTCCCAGGAATTGCCTCACTTCTTTCACATAAGTGGGTCTTGGCCAATCTGTTATCACGGTGACTTTATCAGGATCCGGTGCTACTCCCTCTGAACTCACGACATGTCCTAGGTACTGTACCTTTGGGTTGAGAAGGTGGCACTTGGATGGCTTGATCTTCATGCCATATCCGGACAAGGTTTCAAACACTTCTGCCAGGTCTTGTAGATGTTGTTCATATGTCTTGAGTAGACTATGACATCATCCAGGTACAGGAGAACAGTTTCAAAGTTCTTATGTCCTAGGCAGCTCTCAATCAGGCGTTGGAAGGTACCGCGTGTGTTGCAGAGTCCAAACGGCATTCAATTGAACTCACAGAGGCCCATCGGCGTAGTAAATGCTGTCTTCTCCTTGTCAGCCTCTGCCACAGGAACTTGCCAATACCCACTAGTCAGATCTAGGCTGGAAAAGTAGTTAGCAGATTTTAATGTGGCTAATGACTCCTCAATCCTAGGTAACAGCTAATGACTCCTCAATCCTTGTGTGTAATGCGGTTGATCTGCCGGAAGTCTACGCACATTCTCATGGTCCCGTTCTTCTTTTTAACTAACACTAAAGGTGCTGCCCAGGGGCTGCAACTGTTTCTTATTACACCTGCAGTTTTCATCTCTTTGAGCATGTCTTTGGTGGTTTGGTGGTGGTGGGTGGTAATGGTCTGATACCTCTCTTTTATAGGCTGATGATTACCTGTGGGTATAGTGTGCTCAACCATTTTAATTTGCCCAAAGTCTAACGGGTGTTTGCTGAATATCTGCTCATATTCTTTTACTACCCGGTATACTCCATGCTTTGATGGGGTGGTGTAGAACTGGTACACACGTGTAGCTTTTGGCACCAACCCTCCAGCCTTTCCCTTGAGCCATTGTCATCCGCCTGACTTGACGGGTTCAAGGGCTCGACGGCTGTGATGGCATTGTTATTAACCGTAAATAATTTAGCCATGGTAGCATACTTTGGTAGTGTGACCTCATCTTCCCCGCAATTTAGAAGGCATAATGGCACTCTTTCCCGGTGTACCTCAACTACTCCTCTGGCCGTCAGATAGTGGGCCTACTGTCTGAGTACACGGTTCTACCAGGGCTTGATAGTCTCGCCCTTTAATGCCTATTGCGGCTCTACACCAGACCAACATTTCAGTTTTGGGAGGTATAACAATGGGTAATCTGGTCACTTACCCTTACACTGCTAATTTCACCTCCTGATATTTCTACCTGTTGTTTCAGCATCAGGGCTTTTATTTCTTTTTGCAGGAGTCTCTGTTGCCCGGTTCTGGCAGTCTCGGCGATCTGCTGTAAGACAGTAATTACCTCGTAATAACAATTTTCAATTACATTCATTCCTAGCAACATTACTGGTTCATGTTCTCGCCAGTCTACATCTACAATAATAATACCATGTTTTTCAATTCTACCTTCCCAAATCTGAATGGTCATTTCTCTGAACCCAACTTGTGGTATTATTTCACCATTACTAGCCCATAAGTTCAATGCAATCTTAGATGGACTACTACTAATGTCTGAATCAGCCCAGTGCCTTCTGTAGAGAACATGTGGAATTTGATGTTATCTGGGACCCAGGTATCCAACAAGGCACTGAAAGGAATGCCACCCAACATGATAGGGATGACTGGACGTCCTCCCACGAACTTGTCATACCAAGCTGAAGGACCTTGGGAGTTCATACCTGAGGAGCGGCCCGCCTTCCCAGGGGATCCTCGTTTAAAGCACATTCCTGGGCAAAGTGACCTGGCTCCTTGCAACGGCAACAAATGGGCTGTCCATCCGGCTGATAGCGGTCGCTGGGTCGTCCTCTCGTCCTTGGTACTTCCTGGGCCTCATCCACGGGACATCCTCCTTGCTGGTCGCCAACTCAATCGTGTGTAGGCTTGGATCCACGCAGCTCCTTGATGACTTTAGCCATGGAAACAACAGTGTCCGTCAGGGCTTCTAGCTTTTGGTTGAGGCTCTCTGTGGTCAGCAGCAGTCCCTAACATGGCAGATGTCACTGATGCTCCTGGCTGCTGAGGTGCTGCTGTAGGGCCTTGAATAAAGTTTATATCCCGGGGCTCCTCCATCTGCTGGAGGCAGATGGCATCTAGCTTTTAACTGGGCAAAAGTGATTCCGGGATCCTGGATGATCATCGTGCTCAACTGTCCTCTGTGAGAAGGGGATAGGAGCCCTCTATGAACTGATCTATCAGCATCTTGTCAGCTCCTGGGGCTAAGGCAGGTTCTGCTAGTTTAAGTGCATTGAGCGCTTCCTTCAAGTTTTAAGGCATAGTCTCTTGCGCTCTCCTTAGGCTTTTGTTGGCATCCAAAGAACCTCATTTTAGCCCGTGTGTCAGCACTGGACTCAAATGCTGCTTTCAGTCCAGCCACAAGATGCTATACAGTGGTTTTTGTTTGTCCGTCCAGGACGCAACTTCCCGCTGTGCATTGCCGGTTAACTGCCCAATAATCATACCGACACGCTGGGCTTCTGTTAGGGGGTACATAACGTAGTATGCTTTGATTTTGGTAACAAAGTCATTGAGGGTATTGGGCTCACCTGAGTATTGTGGTAGCCACATTGCTCCCGGAGTGTACAGCATCAGAAGCGGCATGATGGGTGCTGCTCCTTGCGCCGCAGCACCGGCGGGTGCTCCGCTGTTGTCGTTCCCACAGCATCTCGTTGTTGCGACATCCTGTGCCCCCTTAGTTAATGTCGACCCTCCTGGTCTTCCACTTCCGTCCGCAATGTCTACTAAAGTTCCGCAGTGGGACAGGGATTCTCTTCCCCAGCGGATGACATCAGAGCGCTTTGCAGAGTGCTGCCCACAATGACACGCCCCCTTTTCTTCCCACACGTCCGCGTTTTGTAATGGCGGCAGTTCAAAAATACAGTCCTTGTGGCGTACTTTAAATTGTTTGCCGCGCGCTCTGTAATGGCGGCGTTTCAAAACGTTTCTCTCACAAATCACGGCACACAATGCCCTGGTTTACCTGGCACGGTAGATCCTGTTCGTGACGCCAAGTTGTGGAGCCCACTGGGACGGGTACTCTGTACCGGACCGGGGTATAATGGGGGTTATCACGGCGGTCTTGGTCCAGACCGTGTCCCGAGCCCACAAGTAAAGGGGGGTATTTACAGAGAATAGAGTCATGACTGCACCCGTGGTATGTGGTCAGTGTAACCAACGCTGCTGCAGAACCTCCGGTGATGATGGATGGCAGCCTGTGATTGCGGCTCTCCACGGGCAGAGCCTGGTCCCCGGGGCAGTAGTGATAATCACAGTTTGTGAGGGAGAACAGGGTTTGCAAGGATTACACAGACTCATGGTTTTGTAGGTTTCCAAGTATTTACTGAAGCAGATGGTAATTCAGCTGAGTACTGTCCACAGAGTCTGTACAGGGGCCAGGTTGCTCCCACCCTGGCCGGTCCTTTGGCTCCCTGTTTCTGCGCTGTGTGTGTGGCCTGCTGCCGCTTTAGCTAAGCTGTGGCTCTTTCTCCCCTCACGGGTACCGTGTTCCTGAACCCTGTGGTACAGTGAAGATTTGGGACCTTCACTCATCCGGTATTCACTGTGCTGTTTGTGTCAGGCACAGCATCGATCCGGTATCCGTTCTTGCGCTTCTCTGGGGTGAGTCTCAGGGAACTTGGTCTCCCAGGTGTGTTCCTCTCTGCTCTGTCTCCTTTTCCTCAGACCCTGGCTTGGCCTGGAACTGGACAATGGACCGTGGGGTGAGTCTAATGCAGCTCTTTTACACGCAGGTCTTTCTTACTCAGTGCTGCCCCACACTGAACTAACTGCCATTTCCTCTCCACACCAGAATATATAGGGAAGCAGCTTTGGCTCCCCCTTCTGGCGTGGATGGCGCTAGTGTAGTGTTGTGGGTTGTGTGGGGAGTTAACCCTTTGTGGTAGTGTTACTGTGGCACATGAACCCTGGGGTGCCACACTGGCACAATGGTTGGGGGCACAACAGCCAATCACAGACTCTGTCACAGAGAGTGGCATATGTGATTGGCAGTTGAAGGCAAAGTGAAGTAAATAATCAGGAAGTTAATGAGCAGCTGGGACGTACAAGTGAGCGGTCCTCAGTATGTGTAATGCTGCAGTTTAATCACTGTGTTACAGCTCCCCCCTCCCTTTCCAGCCAATCATTTTATAACTTTAAAATTGGAGTTCAGGCTCAAGTTTTGGTCCGAAACACGTACTTTAAAAAAATTAAATTTTGTCTGTATCTGCCAAATTCGAACATCAGCATGTTCACCCATCTCTAATCATGTTCATTGTTGATGCATCATGACAGCTGCAGTCCTCCATAAAAAAAGCTAGGCTTATGTTAATCAATATGGTATCCTGTGCTTACCAGTGAAGGGCTGATAATGTTGCTAAAAAATATACTATTATGTTGTATATGCAACTCCTAACTGCAACCGTATGTCTCCATGGTCAAGTAGCAAACAAATTCTTTAGTCTGAACTTGCAGTCTTAGGCTGCTTTCACATACGGTTTTTGAGGATCTGTGGCTATCCATTGTAAAACGGATAGCCACGGATCCGATTTGGCCCCATGTATGCCTATGGGCACGAATTGGTCCTGTTTGGCCCTCCGATGGTGCCCAAATTGTAACCTATCCAATTGTGTCCGTTTTTTTGCTGTACCCAGAATCTGAGACTGCTCTGATTTTGGGCACAGTGGACCAAATCGAACACAATCGAATCTGGCGCGGTCGGCAGCAATTAACATGGGGACCTATGGAGTGCGGGTTCCGGAAAACATCGATCATTTCCCGACCAAGCCTCAGTACACTAAAACTGCTATTTACCATGTAATTTCACTTCCGCAATGTATAGTTGTGGAGCCCACTGGGACGGGGTACTCGGTACCGGACCGGGGTGTATGCTTGGGATGTCACGGCAGTCCTTGGTCCGGACCGTGTCCCGAGTCCACAAGTAATGGGGGGATATTTACAGGGAAGTTTGTCGTACGCCACCCACGGGTTGTGGTCAGGGTGACCACCACTGCTGCAGAACCTCCGGGGATGATGTTTAGCAGCTGGTGATGTAACGGCTCTCCGCGGGGAGAGCCTGGTTCCCCGGGGCAGTGGTGATAATAGTCTATAGATGGATGCAGGGGTAGTAGTAGAGATGACAGTTTGTGAGGGAGAACAGGGTTTGCAAGGATCACACAGACTCACGGTTTTGTAGTTTTCCAAGTCTTTACTGCAGATGTTGTTCAGTAGATATTGTCCACAGAGTCTGTACCGGGGCTGGGTTGCTCCCACCCTGACCGGGTCTTTGGCTTCCTACTCCTGCGCTTTGTGTGTGGCTCTGCTGCCGCTTTAGCTAAGCTGTGACCCTGTCTCCCCTCACGGGTACCCACTTGTTAGGCAACTTGAGTCTTAATTTTGTGTTTCTGACCCGCCGTGTTGCTTCGCTGTATACAGTGAAGATATGAAATCCTAACTCATCCGGTGTTTACTGTGCTGTTTTTTATCAGGCACAATGTCAGATCTGTATCCGGTCTTTGCGCTTCACCGGGGTGGGTTATAGGGTAACTCTGTGTCCTGGATATGTTCCTCTGCTTCTCCTACTCCTTTCCTCAGACCTTGGTCGGCCTGGAAGTGGACAGTGGACCTTGGGTTGGGCCTGACGCAGCCCTTTTACACCCAGGTCCTTTCCCTCTGTCCTCTCAGGAACTGCACTAACTCCAACTGACTAACTGTCACTGCCACTCTGAAGTAAACAACATTAGCTCCTCCCACCACTCTGCTCTTCCCCACTTCCTCTCCACACCAGAATATATAGGGACGCAGCTTTAGCTTCCTTCTGTCCTGGAGGCGCTAGTGTAGTGTTGTAAGTTGTGTAGGGAGTTAACCCTTTGTGGTGTTACTGTGGCACATTAACCCCTGGGGTGCCACATATACATACAATGCAAAAGTGAAGCAAGAGTTAAAAATAAAAAAAAACATCCTCACCTCTCCGGCTTGTTCCGTGATGTGCGCCGCGGCATCTACTGTAGCTTCGGGCTTGAGGACCTTTTTCATCAGCTAAGCGGACGAGGCAACCCTATCAGCTGATCGGTCACATGACCGCATCAGCACGGTTTTAAATCTCCCGCCCACTGATTGGTTCAGGTGGGCGAGAGAATAAACCGTTAAGCTGATGCTAATGGTGTGACCAATCAGCTGATCGGTTGCCCCGCCTGGTCAGCTGACACAGGTCCTCAAGCCCCCAGAGCTACGGTAGATGCTGTGGCGTACATTGCGGACAACCGAGAGGTGAGATGTTTTTTTTTTTTTATTTTTAACCCTTGCTTCACTTCCGCAATGTAAGTATATATACATTGCGAAAGTGAAAGTGCCCCGCTTTGCAGCCTCTGGCTTTTCTGTGTCGGAACCGTGAAAGACACGGACCCAGACACAGAAATAGCATCCATAGGCACACATCCGATGTTGTGTTTTCCTGTCCATGGGGTCCTGCAAAAAACAGGATCCTCACGGACAGGAAAAAATCGCGATGTGAAAGCAGCCTTACTATAGTTAAGAGTTATTTCCAAAGTCATCATACGATCTCAGTTTTCTGTAACTACAGAATTATTCATGTGTGCCGATGCAACCTATATTTAAATAAATCTGTAGTGATTCCCCAAATGATGACTCCATGGCTCTCTTCACCCTCTGTTACCATTGGACCCGTCCTCCATTAGTCCTATTGATGCCGGTGGAGCATGCTCAGATGCACCTATGACCGTATGTAATAATTCATCCTTCAGACCTTTTGACGGCATACACACTGCCGTAACAGCTGTGTTGTATCAAAACTCACTATTTTATGCTCAGATCTGCTATGCACGCAGGGTAGACTATGATTGTGTGCTGAAGAGGCCCATGAACCACCAATGAAATGTGGAGTTTGTAAATAGTAATGAACATTGGACAACTAGTGGGTCACACTCATTACTTTCAAAACTACCAATGGTCACCTCATCCATAGAAATAAAAGTCACCCAAGTTGGAATCTATTGGGATGCACAGAGGGAGGTGCCCGCAGTACTTGGGAGAAGCAGGGTGTTGCTGGAAAATGTAGCCTTAGTAGAATAAGAATAGGACCACCTCTGTGAATACCAAGGGACATAAGGGACGCACTAAGTGGGAGACAATATACGCAATGATGATACGGTCCACATCATGGTGGCAGTTGTCTCCCACGTAGTGTGGATGAGTTTGGAGTTGTTATAGCATGCAGTCTTTAATCTGTTTCACTATGTATATAACTCTCCCCCATGTCTTGAGAATGGGACAGGGGTTGATAAGAGAAATGCTGCGCACCCAGACTGTACCACTATTGTGGACACTGGTTTCCATACATACATCAAATAGACTGTGATTGCATATAATATGGGCAAAGTATTTGGACTGGGATAGTATTAGATAAGTACACTTTTATTCATAATTAAAATCTATTGATTCTATGTCTCTATGTCCCTTCTTATTTCTTTAGTTATAATGATGGGGTAAAGGAATAATTCAGTGATAACAGCCCAAATTGATATTCTTAGATGCTCCGCCCATCCCGGCCCATGACCGCACCCTCTGTCAACCAGGCTGGATCTCCGCACTCAATGGCGTCCATAGAGACCGCCGTGCATGCCCCTTTACGCTGTCAACAGGGAGCTCCCCAGGCATGCGCGGTGTTGACTCTGCGCCGCCGGAACAGTCATGACAACTTCCAGTTGCCGCTGCGGCAATGCTGCAGGAGCAGGCCGAGATGGGCATGATTCTGAGGGCAGGCACACATGTATTTAAAGTTCAGGAGACACAGAGGCAGTTACACTGCCCCTGGTAGAAGGTCTTGTACTGAAACGGCATAGGGCCTGGTCCTGTGCTGTCTGCTGTGCACATTCCCTCAGGATGGGTCAGCTCCACATCTAATTAATACCAAGGCAGTAGGTTTTGGGAATTGTTACCAACCACTACATAGCATTTGATAGGAAGGGAAAATGCCAGTAGATATTGAGATGTATTGTGCATGTCACGTCCACAGTGATAGAAATTTTATCCACTGGTGTTTTGAACTCTCCTTTATTGCCCATCTTACAGCATTGAAAGGCCACTAATTGATTGATGATTGAATTTAATGTTAATACTGTTATTAATAGTCCCTTCCAGTACAAGTAGATAGTGGATGCACAACCAGCTGCGCCTGGACCTACATCAGTTGTCTTGTCTCACCTCCTATCTATATCCCTTTATGGGAGTATTGTACATTTTTAAAGAATGTTGAATAAAATTGTTATACAGCAACTCCACTGTGTTTTTGCACATGTTTAAATAATTCTTCCATATCTGAAGAACTATATTTTAGATGCTGACATGACTGAAGCAAGAAATTGAATAACTGTGACAAATATGACTCATGGGAGGAGGAAACCCATCATTATTTTCATTGCTAACAAAAAACACCAGAGAGATTATCGTTGAAGCTGATTCTAGCTTGTGGAGTAGACTATGCTGTAACTTGTTTAGCCAGAATATTAATCCTCTCCCAAACCCCATATTTGCCAGTAAGCTCCAGTTATAAGAAATATGAGGCTGTATTTTGAGGTTGGGAGGTGTGTGGTTAATCTATGTACAGTGATCCTTAAAAGAAAAAAAATGGTTTGATACCGTGTTAACCAGTTGAAAAAAGATTGCTGTCAGTGGGAGAAACAAAATAATAATCTCCAATAGTTGTGATACCTTTTTAATGGTTAACAAAAATAGAGTAATTGATGTTACAAGGCATGCTTTCGAGACTGCTTCCTGGGATGCCCATTTTTGATGCAAGACGTGAGAAGTCTCAAAGCTTGCTTTGTAACGTCAATTACTTTATTTTTGTTAGCCATTAAAAAGGTATCACAACTATTGAGATTATTATTGTGTTTCTCCCACTGAGAGCAGTCTATCTTTCTGCGATCCTTATAAAGCACTGTGAAATACAGCTATCTAAACCGTGTCTTAAGGAACACCTAACACTTACAGAGGTACATTTTTAATTTCTTGTTATTACATAAATGCTCACAAACCATTTCAATATGTGGTTTCTGATTTTTCTCAAACTAAAATGATCTGCCCTTTTTAATTCTATTTACTTATTCTGTAAAACTGCATCATAACTATTAGCAAGTAACAATCGGCAGTATAATGATTGTAGCTGCTAGGCCTGAGCTTGTATTGCAGGCATAGATCTGTGGAAGATGTTTCTAGCTGCGGAGGAGGAATGTTATTTATTGTAATACATATACCAGATTCTGCCTGTCCAGAAGCTTCCTGTCCTGCTAAGTCTGTTAGTGTAGGACGATTCATCTTCCTCAACTGTGTATGTTATTACTATAAAGTATTTATTACTGAAAGGGTGTAAAAAAAACAAAAACCCAATATATTTATTATAACTAATTTCCATTTGATGAGTGTGACATGCCTGTTGTCTGGACTCTTGTCGTAGATCTGAAAGACTGCATCTTGGAATCCCTCCTATTGCCAGAAGGCCCCAGCGCTAGCTCTGACCAGGTGGGAAATGGCTCACTGATCTGTATGTTTTGTGAGCAGTCTTATGAAGAGGAAGAGAAGGATGGACTTCTAAAACACATGATAATTGAGCATAAGCTGGTCGTTGCTGATGTCAAACTAATAGCAAATTTCAGGAGGTAAGGTATCTATATCTGTGCGTGTCACTCCATAGGATGCCTGTTCTGCTGTAGTATTTTTGCCATTGCGTGCAATCATAAAATCTGTTTTGCAGATGTATCTTTACAGTTCATATCCACCATACTCTCCTTTACACCATGCCGACTAGAATTTCTCCTTTTGTCAAATCAGATTTTGTGTTTTTCATCCATCGTAGTGCAGAGAGGCTTGTTGCTCTCAGCTCTTTATGTAGAAGTGGTCACATGTTACTAAACAAGCCTCCTTCCAGTGACAAATAGACACATAAAAGCCCCTAATGCCTTCTGCATGCCTGTTGGCTTCCTGCACTAGTAGAGTGGATGTGCTGTAAGTGCCGACATTGGAAAGACGCTGGTAGCATTGGTGATTGTGACATCTGGATGGATTAGTGTGGTGGGGCTGGGGTTACTACTAGTGAAGTAAGAGGGCATGGGACACCATTACAAGAAAGAAAGGGACACTGCTGTAAATAACAAGGGAAACTCTGTTCTGTTAGCTAAGATTGGAGGAGCAAGGCCCCCAGTAAATTTAAGAAGTTCTTACAAGTTAGCTTTTCACATCAAGAGGTTTGGCTTGATTAAAAATATATCCAGGTGAGGGTCACTATTCAAGTACCACGTCTATTACGGTAATAGAAACTCACTGGTGATAAAGATCATCTGTCACAATTAAATGAAGTTACATTTGCTGCCTGATTTCCTACCAGATTAAATCTCATTGAAGATCGTCCTACAGGTCAAAATAGCAACAATCTAATGCTTTGAGAGCATTTTGACTAGAAATGATTTCATCCGGTCTTAAAATCTGCCATACGATTTTAGAGATATGGTCACTTTTTGTGGTTATTACCAAGGGGACATGGCTCACAGAGTAATTATGCAGCGCAGCCTAAAAGCACGCCCCGAGAAAATCCTATAAACAAAGACCCCCTGGAAAATACCTTAAAGAGGACCTGTCACCAACCATGCATGGTGATCTAATTACAGCACTGATTGCAGCTTGTCTGCTGCATCCAGGCAAGGGGTCCCCCAGCCCTGAGATAATACACTTTGAAAACTTACATTGTGGAGCCAAACAGGAGGTGGCTTGTGGCTGGAGCCAAAGGGCAGTTTCACACCCCCTGTATGTTTAATCCGCCCACCGCCACGTCCCTGATGCCAATCATTGTCTCCCTCGCCTGCTGCATAGTACACAGAGCTTATTGCAGTGCTGGAGTCTTTGCCCCGCCTCCTGCGGTGACATCACCACCTTTCCCCGCCCTGCTTCATGGTTAACATGTTAACCATGGAGCAGGGTGGGTATAAGTCCTTTAGACTGTGAGCCCTCGCGGACAGGATCCCCGGCCCTATTGTACCCGTACGACTAATTGTGATCTGTCATCTTTTGTCGCCGTTTGTGGTCGTCGTCTTCGACGACTAGTCTATGTCTACCCTCTAAATTGTAAAGTGCCATGTATCCTAATAGCGCTATATAAATACTTATTAATAATAATAATAAGCGTGATGTCACAGCAGGATGACCAGCGGCCGACCTCCTGCTGTGATATCACCGCCTTTCCCCGCCCTGCTCCATGTTAATCATGGAGCAGGGCAGGGAAAGGTGGTGACGTCACCGCAGGAGGCGGGGCAAAGCATCCAGCACTGCAATAAGCTCTGTGTACTGTGCAGCAGGCGGGGGAGACAATGATTGGCATCAGGGAGGCAGCGGTAGGCGGATTAAACATACAGGGGGTGTGAAACTGCACTTTGGCTCCAGCCACAAGCCACCTCCTATTTGGCTCCACAATGTAAGTTTTCAAAGTGTATTATCTCGGGTACAGGGGGCTCAAGGGCTGGGGACCCCTTGCCTGAATGCAGCAGACATGCTGCATTCAGTGCTGTAATTAGATTACCATGCATGGTTGGTGACAGAATGAAGAAATAAAAAAAGACCCACATCTCTGAAATCATACTGTGGATTTTTAACAGGAAAAGAACAGAATACTTGTGACTGCAAGAATATATCAGTTAAATCTAGCCACTGTTCACCTGGTGATGGTGTCCTTTTTATAAGGGAATTGTAAACTCTCTTGACATGTCTATTTTGACCACTTCTGTAAATAGGAGATGTATTTATGTCCTAGAAAGGGGTCCTCACCAGGGTTATGTGGTGTTCTAGACGCAGCGTGTTTTTGCTATGTCAGTTGCGTTCTCCCGTGAAGGAAACTCAAACGTTTCCACTTGAGAAATTGACATGCTGCAGCTAGGAAACCCACACCGCCAGTCAGTTTATGCAGCATTAAAAATAACCACAGTGGGCAGGGGATTTCTATAAATTCCATCCACTGTGCTTGTACTCAGGGCCGTCCTGCCAGAGCTACAGTAGAAGAGTTCAGAACAAAGTATATTGGCCTAGTCATAGTCCAGACCTAAATCCTAGTGAGAATCTGTAGCAAAACTTGAAAATTGCTGTTCAGACCCCTCTATCCAATTTCACTGAATTAGACCTATTTTGCAAAGAAGAATGGGTAAACATTTCAGCCTCTATATGAGCAAAATTGGTAGCGACATATCCCTAAAGATTTGCAGCACTAATTGCAGTGAAAGGTGCTTCAAAGTATTGACTCAGGGGGGCTGAGTACGAATACACGTCACAATTTTCAGATTTATATAATTATTTAGAAAAACATCTATCTTTTCATTACACTTTACAAATAATTGTTACTTTGCATTGGTATATCACACAAAATCCCAATAAAATACATTTAAGTTTGTGAGTGTTATCTGAAAAATGTGAAAGAGTTCATGGGGTGTGAATACTTTTTCAAGGTACTAGATAAGAGTTAAAGGGAACTTGTCTTCCCCCCATGACCTATTAAAATAAAAGAGCCACCCTTCCTCCTCGACCCTCCAGGACCCTCCTCCTCTCTTCCTTGAGAGCGGCGTCGGCACCAGTGCAGTTCCCTCAGCTCTCGGGCATGATCAAGTGAGCTCTGCCCAAAAGCTGAGGTCACATGGTATAACGCAGGCACCAGATCTCGCCCTGTGTGGTCTTGTGCTTTATGCAGACTGCAGGGCTGGGAATCTGGTGAGGAGTGAACAGGCGCAGTCATGCTATTTGCGAAGGCGCCACATTCCCAATCCCGCAGTCCGCATAAAGCATAATGCCACACAGGGTGGGATGTGGTGCCTGCATTATACGCAGGCGCAATATTCAGACATCATGTGACCTGAGCTCTTGAGCAGAGCTCACAGAGCATGCCCGGGAATTGAGGGAAATGCGCAGGCGCCGACGTCGCTCTCAAGGAAGACAGGAGGAGGGTCCTGGGGGGTTGAGGAGGGGTAACAATAGCAAGATGTTTAGGTCCAGGGAGGGGGAGTATACCTCCAGGACCTAAACTAACTTGTTATAAAGTGTTTATTTTGGTGTCCTGGGGGAGTAGGGGGATCAGAGCCACCTTCACAAAATGCAGCATAGGTGCTGCTGAAGGTGGCTCTTTTAGCTTAATAGGCCCTTGGGAGGGGGGGGGAAGGGTGACAGGTTGACAGGTTCACTTTAAGTCCCCTACAACACTTTGGGGTGAAAGAATAACTTTAAGCATTTTGCTTCCTTCCATTCATTGTTGCACCTGTCCACATGTTTTTATGTTGTATTGTAACTCGCCCCTATTATGTGACTTGAAGCTAAGCTGCTGTGCCAGGCAGTACACATTCATAGATGTGGCAGCATTTCTGGATCAGTCACTTTTTCGTGAGCTTTGATATATGCTTAAAATTATGTTTGTTTTATTTCTAGGTATATTATATATTGGAAGAAAAGATTTACAGAGCAAGCCATCACAGATTTCTGTTCAGTAATAAGAACCAATTCTCAAGCACCAGAAGGTTAGTAAGTTGTAATGGAGAGCACTGTTCAGATATTCTACTAATTTTTAACAGCAATAATGCTGAATAAGCTGTGCTACAGTGTAAAGCAAGAGGGACTGAGCTAATAGCAATCACAGCTACTGCTAAGTCAGAAGGGTGGCTCAGACTATCTTACATACAGAGAAATTTCTTTATATGATCAGATCTGTGTCTTTAATGCGTAGTTTTGACTTTTTCATAGCTTTTACACTTTGGCTGGATTACATCTCTAAACCAGTGAAATGAGTTAATATTTACACCAGAGCTCTGTAGTTTTATACACACCATAAGGAAGACCAACCACAACTGGAGTTTTAGCTTGTAGTGTGTAAGGTGACACAGGGCATAGAGTACCTATCACCAGACTGAGGCTGTTCTTTTTATTTACTAAAAGAGTGAGGGGCCTCAGACTGGTGATGTTTTTTCAATATAATGTCATGAGTGGCGTGGTTGGACCAGGAGGCATGCAGACATTAAAGGCCCCGTTACACACAACGATATCGTTGCAACGTCACCGTTTTTGAGGTGTTGCAGTGACATCGACACAACATCGTTGCGTGTGACACGTAGCAACGAGCAACGATAAGTTCGTTGATCGTGGAAGAATGGCCAGGGACATTTTTTTATCGTTGCTCTTCCGCTGGGCGGCCAGCATCGGCGTGTGTGACAGCGGGAGACCAACGATCAACGACCTCCCAGCGCCGCACAGCACACACTGGGATTTGGTAACCAGGGTAAACAGCAGGTAACTAAGCGCAGTGCTCTGCTTAGTTACCCGATGTGTAGCTTGGTTACCAGCATGTCGCTGATCGCTGGTGTGTCTGCCTGTTTGACAGCTCACCAGCGATCAGAAAACGATGTCCCAGCAACCCCCATCGTTGGTCAGATCGCTTGGACATAAATGTGTAACGGGGCCTTTAGTCCCATGATAATCTCCTGCTGATAAAACACTAATTATATTGAAACAACATTACAAAGCCTAATATGTGACACATCACTGAATTCAATGTCTCAGCCCCTACCTCATACTGCCCTCAAAACCTGCTAACAGATTTAATTTAATGTGTTAAGAAACCCCATCTAATTGATTGTTTGGGGGGGCTAAGGATCGTGCATGACTCTTTTGGACTGCTAATCTTTTGGTTCTCTCTAAGGCAATCTGCGGCCAATATTTGGCAGTGCCTTTCTCATAGAGAACACAGGAGCACTCGGCAAAGTGAGCACTCCTGTGAATAAGAGAAACAGCCAAGATAGCTGCTGGCTGAATGATCAGTAAATCCATAGTTGGTCTGACAGCTATCTAATGTATATGGGGTGTCATTGCAATGAATGCGTTAATGAATAGTTAATAAATTATTGCAGACACCCAGAAATCTTCCAGCCTGCAGGCTAGCAGCCTGTTTGTAGAAAAAGGCCTTGCTCCTTTCCTCTAGTTAATTCTTGTGTCTTCTTCTTCTCCTTTATCCTCCCCTCCTCTTGAATTCTTCTGTCTTTATTGTTTTGATTTAGACTTAGCAGTTCTTATCAGAATGTCCCCGGACCGAATGTACTGTACTAATCCAAGGCTGAATTGAAATACTAACACACAGAGTATGATTGAATGTTCTCTTCAGAATAAAACTGCAGATTCAGCATAATGTGATGCTAACACCCCCTAGAAACACCCCTAAGTAATATCCCTTTAAGGAGCCGTATAAAAACTGGCTACCCCTCCCTTAATAAAGGTCTTTGTCATTAAGCTCTACTTTGACTTGTTGTCAGCGTGGTTCTTACCGGTGGCATGCAGACACTTAGACAAAGCATCAATTTGGTGGCAGACACTTAAGAGGACAGCCCACCCGAAAGGTGTGGAGGGTCCCATTACAGGGGGAGGGGGGGTTAATGATACTACTATTCTTTAACTTAAGGCAGGGCCGGCTCCAGGTTTTTGTGGGCCCTAGGCGAAACAGTTCAGTGGGCCCCTTAAACACATACCTCGATTCATGAATCTAATATAGAAGCTGTGGGCTGTGCATATAATATAAAGGCTCCTGGGTGGGCTGTATATACAATATTGAGGCTGTGCAGGGCTGTATATATTTGGAGGCTACTGCTGGGCTATATATATTATCTGGAGGCTGTGCCAGCCCAGCACAGCCTCCACAGAGCCCAGCACAGCCTCCACAGAGCCCAGCACAGCCTCCACAGAGCCCAGCACAGCCTCCACAGAGCCCAGCACAGCCTCCACAGAGCCCAGCACAGCCTCCACAGAGCCCAGCACAGCCTCCACAGAACCCAGCCTCCACATAGCCCAGCACAGCCTTCACAGAGCCCAGCACAGCGCACAGCCTCCACAGAGCCCAGCACAGCCTCCACAGAGCCCAGCACAGCCTCCACAGAGCCCAGCACAGCCTCCACAGAGCCCAGCACAGCCTCCACAGAGCCCAGCACAGCCTCTACAGAGCCCAGCACAGCCTCCACAGAACCCAGCCTCCACATAGCCCAGCACAGCCTTCACAGAGCCCAGCCTTCACAGAGCCCAGCACAGCCTCCACAGCACCCAGCCTCCACAGAGCCCAGCACAGCCTCCACAGAGACCAGCACAGCCTCCACAGAGACCAGCACAGCCTCCACAGAACCCAGCCTCCACATAGCCCAGCACAGCCTCCACAGAGCCCAGCACAGCCTCCACAGAGCCCAGCACAGCCTCCACAGAGCCCAGCACAGCCTCCACAGAGCCCAGCACAGCCTCCACAGAGCCCAGCACAGCCTTCACAGAGCCCAGCACAGCCTTCACAGAGCCCAGCACAGCCTTCACAGAGCCCAGCACAGCCTTCACAGAGCCCAGCCTTCACAGAGCCCAGCACAGCCTCCACAGCGCCCAACCTCCACAGAGCCCAGCACAGCCTCCACAGAGCCCAGCACAGCCTCCACAGAGCCCAGCACAGCCTCCATAGAGCCCAGCTCAGCCTTCAAATTATATATAACCCTGCACAGCCTCTAAATGCCCCAGCTCTCCCCCTATGTATGCTACCCACTGCATGCAAGGGGCCCCTGGGCACTGTGTTATTTGCCCCTGGCAGGGGGCCCCTCTGTAATTTGCCCCCAGCAGGGTTCTCCTCTGTAATCTGCCCCTGACAGGGGGCTGCTGTGTAATTTGCCCCTGGGGGCCCCTCTGTAGTTTTCCCCTTGCAGGGGGCCCCTGAATGCAGTTTCTCCACGCCCCCTCTCTCCCTCATAACCTGAGCGGCAGCTGGCAGATCTGCTGCTGCTCACTACAGACAGATGCTGCAATCAGCAGATCTGCCGCTCAGGTTATGAGGGAGAGAGGGTGTGTGGGAGGAAAAGAGGGGCAGCGCTCAGGGGCCCCTACAAGGCAAGTGGTTCACAGGGGGCCTACCCGCCAGTCCAGGGCCCCGGGTGCAGACTACTGGACCTGGATCCCCCCCTGGACCCCAGCCATACTCACCTGCAGTCTGGCATCTTCCTCCTCTATGCGTTCCACAGGAAGAGGAAGTGAAGGGGCGGAGCCTCTTCTATGCTTTCCACAGTGTGGAACGCATAATCAGCGGACGTGACGGCCCAGCCGGATGTGACGCGATTCGGGGGCGGAGCGGGAGCTGGCGGCCGGCTTTTGAATGAAAGTCCGCGCCGGTAAGAAAAATAACCACACCAGCGGCGCGATGTGGGCGGGCGGCGGCGATGGGCCCCTCTGTCATGCCTGGGCCCCGGCACTTGCCTGGGTACGCCGGGTGCTGACGCCGGCCCTGACTTAAGGTATGTGGCAGTGCTCAGGTAGTGCACAGATCAAGATCTCGTTGTTTCAGCTTGAGAGTGGCCATGATGGAGGGTGATAGGATTCTGTTCTGTATCCCATAACTTAGAAGCTCAGGTCTGACTGTGGGAGAACGTTGGACCTTACAAGGACACATTAGGAGTACTTATTAGTGATTTTGAGACTAATATTTAGAAAAAAATAACCTGTCTGGGGCTTCCCACTCTTTATTAATGAATTAGTCATGGGTGTATAATGTAACTTCCAAGCATGTCTAATTGTCACTTGTGGGCACTATGAGGAATGCTGTGTGTCAAAATTATCATGCCTGAGACCCAGAACTCTGCACATGGTGGCTTCTCTATGGTGGGTGAGGATAGTTAGTTTCCTATGCTTTCTTTAAAAGGCCCTTTTAGTTAACCCATTGTTGTGAATGTAAAAGGGACTCCAGCCCGATTCCCCATCCCCCCTATTTTCTCTCCACTGTCCTTATTCACTATATTGCTGATGACAAACTTTCCGGTGACTGACTGAAGTTTTTTAGTGTTCTCAGAGCATCTCCATGTAGCAAGATGGGGAATAGGTAAAAACTTCAGAAATGCCACTTTCTCCTGTATGGGAGATGACAGGCTTTTCTCTTAGGATGTGGTCCCTGAGCTAATGTTGACACTGTTCTATTTATTGAATTGATGATGCTCCTGCACACTGTTATCCTATTAGCCGGCTGGAGGGGTTTCATTATTACTTCACAGCTCCTCCGAGATATAGAGATCTGCAAACTATAAGCTGAATGGCCATGGAGCACGTTGCCCTTCCAACTCTCATTGCTCTCAAGAGCTCTAGAAATGAGAAAGTAAATTATTTTGGCTGCTATTCAATAATTCTATTTCCTTATCTGTAGACCAACAAGAAAACTTCTTCCTATTGTGTGATGTTCTACCAGAAGACCGAATTCTGAGGGAGGAACTCCAGCAGGAAAGATTGGTATGTAATCTATGTACAGTAGCTATTTTCTAGCCGGTTGATTGTATATGATGGTTTTACGTTCCTTATATATCCTGTATTAAATGGGTGACCCTGCAAAGAAAAATCAACCAGAGTTTTAACGCAGATAGATTACAAAACGACGTACAAGACGTTTTCTACATTACTTAGACAACTAAGATACTTGATCCTACCTCAGCAGGTTTTACATCTTGTGGTTTAAGTGAAGTCTTTCTTACTTCCCTTGAAGGAGCTGAGGTGAGAGGTGATCACCATGCACCATACTTCTAATGGCCACTTTACACGTCCCATCATCGTTTCGATATTGTATCCAACGGCACGGGAGCCGCACTTTTTTGGCTTAAATCCAAGATCGCATAGGAGCTGTCACACAGGGCGATATCGGCAGGCAACACAACTGCGATGTATACACCCCCTTGTAGAGCGACCCAGGAACGACCATTTAACATGGGAGTGAATAGGGGAAGTTGCTCTCCAAGTCGGTGTTGGGCTGTCACACAGCACGATCCTGCCAGATCGTCCATCCAATATCGGGCAGTTGGAGAGCCTACACAATTCTTCCCCGATATCGTTTTGGCATGTTCTTGCGTCGCATTGTACATTTACACCATACAACGCACGAACGATATCGGCGCCAACGCACGAACCACGTGACTTTTTATCGAAGTTGGACGACGATATCGGGACGTGTAAAGTGGCCATTAGTAGTGGCTCATCTTACTGCTCCTTACAACTTTGTGAAAAGCCCCTCATAAACATGACACTTATGTTGGCAGCACCCTGTTCGATATTGAGAGGTTCAGTTGAAACAGTAATGTATTGGGATGCCGCCAATTAATTGTCATGGGAGATGTCGATTAAGCACGTGCTGTTTCATACTGACGATCTCTTTGTTCTCATGAAGATAAGCTGCCGATAGAGATGTCCATTGGCAGCTTTCTCACAGAGAACACAAAAGCACTCGTCCAGAGAAGTGCTCTTGTGTATGGGAGACGGCTATTAGCCAAACGATTGTCGGAAGCATTATTTGGCTGACAAACATCTAATGGTTATGGGACCTTTATTCTGGAGATTGGGAGTAAACTGATGCCTGGCTCAGTCAGCACAAAGAGTATGGAATTGTGCGTATTAATAAAAATCTGATTGTTGGAGGTGAGGAGGATCAGACTTTTACTAATTTATTACTTATATATGTAGGATAGGTCATCAGTGTTATCATGCCCGAACTTGCAAAAGTAGCTTTAATAGTGTATAACTTTTCATATTGCGGTATACAATCCAAAAAATAAGACTACAGCGGCACTCACCGGGAGGAGTATAAAATCTTCATATTTATTAATCCACTAGCTGTGAGCCCGATTCTAAAGAATCGGGAGTCTAGAATCTGTATATAATTTTTTTAAGAGTTTTAAATAATTGACTTAAACACCAGATACATGACTAAGTAGGCGATGTAGGCAGAACTGTGAGGGTAGCAATATAGTGGAGGTGTAGAAAGAGTTAATGTCCGACTAACAGGACTATAACAGAGTAGGAACTTATAATGATATCAAAAATGTTATTGAAGGAGTTAATGTCCCACAGGCACTCCCACAACAGACTCAGCGCTGTAAATTATATCCAAAATGGTGTTCAAGGGGTTAATGTACCAGTGGCAGTAGTTATAAACACTACCAAATATGCAGTTAATGCTGAACTGGTATATAATGGGTTAATTTCGCAGTGTCATTACAACTATACACTGTGTAATAGAAATAACAACAATAATGGAATATAAGGGGTTAATGTTCCTACTGGCAGTAATAATACAGACTACAAAGTATGGAGTTAAGGCAGAAATGGTATATAAGGGGTTAACTTCGCAGTGGCAGTACAACTACACACTGTGTTATAGAAATTACAGATAAAGCGGAATGTAAGGGGTTAATGTTGCTACTGTCATGAGTACAATGAGAGAAGTGCCTCACTGGCCATTGAGATACATGGAGGACTTTGAGTTTGACTTTGAGTAAATTTGAAACTCAAAGTCGTCCATTTATCTCAATGGGAAGTGAGGCGCTATTCTCATTGGTCGCTGTGTGCTGGCGCCGACCAATGAGAATAGCGCCTCACTTCCAGTGGTAAATTTGAAACTCAAAGTCGTCCATTATATCTCAATGGGAAGTGAGGCGCTATTCTCATTGGTCGCTGTGTGCTGGCGCCGACCAATGAGAATAGCGCTTTACTTCCAGCGGTAAATTTGAAACTCAAAGTCGTCCATTATATCTCAATGGAAGTGAGGCGCTATTCTCATTGGTCGCTTTGTGCTGGCACCGACCAATGAGAATAGCGCTTCACTTACAGCGGTAAATTTGAAACTCAAAGTCGTCCATTATATCTCAATGGAAAGTGAGGCGCTATTCTCATTGGTCGGCGCCAGCACACAGCAACCAATGAGAATAGCGCCTCACTTCCCATTGAGATATAATGGACGACTTTGAGTTTCAAATTTACCGCTGGAAGTGAGGCGCTATTCTCATTGGTCGGCGCCAGCACACAGCGACCAATGAGAATAGCGCCTCACTTCCATTGAGATATAATGGACGACTTTGAGTTTCAAATTTACCGCTGTAAGTGAGGCGCTATTCTCATTGGTCGGCGCCAGCAACACAGCGACCAATGAGAATAGCGCCTCACTTACAGCGGTAAATTTGAAACTCAAAGTGAGGCGCTATTCTCATTGGTCGCTGTGTGTGTGCGCCGACCAATGAGCATAGCGCCTCACTTCCCATTGAGATACACAGCGGTCTTTAGAGCTGTGCATGGCCGGGCCCTTGGTTCTATTTTCGGCCACGGGGGGGCGGGAGACTCGCAATGGACCTACGTGCCGGAGTTACCGCGGCTGCAACGACTCGCCACTTGGGAGACGACCGGCTAACGCCGGTCGTCACCGGCTGGCTCGCCGCGATCCTCCCGCATAGGGCAGCCATCTTGGTCCACCCTGTGCGGGTGGAGCTGGCCGAATATCCGACCACAACACTACGGGAGTGCTTCGGGTTGGCCGGAAGTGGCTTCGGGCTTTATATAATAGATTAAAAGACAGGGCAATGTGAGACCAGGCGGCAGGATGAGGTCAGTCAAGGACGATGGCTAGTTCGCTCTCGATCATGGCGCTTCTACAGGTCCATAGTGCACTTGTCACATCATTCTACTTTTAACAGCCAACCTTGATGCATGTCACCATAAGTGCGATAAAAACACAGAATAGTAATCGCCATATTACAAAAAAAAATGCTAAATGATTACGATCATTTAACCCCAGGTTGTTCTGGGCTCAGCTCTTAACAAATGCCTATGCCAATTGCAACCATTAGCATTAGAGGGGGAATTTACACTGACTAAGCCAGCAAACCTCAGCACATCAGGATTACCATTATGACAGTCTCTTACATGATTTATTAACCGCGGTGAGGCTTTACCTGACACAATTGATTTGTAATGTTCTTTGAAGCGAACATACAGTGGTGTGATAGTTTTCCCTATGTAGTATCTGCCACAAGTGCAGAATACTACATAGACTATTTACTTTTGCAGGAAATAAATTGATTAACAAAGTGTGTTGATTCATCAATTTTTACTAAATTGTCTGTTAAATGGAGATTGCAGAACTTGCAATTAGCACATATATAATTTCCTGTCAATTGATGAGTATCTAACCACGTTCTGTCAGACTGTATTCTGTTATTCACCAGAACATCTTTGAGGTTATTAGACCTCCGATATGCCACCAGCGGTTATCGTGATGTTACTGCTTTGAAGCAAGGGTCACTCTCTATTAAATGCGAGTTTCTAAATAAAGAGGATCAGATTTGTTTTTTCATGGGGTAATATTTGAAGCTGAAAATAATTTTTTTGTTGTTATTCCTCTCAAATTTATTAGATTTTATTATAGATCTAAGCAAATACTTTCTAGGGACCACCAGTGATTTATTAAACTGCGCTCTTGATCACTTTCACTGGATATCCTCTCTCCTTTAAATTGCTTTTTAATGCGTCCACCTGCTCTAAAAATCTTTCTTCACCTAGGGTTAAATGATCTCAATCATTTAGCAGTTTTTTTCATAATATGGTGATTACTATTCTGTGTTTTTATTGCACTTACACGTGTTTTAATTATGATGACGTGTATCAAGGTTTGCATTTAAAAGGCAGTAGAGTGACATCACAAGTGCACTACAGACCTGTAAAAGTGCCGTGATCCAACACGAAACGGCCGTCGTCCTTGACTGACCTCATCCTGCCGCCTAGTCTCCTATTACCCTATCTTTTAATGGATTAATAAATATGAAGATTTTATACACTTCCCAGTGAGTGTCGCTGCATTCTTATTTTTGGACTGTAGACTGTTGTGGACTGGATTTCTGTCAGACACACCACAAGTGGGGTTGTGACCCAAAACACTGGTTCGAGCAAACACATAGTTAGCCTGGTTAGAATTGCAAGAGTAGTTGTTCTGGTGGTGCAGAACTTTTTCTCTTTTGCACATTTCATACTGCAGTGTTTCTGAATGTGAGCACTAACAAGTTCAGCCATATATATTTTGATCAGTTTGATTTGCTTAGCCCAATTTTCCTAATCCGGTTAATTTGATACAGCCGCCCCAGAACTGGAGCCTCCATAAGATGCGCCAATCCAGGCACTTTGCCTGGGCTATACTCGCTACCCTGGTGCCTGTGGCAAACAAAGTAATTGTGGCTTATGCCAGCTAGGTAATGTCTGCTGGCATCAAGCCCAGCGATTAGTAATGTCGAGGTGTCAGATACCTGACATTACTAATCAACTCAGTTAGGACACAATTATACACAGTGAAAACAAAATACTTATTTGAAAAAACACTCCACAACACAAACCTTCTTTGTCCCCAAAAAAAATCCTCCCAAAAAAGGTCCAACATAGATTCCTGGCCCGAACACACTGCAGGGTGGGATCTGGGGCCTCCGCTACACGCAGGCGCGATATCTGTAGATCATGTGATCTAAGCTCCCGGGCAACGCACACTGCGCATGCCCGAGAAATGAATGTACAGCGCAGGCACCGATTAGGTCTGAAGAAAGAGAGATGGCGCCCTGAGGCCAGATAGCGATGATGGACAGCAGCAAGGCAGAGTTGAGACCTAGGGAGAGAACACACCTTCCCGGTCTCGGTAGAGGTATGGAGGCAAATTTATAAAAGTGATTGTTTTAGTGTACCAGGGGATAATACACATAAGAGCCACCTACACAGAATGCAGTCTTAGTGCTGCTGAAGAGGGCTCTTTTACCTTAATAGGCCCTGGAGGTGGTGACAGGGTTCCCTTTAACTGTGATACCATGATGATCTTAAGAGCATACACTGGAGATCACCATGTGATTACAGTTGACCTCTGTGTGACCTGAGGATCGTGATCTGTAATGATCTTCGTCAAAAGCAAGCAATTCAGGAATTGCTAGGTAGGGCCTAGTGTTTTGCAGGAAAAGATGATATTTCCAGCTATACAAGTTTTATTGATATTTGACTTTATAATCTCATTGGATTCCACTTTATTTTTACTTATGATTAAAAGGCATAGTTTTTTGAGATGTGTGTGAAAAGCTATTAAAGCGAACCTGTCACCCCCGTGGACCTCAAAAGCTATAATAGCCACCTTCTGCAGCACTAAGGCTGCATTCAGGGAAGGTGGCTATATGCTTTTGATGCCCTATATTCAGTCAGATATGAAGTTATATAAAGGCTTACACTTAAGAAGACCTAAGACCGGGAGCGGGGTTTCGCGCTCCTCCGACCCGCCTCCTCTTGTCAATCATTCAGGTCGCCTGCTGCTGCCTCCCTCACAGTCGTTCATGAACGCGCGCCTCCGTGCTCCTCTATGGCGCCGCGCATGCGCTGTGCGCCGAGTGTCCAGGAAGTCGTCGGGCAGCCCGACGACTTCCTGGACACCGGCGCACAGCGCATGCGCGGCGCCATAGAGGAGCACGGAGGCGCGCGTTCATGAACGACTGTGAGGGGAGGCAGCAGCAGGCGACCTGAATGATTGACAAGAGGAGGCGGGTCGGAGGAGCGCGAAACCCCGCCTCCCGGTCTTAGGTCTTCTTAAGTGTAAGCCTTTATATAACTTCATATCTGACTGAATATAGGGCATCAAAAGCATATAGCCACCTTCCCTGAATGCAGCCTTAGTGCTGCAGAAGGTGGCTATTATAGCTTTTGATGTCCACGGGGGGTGACAGGTTCGCTTTAAGTCTTCTCTCGGTCTTCTTTTATTGCAAGCTAAAAATTTCCAAATCCTGTATCTGCTCCTCATAGGACATGATTTGCAGACCGGTCACTATTCTGGTCACTCTTCTCTGAACTTGTTCCAGTTTGTTGATGTTTTATTTAAAATGTGGTGCCCAGAACTGGAGACAGTATTCCAGATGACATCTGACTAAAGGTACCGTCAGACTTGGCAATTTGCTGGTTGCAGTGAAATCATGGACATATTGTTCCATTTGTACACGGCAACAAAATAGATCAGTGTGTCCATGATATCACTGCAACCAACAAATTACCAGTGAAATTGCAAGCAATATTGCCGCGTGCGACGGTACCTTAATAAGGAGTAGAGGGCAATAATGTTCACATGATCTCTAGATTGTATGTTTCTGTTAGTACATCACAACATTTTTTACTGCTGCATCACACTGTTGACTTATGCTCAGTTTGTGATCTATTAGTATGCCCAAGTTTTTTCACATGTGTTCTGTTGGGGTCATAACATCACTTCCAGGACTAAATTTTCTTTTTTATGCTTAAGATCATTCCTAATAGTTCCTAACTACTCTAGGTCCACCCATAGATTGTAATGGCTGGGTGGTTCTCACTTTATTAAGTGAGAACCATTAAAGTTCTAAAACATCAATGCAGAGTAGGTAGGAGAAATTATGGCTAGCGGCAGGTGAACCAGCTTTCAGATACAGCCAGACTCCTCACAGAAATGGCAGGGAGTTTTAGTCTCTATGTGTGTATGATCTCTGTGTGTATATAGATTAGGAAGCACTGTCAGTGCTCCCTCCCCCATACCCAGCTATTATGTGATCACTGTCCTTATGAAGAAATAGAAGTTGCTGGGCCTTATGAGAGCTAGTCAAATTAACTCTGCAGGCAGAAGGCTGAATTTCCACTGTAACTAGAGCTAATATACCAGCATCAGTTACAGGGGAATTCAGTAATAAAAAACATGTTTTAACCCCTTCATGACCTTGGAATTTTTCATTTTTGTGTTTTGCTCCCCTGCTTTCAAGAGCCATAACTTTTTTATTTTTCTGACAATATAGACATATGACGGCTTGTTTTTTGCGGGACGAGTTGTACTTTCAGATGCAATCATTTATTTTACCATATAGTGTACAGGGAAATTGCAAAAAAATTCCAAGTGCAGTGAAATTGCAAAATAAGTGCAATTACACGTTTGGTTTTTTTTGGTATTTTAGTCGCCATATTCACTATGTGGTAAACCCGATGTGACGGTGTGATGCCTCAGGTCGGTCCGAGTTTGTAGATAACAAACATGTATACCTTTACTGATATGTAAGTGGCAAAAAAAAATTCTGAAGTTTGTAAAAAAATAAAATAGCACTTTTTGTGCCATGTTTTGCGGCCCATAGCGTCCTCATTTTTCGGGATCTGGGGCTGTGTCATGGCTTATTTTTTGCGTCTTGAACTGACGTTTCTAATGATACCATTTTTGAGTGGATGCTCTGTTTTGATCGCCCATTATTGCATTTCATAGCTATGTCGCGGCGACCAAAAAAAGTAATTTTGACGTTTGGACCTTTTTTTCCGTTACGCAGTTTACGGCTTTCGTTAATTGATTTTATTTATTGAAAGATCAGGCGATTCTGAACACGGCTGTCACATCGCCATTGGACTCGGTGGCTGGTGTTCCTGCCTCGGCCGCTGGGAGGAGCCGGATTCCTTCGGCTGGTGGCGCCGGTGATAGGAGGGCCTTGTCCTCATATGGAACTGCTCCCGTGACGTCTGTCGCTGAGCGCCGCTGTGTTTCCCCTCTGGGTGGTGTTGGTCGCAGAGGAAAGGGCCCTGCAGAGGTGTCCGTTAGGCGGAGCCTGCGTTCTTCTGTCAGAGGTGGCGTGGGTGGAGCCAGTCGTGCATCTCCATCTGGCCTGGATCTAGGGGCGGTCCGGATGAGGTCATCAGGTTGTGAGCTCCAGCCTATGGGAGGTAGCCGTGCCCTTCAAGTACATTGGAGCCTGGCTTGCAGGCCGCCAGATATAGTTTTGGTTCCCCAGTGATAGTGTGTTTAGTTTCGTGTCTGACCTTGCCTGGATTTTTGACTCTGCCTCTGCCTATTGATTTTGTACCTCAGCTGCCCTCTTGGTTTTTGCCCTTGACATTTGCCTGGATTTTTGACTCTGCTACTGCCTGACGATTTTGTACCTTCGCTGCCCTCTCGGTTTTGACACGGACTTCTGACTTCGTTTTTCGGGTCTTGATTTTCCCCTGGCGACCTCCCCGTCTCTGTTGCTCATATAGGCAGCTACCCCTTGGGCTCCGCTATAATTCCAGATCCCTGTATAGGGGTTAAGGGTCTCGGGGTGCTGCCTACCAGCAGCTCGGCCTCACGGTGGATGGTCGTCACAACGGCAATACCAAACGTATATTTTTTTTACATTTTTTAAATACTTTTATTGTAAATAGAGGAAAAAGGGGTGATTTGAACTTTTTGTGTTTCTTTTTTTTTTTATATATATACATGTTTTTAAAAGCTTAATTAATTCTTTTATACTGCCTCTTAGAGAGGCACCCTGCTGCACAGTCCGATCGCTTTTGAGAGATACCGTTGAGCTGCAGCTCATCGGTGTCTCTCTGAATCGCGCACTGGTTATGGTTGGCAGCGCCTGCCAACCACAACCCGGAAGTGCTCCATGACAGCTTCCGGGGTTAAGCCAGGACCGTGGGCTGTCACGTGAGTGCCAGAGATCCCGCGATACTATCACTGAATCTCCGGTGCAGGCGGGGAACAGCTGAGATGTCGGGTGTTTGATGTAAGCTCTGTGCTGGAGCTCACATCAAACCCCCCTTACCGGCCCATGACGTTGTACAACGTCATGGGTCGTGAAGGGGTTAGTATGTTAAAATGTCCCCCCCCCCCCCGCAGATGACTGTTAAAATGTTATGTGTGTAAAATAACTGAATAGATCAAAAACTAAATGTCATTTAATACACTCCTTAAGTCTGATTCGCTGTTTCTAACCCTGCCTGTGTTGAAAAAAAATGTGTCCAATGTACAATAATAATTTCTACTTAAAGTAAACAGTTTCAAATTATTTTATTTATTTTTATTTAGCTGTACTTTGTGGTCATAAAAAATTAAGTGTGAAAAATAGATATTTGTCATATTTTTGTATATTGTTTTCTGTTACATAAGCAAAGGAAAGATAAATATTACAAAAATTAAGCCTCATGTATTGCAAAAAAAGTAACAAATTATATTTGAACAAGGAAATATACAATACAAATACAGCTGTTAATTGTATTTGTGAAAAAACAAAATTGTGCTTCATTAGGCATGGGGTAAAATCACCCATTCCTGAACTAGTTAATGCTATTAGTTGTATATGTAAGGTTGTTGTCCTACTGCAAATTAACTTTGGAGCTAACACCACTATGATGGTATTGCATGGAGACTTATCAGCAATGAGGACATGAAGAAATAAGGATTGTTGACACAATGGTCATTGGTCAGTGCCAAGGATAAGCACAATATTCTTACTTCTGTATTAAATCGAGTAAGATGTCCAGCAGTACTGTTATCTCAGCACTGGCATCAACCAGTGGGACCAAGCTACATACATCTACTGTTTACAAACATCTGGCCATAAGTTGTTTTCATCGACCTTACCTTTTACATGGAAACAAGGCCAAGTGACAAAACTATGAAGACATAGGAACTGAGGTGCAGAAAATTGACAGAAGGTTCTCTGCATTAATGAGTCAAAGTGTGAAATATTAGGCCGTAATAGAAGACAGTTTGTTTGGCTGTTGAGTGGTACACTAATGGATGCAGGCATCAATGAAGCATGCTGGAGGTTCCTTGTAAGTTTGGGGGTGCATCCCAGCTAATGGAGTGGACGATTTGGTCACAGATTATTGAGGAATAATGTCCTAAATTTTGAGAAATACAAGCAGATACTCATCCATTATGCAATGTAAACTGTTTGGCTTCAAATTCATTTTAACCAGGACAAAGACCCCAAATATACAACAAATGTCATTAACAATTATCTTCATTGTAAGGAAGAACAAGGAGTCCTGGCCATTATAGAGCCTTGGTCTTTTTTTAAGAAACAGAAGGATGTGCGTAAGCTTCCATCCACAGTAGATCTGTAGGTAGTTCTCCAAGATGTTTGGAGCAACATTCCTGCTGAGTTATCTCAATAACCAATGTGCAAGTGTACCTACAAAAATGAATACTTTGATGCTGTTTTGAATGCAAAGGGTGATCACACTGAATATTGATTTCATTTACATTTCTCTTTTGCTCATTTACTTTACATTTTTATGAAAAAATATATACTAATTCTAAACTTCCTTTGTAGCATTTTTTCATACCTGCCCAAAACTTATCAACCACAAGGAATCATCTAGGATTAAAAGTTACAAAGATATGAATGTTCATTTATTGCTTACACATAGATTTTAGTTTTTTTTAGGCTGTTTTTAAAGGAACATTGTAATTGCCCAATTACTTCTATTATATTTGTTGCTTGTCCTAAATAAGTAGGTGCCTGACCCCTGCATAATTCTAAGAAAAGTTTAATACATTTCTCAGTCCACATCCTGCACATATTCTTATCTATACTAGATCTGTGTAGTGTCTTCAACAGCAAAACCTTCAGTACTCATTGTATTTGCATCTCATCGCATGGCTGAAGATCCTGATTTCAACAAGCAGTCTTTTCTCCAGATTCATCCTAGCTCTTCATTAAAATGCAGTAGTGTCAGAATAGTGGATGCGGTCTAGTCTATTACGGTATCCATTAGAAACAGACAGCTCCGTTTTTGAGCAGCCAGCAAGAACATTTATCTGTTGGGAGGGAAAATAACGTGCTATAAAGAAAGCTTCATTTCTTTTTTCTGAATTCTGTATTTATTAAAATGCAAAAAACTATGGATTACAAATAGCTTTATAAATAGTACTATAGTGCAGAGGTGGATCGTACCTGACTCTGCCTTGTGCTCCACATTCCCAAATGCGGCAAAATTATGTAAGTCCCCTTATAAACAAATGGTGGCAATGTATTACCTTGCTATAAGGAACAAGCCTTGGTGAGAGTCTGTCTAGCCTCCATGAAGCCTTCAACCTTGCAGATGGTTGGTGCAGGTCAGAGTTTTATCGAAGCAGTTTTAGGATACACAAGAGTTGCTTTTTTCGTAAATCAGATTTTTATTGAAATCAACTGACACTTAAAGACTTACATGTAATAGTAACAATTTAGGCAAACAGAGAAGAGAAAAACATTCCCATTAGTCCATGTCAATAAACAGGTATAGCGAATTTAAGTGCTAGACATCCATCGGTTTAGAAGAATGTACACTTCATCTTGTCATGCACATGTGGTGGATTTGCTTTTCTGTTCTTCTTCCATTACCTAACACTGTAGATCATTTGGAGTTGATAGAATTTAGTTTGCTCTTTCTAATGAATTTGTCTAAAGGTACCTTCACACGTCACGACGTCGGAACGATGTCTTCAATGACTCGTTGGCACACGGTTGTTGCAGACATCGTTTTGACATCGTTGGTGAGATGTCACACGTCTATATATTGTGGACAACTCACCAATGATGTTGTGAGCAGGGATCATTCACAAACCCCACAAACGATCCCTGCTCATTGGTGTAAATGGGCGATGTCGTCCACGACATCATTATCGCTGTGTCAGACACCACGATATACCAGGTTGGCTGATCGTTGATTGTCAGGTTTGAGAACATGTTCTCAAACCTGTGATCAGCGCCCAACGATTTAGCGTTTCAACTTGGCAGAGTCACACGCAACAAGGTCGTAACAATGTCGCTGGTACGCCTCCAGACCCGTGACGTATCAGCGTTATCGTACACGATGTCGTGCTGTGCAGCGAAACCTTTAGTATGACTTGAAACAAAGTGACTCTTGAATTTGCTGTTGTGACGAATACCACACCTTGGAATCAAATACGTCGGGGCTACGCAATATGATCTCATGACTAATGCCAACACACAACGTTCCGCACCTTCAGGGGTATATAAGGTCAGCTTGGCGCAGTTTTACTTTGACCCCTCCTGTCCTCGCGGGCACAAACGGGCACAGGGAGTGAGAGGGTGAGTCACGAAATCCCAGGGTGACACCACATTCACTGACATCCCTGACAGGCTGGGAGACCCTTTTCACTGCCCCTGCGAAAGAGTTCTTCCAGCCCAGCTTAGCTGCCACCAGTTCCTCATTATATATAAGCACGGTCCATTAACAGGCTTATATCGGTCCACAAACCAGCCCACAGTAGCATCTAATAATAAACTGAGGACACAGATGTGTTGGTTTGTGGATCAGGATAAAAGAGCAACCCATGATCAAATTTTAGATTGACTCGCTGTATGGGCACACTAGATAATGTATAAATGTATGCAGTCAAATGTATGTCAGTTACTGGTTTCTTGTTACTGCTTTGGTCACTAGCTCGGCACATGGGAGGCGCTGCTTGAGCCAGGGTCCTTACTTGATTTCTTCCAGCTCTGTACACGATAATATAGCCTCCCCCAGAAGGGAACAATTGCTGAAATATGGCCAGTTGTTTTTAATCCCTAGGCTGGAATCTTCTTTCCATCCCTAGCCTGTGCTTGATTTCCCTCCCCCTGGCTTTTGAGCTGAAAGATCTGAAAGCTATAATGGGTTTTAACTTCCCACCGAGAGGTCTGAGGGGAACGGTTCTGGTGCCATCAGATACAGCTGGATCTCCTCTTTGCTGGGAGAGCAAACACAGGTTCTTTACCTGGCTTATTCTAGCCATTCTCCATATCTTCCTACCCTGGGGTGCTGGAATGAATTGGAATCCAGGTGTGTGTGTAGCTTGCTTTCACAATTTTGGGAATATAATCTGTGTGGAGCTAGGATATATGGATAACCAGAATTCTTATTATTACGACGATGCCAATGCCATTTTCCACCTACATTCACAAGGAGGATACCACTGTTCCTGTAACAGGATGGCTCCTACACTTCATTGGAGCCTTGCAGCTTCCTCAGCTAAATTAGTCCTCCTTAGTTTTAATTTAGAATTGACACCTATCTGCCAGTGAGACCATTTGGTCAGAAATGGATCCTGACAAAGTAGGGGGTCAGAGTAGAATGGCTAATTATGTGCAGATAACAGATGTAAAAATATCTATTTCTTACACCTAAGGAAATATCTTAGGGGACTTATAATTGATTGACATGTCCAAATATCGCTCATATTTTTTACAGTTGCCATTCCTAATTTTAATCTAGAATCAGTGACCATATAAAAGAAATATGAAACCAGTGGCACATGTATAGTAGCAAATGAGCATTTGAGTAGATGTCCAGGTAAAATATCGGAGTCAACAAGTTAGCTCATCACAAGGTCTATCATCTCTGGCGTGACAAACACGACAGTGGAGATGACTTGTATGCTTTGTAATAGTGAGATCGCAGACACCAAAGCAAGCATCATGCGACCGCACGTACCACAAGTCTTGAATATTGACTCAAAAAAGGTAAAAAAAAGTCTCATTTCAATATCATCATGGAAAGCAAAAAAGTATAAAGGTGGACAGTGACAGTAAAAGATTGGAGATGAATGATTTGAAGTAGTGAGAAGAAAGTCAATAGATTAGGCTCTGGGTACAGATAGGTCTGGAAGAAACAAAAGAAAAAGGGGGATTGTGAAATTGGAGGAAGCCTAATGATATGAGGTTGTTTCAAAGCCAAAAGTGTTGGCTAATTGGCCAGGATCGACTGTTGTTTTAATGCTGAGCTATATGTGATTACCGTATTAGATAAGTTACTGCGAATATTTGAGTACTACGGATATGAAAAGGACGACATAGTGTTCCTGCAGTATAATGACCCGAAGCATACATCAACATTGGCGAAGAAATGGTTCAACAGTAATGAAGTAGAGGTTCTGAATTGACCACAAGATTTCAAACAATCAATCACTTGTGGGTTGAGTTGAAGAAAAAGCTGTATACATACTCAAGTGAGTTGACCAGTATGCACCAACATTGGGAACATGTAGAAGAGATCTGGTATCAGATTTCAGTCAACACATGCTTGAATGTAATCGAGAATACACCCATAAGAATGCAGGCAATGTTGGAAGCCAAAGCTGGATTCACAGAATACTAACAAAATAATAATAATTTTGTATTAAGATTTTTGGGAGCAAAACAGTAACAGTACAGTGACATGACAAGAATCTGCATAAGTAGTCATATGCTAATTAGTTGCAAGTCAAATTTATGTATGAGGTAGCAAGGAACATTGTCTATAAAATGAAGCTAGTTTCATGCTCATATCTGTAATGGATGATGAGATATGAAGTCTGAACGTCAAAAGTTCAAAATACGTACTGTTAGGCTATATGCGCACGTTGGATATTTGGTGCAGAAATTTTCTGCATCTCCTGGCAGGAAAAACAACCAGAAACGCAATGCGTTTTTGGTGCATTTTCTTTCTGTATTTTTCATAATGGAGTCAATGGGTGGAAGGGGTCAAAAAGACAGGCAAAAATGCACCAAAAATCAACATGCTGCAGATTCTGCAAGGAAAAAATAAACAACATGTGCACAATACTTAAGAATTTTCATTGACTTGACTTCCATAAGAATAGGAATGCAGTTTTATGACAAAACTGCATGAAAAAATGCACTGTGTGCACATGACCTTATCCCTTGGTTTGTCAGTATATATCAGTGTCTGGTATAGTCAGAAATTGTCTTTATTTATGACTTCTCCCACTTCCTTTCTACCGCTTAAACTCATCATTAACTATGGAAAAAAGCAGTTTAATTCTGTCTTGGTCAAAGCAAGATGGACCATTCACTGCAATATGTGATTTGTACGCAGGCGGATGCCCGCGCACAAATCACAGACAACCACACATCCATGTCGCGTTCCTGGTGCGGACGAGAGTGTGTGATTTGTGCGCGGGCATCCGCCTGCGTACAAATCACATATTGCAGTGAATGGGAGCGCACGGTCATGCGCAGACCTGCGCAGCACCGTGCGTTCTCATTATAAACAAAGGGGCTGCAGTCAACTTGCGGATCTCCTCCGCAGAACGCTGTGGAAGGTCCGCAAGTCTGAAGCCAGCCTAAGGAGTGTAAGGTTACACCTACTATTATACTCTATGGAGAGGAGTGAGAATCACTACAGTGAGAAACCAAGCAGATACAGAGCTAGAGACAAGTCAGTGATTGTGCTGCAGCTTTCAGCAAATGTTTTTCACATCAGTGCTGGATCACAGCCACACAGCTCAGTACTTCAGTATAATTTATTCCATGCTACTGCTTTGACTTTTATGATACAGAGAAAGTGAACCAGGAATTAATCTCTTTCTGTGAACGGTGTATGGAAGACTGCATAGCAGCTTGACTTTGTTACTAGGTCAGAGAGAACATGCAGAGTAGTGAAATGGTGAAAAATGAAGGATACAAGACATATAATGGCCATCAATAATATTATTCCTCATGTACAACACAACAGTGTATTTGTAAAGCAGATGTCTAGATTTAGGCACTGCAGCTACTGACCTACACAGAAGGTTAGACAGATAATCTTAAAAACAAAAAAGAAACGAGAACATATATCCGTGTGAAGATGAATGGTTTCTATACAGTGTATTATGAGTTGTCATAACCCCATCTGCTGTCCACCTGTATTATTACCTCCAGTTAATTCAGTATGGAATGCAATGCTCTGTTGTAACTGAGCGCTCCTTTCTTTTGATGTCTTCTTACACTTTTCCATTGAACGTATAACATTCGGTTTTACACTGTCAAATATTTCAGTTGCAGCTTCCAAGTAAATATTAATACCTTAATTCCCTTTACCATGTGTTTGTAAGATGCAACAGATGTTTAGCAGAGAGTGAAGCCGCCACATGCAGATTTCGCTCTTCAATATGCTTGTTCCTCCAGAGGAAATTCGTTTTCCATTACATATGCATATAATTGCTTTAAAAGAGCTAAAACATGATTAACAATTCTTTTGTAATTGACAATGCTATGAATCTACAATGATCTTCGTTTTGGTCAAAACAAATAATTTGTGGTTGACTGAACTGAAATAAAACCATAAATATTGGCTTTCTTCCAAAGATCTACTGCCAGGTTAGGCCGGATTCACATTTGCTTTAGAGACGCAGCGTTTGCGAACACAGCCAAACACAAGCGTACTGCGTTCCTATGTTTAACATAGGGACGTATTGTACCCGTGTTTGGCTGCGTTTGCATGTGTTTTTTTCTAAGTACCCTCTGAAAGCAACGTGTTGCATTTCTTGTGCGTCTGAGGATGCTTGCTTCCTACATAAGCACACAAACAATGCATGCAGGTCAATGGAGCCCCACTGCCATCCGCATGTCTCTGCAGCCAAATGCAGCGTTTTTGGTTTTTTTTATATTATTTTTTCTCTCCCTCTCTCTTTTCCAGAATTGTTGTTTATCAGTTGGTAAGTTTCAGCAAAAATAATGCAATCAAAAGTGATAAAAACTTTGCATATAGCACAGAATGTTATTTATAAAAACACCACCTTGCCTTGCCAAACACAAGTGCTTACATAATTACACCAACAAAAAAAATTGAAAAGTTACAGGTAATAATACATTTTTACAGGTATGATAAATGGTGATGGGCGAAACCGAACTGTAAAGTTCTGGACCTGTGCCAAACACACAGTGTTTGTGCACAAGGTCCCTAACATGGGCTACCATGGGAAACCCGTGTTACAGTTCAGGTCCAGGGCCTATAAAACAAAGCCTAAAATTAATAATAAACATTATAATTATACTTACCGGTCCTGCGAAGCGTCTTCCCGGCCGCTTCTACTTCCAGGGCCGCTCATTAACTTCCGGGAGTATTCACTCCACTGCTCGACAGTGTTCGGCCGGCGGCTTCAGGTTTCACCTGAGTTCATGGCCCGAGCCCTGAACCCAAGTGAACTTTGACTGTCGCTGGCGTTCTCAGCCTGCTTCTCACTCTGTATAGACGCTTGTCTATACAGAACGATGTAGCAGAGCTCAGCTGAACTTGTGGACTATGTCGGACGGACGATTTTATTTTCTTTTGATAAAGTTGGAGTCTCTTAATTTTTTTTGTTTTATTTCTAATAAAAAAAATTTCTCTGTGTTGTGTGTTTTTTTTAATTTTATTTACTAGAAATTCATGGAGGCCATGTCTAATTTGGAGGGACTCCATGAATTTCGGGCTTAGTGCCAGTTGATAATTTAAAGCTGGCCCTAACCCCTTGATTACTCAATGTGCCACCGCCATCAGGGCCGCTGGACGAGCCGGGTAAAGCGCCTGGAAATGGTGCTAAGAAACAATGTGCCATTTCCAGGCGTGGCTGTGGGCTGCAGTTTTCCGCGTGGGGGGCCCAGAACGCTTGGGCCTTTCCACTCTGAGAATCCCAGACCCCAGCTGCCTGGTTTTACCTAGCTGGTGATCAAAATACGGCGGGAGCCCATGCACTTTTTTTTTTTTTTTTTTTAAATAATTAAAATTAATGGGCTTCCCCTGTATTGATTGCCAGCCAAGGTAAAACCAGGCAGCTGGGGGTGGCAGTCCATAGCTGTCCTCTTTATCTGCACTGAGAATCAAAAATACCGTGGAGCGCTACGTTTTTTTAACATTTTGTATTCATTTTTACACTACTATATCTGTGAAGGGCCCAACAGACAATCACAGACGCTGTCACAGAGTGGGCATCTGTGATTGGCTGCTGGAGTAACCTGAAACCAGCCTATACATTCTAGTTAAAACCAAAACTTACCCCAGTTGTATGCAGCTAAGACAATTGCTAAGAGAATGATATATAAGGAGGAAAAAAATTGTAAGTTGAATTATATAAACAATGCTACCAGCATGGGTGTGACAAGTCCCAAATTCCGAAAAAAGCCCAATTTATGTCGCTATTAAAGGGACACTGTCAGGTCATTTTTCAATATGATTCTAATATTTACCCTTGCATAGTGCCTGAGCAGACCTTTTAAAAACATGTAAAATTATTATTGTACCATTTGTAGTTTCCCTGTTATCAGCATTGTCAGACCCAGCAGGGAGCTCCTGGATTAGTCCTCTCCATTATATTAACAGTCGGTTACTCTGACTGATGTGTAAGTGTTATTTAAATATCCACATTCATCCAAGCTTGTGTTCACTCCCTCCCCTCTGTGCTCTGATCTTGGAGGGGGGAGGTGTTTTGTGCTGCACTGTGCTATCTGTAAGATGTCTATTGTATAAAGGTTTGTTTTCCTGCAGACATGCTATGTGTGTATCTGCTGAGCAAATGATCAAATGTTCTGATAATCACGTAGAAATATCTCAGGCTGCACACACAATGCAAGACATGAAGAGCTCATAGCTGTTGCAAAGATCACTCCCCCTCCCTTCTCTGTCTGCAGTGAATGAGTCACACAACAGACAGATCACAGGGCAGTGTAATGAAGTATGAATATTAATTTTTTTGGGGATTGGGCAGTAGAGAACTTACTGTGATTGATAGATGGAATTAATCTTTTATTTTGAAGTTTACAGAGGATAGGAGGAAGTATAAATAATAGAAATACATGAATAGAGAGAGCTTAGAGAAAGGAATTAGAAAATGGTATCAGTTACATATGGAGTTTTGGCCTGACAGATTCCCTTTAATTCACAGCTTCATCAGGGACAATCTAGCTGCACACAATTGTATTGTTTTATTTAAAGGTGGATTTCGAGTCGGTACATTTTTTTCTGTCTCCTAACTTTGCCAAATCTGGACTCCATAGCCCTGGTACAGGTGGTGGGGTACATGAACATGTAACCACTGTAATGAAGTGTGGGTCTTAGCAGACTTATACTGTTCATGCAGGTATCATTGCATACACCAGTGATTGCAGTCATCATGTGCACATTTAGGGCATGTCATTACTGAAGGGCAAGTTAAAAAAATACCAACAAGCTTCAGGGAATTTACCACGTGATTATTAGTTACTTTGCTAGTATATCACATTTGCCACTTTTAAGGGCATTATTTAAAAAACAAAACAAAAATAGGACTCTCATCTTAAAACAGAACCTTTATTTTATATTATATTATATTATTTTATATTGTTCTTAAATTACAACCTTAATTAGATATTATTAATTTTAGCCTTTTTTTCCTCTTATTGTTGAATTTTACAGAGAAATATCTTGGTACAGCAGCAGCAGGAGAGATCGGACACAAGTTTTCACAGATTGTGCATGTTTTGCAGTGAAGAATTTAAAGGAAACAGGTTTGATATTATTTTTTTTATTCCCCTTTTAGCTTTGTTACATTGCACCAATTCAGTTCTGAGTCTAAATGGAACAAAACGTTTCAGGATGTTACTAAATGTGTGCCAGATTACAGACTACGCTGGTCAATACATTTAGGAAAAAAGTAATGTTATTAAAATAAAAGTACTCATTTCTTATTAATTCATATGTGCTGAACACAAATATGAGAGTCAAAATGCAAAATTGGCTTTACCGGTAGTTTTTTTGTAATCTGCAATTATTGTTTACATCACAAATGCATTCCAATAGTAATAGGCTTATGGTGAACACATTGTAAAAAAAAATCATGTCATAGACTATGTCTGAGATCTTTTTTTTTTGTCTTTTATACATCATTTCAGGGACATGGGAACTAATGGTGCTATATAAATAATAATAATCTCTGGGGAGTGTCCCGCAGTAGTCAGCCAGTAGGGTAGTGGAGCATATTCCCTGGTATGTCTATTTTATTGTTGCGATATCTTGATGGAAACTTTCACAATGTTTATCACTAACCTGTCACGCTTGGGATGTAAAGGAATCAGGTAACAGGTGAATTGGGCAAAAGGGGGTCAGGAGAGCCTAATCTGACCCTGATGCTGGGGTCCCTGGCTCACCCTGATCTCGGAGGTACCTCTGATGGTGAGGAGTTCCGAGCCGCCACCCTGTACCCTAAAACTCCTGATTAGCCCTAGGCTGAGGGCTCCTATCTCCACCCACGGGTCAGGAATCACAGCTTCTCCCAAGGAAAGACTTTAGCCCAGCAGCTAAGCATCAGCACAGCACCAAGACCTAGAGCACATAGCTATCAGCAACACCTGACAGAGGAGAGGGAAGGCTATTTAAAGCCAGGGGGAGGGGATTCCAGGTGAGTCACATGCGTGACAGCACCCACTCTTTTAAGAGAGGCCTCCAGACTCGACTACGGCACATCCGAAAGAAGTCCACATCCCCTGAGAGACGAGATATGAAAGATATTATGGGTTGCCAAACCTGGAGGTAGGTCAAGGCAGTGCAGCACAGGATTGCAAATGGCCGATATCCGAAAAGATCCTACAACCCCAGAACCCGGAGCCCCAGCAGCATGCCTCCATTTGACATGCTGTAACAACACCCACACATACTCATTCACACTCAGGCTTTATCTGTATGTTTATTGCCACACATGCTGGCACAGACAGAGGGTACAGTCTTAGGCAGGCAAGTACCATGCGCGTCTCTCAGGACCCCAGGACTTCCTCCCTTGGGACTCACCGTAGACACAACCACATTTCCCCTGCCCCTCTTCTTAGGACGACGCCCAGAGGCAGCAGGAGTCGGGAGCGTGGCGTGCACTCCACCCCACCCCCAGGCAAACTCCTCCTTAAGCGAAGAAGACGGTGTAGCCATCACCAGCATGGTGGAGATGGAAGTACCCTGGCAAGTACCCTCACAGGCCGTACCCCAGCGAACCACCTCCCGGGCCCGCCAGTCAATTACCGGGTTGTGTTTTCTCAGCCAAGGGAGACACAAGACAATGGGGGTTGGCAAATTCTCCGAAATGTAACAAGAGAGGAACTCCTGGTGATGAGTCCCTATGCGCAAGTTCACATTATGCACCACTTGGGGTAATACCTTCTGGCTGAGTGGAACTGAGTCAATGGCGGAGATAGGAATAGGTCTCTCTAAGGCGCTACAGACGAAGCCATGAGCCTGCGCAAAGCGAGAATCCATTAGAACAACTCCCGCTCAGCTATCAACTAGTACTGGTATAGTCTCCGTTTTTCCATCTACCAGACAGCGTGAATGGAGACTTCGAAAAGAAGCAGATATAAACCCTCTGGTCATTTCCTTCTGAACGGCCTGAAGTAGACGGCGTCTGAGACTGCGTATGTGTCCCAGAGCAATGTGGACAAACTTTGATAAAATGATCAGCTTGTCCTCAATAAAAACAAGCTCCTCCCACTTGACAAACCGCAAGTACAGGGGGTTTAACACGAGGGCCTACTGCCCCCAACTGTATAGGTTCATAGTGTGGAGCCTCCTCAACAGGGATAGCCACTGGGGACAAAGTTGGTATCGGTCTCTCCCTCAGACATCTGTCTACCCCGATGGCTAGGGACATCGTAGCCTCCAATGACTTAGGTGCAGCGTACTGAACCAGGGTGTCTTGCAGTCTAGCTGCCAAACTCAGGCAGAACTGACTCCTGAGAGCAGGGTCATTCCACAGGGTGTCAGTCGCCCACCTTTGAAACTCCGAGCAGTACTCCTCCACTGCTCGTGACCCCTGCTTGAACTTACCGAGGTTTGACCCTGCATAAGTCACCCTATCTGGTTCACTGTACATCTGAGCCAGAGCAGCAAAAAATCCCTCCACCGACCGCAGCGATGGTGAGTCGGTCGGGAGGGAGAAGGCCCAGGTCCTTAAGAATGGAGATTATAATCCCCATCTGCTGTTCCTCGCTTCCAGATGAACGGGGCTGAAGCCTAAAGCTTACAGGCCTCTTTGAACACCAACAATTTATCTCTTCCCCCAGAAAACCTATCTGGAAGAGATATCTTGGGTTCAGGTATGGCCTCGGCGTGAGCCGAGGCCAGATACCCCACAGCCTGCTGCAGCTGCTTCACCGCCTGCATCTGCAGACTAGTGACCTCAGCTGAGATGGTCTGCATCAGTTGTGAGAAGGCATCTGCAGAGGATGTCTGAGACATAATGGCTCAGAGAAAAAAAAATTGTAATAGGCTGCTGATAATCTCACGCTTGTGAGGTAAGGGAATCAGGTAACAGGTAGGTGAATTGGGCAAAAGGGGGTCAGGAGAGCCTAATCTGACCCTGATTCTGGGGTCCCTGGCTCGCCCTGAGCTCGGAGGTACCTCTGATGGTGAGGAGTTCCGAGCAGCCACCCTGTATCCTAAAACTCCTGATTAGCCTTAGGCTAAGGGCCCCTACCTCCACCCACGGGTCAGGAATCACAGCTTCTCCCAAGGAAAGGCTTTAGCCCAGCAGCTAAGCATTAGCACAGCACCAAGACCTAGAGCACATAGCTATCAGCAGCACCTGATAGAGGAGAGGGAAGGCTATTTAAAGCCAGGGGGAGGGGATTCCAGGTGAGTCACACATTAACTCCTGAACCAGCAATTGAACATAATAGTGACTACAGTTCTGTAGCACACCACAGGAGGCAAGGACTTTAAGAACCATCAACCATGCAGCTCTTAAGGCCACATCACACGTGGCGACATCGCCGCCAATTACATAGGCGACATAGGGGCATGGCCTATTGGTGGCGACATCGGCCCTGCGCCCCATTAGGCGACATCGTCCCTGCGTTGCCTAATGTAAAGGGGCGATGGTGACGCCTTTTACTGGTCGCCTGGTTTCAGAGCAGTGCTCTGAAACCAGGCGGCCAATCTGGGGCGATGTGTCCACATTGCCCCATGTACTGCATCAGCGCTGGGGTTTTGAGAAACCCCGGCGACGATGCCACTTCTCAGCTCGCCGGCCCATCGCCGGAGATGTCTCCCCGTGTAAACAGGGGTCGGTGATGCTGGCAGGGTGCCAAAAAAGGTGCGTGCTCCCGCTTGTCACCGCCGACATCTCCGGGGCCATCGCCAGGTGTGACGGTACCCTTAAAGATAAACCACATACGCAGCAGCATCCAACAATGTCAGTGCCATCTAAGCGCGTGACATAACCATACCTCAGTAGTCAGAAAAAAAATCAAAATGGGAATGAAGAAAGTGAATCTTAAGATACATATTGCACCCTAGTTTCTGATCCTGCATCAGCAAGTCTTCTACTAGTTCATTGCAAATTTCTACCCTAACAGTCCTGAGAAAGTTTGTAGACACTTGATGAAAGCTGTGTTGCACATGTAGCAAAGCATATATGCGGGGCACAAGGCTTATGCTGGTCACCTATCTTGCATACAAAGTAAAGATGATATACCATCTTCACTTGAGAATTGATACTTTTCTTCTCATTGGCAAATGTCTTTTCTCCACAAATATAGCAAAAATTGTCCATGGTATTAATGCACTTTCGAGGCATTTGTGTTCTGCATTGTAACTAAATGGATAAAATAATAGTTTTATGTAACAGTAGCTTAAACTGTATTGCACAAAGTCTGAAATACTTTAAATGTTCAACCTTTGACTGGGCTTTACATAGTACACTGCGGATGTCAGCTTACTTCAGCAGGCGCATGGCAGTAGTACTGCATTGTATCAGAAAATGATACAATAAACTCTGGATGATGTGTGTATGATAGTATTATGCAATGTGCTGACACATTACATAATTCTAGGCTTATTTAGGATGTAGTTACAGTCCTCCTGGATACATTTACATGATAAAACCTAGAAAATGCAGTATATGAAATATTTTCAAAATGAGAGCAAATACAAACATTTTCATATTTGTGTTCATCACACCAAGATACTACATATTAGGACCATTTTAAATCGGTAAACCATTTCATTGTTGACCAGTGTTGCTTACTAATATCTGTGACAGAGTAAGTTCAATATGAAATAAAAGGTGTTAAATTTAGGGAACCAAAAACAAATTACAAGTGGCAGATATTGCACTGCATTTCTTTTATCAGATATTGTGAAATGCACCAACAATAGGATGCTGAGAAATATAAATTAACTATAGCATCAACTTGCCTTATATTATACTGTAATATGTACAGTGGGGAAAAAAGTAGTCATCCACCAATTGTGCAAGTTCTCCCACTTAAAAAGATGAGAGACCTGTAATTGACATTATGGGTAGACCTGAACTATGAGAGACAAAATGAGAAAACAAATCTTGAAAATCACCTTGTCTTATTTGTAAAGAAATGTTTTTTAAAATTTTGATGGAAAATAAGTATTTGGCCACCTACAAACAAGCAAGATTTCTGGCTCTCACAGACCTGTAACTTCTTCTTTAAGAGGCTCCTCTGTCCTCCACTTATTACCTGTAGTACTGGCATCTGTTTGAACTTGTTCTCAGTATAAAAGACACCTGTCCGCAAGCTCAAATAGTCACACTCCAAACTTCACTTTGGTGAAGACCAAAGAGCTGTCGAAGGACACCAGAATCAAAATTGTAGCCCTGCACTAGGCTGGGAAGATTGAATCTGCAATAGGCAAGCAGCTTGGTGTGAAGAAATCAACTGTGGGAGCAATAATTAGAAAATGGAAGACATACACGACCACTGATAAGCTCCCTCAATCTGGGGCTCCACGCAAGATCTCACTCCGTGGTTTAAAAATTATCTCAAAAACAGTGAGCAAAAATCCCAGAACCACATGGGGGGACCTAGTGAATGACCTGCAGGGAGCTGAGACCAACATAACACAGGCTACCACATTAAAGGGAACCTAACCCCACAAACTGACCCCCCTGCATCTTTATTCCTGTCCCTGCACCCCCTCTTAACATGTCTAGCCATCCCTTTTGCAGAAAAAATCGATTTAGTAAAGTAGAAAAAAAGTTATATTTACCTCCGTCCTGTGTGAGTTCTCTGTTTCTGAATTAGTCTCAAAGGCTGGCCTGTGTGTTGCAGCCTTGTAATTATGCACGCCCCTCTCTGCTTGATGCCTTGCTATGAGCCTGGCCGTGTCATGAAAGGGGCGGGGCTAAATTGCGTCATGCCGTTAGCCCCACCCCCTTTTATGACGCGGCCAAGCTTTTAGCAAGGAGAGACGGGCATGCATAATTACAAGGGAGCAGCAGACAGGCAGGTCTTTGAGACTAATTCAGAATCAGAGAACTCACACAGGATGGAGGTGAATATAAACTTTTCTCTACTTTACAAAATCGATTTTTTTCTGCAAAAGGGATGGCTAGAAATGATAATAGGGGTGCAGGGACAGGTCTAAAGATGCGAGGGGGGTCAGTTTGTGGGGTTAGGTTCCCTTTAAGCCACCAGGGACTCGGATCCTGCAGTGCCAGACATGTCCCCTGCTTAAACTATTACATGTCTGGGCCCGTCTGAAGTTTGCTAGAGTAGTATAGTAGAAAGGCGTGCACACAGAGACTTATTTCAGTAGTGAGAGGTGCCAACTGGGGGGTCTGGTAAACCCACAACATAGAATATAGAAGATGACAGTTGCACACTCTGTTTCTTTTTTTGCAAAAAACGTGTTTATTTTTATAGCAACAGGGAACCAAAGTTTGCTAGAGAGCATTTCGATGATCCAGAAGAGTATTGAGAGAATATCATATGGTCAGATGAAACCAAAGTAGAACTGTTTGGTAGAAACACAACGTGTCGTGTTTGGAGGAGAAAGAATGCTGCGTTGCATCCAAAGAACACCATACCTACTGTGAAGCATGGGGGTGGCAACATTATGCTTTCAGGAACCAGGACGGCTGATCTGTGTACGTGAAAAAATGAATGGGGCCATTTATCGTGAGATTTTGAGTGAAAACCTCCTTCCATCAGCAAGGCCTTTGAAGATGAAACGTGGCTGGGTCTTTCAGCATGACAATGATCCCACGCACACCGCCAGGGAAACGAAGGAGTGGCTTTGTAAGAAGCATTGTAAGGTCTTTGGAGTGGCCTAGCCAGTCTCCAGATCTGAACCCTATAGAAAACTTTTGGAGGGAGTTGAAAGTCCGTGTTGCCCAGCGACAGCCCCAAAACATCACTGCTCTAGAAGAGATCTGAATAGACAACGTACCAGCAATAGTGTGTGCCAACCTTGTGAAGACTTACAGAAAACGTTTGACCTCTGTCATTGCCAACAAAGGATATATAACAAAGTATTGAGTGGAATTTTTGTTGACCAAATACTTTTTTTTTTTAATTTTGGTAGAAAATAAGTTCTGTCCAAATCAGGCAATGTGATTTTCAGGATTTGCATTCTCATTTTGTCTCTCATAGTTGAGGTCTACCTATGTAACTGTTATAGTGGTGCCGTTTTCATAAAAGTATGGTAGTGTCATGTGTAAATGATGTGTTTGTACCTACGGTAACAGAAAAAGTGGTTTTAGTAAGCCGTGCACGATCTTGTAGTAATTGCAAATGAACTTTGAAAATATTCTAAATTTAACACCTTTAACACCGTGTCCCTTCATCTGATGCAAGCTCACACACTGAGCTTGCATCCTCCCCCACACATCTCAGCTGATCTCATCAGCGATCCGATTGATGCTGTTCACCCTTTGAATCATGCTGTCAATCACTGATAGCGTGATCCATAGCCTCACGTCGGGGTAAAACCAGACAGTTGGAGGCTGGTATTTTCAGCGCGGTGAGGCCTATAGTTATTGCGCCCTTCCAGGCTACAGAATTGCAGCCCACTGCCGCCCCAGAAATTGACTCATTCAGTACAAACGCCAATGTGTGGTGCTTTACCCGGATCTTCCCGATGCCCTAATGCAGTAGCATTAAGGTGATAGAAATGGTTAATGACAGCTGTGATTATGCCCTAGATTGGTAATGTACGGGTGTCAGATGCATGAATATTACCAATCTAGTAAGTAAATAATTAAAGGATTTTTTCTGTGTGTGTTTTTTGTTATCATGCTGGCTGTGGATTTCCGTCAAAGGGTATATTTGGGAGCTAAAAAATGGATCAAAGAGGGTGTCTGTGTGTTTTATTTGAAATAAAGGATTTTTCACTGTGTTTTACTTCTAATACAGGATTGTATCTGTGTTTTTCTTTAACTACCGTATTTACTTATTAAATTGGTAATGTACGGGTGTCATAGACGTCTGAACATTACCAAGCTATGGCTTAATGCTAGCTGTTAATACTCAGTTGTCATTTACGCCTTCTATTACCACATTTGCCATCGGCACGAAGGCAGCGGGAAGAGGCAGGGCAAAGCGCCAGAATTGCCATATCTCATGGAGGTGCCAGTTCTGGGGCCTGCTGTTTTTTAGGGTGGGCAGAGACCATTAAAGGATGCCGTCTGCAAGCTGCAGCTGTCCGCTTTACCCTAGCTAGCGATCAAGAATTAGGGGGGCCCCCACATCAATTTTTTATTAATAATTATTTATTACAGACCTGAAAACAAATCTAAACACCCTTTAGTACCAGATGAAAGGCACTAAAGGGTGCAAGCTTAAAGCATATAGGGGAAGGGACATTTATATTGTCATTTCACATGTATGTATCTGTCTGTCTGTCTGTCTGTCTATCTCTATCTGCCTATCTTTTCTATCATCTATGTATATCTTTGGTTGCTTGCTTTCTTATTAGAATAAAAATGTACATGAGAGTAATGGTGCATGTAAAAATGCATAGCACATAGATTGCACACGGATGTCACACGGTCCCTAGGTGAGAAAAAAATTGCACTCGCATGACATACGGATTGAAACTCGCTTGTCATGAATTCTGATGCTGCTGTTATATTTCACACGACTTACTATCGTGTTTGTCATTTGTAACCATGGAGAAACAAGTGTTTAAGAATATTTGCTACATTGTTTATTTTGAATTTGTCAACAGGATTTTGCCACCTAATCTGAGAGCAGCATAAAGTAAGGACAGAGACCCTGATTCTAGTGATGTATCACTTAGTTGTTGCTTCCTACAGTTGTGCTAAAATCTGTGTTTTATCAGCAGGAGATTATCATTAGAGAACCAGTGTACATGCTGCCATGTAGTCGTCCATATTCATAAACTCTGCATACCTCTGCCCTGACCTCTGGATAGCAGCTTTTGCCTATGCACAGTGTACACAGGCAGATGCAAGTCAGTAGTGTGGACAGGGTTTATACAGGGCTCATCATTCAGAGACCTTGTAGATCCTCAGCAGATAAAACCGTGATTTTAAGAAAACTATAGCAAGTAGACCAGTATGTGATACTCACTGGGATCATGATCTCTGCCCCTACATTATTCTAATCTCAGATGGGGTAGCGAAAACCTGCTGACAGATTCCCTTTAACCCTGTCACGACCAACAACATACATGTACATCCTTAGCCGTGTCCTTCCTCCTGATGTGAGCTCACGCGCTGAGCTCTAATTCCACCCCCAAATCTCAGCTGATCTGATCGATAGTGTTAACCCTTTGGATCTGACTGACAGTGCAATCCAAAGCCCCTGGTAAGGATCGCGCCATTCCCTGCCAGGATCGGAGGTTCTGTGCGAGCACAGGACCTCCGTCTGTTACCTGAACAGCCCGGAGTTCTCTGATGACCCCGAAAGCTGTCCTGAATCACTTCCTGCTTCTGATCTCCTAGTGAGGTCACCAGCAGAAAGTGATCATTTCTCCTACCTAGAGAGCTGCAGCAGCAGGTCTCAAGATAGGAGAAGCAATCCGAGTGTGCAGCACTGAGGCCCTCTAGTGGGCAAAGAAAAATAAAGAAAAAAAAGTTTTTAAAAATATGAAAAAAAAAACAAAGTTCAAATTGGCCATCCCTTTTGCCCCACTGAAAATAAAAGTATTAAAAAATAAAAAAATATACACATTTGGTATTGCCGTGTTCAGAAATGCCCAACCTATCAAACTAAAAAAAAAACATTAATCAGATTGCCAAACTGCGTAAAGGAAAAAAAAAGTCCAAACACCAAAATTAAGTTTTTTTTTATCGCCGCAACCTTATTATAAAATGCAATAACAGGCAATCAAAACAGCACATACACCCAAAAATGGTATTATTAGAAATGTCAGCTCAAGATGTAAAAAATAAGCTTACACACAGTCCCAGACCCCGAAAAATGAGAACACTACAGGTCACGGAACATGAGGCAAAAAGTGCAATTCTTTTTCTTTAAAAATGTTTGATATTTGTTTTCACCACTTGAATAACAGTAAAGGTATACATGTTTGGTATCTACGAATTTGTACCGACCTGAGGCATCATGCCGTCACAGCAGTTTTATCATATAGTGAATGTGGTGAATAAAAATAATAAAAAAACATACATGTAATTGCACTTTTTTTTTTGCAATTTTACCACATTTGCAATTTTTTCCCCATTTTCCAGTACACCATATGGTAAAATTAAATTTTTATTCAAAAGTACAACTCATTGTGCAAAAAACAAGCCCTCATATGGCTATATTGACGGAAAGGAAAATAAATTATGGCTCTTGGAAGAAGGGGAGGGAAAAACAAACAATCACCCGGTGGTGAAGGAGTTAATTTTTTCCCTCCACTAGTGCAGGTCACTGTGGTCTATTAAAGCTGCGAAGTGCCCGAAGTCTCACGAGATTTGTAAAGTTTAGCACCTGTGCAGTGGAATCTTACGAAACTTCAGGCACTGTGCGGCTTCAATAGAGTACAGTGACCCTCGCCACTGCGCAGGCGCGCGAGCCGTGTGAATGATGTATGTAGTTCACATTCAGTACAGACTAAAAGTTTGGACACACTTCATTCAAAGAGTTTTCTGTATTTTCATGACTATGAAAATTGTAGATTCACACTGAAGGCATCAAAACTATGAATTAACACATGTGGAGTTATATACTTAACAAAAAAGTGTGAAACAACTGAAAATATGTCTTGTATTCTAGGTTCTTCAAAGTAACCACCTTATGCTTTGATTACTCCTTTGCACACTCTTGGCATTCTCTTGATGACCTTCAAGAGGTAGTCACCGGAAATGGTTTTCACTTCACAGGTGTGCCCTGTCAGGTTTAATAAGTGGGATTTCTTGCCTTATAAATGGGGTTGGGACCATCAGTTGTGTTGTGCAGAAGTCTGGTGGAGACACAGCTGATAGTCCTACTGAATAGACTGTTTGTATTATGGCAAGAAAAAAGCAGCTACAGTAAGTAAAGAAAAATGAGTGGCCATCATTACTTTAAGAAATGAAGGTCAGTCAGTCCGAAAAATTGGGAAAACTTTGAAAGTGTCCCCAAGTGCAGTTGCAAAAACCATCAAGCGCTACAAAGAAACTGGCTCACATGAGGACTGCCCCAGGAAAGGAAGACCAAGAGTCACCTCTGCTGCGGAGGATAAGTTCATCTGAATCACCAGCCTCAGAAATCGCAGGTTAACAGCAGCTCAGATTAGAGACCAGGTCAATGCCACACAGCGTTCTAGTAGCAGACACATCTCTACAACAACTGTTAAGAGGAGGAGACTTTGTGCAGCAGGCCTTCATGGTAAAATAGCTGCTAGGAAACAACTGCTAAGGACAGGCAACAAGCAGAAGAGACTTGTTTGGGATAAAGAACACAAGGAATGGACATTAGACCAGTGGAAATCTGTGCTTTGGTCTGATGAGTCCAAATTTGAGATCTTTGGTTCCAACCACCATGTCTTTGTGCGATGCAGAAAAGGTGAACGGATGGACTCTACATGCCTGGTTCCCACCGTGAAGCATGGAGGAGGAGGTGTGATAGTGATGGGGTGCTTTGCCAGATGACCTGGCCTCCACAGTCACCAGACCTGAACACAATCGAGATGGTTTGGGGTGAGCTGGGCCGCAGAGTGAAGGCAAAAGGGCCAACAAGTGCTAAGCATCTCTGGGAACTCCTTCAAGACTATTGGAAGACCATTTCCGGTGACTACTTCTTGAAGCTCATCAAGAGAATGCCAAGAGTGTGCAAAGCAGTAATCAAAGCAAAAGGTGGCTACTTTGAAGAACCTAGAATATAAGACATATTCTCAGTTGTTTCACACTTTTTTGTTAAGTATATAATTCCACATGTTTTAATTCATAGTTTTGATACCTTCAGTGTGAATCTACAATTCTCATAGTCATGAAAATACAGAAAACTCTTTAAATGATAAGGTGTGTCCAAACTTTTGGTCTGTACTGTACATACACAGGAGGAGCGGAGTTTTCAGTAGAGCAGGGTGGCTCTGACTGAATTGTGTCGCACCCCATCAGACCCTTAAGAACTAATTTACATACAGTGCAGGACACATTAAATGTTGATTAAGGAGGTATGCAGAGGCACGTCTGGAGATTTAAAGGGGTTAAAGGAACCCAAATTACAACATGTTAAAGGTGGTGGACACAGGGTATAACGCCCAAAAGAGGTGACAGGTTCCCTTTAAAACCTTCAATATGTATATAAAAAAGTGTATTGTGAAGTAACATGTATTGATATTTACTTGGAGCTCCAACCTTTAGCTTCCTGAGCCTAGTAGAGCAGCTGTGACTTTACAGTGAGACTGTAGTCTCTGCACTCGCTATGCATCGTGAGCTCACATTGCGGCATGATAACATACTTGCTTTTCTAATACTAGTAGGTTTTAAATCAATGTTACTTTCTGCGTTCTATAACTCCTGTGTAACAATTTCCTTGCAGAACGGTGTTGTTTAATCACATGAATGAGGAGCACTCATTCAATGTTGGACTACCAGATAATATTGTGTATTGTAATGAATATCTGGACACATTACAGAAGAAGATGGACAGGTATTATAATTCTTTATATATATATATGGATATGATGGGCTGCAATTGCTAGTCCCATTTTTTTTTTTTTTACTTTGACCTGCATAAAATGCATCAATCTCAATAAATGTAGGCAGATATGTTGATAATATAAACTCATTCAAATAGTGTCATTTCTGATGCTACATCTCCTTTAAGATGCCTCTTTCTGCACTCATAGTATTGGTAAGTGATGATGCATCACTGATATTAATCCAGTGGCTGAAGAAAGGCTGAGCCTCACAGCACTCTTTAATGGACCCCACATGAGTATTAATTAGGTTTTTGAATAATGGATACCCCATAATGACTATTAACTAGTTACCCTTCCAATGTCATCAGCGGCTGCACCTCCATAGGCGATGGGCCATCTGCGGGTTTCTCATTATTGGTCTTGTATAAATAACTTGGTCCATACTATTTTCCATACTCCTCTTACTAGGGATGTCTAGGAATCTTTATTGCACCACAAATCATCTTTGTTCATTTGGACTCAATGCAAAATTACAATTTATTCATTTTTACTGGTGAAACAAACGATAGCCTATCCCTGAAAAAAAATAAACAGGCATCCCTTTCCCGGATTTTTAACCAATGTATATAGCATTTTGAATAATGAGTGACTCACAAGTATCCTGAACGACTGTTCAGCTAAATTTTTATAAAGGCTGGAACTTGTGGATAATACATGCTCAAGTGTGTCCCCTGTCCTACTGTACAATGTGTCATGTCCCCTGCCCTACTGTATCTGTACGATTTGACTGTCGTCATTTTATGTTCTTGTTCTTGTCTGTCCTTCTACATGTAAAGCGCCATGAAATTAATGGTGCTATATACTGTAAATATGGTCAAAGTCTATATCAAAGAGTAAATTATATAGGAGGTACCAAGTTATTGTATTTATCCGAACCAAGAAGTACCAACTTACTAATATTAAAATTATCTTTTTATTTGTATCAAAAAATAACAGGACCAAGGAAATTAGACAAACATATACACATATATACAATTCAGGAGCCCAGCAGATGTAAATATAAGGAAATTAACCATAAAGATAGAAGGTCATGAACTTTTTACCCAGCAGGATTCCAATATGTCGTCCTTGGGGTATCTTGGCATATATAGATGTTTATACTCAAGTGCCTCACCCAAGAGAACCGTGAGGGAGGCAGCTTAATGAGAAAAAAAGAAAAGCAGATTTCAAACCCAAATATAGATATCAGGCAGGGTTTTAAACAAGGATATGCTAATGACCTTCCATCGGGTTACAGGGTTCCCAAGATAAGTATAGATTGAACCACCAACGCTTGACGCGTTTCGCCTTCTCATATGTCAGAAGGCTCATCAGAAGTTTATTGGGGTTTTTAGAATTAATGTTCCGTCTTAAAACAAAGAAATGGTCAAAACATTAGTTTACAAACAAGAGAAACCTTGAAGACATCTATACGGACATAAACAATACATAGTCTCATACAAATATATGTAGAATCTTTCCAATTGATTACATACAGATTATATACAAAATTGTATAGTTGATCTAGTTGGTCAAATATGAATGCTCTCTAAAGAATAAAAAATAAAGTTTGATGGTAAGAAATAAGGATAAACATACCTTATGACTATATATGCCAAACAAATGAGTTCTCCAATGGGCGAGAATACCCAGAAATTAGTCAAGAAAGATAAGATGACTCTATAATTTTTCTGAGGGGGTCAAACAAAGAACATATATGTATTTCCATAAATATGGTGCATATAAAGTGTGATGACAAAATAAAATAAAAGACTGCCGGACGCTTAAAAATGGGCTTACCCAGGGTATCTGGTGAGTTGTCATAGATATGGCATCCAAAATAAGGGCATCATGGGGCCAATATGGGCTATATGGGGGATAGAAGGTAAATGTACCAAAGATAAGGGTCAAGTTGACAGATATGACATAAAGTAGGTAAGGGTATAAATAAATCACCTTATTGTAGATGTGTCATATTTAGACGTGTGATCATACCATCCTGTACAGCATAGATGAATAAGCATAGACGGGATGAGTCCACAAGGCTATCCATACAGGAAGACATCATATAAGAGACCCCAAAACAAAAATAAATCAATGATAAAGGAAATCTCAATGACAAATTCCCTATATATCCAATTCTAGGAAATGTCCAAAGTGACCCCAAAACCAAAAAGAAGTCTCAGTGAAAATCACCCTAAACAACCGGGGATATGTCTAGCAGGACAAAGCATGATCATATATATGATGCTATCATTGGGGATTTTTTTAGACATAAAGATATCATACAACAAGATCAAAATGCCCATATAAATGTTACTCAGGTCTAATTAACCCCATATAGATAAAGTATAAATCATAGCCCACTAGGAGCCCTACCATGTGATATAGAATTAATATTAAAATAGATTTCACTATATAAAGCTCACCTAACATGTAGCCATCATGTGCCTTTGGATGCCTAGGAGGAACTGAGTTTACCTCTCATTTATATAGGAACTAGTGGCTACTCATTGGTGGTTAGTGGTAACAGGTGGTGCTTAATAGCAATCACCTGTTTGTGCCAGTGACGTACTGACAAGCGTCCTCTAGCGATGGATTGTTTGGGCTCCATGGTTACTGAAACCACGGAGCACCAGACAACATAACCGCGCATGCGCGGACGCGTCAGATGACGTCAATGCGTCGGGATACACTGACGCGGGCATCTGCGCTCCACTGCTGTTTTCGTGGAACGCAAGCCATAGGAGTGCGCATGCGCGGGCTGCACAACCCGGAAATAGGGGTAAAGAAATGTATGTACATGAAATAAGGCATACATTTCTTTACCCCATCTGACGCGTCCGCGCATGCGCGGTTATGTTGTCTGGTGCTCCGTGGTTTCAGTAACCATGGAGCCCAAACAATCCATCGCTAGAGGACGCTTGTCAGTACGTCACTGCTATTAAGCACCACCTGTTACCACTAACCACCAATGAGTAGCCACTAGTTCCTATATAAATGAGAGGTAAACTCAGTTCCACCTAGGCATCCAAAGGCACATGATGGCTACATGTTAGGTGAGCTTTATATAGTGAAATCTATTTTAATATTAATTCTATATCACATGGTAGGGCTCCTAGTGGGCTATGATTTATACTTTATCTATATGGGGTTAATTAGACCTGAGTAACATTTATATGGGCATTTTGATCTTGTTGTATGATATCTTTATATCTAAAAAAATCCCCAATGATAGCATCATATATATGTTCATGCTTTGTCCTGCTAGACATATCCCCGGTTGTTTAGGGTGATTTTCACTGAGACTTCTTTTTGGTTTTGGGGTCACTTTGGACATTTCCTAGAATTGGATATATAGGAAATTTGTCATTGAGATTTCCTTTATCATTGATTTATTTTTGTTTTGGGGTCTCTTATATGATGTCTTCCTGTTTGGATAGCCTTGTGGACTCATCCCGTCTATGCTTATTCATCTATGCTGTACAGGATGGTATGATCACACGTCTAAATATGACACATCTACAATAAGGTGATTTATTTATACCCTTACCTACTTTTTGTCATATCTGTCAACTTGACCCTTATCTTTGGTACATTTACCTTCTATCCCCCATATAGCCCATATTGGCCCCATGATGCCCTTATTTTGGATGCCATATCTATGACAACTCACCAGAGACCATGGGGAAGCCCATTTTTAAGTGTCCGGCAGTCTTTTATTTTATTTTGTCATCACACTTTATATGCACCATATTTATGGAAATACATATATGTTCTTTGTTTGACCCCCTCAGAAAAATTATAGAGTCATCTTATCTTTCTTGACTAATTTCTGGGTATTCTTGCCCATTGGAGAACTCATTTGTTTGGCATATATAGTCATAACGTATGTTTATCCTTATTTCTTATCATCAAACTTTATTTTTTATTCTTTAGAGAGCATTCATATTTGACTAACTAGATCAACTATACAATTTTGTATATAATCTGTATGTAATCAATTGGAAAGATTCTACATATATTTGTATGAGACTATGTATTGTTTATGTCCGTATAGATGTCTTCAAGGTTTCTCTTGTTTGTAAACTAATGTTTTGACCATTTCTTTGTTTTTAGACGGAACATTAATTCTAAAAACCCCAATAAACTTCTGATGAGCCTTCTGACATATGAGAAGGCGAAACGCGTCAAGCGTTGGTGGTTCAATCTATACTTATCTTGGGAACCCTGTAACCCGATGGAAGGTCATTAGCATATCCTCGTTTAAAACCCTGCCTGATATCTATATTTGGGTTTGAAATCTGCTTTTCTTTTTTTCTCATTAAGCTGCCTCCCTCTCGGTTCTCTTGGGTGAGGCACTTGAGTATAAACATCTATATATGCCGAGATACCCTAAGGACGACATATTGGAATCCTGCTGGGTAAAAAGTTCATGACCTTCTATCTTTATGGTTAATTTCCTTATATTTACATATGTGTATATGTTTGTCTAATTTCCTTGGTCCTGTTATTTTAACCTTTTTGATACAAATAAAAAGATAATTTTAATATTAGTAAGTTGGTACTTCTTGGTTTGGATAAATGCTATATAAATACATAATAATAACCGCAATTGTCTTGTGTTTTTTGGCTGATTGCATAGTATAATTCATCACGGTTCTATCAGTTTCTGGTTCCTCTTTGTCCTTTCTTATTTTCCATATTCCTCTCCTCCCTTATACCCCTCATCTTAGTAGACTCCTTTTTATTGTTTTAATTCTGCAGTGTTGATGTTAAAGGGACTCTGTCAAGTCATTTTTCAGCATGATACTAATATTACCATTGAATAGGGCCTGGGCAGACCTTTTTAAAACTTATAAAATCATTATTGTACACTTTCTAGTTTCCATGCTATAAGCATTTTCATACCCTCCAGGCAGCTCCTTCATTAGTCCTCTCCATTATATTTACAGCCGAATAGTCCGGCTGTATACGTGTTATTTAAATATGCACACCTATCCAAGCTGGTGTTCTGTCCCTCCCCTCTGTGCTTTGTGCTGGGAGGGGTGAGGTGTTTTGTCCTGCACTGTGTGCTGTGAGGTTTTTATTATATGAAAGTTGGTTTTCCTGCAGACATGTAATGTGTGTATCTGCTGAGCAAATGATCAAATGTTCTTAGAATGACATAGAAATATCTCAGACTGCGCACACTACACGTCTCAGATACACACAATGAAGATTGAAGAGCACACACATCTCCTCCCCCTTCCTTTCTGCTCTTCAATGAGTCACATAGCATACAGATCACAAAAAGGCAGGGCTGAGTAGTAATGCATGAATATTCATTCCTTGGGGAGTGGACAACAGAGATCTCACTGTGATTGACAATAGGAATTTATCTTTTATTTTGACGTCTACAGAGGATAAGAGGGGAGTACAAATAATAGAAATACATAAATAGAGAGGAGTGTTTAGAGAAAGGAATTAGAAAATGATAGCAGTTACATGTAGATTTTTGGCCTGACAGAGTCCCTTTAAGTGCCATTGTCTTCTTTGTATTCACTATAGTGTTATTTGTGTAAATTTCTAAAGTTAGCTGTTGTATTTCAAATGTATTTATGTTGATAATACATAAAATATTTTAAAGAGGAAAAAAATTGGTACTCACCTTCTAGTCCTTCCATAGTCAGCACCATGTCACCCGCCAAACGAGGGTATCAAGGGAGCCTTGCAGCCAATCAGTGGAAGAAATACACGTACATATAACCAACCCTCTGTGTTGTATCTGTCACTCCTTACGATTTCTCTCTCCCAATGTCAGGAGAGCTATGGTGAGGAGTCAGGAGTAGAGATGTGCAATCCTTTTGAAGTTCGGGTTTTGGCTGTGCCGCCGAACTTTATGGCGCACTGTTCGTGAACCCAATCTTGACCCGAACCTCAGTGGAAGTCACTGATTGGCAGTTCAGCTGTCTGCCCACATGCAGCGAGCCATAAGTAAAACACTTTTGGGAGTCTGAGTGCGTTTTTTGATTCCAAATTAATTTTAGACACACACTATACCAAAAGATTTTGCTTTTAAGCTAAGTGGGAACCGATCAAACACTGCATACGGCTTGCACTGGACGAAGCTCCAACTGTACTCAACCACAGTGATGTCCACTCCAGTGCTTAGCAAACGAAAGAACAGATTTGCTTATTACCGGGAAGTTCAGCGAACCAAACCGAACCTTGAAAGGTTCACTCATCTCTAGTCAAAAGAGTGCAGCTGATGACTTCCGAAATTATACTGAGGGGATACAGCACTATTATTGGTTCTCTCCACCTACTATGCTGTTATTGCTACTGCCGCTGTCAGCCCTTTGTGCTCTGGTTCAGGCTGCTGTGGTCAAGACAATGGAGGATGTGCTGGTTACAGTGTAAGTAATGCTGTACATCCTCCAATTTTTTGTGTGCTTGGCAGCTAAAGCTGGGTGCATGGCTATAGGTACTCCTTTATATTAATCATATCCTTGTTTTTTTCGTCTTTGTATATCAGGAAAATATTTTTATTCATTGTAATTTAAACTAATGGTTTCCTCTTTCGTAGTGAGTTTATTGTAATTTTCTAGTTTATTTTTGAAATACAACAGTCATATTTACTAAAAACATGAATCAGCCTTATTCCTGTATTAATGGTATTTGTATACTGTATTTCCTAAGCTTGCAGTGTTTGTATTGTGAAAAGACTTTCAGAGACAAAAACACTCTAAAAGATCACATGAGAAAAAAGCAACATCGCAAAGTCAATCCTAGGAATCGCGAGTATGACCGCTACTACATAATAAACTATTTGGTAAGTTTCTCTCTACTAGGTACAAGAAGTGCTGCAGCATCTGTGTGCTTTAGGCTTTGAGGAATTCTTATTTTCCCTTTCTCATGGTACAGCATTTTTTTGTTGCTTTACTGATGTTCTTCATAGTTTATTGAATTGCAGTGCTTCAGAAAGTACATCACCTCGGGTTATGCTCGACTGGTAAAATCCCAGCATTGCATAGTCAATTGTAGGGAAATATTCACATGTGCTAAGTCCCATTCTTTAAATAGAACATTAGTGCATTTTACCTGTGCACTAAAGAGGTCATCGGAATAAAGCTTGGTGGAGGAACGACACAGAAGTGTGCAGGAGCATTGTGCCGTTTCTCATTAAATATTTTCAGATTCTTGTTTCTTTGAACACATGATTCTTATATGGTCTGCAAATATTGTTCAAAGAAATTGTGCTGGGAATTGTCTGGAGATTTCTGATCATTAGTGACTTTACGTGTATCTCAATTGTGGAAGTACTGAAAAAGAGAGAGGGTTTAAACCTCTAGCCAATTATGTCAACTGTGGCTTCCACAGCTAATGCTCGTCTGTTGGGACCGCATCTTGAAATATCCATTGTTTGATAAAAGCCGAACATGAAACCTTTAAACCGTGTCTCACAGATTTCTGTCGTTCGTAGAAGATGGCTAGCAGCTAGTTAGACATACTGCTATATGCTGGAAATTAATTCAAAAACACTATACAGTGCCATAAAGCTGAGATGTGACAATATAAAGCCTTGTCTTCTGACAGTTTGCTTCATTTTTCTTTAGTGGCTTAATTCATGTGAATTATTTTTAAGGGGATTACCTTTCCATATGTCATCTCGTGGGCATAAAGACCTACGTCATAACCCTTTGTGGTCACTGCAGGAGAAATGTATAGCCAGTTGGAGAAGTATAACACCACATGAGTTTATCACCTGTCCTGCTTCGGTATAAGAACAGAGAGGGATTCAAGGATCTTACTTTACCCATGAAAACAATACTTAGTTAGCTTACAATTGTCTTAAAATAAAACTATTCCTCCTTCTACAATCACTAGATGATAGGAGTTGGGGGGGGGTGGTTCATGTTTTCTTTGTGGAGTACCATATTTTTTTTTGGACTATAAAACGCATCAGACTCTAATTTCCACCTAGTTTCTGGAAAGACAATACAAAAAAAAATTGACACAAAAAAAAGTGGTCATGGTGTTAAGGGGGAGATCTGCTGGTGATACTTCTATGGGGTTCATGACCGTCTGTTCTGTACTTGTGTCACACATCCTGGGGCCCCTTCCAGGTATAGATGTCCCCCATCGTGGTTTATGTCTTCCATCTTTGCCCCATCCCAGTATCTGTGGTCCTCATCCTGGGCCCATCCTGGTATATATGGCCCCATTCAGGTATATGGTCTTCTGCCCAGTATACAGTTGAAACCAGAACTTTACATACACAATATAAAAATACACATATGCATGTTTTTCTCACTATCTGACAAGAAATCAGAGTAAACTTTTCTTGTTTTGGGTCAATTAGGATTACAATAATAATTTATATTTGCCAAATGCCAGAATAATGAGACAGAGAATGTTTAAGGCATTTTTATTACTTACTGCAAAGTCAAACGTTAACATACATTTCATTAGTCTTTGGTACCATTGCCCTTAAACTGTAAGACTTGGGTCACATGTTTTGGATATACTTCTACGTGTTTCTCACAATAGTTGGTATTCTGAAATATATGGTGCTCATCCTGGGCCCATTCTGGTATATATAGCTTCATCCTGATACATATGGTACTCATCCTGGGCCCATCCTCGTATATATTGCCCCAATTTGATATATATGACCCTCAGCCTGTGCCAACCTTGGTATGCTTGGCCCCCGTCTTGGTATATGTGGCCTACATTCTGGTGTATAAGGGCCCCATCCTGTTTATATGACTCCCATTCTGGTATATATGGACCCATCCTAGTGTATAGCGCTGCCATCATGCCGCAGACATAAAAAAATTAATTATTTTACTCACCTTTCCACCGCTGCCCTGGTGCATGGTGTCCTCTTCTGATGCCGGTGTATCTTATAGTATGAAAGACACTGTAGTTTATAATTATGTGATGTACAAAATATGATTACTCAGCAATATACAAACTACTGTTATAGTATTCATGATCAGACTGGGATGCCAAACTCCCACCAGTAACATTGACTCTGTGGGCCCACTGTTCGTGGAGCCTACAAGATGATTTCTGTGTGACGGAGCGATGAACATGCATGCAGAAAATCCAGCAACTGCCAAGAAACTTTTTTGCGTAATTAAAACATGACACTTATTGAATAATTTAAAACAAAAGGAGAGTAAAAATATGTGTATAAAAAAAACAACACACCAGGTCTACGTGTTTGTCTTGACCAAGAGCTTATTGCTCAAAATGTGTAGACCCGGGGTCTTTTGATTTTCATACATTTGTTTTTCATTAATAAATGTGATGTGATTTTAATTACGGTGTACAAAAGTGTTCTTGATGCTTGCAGTATTTTCTATATTTATATTTTCTTGGATATCAATTTTCTTAGGTATCTACTTACATAATCGCAATGTCCCATCTGTCACTTCAGGCGTCATGGTTGTGCTCCTATCACACCCCTGCGGCCTCAGCATATCTGCACACCCAAGTGATGGTGTGCAAATATGGCAGCCACTGGCAGTACTAGCACATTCTGCCGCATTGTCCTCTTCTGCCGCCCCACAACAGACTCCAAACATCGCCACCGCACGTTGTCGCCGAACATGCACACTAACTCGGGCGGCTGCTATCTTTGTATACCCAAGTGTCCCAGATGACGGCATTGTGACCTGGCGCGCTCATGCGCATTTACCCTGTGGCCGCTATCTTTGGAAACCTGGGTACACAGGGGGAGACAGCTCAATGGAGAGAGCCCACATGGGGAGAAGACTGCACAGGGCGAGACCGCACAGGTGGAAGACAGCTCAAAGGAGAGATCACATGAGTGGAGAAGACAGTGCACGTGGGAAAATGCACAGGGGAGACAGGTTAAAGGAGAGAACATGGGGAGGGCAGAGACAGACACCGCCCTCTGCCACAGAACCCGTCCCCATCGTGATGTCACCGCCCACTCGATATGATCGCACATCTAGAATTACGGTATATATTTAATGGTATTACAAGTTTATATCTAACTCTTAAAATCAAAAATTATATGATAATACAAATCGACTCTGTAAGATGTAGCACAGCATAGAGGCTCAATGGTTAGCACTATTGCTTTGCAGTGCCATCTAAGTAGTCCAAATAAGTAATTTGTATGTTCTCGCCGTGTGTGAATGGGTTTCCTCCATGTTTTCCAGTTTTCTCCTACAGACTGACTGATAGGAAATTTAGATTATCAGCCCCAATGGGGATAGTGATGATGTCTGTAAAAACTTCATGAAATGATGGTGCTATGTACGTAAAGTATGAAAAATAAACATTATTTAAAAAATAACTTGTTCTCCTCTTATAGGAACTAGGGAAGAGTTGGGAAGAGGTACAGTCTGAAGATGATCGGGAATTGGGAGACAACAATGAAGAGTAAGACTATTATTAATATATTATATTATATTTACAGTGGACTAATGAATTCAGGCTTTTCTAGAAGTTAACATATGTTCTGTTTTTAGAGACTGGTCTGACTGGGAGGAGCACCCTATGTCCGCTTTTTGTCTGTTTTGTGAAAGCCAAGCTGACACAACTGAGAAACTTCTTATTCACATGAAAGTAAGACAGTACTACATCTATGGCTTAAAAGGAACCTGTCAACCCCTTTGGGCATTTTAAACTATGCCCACCAGCATTAACATAATGTAAATGGAGTTCTTGTAACCCCTCTATGTGCCCAGACGTCCCCCTCATACCTGCGAGATCAACTTTTATTCTCTGTCGCCCTGCATCCTATTAGGTCCGGGAGGTATGCTCTCTGGTCCAGGTGTATTAGGTCCTCGCTGCCAGTAAATCCCGCCTTGCAATTTGAAAATTCCTGCCCCTCCTGTGGACAGCGCGCTGAGTGACAGGCGCACTCACGCAGGTCACCGTGCTCCTCCATTGAAGTGCCGAAGTCTTCACAAAGCTCGCAAGAACTTTGCACTATCTTCAATGGAGGAGATGGTGACCCACTCCACCACAGAGGTGCGAGTGCACCTGTCACTCAGCGTGCTGTCCACAAAAGGGGCGGGAATTTTCAAATTGCAAGGCGGGTTTTGCTGGCAGGGGGCGGCGAAGACCTAATACACCTGGACCAGAGAGCATACCTCCCAGATCTAATAGGATGCAGGGCGACAGAGAATAAAAGTTGATTTCGTAGGTATGAGAGAGACGTCTAGGCACATAGAGGGGTTACAAGAACCCGATTTACATTATGATAATGCTGGTGGGCACAGTTTAAAATGCCCAAAGGGTGTCCCCAATCCAGTCATACAATGTGGGGGAGGATAAATGGTGCTAATCAACTACTTATATTAAATTTTAAATGATTTGATTAAAAAAAATACTTCTCATTTAGAAAAAAAAGCTAGCTCCATAGATGGGGAAATAAAAAAAAAAATCTATGACTCTCTGGATATAAAGATGAAAAATGTAAGGGGTCCTGTCACCCCCAAATCGCCTCCTAAGCTATTAAAATATGTCCCTGCAGCTTCCCATCAGTAATCCCACACTCCTTTTTGCTAATAAATGCATCCAGTGAAAGTGAAGAAAAACGTTATAGCACTTACTCATTAGTGATGATAATGAGTACAGTGGCTATTCTTTAGTCACCCAGGTGGGCCCATGTCATCATGTTAGCACGCCTTAATAGGCGTGATCTGCAAGGCATAATGTTATCAGCGTCTCCCAGTGCTCCTCAGCGCTGGCGAGGCTGTAATGGGGCTGTAATGACGTGAATCGCGTCATTTCCAGCAGCGGGTGACGTCACCCAATACCAGAAATGATGCGATTTGCGTCATTACAGCCTCGCCAGCGCTGGGAGGCGCCGATGACATTATGCCTTGCAGATCACGCCTATTAAGGTGTGCTATCATGATGACATGGGCCCGCCTGGGTGACTATGAATATAGCCACTGTTCATTATCATCACTAATGAGTAAGTGATATAATGTTTTTCTGGTCATCATAATGGGAGACCCAGACAATGGGGTTTAGGGCACTGCCCTCCGGAGGTCACACTAGGTACTACAAGTTTGTAGACACCGCCCCCTCCGCTTATAAACCCCTACCGCAGGGAACATCCTCAGTTTTAAACTTAGTGTGCTCGGAGGATCACGCTTTGCTTGCACTTCACTGCATTCTCACAACTTACGTGATGGCGTCTGAAGACAAGGTAAAATGGTTCCGGTCGGGACCTGCGACAGCCTCCCCGCTCACCCTTGTGGAACACGCAGGTGGAGGTACCGGAGGGCCTAGAGCCTGGACACTTTGTGTTCTCCCGGTACGCTGTTGCACTCCTTTCCATCCCTCTCTGGGGGGCTCTGGAGAGTGGGAGATGGGAGCCTTGCACAGCTCCGCTCCGTCCGAGGCCTCCCTAAATGGTGCTTACAGACCGGACTGGAGCCAGCCCAGTCCGAGGCCTCCCTAAATGGTGCTTACACTCCGGACTGGTGCTGAACCCCCGTCCGAGGCCTCCCTAAATGGTGCTTACAGACCGGACCGGCACTGAGGCACTCTGTGTCTCCTGTGTACCTGGGGGTAGTGTCTGTCACTTTATGTGTCCTGACACTCAGACTGCGCGTTACTCTCGAGTCCGCGGATCTGGAGGTGTACCCCGTGCTGGGGTCACCCTGGCTGACCGCCCTGTGTGTCGCAGGGGCTGAGGCTGTAGGCTGCGGATGTGTATTGGTGCATGCAGTCTGTGTGATGTATTTCACATTACTTCCCGCGCTGCAGGCTCTGGCGCCTTAATACTGAGGCTGCTTGGAGGATAGGAAGCAGCCCGTGCGGTGACGTCATCGATGGGCGTGTGTGTGTGCTTCCCGCGTGTTTTCGGCGCCGCCCACGGTTTCACTGTCGGCGGCCATCTTTACCCTCACTTCCCGGCTGGGATCTGTATGCAGCGTGCGTCTGCACTCCAGAGGAGACCGGAAACTCTCGCGGAGGTCACACACACACACCGCTTCTTCCTACCGCTTCGCTGCGGTCGGTAAGCCACCGGGATCCCGGTTTTGTCTGCACAATTTGGCTTATTTTCCCCTGCTGTGGCGATGTCCTCAGTTAGGAAGCGTGCTGCTAAGGCGGCAGATGCCACCATTACCTGTGCTACATGCAATGGGACTCTGGTGGAGGGGTCCTGCAATAACTGCGGACGCCCGGAGGTCCGGACGGACACTGCTGAAACAGCAGCTCCGGTGCTGTACCCTGAGGTGCAAGTGATCCCAGGGCCATGGGAAACTCAGAATAAGATCAATGAATCTCTGTTGTCCCAGCTGTCCTCCATGTCGCAGTCCCTGGAGGCACTCAATAGGAGGCTGGAAAGCCCAGCTACTCCTTCCAGTTACCCCCGGGTGTCTCCCTCTTCTGCTGTGAGACCCCTTAAGCGGGCTCGTCGTGAGGATTCACCCGAGCTCCAGGCTCTCTCTGAGGAGGAGCGTTCCTCTGATGGTGAGGAGGATGATGGGGGTTCGACTCTCGGGTCTGTGTCTGTGTCTGAACCACCAGACGGGGTGGAGGATTTGGTGTCCTCTATTAACGAGACCTTACGTCTCGTGACACCCCCCGAGGAGGTGACTGTACACCCGAAGGAGGTCTATCAATGGCTGCGGCCGGAGGCTAGACCGAGTGGCTCCTTCATGGACCACACTAACTTTGGAAGGGTGGTTAGAGCTCCCAGGTTACATCCTGGGCGGCGTTATGTCCGCAAACCCAAGGACAATCGCTTCCCCTTCCCCCAGGAGGTGCTACAGGAGTGGTCGCAGTCCCCGAAGGTGGACGCTTCCATGACCAGGATTGCTGCACGCTCCCTTTTCTCTGCCTCTGATAGCTCCTCGCTGAAGGATGCGACTGATAGACAGGTCGAGCAACTCGCCAAGTCTTCCTATGAGGCTGTGGGGTCTTCATTTGCCCCTAATTTTGCCACGGTCTGGACCTTACAAGCGATTACTACCTGCTTGGATGGTATCACTGACCTGGCAAGGTCCAGTCCAGAGGTCCTGGCGCTTACCGAAAGGGCAAGGGCCTATGTGGACTACGCCAGGACGGCGACTTTGGAAACTGCCACTCGCTCAGCTGTGGCTTCGGCCAACGCTATTGCGATTCGCAGGTTGTTGTGGCTGCGTCTTTAGGACTCAGATGCCACATCTAAGAAGATTTTGCAGAATCTTCCGTTCTCTGGTGACAGGCTTTTTGGTACCGAACTGGACAAGCTGATAAAGGATTCTGCTGAGTCTAAGATCCCGCAGAATAAGCCTAAGCCACGGTATTCCGTTAAGAGGAACCCAAAGCAGTGGTCCTTTCGTTCCAGCTCCCAGTCATCAGCACCGTCCGCTCGCACGGACCGAGGGGCAAGCCCGCTTCTCAGTGGCGCTCTAAGAGTCGTCCAAAGAAGCCGGCGGGGGCAGCGGCTGCCGCCCCCAAACCCACCTCTACATGACTCGCTCTCCCTTCCTGCCTCCCCACAGGTGGGGGGTCGCCTGTCTCGTTTTCAGGACAGGTGGCTACTTCACGTTCAAGATCAGTGGGTTCGAGACGTGGTCTCGCGAGGTTACAGGATAGAGCTGACGTCAAAGCCGATACCCCGATTCCATCGGTCGGTCCCATCCCCAGAAAAGGCTCAGGCTTTTCACCTGGTGTTGGAGGGTCTCCGCAGGGACGGAGTGGTGGTCCCGGTGCCTTCCGGGGAGAGGTTTCGGGGTTTTTACTCCAACCTCTTCATTGTCCCAAAGAAGGACGGATCCTTCCGCCCGGTTCTGGACCTAAAGTTGTTCAACCGTCACGTGTTGGTTCGGAAGTTCCGTATGGAATCACTGCGATCCGTGATCGCAGCTGTGTCACAGGGGGACTTCCTAGCGTCCATAGATATTCGAGACGCTTACCTTCACGTGCCCATTGCACCGGCTCATCAGCGCTGGTTGAGATTTGCAGTGGGGGAAGAACACTTCCAATTTGTGGCGCTGCCGTTCGGGTTGGCCTCGGCACCGCGGGTGTTCACAAAAGTGATGGCTTCCATGATGGCTCTCCTGCACGTGCAGGGGCACGCCGTAATACCCTATCTGGACGACCTGCTGGTCAGGGCGCCATCAGAACACCTTTGTCGGCAAAGCCTGGAGGTAACCATGAAGTCTCTGGAACAGTTCGGGTGGCTTATCAATATCCAGAAGTCGACCCTGGTTCCGACCCAGTCACTGACATATCTGGGCATGGACTTCCACACGGACTCGGCCCTAGTGTCTCTGCCACGAGTCAAACAGATGGCGATCCAATCAGGAGTGCAAGCAGTCCTCCTGTCACCACAATCATCCCTACGGATCTTGATGAAGCTGGTGGGGCGCATGGTAGCTGCAATAGAGGCAGTACCTTTTGCGCAGTTTCGCCTCCGTCCTCTCCAGCTGGAGATTCTTCGCAGATGGGACAAGAGGACGATCTCTCTGAATCGGCTGGTGACACTTTCCCAACCGACCAGGGATTCCCTGCAGTGGTGGCTCCAGCCACGTCATTTGTCACGGGGCCGGTCCTTCCTCAAACCGTCATGGTTAGTGGTGACCACCGACGCCAGTCTGACGGGCTGGGGTGCGGTGTTCTTACACCACAGGGCTCAAGGCCTCTGGACTCCGTCGGAGTCGGCGTTGCAGATCAACGTGCTGGAGATCAAGGCGGTCTATCTGGCGCTCCTAGCGTTTCAGAAGTTCCTGTCAGGGCAACCCATTCGGGTTCAGTCCGACAATGCGACGGCCGTCGCCTATATAAATCATCAGGGAGGGACCAGAAGTGCTCAGGCCCTCGCCGAAGTCCACCGCATTCTATCTTGGGTGGAGGACAACGACTGCCTGATCTCCGCAGTTCACATCCCAGGGGTCGAGAACTGGGAGGCCGACTACCTGAGCCGGCAGGGGATGGACGCCGGAGAGTGGTCTCTTCATCCAGACGTCTTCCAGGACATCTGCAGCAGATGGGGCACTCCGGACGTGGATCTGATGGCCTCGCGGCTGAATCATCAGGTGCCACAATACATGGCGAGATCATGGGATCCTCAGTCTCTGGGGGCAGATGCCCTGATCCTGAGTTGGTCCAGATTCCATCTTCCGTATGTGTTCCGCCTCTAGCTCTGATTCCCAGGGTTCTGTGGAAGATCAGGTCGGAGTGCAGGGTAGCCATTCTAGTGGCTCCAGATTGGCCCAGGAGGTCCTGGTATCCGGACCTGTGGCGACTGTCAGGCGGACTCCGGTGGGCTCTTCCAGAACGTGCAGATCTGCTCGCGCAAGGCCCATTCTTCCACCTCAATTCCAGGGCCCTCAGATTGACTGCATGGCTCTTGAGGCCTGGCTGCTGACGTCCAGGGGCTTCTCTCCTACGGTTGTTGCCACCATGACTCGGGCTAGGAAGCCTGTGTCCAGGAAGATGTACCACAGAACGTGGAAGATTTTCTTCACCTGGTGTGCCTCGGGTGGTCGCTCCCCGTGGCCCTTGTCCATTCCGACATTGTTGGCTTTCCTTCAGTCGGGGCTGGAATTGGGATTATCCCTAGGCTCTTTGAAGGGTCAAGTGTCAGCTCTTTCAGTGCTGTTTGACAAGCGCTTGGCGCTTCTTCCCAAGGTCCGTCAGTTTCTCCAGGGAGTCTCTCGGGTGGTCCCGCCCTACAGGCGACCACTGGACCCTTGGGACCTTAACATGGTCCTGGCGGCACTGCAGAAACCGCCGTTTGAGCCACTGAGAGACATTTCTCTGTCTCGTCTGTCCCAGAAGGTGGTCTTTCTGGTGGTGATTACATCTCTGAGAAGGGTCTCAGAATTGGCTGCACTATCGTGCAGGTCGCCCTTTCTGGTGGTTCACCAAGACAAGGTGGTGTTACGCCCGCGGCCAGAATTCTTGCCAAAGGTGGTTTCCACTTTTCACCTGAACCAGGAGATTGTTCTCCCATCATTTTGCCCCGCTCCCGTTCATCAGGTCGAGCGCGATCTCCATACTCTGGATCTCGTGAGGGCTGTACGCATTTATGTGTCCAGGACTGCCTCTTTCCGGAATTCGGATTCCTTATTTGTCCTGACGACAGGTCGCTGTAAGGGGTCCAAGGCATCGAAGTCAACCTTGGCCAGATGGATCAAGGCTCCCATTCAGGAGGCCTACCGGTCTTCTGGTTTGCCTCTCCCGGTGGGATTGAAAGCTCACTCTACCAGAGCTGTCGGTGCCTCCTGGGCTTTGCGACATCGAGCTTCTGCTCTACAGGTGTGTCAGGCAGCCACATGGTCCAGCCTGCACACTTTCTCTAAGCACTATATGGTGCATGCCCATGCCTCTGCGGATGCAAGTTTGGGCAGGCGGGTCCTCCAGGCGGCGGTTGCCCACCTTTGAGGGGGACCATGTGTTATCCGTCTTTGAGGAACTCTTCCCGCCCTGGGATATTGCTTTAGGACATCCCATTGTCTGGGTCTCCCATTATGATGACCAGAAAAAAGAGAATTTTGTTTACGTACCGTAAATTCTTTTTTCTTTAATCATCAATGGGAGACCCAGCACCCACCCAGTTGTTCCGTTGCATGTTTTGCATTTGATCTGTTCCCTGTTGGGACAGTTTCTTCCGGGTTGTTGGACCGTCTGTGCACGGTTTCTTTCCCGATGTTTCGGGTGTGGTTTATTTGTCTCCTCGCAGCTTATGGACCAAACTGAGGATGTTCCCTGCGGTAGGGGTTTATAAGCGGAGGGGGCGGTGTCTACAAACTTGTAGTACCTAGTGTGACCTCCGGAGGGCAGTGCCCTAAACCCCATTGTCTGGGTCTCCCATTGATGATTAAAGAAAAAAGAATTTACGGTACGTAAACAAAATTCTCTTTTTTCTTCACTTTCACTGGATGCATTTATTAGTAAAAAGGAGTGTGGGATTACTGATGGGAGGCTGCAGGGACATCTTTTAATAGCTTAGGAGGCGTTTTGGGGGTGACAGCATCCCTTTAAAACACTGACGCAATCAATTACTGTGTTTCATCCCAAACAAGGGTGGTTGGTTGTTAAAGGGTGAGCCCAGCAGATATAGCCACAATTATTATCCCCTACCTGTAATGTAATTGAAGGGGCATCAGCTCTTTATGCACTTTACATTAAAGGGAACCTGTCAGCTCGATGTAGCCCCCAAACCTACCACTTGTCCCTGCACCTTGCTAGCTCATTCCTAACTATCCATATCTGAGCTAAAACTGGAAATAAATGCTTTAGAAAAAGATTTATTGACTTACATATTCCTATGTTAATGAGGGCTCCAGGTGTAGACTGAGATGGGCGGTCTACGGGTCTCCATTCTCCACTCGTTGCTGCTCTTATTATGCCCCACTGGGCATAATCATTCCTTCTCTTGCGCGCCCCCTATTTTGATATTCCTGCCTCTTCCTCAAAGTATGATGTGCAGCTGGACGTCAGTTCCGGTCCGGTGCATTGTGGAGGCTTATCAGGTGTGCGGCCCGGCTTCAATATGCGCATGTGCTGGGAGCCGGCCTGTAAGGCCCTTGCACCCACACACGGCGCAGGACCGGAACTGGCGTGCAGATGCACATCATACTATGAGGAGGAAGTGGGAATGTCAAAATAGGGGGCGCACAGCATAAGGAATGATTACACCCAGCGAGGGCATGATCAGAGCAGTGAGGGGGGAAGAATGGACGCCCGGAGACCGCCCATCTCAGTCTACAGACGTAGACTGTAGGCCTCATTACCATAGGAAAATGTAAGTTAATAAATCACTTTTCTAAAGCTTTAGATTGCAGTATTAGCTCAGAGAAGGCATAGTCAGGGATGAGCTAGCAAGGTGCAGGGACAGGTAGTGGTAGGATTGGGGGCTAAATTGAGCCTGACAGGTTCCCTTTAATGAAGCTTCAGAGAATTAAGACTTAAATAGTCCATGTTTTTCTCTCCCTAGGATTGTCACCACTTTGATCTTCACAAAATAAAAACAGACTTGGGTAAGTAAAGTAAAATATGTCTAGAATTAAATGGACTATGTATTTTTGTAAATATATTAAACAGAATATGCACCAGGATTGTGCTACCCAATCTGAGAGTAGTATGGTGTAGGGACAGAGACCCAGATTCCAGGGATGTGTCACTTACTGGGTTGCTCAGTGTAGTTTTGGTAAAATCACTTGTTTACTAGGCAAGAGGTTGTCACTAAAGGACTACTTGGCCTTCTGCCAGATAGTCAAGCGTATTCATGAGCTTTGTATAAACCCGCCCCCACTACTGATTGGCATTTATCTGTCTCCATTGTTTATGGGCAAAAAACTGCCAATCCGTGGTGTGGGATTATAAAGCTCCACTTTCAAAGAATTGCTTGATCTGCAGCAAAGAAAGCATTGATTTTATCAAAACGACAGCAAGCAGGTCAGTAAGTGATACATCGCTGGAATCAGGGTGTCTTTTTTTCTTTCTCATTTGACATAGCCATATTATGCCTTGTTTTATGTGGGTCACGTAGTTTTGAATTATACCATTCATTTTAAAATACAAGAAGCTAAAAACAAAAGTGAGAAAAAAATTCCAAAAGGATTGTTGCTACTGAAAAACTTGTGACAGAAATATTTTTTTCTCTTTACAACATTAAGTAATTTTACATTTTGATAGATTTGATATTCATAGATGTGTTAATACCCTATATGCTAATTTTTCTTAATCTTTAACAGGAAAAGAGGGTTGATTTGACGCTTTATATATTTTACACTATTTGGTGTATATATGTTTATTATCTCCATAGGAGTCTTGTAATTCTTTGTTTGCTCTATATGCTGCAATAACACAGGTTGGGCTTCACATGAGTACCAACAGTCTCCAACTATCATGGCACTCCATCTGAACACTGCATATCTGAAATGCTACATGATTCAGATATTCAGTGGTATTGAGGTTTCCATTGATGAAGAATGGCCCCACTATCATTGTACCCCATATACCACACCATATCATCAATATTTGTGTTCCAACAGTCTTGGAGGGATCTATCCACTGTGGGTTAGTGTCAGACCAATAGCAGTGGTTTTGTTTGTTAACTTCACCATTCACAAAAAAGTTTGCCTCATCACTTATCTGAAGGCAATTGTCTATGCTGTGAAGATACGAGATGTGCAGCATCTGAAATAACGGATACTGGAAGCCTGTGCTAGCATTTCTTCTGTGGTGTTACTATCAGTGTGTCAAGAGTGGGAGAAGAGGGTTGTATTGACAATCCAACACAATGGGCAGCACTTTGAACACATTTTATAGGTGGTCATAAACTTGTAAATAACTCATGAAAGAATAAAGACATGTTAAAACCAAGCACACTATTGTTTTTCTTATGAAATTCTCATTAAGGTTGATGTGTCACATGACCCTCTTCCCATTGAAAAAAATATAGTTGGATCCAAAATGTCCGACTTCAAAATGGCCCCCATGGTCACCACCCATCTGGAAAAGTTTTCCTCCTCCCAATTACCTTCCTGCCACAAACAGGAAGTTGATATCACCAACCATTCCTATTTTATTTAGGTGAATACATATAAATGGCCCACCCTGTATATGTATACTGTGTATGTATGTGTATGTATATGTGTATATATATGTATGTATATGTGTGTGTATATATATATACACACACACACATATATACACATATATATGATAGGAAGTCATTCCTAAGGAAGGGATGAAAATGTCTCTAGTTCTGACGGAAATGTGCAGGAGAATTCAAGGAGAACTGAAAACCTGACAAGCTCTACTAAATGTAATGTGATGAATGCATTCAATTTACATTGATATCGTTTGTGACTGCTCTTGATATGCTTAACTGACTTCTAGCAATACAAGCCCTGATTTTACTGACTTGTATTGTTTTGTGCTTGACAGGACTGAAGTTTTATCAGCAAGTCAAATTAGTGAATTTTATTAGGAGGCAAATCCATCAATGTCGATGTCATGGCTGTCAAGAGAAGTTTCATTCAAAAATCGAACTGATAGCTCACATGGAAAAAGACAACCATATCGGCATTTTTCCAGAGAGATCACTGTGGGATCAACCTCAGTAAGAGTCCAACATTTGGTGTTGTCTTGTTGTAAAGCTGACTGTCATTAAATCATAACTGTATCTTATTTGCCTAGAGTTGGGTTCACACTTGAGTTGATGAATCCTCAAACCGAAGTCAAAGGCATTTGTCTTCATCACTTTTGTCACTATCATTTTGTTCTTCCAGAATGCATCCGTACAGTATTTTGTGAAGACACACTTGACTAATAAACAACCCGGAGTTAAAGGGCAGCAAATTTCACACTTACGAGCACTCGGCCGACCAGTAAGATATTGGTCTGTGAGGGGGACTTTTCTAGCTTTTCTTCCGCCTGAGGCAAATTTTGATATGCCCCTCTCTTCCCACCCAGCAACAAGTAAAACTGTACAGATAAATATATGCCAGTAGTAAATTAATTGTAACCATAACTATATGCACTGGAAATCAAAATTAGAGAACGCCACACAATTTCCTTATTGTTAAGGTCTTTGTGTTGTCCTATGTGAAAATATCCTTACATGAGTAAATTAGCAAGCCTATTTCATAATTGTAATATATTCTAGAGCACAAAATAAAAATGTAAATGAGATAAATGAAAAAGAAAACTGACCAACATTAGAGAAAACATTTCAGTTTCTTGCAAGTTATTGGTGTTAATCTAGCACCTGGGGCTAATTTCCTTAAAGGGACACTGTCAGGTCATTTTTCAGTATGATACTAATATTACCCTTAAATAGGGCCTGGCAGACCTTTTAAAAACATGTAAAATCATTATTGTACCATTTGTAGTTTCCATGTTATCAGCATTGTCAGACCCTGCAGGGAGCTCGTGGATTAGTCCGGCTGCTGTATAAACTGGCATGTTATTATACTCCCTCTCAGCAGCTCTCTCCTCCCTATTTCCTCCATCTCACCACTCCCTTTGCTAACAGTGCAGTGTAAGGGTTCACTTACAGGAGGTCTGTTCTGTTGAGGACAGGGAGGGAGAGTGCTATTACAGATCTGCCTTATCTAGACTCCATTTTTTTCTGCATGCAGGTATCCCTGTTGTGACAGTTTCTGTGTTGTATTTTTGCATTCACCTCTTGTGATGCTGCAAACACAGAGAGGTGAGAGGAGAATACAGTCCCCCCCCCCCCCATGATCTCCTGTGCAGTGATGTGGTGTGCGTATGTGACATGAATATTCATATTATGGGGAGTGGACAGCAGAGAACTAAGTGGATCATCACTGTGAGTGGCAGATGGAATGAATTACATTATTTGAAGTCTACAGGAGATAGGTAGTAAATATAAATAAAAAAATACATTAATAGAGAGAGTTAGAGTGAGGAATTAGAAAATGATAGCAGTTATACATGGATTTTTGACCTGACAGGTTTCCTTTAATGACAAACCCTATTTAACTTTCCATTTTTGCACTCGTTTGCAAAAATGATGTGCAGTTTCCCAAAAAGACTGAAACCCTCCTGCAGCAGGTTGTCCAGATAAAGGCCAAAGGGCTACTATCAGCCCTAGTAGCAGAAGTTGGTTGTTCCAAATCTGTGATTTCTAGAATATTGCATCTTTACAACATCACCTTCAAAAGACAAATGCAAGAGAAGACAGGATAATGCGGAAAATCTCAATGGATAATCATTTCAGTGCTGCAGCTGTAATAGCTCACCAGTTTAGCACTGAACAGGGTAAGGATTTGTCTCTTCATACTGTGTCATGATGTTTCATAGCATTTGGACTGAAAGCCCACTCTACAGTGACCAAACCTCACATTAGCAGAAAGAATTAAAAGGCATGTTGTGTGGACAGAGGAGAAGTGTCCACAGTTCATTTTACTGATGAAAGCAAATTTAATTTACTTGGGTCTGATGGGATACATTATGCTTGTCAACAAAAATGAGGAAAGACTGAACCCCAAGTGTGTAAAAAATAGTGAGCGTGGTGGAAGACGTTTCCTGGTTTGGGCAATATTTTCTGCTGCAGAAGTTGGACCCCTCATACAGCTACATGGCAGAGTGAATGCAAGTGTGTATTAGAACCTTCTTCAACAACACGTGGTTCTTTATTGTGTTCAGCACTCAATCAGCCAGCAATTTTCCTGCAGGACAATGCCCCCTGTCACACAGCAAAATGGGTAAAGCAGTTCCATGAAACAGAAAACATTGAAACAATGAAATGGCAGCCCAGAGTCCTGATATAAACCCAATAGAAAACCTCTGGAAAATCATTGGTGACAGCATTATGGTCAAAGAAGCCACACAACAGTCACAGAACTGTGGAAGAGAACTGGAAGAAGAGTGGGCCAGAATCACACCAGAGCAGTGAGAGGCACTAGTGATGTCCTGCGGCCACAGATGTGCTGAAGTCATTCAAGCAAAGGCTGTAAAACAAAGGCCTGTACACTATCTACTGATTGGTGACTGTTGTAATCTTCACAACATTTAGTTTTAATCTTTCTCTGTGCTACATTCATTGCTGTTCTCTAATTATCATCACATTTTGTGTAAAATAAAGGTTTTAAGTTGATAAACCTTAGATATTTTGTAAAACCACTGTTCTAGTGGCATGGTGTACCCTTACACAAAAACCTACAAATGTTGATCAATGTAGATTACATTCTGTCTGAAAAAATCAAGTGATCATACATTGTTCTATCATTTTGATTGCCAGTGTACCCCACACGCAATTATATACCAGTAGAGTCTAAGCTATATACCAGAGTGGTCAGTGGTTGGCACTATTGCTTTGCAGCCTTGGGGACGTTGTTTCCTTCCAGTGGAGGCAGTGATGATGATATCTGTAAGGTGCTATGGAAATTAATGGTGCTATATAAGTAAAATAAATACTAGTGGAGAATAAAACGTAATATAAACTGTGACCGTAAATAAACAGTAAATAAAATGCATACTTAAAGGGCTTTCCCACGAACAAAGTTTCTTTAAATGTTCATTTTAATCAATAGATCTTGGAATAATAATAATTTCCACAATTGGATGTATTTAAAAAAAAATATTCCTGTGCTGAGATAATCTTATATATGTGTCCCTGCTATGTACACTTTTATTTTTGTTTCTGACCGTGCATGGAGCATTGGTTTGATCCTGGGCAGGGAAGGAGGAAGCAGAGTATACAGACATTACATCACAGGATCACAAATAATTCTTTCTATGAGGTAAAACATTTTTTACAAACAGGCAGAGAAATGTTTTACTTCATACAAAGAATTGTCTGTGATCTCATGCTGTAATGTTTGTATACTCTCTTTCCTTCCTCCCCTGCCCAAGAGACGTGGTATGATCAGACCGTGTTCCATGCACGGTCAGAAATAAAAATGAAACTGTACATAGCAGGGACACCTATATAGAATTATCCCAGCACAGAAACATTTTTTTTTAAACACATCCAATTGTGGAAACTATTATTTTTCCAAGATCTATTCATTAAAATGAACTTTATTCGTGGGAAAAACCCCTTTAAATTAATATATATTATCGTTGGCTAACAGGACTGACACCAGACTAGACGAAGCATATATCTTGCCCAGAGGGTTGAGCTGGTGATATATTGGTTCAGCATTTTAGGTGCTGAGCCAGCTCAGCTGATGGAGTTTGCCTACTTATAGTCACACAACAGGGTAGAGAAACCTTCATTAGTTGGGAGACAGCCTCTGAAGCAAGATGGTGGATTCTGAGGTGGATATGCAAAGTGGTGCAAACTATATGACTTTGACTGGATAATCAAGCCCGCACACACCGTTTTTAGCGCCAGACAGAGGTATTATGTGTTAACGGTCAAGTCTTTGTTATTTTTTCACTTGATGTATTAATTGAGACTCTTGTTGCTGAAAATATAAGCCACATCGTAATGTCCGAGGCTCCACTGGCTCAAGTATGACAGCTGCACAGTAATTCATTAAGCTGTCATGTTTGGGTCAGTGGAGTCTCCAGCCACTTTGTGCATGACAGTAAAAGCTTCATCCATGTTATACGGTCATCTCAAAAAATGTATGCCAGCATCAGCATAAGTTAAAACACGTATCTAGATTAAAAAAAATACATAAATATCAAAGAGAGTGATTATTTTGACCAAGTAACATCTTAAAGTCCTATGCTGTATAAATCTGTCAGGATTGGGTTCCCAGACAATGATGGATATGTACATCATAATGATCTTGTGGGTAATGCCCAGTGTACCCATGAGCTCTCCATTGGAACCAGGCTGTAACACTTTATAAGGTGACTTCAAATACCAACACTTTAACCCTTTAGATGCCTTAATCAATAGTGACTGCTATATTTAAGGAGTTTGACGGCTGCAGAATTCCTCTATTTGGCCAAAAGCACCTTGAAATGTTATAATAAGCGACTAGTAGATTACCATGGTAGTAGGCAGCTGTAGGTATTTGTGTGCTAGGCCTTAGAAAAGGCATGGTCTAAAGGCCCAGTTACACACACAGATAATTGTGCAGAGATTGTTCGCAGATCTCTGGTTGCAGTGAAATCATGGACACATTGTTACATTTGTACACAGCCACAAAATGGAACAATGTGTCCATGATTTCACTGCAACCAGAGATCTGCGAACAATCTCTGCTCAATTATCTGTGTGTGTAAGTGGGCCTTAATAGGTTGCACATCAAGTTTACCCTGACATACTATAGTGCTCTTTAATCATTTCTATTTCAAGACATTACAAAAGCGCAAAAAAATTGCTGCTTAAAGTTCCCTACTGGGGCACAAAAGAAGCCCTCAAAAAATTTATAAAAATTTGTAAAACATGTGGACCCAAAAAAGCTACAAATAAATTTTTTATCTTATCAATCAAATTAGCCCTTGCTCAATTATATCGACTATACAAAACATATAATTATGTCTATCAGGACGCAGCGACACAAAATGTACCTTTTTTTTCTGTGATAAAAATGTTTTAGTTATGTAAAAATGAAAATTTGAAAAACTACATTGATGATATTGCTGCACTTGTACAGACCCCCTTGAATAATAACCACAAGGTAATTGAACTGCAGAGTAAACAAAAGAGATAAGTAAAAAGATTCTTAGGACATTGGTCCATCATCCATGTTCAGTATTCTGTTACAGTCGAACTTTCTTAGTCGTTACTTCAATACCAGCATGCTGATATCTCTAGCTTTTAGGGGGTCCATGCCACATATTGATTCAATTCCAGCATTCTGGTATCTCTAGCTTTTAGGGGGTCCCTGCCACATATTGATTCAATTCCAGCATTCTGGTATCTCTAGCTTTTAGGGGGTCCCTGCCACATATTGATTCAATTCCAGCATTCTGGTATCTCTAGCTTTCAGGGGGTCCCTGCCACATATTGATTCAATTCCAGCATTCTGGTATCTCTAGCTTTTAGGGGGTCCCCGCCACATATTGATTCAATGCCAGCATCCTGGTATCTCTAGTTTTGAGAAAGTCCCGCCATATAATTCATATTCTAGTGGAACGTATGTCATGACATTGTGGGATGCTTGCAAAGACCAATGGCACCCAGAATGTCAGCTGATGCATTTTGCAACACCCTGCCTTCCACAGGCTATAAGTGTGGTACAGTCCTTCATAAATGTTTTCTAATCTATGAAGAAAATAGCCTAAATATCACCCCATGAACAATGTTTGAACTGCTGGTTTTTGTTTTAAATTTACTACATAAGAAAATGTTAGTCAATAAGTCATTGGCACTAATGAAATATGCCACTCATTCTGCAAGAAAAAGACTACTTCTACAGGTAAATTTAAAAAAAGGTAATGATGGAATTGGGAACAGTTTTAGCGCTGAACAAGCACTACCATGCTTGGTTTCTCAGACAATGATGGGAGTGCTGGTGTGTCACGGTCCGCGCTGCTGTGGTATGAATAAACTCACCAAAGAACCAAGATAGTTATCATCCTTTATTTCCTCCTCTCTCCTACGCGTTTCAGCGCCACACCTGGCGCCTTCCTCAGGGACATCCATGGTATCTTGGTTCTTTGGTGAGTTTATTCATACCACAGCAGCGCGGACCGTGACACACCAGCACTCCCATCATTGTCTTGGATTCAAAACCACTATCCAGTGGTCGGTGGAGGTCCTGCAGCAGCTGGAACACAGATTCCAAAACGCCTTCAAACCAGTTGTGGGGATCACAACTGGACCAGGTGAGCAGCCTCATAGCTGCATACACAAGTGTCACTAGTGATAGGGCACTATTGCGCCTCTTGTCCCCCTCCCTATTTTTCTTTTCACAATGCTTGGTTTCTCGGCACTTGAAACAAGCAAGTTGGATGCTCAGATGGGCGCAACTTGAGCCAGTATAATGGAAGTCAATGAGAAACTTGAGTATTTTTCTGGAAGATCTCCTGGAAAAATAATTGAGTTTCTCATTAACTCAATTATTTTTCCAGGAGATCTTCCAGAAAAATACTCACGTTTCTTATTGAGTTCCATTATACTCAGTGCTGTAGTCACATCTGTCCTAGCGTCCGACCTGCTCTTATTGAATACTGTGCACCCAAGCAGCATGGTTGTACTCACTCATTATTAGTGATAATTGTTTCTAGGAAAGTCTAGACATGCAGGTAGAGTGGTTGTCCAGGTCTATTTTAGGTTAGGTCTAAAGGCCACTTTACACACAGAGATATTTATGTCCAACTTCTGAACAGATCTCTGGTTGCAGTGAAATCATGGACACATTGTTCCATTTTGTGCCTGTGTGGTGGTCCAACCAATTATTAGGTTTAGGGGGCAATCACATCTTCATACAGGGCCCTGTAGGTTTGGATTTCTTTTTCCTTTAATAATAAAGACCATCATTTCTAAACTGCATTTTTGTTTACTTGTCTAATATTTAAATTGCTTAGTGATCAGAAAAATGTAAATGTGACAAATACGCAAGAAATCAGACATGGCAAAGACTTATTCACACCACTGTATATGTGCCACACTAAACTTGGAGAATAGAATTCAGTCTGATGAAGAGGCCATAGTGTCTCAAAAGCTTGCTTTGCTTTTTCTTACCATCTTTTCAGTTATCCATGAAAAGGTATCAACCACTGAGGACTCTCAGATTCTACTATTTTTTTAGAATGAGAAGAGATCTGTTTATAGACCTGAGAATCAAAATTGTTGAAAATGATCAATAATCTCAAGATTACAAGTCAATCTCCAGAGATCTTGATGTTCCTTTGTTAATATAATAAAGAGGTTTACCACCCATGGCACTGTAGCTGATCTCCTTGGATTTTGACAGCAGATAAAAAATTGATGAAAGGTTGCAAGGCAGGATCGTCTCAATGCTGGATAAGCTGCCCCAATCAAGTTCCAAGAAAATTCAAGCTGTCCTGGCTCAGGGTACATCAATGTCAGCGCAAACTATCCATGAACATTTTATTTAAATGAAATGCTTTGACAGGAGACCCAAGAGGACCCCTCTACTGACACAGACCCAGAAAAAATGTAGACTACAGTAGGCTAAAATCCTTCTGGGAAAGTGTCATGTATACAAATGAGACCAAGATAGATGTTTGAGTTAAAGAATACCATTCTATTGTTTTACCTGAAATGGAATGAGGCCTACCAAAAAAGAACACAGTACCTATAGTCAAATATGGTGGAGTTTCAAAGATGTTTTGGGGTTATTTATCTACCTCTGGCACTGGGAGCTTTTACTGTGAACGACGCGTCACGAAACCTGAAGATTTCCAAAGTATTTTGGGTTGCAATATAGTGCCAAATGTCAGCTGGATTTGCATCTTAGCTCATGGGTCTTCCAGCAGGACAATGACCCCAAACATACTCCAAGAAACACCAGAAATGGAAACCATCTGCTGGAGAGTTCTTAAGTGGCCAACAATGGGTCTGGATCTAAATTCCATTTAACACCTATGGAGAGATCCCAAAGTTTACTATTGGGAGAAGGCACCTTCCAAACATGAGAGACCTGGAGCAATTTGCAATAGAAAAGTAGTCCAAAAGTCCAGTTCAGAGATGTAAGAAGTTTGTTGATCGGTATTAAAAGTGATTGATTGCAGTTATTTATTACAAAAGATGTGCAACCAAGTATGAAGTTGATGGTACCAACAATTTCGTCCATCCCATTTTTGGGGTTATTTGTGAAATTATGCTTTAATATACCTTCTTTCTTTGTTCTTTTTCTGTTGTTCCAATACATACAAAGTAAATAAATATGTATAACAAATGTGTAATTGCAATATTTTTCTGGGAGAAATATTTCATTTTCTGGGACAATATCAATGGTACCAATATTTTCGACCATGACTGTGTGTATAAATAGTGGTTGCCTTTTTTTTAAGGTATGTATTTCTGAGGGAAATATTCTGTAACTCAGACACTACAGATGCACTATAATAAGGTGATTATTCAACAAAACAGATGTGCAGGTGCTACATGGAAGGCTGTAGTGTGGTGTTGGATTATGCACTATATTACAGTGTAAAGTCATTTCTGTCTTTGTGACAATAAAGTGTATAAAGACACTAATCTATTCTTCTTTTGTACAGGTACTACTTTCCTACCTATGAAAATGATTCTCTCCTATGCACTTTATCTGACAGCGAGGAGGAGTTAACGGCACGAGACCAGTGTGAAGAGATCCCAGTTATTGGGGAAGATCTCTCAAGACTTGAAGCATTAAAGAAAAGCAGCATATTAAACCAGCTTGTACGTGGCAGTACCCTAAGGAACTAAATATGGAGTATGATGGATTTCACCTTTTTCATAATGTCAGGAGTATGCGGATGTAAAGGGAATGTACAGTGTCACAATGGAACAAAAGATATTTCAGGTCTTCGACTTTACATAGATTTCTCTTTATTCCATATTTCACTTACTCCTGTATAATGAAGGCTGCATGCTGTGTAGATGTCAGCGGCTTGGGCACATCACAAGGGAATACAGTTTGCATAGCTGTCATATTACCAGTCACCTAATTAAACCAATGAATTCCAGCGTCTCACTACACTTATATCATTGCTTCACAGCCATGACCGTAGACAGATTTTTATTCTTAGCTAAAGTTAACTCTAATTTTCAAATGTGTCAAGAATGCTACACGAGGGTTTGCCCTGTGTTCCTATGAATTAATCATCTCCCATTCATTAGTACAGGGCAGTGCTAGTCTAAGGGGTTTCTTTTTAAGGTATTTGACAGAGAAGGACCTATTGCCCTCCATAAATCCCTTTTACATGATGAGCGCAATTATATAACTCTAAATTCATTTTTTTTGAAAGCTTGAGGATCCTCATTAATGATTCTTTACTCTGACTAGAAATTGATTTAGGCTACAGATATCAATTGATCCTGAAAATAGTCCATTGAGTAGAATTAAGTAGTACATTTTTGGTCAGATTTTTCAATGTAATTCTTATGATCTACAAAGAAAGAAAACATAATTATGCTAGATTCTTTGCATTCGTGCCTTCACTGACCAAGCTTAATATTGGATGAATGAGGAGTGGGCTTGCCAAGGGCGATTTGCTGGATGGATGAACCAAACTGAAGAGAGCTCAGTGTCTCTCCAAGGTCTTTTACATCAGGACTAATGTTCACAAAAACACATGCCTAGAAAAGAAGAAAATGTAGCAGTCAACCGTTAAAAGCACACAACAATCTTAACATTCTAAGACTTAAAGGGGTTCTGTCCTGGTTTCAGGTAATACTAATATAAATCCGCTTTAGTTATGCTCCGTTTCTTTAATATTTATATTGTGCTGTGAGGTCCTTGATTCTAGGCCCACCCTTTCCCACAGTGTACATTGTAGATGATTTTATTCTATTTGTTATGGCTGTGTCAAGGGAAATGCATACATATCTGTCTACATAAATACATAATTGCATGAATTAGTGGATTGAGAATCCTTCTTTAGATGGATTAAGTCTGTGTATAGCAGAAGAGCTCACAGTGTGACGGAATACACTCCCTGCCGATTACCTGCTACAACTCTACTTTCCTACACTGAGTAATCAGGTAATTGATGTAAAGAAATAGTGGTGTAGGTATCTCAGAGTGCGCTGTCAATTCCAGGTCTAAATGCCCCACCCCCCATAATTGACAGTGCACTTCCAGAGTTTTACACTCCAATTCCTTTATGGAAGGTAAATTAAAGGATCAAAGTAAGTTATGTATTTTAATACTTTCCAACTAATCTGTTTTATATCGGTTTTGTCCTAAAATAAAGAACAAAGTAGTGTATAATACCAGCCTTGCAATATTTCATAAGAACATTTTGGCACACTGAGAAGCCTATAACAATCAGATTTTCAGAATTGCATAACATCCACATGACCTTTATTAATGACCTTCCCTGAAGATCTAATTGGCATATGCATGTTACCTGTGATGTTGCTATCATGCAGCATGACACAACCGCTGGTCGGTAAACTTTTACTGATCAATGATCATTTAAATGCCTATTTTCTGGTCGTCATAATGGGAGACCCAGACAATGGGGTTTAGGGCACTGCCCTCCGGAGGTCACACTAGGTACTACAAGTTTGTAGACACCGCCTCCTCCGCTTATAAACCCCTACCGCAGGGAACATCCTCAGTTTTGAACTTAGTGTGCTCGGAGGATCACGCTTTGCTTGCACTTCACTGCATTCTCACAACTTACGTGATGGCGTCTGAAGACAAGGTAATATGGTCCTAGTCGGGACCTGTGACAGCCTCCCCGCTCACCCTTAGTGGCACACGCTGGTGGAGGTACCGGAGGGCCTAGAGCCTGGACACTTGGTGTTCTCCCGGTACGCTGTCACGCTCCTCTCCATCCCTCTCTGGGGGGCTCTGGAGAGTGGGAGATGGGAGCCTTGCACAGCTCCGCTCCGTCCGAGGCCTCCCTAAATGGTGCTTACAGACCGGACTGGAGCCAGCCCAGTCCGAGGCCTCCCTAAATGGTGCTTACACTCCGGACTGGTGCTGAACCCCCGTCCGAGGCCTCCCTAAATGGTGCTTACAGACCGGACCGGCACTGAGGCACTCTGTGTCTCCTGTGTGCCTGGGGGTAGTGTCGGTCACTTTATGTGTCCTGACACTCAGACCGCGCGTTACCCTCGGGTCCGCGGATCTGGAGGTGTACCCCGTGCTGGGGTCACCCTGGCTGACCGCCCTGTGTGTCACAGGGGCTGAGGCTGTAGACTGCGTATGTGTGTTTGTACAGTCAGTCTGTGTGTGGTGTATTTCACACTATTTCCCGCGCTGCGGGCTCCGGCGCCTTCATGCTGAGGCTGCCTGGAGGATGGGAAGCGGCCCGTGCGGTGACGTCACCGATGGGCGTGTGTGTGTGTTTCCCGCGTGTTCTCGGCGCCGCCCACAGTTTCTCTGTCGGCGGCCATCTTTCCCCATCACTTCCCGGCTGGGAGCTGTCTGAAGCGTGCGGCTGCACTTCAGGGGAGACCGGAACCTATCGCGGAGGTCACACACACACCGCTTCCTCCTACCGCTGTGTTGCGGTCGGTAAGCCACCGGGATTCCCGGTTTTTGTCTGCGATTGGCTTATTTACCCCTACTGTGGCGATGTCCTCAGTTGGGAAGCGTGCTGCTAAGGCGGCAGAGACCACAGTTACTTGTGCTACATGCAATGGTACACTGGTGGAGGGGTCCTGCAATAACTGCGGACGCCCAGAGGCCCGGACTGCCACTGCTGAGTCAGCAGCTCCGGTGCGGTACCCTGAGGTTCAAGTGATCCCAGGGCCATGGGAAACTCAGAATAAGATCAATGAATCTCTGTTGTCCCAGCTGTCCTCCATGTCGCAATCCCTGGAGGCGCTTACTAGGAGGCTGGACAGCCCAGCTACTCCTTCCAGTTACCCCCGGGTGTCTCCTTCTTCTGCTGCGAGACCCCTTAAGCGAGCTCGTCGTGAGGAGTCACCCGAGCTCCAGGCTCTCTCTGAGGAGGAGCGTTCCTCTGATGGTGAGGAAGATGATGGGGGTTCGACTTTCGGGTCTGTATCTGCGTCTGAACCACCAGACGGGGTGGAGGATTTGGTATCCTCTATCAATGAGACCTTACGTCTCGTGACACCCCCTGAGGAGGTGACTGTACACCCGAAGGAGGCCTATCAATGGCTACGGCCGGAGGCTAGACCAAGTGGTTCCTTTATGGACCATACTAACTTTGGAAGGGTGATTAGAGCCCCCAGGTTACACCCTGGGCGGCGTTATGTCCGAAAACCTAAGGACAATCGCTTCCCCTTCCCCCAGGAGGTGCTTCAGGAGTGGTCGCAGTCCCCAAAGGTGGACGCTTCCATGACCAGGATTGCTGCACGCTCCCTTTTCTCTGCCTCTGATAGCTCCTCGTTGAAGGATGCGACTGATAGACAGGTCGAGCAACTCGCCAAGTCTTCCTATGAGGCTGTGGGGGCTTCTTTTGCCCCTAATTTTGCCACGGTTTGGACCTTACAAGCAATTACTACCTGCTTGGATGGTATCACTGACCTGGCAAGGTCCAGTCCAGAGGTCATGGCACTTACCGAGAGAGCAAGAGCCTATGCGGACTACGCCAGAACGGCGACTCTGGAAACTGCCACTCGCTCAGCTGTGGCTTCGGCCAATGCTATTGCGATTCGCAGACTGTTGTGGCTGCGTCTCTGGGACTCAGATGCCACATCTAAGAAGATTTTACAGAATCTTCCATTTGCTGGTGACAGGCTGTTTGGCACTGAGCTGGACAAGCTAATAAAGGATTCTGCTGAGTCTAAGATACCGCAGAATAGGCCTAAGCCACGGTATACTGTGAAAAGGAACCCAAAACAGTGGTCCTTTCGCTCCAGCTCGCAGTCATCAGCATCGTCCGCGCGTACGGACCGAGGGGGCAAGCCCGCTTCTCAGTGGCGCTCTAAGAGTCGTCCAAAGAAGCCGGCGGGGGCAGCGGCTGCCACCCCCAAACCCGCCTCTACATGACTCGCTCTGCCTTCCTGCCTCCCCACAGGTGGGGGGCCGCTTGTCTCGCTTTCAGGACAAGTGGCTGCTTCACATTCAAGATCAGTGGGTTCGAGACGTGATCTCGCGAGGTTACAGGATAGAGCTGACGTCACAACCTATCCGCCGATTCCATCGGTCGGTCCCATCCCCAGAAAAGGCTCAGGCCTTTCACCTGGTGTTGGAGGGTCTCCGCAGAGACGGAGTGGTGATCCCGGTGCCTTCCGGAGAGAGGTTCAGGGGTTTTTACTCCAACCTCTTTATCGTCCCGAAGAAGGACGGATCCTTCCGCCCTGTTTTGGACCTGAAGTTGTTCAACCGTCACGTGTTGGTTCGGAAGTTCCGTATGGAATCCCTGCGTTCCGTGATCGCAGCGGTGTCACAGGGGGATTTCCTGGCGTCCATAGATATCCGAGACGCTTACCTTCACGTACCCATTGCTCCGGCTCATCAGCGCTGGTTGAGATTTGCAGTGGGGGAAGAACACTTCCAATTTGTGGCGCTGCCGTTCGGGTTGGCCTCGGCACCGCGGGTGTTCACAAAAGTGATGGCTTCCATGATGGCTCTCCTGCACGCGCAGGGACATGCCGTCATCCCCTATTTAGACGACCTGCTGGTCAGGGCGCCATCAGAACACCTCTGTCAAGAGAGCCTGGATGTGACCATGCGGTCTCTGGAACAGTTCGGTTGGCTCCTCAACATTCAGAAGTCAACGCTGGTTCCGACCCAGTCTCTGACATATTTGGGCATGGACTTCAACACAGCCTCGGCCCTGGTGTCTCTGCCGCGACCCAAACAGATGGCGATCCAATCAGGAGTGCAAGCAGTCCTCCTGTCACCACAATCATCCCTACGGGTGTTGATGAAACTGGTGGGACGCATGGTGGCGGCAATAGAGGCGGTGCCTTTTGCACAATTTCGCCTCCGTCCTCTCCAGCTGGAGATTCTCCGCAGATGGGACAAGAGGACGATCTCACTGAATCGGCTGGTGACCCTTTCCCAACCGACCAGAGATTCCCTGCAGTGGTGGCTACAACCGCATCACTTGTCTCGGGGCCGGTCCTTCATAAAACCGTCTTGGTTAGTGGTGACCACCGACGCCAGTCTGAAGGGCTGGGGAGCGGTGTTCTTACACCACAGGGCCCAAGGCCTCTGGACTCAGTCGGAGTCGGCGTTGCAGATAAACGTGCTGGAGATCAAGGCGATCTATCTGGCACTCCTGGCTTTTCAGAGATTCCTCTCAGGACAACCCATTCGGGTTCAGTCCGACAATGCGACGGCCGTCGCCTACATAAATCATCAAGGAGGAACCAGGAGTGCGGAGGCTCTGGCCGAAGTTCACCGCATCCTATCCTGGGCGGAGGACAACAACTGCCTGATCTCCGCAGTTCACATCCCAGGGGTCGAAAACTGGGAGGCCGACTATCTGAGCCGACAGGGGATGGACGCCGGAGAGTGGTCTCTTCATCCGGACGTCTTCAGAGAAATCTGCAGCAGATGGGGCACGCCGGACGTGGACCTGATGGCCTCACGGCTGAATCATCAGGTGCCGCAATACATGGCGAGGTCGTGGGACCCCCAGTCTCTGGGAGCGGACGCCCTAATCTTGACCTGGTCCAGATTCCATCTGCCGTATGTGTTCCCGCCTCTGGCTCTGATTCCCAAGGTGCTGTGGAAGATCAGGTCAGAGTGCAGGGTCGCCATTCTAGTGGCTCCAGATTGGCCCAGGAGGTCCTGGTATCCGGACCTGTGGCACCTGTCAGGCGGACACAGATGGGCTCTTCCAGAACGCGCAGACTTACTCGCGCAAGGCCCATTCTTCCACCGCAATTCCAGGGCCCTCAAGTTGACTGCGTGGCTCTTGAGGCCTGGCTGCTGACATCTAGGGGTTTCTCCCCTACAGTGGTTGCTACTATGAATAGGGCTAGGAGGCCCGTTTCCAGGAAGATATACCACCGGACGTGGAAAATCTTTTTTACCTGGTGTGCCTCTGGTGGACGTTCTCCGTGGCCCCTCTCCATCCCGACGTTGTTGGCTTTCCTACAGTCGGGCCTGGAGTTGGGATTATCCCTTGGCTCTTTGAAAGGTCAAGTGTCAGCACTCTCGGTGCTGTTTGACAGGCGATTGGCACTTCTCCCGAAGGTGCGTCAATTTCTCCAAGGGGTGTCGCGGATGGTTCCGCCCTACAGGAGACCTCTGGACCCTTGGGACCTTAACAGAGTCCTAGCGGCGTTACAGAAGCCGCCGTTTGAGCCGCTGAGAGATATCTCTCTCTTGCGTCTGTCCCAGAAGGTGGTTTTTCTGGTGGCAATTACGTCTTTGAGGAGGGTCTCAGAATTGGCTGCACTTTCGTGCAAGTCACCCTTTCTGGTGGTTCACCAAGACAAGGTGGTGTTGCGCCCACGGCCAGAATTCTTGCCGAAGGTGGTTTCAACTTTTCACCTGAACCAGGAGATTGTTCTCCCATCATTTTGCCCCGCTCCCGTTCATCAGATTGAACGCGACCTCCATACTCTGGATCTCGTGAGAGCTGTTCGCATTTATGTGTCCAGGACCGCTTCCTTCAGGAATTCGGATTCCTTATTTGTTCTCACGACGGGTCGCTGTAAGGGGGCCGCGGCTTCAAAGTCGACCTTGGCCAGATGGATTAAAACTCCTATTCAGGAGGCTTACCGATCCTCTGGTTTGCCTCTCCCGGTGGGATTGAAGGCTCACTCTACCAGAGCTGTCGGTGCCTCCTGGGCTTTGCGACATCGAGCGTCTGCTCTACAGGTGTGTCAGGCGGCCACTTGGTCCAGCCTGCACACATTTTCTAAGCACTATATGGTGCATGCCCATGCCTCTGCGGATGCGAGTTTGGGCAGGCGGGTTCTCCAGGCGGCGGTTGCCCACCTTTAAAGGGAACCATATGTTATCCGTCTTGTTGAGGAACTCTTCCCGCCCTGGGGTATTGCTTTAGGACATCCCCATTGTCTGGGTCTCCCATTATGACGACCAGAAAAAAGAGAATTTTGTTTACGTACCGTAAATTCTTTTTTCTTTAGTCATCAATGGGAGACCCAGCACCCACCCAGTTGTTCCGTTGCATATTTTGCACTTGTTCTGTTCTCTGTTGAGACAGTGTTTGCCGGGTTGTTGAACCGTCTGTGCACGGCATTCTTCCCGATGTTTCGGGTGTGGTTTATTTCTCCTCGCAGCTTATGGACCAAACTGAGGATGTTCCCTGCGGTAGGGGTTTATAAGCGGAGGAGGCGGTGTCTACAAACTTGTAGTACCTAGTGTGACCTCCGGAGGGCAGTGCCCTAAACCCCATTGTCTGGGTCTCCCATTGATGACTAAAGAAAAAAGAATTTACGGTACGTAAACAAAATTCTCTTTTTACACAGGCAGACCAAAGTAAATGATGCGTAGTGAGCAATCTGCAATAGATTGCTCATTGTGCACAGGCTGCCTTGGTTCTCAGCAGTGTGAGTCCTGTTTACTCAAGCAATAACAAATGTTTTTTTCTGCGCAAAAGATCCTTTTGCTCAATGAAAAAGGTTTTTTTCTTGTTCATTGGGTGATGAGCAGCTTGTGTACACAGGTAGATAATCATTAAAAGGGTTGTCTAGCCTTGGGGTTTAAGTCTGCAGCAACTCTTAAGCCCCTGTCACACATAACGAGATCGTTAGTGAGATCGTTGTAACGTCACAGGTTTTGTGATGTAACAGCGATCTCGCTAATGATCTCGCTAAGTGTGATCAGGCCCCTGCTGTGAGATCGCTGATCGTTACAAAGTACTCTGGGTAATTTTTTGATCGTTGGTCTAACGCTGGTCAGTACGCATCGCTGCGTGTGACAGCGAGAGACCAACGATCAGCGATCTCACAGGCTGATAACCATGGTAAACACTGGGTATCTAGGCAGCGCACGCTGGCTAGATACCCGGTGTTTATCATGGTTACCAGCACTAAGCAGGGAGGACACTGGTAACTTTGATAATCAACGGGTATCCAGGCAGCGCGCGCTGCCTAGATACCTGCTGTTTATCATAATTACAAGCGATGTGGAGGTGGCTCCCTGGTCGTCAGGGAGATCTGCCTGTTTGACAGCTCCTCAGCGACCAGGTAACGACGCACCAACGATACTTACAGGATCGTTATCGTCGGGATCGCTGGTGCATCGTTGTGTGTGACGGGAGCTTAAGTGACTGCAGGCTAGTCAATCCTCACAGTGCGCAGTGTTGGCGCTAGGAGCAAGCAGGCACATGACAACAAATATTCAATTTGCATATATGAAATCAAATGTGAACTAGCCATTAGCACTTCACTTATATTGAGCAAGACCAGATATTTCTAGTCAGAATTTTTCAGAAGTGTAAAAATCACATACTTCTGCTCACATGACTACCTAAGACCAAAGGTTTCACAAGTCTGCAGTCACATAGAATGAGTGCAAAACTTGTATCCCAAGACTGAACAACTCCTTTAAATGACTTTTTAAGAACACTCGTTCACAATTATTTTTCATTGTAGATGCACCTTTGGGCATTTTAAACTCTCTAATAGTACATGTTGTGTTTCTACTTTTCACAATAATGTCCGCGGCCAGGTACTGTACATCTGTCTCTTATTGAAATTAATGTGAGGTGGATGTGGAGTTCCCAGCTGCTGCCACTATCTGAAGACAGAGCAGCTCAGAAACAGAGCATTTGTAGCCACCTGCTGTCGCCACCGATATCAGCTGATCGGCGGAAGGTGCTGGACCCCAGCCGATCAGACATTGACGACATATCCTAGAGATGAGTAATAAAAGTTAAACTAATGGACAACCTCTTTAAAATTAGATTGTAGCAGCTTGACAGTGAGCACCTTCGCAGATCAGCTTTTTGAAGAGTTTGTGTTGCTACACTTTAATGACCAATGCTTTGTAGTTGCTGTGCCTGTTATTGTAACATAAAGTGAATGGGATTGTGCTGTAATACCAGCTACAGCGACTACTAAACACAAAGAGTTGGGCGTGGTAAACCATAAGAGGGACACGAAACTCGCTAGAGTGCTGCAGCCGTCTCAACAACTAATTAGGGAGACGAATGCCCACTAATCTAATATAGATGACCTATCCTAGGGATACACCATACATTTAGAATACCCAGATGACCCTTTTGAGGACTGTAAGCTAGCAGGGAAATTGCTGGTGATCCTTGACTATTTTGCCTTGATTCATATTTTTATTAAATTGCCAGTAACAATGTTTGCTGTGTAACAAGCTTTGATGCATTACCTTTGCTTGCCCACTGAGTGAAGGTTGCAAGAGGTGGGTAAGTTTAGAATTCCTGTAAGGTACATGGAGCGAGTTGGTCTTTAATGCTGTAAATACCTGTAAACAATGAGAGTAGTTTATTTTGTATGCGCAAAAGGCTGGTTTTACACATCTGTGTGTTTCCTGGCTGAGGGTCTCCTAAACTGGGTAACAACTGCGTAGACATGTTGATGCTGCTGAGTGTGTCAGGAGACCAGCGACTAGTGCATTCATCTAATCTTGTGTACATATAAAGGTGTCAAACTGGCCTAACAGTAATAGAAGGAATTATTCATCTAAAATATTAGAATGGTTGTAATTGTATACATCAGTTGCCTCCTAAAGTCTTGAAGGAATGATCTGGTTTCTTATAATTAATGACCTATCTTTAGGAACAGAGTTGTAGGAAGTAGCTTTACCAGGCCTAGCCAGTACTGAGATTTTGCGGAAAGACAGAGCCTAGAAATTCTAGAAGCAAGCCGAAGAAAGCCTTTCTGCTTAAAAAAAACAAACAAATGTGTATTAAAGGGGTTGTGTGTGTATCTAGGCTGCAGAATGCTGATATATTGTAATTTACCTTCTGTCAGCATTTTGCACAGTTTACTAGATATCACTGTTTTGCGTCTGGAGGAAACCGTCCAGATGGTTTGTTTGTATTAGAGCTGGCATGTAAATGATGAACTGCTTGTTTCCACTTTCTCTACTCCATGCCCACCCACCACAGCCTTAAGCCCACCCTCCATAGCAACAGGCCCTCCCCGTTCACATGAATAAGCCCTCCCCACACATCATACCGACACATCAGTGTTACCATATAGTGAACATGGTGAATAAAAACCCCAAAAAACAAATGTGTAATTATCCTTTTTTTGCAATTTCACCACACTTGGAATTTTTTTCCTTTTTCCCTGTACACTATTGGGTAAAATGAATGATATGATAGCTACGTGGAGAGGGGGAGAAAACAGTAAATACACGCGCTGCCTTCAAATAACCAACGAAGAATGGAGTATCACTTGATTGTATTTGTTCTCTATGCGTTTCATGCGCATCCACGCACTTCCTCAGGAGAATAAAATCAATTTACAGGTGTATACAAGAATACTCCTATAAATAGGAAGCAGGAAATAAGGTACATGTCCACGTCAGCAGCCCAGGGTAACATAGGATGCTATGTAGTATCAACTTGATACATATTATACACATAAAAATGAACAAGTATATACATTTTTTTTCATACAATCCATAAAAATGCATTTTCATCTATTCTACTACACAATTAAAAATAGAATTTATTTGCAATAACAAACGATAAAACATATAAATAAATTATCATTAAAGTGTCTGTTAGGAAATGCTAAGCATCGCCTACAATTATTCAATAGCGTAAACATTTTATTTTTTAAACTTAGATTGCAAACCAAAAAAATATGTTGTTCTGTTGAGAGCTTAATAGCTTAATAACTTTTTCATAGCTATTCCTGTAAAATGAATGATGTCATTCAAAAGTACAACTCGTCCTACAAAAAACAAGACTCCTATGTCTGTAATGACGGAAAAATAAAAAGGTTATGGAAGAAGGGGAGGGGAAAATGAAAAATCGGCTGGGGGTGAAGGGAAAATACATAAATAAATTGCAGCTTGTCTTTCCCAGCACTGGCAGAGGTGAATCCTCTGTGTGCACCTGCTACGTATTACTGCTACAAACATTAAAAAGTGATAGGATACAGGTACACACCTTATAAAGGCTTGAGGTATGCCAGTGTCAGAAATGAATGGTGAAAAGCTAGGAAGAGCTCCTCAACAAACACATACAACTCCTTTATATTTAGTAACAAAATATTTAGTATCATATAATAATATTTATTCATTTATATAGCGCTATTAATTCCATAGCACTTTACATACATCAGTAATGCTGTCACTCTTGGAGCTCACAATATGAACATCCTATCAGTATGTCTTTACAATGTGGGAGGAAACCCACGCAAGCACAGGGACATACAAACTCCTTTCAGATGTTGTCCTTAGTGTCCTTGGTGGAAATTGAACCCAGGACCTCAGTGCTGCAAGGGCTGCAGTGCTAACCACTTGAGCCACCGTGCCACCCCATTACTGGGGGAGGAGCCTGTAGGACACCATAGATACTCCCCCCTAACACTGCACACTGTTCCAGTTACTGATTGCACAGGCTGCTCCAATCAGTATTTGTGTAATTAGTGTGATGGATGGTCAGCACTATGTGTCTGAGACATTGTGCCAAATCTGCTGCTGTGTGAAGACATCAGTGACACAGGGCTGTCTCATTCACACAGCAGTGGCTGTCACAGTGTCTCACAGAGATTTCATTAGTGACTGCTGTCCCCTGTGCAGATTAGAAGGTGCAGACACCCATCACTGGGCTCACACAGTTCTCCCTCACTGGTCACTGTCCCCGGCAGATCCACTGCCCGGGACAGTGGAGGGGAAGAAATCACTGATAACGATCATTATAGGGAGCTGTAAATTGTAATCACACTTCACACTGCAGACTTTACATAGATTGCTGTTTAGTGATGTGACTGGCCGGGGATAGGGGCAGCTATCCACGGGGCGGTTCTGCTCTGCACTGGGGACAGATGGCTGCTATAGGGGGAGGCTTTGTTACTGTGTGGATAGGGCTTATTCATGTGGACGGGGAGGGCCTGTTGCCATGGAGGGCGGGCTTGTTGCTGTCATGGGCGGGTTTAGAGTGGAGTAGGTGGAAACGACCAGTTCTGCATTTACATGCCAGGTCTAATACAAACACGCCCTCTGGACGGTCTCCTCCAGACACAAAACAGTGATATCTAAGAAACCCTGCAAAATGCCAACAGAAAGTAAATTGCATATTCTCAGCATTCTGCAGCCTAGATATACACTGAGATCTTATGAAAAGCCCGGACAATCCCTTTAATTTTAAAATCAACCCTGGCTATTTTTTATGCTGATCCCTTTTATTTGCATAAGGTACAGGACTGAGGAGATGTTGGATTTAAAGAATTATTGTAAATGGTGGCTCCTACTGCAGCCAGACACATGCTAGGGAATCGGTGGGGAAAATGCAAAGTTATTTATTCAGAATTTATTAGATTTAATTTAACATAAGATGTTTTATCTTTCTTTACAAATGAGTAAATTTCCTTTATGCTCTAATTCAACATCCCGCTATAACATGCAATGGTTCGAACCTCTCATTTTTAGCAAAATGCAGAGTCTACCCTACATTGAAAATTGCCATTTTTATAATCCAGGAAACAGAATTATGGAAATAAATCAAGTGAGTTTGTTTTTTTTATTTTACACAAAGATTTACACACCTGAAATGATCATACATTTACTTACCAAATATGTTTGGTAGGTGAACCCATAAATAGCTAGATCAAGGTGCAACAGTGTACATCAATCAGCTGTAAGGTTAGAGGTTGTGTACAAATTATGTTCTGCCGTGTTCCAATTATCCATACATAGAGCTCATCATAAACAAATATACCTCCTTTGAAAAGAGATTTTCAGATGTTTTTTTTTTTTCTTCAAGAAAAAGCTAAGATTTTTTTTGTGTTCTTTAAGAACTACCGGTACCTCTTTTTGACCCTGGATACTGAATGGAGGGTGATGCTCAACTTGGGTCAAATCAGGAGACATACTTGGCCACTGAATCATTTACCCTGTTCTCTTCAGAAGTCCAACAGTGGCATCAGAGATGTGTTTCAAACATTGTCATGTTAGAAAAGTGCACAGATTTCAAATGTAACTTTTACAAAACTTCATAATAACCCATAGGTAATTGTGCACTACTGTTTGAACACATGGTGGGAGTAAGAAGGGAAGGACCAGCTTTTGGATGTGTTATTGGCTGCATTTTTTTATTTTACAGGGCATAATATTTGAAAACTGTCCCATCAATTTGTTATGCAATTTTTCCCAAATTCAGTGATACCCTATATGTCTTTTCAAACTATTGTTTGGGGCATATAGCATGGCTTAGAAGGTAATCTTTGGAGCACAAACCTGTTTGATTAGTTTTTGGGTGCTATTTCCAGATTTTTGTAGATGCCAGAACAGGAGAAACACCACCTCTGCAAATGAATTTACAGGTGAGTGATTAGTTTCGTCCGGTGGATGTTTTCCAGAAAAAAGCATTGAAGTGGCTGAGTAAAAATTACAAATATTTGTCACTTTAGTGCTTTTGGAAAAATGCCCCTTGTAAATTAAGTGTCTTACCATACGTGTGGACGCCACTGTGGGGCTCAGAAGGGACATGTGTTTGGATGCCATGTCGCTTTTCTAGAGGCTACTAGTAAGGCCAGGTTCAAATAGGCATAGTTCATATGCAGGCCACAATTTCTGGACTGACCGTGGGTCGCCAGAACTGAACTAAGAGATGCATACTCTGTGTCTTTGATGCTGTAAGTTCGGGTCCGAAGACTTGCAGTCAGTTGGCATTGTGGACCAAATTCAGACTGTGAAATACGACTGTCTGAACCCAGCCTAACACTGTTTTACTGTTAACAAATGATCACTCTCATACCATTTGCACCCTAGATTTCAAAGCAATAATTTGGTCCCTAGTCTACTCCCTGATTGCTGATTTTCCTTTTCTTTTTTATCCACTTGTATTCTGTAGCTTGTTCATCTCCCCTTCCTTTCTTTCAACCCATTGCTTGTGGTTCTCTCTTCCTTGGTACTATTTCTGCTGGATTACAATTTGCTGCAGCCTTTTCTCTCCAGGTTTGAGGTGACTTAATTTTCCTTGAATGATCATTTGTTTTCATCTCTCTGCTGTCTGCATATTGGTATTTTCTATGTTATTTCATGTCTAAGAATAGTTACATTATTTGGCCTCTTGTTGCTACAGTGGCCTTCACTTTTATGTATTTTCTTTTTGTATGTTTATAAAACTCTTTAAAACTTCCATAATTTTGAAAAGTAATGATACCAGTGCAAAGCGCATCCGCAAATAGACGTAGCACATGAATAGACCTACATTCACGACATTTACACAGCGCTAAAAAGCGCTGCATTAATGCAAAAAATACACTGTGTGTGAATGCAGCCTTACTGTTACATATAAAAGTTTTTGTAGTTTGAAAAACCGTATTATATATTTTTCCATATATAACTATGCAGAATATTTTTTTATGCCAGTTTTCTAATATTTATTTATAGGAGACTTAGCAACAATTCATATAATTAAAACATGCCTAAACACTATTGAAAATTATAAACTGTTACAGAATTGGCACTACAAAATTTGGTCTTCATTTGGTCTTCATTTGTTGCTCATCTTTTAGGCTACTTTCATATTGGGTTTCCACACAGGAGTATACGTTTACTGCAGGTGAACACCCACAGTCTACTACATTCGGGTGTCTGCCTGTAGTAAACCTATACTTCCAAAAATAGTGCGAAATGAGTCGGTCGACAGGGTAGGGGGTACTCGGATACCGGAATAGGCGGTTGCTTCGATGGGGGAATCACGGCTGGTCGGTTCCCGGTTCCGTGCCCTGGACCCTCAATGGCAGGAGATGGAGATGATGATAATGGGGAAGGGAATGGTATCATGACGCCACCTGTGGTACCTGGTAATTTGGATACCAGTGCTGCGGCCGGCCGCTGAGGAATGGAGGTGCAGCTCAGAGTAGTACAGCTCCCCACCGGTGGAGCTTTACCTCAGGGCTGCGGTGATTGATGAGGGGAGTCGTAGTTATTACCCCACTGATGAAGCTGAGGCCCTCTGGGTGCCAGAGGAAGGATCACAGACACCGATTCAACTCAAACGTCACTTTACTGGTACCGGGTAGATGATACAGTACACAGTCACAGTCTGATTGAATGGGGACGTAGCCACAGATTGTAAGGTGATCCTGTAGAGTCTGTTGATGGTCCCTTTTAATGGCTTTCGGGGTCTGTGTTCCTCTTTACCCACTTTAACCACTCTGCAGAGCTCCTACACCAGCCACAAGTCTGTTACAGTTAAGTACATTTGGTTCCTTACCGGTACGGACAGGAGCGACAACGAGCAAATCCTTCCACCACCGGAATTCGGTCCTTTTCCTTAAAGTGTCCTGGACCCGATATAGGACTGAGGTTGAGGTACAGTCTGTGGTGCTATGGCTCCCTTCTGTCGGTCCCACAGCTTGTCGGTTTGCAACCACGGATAGACCACTGATTGCCTCTGCTCCGGTATGCCGGTGTCGACCCCGGACTTCCCCAGCTGGCTCCAACCAAGCCTGGTTCGTCCTCTCCGGTTCCCGGGTCACCTCTCTCCAAGAGGTGCCCTCCTGTTAGGAACGCTGTCAGGCACGTCCACTCTGGCTGCCTTCCTGGCATTGTCTGACTAAAATTAGCTCAACTGTCACTCAAACATACCTGCTCTACTCTAAGCTCCACCCCCTGGACCTACTGAATATACGGTCCCTTGCTAAGTGGGGGGGGCTAGTGTATGGGTGCTTAGGACAGACTCTATAAGGGAACCTCAAATCCATAGCTACAGAGGCACTACACCTTCTGTTTGGGGTGCAGTACCTCACTGTGGCGCCTAGCCATAGGGGCGCCACAACAACAGAGCACACATTGACTTTGCACCATTAAAGTAGATCGGCCCATCAGTGCATACAAGCAAATCCCGTTTTGTTTCGGGTTCAGATGTAAGCCCCGACAGGACCACTGAATGCGTGCTAGAACACAATATGAAAGCACCCTTAGACACCTGCATTGGATTATCTAGTACAGTTGTCCAACAGTAAACATTTTTGTGGGGAAAGTTTCAGTTAAACTTGCATTTTGTTAATTAAAATCCCTAGTGTATGCAATTGAATGCAATGGCTAGTCCTGTTCAGTGATAAACAGCTGCAACTGTCAATCCTTCGAAGGCCCGCATAAAAACACCAGGGATTTCAATGAAAAAAAATACAAGTTTTTAGTCTTTTCCAACAAATGTATTATTCTACTCAGCTTCTCGTTTTCTACATATCAGACTATCCACAGATTAAACTCCCATGTACAATGTGACAGATTCCCTTTAAGACCTATTGGCTGTAGTCTTTCACACACAAAACTATCAGAGGTGAGTGCAATATCTAGAACTCAAACTTGATATTCCTATGCATGAAGTGCTTTTATAGTTTCACTTTGCATGTGAACCTCTTGACTGTTTTTAAAGTCTTGCTCCAATATTGGGTGTGCACTAGTAACCCATGGTTTCACTATGATTTGGAGTAGATCAATTTCTAAAGGAATGCAAAATAAAACTATTCTTTTAGTGTGTATTGACCACTTGCTAGCCAATTTGTAACCTCTACTGTCATCTAAGTAAGGTCTTGGAATAAGGCAAAATTTAGATAGCCACATAATATTGTATGATTAATGACCACAATGTGTCTGTATCATCCTGGGGACTCATGAACCCAAGGCCACTTGCACACTGACTATTTGGTGAGTTTACCTGAGTATTTTTAAGCCAAAACCAGGAGTGGGTAAATATACAGAAGTGATGCAGTGTTTTTATTATACTTTTCCTCTCGGGCTGGAAACACACTGTCCGAGTGACATGCGAGTTACTCGCACGAGTTTCTGATCATTCCCCCTGGCATGACTCATGGCTCTTTGGACGGGATACTGTTAGAGGTATGTTTTTCCATGTAGCTCCACTGCTCCTGTCCAGAGAGGGGGAGGCCATCCTGGGTTAATGATCAGAGACTCATGCGAGTAACTCGCATGTCACTCGGACAGTGTGTTTCCACCCTGATTGTTCCACTCCCAGTTTGGCTTTCAAATACTGAGGTAAAAAAACTTGACAATTACTCAACATGCGCATGTGGCATTACGCTACACATTTATACATGCGATTCCAAGATAAGAAAACACGGCACTCACCATAGGAAGAATCTTCAAAGACTTTTTATTCCATGCGACTCGGCAAGGCTAAAACGCAGGGAGGGTAGGGGGTGCTGAGACTTGGTGACGGTTCCCCGTTTCGCCAAACGGGGAACCGTCACCAAGTCTCAGCACCCCTACCCTCCCTGCGTTTTAGCCTTGCCGAGTCGCATGGAATAAAAAGTCTTTGAAGATTCTTCTATGGTGAGTGCCGTGTTTTCTTATCTTGGAATCGCTATTACTGACTGTCGGATCTTCAGCACACGTGCACCTCCGACACAGGAATCGCACACTCTGAGGGTTATATCTGCGATTATACAGACGACAGTGCCCGACTCCTATCTTTACTTTGTCTGGACATTTATACATGCATATGAGGGTTTTGAGCTCAGGGAAGAAGACCCATTGCCTGTCCCAATACTTTGGTCTCCACTGATTTACAGATGTCTGAATCCGATTTAAAATTGCCTGTACATTTGTTGACCGAATTTTTTTCATGACCATGCCTTATGTGAACAGGCTAGAATGAAAAAAACAAAATTAAATTGGTTGGGTCCTAAATTTACTGCAAAAACATATGTGAAGGACCAAAGCACAGTTCAAAGTACTCTTTATGAACGTGAAAAAAAAAAAATATACACAAATGATAAAGGATATGACCAATCCTAATAGTATCCTATTGTATGTCCTGGGAGCTTACAGCTACCTACACAGATGAGGTCGTCACCCTTTTGAAACGCCTCTTGTGCATCCCTAGTCTATGCAAAACCTGACCACATATATCAAGAACGCACCTCAATCAGTTATGTTCAACTCACATATACAAGGTATATAATCCTAGAGAAGGGATAGTGGAGGCTACCTGTAAATTTGCAGGGGAACAGGAGAGGAGCACCCTATAGAACCCTAGCAATAGGGATAAGGGGAGGGTATAATGCTTGTTATTGGTACCTTTGATAATAAAAATGAACAGGTTTACAAAGTGAAGGAATTCCGGTGCCTTGCACTTCCTTTTTGTGCTTTATTCACATTTTAGATAAAAGCATTACACACCCCGTAGGGTTCCGCTATATGCATTTCGGGGTGCTCCCCTTAGTCGTTAGCTCATAGAAATTTCATGAAACATTCCATATATACAAAAAAATAAACCACTACACAAGTGTGAACAATTACAATTAGTATCAAGCACATTTAACTCTTCTATTGCCACAAAATACAGATCCAGAGTGGATTAACACAGACACTCATTAGTATCATAGGGAAATTGTAATAAACCTTGAACGTATTTGTGGGAAGAAATATAGTAGGGAATTGTAGGCAAAACATGGAGGATATAATTATGTTCGTATAACAATACCATGATAACATGAATATAAAATATATTCATGGAAAAAACATAGTAGAAAATTGTAAAAACATTGGAGGATATAAATATTTTTACATAACAATATCATCATGCCATCAATATATAAATAGTATTGCAAGAAAAACCATCAGCATAGGAAAAATGTATAAACATATCATATTTCCATAAAGAATTTGCATGAGATGTCACTGAATTACAACATGTATATTCCATATATATCCTATTAAAATCTTGATAGTGATAGTGTGACTAACTTAGTTTCTTTTATATATATAAATTTATATCCATGTATACAACCAGAAATATAACAGTAATATGACAGTATATGAGGGTGTTTTTTTTATTCTTATATTATATACTAGCTGTGAGCCCGATGCAAATGCATCGGGATTCTAGAACGTGCATTAATTTGATTATAGTAGTTATAGCTGGTGTGAGTACTTTTTGGGGGGGTGTGAGTATTTTTTGGGGGGGTGTGAGGACTTTTTGGGGGGTTTGAATACTTTTTTGGGGGGTTGAATACTTTTTGGGGGGTTTGAATACTTTTTTGGGGGGGTTGAATACTTTTTGGGGGGTTTGAATACTTTTTGGGGGGGTTGAATACTTTTTGGGGGGGTTGAATACTTTTTTGGGGGGGTTGAATACTTTTTGGGGGGGTTTGAATACTTTTTGGGGGGTTGAATACTTTTTTGGGGGGTTGAATACTTTTTGGGGGGGTGTATATAGTGTGTATATATATATATATAAGTATTATGTTTTATTTGATTGTTTATTATTTTTTTTTATTTTTTTTTTAGTTTGTTAGTATTTTTATTATTATTAAATTTATTAAACCGCACTTGCCGCATCTGCCGCAAGTCCCCCTATACTTTGTATGGGGATTACCGCAAGCGCGCCGCAAGTGTAACGACTCGCTGGCGCCGACCAATGAGAAGCACGGCTCAGGCAGCGACTCGCAATGGCCTCACGGCCATTGCTTGCGCTACCTGACCGGTAAATCGCTAGCTTTGAGGCCGAGCCTCTGGTTCGATTTTGGGCCAGCGACTCGCAATGGCCGCTTCGCGGCCATTGCTCGCGCAGGCCAGCGACTGGCATTGGCCGCTACGCGGCCAATGCTTCGGCGTGGTGACGTCACAGAGTGACAAAGCCACGGTCTTCTCGGGGTCCGCCACGGAAGTGCCTACGGCAATTATATAGTAGATAGGGGATCTTAATACATAGTTAGGGGTCTCATATTGATATAGGGGGTCTGAATACATAATTAGAGGGTCTTATATTGATATAGAGGGTCTGAATACATAGTTAGGGGATCTCATTGATATAGGGGGTCTGAATAGATAGTTAGGGGGTCTCATATTGATATAGGGGATCTGAATACATAGTTAGGGGTCTTATATTGATATAGGGGATCTGAATACATAGTTAGGGGGTCTCATATTGATATCTTGGGTCTGAATACATAGTTAGGGGTCTCATATTGATATAGAGGGTCTGAGTACATAGTTAGGGGATGTCATTGATATAGGGGGTCTGAATACATAGTTAGGCGGATTTATGTACTGTTAATCCCATAATTCATGCATAATTGGAGGATAAAACGCCTAATTTTCCTACAGAACATGAGGTAATAGCTGCAGGGTGATGGGTTGCTATGGGCAACAGTGAAGGCGTCATAGACACGTTCCTGAGCCTCCTCTAGGTCTCTTTGGCGCCCCCAGCGTCCATCACTGGAACTGCATCCCGGGCTCCGTGCAGTAAATGGGCAGCGATGAGAGGACTCGGCGTGAGGAGGAGGAGGCGACTGATAGGCCGGAGCGCGGACACTGAGCAGCCTCACCGGAGACAGTGACCGGGAGCCGGGCCTGCACCCGCCGCCTCACACAGGAGCCCAGCCCGGAGAGTACAGCGCCTCGTCCCGTCCTCCGCCCCCGGGAGCAGAGCGCCTCGTCCCCGTCCTCCGCCCCCGGGACATGGGGGCGCCGCTCTCCCGGCTGCTGCTGCTGCTCCTCACTCTGCCCTCCGGGTGGTGACCGCCGCCTCCGTTCCGGTCCTGTGGATCTATCCTGAGCCCGAGCCATGGGGGCCGCCACCAAGCTGGCCTTCGCCGTCATCCTCATCTCCTGGTCCCCAGGTGAGAGCCGAGAGGGGTATACTGTGTATAGGGGAATGTGTGCTCGTACTCAGCCTGCGCAGGCCAGCGACTCGCATTGGCCGCTACGCGGCCAATGCTTCGCCGTGGTGACGTCACATAGTGACAAAGCCACGGTCTTTGCCGGGGTCCGCTACGGCAATTATATAGTAGATATATATATATATATATAAAAATAAATATAAACCTAATAATCCTGTTATGGCTCCGACATGTAACCTGTCACCTGGGTTAACCCTGTCATTTGTCCAGCCTGTTACAGATTACAGGTTACAGTTTGCAAATCATTGCCAGCACTTAAATCAAATGGTGACCCCTTAATTATGACTATCCCATACAGCAGTCAATCAATGTAGGGTACATGGCAGAACAGTTTATGAAGCTAAGCACCACCTGTACCTGGCACCATACAAAGTCATACAATCTAATATTTCCTGGGACACTTTTATGTTAGAAGTAAGAGGGATGAGCCAAACATAAGTGATTTATATAAGTAACTCGCCCCCATTTTCTCCAAAGTATCTCACCCAAAAAGTGCTCAGCCCCATCTGCAGCAGATCACACCTCATGTCCCCAGCAGGAGCAGCTCCCCACTCCTGTATGCCAGCCTCCCCTCATCTACAGTACAGACCCAGATAACCTGCACCCTGCCCCAATCAGACATCACAGTGAGAGGCATCCTCTCCATCACCTCAGTATAAGGTCCCTGGGCCGGTGCCAGCACTGCAGAGAGGAGCGGACGCTGTGAAGTATGGAGGATGCGGTCTGTGCTTTCTCCCAGCTGCTTCCTCATCAGTGAGCAGGACGGTGTGCACAGCTCAGGATGGCTCCTGCTCTCGGGGTGCCGGCACCTCCTGTTCCCTTCCTCCTCCCTCTCTGGCGCAGAGACTGGAGCAGGCAGAGCTTTGCTGTACTTCAGCCCTTTCCCACCTGAAGTGAGACTGAGTCCAGTCAGAGGCCGCAGGTTCCCACAGGTTGCCTCAGCAGGGCTCTGTGAGTCCGGGCAGAGTTCCCATCCCGCAGTGGGACTCTGTGAGTCCAGGCACGGCGCAGTGAATGGGCAGCGATGAGAGGACTCGGCGTGAGGAGGAGGAGGCGACTGATAGTCCGGAGCGCGGACACTGAGCAGCCTCACCGGAGACAGTGACCGGGAGCCGGGCCTGCACCCGCCGCCTCACACAGGAGCCCGGCCCGGAGAGTACAGCGCCTCGTCCCGTCCTCCGCCCCCGGGAGCAGAGCGCCTCGTCCCCGTCCTCCGCCCCCGGGACATGGGGGCGCCGCTCTCCCGGCTGGTGCTGCTCCTCACTCTACCCTCCGGGTGGTGACCGCCGCCTCCGCTCCGGTCCTGAGGAGTATACTGTGTATAGGGGAATGTGTGCTCGTACTCAGGCTGCGCGAGCAATGGCCTCGCGGCCATTGCTCGCGCAGGCCAGCGACTCGCATTGGCCGCTACGCGGCCAATGCTTCGCCGTGGTGACGTCACAGTGTGACATAGCCACGGTCTTTGCCGGGGGCCGACACGGAAGTGCCTACGGCAATTATATAGTAGATATCCTTATTATTATTCTTATTCTTGACATCGCATACAAAAAAATCCCAAGGAAAATAAAATCCCATTTATAAATTAATAATTCCAAGAAAAGGGGGCAAGAACGATAACAGAGCGAATCATAATATATTCACTATCCTAAAAACCACAAGTAAAGAAACAAAAAACTGGGCGAAATTCATCCATTGTATTAAGTACAAAGAAGAGAAGACTCAATGTGTCGAAATATAACGAAATATAAATCGAACCTTCCCGGATCTCACCGAATACGACGCAATCTGACACCCTCCAACATGAGTCTATGGCGCCGGACCACTCCGGATCCGATAAAAAAATCGGACGCCGGCTGTTAAATCTTAGGAGAACTGCTGACAAATCTCAGCAGCAATATATGATACAGTGAGTCGCCGCTTAACGACGGGTGTGTTTAACGACGACTCGCACTTACGACGGCCAGTTTTTTCCGAACAACCAAATTTCAAAGTTACGACGGACCACTATACAACCGAATTTCAAAGTTATGATGGACCGTTATACGACCGAATTTCAAAGTTACGACAGATTTCGCGCGGGAGTGGCAGCACAGTGGAGTGTTGAGGCTAGGGTCACACATTACATGCAAAAAATCCCTTGCTGAAGTGGTGCTTCATTATTGTGGAACAGAGATCTCTGCTTTCCAAACATGGTTACCTCCTGTGTCACTCATTCTTAACTACAGTACTGTACAGTACAGTACAGTACTGTACAACACTTACCAGAATGTCTACTGAGATTATGAAAGGTGATTTCCCTGGTGGCTCCGGTCTCAGGATTCCAGTACATTGTACTGTGCAGTACTGTACAGTATTTGCAAACCGGAGTCCTATTTTGCTGTCTGGGTGCTGCTCCCATCTGCTCACATGCTGTGTTGTACAGCTTGCGGCTGCCCATGCTGTACACTGTACATTCCAGCGCTCTGGGGACGTGTTTAAACGGTGCACAGGAAACGTTTCCTGTGCATCGTTTAAACGCGGCCCCACAGAGTGCTGGACTGTACAGCATGGACGGCCGGAAGCTGTAGAACACAGCATGCGGGCAGATGGGAGCAGCAACTGGACAGCATAACTGGACTCTGGTTGGAGAATACAGTACAATACAGTACTGCACAGTACAGTGTACCTAAATCTTGAGAAGAGGAGCCACCGTGAAGATGGCCCAAAACAGTACAGTACAAGTGTAACCCAGTACTGTACAGTGTACCTGAGTACTGAGACCCGGAGCCACCCTGAAGAGGGCCCAAAACAGTACAGTACAAGTGTGACCCAGTACAGTGTACCTGAGTTCTGAGACCCGGAGCCACCCTGAAGAGGGCCCAAAGCAATACAGTACAGTACAAGTGTGACCCAGTACAGTGTACCTGAGTTCTGAGACCCGGAGCCACCATAAAGAGGGCCCAAAACAGTACAGTACAGTGTCCCTTTGTTCTGAGACCTGGAGCCAGCCTGAAGAGAGCCCAAAACAGTACAGTACAGTACAAGTGTGACCCAGTACAGTACAGTGTACCTGAGTTCTGAGACCAGGAGCCAGCCTGAAGAGAGCCCAAAACAGTACAGTACAGACAGTACAAGTGTGACCTAGTACAGTGTACCTAAGTACTGAGACCCGGAGCCACCCTGAAGAGGGCCCAAAACAGTACAGTATACTGTACAGTACAGTAGTACATACAGTACAGTAGCTTGGCTGGAAGCAGTTGGCAGCCTCCACCACCTCCCATCAACATGGCTGACAAAAAGAAGAGTCCAACTCCTACAGGATCTTCTGCTAAGAAGCCTAGAAAAGCCATCGACCTAGACACGAAGATGCAGATCATACAGAAATATGAAGGTGGAATGAAAGTCTTAGCAATCGCTAGTAGCATGGGGTTTTCTTATTCCACCATTTCAACGATACTTAAAGATAAAGAGAAAGTGAAGGAGACGGTGAAGAGTACTGTGGGATATAAGGCTGTTCTCACCAGGCAGCGCAAGTGCCTGATCCATGAAATGGAGAAACTGCTGGCGATTTGGTTTGACGACCAAATAAGCAAGAAAATGCCCCTTAGTCTCCATATCATAAAGAGAAGACACTTAGCATCTTCGCTACGCTGAAAGCACGTGAGGGAGAAGAGTGCACTGAAACATTCAGCGCAAGCAAAGGTTGGTTCCATCTCTTTAAACGCCGATTTAGCCTACACAACAGAAGCATTCATTTTGAAGCAGCAAGCGCGGATACAGAGGCAGCTGAGGAATTTTTGGATGTGCTGGATGAGATAATCGAGGAAGGCGGCTATCGACCAGAACAAATTTTCAACGTCGACGAGACAGGTTTGTTCTGGAAAAAAATGCCTGAAAGAACATACATTCATAAAGAAGTTGCCAACATGCCTGGGTTTAAGGCTTTTAAATATCGTGTGACGTTGCTGTTAGGCGGAAATGTGGCAGGGCATAAATTAACCTCCCTGGCGGTATGATTATGTCAGGAATTTTGTGCTAAAAGCGGTACCATTTTTTTGGTAAAAAATTTCTTTTATAGGCAGAAATTTTATACATTTGTATTTCCCGCCCAGTTCCGCCTCCAACCCTGTTCTGCCTCCAATGAGCCGCTGCGGCCACAGAGACGGAACCAGGAAGTCATATGGAGGCATCCGAAGGGGCTCTCACCAGCGATCACAGCGAGGACATCGCTGGATGTCCCTGTGACAGAGGAGAGGAGGGTAACTGAGGGAAGCATCCAGCTTCCCTTGGGTGTTCCCGCCCCTCTTCTCATCTGCAGGCCAGGCTCTAACCCTAACACCCTAACCCTAACCCTAACCTTGGGGGGTGCTGTCAGAGACCAGCACCGCCGCCCCTGTGCTGCAGCCAGCCGCGGGTGAGGACCGGGAAGGGGAATATGTGCTGCACCGCTGCCCCTGTGCTGCAGCCAGGCAGCCAGCCGCGGGTGAGGACCTGGAAGGGGGGGATGTGCTGCACTGCCACCACTGTGCTGCAGCCAGGCAGCCAACCGCGGGTGAGGACCGGGAAGGGGGGGATGTTCTGCACCGCCGCCACTGTGCTGCAGCCAGGCAGCCAGCCGCGGGTGAGGACCAGGAAGGGGGGGGGGATGTGCTGCACACGCCTGCCAAAATGTGCTGCAGCCCAGGGCAGCCAGCCGTGGGTGAGGACCAGGAAGGGGGGGTTGTGCTGCACCGCCGCCACTGTGCTGCAGCCAGCCACGGCGGGTGAAGAAACCGGGGGGGGGGGTGCTGTCAGAGACCCTGCTGCAGCCACGGGCCTCACAGTGAGACCAGCACCGCCGCCACTGTGCTGCAGCCAGCCGCGGGTGAGGAAGGGGGGGGTGCTGTCAGAGACCCGCTGCAGCCGCAGGCCTCACACTGAGCAGTGGCACCAGCCGCAGGTAAACCCGGGTGTGACTCAGGGTTACCGGTTCTGTCAGTGAAAGTTAACCCCGAGTCACACTCGGGAATACCGCAGGAAGGTTAAAACCCTTTTTCATTTATCGCTCCCAGAACCCACGCGCTCTGAAGAACGTGAACACACACACACTGCCAGTGATCTATCTGGCAAACAACAAGGTGTGGATGACCAGACTTTATTTGAAGACTGGTTTCTGACCTGCTTTATTCCTGCTGCCAGGGAATAGTGCCTTGATAAGAATGTTCCTTTCAAGATTCTGCTTCTCCTTGATAATGCCCAGGACAGCCCCAACATATCGATGACCTGCATCGTGATGTCAAAGTTGTTTATCTCCTCAAAAATACGACTTCAATTCTGCAACCTATGGATCAGGGGCCATAGCAGCGTTTAAGGCGCATTATTTGCGCATTACTTTTGGTAAGGCGGTAACGGAGCGGAGAACGACAGGATGACTCTTCGCGAATTTTGGAAAGACTACAACATTCTTCACTGCATGAAGAATATTGACAGCGCGTGGCGTGAAGTGACTGAAAAATGTATGCAAGGTGTTTGGAAGAAATGTTTGAAAAGGTTTGTGAATAACTTTGAAGGGTTTGACCAAGAGGAAGCAGTACAACAAATCAATAGTAAAACTGTAAATCTTGCACGTGAGTTGATGCTAGAAGTGGAAAGTGAGGATGTTTTCGGAGTTGGTGAATTTCGTAGAAGGTGAATTGACGGACCAAGACTTGATTGAGTTGGAAGAGCAACAACACATGGACAAATAGAAGAAATTGAGCAATCAGATGTATCACCACCGAAAATGTTCACAACTAAGGGCTTGGCAAAAGTGTTTTCGAAAGTGAATGAGATTGTGGTTGATTTAGAGGCAATGGACCCCAACATTGAAAGGTTGTCGAAATTTGAAAGACACTTGAAAGAAGCGTTTGCCTGTTATCGTGAAATTTATGATGAGAAAAAAAAACAAACAGTCGTCCATGTTAGACTTCTTGCAACAAACTCCGACTCCTACCCTGGCTTCAACCCCTACGCCTGCCCCTGTCTCAGCAACAGACTCCCTCTCTGCTCCAGCCTCTCTCTTACCAGGGCCGTCAGCTGTCGACAATTCAGATGACGAAGATCCTGATGACACAACCTGCATGTTTGACAGTGACGATGAAGATGTCATATTTGAAGGGTTTTAGAGTAAAACTCATACTGTTTCGTGAACAAGCTTTATTTTTCATAATTTTGCTTTGTACTACATACTGTACAGTATCTTGAAATTGTTTAGTACTGTACGGTACAACAGTACTGTACTGTACAGTACTGTACTTGTTAGAGTTATTTTTTCAGCCAATGTAACATAAAGCATTTCTTTAATGGTTCATGATACACTTTTGTATCAGATGTACCTGATGTTTCTGATGAAGCGGAACTGTTCCCATAGGGAACCACAGTACTGTACACTGTACAGTACGTACTTACCTCTCTGGCCGCTGCACAGACTGCGCTGTGCAGCTGAGGGAGAGGTAAGTAACAGTTCCCTATGGGGAACAGTAGCCCCAGTATACTGTACTGTAGTGTATATACTGTACTGTACTGTACTTGTTAGAGTTATTTTTTCAGCCAATGTAACATAAAGCATTTCTTTAATGGTTTGTGATACACTTTTGTATCAGATGTACCTGATGTTTCTGATGAAGCGGAACTGTTCCCCATAGGGAACCACAGTACTGTACACTGTACAGTACGTACTTACCTCTCCGGCCGCTGCACAGACTGCGCTGTGCAGCTGCGGGAGAGGTAAGTACAGTAACAGTTCCCTATGGGGAACAGTAGCCTACATTCATGTTTTGTTTTCAATTTAAAATGTAGACTGTGCTGTGTAAGGTGAATTTTATTTGCTTCCATCTTAATACAGTAACTACAGTACAATCGAATTTTCCTGATGTAGGCTACCTGTTTATGCTTTTTTCAATTTAATTTGTATGTGCAACAATTTATATTTTTGTCAATAAAACAAAATTACTGCTGTACACTGTAATATGAATAGTACTGTGCATGCATGCAAACACTAGTACAATAACGTGAAAAAAAACATGTACCATGAAGGTTGCCCTTTTAAGGGTCACGCTTAACGACGGGACACGCTTAACGATGGACCTTCTGGTCCCTAACCCCATCGTTAAGTGAGGACTCGCTGTATTTCAAAAATTGGGATGGCTTTAGTTATATCAGCTAACATATTAAGCAATGTTCCATGCCTAGTGTCAACACTCTGGTTTTCTCCTCCCATAATTTAGAGGTTGTCAATCACCATAACTCATATATAACAGAATTAAACAATAATAAATCCCAAAGGGATAACCATTACTTCTCACATATATCCATAAAAAGAGGGGCCAGATTAAATGCACCACTCTGCATATTAATGAACATAGCTAAGATATAACATAGAAATCAAAATATCACATGTAATCCACCCTATAGAACATGAATGAACTTTTAAATATTAAATTTAAAATATTTATATCCTCCAATGTTGTTACAATTTTCTGTTGTTTTTTCCATGAATATATTTTATATTCATGATATCATGGTATTGTTATACGAACATAATTATATCCTCCATGTTTTTTCTACAATTCCCTAATATATCTCACAAATACGTTCAACGTTTATTACAATTTCCCTATGATACTAATGAGTGTCTGTGTTAATCCACTCTGGATCTGTATTTTGTGGCAATAGGAGAGTTAAATGTGCTTGATACTAATTGTAATTGTTCACACTTGTGTAGTGGTTTGTTTTTTATATATATGGAATGTTTTATGTAATTTCTTTGTGCTAACGACTAAAGGGAGCACCCAGAAATGCACATAGCAGAACCCTAGAGGGTGTGTAATGCTTTTATCTAAAATGTGAATAAAGCACAAAGAAGCAGTACTAGGCACCGGAATTCCTTAATTTCATATGTATCCGGGTGGTTGCCATACTATTGTCTGGTGCCTGGAATCTAGGAGTAATTGCAGGTGGAGCTCCTTCCTTTCCCGTTCCATCACTAAATCCTCAGGTTTACTAAATAGACACTGGAATATCCTAAGGGTAGATCCAGACCTGATTGATCTAGTACCAGTGATAGAGTATCAAATTTAGAAAAGACCCATCAATTCACAATTATTTGGTATATAGTTTCTTTAAGAGACCAGATCCAGCTGTAATCAGGTTTGCTTTTTTATTTTTAAAGGGAACCAACCACCTCAGATCACCCTAATACACAGTTAGTACATGTCCCTGCACCCTAAGGATACCTTTCCAGCACTGTTTTTGTGTAAAATCTTGCATTAGTATAACTGATATAAAGAGTTTATAAACTTACTAGCCTGGAGACATCTGGGCGTATCCCTCCTTCTGTTATACTTCAGGGCTGTGCTCCCCCTCCCTCCGTGCCTGCTGCCCTGCCCTGATGGGCGTGATCGTTATCTCCTCTGCACAGAGGGAGGGGGAGCACAGCCATGCAATGAATGCACAACCCTGAAGTATAACAGAAGGAGGGATACGCCCAGATGTCTCCAGGCTAGTAAGTTTATAAACTCTTTATATCAGTTATACTAATGCAAGATTTTACACAAAAACAGTGCTGGAAAGGTATCCTTAGGGTGCAGGGACATGTACTAACTGTGTATTAGGGTGATCTGAGGTGGTTGGTTCCCTTTAAACATATAAAATTTGTGCACACAACGTTTTTGGCAGCAGAATCCTGCTGAATCGTTCTTACCTATGATTACTGGACGTGTGAATATAGCCTTAAAGAGTAATTCACCTCTGAGAAGGAAATAACTGGGATTATGAGTGTAGTTTCAGGTTTACTTAATTTCATAGAGATAAATGGGGAGCTACAGAAACAGTGCTGTAGCTAAGTGCTACACTTTTACTGTACAGGATTTGGCCTGCCCGACTTTGGTCAATGATCCTTTTGTTCTTAGTAGATAAGCTACAGTCAGAAGAGTCTGGCAACTGCTATGGCTCGGTAGAGTGAGCACTCTTTTACGTATGAAAAAGTCAGAAGAGCTAGCTAATGGCTGAACACAGCTATTTATTGTGTATGGGTCCCTAACTCCCATTTATTTCTATGGGAATTATGGAGTTAGCCTGGTTGCGCTTAGCTGTTTTCTTAGAAGCCATTATTCTAATCTCAGCCATGAAACGCAAAGACGGGAATAACCATCTAATATGTTTTACATAGAAAACAACAATATTACCTAAATGTTGTTTTCTCTTTTTACCCCCTCATGTTATTTGCCGAATCACATTGCAGTAGCCCAGCAGAAATGTCACTGCTATTGCTTCTCCAAGCTCACTGATGTGCTGAAACAATTGAAGCTGTTAAATGCCTTTTGGCAGGAAAGCCACGACTGGGACAACCCTGATCAGAAAGGCCGATATGATTCATCCAAGTGAATTGACTTGTGAAGACATAATAAAAAGCAATGAGAGAGAGAGCATAGGATTTTATATTTGATTTGCTGGCTAGATATCTGCTATGACCATGCTGAAGAACACAATGTACCTTCTATTTCACATCAGAGAATGGTTGGCTAATGTGCAGAAAACCTTTTGTTGTCTATTAGCTAGTAGAAATCTCCCTTGATTAGACATGGAATATGAGAAAATCTAGGAGCATGATGTAAAACCTTACAAAATGCTATTTTGATTTACAGGGTGAGCCATTCTCATTAATTTTCTTACCACCTCTGCTGTCTAGAGAAGATGTAGCAGCCAGGCTTGAGACTAGATGGCACTATTTGTCAAAGTAAAAGAAGAACTAGGCGGTTAGCTCTGCTGCTTGATGCGATGAGAACATAGCAGGGAGCACACATCATGAACGTGAATTTTGTATACTTTCACCTGTCCCAGTGCTGTGAGAGACTTGTTAATCGCAGCCGCCTCCACCAACCGCTGGCCAGTAGCCTCTGTCTTTGATATACGTTCGGATCCAGCTAGGTCGCACAGAGTAAGGGTAGAGCTTGAAGCAATGCCTGAGATGGTGTCTATTCCATTCAGTGTAAAAATCACAATGAGATGAGAGCGAGAGCTGAGGAAAAGATTTATATAATTAGTTGTTTTTTTCCACATAGTGACATTTTTCGTATTCATTTTATATCATGTAATATAGTTTTCTATCCTGTAATATTAAATTACCCTAATTAGAATTAGAGAGCTAGAAGACTGTGAAGCCACTTAAGAGCAGGACTGTGGAGTCAGTCGGAACCCATTTTGGTGGAGTCGGATTTGGAGTCAGTAGAAAATGGACCAACTCCTTAAATATGTAATAAATTGGGTACAGTAGCTCAATGCAGAATGTGCTGAATATTATTAAGTTCTATCTAAATATCTTGGTTATTATATCATAACGATTAAAGCCTGATGTTCACATTGTAGTACCATAAATTTATCACTTAAACATGAGCCTTGTTGAAGGGAGTCTGTGTTGGAGTTGGAGCCTGGAAAATTGAGGCGTCGGTAGTTTGGCTTACCGACTCCACAGCGCTGCTTATAAGACTCTCAATGTCTGTGTACTATGATGCTAGGGTTCGGGCTCCTTTCATTGGCCAATACATTTGCTAAGTGTCACCTTTAGTTCTTGGTGTTCTAGTCTGCAGCAGAATAATCTTTTTATAGGTATGTATTTTTTTCTGCTAGCACCTTGTTCACACTCATTAGGTGTGTCGGTCAGTCTTTCTGTAATTTGTAGTAACTTTTTCTCTCTGTGCACCCTCTCCTGTTAGGCATAGTAGAATCACCTTCCTTTATAGCCAGTACCCTACCTGCCCATACATGCAGATGTAAAATCACACATAGAGGCATTTCAGGTTAGGGTCCTGATACATGAGATGCCACCTTGTCATAGTTTTTGGGCTCACTTGCATTGGCCAATACATTTACTAAGTGTCTTCTTTAATTCTTATTGTTCTGAAGTGATTCGTAGCAAGTACTTTGTAATGATCGTGTATTCATTCCGAATAGCGAGTGCAATGCAAGTCAATGGGAAACGTGAATAATTTTCTGCTGGATCCTACAAAGATGTATGGGAGGGCTGTAAAAAGGCAGAGATGTTTGAGAATGTGCTCAAACTGCACGGGAACAGTATACAGATATAATGTAGACTGTGCCTGCATACTGTTCTGCCATACAGCTGTCTGCTCTGAGTGACAGGATCTAGTGAAGATAGATAGAAGAACAGGTAGATTGGGATTACTAGACTCCTGCTGCTCCCGGGTCTGCTCAGTCTCTTGCACTCCTGCTGAATCTCTTCCAGGTCAGTTCAGTCTTCAGATGAATCACTTCCAGGAATGCCTATTAAGCTACTTGCATATTCACTGCACTGTCAGGCAAACAGCCAATTACAGAAGCTCACACTCTGTGAGCACCTCTGTGATTGGTTGTTGCAGTCTGAGTGCATTTCCACAATCTAGGTGGTGATTGTGCTTGGTTGCCACACATAGTAGTGTATGGCAACCAACCTGCCGTCATAGGGTGTTAAATAATTTAAAAAAATGCGTGGGGATTTGCAGTGTTTATAAGTATAGCCCAGTGAAAGCAGACAGTTACGAGCTGCCTCCCTCAGCTGCGTAATTTTACCTTGGCTGGCAAAAATAAAACGTGGGTTCTGACCTATTTTTGCAGCCAAGGTAAAACTAGGCAGCTGAGGGCTGGTATTCTCAGTGGGGAGGGGGCCCATTATTTTAAGGCCCCCCACATGCAAAATAAATAGCAGCCCGAAGCCACCCCTGATAATGGCACATTAATTATAGCGCCATTTCCAGGCATTTCACCACGCTCTTCTAGTGGCCCAGGTGGCTGTGGCACGCATAGTAATAAGGGGTTAACACCAGCTTTGTATTGCCAGCTGGTATTAAGCCCTGAGGTTCTTAATGTCAGGCCAAGTTAGACCCGGCCATTAAAAAAGGAGTATTTTATTTTGAGTTATTAAAGATGGCAACCAGAGATGTCTTTTGTGTTTTATTGCAGTTAAAAGATTTTTACTTGGTGTTGTGTTTTTTTAAATATTTACTAAAAATTCACAGTGGACGGGTCTAACATTGGCCCAACATTATGAATCTCGGGCTTAGTGCCAGCTGTCAATACAAAGCTGGAAATAACCACTTTATTAGCCAGCATGCCACTACCACCAGGGCTACTGTAAAAGCTGGGTAAAGTGCCTGAAAATGGCGCTTCGAAAGAATACACCATTTTCAGAAACAGCTGCGGGCTGTGATTTTCTGCCTGGGGGACCCAAAAATGCTTGAGCCTTACCAAGCTGAGAATCCCAGCCCCCAGCTGCCTGGGTTTTACCTTGGCTGGTAAAAAAAAATAGGGCGAAGCCCAATCATTTTTTTATTATTAAAATAATTTTAAAAAGTGCTTTCCTGTATTTTAATAGCCAGGCAGCCCATAGCTGTCCTCTTTTTATCTGTGTTAAGAATCAACAATACAGTGAAGTGCTATGTCATTATTTATTTTTTGTTTTTTAAATTTTATATAGCGCCAACATATTTAGCTCATTTTACAATTCTGACAATTTGAGACAATACATAGTAACAAAAAAATTCAGAAACCATGAGGAGTAACGTCCCTGCTCGCAAGCTTACAATCTATGAGGAAATAGGGGAGGTACAAAAGGTGAATGGTAAAAAGTGCCATCATATATTGTTCAGTCATTAATATAATAAATAGGGGATTAATTTAATGCTGCATGAACAGGTCATATCCAGCATCTGTACAAGTACAGATAAAGTGCTATTAAGTGCATAAAGGGTGTAGAAAGATGACACAAGAGACCCATTTTTGAAGAGGGAATATAGGAATAGTTAGAGAATGTAGTGAGGTGATGGGCCAATCTAAAGAGATGCATTTTTAAGGTTCACTTAAAGCTGTGGGTGTCGGAAATTAATTAAATTGTTCTTGGTAATCTGTTCCAAAGGATTGGTGCAGCTCGTGAGAAGTCTTGGAGATGAGAGTAGGAAGTTCGGATTGTAGATGATGTCAGTCTTGGGTCATTTGCGGAATGGAGTGCTCGTGTAGGGCGATAGAGATGAGGGAGGAGATGTAGGGCTGCGCAAAACTGTGGATAGCTTTGTGGGTGAGAGTGATAATTTTATATTGTACTCTGTAGCAGATTGGCAAACAGTGCAATGACTTGCACAGGATAGAGGCATCAGTGAAGTGATTGGAAAGATGTGTGATCCTGGCTGCTGCATTCAGGATGACTTGGAAAGGAGGGAGTTTAGTAAGAGGGAGACTGATTAGTACAGAATTGCAATAATCCGGACGAGAATAAATAAGGGCAATAGTTAGTGTTTTGGCAGAATCAACATTAAGAAAAGGTCAAATTCTAGAGAGATTTTAGAGGTGTAGGTGACACAAGCGAATTATCAGATGTGGGGAGTGAAGGAGAGATCTAAGTCAAATATAATTCCAAAACAGCAGGTGCTGGGGAGTAATGATAGAGCCACGCACGGGAATGGCAATATTAGGTTTCGGAAGATAAGGAGAGGGAGGAAACACAAGAAGTTCATTTTTTCACAGAATCAGTGTAAGTTAGAGAGAGGACATGATGTTAGAGACAGCACACAGACAATCACTGGTATTTTGTAATAATGCAGGGGTGATGTAAGGAGAAGGTATATAATTGGGTATCGTTAGCATAGAGATGGTACTGAAAACCAAATCTCCTGATGGTTTGTCCAATAGGGGCAGAGTATAGAGAGAAGAGGACATAGGATTGAACGCTGATGAACCCCAACCATGAGTGCAAGAGGAGAAGATCATCAGCGAAAAATACAGTGAAGGAGTGGTCAGAATGGTATGAGGAGAACCAGGATATAATGGTGTTCCTGAGCCCAACAGAGCAGAGTATAGAGAGGAGGAGCTGGTGATCCACGGTATCCGATGCTGCGGAGAGATCTATGAGGATCATCAGGGAGTAGTGACCATTAGATTTAGCTGTTAGTAGATCATTAGAGACTTTAATAAGGGCAGTTTCAGTAGAGTTTAAGGAGCGAAAATTGGATTGTAGAGGGTCAAGAAGTGAATTATCAGAGAAATAGCTGATCAAACAGCAGCGTTCCAAAAGTTTAGAGATTAAAGGGAGATTAGACACCGGTCAGTAGTTAGCTGCAGAGTTCTGGTCAAAAGATTTTTTTTTAGGAATGAGTGTATGATGGCATGTTTGAAGGAGGAGGGAAAAACACCAGATGAGAGGTAAAGATTAAATAGTTAGGTGAGATGTGCAACCGGGGAAAGGGATTGAAGCAGATGTGAGGTAATAGGGCATTGATGTAGGTAGTGGAGCGAGAAGATGCAAGGAGCCGGGTAACTTCTTCCTCTGTAAACGGATCGAAGACCGAAAGTGAGTTGGATGAAGTGCAAGAGGGATGAGAATGAATGATTAAATTAATTATGTACAGGATGACACTGGGTACAAGCAGCACGTACAAGACCTGAGGAAGCACTGGGTAAGTGATGAAATGGCATGCTAGCTCTTGAAAATATTACTACCAAGGTAGATTGAGTTCTTTCAGCCAGTGTTCCCTATACTAATCAGATACACAACCTTACATAGAATCAACCTGAACAAGTCCCCCTTTTTTTTTTTCTTTTTTCAGTTTCAGGTGAAAGCACCACACAGGACATTTGGACAATCTTTCTACCTTTTGCTTCTACTATGAATATGGCATCCTTCTAAAGGTTAGACCACATAAGATTAATCAACAATCTCCTGTATGCTATTATGTTGAAGAATCACAGGAATTAAAAAACACACAATTAATCCTGACACTCTTTCCACAGATTTATACACATGGGAGGATCGCTTCACTAAAGAACTTCTAATTAAGATCCCCCTGGTAAAAAAAATAAATAAATAAAAAAAAAAAATGCTTATTTAATCTATATGTTATATTAGATTACACAGCAAGTGGCTTATAGTGTTTGATATCTGTATCTTCAGAATTAAGAACTGCATCCTCGATCCTAGGAGAATATTAGAAGGTTACATCCCTTTGTATACAGGTAACTACGCTATATTTTTGTTTTTATACTTTATTTTCTAGCAATGTCTGCACCATTTAGGGTGTAAAACTACTCCCATAGACCTTATAAGTTATACTTTCACTCGTGTTTCAGATTTTAAGTATAAACCTATCGCATACTGGGAGAACCGTAGAAAACAATACGACAGCTGACAAATAACCCCTATCCATCAGAAAGGTAGGCAACCGTCGCGCTCACCTTCTCAAAAGACATCCTCTTTATGCAGGTCTCATATAGCCATTCTTACACCCTAAATTTCATTTCCTATAGGATTATCAAAAGAATAATAAAAGAAAACAAACTAAGTAATCCATAGCACCTACGCCAGGACTATAGGAAAAGGCCTACAGAAAATTCTGATGGGACATATTCCCTGAATGGATCCTCTTTGATACATATTTATCGCTTTTAATATTGTTTTTTATATAGTACATGGCAGCACAAGAAATCAATAAAATATTGTTTTAATCTTTAATGAATATAGATTAATTTTTATACGCGGTTTTTATATTCAGTGCGCTGAACCCCAAAATTCTATTTATTTTATGAGAATGAATGATGTTCTGAGGCTGTGAGGAAATTTCCTGCCTATGTTGTCAATTTTGCCCTTAAAATAGTTTGCCAAATTGTCAGTGCTGAGGTTGGTGGTTGGGGCTTGTACTCTTGGACTGACGAGGGAGTGGAAAGTGTTAGTCATTTAGGATTGTTGGCTAGTGATGTGATGGTGTTGTAGTAAGCTTGTTCGGAGAGGGAAAAGGCGGCGTTGTATGTTTTCAGCATAAACTTATAACTTGTAACCTAAAAACGGCCCACACATTCCAGCATCTACCATGCTAGAAAATAGGTGCTGATTCCAGATTACTCCAACAGCCAATCACAGACACCCATTCTCTGTGACAGCGTCTCTGATTAGCTGTTGTGCCCCTCTGCAGTGAATATCCAAGAAGTTAATGAGCGGCCCAGAAGTACAAGCTGCTGGACGCCGGAAAGTATAATGCTTATGTTTAATCACTATTTTCCCTCCTTTTACAGCTCTGCAGCCCCCATCTCATAACTTTAAAGTCTGAGTTCGGGTTTGGACTCCGGTTTGAATCACGTCCAGCCCCGAACTCGAACTTTAAAAAAAAAAATAAAGGTCTGGTCGGGTCTGCTGAACACGAACATTGGCGGGTCACTAATCATGAGACCTTAACCATAGAAGCATATTACAGACAAAAAAACTGACCTTAAATAAATATTACAAGACCTACCCGCGCTCTGTTGCACTCTTATTTTCTTTGGTAAGTCATGGGAGCTATATTGTTTGATTTCCATGGCTAGAATACGCCTAGATTATTACTTCGGGTGTAATTGGCCATGCTCCACCACCTTGTGCCTTCATCATCGTATATAACAGTGTTTACATGCCCCTTGCACCATGAACTCCTCCCTGTTTCCCAGCAGTAGTCTGGGGTTCTGTGGGCAAAAATCTAATTCTGTATACAATGTGGTGGAACATTTTATTAACCAGAGATTAATTATTAGGAGAAATTCAAGAAAAAATAAATATCGGCATTATATTTTTTATGTCTCGATCTTTTAACCTGAGATAACAATACATCAGATAAGTGAACCAAAAGCATTACTATTCTACAAACTACTATATAATTACCTAATGTTCTCTGTCTGTCACGGAAATCGCGCACCAGCTCCAGGGCGCTCATTGGTGGCCTGTATGTGGAGTATGCAAAACAGCCGCACACCGCGGCCATGATGCGACGCGCGATTTCTCTCACAGACACCGTGTTGTCAGCCTCCTCCTGCCCGCACCCGCCGGAGTGGGTGCGCCCACCTCCGGCCCCCTCTTGCCTGCCGCTGCCACCCGCTGCTCCATTCCCGCCACTCGCTGCTCCACTCCCGCCACCCGCTGCTCCATTCTCTCCCCCCCTCGCTTCATTCTCACCCCCCCTCGCTCCATTCCATGTTCCTCCACCCTAGCTCCCCTCCCAGCTCGCTCCATTCCCCCCCCCCGCCGCTCTTTCTCACCCGCACCCTGTGTTTACATCGCCGCTACAGCAGGTAATGAGCGGTCTTGTGACAGGCTCTGTGCACGTCACTTCAGCCCGCCTATCACATGACCACTCATTACCTGCAGTAGCGGCAATGTAAGCACCGGTGCGGGTGAGACAGAGCGGCGGGGAGGGGATAGATGTGCGCTGACCACTGGCCCTCCATCCTGCGCTGACCTCCTGGACTCTAGCACTGCTGCACACTGGCACCGCTACACACTGGTACTGCTGTAGGTATCTACTATATAATTGTTTACTTCTGTCTGTTTGTCTGTAATGCAAATCCTGCATTGCTGATTGGTCAGGCCAGCCGCCCACGACCAATCAGCAACAGGGACAGTCCGCCCGCAAATTGGCGCGTGATTTTAATCACGCTTCTCTGATTGGTTGCGCCCAGCTGGTTGACAACAATCAGCGATATTGGTGCAGGATTTAAACTCAGCTTCGCTTTGCATTATTCTTAAATCTTCATGAATAAACTACATACCGTATATACTCGCGTATAAGCCGAGTTTTTCAGCCCAAAAATTGGGCTGAAAAGTCCCCCCCTCGGCTTATACGCGAGTCAATACGGTCCCCCTCAAAGTTTGGCGCCCCCACCTCACTTTCTGGCCCCCCCCGCATGCAGCGCTGCGCTCATACATTACCTGTCTAGCAGCTGTCATCCTCCGGTGGCGGATCGCGGCTCCTGGGCTCCGGGCTCCATCTTCCTCTGTGTGTTCCTTGTCATGTGACCGGCCGGCGTCGCGATGACGTCATAGCGACGAGCCCGGCGGCCACAAACCAGGAAGACAGAGAGGAAGATGGAGCCCGGAGCCCAGGAGCCACGATCCGCCACCGGAGGATGACAGCTGCTAGACAGGTAATGTATGAGCACAGCGCTGCATGCGGGGGGGGGCCAGAAAGTTAGGTGGGGGCGCCAAACTATGAGGGGGGCCCTGCTGGGGCCCTGTATACTACCACTGGGGCTGCTGTATACTACTGGGGCTGCAATACCACTGGGGCTGCTGTATATAGGGGCTGCAATACCACTGGGGCTGCTGTATATAGGGGCTGCTGTATACAACACTGGGGCTGCAATACCACTGGGGCTGCTGTATATAGGGGCTGCAATACCACTGGGGCTGCTGTATATAGGGGCTGCAATACCACTGGGGCTGCAATACCACTGGGGCTGCTGTATATAGGGGCTGCAATACCACTGGGGCTGCAATACCACTGGGGCTGCTGTATATAGGGGCTGCAATACCACTGGGGCTGTAATACCACTGGGGCTGCTGTATATAGGGGCTGCAATACCACTGGGGCTGCAATACCACTGGGGCTGCTGTATATAGGGGCTGCAATACCACTGGGGCTGCTGTATATAGGGGCTGCTGTATACACCACTGGGGCTGCAATACCACTGGGGCTGCTGTATATAGGGGCTGCAATACCACTGGGGCTGCAATACCACTGGGGCTGCTGTATATAGGGGCTGCTGTATACACCACTGGGGCTGCTGTATATAGGGGCTGCTGTATACACCACTGGGGCTGCAATACCACTGGGGCTGCTGTATATAGGGGCTGCAATACCACTGGGGCTGCAATACCACTGGGGCTGCTGTATATAGGGGCTGCAATACCACTGGGGCTGCAATACCACTGGGCTGCTGTATATAGGGGCTGCAATACCACTGGGGCTGCAATACCACTGGGGCTGCTGTATATAGGGGCTGCTGTATACACCACTGGGGCTGCAATACCACTGGGCTGCTGTATATAGGGGCTGCAATACCACTGGGGCTGCTGTATATACCACTGGGGGCTGCTGTATATCATACTGCTGGGGCCTGTATACCACTGCTGGGGGCTGTATACCTGTTCTGGGGTCCACCCTCGGCTTATACGCAAGTCAATAGATTTTCCCAGGTTTTGGGGGCAAAAGTAGGGGGTCGGCTTATACACGGGTCGGCTTATACACGAGTATATACGGGTACATATTCTAGAATACCCGATGCATTAGAATCAAACCTACATCTAGTTTCATTAAAATAGCCAACTACACCCAAAACCTCATTTTAAATGTTAATTTGCTATACTCAAAGGCTAAAAAGATGAATTTAAGATGAAGCATAATTGTTCTTCCATTAAGTGCCATGCAAGTAATTACACTCTTGGTTCGCATTCTTCAGTTCATTCATGGCTCTGATCCTTTAAAGGAGATGATTTTTTGACTAAGAGATTAAAAATTGTCTTGTAGTAATAGTAATCAATTTGCTGCCAATGGATTGATTGTGCATCAGGGATTAATTATATGCAATTCACTGATCAAAAACAAACCTTTCACTTTCCCTCTCTTTATATATGCCCATGTAACACGTTTCAATTAGTACCAGAGCAGCATTATTTCAAGTTATCCTATTATAAAGTTTGAAGTTAGATTCTATGAGATTAATGTGATTCTACACACCATTATAAAGTAGTGAATAGAATGAGACGGCACTCACCGCTGGTGTGATGTCAATCGGTTTCTTTATTTATTCATTCGTGCGGGTTACAGGCAGAAGTGCAGGGAGGGGGTGCGGAGGTGGTCAACGGGCGCACCGTTTCGCACTGGATGTGCTTCAACGGGTCCAACACCATGGTCCAATGGAGGGGTGTGACTAGTGCCCGGGACTCTTTGCTTTGATATTTACTACACACCAATATACCATTATTGGCCAATAAATGTAAAAAGAGATTGGTGTGATACCATATGGAAAATCACGTCAATTGCTGTAGAAATAGTATTAAGGGGTATGCTTAGGGGACTCTTGAACCTATAGACCTCGCTCAGATGTAAAATTTACATAGGTGTTTTAGTTGTGTTTTTTGCAGATAACCCATTACAATCTATGGGACTGTTGACAAGCTATTTTATTGGATCAAGTGTCCAAAAAAATAAAATAAACAGATGTCCATTTTTAATCCGAGTCAAGATCAAACTAGTCTCATTTGAATCAAAAAAATCTGTGAAAAATCAAATATCACATCAAATGAAACCAGAGCGATGTCCAATTTATAGTGACTGAGGCCTCATTCACACGACAGTATCTTTGCATCAGTGTTTGTATACAAAGTCAAAAAAAGGAACTTGCAAAGAAAAACTATAATTGAAAGACCTTCAGCAGACCTGTGTTTGGCAGACTCCTGGTTATAACATAAGCGGCCGTCACACGCTAAGATATCTTGAAAGATATTGCTTGAACGCGCCAGATTAAACATTGCTTGAACGATGTCTGTGCGTGTGACGGCAGCATACGACGAACGATACCTGATCAAATCGCAAGATCGCGATCTGAGCCCCGGACCTCATATCTGACGATGTCGACTCATTACATTAACAGAATCGGCGTGTCTAAACAACCGATATCGTCTACACGTTTAGGAACTGCGCGATGGCTAAATCTAGCACGTAGGCGTGGCAGGGATTTCTCTGTGTCTCGCCTCCTCAGTTGTGATTCGTGATCCCTAATGGTTTCGGATTGGCTGCTTCGACACTAGCTCGCATTTGTGGAGGATGATGCGTTCCCATTGGCTGTCCTCACAGGGCGCCATTTTTGAAGAGCTGTCTTCAGCACCACACATAGGCGACGGCTGCATTATTTCTCATGTAGAACTGTGCACCCACAAGTGCGTCAACCTGATAATAGAACCTGCGTGGTACATGAGCTTACTATAGTGTCCACCTTTTCCTACACCCAAACAAGATTGCCGGCCGCGGCACACAACGCGGCGCTACGTCACGCCCATGGGATATTGTCCCGTAGGTGACACAAGAAGTGGTTATGGCCCTGTTACGCCGCGTAGGTCGCCTTTAAGTTTTGTTACGTCACGCAAGGGGCGGTCCTGATGGAATTAAGTTGGTTTCAGTTTCATTCCGCCTGCAAGGTGCTAGCTCCTCCCATGCCCATTGCAGCTCAGTCATGGCTGCAACACGCCGCGCTGCCACGTTGGGGGTGGCGGAGTTCATGATCTTAATCGATCATTGCGATCGATTAGATTATTGGGGCCACCACCCCCACCGGCATCCGAGGCTGCGCAACCGCAGCACTGTGCTGAAGATTCAGCGGGCCCTGCGCCGCCAGCTGTGTGTGGAGAGGGCTGTGAAGGCGATCCAGCACAAGATTGCGGACCTAAAATATAAGTCGCCGGGCCGCATTGTGGACATCCGTGCCAGGATTGCCAGGATGCGTGGTGAGTAAATGTTGGGCCCAAACACACACCTGCACATGTACATGTATCAAAATACACAGCAATGTCTCACAACAGATTCAAAGGATAGTGTGTTCCCCGGCCTGTCCCCACCAATGTCTTACCCTATATTCTGCCTAATTTGGATGCAGGGCCAACACTCCGGGCTGGTTGTCCAACCTCATAAAAGCTGTCCATCCAAATGTAACTCAGGACCTAAAATTAGTGACAAGCTTCAGTGTGCAGTTGTAAAGAAATTCAATGCAGGTCACAGGCAGCATGGCAAGGGGATGGACTGGGGAGTACAGGTGACATATAGTCCAGGGGACTGTACACTCCCTCCCCCTTGCCATGCTGCATAAAACCTGGCAGTACAAGAAATTGTTCGCCACACTGGGAATTCACATACATTTGTCCAAGGACCAAGCCCTAAAGAATGCTTCTCAAACAACATTTGTAAACTGTGTTTGGACCTACCATGTGGATGTGCCAACAATGTGTCACCTGGTGGTGTGCACACTAACACGAATAGGCCAAACTCCTGCCCAGCACAAATTGGGATGCTGGACTCAGGCGTAACCTCACTATATTATTGGATAAGGCTACTTTCACACTTCAATATCGAAATCAATGAGGCTGACCAATATTAATCAGCCTGCATTGGATAAAATTGATCCCTGCAGTTGGATCCAAAACATCCATCACAGCCGACATTCCCCAGGATCAGTTGATGTAACTGTCCCAGCTGTTCTCCCCTGGTGCATCCCCTCAACACCCCTGTGTTGCCCCCTCCTCACACCTCTAGGCCACCCATGTTCACCCCTGTGTGTCAGACCCTCAAGTCCCCTGTGTTCACCCCTCTTCTTCCGTGTGTGGACACCTCATGTCCACCATTACTTGTCCGCCTTTTCCCTGTTGTCCTGCTTTGCTAACTTAAATATGTGGGTTCTCAGGTGTTCACGAAACCCCTTCCGGTTGCTGGGGCATCATGTATTTGCCAGAGGTGTTGTTCATGTGGACAGGACCTGCGTTGATGTCACAGTCACATATCCGCTGTTGAAACGATGGTAAACTGTGTTAACGTGACTGTGACCGCACCACAGGTGCTGTACTGCAGTGGCAGACCTCTTCACAAACCGTGAGGCCCTGGCAAATGGCGGGTGCTCCGTCACAGTTGTGGCAACCTTTGGCTAATTTTAAAAACACTGACATTCCTGTTTGGCCAAGTTTTAACGTACTGACCAGGGTCTGTTCCTCCATATCGGGGACAAGGACACAGCCAATGTCTTCTCTGAAGCTGCTCCATAGGGCCCCATGTTATACATTTTTCGTAAAAAATTATTTGGCAAGGCGATGGTGTGCCCTACAAATCCAACAGCCTTGGCTCCAAATATGGCCACATGCTGGCCTATGGCCAAACTACCATATTGACAGCCCAATAAATGGCAGCCATTTTTAATCCGGAAATATGTCATGTTGGTTTAGGGTTTGGCAAAGTTATGTCCATCCTCCTATTGTAGCCAGCATTTTAAAAAATTACACATTTGGATTGTGTAAACTTGGATGACATTTACTGGCCATCCAATTTGGGACAATTGCAATTGGGCTGGATGGGTCGCTATATCAAAGCCCTGCATTTTGATGTTCCAGGGGGAAAATTGGCTTAGGCAACATCCTTGTGTTTAATTTGAAAAGACAACCCCACATATTACCTAACATCATACACTAAATAGGTACCATCTAAAGGCCACACATGCCACAATGGGCCACAGATGTTGCAACCTACACAGGGGAGAATTAACACCCAGCCTGAGGTTGCACCCCTAACTACAATATTACTTCAAATTTAGGTCAATGCAGCCATGGAGCAACCCACATTGCCTAATGTGTCCACTCAGAATAACAAACACATACATTGAGCATGTGTTGTTTTTTTATTTAACAAGCCCACATATCTTGCCAGTGTAGTCTCCCTCGTGTAAACAATAATTTTGTGTCCCACACACATTACATGCATACAACATTAGTCTATGCATCCAACCTGACGTTGTTGCTTTTTTTTTAATGGGCTAAAGACAATAGTCACACAATGAAAATTTCCCAACACAATGTGTAAAACCTTTCTGTTACAAACTTTGACCTTGTGCTTTCAAACCCAGATGCCGACGAATCTTCCTCCAAGGATGAGCAACACCCTGGCCCACCTGCAGTTGGCCCCCAGAACCCACCCCTACAGCAGCCAGCAGGGACACCCTCGGGCACCAGCAATGAGGAGGAGGAGGTGGCTGATGCAGCATCATGGGAGGACTGGCTGCACTCAGATAGCGACCTGCCATCACCACCCTCGACACAGGAGCCTTCGGAGGAAGAGGATTTGTCTTGGAGGGATGATGGGCCACCGTCCAGCCCGGGCCCTCTTTTGCCAACAGGCCACATTATCTGGCCACAGAGCCCCAGCCCGCCCGTTACACCACCTCCAAGCATTTCCAGCTCTGTGCCCAGCCCAGGGTGGACATGTCCCCAGAGCCAGCAGAGGATGCTGTGCGGGCCCCAACAGGCCCTGTGGAGGAGGCAAGGGCTGAGGAGGATAGGGCCCCAGACTTCACAGACTATGGTGGTAAGTGTGTATTGATGGGGTATACATCCTGCATACTGGAGTTATTATTGTGTTAATCGACAGAGTTTTGTTTGCAAGGGTCTAACTTATATGTTTTCATAAATGTTTGTGCAGATGGTGAACGTGCAGGGTCAGCTGGTTGGAGTCTGAGTGCATCCCCATCCACCCCTGATAGTGGTGAGGGTGTGGAGCAAAAGCGTAAGTACCATATATTGATTATTAATGTGAAAATTAAACCATGTACGTTCCCACAGTAAAAGTGTTCTTCATCAACATACAGGTGTCCCTACTGTCGTGGAAGATTTGGAGGCACAGTTCCACTTCCTACAACAGCTGCAGTCGGCCATTGACCAACATCTGCAAGAGCTGGGCCGCCTACTTTACATGCTGGCTGGGCGCCAGCAACAAGATGGTGGGCTCCCATAAGAGTGAGGGAATGGGACCCTCTAACGCTCCATGCGGACATGAAGGAGTGTTGTCCATGTTGGATACCAAAAACTGTTTTTTCTGCCATGTTGGCATTCTTTGTTTGTTTTTTTTTGCCCCTGTTGGGCTCTTTTCTTATAGTGTCCAACATTTGGACCATAGGGATTGTGTTGGGGCTACCATGTTGGGCTCTCTTCTTATAGTGTCCAACATTTGGACCATAGGGATTGTGTTGGGGCTACCATGTTGGGCTGTTTTCTTATAGTGTCCAACATTTGGACCATAGGGATTGTGTTGGGGCTACCATGTTGGGCTCTTTTCTTATAGTCTCCAACATTTGGACCATAGGGATTGTGTTGGGGCTACCATGTTGGGCTCTTTTCTTATAGTCTCCAACATTTGGAGACTCACAAGCAAGTTGTGGTTCTTCCTACACTGAAACACAAATGTGTACTTGTTGTGCTCGGTATTGCCTCTTTTAAACAACCAATTAAATGTCTAACCAAATCTGTAAGTCATTGCGTTTCTGTACGGACACAATTATTTCAATGTTATGGGAGGTTTATGCTGGGGTTTAAGGGCATCATGGCCAAATCATTGGCTTAACCGGTTGAGGCAGAGGAAGGGGTCCATAACACATGTTGTAACACAAGGTGCACATTGTGAGCATGCCGTCTGTCGACCAAACAACCACCCAACCTTTATTGGGAAAGTGATAATAGAATTTTGGAAATGCTGTTACACCATCAACCATGAATGTTGATGTAGCCTTTGAGATCTGCCAGCTGTTTACTCCTGGCACCATTAATATTGGCCCATTTTTTCAACAACATACAATGATGGTAAGGACACCTCTGCGGCCTTGTGGGTACACCAATAAGTAGTGAAGGCTACTGCTGCATACAAAAGGTTTAAGTCGCATTGCCCTCTACATATGTACGTGTTGCTAGATCCAGCATGTGGCCTACTATAGATGGTCAGCGTCAAACATTTTTCAGTCAACTTGCAACCACAATGGCAAAATCAGGGACAACATATTTAAGGTTTTGTGAACATAAAGTATATTTAAATTTAAATAAATGCCGGAATCTCCGTTGACAAGAATTTTCAAAATAAAATAGTATGACTATTTGGTCAACATAAACAAAAGTTCCAGTGTTGCACTAAGGTCTCAAATAAGAAAACGTGCAGGGTGGATAATAGCAAATTAACATCAACATAAAAGATCCCAAAAACCGGGAAAGTAGACACCAAACAAAAAAAACTATAAGTCCTGATAATGGGGCTGGAAATAATAATCCCCTTCCGGGTTGAAGCGGTTGTCCGGCCGCTGCTGTGGGTTCCAAGCCCCTCGGCGAGGAATGTGCTGGGATTGGCCAGATGTTGGTGGTTGCATAACGTGGAGGAGGGCCCATGTACTGCCAGGCGGGTGGGTTGGCTGGTGGCTGGGGAACGGGAGCAGGGAAGGTTGATTCTGGGGTCAGATTCCCCAAACGGGCCTGGTCCATTACCAGCAGGATGACTCTCTCACAATGCTCCCTTTGCTCGGTGGAAAAAGTGGGGAGACGCTCACCCACCACCGCAGCAAAGGGGCATTGGGGCTCACGGACCTGCTGTGTCAACACCTGCTCGGCCAGTGCCACCAGGTCACTTCCTGAGGCCGGTGGTGGACTGCGTGGGCGGCCCCGGGGGCGTGAAAATGACATAGGGGGACGGCTGGGCGTGGACGCACCCTCTTCAGTGGGCAGAGATGGTGGCTGCTCAGGAGACTCCGACACAGACCCTGAAGAGGGACCTTCAAGCGGATCCTACATGTTGAAAGGAAGAACACATGAGCAAACATGCCATTACACTTTTGGTGAAAATTTTGACATAAAGTATCAAGTTACATGTATTGTCACTAACCCACATTGTGCCTGATGTCCTAGCAAATTCCCTGACAGGGCCTTACAGCTTGTGCCAATAACACAACACTCACTACTTGTGTGCTAATGGAGTGATTGCTTAAATTGTAGGGGGTTTGAAAAGCCTTAAGCAAGATGGGAGGCCTATCGGGTCTATTGTTGCCTTCTCTACCTTTTAAACATGGATATGATTGTTTGCAATAATGTGTATGCTGTGAGCATTGTTTTATGATTGGGCTAGGTGACCGACTTACATTTTCCCCCTCCACGGCATCCACAACATTGCCCTGTTGTGGCTGGGCGAAGTCCTCGATATCCATGGGTGGACGTGGCTCCTGCTGCTCCAGGGTGAAAAGGAGCTGGTCGTAATACCATAATGTTGGGGTGTACACATCTGCCGCTCCCATGCCCGACCGCCGTGACTGCACGACTTTTTTGTTTTCCTTCCCAAACCCAGTTTTTAAGTGCTGAATCTTCTTTTTCACATACTCAATGTCCAGTTCTTGCCCTGGCAGATATTGGCGGGCGACCACCAGGAGCCTCTCATAGGCCGCATTGCGGAGGGCCCTGTTCGTGTACCCAACCGATCTCGATTGCCACAGGCAGGGGTTCTCCCTATAGGCCTGAATCAAGGCACTTATATACTCCCTATTTGGATGGGGCATCTGGGAAATAAATAATTTCAATCAGTACAAATCACTGTGGCACATGGTCACAACCATGTGTAAACTAACATCCACAGGATGATAAGTCACCTGGCATGATCAATGTGAAAAGCCCCAGCTCAATAACACAACACCACACTTGCTTAGACCAACAATGTTGCTCTAGTCACTGGGATGTGTGCTGTTGTGACAGTGACAATCCAAAATGTGTGCCTGGAGTCCCATATAAGAACCTGAAGTTTAGATGCCTCAGTCTCCTCTAATGATGTGAACATACCTTGCCTTTATCAAACACAGTGTGTACATTGTCTGACTTTGCAAATCAAAAAAGATGCTGGCTGCCTGGCTGCTCTCAAGCACACTTGTGTCAAGGGACACACAAAAGAGCAGGTCCAACACACATGTTCACAATGCACTATTTATCCGAATTGATGTGACAGCTGTTGGACTATGACAGGTGCGATATGCATATAAATCACAATTGCCACGCCTGGTATAGGACGTAACGCCTGCGCTGGGTGTTGTCCTGCGGTTTCTGACACGCCTGCCGTGGAACATAGCCCTGGCGTTGTGTGTGGCACAATGGTTCACCACGCCTGTTTGGAGGGCGTAACATCGTGTTGGTGTGTGGTTTAGCGTGGAGGAGACACGCCTGTTTGGGGGACGTCTCGCCTTGTCATTGGCTCGGGCTTGTATATATAGAGTTTCCTGGAGATGCACAATGTCTTTGCTGCGGAGTTGCTGCCGGTATGTACTTGGAGATTCCGCATATGCAACATTGTGAATGGGGGTCACTATAGCGTTGTCCAAAGAGATATGACGGGTTTTTTGTTTTTGACCCTCCTCTGCTGTTTCCCTGATGTTTCTTTGATTGAATGTTTATTTTAATTTTTTCGTGATATAGCAAAATACAAGGACTCAAGCATTACCTAGTTGCATTGAAGGCATCTGGACAAAGTTCTTATTTTTGGTGCCTTGACATTGGAGTGACACCCATCTCAGCGACCACTGCATGTGAGTTATTATTGTGTGTCTGTACTGTTGCTTTTTCCATACATATGGTCCTCCATGTGTTTGATGTTTATGGTATTTGCGTTGTTAATGCTGTAGAAAGTGTGATGTTGGTTGTGAGCTAAATGTGTGTAGGGCTTTTTGTGTATTGTATTTTGTTGTGCAAGGCATTTAGCCGTGTAAAAAGATGTGGCCTTCCTCAACACCTTCATTGATACTGTATGTGTTGTTGGGTTTTAGTCCATCATTTCAACATGTGTAGTGCACCTGTAGATATTTCGCCCATGTCATGCTCGTTAGTCGTTCCTTTTTTGATGTTCACATTGTAGTCAAACCACCTTTGTGCGTAGGCAACGTTGTAAACATAATTTTGCCTCAAAACAGCATGAATCCAGATGAACGTGCCGTGGTGGGTGCTGCTTTACTGGTGCAGGCAGCATGTGAGGAAGAGGAGAGGGTGGAGAGACGCAGGAGGAGACCACGACGCATCTGGGCCAGGGAGTGGCTGCAGCAGCGCGATCAGCATTCACACATTCGCCTTCTGCACCAACTTCGTGACGACTTCCCACGTGACTTCCAAAATTTCCTACGGATGACAGATGAAACCTTTCAAATCTTGTTGGCAGCAGTGTGCCCGCTCATCAGACGGCAGGATACTGTAATGCGCCCAGCAGTGCCTGCGGAGGAGAGGTTGGCCGCCACACTGCGCTTTCTCGCAACAGGTCGCACCATGCAGGACTTGGTATACTCGTCTGCTATCTCACGTCCCCTCCTTAGCCAACTCATCCCGGAGACATGTGAGGCTATACTGCAGGCTCTAGCTCCTACTTACAAGCGGTTGCCCCAAAACCCTGAAGAATGGCTGGCCACTGCCGCAGAATTCAGCCAGAAGTGGCAATTTCCAAACTGTGGTGGTGCCATAGATGGTAAACATATTAGGATCACCCAACCACACAACAGTGGGTCTTTTTTTATAATTATAAATCCTATTTTAGTATTGTTTTGATGGCAGTGGTGAACGCTAATTATGAATGTGTCGGTGTCAGTGGGCACAAATGGGAGGGTTTCTGATGGCGGGGTTTTTGACCAATCGTTGTTTGGCCAAAAACTGAAAACTGGCTGTCTCAATTTGCCGCCCACAAATCGCACCTGTGGAAACCTGAACTTTGTGTTCCTGGTGGATGAGGCCTTCCCACTACATCCAAATTTGATGAAGCCATATCCCCAGAGACATCTCAATGGCAACCAACGAATTTTCAACTATCGCCTTTCCCGGGCACGGCGAGTGGTGGAGAATGCCTTTGGCATTATGGCTAGCCGTTTCCGCATTTTCCACACGGCCATTAATATGAAACTGGAATCTATTGACCTTGTAGATCTGGCCTGTTGTGTGCTCCATAATTTTCTAAGACGCCGGGATCGCCAGGCCTACACACCACCAAACTATGAGGACCGCATTGACTCCAGCAATGGTGAGGTGGTGTTGGGGGGCTGGCGTGCTGATGCCCCACAGATGGCAGGACTACAGCCATTAGGGGGTGGCAGCAGCCGCCAGGAGGCACAGGAGATGAGGGACCGGTACTGCCAGTACTTTAATGGTCCAGGGGCTGTGAGCTGGCAACACAACCTCCCGTAATTAATAGTGTGCCATGGGGACTTTTGCATTGCACACTTTCACTGTGTCCTGCAGCTCAGGGTTGGAGGAAGGACATGTGTCCCTTTTTTTTTTTGGTGAAGCGGTGTGATTTAGTTTTAAAATACCCAGATTTAGGGAAACCTTATTTAATGTTTTTCAGAGGGCCAGGCCTTGGCCATTTAAGGGGAGCTATGTGCTGCAGACATACCTCTTGTCTGTGACATGAGCCAGAGGATTTGGCTTCTTGGTGCATGTTGGCACTATTTTTGTAATTTGTGTTGAAGGGCCCGGCTTATGGGTCCTGTGAGAGATGGGCGGGACCAGGACCCACATACCTCCCCAAAGGCCCTTGTGACAGTGGTCACATTTTTGTATTGTAGCACCTAGGGACAGAGTTAGGACTGTCTCGACCAGGGCCTACCGTGAAGTTGGTGAGGCAGCTTAATATGCGTTTTTTGGCTAAAACGTATAAACCAAAAGGCCCTGATTTTTGTCACAGCACTTGTTATTTGCTATAAAGTTTTTGTAGGAAACCGGATTAAATACACACACGCATATGTTGGACCACATATATGGTGGTCCCAACACAAGTGTTGCAAAGCACAGTAGAGAGGGCACACACATTATGGCACCAGGAACAATGAATGTTGAGAGGCGCTTTGCCTCCTTTGCGTTGTCATACATTTTCCACACAATCCCGCTTGACAACACATGCGCTTTGTCACACACTTTAAATCAAACATCAGCAACAGCACACAGCAAACACACATGCGTTTCACAGGCGTTTTGAACAAAAACACTCATGCCGCACACACAGCTCGCTACAGGGTGGGTCATTAACGGATCGCCAAAATGACAACCATTGAGCAACGCATAAGTGATCGTATTCTGCACGCCGCACCAAGGGGGATAGCGGTTTCTACCTTTTCAGTAATCAACTTATTTTTTGTGGTAGAGCACATCATGTTTATACATGTACATTGCGACCTGCATCACTGGACATTCTGGAGATGAGGCCGCCATGTTTCAAAGGACATCTGACCAATGAGGACGCAGTACTGACCACCAATGGTGTAGTGAGGGGCGCGGCTTGGAAAACATGTACCACGCCTATGTGCTCCAATTAAACATTGGAAAACGCCCACATTTGACACAACATCGTTTAGGAGGTTTCTGTGTGACTGTTTGCTGAACGATGTCCACAGATGATGAGTGCATCGCTCATCCGACCGCTGGAACGCTGCATCGGAGAATCGTCTGAGCGATGTCTGTGGGTGTAGCGTTGTGATGAACGATCTCACACATCTTTCGGACGATGTGCAAATCCGACATCGTTTACGACATCGTTATCTATATCTTAGCGTGTGACGGCCGCTATAGAAATACTGATGAAAACACTAGTCAAAATTAACGATATGTGAATGAGGCGGGAGGCTTGGAGATTTATATTTTTTTTGCATATGAAACATTGATAGCAAAAATGGACACAACAAACACATGAAATTCTTATCCAGGTCAATGAACTTGCCTTTTGTATTTTACATACGAACGAATACAGAAACGAACTGTGCTAATCATTATACCTTGATTTTGTCTGTTATCTTAGCAGTGCTGGTACAGTACTTCTGTTAGGCCCCTTTCACATCAGCGTTTTTCGCTGATGTGCGACAGATCCAACAGATTTACTGCATCTGATGCCCAATGGCCACCCTTGTGGCGCCGATCTGGCAAGCCCCATGCATTGTCTATGGGGCTTGCAGTCTGGTGCGGTTACGCCGGATCGTCCGGATCCATCACTTGTGGCCGCAAGAAGAAAAGTCTACAAGCAGTTGTTTTTCGCGGCCGCAGGTGACGTGCCTGCCTCATCCAGCAGAACTGCGCTTGCCGCACCAGACCGCATGCCGCAAGTGTGGCCATTAGGTGGCCAATGCGGCGCCACCTGCCAGATCGGCCACACATCAGCGAAAAATGCTGATGTGAAAGGGCCCTTATAACAGTTTTCCAGTCTCCTATGTAGCTATGTTAGCAGTGTGAGGGAGTCAGAATTGTGCACACTTTGTATTATTTTGCTAATCATTTTACAACTCCTACAATACTCTACAATACCCGTATGCATAGTACATTACACAGGTGGGTGGTAAAATGTTACCATGTTATCAAATGATGACAATGGTTTGTTCTAATTTTTTTTTTTTTACAAAAAAAATCATGTACAAAATTTCGGAACTCGCACTGAAGTACACAGCTTTTTTTTAAATGGCATCTTACCGTTATTCTATCACAAGGTTTTTGCTATTCCATCTGAGAAGCAGATACACTAATTTCAGTGATTTACTGAGCTGCTTGATGCTGTTTTGATAAAATGACTGTTTTCTCTGCTGTTGATCTATCAGTACTCTGAATGCTGAGCTGTGTATAACCCCACCTACACCACTGATTGGTAGCATTCACCACTGTGTACTGGTAGCTGCACTGTACATAGGCAGAAAGCTGCCAATCAGTGGTGGGGGTGAAGTTATACAGCACTCAACATGGAGGACTACATAGTAGAAGGTTTACTAGTCCTCCAGTTTATCACTAGTTTACTAGTTATAATCTGCTGCTTATGTAACAGTTATTTTATCAAAACTAAAGGAAGTAGCCCAGTAAGTGACATCTTTGGAATCAGTGTCTCCATTTCTACAATATGCTGCTGTCAGATTACATGGGAAGGATTCACTTTAAATGTAGTCTTTTTAGACGTATTTCTGGTACTAGAGGCAGTGTCTCACTTACGATTTCTAACTATTGTATGACTTGCACAAAATGTTGAAAAAGTAAGATTGTAAAAAATGAGTGTTTTCATATATGATATATGCTGCATTCATTATATGCCATTTTGCTTAGCACTTTGTCGCTTTTCTTTACAGGAAGCTTACTCTATACTTCTCATTACCGGGTCAGCTTCCAAGGGTGCCTGCTCATGATCAGGAATTGCAGCGTTTTGGATGCAGCATGTTTGCGCTGCATCCAAAACGCTGCATTGTACAGTACCAGCATAGTGGATGGGATTTCAAGAACTCCCGTGCCCACTGTGAATCTCCCCACCGCAGCGTTATTTCAGCTGTGGTGCAGGTTTCCAGCCTTCCTCATCACCGCAGCATGTTAACTTCATGCTGCTGAGTTGGAAGAGATAACCATCAGGTGCACACGGGGGGAAGCCGCCCTGCACCCACCACAGATCATGAGTTCAGCGCGGCTGTGGTCTCCTTGTGCTCACCCCTGGGTTCCCACAGGACCGGAAGTGCTGAATCCAACACGCATCACCTCCAGATTGTGAGCACACACCCTTACATATTTCACAGCATCAGAGACTGAAGCAGCCTTGCCTTTAAGGAAAATTGCACATGGGACACAAGATTTAATCATTACTAACAATTCCCATTATAAAGAAAGATAGCAATAGATAACAGTGAATACTCAGCACCAGGCTAGCCATTAGGGGGTTAGAGCTCTTACTGAGTAAGGGGCCCGTTCCTCACTGCAGGGGGTGTGGCCATTGGATCAGGGGCAGGGGGGGCCTGGCCGTGACTCCAGGGGTGTGGCCGTTTGGAGCAGGGAGCAGGCTCCTCTAGGCCCCGCCCCCCACATCTTGCACGGGGCCCCTCTCTCTGATTTATCATCGCCGGCCGGGCCCCAGAGCTGCGGGAGAGTAGCGGCAGCGAGCGGTGAGCGCCACCATGTCCTTAGTAGCCAGCTGCCAGTGGCAGGCTGGTCCGAGAGGCAATTGTCCCCCAGGCTGCACTCCCAGCAGCTTTACAGGGCTGGCACTGCACCATACTACATGGCCATTTATATTACAAATGGCTGCCGCAGTACACACTGCTATCCCGTGGCTGGATTGGGGGCTGATCCGCAATTATCCTGCCTCCTCCAGCACAGAGCAGAGGCATACACAGGGTGGACTGAGTTGCCGGGATACCCAGGACAGGCAGAGCTCCATTGCTGCTGCTCCTGCTGCCTGGGCTGCTGCTGGGGGACAGGAGCTCCCGGACTATGAGCTGGATGAGCCCGAGGAAGACATCGACTACAAGGACCCCTACATCGGCCTGACGACTAGGGAGTTGAGAGTCCGGGCTCATGAATACGTTCGTGATATTTTAGCCGCGAAAAGAGCTAAAACAGAGGAGGTTGCGGCCCTGAAAACTTTACCCCGTCATTTCTATCACCATCATGGATGTAATGTAAAGAACTTACAAATAAAAGGGATAGACTTGATACACGGGGGAATCAGGGGGGGAGACCTCCATAAAATGCTGTCCCAACGGGAATTAAAATGGATCATAACGCTAGACACAGTGTCCCCCAGGGGATTAAATGAAGCCGTTAGCTTCGTTCCGTTTCTCTTAACGAAACATGAGGTTCCTGGATCTTGCAATAATAGGGTCAAAAATATTTTGATCGTCACTGTTATTTCTCGCCCAGTTTGATAAGGATATATGTAAATTGATTTTCCTTTTCTTCTTTTTCTATTATCTTATCTTTTCCCTCCTTATCAAAATAAAAAAGGATGTTTTATCTGTTGGTTTTGATTTTAATTGGTTTTTATTTATGTTAACAGCGATTATCTCACCACAGTGTATCTATACATGCTGCTGTATATGTGATAAGAATGCCCACCTACTATAGAACATGATGACATCGCCATTGGATGAAGAAACCGATGTATTCTACGTTGTACTATATAATTGTATGGCTATGTAGAATGTCTAGGTACTTTGGGAGCCATCTGATCCTGTGCGCATGCGCGGCTTGCGGCCGCTCCTGGGTTGCCATGGAGGCGCATTATGACGCGCTACCTGATTACACAGCTTCCTGGCGACGGCCGGATGTTTGTGTGTCAGAATGGGCGTCGCACCGGAAGTGGCATCACCGGCGGCGAGCTGCATCTGCGCATGCGCCGCTAATAAGGATCTGATTGGTTACACTGCAGCATGTGATCGCTGTGTTGTTTGGGATATAAACTCCGCCATTACATTTCACTATCACTCCTCATGATGAAGCATATGCGTGTTTAAAGCAAAGCGAAACGTACGTAAGGAGTCTGATATGGAGGTTTCTATCCTTTATCCTGCACTAGCACCTTATTCATTTGACTTGTTGTGTACTTTTATATGAGATGTTTTGACTATATGCACTTTATGGGACGTTGCAATAGGCTATTTGTAAGCTGCCAGTCTGCACTTGATTACTTTGGCTGTCTCACAGAGATCTATAGATTTGACTATTAGTGAACTAATGCTGCTTTTGTCCTATGAATGTGCAATTGTGAATTGAATATATAGTGCGCCCCTTTCTTTTGTATATGGATCATGTACTATGTGATTTTATTACTGCACTTGTTTTTTCCTGTTTTTTTCAAGTTTGTCTCTAATAAAATGATTTATATGATTCTTAAAGCATCATTTGACTCCACATGTATTCCTCCTTTTGATGAGTAAGGACCCCTGCAAGGCTGGTGAGGAGGGGGAGAGCTGGGGAGGAGGAGGAAAGAAGAGGGGATAGAAGCACAGGAGGAGGAAGGGAGAGGACTTTGGACACTTCACATATCACTTTATATTGGACTCCATGACAAGTTGTGTGTGTCTCTTTAAAAGATGCCAAACTGTGGGCACACTGAGCCCCTGGGCACCGTCAGCCTCTTGACACACTTAGCCACTTGACACACTGATCCTGTGGACACACTTGAACTTCTGGGCACACTCATCCTGTGGGCCCACTGATCCTCCAGGCCAGTGATGGCGAACCTTTCTGAGGCCGAGTGCCCAAAATGCAACCTAAAACAAAATTATTTAGGCTGTGTTCACACTGGGCGTTTTTGGGCTGTTTTGCTCAACAGTTTTTGTAGCCAAAACCAGCAGTGGGTGATTAAATCAGAAGTGGTGACGTGTTTCTATTAGACTTTTCCTCTGATTGCTCTACTCCTGGTTTTGGCTACAAAACTGATGAGCAAAAACAGCCAAAAACGCCCAGTGTGAACACAGCCTATGGCGAAGTGCCAACACGATAATATAACCTAAATTACAGCAGGAGTGGTAATCACAAGCGCTGCACAGGGGGAGAGCCAGCAGATGCTAACTCTCTTCCTGTACAGGGCTTGTAGTCCTGAAACATTGATGATCAATTCAATTATTTTAACAATTAATTGATTTTAAACTTACCTTTGCAGTCTTCTCTTCGGCAGTGGTCAGACAGCTCATGTGTACTGCACATTGAAGCTGAGCCGCTGCCACCCCTTTCTAGAAAACAGCAGGTGGACTGATCTGTATGGAAAAAATGCAGAATATTAGACAGATAAGAGATAGATTTTATCATGGAATACAAGCAGATTTCATACTGAAATCATGGTCCTCATCTTGTAGTAATATCTCCATCATGACCCTCTCCTTGCAGTAATGTGTCCCATCTGACCTCTCCTTGCAGTAATGTGTCCCATCCTGACACTCTCCTTGTAGCTATGTGCTCCATCCTGACTCTCTCAATGTAGTAAGTTTCCCATCCTGACCTTCCATTGTAGTTATGTACTCCATCTTGTCCTTCCCCTTCTAGCTATGTGCTCCATCCTGACCCTCTCCTCCTAGTTACGGGCTCCTTCCGATCCTCTCCTTGTAGTAATGTGCTCCTTCCTGACCCTCTCCTTGTAGTTATGTGCTCCATACTGACCACCTCCTTCTAGCAATGTTCTCCATCCTGATCCTCTCCTTCTAGCTTTTTGCTGCATTCTGATCCTCTCCTAGCTATATGTTCCATCCTGACCCTCTCCTTGCAGTTGTGCTCCATCCTGACCCTCTCCTGGCAGTAATGTTCCTATCCTGACCCCCTTCTTGTAGTAATGTCTTCATCCTTATCCCCTTGTAGTATGCCCCATCCTTGTCCCCTTCGGTAATGTCCCATCCTTGTCCCCTTGTGGTAATGTCCCTATCCTGCCCCATCATGTAGTAATGCCCCATCCTGTTGTAATGCCCTATCCTTCTCCCCTTGTAGTAATATGCCCCATCCGTGTCCCCTTGAAGTAATATGCCCCATCCTGCAGTAATGTGTCTCATCCTTGTCCCCATGTAGTAATATGCCCCATCCAGCAGTAATGTGCCCCATCCTTGTCCCTTGGTATTATTGCGCCACCATTGTCCCCATCACATAGTAATATGCCCCAACTTGCCCCCCGGTAGTATTGCCCTATTCTTGCCTCCATTACATAGTAATCTGCCCCATCCTTGTCCCCATCACATAACAATATGCCCCATCCTGCCCCATCACATAACAATATGCCCCATCCTGCCCCATCACATAACAATATGCCCCATCCTGCCCCATGACATAATAATATGCCCCATCCTGCCCCCTATTAGTATTGCCCCATCCATCCATCATCCTCTTAGTATTGCCCCATCCATCCTGCCTCCTCTTTGTATTGCCCCATCCATCCATCCTCCTCCTAGTATTGCCCCATCCATCCATCCATCCATCTATCCTCCTCTTAGTATTGCCCCATCCATCCATCCATCCTCCTCTTAGTATTGCCCCATCCATCCATCCATCAATCCTCCTCTTAGTATTGCCCCATCATCCTCCTCCTTGTATTGCCCCATCATCCTCCTCCTCCAGGTATTGCCCCATCCTCCTCCTCCTCCTCCTCCTTGTATTACCCCATCATCCTCCTCCTTGTATTGCCCCATCATCATCCTCCTTGTATTGCCCCATCCTCCTCCTCCAGGTATTGCCCCATCATCCTCCTCCTTGTATTGCCCCATCATCCTCCTCCTCCAGGTATTGCCCCATCATCCTCCTCCTCCTTGTATTGCCCCATCATCCTCCTCCTCCTTGTATTGCCCCATCATCCTCCTTCTCCTTGTATTGCCCCATCATCCTCCTCCAGGTATTGCCCCATCATCCTCCTCCTCCTTGTATTGCCCCATCCTCCTCCAGGTATTGCCCCATCATCCTCCTCCTCCTCCTTGTATTGCCCCATCATCCTCCTCCTCCAGGTATTGCCCCATCATCCTCCTCCTCCTCCTTGTATTGCCCCATCCTCCTCCAGGTATTGCCCCATCATCCTCCTCCTCCTCCTTGTATTGCCCTATCCTCCTCCTCCTCCTTGTATTGCCCCATCCTCCTCCAGGTATTGCCCCATCATCCTCCTCCAGGTATTGCCCCATCATCCTCCTCCTCCTTGTATTGCCCCATCATCCTCCTCCTCCAGGTATTGCCCCATCATCCTCCTCCTCCTTGTATTGCCCCGTCATCCTCCTCCTCCAGGTATTGCCCCATCATCCTCCTCCTCCTCCTTGTATTGCCCCATCCTCCTCCTCCTTGTATTGCCCCATCATCCTCCTCCTTGTATTGCCCCATCATCCTCCTCCTCCTTGTATTGCCCCATCCTCCTCCTCCTCCTTGTATTGCCCCATCATCCTCCTCCTTGTATTGCCCCATCATCCTTCTCCTCCTTGTATTGCCCCATCATCCTCCTCCTCCAGGTATTGCCCCATCATCCTCCTCCTTGTATTGCCCCATCATCCTCCTCCTCCAGGTATTGCCCCATCATCCTCCTCCTCCTTGTATTGCCCCATCATCCTCCTCCAGGTATTGCCCCATCATCCTCCTCCTTGTATTGCCCATCCTCCTCCTTGTATTGCCCCATCCTCCTCCTCCTTGTATTGCCCCATCATCCTCCTCCTCCTTGTATTGCCCCATCATCCTCCTCCTTGTATTGCCCCATCATCCTCCTCCTCCTTGTATTGCCCCATCATCCTCCTCCTCCTTGTATTGCCCCATCATCCTCCTCCTCCAGGTATTGCCCCATCATCCTCCTTGTATTGCCCCATCATCCTCCTCCTCCAGGTATTGCCCATCATCCTCCTCCTCCTCCTCCTTGTATTGCCCCTCATCCTCCTCCTTATATTGCCCATCATCCTCCTCCTTGTATTGCCACATCCTCCTCCTCCAGGTATTGCCCCATCATCTCCTCCTCCTTGTATTGCCCCATCCTCCTCCTCCAGGTATTGCCCCATCCTCCTCCTCCTCCTTGTATTGCCCATCATCTCCTCCTTGTATTGCCCCATCTCCTCCTCCAGGTATTGCCCCATCCTCCTCCTCCTTGTATTGCCCATCAGACTCCTCCTTGTATGGCCCCATTCTGGCTGCTGGTAAAAAAAAAAAAATTTCATATTCACTCTTTTCCTTCACCGCTGCTGCAGCTTGCATCCTGTATCCTGTCTCCACGCGGAGGGCGGTCATGTGATGCCGGCGCGTCACGTGACCGCTGTCACATGACGCTGGCCGGTGAGGGCGGGCCTAGAAGTGTGTGTGAGAGGAGAAATGTCTCCTCTGCTCAGATACAGCTTAGATCTGCAGGCGGCGCGGCGCACGCCGGCAGATCAAACCGGCAGTGTGGTGGCGAGGCTGCGTGCCAGCGGAGGGGCTCTGCGTGCCACCGGTTCGCCATCACTGCTCTAGGCACACAGCCCATGGGCACATTGATCCTCTGGGCACACTGAGCCCCTGGGCACATTCATCCTCTGGGCACACTTAGCCCCTTTGCACATTGAGTCTCTGAGCCCACTGATCCTCTGGGCTCAGTCAGAAAGTTTCTGCACTGTGCCCTCCTGGCATTGAGAAAAGTCATGGTTACCTAGACCAAAGTCTCTGTGTGTTTGGGTATAAGTGTAACTTTTATATATATATATATATATATATATATATATATATACATATATATATATATATATATATGTATAATATATTTTAGACTATTTCTAGTGTTTCGCTTTTTTTTATTACATTTTTTTACACCAGACATCCGTCAAAGTAATTTCCTACTCATTGAATATTAATTTCCATTGGTTTTTTTTTATTTTGCACATCTCCGTACCATTTCTTATATATAATCGGGGGAGGGGAGGGTTGCATTTTCAGGTACGGTGCCCGTGTATGAAGGCGTTGGGAGAAAAGGTGTTTGGGCGCTGTAGGTGTGTTCACACTGTGCAGTCAGCTGGCGTTTTTATACAGCAGTTTTCCTATAGATCCCTCTCTGTTCAGTTGTTTTTGGTGATTTATACTCTGTATAGTTCAGCTGAGCTGAATTTGCTATTTATCCCTCTCTGCATAGCATGAGTTGATACTGAGTTTGGTGCCATAGCCATTGGCCAAGTCATCGGAGCCCCCGGCGGGCACAAGCTCCATCAATGCTGTATCCATATCTGCAGTCCTATGTAAATCACAGCACAAGTTGTCAAACTGAGCTCTGCTACATCTGTATATGCTTAAATCACTATTGGATCTTGTAACATCTTGCGGTAGCTCTATTGTTTCCAGTCTAGGGCTCCTTTGGTCATTTTGATTTAGTGTTGTGCTTTGCTTAATGTTACTACCTGATGTGCTGGAAATCAGGTCCTGCCACACAGACACGTTGTACCCACATATATCCAGAGAGGGTGCTCTACATACATGATTGCCTTTATTTATCCATCTCCATTGTGTATGTGGGCAGCTGCAGTCTCTATTGTGTATTCTCTATTGTGTGTATAGCCCACAGCCGTCTCCATTGTCTATATGGCCAGCAGCCATCTCCATTGTTTATACGGACCGCAGCCATCTCTATTGTGTATTCAGCTAGCAGCAGTCTCTATTGTGTATTCTCTATTGTGCATACAGCTTTTGTGTATTTAGCCCACAGCAATCTCAAGTGTGTATGTGTGTAACATATAATAGAGAGAGTGTAAAAAAAAAAGGAAAAACTGCACAAAAATATAGAAAAAAGTAGACTTTTTTTGCCCAATGGCATGGCAACGCATTGGGCAATAAAGTCCACTTTTTCAATTTTTTTGTACTGTTTTTCCTCTTTTTACCCTATTGTAAGGAACCATCTGGATTGCTGGTTGGGAAATCTTTGCACATAAATTGAGAATTTTTGGTGCTGTTCCAATTTTTCACTATAAATATAATGTATTTTTTGGTGGAGGTGGAGCTGGGTGGGGGCTGGGCGGAGTCTCAGTGTGGCCTCAAAATTTTGGCAGTAAGGGACCCCAAAATTCCTAGTGGCAGCCCTGCTCAGCACATGGAAATTTTACCTTTCTGTGTTCATTTTTGTAGATGCCACTGTTCTGTTCTTCTCTCCAAATGAGAGTATTTTTTTAATATCATCTTCATTCATAGCTTCCATTTCTGTTAATCCTGGAAGTGTAACTACTTTCCCATGCGACCTGATCTCAAGCTGTTTGTTTCCATTTTGAGAGAGAAGATCCTGCACACCTTCATTATATATTTCCAGCATTGAAATCTATTGAAAGATAAATATGTACATTATACTACTTTAATTACACTAAATGAATACTTAATGCTGTAACCCATTGTAATATACTGATTATCAAGAAAACTCAATAAACATTACTTGAAGTGAAAGATAAATATGATAAAAGCAGGCAGTCAGTATGATTCTGATTTACAATGGATAAACAAAAGTAATTTAATAGAATACAAAAACTATGTGTCCCATAAACAAATAATGAAATTGATGTAGAAAACTCCAGTTTATCTCTATGACATCCGTTGTGGCACCAGTACAGAGTGGTCTTTGACTGTATGACGTGTTGTGGTCAGATTGTCCATGTAGTCCTAGACTAATTGTACACCATAAAGTGGTCTGGATGTGCCCAAATTCTGCTTATTAACAATATTGTCTGCAGAGGATTTGTTACCTACTTTCTATGACTCATTAGTCTCATAAATTACACTGTGTTCACATGTCACAGCTATGGTGAATTTCTTTTGCCTTAATATTGCAATGTTGTTGCAACAATTTTTAGTTTACTGTAAAGAAAATACAATGCAGTTGCAACGTGTTAAAATAGCTTAAGTGTGATTGAAACACTGGTACCTCGTACTATAATACAGTGCTGTGCAAATTAATTGGGACAAAGCATTTTTTTAAGTAAAATCGTAAGTTGGGGTTACCAGTCGGTGATTCAAACCAGTTTTAACTGCTTTGAACAGGTGTGAGTGTACAACCTTGAGTAACAAATGTGGTTTGACTGGTTTTAGTCAGATAAATAACAGCTAGCTGCCCCCTCAGCTTCAATTGAGAGCTTGTTTCTGTGAGGAGTGGTTTAGTGTACTATTTTCTCTGTGTGATTCGTGCCTGTAAAAATGGATGTTGCTCCACGGAAGAGGTCTAGAATTATTACTCTTAATGAACATACAAGTCTAACTGTAAGAGAAATCACTTCCACTGTTGGTATTGGAAAATCTATCGTTTCAAGAATAATTCGCACACACAATGAAACTGGATCGTTTTCTCCAAAACGAAAAGGGAAACGTGATAGAAAAAGGAAAACGACACCAAGAACTGATAAAACGCTTATCAGAAATAGTAAAACTAATGCAAGAAAAACTTGCTTTGTCCCAATTAATTTGCACAGCACTGTAGTATTCTGGGTGTGTAGTCTGGACCTCCTTCTATAACCGTAATCTGCCTATGTAATCTGGACCTCATTCTTTTAACAGAAGGCTGGTTATCTAGTCTGGATTTACTTCTACAACAAAAGTCTGGTTGTATAGTATGGAATTCCATCTATACCAGTTTGGGCCTCCTGTTAAAATGGAAATCTGTTTGTATGATATGGATTTCCTTCCATAACCACAGTCTGGCAGTATAGCTTAGACCTCCTTCTATAACAGTAGTCTTGTTATACTGTCTGGAATTCCTTGTGTAACAGTAACCTGTGACAGAATTCTGGATTTATAGTCTGGAGCGTCCCTATAATAATAATAGTAATTCTGTGTAGCCTTGACTTTCCCCTATATAGCAGTAAGACTGTCTAGCCTAGAGCTCCCCCCATAACCGTAGTCAGGCTGTGTAGTCTGGACCTCCCCCTATAGCAGCAGTTAGGCTGGATAGTGTGGCGCTCTCCCTATAATAGTAGTAATGCTGTGTAAATAGGACCACCCCCTATAACAGTACTCTGGCAGTGTAGTCTGGACCTCTGAGCTATAACAGTAGTCAGACTGTGTAGTCTGGACTTTATATAATCACAATCTGTCTGCACACTCCAGCATTTATTTTAATACATTTTCCCTCTGGAGAGGTGTTTTAAATCAAAGTCCCTGAGCCCTGTCTGATACTCCCCTTCCGGCAGCTCCACCTTTTATCAAGCTGCAGTCCAGTCGGTCTGCAGACACTTGTGACCTGCCAGAAGCTCCAGTGTTACATGAAGTACGCTGGAGGTCACATCTGTAGCATGGTTGGCTATCCTCAGTCAGATCCCTTTCTTCCTTCCAATATATGTGTCAGCTTATCTCTGCTGTCATTACAGTAATAACATGCTAGTTTGTCTGACCACACAGTATATATTTATGGTGTTAATATAGTTTTAAGATGTTTGGAAGAGTCACCTTATGTTTATATTCAGCTCTAGGGGGAAACTATCTGATAGACTGCTTTTATATTTTAAGTCCTTGTTATAATAAACCTACACTAAAAACGAGCAGTAATAATTGTACACTAAAGTGTTGTAGAAATACATACCCTTATGATATATTTAACCCTTTCTTTTTCATGACATATGCGAAGGAGTTCTCGAATTGACCTGTAGAAATTGAGAAAACATTAACTTCCATTCTATTTTCACTCAATAATATATTGTACTTTTTCTAAATATGCTTTAGAATAAAAAAATTATACATGAGAAAAATACTTGAAGGGAACCAATCAGATATGACCGATTTGTTTTATTTAAAAGCGCAATCCCATCTTCATAATGCATGGTGTATCTACAGCAAATCTTAACGGTTTCACAGCATTCAATATGAAAGTTCCATGCACTAAGGTTCCTTTCACATCAGTGGTTTATGCTGATGTGCGTCAGATCTGGCAGGTGGCAGCGCATCTGCCGCCTGACAGCCGACTTGCGGACCAAATCCAGCAAGCCTCATGTATTGTCTATGGGGCTTGCGGTCCGGTGCGTCAAGTGCGGTTCTGACGAATGCGGCAGATCTGGCACTTGCGGCTAGTGATGGGCGAATCCTAAATTACTCGGAATCGCTTGACTGTAGCGAGTCCGAGCCCAGGACTCGCTACTCGTTGCGAGTCTAGCGAGTCCAATGTTAATGAATGGGGAAGCGAGTAATAGCGAGTAGTGTGAGATTTACAAATCGCAGATGTGTCTCAGAAGCTTCAGCCTGAAGCAATCCTAGTTTTGTCATTTATTTGCATTGGACTCGTTTACTTTGTAAGTAATCACTGGGAAACTCAACTCGCACAGATAAGAGAAGAGTCCTGTCTGCTCTGTGTGCAGCTCCAGGGTCCTAGAGCCTGCCTGCTGCCTGATGTAGCAGTGCTGAGATTCTCAGTCTGCTCATTCCCTGTGTACAGACATGAATGTCTGTGCACAGAGATGATGTAGCAGTGCTGAGATTGTTCTCAGTCTGCTCATTCCCTGTGCATAGACATCTATATCTATACACAGGGGATGTAGCAGAGAGGACATCGCGTTTTGGACTGCGTCGGACGGAAGAGGATTTTTTTAATTAAAGATGGAGTCTCTAATGGCTTTTTTTTTTTATTTCTAATAAAAAAATTTCTCTGTGTTGTGTTTTTTTTTAAAACAATTTAATAGAAATTCATGGCGGTCATGTCTAATATTGGCGTGACCGCCATAAATTTCGGGCTTAGGGCCAGCTGATAATACAAAGCTGGCCCTAACCTCTATTACCCAGCGTGCCATCGCCACCAGGGCCGCTGGAAGAGAGGGGTTCAGCGCCAGAGGATGGCGCTTCAATGAACGCGCCATCTTCTGGGGCGGCTGCGGGCTGCAATTTGCAGGGGGGGGTGCCCAGGAAGCTTGGGCATCCCTGCGCTGCGGATTCCAGCCCCCAGCTGCTTAGCTGTACCTGGCTAGACATAGAAATTGTGCGGAGCCCCACGCATTTTTTTGACTCTGACTCAAAGACGACTCCGACTCGACTCCGAGACGACTCCGAGACGACTCCGACTGCGAGACGACTCCGACACGACTCCGACTCCGAGATGACTCCGACTCCAAGACGACTCCGACTCCGAGACGACTCCGACTCCGAGACGACTCCGACTCCGAGACGACTCCGACTCGACTCCGACTCCGACTCGACTCCGAGACGACTCCGACTCCGAGACGACTCCGACTCCGAGACGACTCCGACTCCGAGACGACTCCGAGACGACGACTCCGAGACGACTCCGACTCGACTCCGAGACGACTCCGAGACGACTCCGACTCCGAGACGACTCCGACTCCGACTCCGAGACGACTCCGACTCGACTCCGAGACGACTCCGACTCCGAGATGACTCCGACTCCGAGACGACTCCGACTCGGAGATGACTCCGACTCCGAGGCGACTCCGACTCCGAGGCGACTCCGACTCTGAGACTCCGACTCTGAGACTCCGACTCTGAGACTCCGACTCCGAGACTCTGACTCTGAGCCTCTGACTCTGAAATTCATTAAATAATAAAAAAAAAATGCGTGGGGCTCCGCGCAATTTCTATGTCTAGCCAGGTACAGCTAAGCAGCTGGGGGCTGGAATCCGCAGCGCAGGGAGGCCCAAGCTTTCTGGGCACCCCCCGCTGCAAATTGCAGCCCGCAGCCGCCCCAGAAGATGGCGCGTTCATTGAAGCGCCATCCTCTGGCGCTGAACCCCGCTCTTCCAGCGGCCCTGGTGGCGGTGGCACGCTGGGTAATAAAGGGGTTAATACCAGCTTTGTTATACAAGCTGGTATTAAGCCCGAGATTCTTAATGTCAGGCCACGTTTGACCCAGCCACTAAGAATCTCCAAGGGTTAAAAAAACACAACACAGAGAAAAATTTTTATTTGAAATTAAAAAAAAAGCCATTAGGGACTCCATCTTTAATTAAAAAAATCCTCTTCCGTCCGACGCAGTCCAAAACGCGATGTCCTCTCTGCTACATCCCCTGTGCATAAATATAGATGTCTATGCACAGGGAATGAGCAGACTGAGAACAATCTCAGCACTGCTACATCAGGCAGCAGGCGGGCTCTAGGACCCTGGAGCTGCACAGAGAAGACAGCTGGACTCGGCTCGCAAAGAAACAGCAGTTATCTGCGAGTTTCCCTGCTATCACTGGCACAGTAGCCGAGTCTAATGCTAGACAATGACAATCCTAGTTTTGTCAGCGTTTCTGACAAAACTAGGATTGATATTGATTTGCATTGGACTCGTGCGAGTAATCACTGGGAAACTCGCAGAGTACCGAGTCCTGCGAGTCCCTTACTACTCGCCGAGTAACGAGTCCTAGATAGTAGATTCGCCCATCCCTACTTGCGGCCACGAAAAGAAAACGCTGCAGATCTCATGTTATACTCATTATTATTATTATGTATATATATATATATAGCACCATTAATTCCATGATGCTGTACATGAGAAGGGGTTACATACAAAATTATAGATATAGTTTACAGTACACAAATTAATAATGACAGGCTGGTACAGAGGTGAGAGGACCCTGCCCTTGAGGGCTTACATTCTACAGGGCTCATCAGTAAATAGAGAAGAACATTTTACATTTAAAGGGGCTGTGCTATTTGGTCAATGATTGCGGCGTTTTGTTTTTTTTTTCTTTCAAGCCATAAAGTTTTTTATTGAGGAAGATCAATTGCAATAACAGTAAAGTAGCAGTAACTACAATGCTAATATAAACATATAATGGGCATTATGAAACAGTAGGAGTACACAAAAGGGAAATGTGGTTGGGTCAGGTCAAGAAAGGAAGGGGAGGGAGGCATACACAGAAGGGTAAGATTAAGGGAGGTGAAAGAGCCCAGGTTGTAATGACAAAATTAGATACATTTCAAATTCAACGTATTGGCAACCTTTGGGACTTGTGGGCGTTGTTGGAATTTGCATTACCAATATCTTAATTTTCTTTGAGACTGTTTAATTTTATTGCGGCGTGTTTTTTTTTATAAGGGCACCTACACGTTATGATTGGAGATGTACAGGAAAATGTATTTTCCCTATGACAAATTCATCTTGACTGTGAGCTGCAGAAGCTTTCAGGAATTTGGCCAGCAATAATCTGCTGATGGTAGCTATATCTTCCTCTACAGGAGAGGGAGGGTTGAATACTAAAGGCCCTGATAAATATGGAATAAAAGCTGAAGGAATTTCAGCAGGACCAGATGAACATATGATACGTTTGGAGGTCTCTTGACTTTCAAAAGAAGAATCGGCCAGTTTAAATTAAGGCCCAGTCCTTTCTTTATCATGGGAGATAACCTGCAATGTAAAGATGACCAGACATGTGCAAGTTCCAGTTCTGGTGGTTAAGCCAGACTCTTTATAAAGGTCTGCTCAGGATTAAAACTTAATTTAAACTTCATTTAAGGTCAGCCATATACAAACCAACTGTCATGCTGCCGGGGGAAGACAACCTGGAGTGGACCCACTGGGCCATGGTACCGAACTCCCCTGGGTGAGCTGGTCCTAGTTTAACCAACCCCTATACAGGGATTGTCAGGGGCAAGCCCAAGGGGTCTAAATGCCACAGCTGCTAGTACCAGGGGGGTGGCTCGTAGGGTTAACCTATACTATGGTACACAGGTACAGAGCCCGAGGCTGGGAGAGCAGGAATGGCTCTACTGGAGGAGAGTACAAGTAAGGCATGACCAACAGTCAGCAAGGCAGAAGCAAACTAACTTAATAATCAGGCACCTCTGATCAGTGGAGGTGGCCTGATATACCAGAGGATGGGTAGCTATTGGTCAAGGGGACTGTCAGGTTGGGCCGGGCCGGCCCCAAGAGTCACAGGGTAAGGGCGCAGCCGCGCCTAGTGCACCGCTCATAATACTCATGAGCCTGACCCCTGACGTGTGCTGGTGCATGAGCTGGGTGGTCAGCAGACAGGAAGGGGACCCGGCGATGGCTCCGAGACACAGTACACCTGGATGCCGGATGCCCGGTTGGCAGAGGAGCAGGGGATGCCAACCCAGGAGAGGTGAGCTGGGGAGCGGTGCCAGGGGGAGGCAGGATTTCTCTTTTTTTTTTTTTTTTTGTGCACACTACATCCAATAAGGCTAGGGCCACAATTCCATCACCTTCGGATTTTTGCAAGACATATCCGGCATAGACTAGTTGTAACGCAGCCTTAGCACAGCGTTAACGTTGTCTAAAGCTGTGCTAACCCTGCCATTGAATAATATGTGTGCCGGACTCCTCAGTGCATGTTAATGCGGGCACTAAAGTTCCGGAGATTATAATCTCACGTTATTTTGAAGCGGACGGGAAAACGTTCCTTGTAACGTTTTCCTATCCTCTTCAAAATAATCCGAGATTACAATCTCCGGCACTTTAGTGCCTGCATTAACATGCGCTGAGGAGTCCGGCACCCATATTATTCAATGGCAGTGTTAACACAGCATTAGACAGCGTTAACGCTGTGGTAAAGCTTAGTCTATGCCAGATATGTTCTGCGTATGTGGTTTTAGCGATAAAGGTAATACATCCTCATTAGTCACTAAGTACCGGCACTAAGTACCCCCATGTTTACCCAGTAGGTTGTGCTGGTGATAAAGATGCTGTGCTTATGCTGGGACTTGCTCCTGTGGCTTCTGCTCCTGTTACTAGGCATCGCCGTATTCACACAGTTGTTACTGCAATTTTTGCAACAATATGGGAATTGAAAGAACAACTGAATATTGTACAAATGCAGATCCAAAATTAGGCAATCACAGATGATGTGACCAATCATAAGCTGGATGTGGTAGCCGATCACATTGCATCACATCTGCTGCTATAATATTTGGGTTTTTATTTGTTGGTCAATCTAGAGAAGAGAACGGATTATGATGGCAGCCTTGAGATTTCTATCAGTGGTGACCAAGTTGTGGTACTGCATGAAGAAGGTTATTCTGGCCACACATTGCAAGGATATTTGTCTGTAATCAGAGTACAGTTAGGCTACGTTCACACATTCCACGTACACTGTGAAATCTAAATTAAACAGAGGCAAATGTATATAAAATAAAAAAGAATGAATACTTCACCTGTCCGACGCCTTTTCCCGCTCTGGTCTCCGATTCCAAGTGAGAGGTGTACTGACAGGACCTGTGGTGATGTCAGAGGGGCGTTCCCGGGCACTTGCGGTCATGTGATACATATCACATGACCGCGAACAGCCAATCAGCGCTGGGAACGCCCCGGGAACGCCCCCCCTCTGATGTCACCACAGGTCTTCTCAGTACACCTCTCACTTGGAACCGGAGAGCGGCAGAAGGCACCAGACAGCGGGAGAAGGCACCGGACAGGTGAAGTATTCATACTTTTTTATTTTCCATACATTTGCCTCTGTTTAATTTAGATTTCACAGTGTATATTAATACACTGTGAAATCTAATGGGGCTGTCACAGAGGGGAGGAGGAAGCAGGATTCTTCCTCCCCTCTGTGACATCACTGCGCTTTCTGGAGTAAAGAAAGCCTAGTGTGTGAAAGCCCCTGCGTATTTTGTTGCGCTTTTTTGCGCGGGCCGAAAAAACGCGGCAAAAAGCCGCGCGCAAAAAAGCGCAGCAAAATACGCAAATGTGTGAACGAAGCCTTATAAGAATTTTTCAGAAACATGAGCCGTTTGGAATAATTTAGGGCAGGCCCAGATTTGTTTGGCCCAAAAAAGGAGGAGCGAGTACCGTATATACTCGTGTATAAGCCGACCCGTGTATAAGCCGACCCCCTACTTTTGCCCCAAAACCTGGGAAAACCTATTGACTCGTGTATAAGCCGAGGGTGGACCCCAGCACAGGTATACAGCCCCAGCAGTGTGGTATACAGGCCTCCCCAGTGGTAGTATACAGCAGCCTCCCCAGTGGTATGCAGGCCCCAGCAGTATATTCAGCAGCCCCAGTGGTATACAGCAGCCCTTAGGTAGTACACAGCAGCCCCAGGGGTATACACATCAGCCCCAGGGGTATACACATCAGCCCCAGGGGTGTACACAGCAGCCCCAGGGGTATACACAGCAGCCCCAGGGGTATACACAGCAGCCCCAGGGGTGTACACAGCAGCCCCAGGGGTAGTACACAGCAGCCCCAGGGGTAGTACACAGCAGCCCCAGGGGTAGTACACAGCAGCCCCAGGGGTAGTACACAGCAGCCCCAGGGGTAGTACACAGCAGCCCCAGGGGTATATACAGCAGCCCCAGGGGTATACACATCAGCCCCAGGGGTATACACATCAGCCCCAGGGGTGTACACAGCAGCCCCAGGGGTGTACACAGCAGCCCCAGGGGTAGTACACAGCAGCCCCAGGGGTAGTACACAGCAGCCCCAGGGGTAGTACACAGCAGCCCCAGGGGTAGTACACAGCAGCCCCAGGGGTAGTACACAGCAGCCCCAGGGGTAGTACACAGCAGCCCCAGGGGTAGTACACAGCAGCCCCAGGGGTAATACACAGCAGCCCCAGGGGTAGTACACAGCAGCCCCAGGGGTAATACACAGCAGCCCCAGGGGTAGTACACAGCAGCCCCAGGGGTAGTACACAGCAGCCCCAGGTCCCCCTCACTGTTTGGCGCCCCCACCGCTGCGCTCATACATTACCGGTCTAGCAGCTGTCATCCTCCGGTGGCGGATCGCGGCTCCCGGCTCCGGCTTCCATCTTCTTCTGTGTCTTCCTGCATTGTGACCAGGGCGCATCGCGATGACGTCATCGCGACGCCGGCCGGTCATGTGACATGCAGGAAGACACAGAAGAAGATGGAAGCCGGAGCCGCGATCCGCCACCGGAGGATGACAGCTGCTAGACCGGTAATGTATGAGCGCAGCGTTGGGGGCGCCAAACAGTGAGGGGGACCTGGGGCTGCTGTGTACTACCCCTTAAGATTTTTTTTTTTTTTATATACTGTATATACTCGCGTATAAGCCGAGGGGAGACTTTTCAGCCCAATTTTTGGGCTGAAAAACTCGGCTTATACGCGAGTATATACGGTACTAATAAGAACATCCTTTGCCAATCAAAAGCTCAACTCTCCTCAGCCTCTGTGAGGATGGCAAGAAATGTGCAATGTTGAGGAAGCAACATCAACTGTTAGAAAGAGAGGTTTAGAAGCAGGTTTGAGAGGGTGCAAGGCCCAAAAGAATCGATTGATGACAACCATAGAAAGACAAGGTTGAAAACTGGGCACTAAAATATTCAAAATGGAGGAAGCAGGAGTGGGAGAATGTGCTGTTTAGGGCTGAAAGCACTTTTTGACTCAATCTTAAGAAATGATGGCAAGTCTTATATGAGAAGGTTCCCACATGAAGAGTACAAGCTGGAGTGTTTGAGCTTCTCTCTGAAATATCCACGCAAGTAATGGTCTGGGCAGTATGACATGGAGTTGGAAGGCTTCATATTGTGGAGGGTGTGGTTAATGCAAAAATGTACATAGATGTTCTTCTTAGGAATATGCTGCCTTATGTTCAACACCATTTTTGAGGGGATTACATCTTCCAGGAGGATAATCTATGTCAGTGAGTTAAGACAGTAACTCAGTGAAAAAAAAATGAACAAGGTGGATACTGTTGACTGGTCAGCTTGGTCTCCGGGCCTCAATCCAATTGAAAATTTGTGGCACAAGGTGTCCTTAGAGATATCTAAAAAAACAGTCAAGGACCAAGCATAAGTTGATTGAGGTTCTGATATAGGCCCAGAACCACATCATTACTCGCAAACATCTGCATTAGTTTATTCCCACAATGCACAGAGATGCATGTTGGTCCTCAAGAGTAAGGCTCACCAAAGTGTTAAAAGCTTAATATTGACTTAACAGACCATTTTCAGGGCCCTGAATTGAATAAAAAAAAATATAAAAAATTTAACATGCAAGTCTCTGTGAACTTGCATTGGAAATTAATAAACTTAAAAACCCGTTCACCATTCTACACATTTTACTGGTGTAGTTAAGGTTATACTGTAAAAAAAATTATTAAAAATGCACATACCATAACAATTTATACACATGTTATATTGAAAAATGATTACAGCACACAATGAGGAATTACAAAAACAAACATAATCCACCATTTTCACTGGGGAGATGCAGAAGTATGAAAGATATAGTTTTTTAAAGCCGATGCAAGACTTAACATCAGCATACAACTTGCTAGTGATATAGTGATATTCAGCTTTTCTTGGATTCCGAAGGCTGGCTTCACACCACGGCGCAGTCTGGTTCGGGGCTGTCAGGCATGAACCTGACAGCCCCGGACCGGATCAGCACACAGAACCCGTGTGCAGCCGGATGGCTGTAATTGCAGTCGCAGCTGTTGATTTTTCAAGACCGTGGCTAGCATGGAGCTAGCCGCAATCCTGAAACAACAGCGGCGTGCAGCCGCCGGTATCCAGTTCCCGGATTCACCCAGACCGGGGCAATCCAGCCCCATAGGCTCCCATGTTAGGGAGAACCGACTGCCCCGGATCCGGGAAAATCCGGGATCCGGCTTCTTGGGGAGATTTTTCTCCCCGGACACAAAAACAGCATTTTTGTATACGGTGAGAAAAATCCGATTTCTCCGGATTCCACCGCAGAGATGAAACCGGATGGCAGAGAGCTGCCATCCGGCCCCCCCATAGGCTGCTATGGGGCCAAAAACCGTCAGGGGCTGTCTGGTTTACACCGGACAGCCCCGGACCGCACTGCGCCGTGGTGTGAAACCAGCCTTATACTTTACCCAGTTTTTCCTGGATAGTATACTTCCTGGAGCCTTGTACTCTACAAGAAAAATCTTAAAGGGGAGTTCTCAAATTTGAAAGTTATGCTCTATCCTAAGAATGGGGATAACCTTTCAATGTCTGGGGGTCCAGCCATCCTGACCCCCGTTGATTATGAGAACCGGGTCTCTAAAGAGCCCCAGCTGAATGGAACAGAGGTTGATTATGTGCATTGTCTCTCCATTCATTCTGAAAAGGGCGCCGAAGATCAACAGAGTGTGGCGCTCGGTAATCTCTAGTGCTCCCATTAAAAGATGGTCTCTTCAGAGATTGGACCTCCAGTGATTGGGATAAGGGATAACTTCTAAACTTGAGAACACCCCTTTAAGGAAATACAGCAATCCCTGATCATAGCAGCTGTAGTTTCCTTTGAATGTGGTTACAAATTGCTACAACAAAATGAATTATGACGGTTTGAACAAGCTACAACAACATCCGCTAATGTACTTTGTGACATTTTTTCCCAGCATATAATAAATATTAAGGAAACCAGCATTGACCTTCAATAAAATGCCTTCTGCTGTGAAGTGGTTTAGTTTTCTTCTAAATGCTTAATTAATGTCACTCTATAAAGCAGATCAGTGTGCATTAGCATGTTAAAGCTTTTGTTTTTATTCTGTTCTGTGTGTCGCTATATCCCTGAATAACAATTGCAGCATAAGGAGCTTGCGATACCTCACAAAACACACTACTGGGAATAAATTAGCAGATGGCGTTCTTGGCAACAGGAGCGATAATGAATCCTATGACACTTTAATATACTGGTTGTCTATTGTAAGGGACCCAAATTGTTATTGAGTGTCTAAAATGATGTATCCAACATCATGTGATCTGCAGTGCTCAAGTCATGAATGCAGAACGTACAGCATTCATATGAGACATAGTCAGGAATATCTGCATAGGACCACTATGCAAAGTAACACTAACTGTGATATTTAGTTAATGGGACTACACAATGGAAAAGTCTGTCCTATATTTATCCAGCATTAGACAAAGCTGCCTTCTTCCAAAAATAGCCCCGCACCTGTCCTTGAGTTGGAGCTAGTGAATAGAACTTGTCTGCATATACAAGAATAATCCTAGGTCAGTGGTGGCAATAGTTCTGGAAGATGGCAGCAACTTTTTTTCTAATCTTGGGCAATTTTTTAAAGGGAATCTGTCAGCAGGTTTTTGCTATCCCATCTGAGAACAGCATGATATAGGGACAGAGACCCTGATTCCAGAAATGTATTACTTACTGGGCTGTGAGCTGTACATCTTTTTTAAATCACTATTCTATCTGCTGCAGATCTGCCAGTTTTCTCAAAGCTGACATTACCCTGCCCAGACCACTGATTGGCGTCTTTAGATCTATGCACAGTGTACACAAAAAGCTACCAATCAGTAGTGGGGACGGCACTGTACAGAACTCATGAATATGGAGGACTATATGTCAACAGGCTTACTAATCATCTAATGGTAACCTTCTGATAAAGCAGTGATTAAAAAAAACCCACCCTAAGCAGCTAGGTAAGTGACAGCACTGGATTCCGGGTCTCTGCCTACGTTATGCTGATAATGGTTGATGCCCTTTCATAAATGTTACTTCCACAATACAATTACCAACATTTATTAATAATGGATATGGGGTAAATCTGCTAGGTAATAGCATTCTGACACCCGCTGCCGGGAAGAGATAATCTCTATTCTTCCTGCAGTTCAGGCTTTTAGTTATAGAGGTGCAGCTAGCATGGTTTCAGTTATTGCTCTGTGCAAAGTGAGCAGTGACTGTAACCATGTCTGTCCTTTCTCATGTGAGTAAGTGTGCATTACCCAGATTGGACTCTCTGGGTTGAACTTGCATCCAGGTGGCTGACTGGAGGAATAGTCGGTTCAGCCTTTACCCACTGGGTGCTGTGACCATTTGACTTATATGTGTAACCATGTAGTCGACACTGACAGACAGCCGGCTACGTACTGATACAATGCTGAGCTGGCTTTCAGTACAGCAGCACTGAACGGTGACTGAAAGCATGCTGGCCACGCCTCTATGACTGAAAGCTGAACTTCCAAAATGCTATTAACTAGCAGATGAACACAATATCTACAGATTAATGATGTTTTTTTTACATGATAGGGTCTCTTTAACCTCCCTGGCGTTACGAATAATTCTGGAATTTTATGCTAAAAGCGTTACAATGGCTATATCTATGTACAGGAATGAGCAGACTGAGAACAATCGCAGCTCTGCTACATCATCTCTGTGAGCAGGCGGGCTCTAGGACCCTGGAGCTGCACAGAGAAGACAGCTGGACTCGGCTCGCAATGTAACAGCAGTTATCTGCGAGTCTCCCTGCTATCACTGGCACAGTAGCCAGTGATTACTCGCACTAGTCTAATGCAAACAATGGTAATCCTAGTTTTGTCAGTGTTTGCCATTGATTTGCGATTTGCATTGGACTCGTGCCAGTAATCACTGGGAGACTCGCAGAGTCCTGCGAGTCCCTTACTACTCGCTGAGTAACGAGTCCTAGCGAGTAGATTCGCCCATCCCTACTCAGATGTCACAATAGGCACTTACCCCGAGTCTCCCTCGGGGTAATCGCTTTGGGTACAACATTTTCAACCCGAGAGAGACTCGGGAAAACCGTTAGGGAGGTTAATTTATGAAAAGCAGTACACTTCTTAATAAATGCAATATATTTGGAATTGACTAACTGCACAACGTTTTAAGCAGGGATATGTATGTACCACCAATTTGACAGCTTTTTTATCTTTTAAGAGAAAATGTTTTTTGCTAATTTGGCACAATTTTGATGTAACTTTTAAACCTATGTAATTACTCTCAAAATTGGTCACAAACTGAATAAAAAAATGTGAAGGGCGGGTGGAGGAGGGAAACAATTTAAGCAATTTTTTAATCTCATAAAAAGCCAGAATAGGGTAATATGCTACTGTGTGTAGTATTAATTTAGCCTTCATGCACATGGTTATATTACTGATTGTTTCTAAATAATATTCAGCACCTCTACTGTACATCTATCTGCCCATCTCTGGAACCCCAAACCTAGGGGTTGCAATTGCACCTGGGTCCTGGAGCCTACGGAGCCCCAAAAGACCCTTTAGCCTATAGAAATAGACTATCCTATTAAAGATTTACAGTAATTGGGGTTCTGTTGGAGCTTTCACATCGGGCTCATAAGCTTCAGGTTACGACACTACCCAAACCCACCAAATAACATTTCCTCCACGTTTAAGTTGATTCATCTCTCTCAAGAACTATTGACAATGGCTTTCTATGTCTACATTGCCTACAATGTCTTGTGTACCCTATATACCTTCTTCCATTGAATCTCAGAAATGGTGATCACGGGCCATACATTCTCTCCACTAGAAGATGTGGTCTAAATTCGGATGTTAAGTATGCGAGTGGAAGAAGAGACGTTAGACTTTTACTTTAGGCTTGATGAGTATTTAATACATTTATCATATCTGTATATATGTGTTATATATTTATTTAAGAGTTGGTAGCAATTTTAAAATTCAGATTAGAAATAGAGAGAAAAGAGAATAAGGAAGATCATGAATGTTTTTAATCTGCGCCCACCCAGCCTGACAGCTGCAAATTGTACTGAGCAGTGTGACATGTCCGCAGCTGCAGGGAGGAGGGACAATGAAGACATGTCAGTCCAGCTAAGTGGATGAAGATCAAGTTTAACCCCTTCACCACCTGGGAAATTTTCTTTTCGTTTTTTGCTCCCCTTCTTCCAAGAGCCATAACTTTTTTTTATCTTTCCATCAACGTAGACATATGAGGCTTGTTTTCTCCATTCGCCTTCCACGACAGCATTGGAGGATGTCGTCCAACGCCCTATTGGGGGACAGGAACACAGAGAGGTTAAAAGCCCCTCCCCTTCCTCAGTACTCCAGTGTCTTCCTGTCCCCCTTGGGGCATGGAGAGGTTCCAGTGCTGTCAGGCCGGCAGAGGCAGCATTGGGGTGTACTTACAGCCGGGCCAGGGATGGACGTCGGGGGCGGCCTCCTCCTCCTTCTCGGGGCTCCCGTGGTGGGACCATCCGGCCTTCCTGCGTCCTACGGGGCAAAGCAGGCCGTGTATTGCAACGCCGGAGGCCTGTTCAGCTCTCCGGCGTCTCCCTCCTCCAGCTGCGGTCCCTGGGGCATGCATCAGAGGTGCCGTGGAGGCACTTCCGGTTTCGGGTGTGGCACTTCCGGTTTCGGGCGGCGGCTCCTGTAAGGGCTGTGGCAGGCTGGGCGCGGCTCCAGGGAACCCAGCAGGACTTTCGCGCGCTACTGCCCGCGGCCGGTGATCAGGAGGAGGGAGGGAACAGGTGTTCCTCGTTGGGGGCACGGTACTTCTGGATAAGTACCCGCCGGAAGCTACACCCAGGTAAGGCTGATCCCTGAAACATGGAGGGTGATAGGCTTCCACCTCTGCTTCTGCAGAGCCCAGCGTTCCCCCAGCTCATGTAAGTGTTTCTGGGGGTGGTCACAAGGGGTAGAGTTATTTAAGCCCTGCACTCACACTGGGACCCCTTCTCTTCCCTTTTTGTCTATAGGGAGACGAGGGCCGTCTGTGAAAGGGAGCAATAATGTGGCTGCGGCACAAAATTTCCTTCTTCCTACAACAAGGTGTCGGCCATGACTGACAGGGTTGTCAGGATGGACTCCCATCCTTGCTTGAGGAGCTCCAATCCATTAGGGAAGAGGTGCAGGCTTCTATCTCAGCACTGCGGGGTTTTGCTGCAGCTTCCGGGCCTTCCCCTCCGTAAGAGAGGAAGCTCCAGGATTGTGACTCTGTGGATCTCATGGAGGCTGGCCAGAGCTCAGCGTTAGAGGACGGCGAGGATATTGCCGCTGTTGCCTCTGTCCAGACACGAGAATCTGGACTCTACTATTTTTCCACGGAGTCCATGGGTGCATTGGTGGACACTGTCCATTGTACCATGGGAGTAGAGGTGGTGGAATCCCCTTCTTCTGTGCAGGACTAAATGTTCAGAGGCCTGAAGGCTAAGCGGCTCACCCCATCCGAGTGGATTGGAGGGTGATGACTTTGTCTGGGAGGTCCCGAAGGTGGACATCCAGGTGGCCAGGGTAGCAATCAGCTGCTATTGTAAACCCATTGTGCATGCCCTTGACACACTGTTGAAGCTAAGCAGCAGGAGCCTCAGTCACGGGCTGGATGGGAGACCTCATGAGAGACCCAATGGGAATCTCTATGGAAGTCTCTATAAAGTCAATGGGACTTATAACATGAAGGTCTATGGCAGTATTCCATTTGGGAAGCTTAGCATATAAGACCACGTTGCCTTTTGAAGATTCCTCCCGGTTGAAGGACCCCCTCGTTCATAAAATGGAGAGTGTCCTCAAACAATCCTGGGAGGCGGCAGCTATGTCTTTAAAGGTGTACATTTCCTCTACATGTGAGCAGGTCTCTCTTTAAGTGGCTCACCCAGCTGGGAGCAGGGTACTCCCAGGGAGGAGCTTTGGACTCCATTCCACTTCTGAGACGTGCTACGGGCTTCCTGGCCGATGCCTCTGCTGAGTCGTTCCGCGTTGGCGCCAGGTCCGCAGTGTTGGCTAACACAGCTCGCAGGGCAGTGTGGCTTACAAGGTGGAATGGGGAGGTCACGTCTAAGCTCTAGCTGTGTGGCCTCCCCTTGCAAAGGGAATTGGATGACATCATGAAAAAGGTGTCAGACCGGAAAAGGTGTCTCCCGGAGCAGGAGCCCTTACGGAGGCAGTCCTTTTGGCCTGAGCGCAGCCAACCCTCCCAGTCTAAAGGGAAGGGTAAGTCTGGTCGCTGGGCATTCCAGTACGGGGACAAGACCCGTAATATCTTGCTCCCCCAGCAGCGGCATCACCAGCCGCCCCTAAACAAGGCCGCCTTCCCCATTGCGGGGCGGCTCCTGCGGTTTCTGCCACAGTGGCAAGCAATCTCCTTGTGCCCTTGGATCCTCTCGACCATTTGGGAGGGTCTACGCTTGGAATTCGAGAGCCACCCCTCCGTGTCTTCGAGTCCTCTCCCTTCCTCAGGGGGACTCTCGCACGGTTTTTCTTGTCGGGTCTGCGACACCTGTTGGATTCGGGTGTGGGGTCCCCTGTTCCTCCTGGAGAGGAGAGCCGAGCCAGGGGCACTACTCCAGGTTGTTGTGGACCTCCAGAACGCGTATTCTCATGTCCCCATTCACCCATCCCACAAGCGCTTTCTGCGATTCACGATCTCCGGGGCAGGCGGGACGGTCCATTATCGGCTTAATGTGCTGTCCTTTGGGATTTCGTCGGCCCCAGAGGTTACCAAACTCATGGGGGAAGCGATCACATTCATCCAGACCCAGGGGATATGTATGCTTCCCTATTTAGACGACATGTTGGTGGTGGCTCCTTCGGCAGTGCTTCTGCGCACAAAGGTCTCCAACACATTGGAGATTCTTCAGTCCCTGGGATGGGTACCCAATCTTCGGGAATCGGAACGGGTGCCTGCAACCCGACGTCAATTTTTGGGAGTCTTGCTGGCCTCCTCCAGACAGACCTCGTTCCTTTCTGCGGCATATAAGCTTTTGCGCCGCATGAATCTGACCCACTTCCGGGCAAGGGGGTCGCCCTCCTTGCGGAAGCAATGTCCCTGTTAGGGGCCATGACGGCCTGCATTCAGTCAGTAACATGGGCTCAGGCTCCTTCCCGACTGCTCCAGGAACACATACTGAGTTTCCTGGGACAGACGTCAGGATTCCTTAAACTCGCGGGTCCGGACCCCGGGGCGGGTGGTAACCTCGCTTTCCTGGGATGAATCCCAGACACCTTCCTGTGACCTTCGTTCCCACTGATGCCAGCGGTTCCGGTTGGGGCACGATGGTAGTTCGCCCCACCGTTCCAGGGGATTTGGAGTCGCTCGGTCAGTCGCCAGTCTTCAAACTTCTGGCAGTGGAGGAAGCGCTTCTTGCTGCAGCTCACGTTCTCTGGGGTCATCATGTCAAGGTCCTGTCAGACAACGTGACTACGGTTGCTTTCTTGCGGTACCAAGGCGGTACTCGTGGCTTACACTTGCAGGGGCTGGCAAGACTGTTCTTTTTGTGGGCAGTACGCCATCTTCTCTCCTCCTCCGCAGTACATCTGAAGGGAATGGCCAATGTACAGGCAGATTCTTGAGCCGCACGGAGGTCCACCCAGGAGAATGGTGCTTCCATCCGGAAGTATTTCGCTCTCTTACAGACAGGTGGGGTGTCCTTTCGAACGCCCTGTTCGCTTCGGGCTCGAATACAAAGGTGCCAACCTTTTTCTCCCTGACGTGGTTGGACCATCCTCGGGGGCTGGACGCTTTTGCCCATCCCTGGGACTTCCGGTTGGTTTATGCATTTCCTCCAATCCCGCCACTTCCCAAGACGTTGCAACGGATTCGGGCGGAGGGGGTGACACTATCCTGGTGGCTCCCCTGGGCCCAAACTGGCGTGGTACGACGCCATCCGAGACCTGGGCCTGGAGGGACCGATTATGTTAGCCCAGTCTCAACCTACTGTCCCAGGGTCCTCTGTTTCAACCCGGCCCTCAGTGGCTCTTCCGGGCGGCCTGGCTGTTGCGGCCGGGTTCTGAGGACCAAGGGTCTCTCCCAGGCAGTGATCCACACGCTTCAGCAGAGCAGGAAGCCTGTGACAAACGCTATTTACGGGAGGGCTGGAATCGGTTCCTGTCCTGGTGTGCTCCTTCCATCCCGACCATGCATCATCCTAATGTGGCCCAACTCTTGGATTTTTTGCAGCATGGCTTGGATTTGGGACTTCGGCCGAGCACTCTTTAAGTCCAGAGGTCGGCACTTGGGGCGGTTTTTGCCAGGATCTTGCTTCCCATCCATGGCTCAAGCAGTTTTTTACTTCTGCTTGGGGTGTGCGTCCCCGGATTCGGCCTTCTGTCCCTCCCTGGGATTTGATGCTTGTTCTCCAAGGGCTTGCTCGAAGTCCCTTTGCACCCTTGTCTGCTGCATCCCTTACGTCCCTCTCTCACAAGGTGGCGTTTTTGGTGGCCATCACTTCTGCTCCCAGAGTTGGAGAACTGCAGGCACTCTCTGTCTGGGCTCCGTGCCTCGTGGTGTCCGTTGTTCGCATTACGCCTCGGTTGCATTCGTCTCTTCTTCTGAAAGTTGTCGGCTTTCCATCGGTCCCAGGATGTGGTTCTGCCTTCAATTTATCAATCTCCCGCTAATGCGGCTGAGGCCGTGTTTCACTTCCTGGATCACGAAGGTGATCTGTGAGGCCTACGTCGCTCCGATCCTTGCTCCTCCGGTGGGGTTGAAGGCTCCTTCAACTCGGGCTGCTGCTACTTTCTGGACGGAGCAGGCTGGAGCTTCATCGGAGCTGATTTGCAGAGCGGCTACGTGGTAGCCTCTCCTCACTTTTTCTCGCCTCTATAGGTTAGATCTGTCCTTCAGTCGGGATCTGTCCTTTTGTAGGAGAGTCCTACAGGCAATAGTCCCACCCTGAGGAGTATCGGTGGTATTCCTCCAATGCTGTCGTGGAAGGCGAATGGAGAAAACTGAATTAGTCCTTACCGGTAATTCCTTTTCTTGGAGCCTTCCACGACAGCATCAGTTCCCCCCCTTGTTGGTGTTTGGTTCCGGTTTGTATCAGATAATCCATGGCTAAGGGTGATCTTGGTAAACACTGGAGTACTGAGGAAGGGGAGGGGCTTTTAACCTCTCTGTGTTCCTGTCCCCCAATAGGGCGTGGACGACATCCTCCAATGCTGTCGTGGAAGGCTCCAAGAAAAGGAATTACCGGTAAGGACTAATTCAGTTTTTTGCGGGACGAGTTGTACTTTTCAGATGCAATCATTTATTTTACCATATATTGTACAGGAAAATGGAAAACTAATTCCAAATGCAGTGAAATTGCAAAATAAGTGCAATTACACATTTGTTTCTTGTTTTTTTTTATTTGCCATGATCACTATATAGTAAAACTGATGTGACAGTGTGATGCCTCGGGTTGGTACGAGTTTGTAAATACCAAACATGTATACTTTTACTGTTATCTACTGTAAAGTGCTGAAAAAAAATTCTGAAGTTTCAAAACAGAAAGAATTGCGCTTTTGCGCCATGTTCTGCGACCCGTAGCGTCCTCCTTTTTTGGCATCTGTGGCTGTGTGATGGCTTATTTTTTGTGGCTTGGGCTAATGTTTCTAATGAATTTTGGGTGGATGCGCTGTTTTGATCGCCCGTTATTGCATTTTATAGCAATGTTGCGGCGACCAAAAAAACATAATTTTGGCGTTTAAACCTTTTTTCGGTTACGCAGTTTACAGCTCTCATTAATTGATTTTATATATTGATAGATCGAGCATTTCTGAATGAGGCGATACCAAATATGTGTATTTTTTTTTTAAATACTTTTATTTTGAATGGGTGTAAAGGGGGTGATTTGAACTTTTAGGTTTTTCTTTACTCATATTTTTAAAAACTTTATTTTAGAATTCATTCTTGATTTTACACTCACAGGAAGCGACCCGTGACAGCTTCCGGAGTCAAGCCAGGACCCAGGGCTGTCACGTGAGCACTGGAGATCCCACGATCTTATCGCAGTATCTCCAATGCAGGCTGGGAACAGCGTGTTCCCCGCCGTGGCGGTTTTGGATCCCGCTGTCAGTGATTGACAGCAGGATCCAAGAGGTTGGGGTGGAAGCCTGACATCTCAGCTGATGAGATCAACTGAGATGTCGGGTGTTTGATGTGAGCGCTGCATTGGAGCTCACGTCAAACACCGAGAACCGACCCATGACATCCTCCTATGCCATGGGTCGGGAAGGGGGTTAAACATTCAGAAACAATTATCCACGCATTCTGACAGATTTTTAAAGTTAGTAAATACTGGTAAGTCTTATAAGGACTCAGAGATCCATTTATTAATGTCTGTGGTTTGTATGGTGAAATTTGATGACAGAACGGCTGGACTAAGGTTGGCTTCACATCACGATTTTCGGGATCATGTGAACCAGACATCCCCGGATCCAATTTTGTCCCTATTGTCTCCCTATGGGGCCGGAAAGTAGCTATTTGTCATCCAGTTTTGTGCTGTCCAGGAGGATCCGGCAGATTTAGTTTTTTGCCCCGGACACAAAATTGGAGCTTGCAGCATTTTTTGTGTCCAGGGCAAAAATAGGACAAAGTCGGATCCTCCCGGATCTGGCACCCCATAAAATGGGAGCCTATTGGCGCCGGATCACCCCAGATCCATCAAAAAATCGGACCAGTTCCCGGACGCCAGATGCTGAGAGAGCAGCGGCTTTGGAATTGAAGCTGAACCTGTTCAGCACCTGGACAGCGCAGCTTAAAGAGCCACCGTCTGAAATTTCAGCACTTGGACAGCGGCAGCTGTGCACAGGGAGTATTCTGACAGAAAACAGGATCGGAGGGCATATTTGCCCTCTGGTTCTATTTTGTCCGGGGCTGTCAGGTTCTGTCTGGTGCTTCCTGCAAAACACCGTACACAGCCTGACAGCAGAAAATCGTGTTGTGAAGCCAGCCTGAAAAGACAATATTTTCTCCCCCCTTTTCCATGTTTCTGCAATTATAACTTTTTTTTCTTCACTGGTGATATAAGGCTTTGTTGTATTTGAGAGAATTTGTAAAATATTTGGTGGATTTAGGAAGGGCATAAAAAGTATTGGTAATTCATAGACATTTTTTTTAAAAGCAAATATAAAAAAAAGCAAATTTGCCTTAGTAGTTTGTTTACTGTATTTTTATGGGGTTTACAATTGACACTAAATGCCCTGTTAAACTAGGCTATTGCAATTGTGCTGATAGCTACCATGTGGATTTTTCCTTTTAAGTAAAAATATATACCGTAGTTTTGCTTCATAATTGAGTTTTCTTATTTTTGGGAGGAGTACTTTTTATTTTTTTTATTTTTGAATACACATTTTTATTGTATTATATTCATTGATATTTTTTTAAATAATATCCCTCAAGTGGTCATATAAGTTCTCTGGGGAACGCTACACGTTTTTTCAGTCTGTAGATTTGCACTGTAACTGGGGCATCCATAAATTGCTGTCACATTTAGTTTTAAACTTAAGCCTCCTGTCAAGCGCTGTTCTGGACCTATACTGGTTCATATGATGCTATTCCATTAGATCACATTTTGTTCTATGGCTTGAATTTATCAAAACCATTGTTTTTCACACCAATCTTGATGTGGAAGTGTACTGGTGTCAGGTGCTCCTAATTCACTAATAAATGATTTATGACAGAATTCTTACATTAAAAATTTGATGAATCAAGGCCTACGTATAAGCCAGAAAATGCTTATAGGCTGGAGTCACAATCACTCTCACATGAGTCTCACATCGTATCACCCGGCACTGCTGTCCACTTACCGGAGAGGAGCATGTTGGCTGCATGTACTTCTATGCAGCTACGCGCTCTTGTCCAAAGAGTGTCCGGCCATGTCGGGTGATGCAAAGCTTGTGCGAGTGTGACTCGTGCCTTTTAAAGTAAGTCCATATAGCTTTGTTCTGATACTCAAAAAACTTAAATTGTAAAAGTGACTTCTGGCTCACACAAAAACCCCTTTATGAGTGTGAAAGTCATAGTATAAATCACATCACCCAGAAGGGGACCATAACAACCCTGGAAACTGGAAAGATGGTGATAGATGAGTATATTAATGCAATTATACGACTTCCTGACAAAGCCGTCTTGCACGAAGAAATGCTTCGAGGTAGTGGACCTGTCCTGGGCATTCCTTCCCACTAGCTGCTCTCACAAGGTATGTTTGACTCAATTTGGTAGTTTCCAACTCCCTAACTTTATACCTGTGGATGGATAGGATTTTCACTTGAGCTAACTAGTGGATTGTTGTAGTATGCACTTCATACATATTAAACCTCAATTCCTGGTGATTTAATCATCCTATGTCTACGGACTTAGGTGTTATGCTTAGCAGTTCGGCTGAGCCCTTGGGTGTTTTATAGGTTTGGGTAGTGTCTAAATGACTTAATCTCTAGAGTATAATTATTTTCCCTACACTTTGGGCTTATTTTTAACCCAGACAGTATAATTTGTTTGGGGATAATCGCTAGAGTTTATACAAAGTGATGGCACACCTATACATTTAACGTATGGGCTTAGACAGTCGGCTGGTAGGTGTTGTATTCTATTATTCCCTGTGTGTCACGATCTATATAGTGCGACTTGAATTTTAATCTTCAGGTCCTGTTAGTGTCTCAAGACTACTCGATTGGTCCTGTTAGTGTCTCAAGACTACTGTTCCTATGCTGTGCTTGCACAGCCGGTTATCTGTTTGTCACGTGGTGATTTTTTATTGTAATTTTCATATCTTTCGTGTAAAATAAATACATTTTCAGCATTATTCTATGGTCTGGATCTTTCTCTTGGCCTTACCTCCACTTCCGAATTAGGGGAGGGTGGCGGTTATTTTAGTAGGCTAAACTGTAGGTGTAGAAAAGTACACATACATGTAGCAGAATGCATGCTTGACCACCTCTCTTCTCCAGCAGCCCCACTGGGAATGGTTAGAGCAGTGGTCGGGCATTCACACTGCATTCTTAAAGGGGACAAAAGTGCCTTGTTGGGAATACAATTTCCCTGCTCTGCCAATCAGTGCAGGTTCCAGCTATGAGTCCCTCACCAATCAATAAGATATCCTGTATCCTAAAGATAACTGATGACTTATTTTCATAGGAGACATTCTTTGCCTCAGTAATATATCATATACTACCTCTTATTTCTGTAGATTCATAATCAGGTTAAACTTCGACTAATCAGTATGATTTAGTGTTATTTAATTATACATATTAGTCTGTATAATACTTATTCTCCTTTCTTCTAACTAGATTATGCTACATATTTTTCCAGTTACTTTTATACTTTGCTCCCTGGAAATCTAAATATTAAACTATTATAATATATAATATATTAATAATTATTAATGTATATCATAATATAATAAGCTATTCATGCTGTAACTTAATGATGGCTGTATAAAAACTCCCAGGAGAACATGACCATTCAGTATGTAAGCTATAAACATATTACAACATGGGATGTATATTCTAATATCATCCAGTTAAATCATTCATGATAACAAAAACGGATGCAACTCAGATTCCGCAGTAATAGGCTGTGATCCTATTGACGATATGTGGTCATTTAATTTGTGACTTTTATTTGGATTTAACAACTGATTATTCTTACAAATCTTACATCGTGTATACATATAAAACATGTGCAGTAATAATTGTCACCTTATGTTTACGCCTGGTTTTTGCTCAGTTCCCATCATGGTATAGGTCTTCCCTGAGCCTGTCTGTCCATAAGCCAGAATGCACACATTGTATCCATCCACACAGGACTTGATAATAGGTAAAGTTCCTTCAAAAACATCTTCCTACAGAACATGCATATTGGGAGGAAATATACATGAGTATAGAACTTAACATAAAATATATACATTTATATATACTGTACATATAAAAACTAAAGAAAGAAATACTGTATTTAAACAATTTCAGGGTTTGTGAATAATGGGCACCTTGTACAGCGGGTGAAATAAGTATTGAACAAGTTACCAATTTTCTAAATACGTATATTTCTATAAGTGATATTGACATTAATTTTTCACCAGATGTCTGTAGCAACCCATCCAATTCAAATATTTTTATTAGGCAGTAATAAGAATAATATGCAACTCACACATAAGTAAGATTACAAATTAAAAAAAAAAAGGATTGTAAAACAAATAAATGAAAACAGTAATAAAATAAAAACAAAGATGAAACAAACTATGTACAGTGACATGGTGGTCAACCAAAACAAAGAGATATTTATAGAAGTATGAGGAATATGGCTCAAATCTGCATACGGAAAGAGAGCTGAGTGTTAGTCAATACATTTTTAAAACAAAAGAAAAATGATATCCATTAATACACATGCCATCTCATTTGAATATCATGGATGGTGCAAACTGATGTGCCCAAGAGGGCCATTTTAACATACGGTATATTTATGATATACCTCATTTTGAGTTGCAAAAGTGTATTGAAACATGCAATGTGACATGAGCTTGTTTAATAGGTTTTCAATAGTGGGAGAGTTTTCCTGTCGCCATTTTGATCCTATTATCTTTTTTGTGTAATTAGGATGTGAATTATTACTAAGCTATCTTTTTTTGGAAATTCTATGGTATCAATGAGTAGCAGTGCCGATCTCATAGTGAGCGGGAAATTGACTCATGATTCTGGATACCCCACAAGGTGAGACTTTACAAATAGCTCCAGATCGATGTCGATTGACACTTATTTTGTATTTCTTCCATTTTCTCACTATTGCACCAACAGTTATCTCCTTCTCACCCAGCAACAAACTTATGGTTTTGTAGCCCATTCCAGCCTTGTGCAGGTCTAGGATCTTTTCCCTGACATCCTTAGGCTGGCTTCACACCACAACAGAGTCCGGTCCGGGGCTGTCCGGTATAAACCAGACTGCCCTGGACCGGATTTTGGGTACATAGTATCCTATGGGGCTGGATGGAGCCGGATGGCGGCTATCTGCCATCCAGTTTCCATCTCTCTGGAAGAATCCGGGAGAAATCTGATTTTTCTCACCGTACACAAAAACGTTGCTTGCAACGTTTTTGTGTCCAGGGAGAAAAATCTCCCCAAGTTGCTGTATCCCGGATTCTCCCGGACTCCCCCGGATCCTTCCGGATCTGGGGCAATCCGGCGCTCTCTAACATGGGAGCCTATGGGGCTGGATTTCCCCGGTCAGGGAGGATCCGGGAACCGGACATCGGCGGCTGCACTCCGCTGTTATTTCATGACCGCGGCTAGCTCCCTGCGAGATGCGGTCCTGATTCATCAGCAGCTGCAGCTGCGTCCGGCTGCACACCGGACCGGAGGGCACTTTTGCCCTCCGATTCTGTGTGCTGATCCGATCAGGGCTGTCAGGTTCATTCTGACAGCCCCGGACCGGACTCTGCCGTGGTGTGAAGCCAGCCTTAAAAAGCTATTTGGTCTTGGCCATGTTGTAGAGGTTAGAGATAGTGTCATGAGTGTGTGGACAGGAGTCTTTTATACAGGTGACAATTTAAGGCAGCTGTCTTTAATGCAGGTAAGGAGTTTATGAGAAATGTCTAACTGGTCTGTAGGATATATATATATACAGTTGTGCTCAAAAGTTTACATGCCCCAGCACATTTTTTTGCTTTCTTGGCCTTTTTTCAGAGAATATCAATGATAACACAAAAACTTTTTTTCTCTCATGGTTAGTGGTTGGGTGAAGCTATGTATTATCAGACTACTGTGTTTTCTCTTTTTAAATCACAATGACAACCAAAAATATCCAAATGACACTGATCAAAAGTTCACATACCCCAGTTCTTAATAACGTGTATTACGCCCTCTAACATCAATGACAGCTTGAAGTCTTTTGTGGTAGTTGTGGATGAGGCTCTTTATTTCTCAGATGATAAAGCTGCCCATTCTTCTTGGCAAAAAGCCTCCAGCTCCTGTAAAGTCTTGGGTTTTCTTGCAGGAAATGTATGCTTGAGTTCTCCCCAGAGTGGCTCAATGATATTGAGGTTAGGAGACTGAGATGGCCACTCTGGAACCTTCACTTTGTTCTGCTGTTGGCAATGACAGGTTGACTTGGCCTTGTGTTTTGGATTGTTGTCATAATGGAACATCCAAGTACCTCCCATGCGCAGCTCCCGGGATGATGAGTTTAAATTTGCCTCCAGTATTTGCTGATAATGTGCTGCATTCATCTTTCCTTCAACTTTGACCAGATTTCCTGAGCCCATTGTAGCTCACACATCCTCAATTATCAGCAATCCACCTCTGTACTTTACAGCAAGAATGGTTGTCGTTTCAGCTTAGGCCTTGTTGACACCTCTCCAAATTTAAAGTTTATGGTTTATGTTAAGTTTATGGTAAAGTTTATGGCAGAGGTCGCCAAATCCAGGCCTCAAGGCCCAACAGTGCATGTTTTCAGGATCTACTTAGTATTGCACAGGGGTTGGAGAGATGTAAAAATGGCAGTTTGGAGAAGGCACCCTTCAAATATCAGGGACCTGGAGCAGTTTGCCAAAGAAGAATGGTTAAAATTCCAGCAGAGCATTGTAAGAAACTCATTGATGATTACCGGAAGTGGTTGATCGCAGTTATTTTGGCTAAAGGTTGTGCAACCAAGTATTAGGCTGAGGATGCCAATACTTTTGTCCGGCCCATCATTGGAGTTTTGTGTGAAATGATCAATGTTTTGCTTTTTGCTTCATTCTCTTTTGTGTTTTTTTGATTTAAGACAAATGAAATGAAGATAATAATACCAAAGAATTTGTGATTGCAATCATTTCAGGAAGAAACTGAGTATTATCTGACAGAATTGTAGGGGTGTTAATACTTTTGGCCAACACTGTATCATTCTATGGTCAAATAAACATAGATGACAGCATATGGAAATAAAAACCACCATTAATTACATTACAGGTGGATTAAGAAGAACATTTATCCTTGATCAAGAGTTGCATTAATCAAATGAAGAGTCTAGGATGAACCATTTTTTGAACCTATAATAAATATTAATTTTTAATTGTTTAGTGATTTTTAACTGTATAGATCAAATAAACATCCTGCTTAGAGTGTTGCACCAAACTACAGTGTCTAGAAGTATAATTGTATTATTATTTATTATTATTATTATTATTATTTATTTATATAGCGCCATTAGGTTCCATGGGCTTTACATGAGGATAAGGGAGACGAGCACAAGTACAATAACTCTAGAAAATCAGGACATACAGGTACAGAGGAGGGGACCCTGTCCATGAGGGCTCACAGTCTACGAGGGGTGGGTGGGCTACAGTAGGCTGAGGGAGTCGTATGGGCGGTCGCCTGGGTCTCATGGCAGGTTGTAGGCTTGATGGAATAGGTGAGTCTTCAGGTGACACTTGAAGCTTCTCGGGGTTAGAGAGTGTCTGACGTGTTGGGGCAGGGAGTTCCAGGGTATGGCAGATGCCCGGGAGAAGTCCTGAACGCGGTTGTGCGAAGAGGAGATGAGGGGGGAGCAGAGGAGGAGTTCTTGGGAGGAACGGAGGTTGCGTGAGGGTAGGTATCGGGAGACCAGGGCGGAGATGTATGGTGTGGACAGGTTGTGTATGGCTTTGTATGCCATGTTAGTGTTTTGAACTGGGATCTCTTGGGGAGGCCAGTGAAGGGCTTGGCAGAAGGGGGAGACTGAGTAGTGGGAGGACAGATGGATTAGTCGGACAGCGGAATTGAGGATAGATTGGACAGGTGTAAGTGAGTTGGCGGGAGGCCAGTGAGAAGGAGGTTGCAGTAGTCAAGGCGGGAGATAAGAGCATGAATAAGTGTTTTAGTGGTGTCGTGGGTAAGGAAGGAGCGGATCCGTGAGATGTTTCTAAGCTGGAGCCGGAGGGATGTGGTGATGGCCTCGATGTGGGGCTTGAAGGATAGGGAGGAGTCAAGGATTACTCCGAGGCACTTGGCTTGGGAGACTGGGAAGAGGGTGCAGTCATTGAGCAAATGGATTGGTTGGGAAGTGGGGGGAATTTCTTGGGGGGAAGACTATGAATTCAGTTTTGTCCATGTTGAGTTTAAGGAAGCGAGCAGAGAAAAAAGATGAGATGGCGGAAAGGCATTGTGGATTTTGGAGAGTAGGGAGGTGATGTCGGGGCCGGACAGGTAGATTTGGGTGTCGTCGGCGTAGAGGTGGTACTGGAGGCCGTGGGACTCAATGAGTCACCCTAGGCCAAGAGTGTATATGGAGAAAAGTAGTGGTCCCAGGACTGAACCTTGGGGGACTCATCTGGATAAAGGACTAAGTGCTGCTCAACCTGCGCTGCTGTAAAAGACCACCAGAAACTTGAATAGCTGGGTTAAGATGTAGGTTTAATCCGACGCGTTTTGGAGCTGCTACCGGCTTCTTACCTCAGGGACAAGTGATTGTGCCTGAGGAAGGAGCCCGATAGCAGGTTCGAAACGCGTCAGAATTACCCCTACATCTTAACCCAGATATTCAGAGTTTTTGGTGGTCTTTTACAGCAGCACAGGTCGAGCGGCACTTTGTCCTTTATCCAGATAATCACAGAAGATGGCACAATGGGTGGTGGCGCAACAGCCAATCACAGACACTATCATAGAGAGTGAACATCTGTGACTGGCTAGTGGAGGCAGTGCACTAAATAAACAAGAGGTTAATAAGCGGACCCTGAAATAGTATGCCTGCAGTATGGGAGACTGATAAGCATGATGTTTTAATCATCATTTTGCTTATTTATACAGCCCCCCAGCTAAACTCAAACAATAACACGGATTTCTCAGGGAAATCGTGTTTGAGGTCCATGCTCTAACAGTCAACAGCTTGGGAATCAACCTAATAATTTGTAGGATATATGAAGAAAAAGATTTTTCAAAACACTGGGAAAAAACAGTAACAATGCATTGACCTGACAAGAATCTGCATAACTAATTATATGCTAAATAGTTTTTTACAACTGCTAATTTTCAGTGATCTATTGGTTACAACGTTATCCTTGAGCTAAAAGCTTTAACGATCTGAGACAGATTGCTTTTCAGAGACATGCTACAAGACCCAACTGAACAGGCAGAAAATTTTGAAGTGTATTTTTGGTAACTGCTCTGTCTCGACTATCGTAGCAATAAAAGGATTTGTACTGCGCTAAGAGAAAACTAGGAAAGGTATCTAATAAAAGTATATGCATTGTACCTGAGTGCACTGTGGCAGAAACACCTGATCATATCTGAAGCGCTTCTTAGACCCGTTGCAGTTCACTACAAGTTCTTCATCAGATGGGAATTCTAAATGTCCTCCTTTTGAATTATCTAGTCTGCATCGACAAAATACTCGGATGTTTCCTCTTAGTTCTTGAAGCTGGTTGTACAGTAACTTCCTTTCCATGGATTCCCGTTGGTAGAGAGAGCGAATTTCTTCTATTTCTTTGGTGGAGTTGTGCAAGTTCGCAACCTTGCCGCGTAGGTACTCCAAGCTCAGGCCAACCTCTGACAGACCGCTTATTGCAAGGACTTTTAACTTGTCATTACTGGCACTAAGCTCATGGGCTTCTCCTAATATTTTTATTAGTAAGTCTTTTTTCAAAGGTAAGTATTGGTTCAGTTTATCAGTAATTTGAGTATTTTTACTGTTCATTTGTGAAATTTCATTAAGATATTTTGCCTGTTCACTTTGTAACTCTGCCACTTTGTCATATAAGTTCTCAACTTGTTGAACAAGGTGATGCTTCTCCTCTTCTAGATATTTGCATTTCAAGCGCATGGTTTCAAGTCCATTCTCCCTTTCCTGCAATTTCTTGTTTAAGACTTCAATTGTTTTATCCTTTTTAGAAATTTCACTGTAAACAAAGAAATAAAACTATATTGAGAAACTTATAAATTGAGCTTACACTAAATTTCTTCCCAGAGAGCAACCTAGTATTTTTTTTATATAAATAAAGGTAAAAGAAAACTCACCACGCAGTCAATGAGTGTAACATAACATAAATGTCTGGATGGGTGCCGCTGTAATTGGTGTTACGCTGCCATTATAGGAATATGCAAGACCTGAAAGACTTCCAGCATGTCCAATCCACAATTATGAATATAAAATGTTGCTGTGATTCAAAACCATGTAAAAGACAGGAAACAACCACTGAAACAGGGTACACTTGACGTGTTTCTGGCGTTCATAGAAATCCCATTTGTAGTGAATGCCAGAAACGGTTAAGTGTACCCTGTTTCAGTGGTTGTCTCCTGTCTTTTACATGCTTTTGAATTAAAGCAACATTTTATATTCATCATTCTTGTTTGGATGTACTGGAGTCTTTTTCAAGTTCATACATGTTTTTTAAATAGTGATAACAGATTATATAACATTTATATTAGCTGAACAACCCCTTTAAAGAAAACATGTCACATTGAAAATGCTTTCCACTCTAGGGTCAGCATGAAAGAGATCATGTAAAGCTAAGAAGACTGATATATACGGTAGTGATGTTGGAAAACAATAAGTATATATGATTTGTTTATACCTCAGCTTATTTTGGGATTTTCAGTTAAGTGGGTGAAACTTTTCTGTGAATGGTAATTTTTTCAGTCTGTACACTTACACAAGAAAAGTTGTCAGCACCAGCCACTTCACTAGATAACCATAATGTGCAGAGATTTTAATGAATGAAACACAAAATATACTGAATCTTTCCCTCCAATATGATATATTCATCTATTCAGCTTTACATCTCCATTCATGTACCTACAGGTTGGACTTTATTTTCAATGTGATAGGTCCTTCTAAATTTGTCATTTTCTGTACATCATGTATGATTGGCCAGATCCCTGCCTTTGATTCTTGCCTCACACATTGAGCCTACATATTACCCAGAATGTTTGAATTAACAACAAGTGCCTCTGTATCCAACACAGATGTTAACCAGTTAAATGTCACTGTCAGTCTCTGACAGTGGCATTTAACAAGCACTGACAGGAAGCACATCAATAATCCCACCAATCGGCGCCTCCATCATGTGATCTTGGGGTGCCTTTGGGTTGTCATGACAGCCAGGGGCCAGCTGATGACCCCTTGTCTGTCATCATGATCTTCCTGTGAACACTGGCTGTGAGCTGGCATTCATAGAAATCGTGAGTTGTCCTAAACAGAGTAGTGCTGATGCCCTGCTCTGCATAGCACAGGCGATCAAACAATTGCAGCTTCAAGTCCCCTAAAGAGAGCCTTAAATACTGTAAAAAAATAAATAAATTTAAATTTTAAAAAAATATAAAACCCACAAAAGTTCAAATCGCCCCCTATTATGACATTCAGAAATTAATGCCATGTTCAGAAATGTATGATCTATTAAAATATAAGATTAAGCTGAGTGGTAAACGGTGTAAGAAAAAGTCGCAGAAACATTGGCAATAAAATGCATTAAAAGGTGATCAAAACAACATATCTCCCTATCTACCTTAAAGTGATCCTGACCCCAGAAATTGAGCCCCCAGCCCCTTAATACGTGTCCCTGCAGCATGAGAACCCCTTAGCAGGCATCCCTTTCTGTCAGAAAAGCGCTATTTGAATGTTTATAAAATTGGCTTTATTACCTTGTATTCTGCGGCTTCTTATTATTTAAGAAGCCGCAAAAGGCGTGCCTGGCTCCTGCTCCCCTCCGCCCGCTTTGTAATTATGCACACCCTGATGGGCTTGCTGCACATCCGAGAGCCTGGGTACGTCATCAAAGGGGCGGGATTGCAGGTATGACGCGATTTTCGGCATACCGGCAATCCCGCCCCTTTGATGACGCGCCCAGGCTCTCGGATGTGCAGCAAGCCAACGGGGCGTGCATAATTACAAAGCGGGCGGAGGGGAGCAGGAGGTAATAAAGCCACTTTTATAAACATTCAAATAGCGCTTTTCTGACAGAAAGGGATGCCTACTAAGGGGTTCTCATGCTGCAGGGACACGTATTAAGGGGATGGGGCTCAATTTCTGGGATCAGGATCACTTTAAAATGGTATCAGTAAAAATGACAGCTCAAGATGCAAAAAAATAAGCCATCACATAGTCCCAAATCCTTAAAAAGGGAAAATTCAGAAACTGTTGACAAAAGAAAAAAAAAAAGAAGCTTTCTACAAATTTTTTAAATCTTTTTTTCACCAACCACTTAAACAATAAAAAGTGATAGATGTTTTATTTCCAATCATACTGCCTTGGGGAATCATACTGCCTGATCAGTTTTAACATAAATTGAACATGGTAAACAAAACAAACATACGGTACATATATTGTGGTATTGTGCTTGTTTTGCAATTTCAATTTTTTTCCTGTTTTCCTGTGCACACAGAATGAATAGTGTGATTATAAAGTAGAACTCCTCTCTCAAAGAACAAGCCCTCATATGCTGAAAAAATAAAAACTTTATGGCTCTTGGAAGAAAGAGAGCAAAAAGCCAAAAAAATAATGTAATGGAAAATTTCCCCGGAATGAAGAGGTTAATAAAGAGATTCGCTAAGCATAATAATTTAAAATTGTATTACAAAATTAAACCCCAAAAATGTACAATGTTTTTACATTAATTTCATTGAATTGATCATTTAAAAAATGAGAGTGTAACATGTCTTGTGAGCTGGACAAAGGGTTTGTGACGCTGGTCTCAAGTAATAAGTAGTCTCAGAGGAGCAGAAAATTAACTGAAATAAATGGAAAGTAAATATAACAATTATACTACTTACTGGTAGTAAAGAGAGGTCAAAACAATCCGCCGTCAGTTCCAGGAAATGGCAAAGTACAGCAAGGGGTTAACAGAAGCAAAATCCAATTCAAGCCGAAGTCAGAAAACCAGAGAGACAGAAACAGAATACAGAGGTACAAAACAGAAAGAGAAATCAGGTCACTAGCAGATGGTCAAGTTCAGGTAAGAAACAAAGTCAGGCAGGGTTTGGTTCAGAACACAGAGAGATCAAGTCTTACACAGCCAAAAGCAAATGTACAATTGACCTAGAGCAGAGCTGCAAGTTAGTTTAAATAGGCTCCTAATTAAGTGAGCTGAATTCAGGTGATTGAGGCACAGAGCCAGCCCAGCCTGACAGTCTCCACAAACTTAGGCTGGTTTCACACTGCATCAGTGATCCAGACATTCCCGTGTCCTGGTTTTGTCCTTTTTTGGAGCAGCAGCGCGGACAGTGAGGCACTTCATCCAAAGGAAATCTATGTTGTGACCACGGTCATCTGTGGAAGTGCGGTTCCTGCAGCAGCTGCTTTATCACTTTTTAACCAGTTGTGGGTCTCACAACTGGACAAGGTGAGCAGTTTCACATCAATGGCAGTGTGTAATTGAGATAAGACCCTATTTTGCGCATTCTTATTTTTACAAAACCAGGAGTGTCTCCAAAACTCAGAACAGGTGTCAATCTTTCAATTGTAGTTTTTCCCTGCAAGTTCCTCTCCTGGTTCCTCTCCTGGTTCTGGCACACAAACCTGATCGAACCTGATCAGGGAAAAAACTGCAGTGTAAAACCAGCCTTAGAACAACACAGGCAATGTGGAGATTGTGACAGTACCCCCTCTTCAAGGGGGAGCCACCGGACACCCAGGTTTCCCAGGAAACATCTGTTGAAAGGCCCTGACCAAGCGATCAGCCCTTACAGAGTGAGCCGGAACCTAGTACTGTTCTTTGGGTCCATACCCCTTCCAATGCACCAGATATTGAAGGGAAGTCCGAACCATTCTGGAATCAATGATCCTTTGAACTTCATATTCCAGGTTCCCCTCAATAGACACCGGAGGAGGTGGGGGTGAAGGAGACAGAGCAGAGGGAACAAACTCCTTCAACAACGATTTGTGGAACACATTAGGAATACGGAATGACTGGGACGTTTTAATCGGAGGGCGACTGATTGACTACCTCCAACATCTCGTACGGACCAATGAACCTAGGACCCAACTTCAGTGAGGGCACCTTTAATCTCATATTCTTCGAGGATAGCCATGCCTTATCACCCACCTTAAAAACGGCCCCTGACGAGTGCTTCCTATTGGCCTTCCGTTTCTGCCAATGCTGAGCCATCCCAATGTTCTTCTTAACTTCCTGCCAAATATTACCCAGCTCCTGAATGGTGACATCTACCCCAGGACACCCAGAAGTTATCCTGGAGAATTCACCAAAGTTAGGATGGAACTCCTAATTACAGAAAAACGGCGAGGTCCTCGTAGACTAATTAACCCGACTGTTGAAGGCAAATTCAGCCAGAGGACGAAACGACGACCAGTTCTCCTGCTGATTAGCGACAAAACATCTCAAAATTTGTTCCAGAGACTGATCTGTTCTCTCTGTCTGCCCGTTAGATTCAGGGTGATAAGCAGAGGAGAAGGTCAATCATCCCCAATTTTTTGCAGAAGGCCCTCCAAAACATAGAGATGAATTGTACTCCCCTATCAAACACAATATTAAGGGGAATCCCATGCAATTACCACATGAATAATAAACAGTTTGGAGAGAGTTTCAGCATTGTGGTAACCCAGATAATTGGACAAAGTGAGCTTGTTTGCTGAATCGATCAGCCACCACCAAGATAGCAGTCATCCCCCAAGACAGAGGTAAATCAGAAATGAAATCCATGGACAAATGAGTCCATGGTCTTTCCGAAATTCGCAAAAAGCCTATTCCCCGACCAGCCAGCAATGCTGTACTTTGGGGCATGTGCAAGTTTCACAAGCTGACACAAATTCTCTAACATCCTATGCATAGCGGACCACCAAAATGAGTCTAGCAACTGCCTTCTGGGTGGCAGTGACCCCAGGATGACCACTCAACAGAGAATCTTGGAATTCTTGTAATGAGCATAATCAGAGGTTCACAGGAACAAACATTTGCATTCTGGGGTATTGGAAGGAGCCAAGGACTAAGCAGTACTATTTCAGCTTCCAGCTCAGAAGGAAACCATGGCCACAACAATACCCCTGAGGAAGGAGGTTCCAGAGGAGACAACAAATCAAAACTACGAGACAGGGCATCCGCTCTTACATTTTTAGATCCAGGTCTGAACGTAATAGAAAATTAAATCTACAGAAAAATAAAGACCATCTGGCCTGTCTAGGGGGTTAACCGGTTGCAGATTCAATATAGGTTAAATTATTGTGATCTGTCACTACGGTGACCAGATCAATGGCTCCTTCCAAAATATGTCTCCATTCTTCAAAAGCCAACCTGACCGCAAGCAACTCTCAATGGCCCACATCGTAGTCTTCAACAGTAGAACATCTTTTAGACAAAAAGGCACATGGTCACAGATAAGTTAAGGTCTTTGGACCTTGAGACAATACAGCCCCCACCGACCTCAGAAGCATCTATCTCCACAATGAACAGCCTCTGGAGGTCTGGTTGAACAAGCACAGGAGCAGACATAAAACACTTCTTCAAATTTGGTCCGTAAGAGGCTTAACAATTTGGTAAAACTTCTAATGAACTTTCTATAATAATTTGTGAACCCAAAAACGCTGCAGGGCCTTGAGGTTGCTGGGTTGAACCTAATCAATGATGGCCTGAACCTTCCTAGGATCCATCTTAAAACTGGAGGCGACACAATGAAATCCCAAGAATGATGTTTCCTGAACAGAAAAGGTACATTTTTCAAGTTTAGCGAACAAACAATTATCTCTTAACCTTTGCAGAACCAGACGATTGTTTATGATGGGAATTTCAGGTCAGGTGAGAAAATTAGAATATCATCTAAATAAACCATAATAAATCTACCAATATAATTAGACAGAATATCATTCATAAAATTCTTAAAAATAAAGCATTAGTTAAAACAAAAGGCATATCGAGATTTTCAAAAAGACCTTCAGATGTCAAAAATGCTGTCTTCCATTCATCACCCTCACAAATACGTATCAGATTATATACCCCTCTGAATGCAGTTTCGAAAACCCCGAAAGCTGATTATACAACTGGGGATGAGTGAAGAGGATAAGTATTCTTAACAGTTATTTTGTTTAGTTCACGGAAATTGGAGGCCTAAGAAAAAGACTATTGCTGTTAAAGATTATGCAATAATTGGGGGCCCTGTTTGAAGCTTTTTGCATCGGGGCCCATGAGCTTCAAGTTACGCCACTGAAGCGAGCCTTGGGCAATTTGGCATTGGGAAGGAGATTAATAGCAGATCATAGGGTCGTTGAGGAGGCACAATCTCAGCCTCTTTTTCTGAAAAAAAAATCTCCAAAATCTTTCAGGTATTCCAGAAAACCTCCAGACTAACAGAGCAAACATGCACAGATTTAAGACAGTTTTCATACAATAAGGACCCCATTTGATATTTCTAGATTCCAGTCAATGATTGGATTATGCATACACAGCCAAGGAATACCCAACACAATTCCAGCAAGTAAATTGTCCAAAACATAGCAGAGATTAGTTCTGTGAGAAGGGACCCCACCTTGAGTGTGAACTCACAGTAACAAATTTGAACCAAATTTTTGAGCAACAGAGTTCTATCAATGGCCACAATTTGAATGGGGTTTACTAAATTAACTGTCCCTAATTCTAACTTCAGAACCAGTCCTGAATCAATGAAATTGGCCGCTGATCCATAGTTAATAAATGCAAATGTTGACAGACACTGATTTTGAGAGAAAGTTCAGCATTCAAAATATTTTATCGAGGAGTAAAAGAGTACCTGGAAGTCTGGGTGACCTCCTTGACAATCACCCAGACTTAGGAGTTTCCTGATGGCTTGTTTCGCTGCAGGTCTGTCAAGCAATCCTTTAGGAAATGACCAGCTTGGCCACAATAGAAACAAAGTCCAAGTTCCCGACGGCGTCTCCTCTGATTGATCCTTGAACTGGCAGCTCCAACCTCCATAGGTTCCGTCTCAGGTAAACAAACCGGGCCAGATGGACAAAATGGGGCCTCTTGTTGAACCTCAGCGTCTCTCCCGCATCCTCAGTCCATGCAGATAGCCTGAGTCATGGCCTCCACCAAACCATCCAGGTGGAGCATGTAGAGCCAGAACGTCCTTCTAGAGATTCCAAGAAACCCCTGAGGAATTGACACCTGAGAGTTGTGTCATTCCGCAAGACCTCAGAAAACCACTGCCAAAACTCAGTACAATAGTCTTCTGCTGAGCGGGTGCCATGTGTCAGATTCATGATCCTTGTCTCTGCCACCTTGACCTTGTCAGGTTCATCATAGATCTGTCCTAAAGCATCAAAAAAGGCATCCACAAAATGATGTTCAAGAGCAAGAGGGTAGAGAAAATGCCTAAGTCTGAGGACCCCCCACCCCCGCAGAAGTGACATTATTATTCCCACCCGCTGTGACTCATTCCCTGAGGACTGAGTGCACAAGGTAAAAAATTATTTACAACTCTCCTTGAAAACTCTGGACTGGTGTTTTTAGCCAGAGAACTTGTGAGGGAGTGCTACAACAGGTATAGAGGGGCTCAGAGATACGTCAGCAGGTTCAGAAGTCATGACAGCAGTCGGAGGAGAGAGATTCTGAGAGGCAGGCATAGCACCAGACATCTGGCCCTGTAACTGAGTCTGAGAGGCTGCCAATTTTTGTTGTTCCACAGCCAGATCCTGGACTGAGTCAGATCCACTACCTGATCACACAAAGTACTTATCGGATCTATAGGTGGGAAAAAAAAATAACGGTCAATTGTAATGTGACGCTTGTCACAAATAACTAATCTCAGAGGAGCAGAAAACGAATTGAAATAAATGGAAAGTAAATATAACAATTATCCTACTTACGGGTAGTAAAGAGAGGTCAAAACAATCCGCGGGAGGTTCAGGAAATGGCGCAGTATAAGAAGGGGATAACAAAAGCAAAAACTTCAAGCTGAAGTCAGGAAACCGGAGAGACAAGAACAGAGTACAGAGGTACAAAACAGAAAGGCTGGTTTCACACTGCAGGATTTTCCCTGATCAGTGTCTATCCAGTTTGTGTGCCAAAACCAGGAGAGGAACTTGCAGAGAAAAACTATAATTGAAAGATTGATACCTGTTCTAAGTTTTGGAGACACTCCTGGTTTTAGTACACTAACTGGATGGACACTAATCAGGGAAAATCCTGCAGTGTGAAACAAGCCAAAGAGAAGTCAGGTCACTAGCAGAGGGTCAAGTCCAGGTAAGAAACAAAGTCAGACAGAGAGATCAAGTCCTACACAGCCAAAAACAAATGTACAAATGACCCAGAGCAGAGCTTCAAGCTAGATTAAATAGGCTCTTAATTAAGTGAGCTGAATTCAGGTGATTGAGGCATAGAGCCAGCCCAGCCCAACAGTCCTCCACAAACCTAAAACAACACAGGCAATGTAGGGATCGTGACAGTGTCGCATTTAAAGAAAAATTGACAACCATAGGCCTTGCTCAGATGAGCATGTACTACATACATGTATGTTTGCCTTTTGTATTAAAAAAAAAAGTGCATTGACCACTGTTGTTCATTATTGCTATTCAGATGACAGTTTTTTCTACAGACCAAGTGTCCTTGTGATAAAGATTTCAACATGTACTATTTTCTCTTTATAGAATCACCTATGCAAATGTATAGTTATTTTGCAATTCTAAATTTTATTGACTACAAACCTATAAAAACAAGTAACACGCAAATGTAAATGTAGCTAGGGGTGAAAATAATCTGGTTTCTGGTTGAAAATTGGACCATTTTTTATGTGTAATCAATGTTTGTTAGATTTTTGAATAATCTTAATAAACAAACAAAATCCACAAAAGAATAATCTCATTAGCAAATGAGATATACAACCCGCCTCGCAGGACCGATAAGAAACTCTCTTGTACAGCAATTATGATACGAGAGTGTAAGTCACATACTTGAGAACTCTGGAAACAATAATGGCTTCTCGAACAGTAAGAAAGTCCATTTCAAAATCAAAGGAAATCGTATATTACTACATCTCCTCAGTTAATTTGACAGATACGAGGTCCGAGGCAAGCATCCAATGATAAGGCACAGGTAGTGTATGATACAAGTGGATGACCATATTGTTTGTTGTGTGCGAACGAGAATCATGGCCTAGCGGGCGTACCTATGCAAAAAAGAAAGAAGAAGAAAAAAAACAAAACAAAATAGGGGAGAGATAAGAGAGAAAGGAAGTGGGTAGAGAATGAAAGGGGGAGAGAAAGACTCTCCCCTCCCCCCTCCAGGACACCCGAACCCATCCCCGCTCAAGTATCTTCCTCAATAATTTACCTAATGCCAAGGTCTCCTTGAAAAGGATCCAGGTCTGCCACGTACGAAGCAATCTGGATTTGTCGCCACCAGCCTCAGCCATTAAGTCTTCCATTACATAGATATTTGAGAATTCTGTCAGCCACTCCATTATGGTCGGAGTTTGTGTAGTACGCCAGTGGCGCGGAATGACTATCCTTGCAGCTGTGATACAGTAACGTAAGATACTACGTTTCTGTGCTGCAATAGGACCTGGCAAAACTGAAAAGATGGCCACCTGGGGAGATGGGTCAACATGATTGCCGAGATCCTTTCATAGGCAGAGAACACCTTATCCCAAAATGGTCTTATCTTTGAGCATTGCCACCAAACATGGAGTAGCGAGCCCGGTTCCTGGTTACACCTCCAACACCTGTCACTCACCGAGGGGAAAATAGCCCCAGACGAACAGAATAATGATACCATCTAGTCAGTATTTTGTAATTTCTTTCCTGCGCAAAGCCAGCCGGGGACATTTTATGGGTGAATAAAAATGACTTGAAAAGGTCTTCTTCCGTAAACGTAATACCTAGTTCCTCCTCCCAAGCCTGTATATAACTAGGTATGGAACCCTGATGGGGTGTATTTAGTTCCTTGTATAATATAGGTAAATCTGGTGCATTGGTGGGTCTTGTAAACTAAAGATCTTTTCAAAATTGGTCATAGGTGAGTGTGGAATCTGACTACCTCTGTTGTAGAAGACAAATTATCTTAGTTGTTCGTATTCAAGCCAGCTGAGGGTCTTGCGTGGACTGTCTGCTTGTAGTGCGGCCAAGGTGGGAAAGGATCGACCGACTCCACTCTGCCCGACCCTAACATCTGAGCCAGTGTGCCATCCCAGAAACCATTCACGACGCCCCCACGGAGGGAAATCCGGGTTGTTAAATATCAGTGTGAGTGGGGTAAAGGGACTGATCAGTCCCTTTTTGTGTTTCAGAATGTCCCATAATTTCCCAAATAAGTCTGTCTAGCAAAAAGTCCCGAGGGTCCCGCAATGCCTGTAATTGCGTTGCCCCTCTCCCTGACCCATGGTAAGTAACCGCAGTGGTATAGTGCAGCCTTCCTGTTCAATTTGTATCCACTGTTTATGGGTATGTCTAAAGTGCCAATCCAGCAATCTAAGAAGTACGGCAGCAGTATGATATGTTTGTAAGTCAGGGAGTCCAGCTCCGCCATGGTCTTTGGAAGTAGTAAAAATGTTATATTGTATCCTAGGTTTGGTCTGCCTCCACACAAACCTAATTAATGCTGATCTAATTGTCTTAAAGAATGCTGATGGAGGGGGCGTGTCCAGCCGCTGATGGCGACGGACGCGTAGTGAGGAGCCTCCGCAGCCTATACCGGCTAAAACGGCTCTAAACAACGGCAACCAAGCCAAAATATTACCCCTGAGGTCCGCACAGATCAGCAGCAGCCACCGGACATGCCAAGAGCAAACTCCCGCCGCAGAGACACCGAGAATAAGCTCACGAGCTTCTTCCCGCCGGAGAGTCAGAGAACTCCCAAGATGGCGCCCGCTAAGGAGACTGTGCACGCATCCAGCTCCCGCGACACTGCACATTCACCCCGCTCACCTCGGAGAACCACAGTCCATGATGCAGTGAGTAGTGAGGACGCTCTGGTTACCAAAAGGTACTTGAGAGAAATGCTGGGAGATATGAGAGACACTATGATAAGTGAAATGTGGAGCATGAGGGAGGAGATGAGATCAGAAATGGCGGCAATGGGGAGAGAACCACTAAGTTGGAAGCAAAAATGTCCGACTTTGCTTCAGCACACAACAACCTTGCGGACAGTTATGATACACTAGATAGAGACATGGGCACGGTCCAAGCGAAACTGTGCCATTTGGAAGATGGATTGCGGATTAATAACATAAAATTAAAGGGGGTTGCGGAGGCCCAGGACTCGGAGGATTTAACAGCAGTGGTAAAAGCATTCCTGGCAGCAGCTCTACCGAAAGCCCCCCCTGAAATGCTCGAGGTTGTCAAATATTACAGACTTCCAAAACCTACCTCGCTTCCAAAAGAGACCCCTAGAGACATACTGATCTCCTTCCTAAGACCGGGTTCGAGAGATCTCCTTTTACGTTCCATGAGAGATAACCCCACGCTACCACCCCCATTTGAAGCGGTTGCAACTTACCCAGATCTATCCCCGGGAACGCTGGCCAGGAGACGCGAATTTGCCTCCAGCTGTCGCATCCTTAGAGACAAGGGAATCCAGTATGCCTGGGGGACACCTGCAGCAGTGAACTTCCGTTACAAAGGAACCAGACACTCGTTTGGATCCCCCACCCAACTCAGGAAGACACTAAAGGCATGGAACTTGGCTACATCTGCTCCAAACTCCCCACGATCTCCACGAGACGAACCTCAGGGATCACACCTTCGGGACCATAATTGATTATGACTATGCTTGGGAGAACTAACTGTTGGTCTGGATAGCGAAGTCTCCAGTTTGGCTGTTTGCCAATTTCTGACCCCTGTCCTTCTCCTGTGGGAGCTCCGGAGGAGCCATTGATTCGGGATAGTTTTTCCCGGTCCTGGGCGACTATTGGGTTCCCCCAGGATAGAGAAGAAGGGTCTAGTGGATTTATTAAATCCCCCCCCAAGGTTACAGACAAATTAGTCTGTCCAATATTCAAGTTTACATCTGTGTTTGTGTTTCCCTCATTTGTGATTGTCAAAAAATTTATTTCGACCTCCACCCCTCCCATATCTACCCAACCCATATCTGACCCAGTCCCACCCCCCTTTCTCTAAACTTCCCCTTCTTTTCCCTCTCCCCCCACACCTCCCCCCCTCTCTTTATCTTCCTTTCTATCTATTTCTCAGCTTCTTAAGCCCTATCTTTCCCTGGTCCTGCATCTCAAATCTCAGAGGAGGAAACTGTAATCTGCTGCATAACCACATTTTGCCATGTCAGGTTCTGCTTCTACCCTACAGGTGGCGTCACTAAACGTAAAAGGATTGAATTCCCCAGTCAAGCGTTCCTTCCTATGGAGGGAGACCAGAAGGCTGCGGGCGGACATATTCTGTATCCAGGAAACACACTTACTCCAAGAGGATAATCACCGGGTAAGGCACTCCTCCTATCCTCATGTATTTTTCGCTAATAACACAGTCAAAAAGGCAGGAGTTTCCATTATGCTGAGCGGCAGAGTCCAGTTTCAGCTGAAGAGACTGGAGGCTGACCCCCTGGGGAGATACCTAATTTTGGGATGTCTTATCTCGGGGGAAATGTATACCATAGTGACAGTATACGCCCCAAATTTCGGCCAAACGAGATTTCTGAAGTCACTACTTAAGAAGCTAAGAGAATCCTCGGAGGGTTCATTAGTTATATGCGGAGATTTTAATCAGATTATGGAGGCGAGACTGGACTCTTCCGTGCCGACAGTAAGAAGGGGAGGCGGCATAGCGGAGCTGTGTAGGGAGTTCAGACTCCATGACGTGTGGCGGTACCTAAATGCAGAGGAGAGGGACTACACCTTTTTCTCTAGCAGTCACAGATCCTACTCCAGGATTGACTTTTTCTTGGTGGGGGATGATGTTTTGCCCCGCTGCAATGCAGCCACAATAGGTCTGATATCATGGTCCGACCACGCTCCGGTGACCCTTGGTATCAGATTGGGGCAACCGGCTGGTACTCCTCGTAGTTGGAGAATGAATGTCGCCCTACTAACGGACCAACAGACCCTTGACTCACTAGACGCCAACCTTGACGAATTTTTTCGTCTCAACGACAACGGGGAGGTGTCGGACGGAACCCTTTGGAGTACGCATAAAGCTGTTCTCCGTGGCCTCCTCATCCAAAAGGCATCTCAGCAGAAAAAGACAAGGGAGAAATTCTGGAGGGAATGGTCCAAAAAAATCATAGAACTAGAAAAGGTAAACAAAGTTAAGCCCACGCCACTATTGGCATCTCAAATACTAGATTTACGTATGAAACTTAGGTCCCAACTACTTTTTTACCATGAGCGCCACTTAAGAAAACTTAATACCCAGTTCTACTCTTCTGGAGATAGAGCTGGTAAAATTTTAGCCAAAAGACTCAAAAAACGAGTAACACAGTCTATGGTGACCTCTATGACCTCGGCTGAGGGAAAACAGATCAGGGACCCAAATGGGATTGTGGGTGTCATGGCCGATTTCTACTCTAGACTGTATAATATAGCTGACGACCCCCAGACTCCGCAACCTTCAATGCATTCCATAAGAAACTATTTATCAAAGCTTGACCTGCCAGTGGTACCTACAGATGTATTAGCAGAACTAAACGAACCTTTTACACTCTTAGAGGTAATGTCCACCATACAAAATCTCAAGTTAAATTCCGCGCCGGGCCCAGACGGATTTGCCAACGAATACTATAGATCATTCTCGTCCCGAATAGCGCCCTACCTTCTCCGCCTCTTCCAATTTTGGCAATCTGAGGGAGAGCTCCCGGCCGAGGCTTTGGAGGCCACAATCACCACCATCCAGAAGCCAGGGAAGCCCCCAGATCAGCCGGGCAACTATCGTCCCATATCGTTATTAAATACAGATGTGAAGATATTTGCCAGGATTTTGGCCTCCCGCTTAATGCGGGTGATCCCACGGTTGGTGAACGCGGATCAGGTGGGGTTTGTGGCGGGACGACAAGCTAGAGACGGTACTAGACGTATGTTGGACCTGATTGATGTGGTAGAGGGAAGGGGAACCCCCAGTGTATTCCTGTCATTGGACGCTGAGAAGGCCTTTGACAGGGTACACTGGGGTTACCTACATGGGGTCCTCGAGAGATTTGGCTTTTCTGGGCCGATCCTGAGAGCGATCCTAAGTCTCTATTCCAACCCTAGCGCACGAGTTTCCATGTCGGGCTACTTATCACAACCTATTTCCATCACCAATGGGACGAGACAGGGATGTCCCCTGTCTCCTCTGATTTTCGCCCTGGTGATGGAACCTCTGGCTGCTTCAGTCAGGTCCAATCTACAAATCTCGGGTATACAGGTAGGAACCAAACGCCACGTCATAGGGCTTTACGCTGATGACGTTATTATTTCATGCACGGACCCTGCCAAGTCCATCCCAGCTGTAATGAGAGAGCTTAAAACTTTCTCAGAAATATCCTATTACAAGCTGAACATGGGAAAATCCATGGCACTCCCACTTAACATACAGGAGAAAGAGTTAGAGGATCTTAAATCGAGTTTCACATGTACATGGGCTCCAGACGGCATACCCTACTTAGGCATTGTCCTGTGTGATTCTCGTCACATAGCTCGAGTTAACATACAAACATTAATAAGTTCATTGAGGAAGACCCTAGACTCTGGCCCGCTTCCTCCCTTGTCTTGGATGGCACGTATCCAAGCCTTTAGGATGATTTGGATGCCTAAAATGCTATACCTTTTCCGTTGCCTCCCACTGGCCTACCCGACCAAACTACTCTCCCAATTACAGGGACAGATCAACAAATTCGTCTGGGCTAAGGGAAGACCGAGGGTTCCAAGAAGCACGATGTACCTGAAACTCAAAGGGGAGGCATGGAAGTGCCGGACGTGACAGCATATCTTAGAGCCACGATACTCGAAGCAATTAGGGAGCTGTGGAGACGCCAGTCTAGTTTGGGTTGGGTTCAGATAGAGACGGAGTTTCTGCCTGGAATGGAACCCGATGGGCTTCTGGCGGGAGCTGCTCTTGGTAAGGTCAGAGTGGTTCATCCGCTGACCACTATCCGCTCGTTACAATCAGTGTGGGGAAAAATTCCAGCTTTCTGGACCAAGCTTCCCCCAGAGAGGATCCCGCTGAGAGCCTTCCGGATACATATCCCATCCCTGAATATATCCACATGGTGTGACCTGGGAATTGACACTTTAGGTGATATAATGAGGATGGTAAACTACTCACCTTCCAGCAGTTTAGCGAGGGGAGAAGGGAGCTGCTCAGTACATTTCTACAGTACTCTCAGATTCGACACTATCTCGGATCTGTAGATTGTTTGCATGACCTAAAACAACCTTTGACATCCCCACTCCAACGATACCTCTTTTCCGACGGCCGGCTTCCGAAGGGTCTATCTATCATATATGAAGGCATACTATCCCAGAACACGACAGAGAAGCTACCCTCGATGACTCGCTGGGAGGGAGATCTGAGTTTTACTGCGGACGCAGATGACTGGGAGGGTGCGATTAGATGTGTGACTCAAACTTCGAGATGTATTAACCACTTAGAATCCCTCAAAAAGGTTCATTTGCGCTGGTACACCACCCCCTCCAAATTGGCTAGATTCGGAACAGGAGGTTCGCCGTTGTGCTGGAGGCACTGTGGACAGAAGGGGGACTTGGCACACATGTGGTGGTCATGCCCCAAGATAGCCCAATTCTGGACCCTTGTAGCTGGTCTAATGGGCTTGGTCACTGACACCTCCATCCCCCTATCTCCACAGCTTGCAATCCTACATATAGGAGCGGAAATCTACCCTCCCCTCCTTCGCCACGCGATTACATACATCCTAATCGCAGCCAGACTGTGTGTGGCGGCAGCCTGGAAGAATGTGTCCCCCCCGACCGTGGGAGATGTCGTCAAAAAATTGAACTTAATTTATTGTCATGAATATCATTTAGCATTGAACGCACCGAGACGTAGATACATTACTGAGGCATGGCAATTGTGGGCGAATTACCCGGCAGCCATGCAACCTCTGAATTAAGCAACACTTAATATGAAGCGAGATGCTCTCTACTCTCTGTTCTGATCCCATATTTCCGAATCTTTTCTTTCTTCTCTTTTCTCTAACTATCTCTGTCCCCCCCCCACCTCCCCCTCTCTCACACACCAAGTTTACTTATCCTTTCCCTTCCCCCCCCTCCCTTTTCCTTCTCCCCCCCCCCCCCCCCCCCGATCATTGTGTTTATTTCCCCCCCCACCCCCACCCCCCCTGTCTTAACCCCTTCAGGACCCAGCCTATTTTGACCCTAAAGACCTTGGCATTTTTTGCAATTCTGACCAGTGTCCCTTTATGAGGTTATATCTCTGGAACGCTTCAACCGATCCTAGCGATTCTGAGATTGTTTTTTCGTGACACATTGGGCTTCATGCTAGTATTAAATTTAAGTCGATAATTTTTGTGTTTATTTGTGAAAAAATCAAAAATATGGCAAAAATTTTGAAAATTTCACAATTTTCACATTTTTTATTTTTTTTTCTGATAAACCAGAGAGATATGTGACAGAAAAAAGTTATTACATAATATTTCCCACATGTCTACTTCACATCAGCACAATTTTGGAAAAAAAAAAATTTTTTGGTAGGACGTTATAAGGGTTCAAAGTTCATGAGTAATTTTTCATTTTTCAACCAAAATTTACAAAACCATTTTTTTTAGTGACCACATCACATTTGAAGTCCTTTTGAGGGGTGTACATGACAGAAAACACCCAAAAGTGACACCATTCCAAAAACTGTACCCCTCAAGCTACTCAAAACTATATTCAAGAAGATGATTAACCCTTCAGGTGCTTCACAGGACCTAAGGCAAAGTGGAAACAAAAAATGGATATTTTAATTTTTTTCTCAAAAATGTTCTTTTATCCTCAATTCTTTCATTTTCACATGGGCAACGGGATAAATTGGATCTTAAAATGTGTTGTGCAAATTCTCCCGAGTACATCGATACCTCATATATGGTCATAAACCACTGTTTGGGCGCACGGCAGGGCTCAGAAGGGAAGGAGCGCAATTTGAATTTTTGAGCTAATTTTACATCCAAAAAGTGAAATGGCGCTCCTTCCCTTCTGAGCCCTGCTGTGTGCCCAAACAGTGGTTTATGACCACATATGAGGTATCAGTGTACTCAGGAGAAATTGCCCAACAAATTTTAGGATGAATTTTATGCTGTTGCCATGTGAAAACGAAAAAATTTAGGCTAAAAAAAAATTTTTGTGAAAAAAAAAGTACTATTTCATTTTGACACATCAATTTGTAAAGCACCTGGGGGTTCAATATGCTCACTACCCATCTAGATATGTTCCCTGGGGGGTCTAGTTTCCAAAATGGGGTCACTTGTGGGGGAGCTCCAATGTTTAGGCACACAGGGGCTCTCCAAAAGCGACATGGTGTCCGCTAACAATTTGAATAAAAATCAGCTCAAATTGTTAGCTGTCACCATGTTGCGTTTGGTGAGCCCCTGTGTGCCTAAACATTGGGGCTCCGCAACAAGTGACCCCCATTTTGGAAACTAGACCCCCCAGGGAACGTATCTAGATGCATAGTGAGCACTTTGAACCCCCAGGTGCTTTACAAATTCATCCATAAAAATGAAAAAGCACTTTTTTTTCCACAAAAATTTCTTTTTTCATTATTACGGACCAATTTCTGAAGCACCTGGGGGTTCAAAGTGCTCACTATGCAGCTAGATATGTTCCCTGGGGGGGTCTAGTTTCCAAAATGGGGTGACTTGTGGGGGAGCTCCAATGTGGAGACGCATAGGGGCTCTCCAAACACGACATGGTGTCCGCTAACAATTTGAATGCAAAATGAGCTCAAATTGTTAGCGGACACCATGTCGCGTTTGGTGAGCCCCTGTGTGCCTAAACATTGGAGCTCCCCACAAGTGACCCCATTTTGGAAACTAGACCCCCCAGGGAACGTATCTAGATGCATAGTGAGCACTTTGAACCCCCAGGTGCTTCACAAATTGATCTGTAAAAATGAAAAAGTACTTGTTTTCCGCAAAAAAAAATTTTTTTCCATTAATTTGTGAAGCACCTGGGGGGTCAATATGCTCACTATCCATCTAGATAAGTTCCCTGGGGGGTCTAGTTTCCAAAATGGGGTCACTTGTGGGGGAGCTCCAATGTTTAGGCACACAGGGGCTCTCCAAAAGCGACATGGTGTCCGCTAACAATTTGAATAAAAATCAGCTCAAATTGTTAGCTGTCACCATGTTGCGTTTGGTGAGCCCCTGTGTGCCTAAACATTGGGGCTCCGCAACAAGTGACCCCATTTTGGAAACTAGACCCCCAAGGAATGTATCTAGATGCATAGTGTGCACTTTGAACCTCCAGGTGCTTCACAAATTGATCTGTAAAAATGAAAAAATAATTTTTTTGTGGAAAAAAAAGTACTTTTTTTATATTTATGGATCAATTTGTGAAGCACCTGGGGGTTCAAAGTGCTCACTATGCATCTAGGTACGTTCCTTGGGGGGTCTAGTTTCCAAAATGGGGTCACTTGTGGGGGAGCTCCAATGTGTAGGCACACAGGGGCTCTCCATACGCAACCTGGTGTTTGCCAACAATTGGAATTGTTAGCGGACACCAGGTCGCGTATGGAGAGCCCCTGTGTGCCTAAACATTGGAGCTCCCCCACAAGTGACCCCATTTTGGAAACTAGACCCCCCAGGGAACATATCTAGATGCACAGTGAGCACTTTGAACCACCATGTGCTTCACAAATTGAGATGTATAAATGAATAAAGAAACTGTTTGTGAAAAAACATACTAGTCTAGTAGTTGCAATTCGCAGCATAGGGGACCCATGGGGCTCTGTCATATTTTTGGTCCAGCCAGGTACAACTTGGCAGCTACGGACTGCCACCAGCCCCCAGCTGCTTCGTCATACCTGGCTGGAACCAAAAATACAACGAAGCCTATTTTTTTTTTATTTCTAGAATTATTTCTAGAAAAAAAATGACATAGGGCTCCGCCATATTTTTGGTCCAGCCAGGTACAACTTGGTAGCTACGGACTGCCACCAGGCCCCAGCTGCCTCGTCATACCTGGCTGGAACCAAAAATACAGCGAAGCCTATTTTTTTTTTATTTCTAGAAATATTTCTAGAAAAAAAATGACATAGGGCTCCGCCATATTTTTGGTCCAGCCAGGTACAACTTGGCAGCTACGGACTGCCACCAGCCCCCAGCTGCCTCGTCATACCTGGCTGGAACCAAAAATACAGCAAAGCCTATTTTTTTTTTATTTCTAGAAATATTTCTAGAAAAAAAATGACATAGGGCTCCGCCATATTTTTGGTCCAGCCAGGTACAACTTGGCAGCTACGGACTGCCACCCACCCCCAGCTGCCTCGTCATACCTGGCTGGAACCAAAAATACAGCGAAGCCCATTTTTTTTTTAATTTCTAGAACTAATTCTAGATAAAAAAATTACGTGGGGCTCCGCCATATTTTTGGTCCAGCCAGGTACAACTAGGCAGCTGGGGGCTGGAATCCTCAGCATAGAGAGGCCCAAGCGTTCTGGGCCCCCCATGCTGCGAATTGCAGCCCGCAGCCGCCCCAGAAAATGGCGCATTCATTGAAGCGCCATTTTCTGGCGCTGTACCCACGCTCTTCCAGTTGCCCTGGTGCCGGTGGCTAACTGGGTAATAAAGGGGTTAATGCCAGCTTTTTATTGGCAGCTGGCACTAAGCCCGAGATTCATAATATAGGGCCAATGTTAGACCCGCCATTAGGAATCTCTAGTACAGTAAATAGTCAATAAATACACACAGAGAAAAATCTTTTTATTTGAAAAAAAAACAGACACAATTCGGACTCCATCTTTATTATAAAAAGATCCGACGTAGTCCCACAACGAAGGTCCCACGACGCTCGATCGCTCCGACGTAGTCCATAGCGAAGGTCCCACGACGTTTGTCTCCGACGTAGTCCACAACGAAGGTCCCACGACGCTCGATCACCTTTGCTTTCAGATCGCTACTCTGGAGCCCGATCCGCCAGCATGGTGATCGAGCTGCAGAAAGTGATCTGACACCCCGGGCGCAGTGACCCATTATGTGCATCACTGCGCCTGGGCTGCCAGATCACTTTCCGCAGCTCGATCCCCATGCATGGGGATCGAGCTGCGGAAAGCGATCTGGCAGCACAGGCGCATTGACCCACTATGTGCATCACTGCGTCGGGCTGTCAGATTGCTTTCTGCAGCTCGATGCCCATGCAGGGAGATCGGACTGCAGAGCAGCGATCTAAGAGCCTGGGCGCAGTGGCCCACTATGTACATCACTGCGCCTGGGCTGCCAGATCGCTTTCCGCAGCTCGATCCCCATGCATGGGGATCGAGCTGCGGAAAGCGATCTGGCAGCACAGGCGCATTGACCGACTATGTGCATCACTGCGTCGGGCTGTCAGATTGCTTTCTGCAGCTCGATGCCCATGCAGGGAGATCGGGCTGCAGAGCAGCGATCTAAGAGCCTGGGCGCAGTGACCCACTATGTGCATCACTGCGCCTGGGCTGCCAGATCGCTTTCCGCAGCTCGATCCCCATGCATGGGGATCGAGCTGCGGAAAGCGATCTGGCAGCACAGGCGCATTGACCCACTATGTGCATCACTGCGTCCGGGCTGTCAGATTGCTTTCTGCAGCTCGATGCCCATGCAGGGAGATCGGGCTGCAGAGCAGCGATCTAAGAGCCTGGGCGCAGTGACCCACTATGTGCATCACTGCGCCTGGGCTGCCAGATCGCTTTCCGCAGCTCGATCCCCATGCATGGGGATCGAGCTGCGGAAAGCGATCTGGCAGCACAGGCGCATTGACCCACTATGTGCATCACTGCGTCCGGGCTGTCAGATTGCTTTCTGCAGCTCGATGCCCATGCAGGGAGATCGGGCTGCAGAGCAGCGATCTAAGAGCCTGGGCGCAGTGACCCACTATGTGCATCACTGCGTCCGGGCTGTTAGATAGCTTTCTGCAGCTCGATCCCCATGCATGGGGATCGAGCTGCGGAAAGCGATCTGGCAGCCCAGGCGCAGTGATGCACATAGTGGGTCACTGCGCCCGGGGTGTCAGATCACTTTCTGCAGCTAGATCCTCAGAATCCAGCTGTAGGAAGTGATCTGACAGATCCAGTACAGTGATCCACAGTGATCACATAATGGTCACAGTGAATCACTGTGCTGGATCTGTCAGATCACTTCCTACAGCTGGATCCTCAGGATCCAGCTGTAGAAAGTGATCTGACAGATCCAGTACAGTGATCCACAGTGATCACATAATGGTCACTGTGGATCACTGTGCTGGATCTGTCAGATCACTTCCTACAGCTGGATCCTCAGGATCCAGCTGTAGAAAGTGATCTGACAGATCCAGTACAGTGATCCACAGTGATCACATAATGGTCACTGTGGATCACTGTGCTGGATCTGTCAGATCACTTCCTACAGCTGGATCCTCAGGATCTAGCTGTAGAAGTCATCTGACAGCTCCAGCACAGAGCTGTCAGATGCGAGCGGCCGGAGAGAAGAGGAGGAGGAGCGGGACGCAGCCGTGAAGCAGGATGGAGCGCGATCGCCGGAGGGGTGAGTGGGAGAAGCGATCGCCGCTCCGGTGGTCGGGGGGGGGCAGGTAGGGGGAAGAGGGGGGGGTGACAGGAGATGGGGGGCACTTACAGGAAGCGGGGGCAGTGAGGAGGAGGCGGGCGGCAGGAACAGGAAGCCCGCGGCAGGGACAGGAAGCGGGAGCAGGGACAAGAAGCGTGGGGGGGGGGTATGAAAGATGAAGAGGGGGCAGAATAGAGAGGTGGGGGACAGGGGGGCACTTAGAGTATGACAGGGGAGAAGATCGGAGGGTAGGGAGAGCAGGGGCAGGCAGGGAAGCATGACAGGCGCGGTGATTTTCACTTTCACTTTTGAGCGCCAATCACCGCGCCTGTAGCCGGGGGGGTGGGGGTGGGGGCAAATCGACCCCCCATGGGGTGTTGTACAACACCCCATGTACCTGCAGGCCGAATGACAGGTCAGTGAGACCCTCACTCGGCCTGCAGGAGCCCGATCAATCCATGGCCCACCCCCTGGGCCAAGGGTCGGGAACGAACTTGTTTCCATGGCCCAAACGGTGGGCCAAGGGTCGTGAAGGGGTTAATACTCTAGGAAATGTTTGAATTGTTTGACACTTGACTGGACAACTTGCAATAACGTTGTTTCTGTTTTTGTACTTACATACGTTACAATAAAAACTCATTGAAGACTAAGAATGCTGATGGAGGATTGATAGGGATTGCCTGAAACAGATATAGATGTCTTGGCAGGACATCCATTTTGAAAGCATTCATGCTCCCAAACCAAGAAAGTGGCTTTCGGCCGTATTCTTTAAGACGTTTTAATGTACTATCTAAAAGTTAGTTAGCATAGTTATGTTTATATAGGCTCGCGAGGTCAGCAGGGATCCTAACCCCCAGATATTGAATGGAGTCTGTTTGCCAACTAAATGGGAAATTACGTTTAGATCTTTCCATGTCCATATCAGAAAGCGTGATATTAAGGGCTTCGGTTTTAGCATAATTAATTTTGAAGTTACTGACTCTCCCAAATTGGGTAAATTCCTCCATCAAGGATGGGAATGATATGTGTGGTTGGGAAACATAAAACAGAAGATCATCGGCGTAAAGCAATGTCCTATATTCTCTCTGACCAATCCGTAGACCTGTACACTGGGGTTCCCCCTTATCGCAACTGCGAGGTGCTCCATTATCAAGGCATACAATAGCGGTGACAACGGACATCCTTGTATCGTCCCGTTACTTATGAGAATAGGATCAGACAGCGCTCCATTAATCCGCACTCTAGCGGATGGGTTTGTATAAAGGGTCCTGATTTTTTGAATGAAGGGGTCTCCCAGGCCATCATGTTGAAAGGACGAGAACATGAAACATGAAACCCCAATGCATAAGGTCAAACGCCTTTTCAGCATCCACTGATATCAGTCCCATGGGGGAATTATTCCCTTTAGCGTGTGCTACCAATAATAGGATCTTATTAATACCGTCTCGTGCTTAACTCCCCTGTATATATCCCACCTGATCTGTATGTATGACATTCGGTAGTAGTGGGGCCAATCTGTTAGCCAAAATTTTTGAATAATTTAACATCAATATTAATGAGAGATATAGGCCTATAGTTGGTAACTACCGATGGATCCTTGCCCGTTTTGGGCAAGACCTTGATGAAGGCTTCCAGGGATTGTGGGGCAAAGGGATGATCTGCACAGACAGCATTATACAGTCATTTCAGGAGAGGTTGCAACTGTGTCCGAAATTGTTTATAAAAGAGGGGTGAGAACCTGTCTGGGCCAGGGCTTTTTCCAGAAGGTGTGTTCTGAATTACCTCTTCTATCTCTGAATCTGAGAAATCCATATCTAAAGCTCCTATAGAATCCATGTCAAATGTCGGGAGAGCTGTTTTGGTAACTTAGGCATCTATAAGATGCTGGAGGCATGTGTGGGATGCCCGTGAAGCGGGATTATTGAGATGATAGAGGTCAAGGTAGTAACGTCTCATTACGTCCAGAATGGCGGTCAGATGTGAGGTCAAATGACCTGAATGGTCGCGCAAAGAAGGAATGTACGTGGTCTGACCCCGGGGGATGTAGCAAACGAGCCAATAGGTGATCGCACTTATGAGCCTTATGATACAGAATGCTTTTAAATAGATTTCCATACCACAATGTTTTCTCATTCAGGAGAGAGCGCAATACATCCCTGCACTGCAGTAGCTCGGCGAGCACCCCAGGGGTCAACTCACGTTTGTGTTTATACTCGAGGTCATGAAGTCTGTTAATGAGTTCCAGAACTTTGTCATTATTCATTTTTTTTTTATTCTTGAGCCATGTTTGATAAAGACCCCAGGGAGTACACATTTGAAAGCCTCCCATTTAAATGGCATGGGGGAATCGTCCTGTGAGTGGTCTCTGCAGAACCAGTCAATGGTCTGTTTCACATCAGTGGCGCATAAGGAGTCCTTAAGAAGGTTATCATTTAATTTCCAAGACCATGGGCGTCGTACAGTCAGGTGTTGCACTGGACAGAAATATCGGAGCGTGGTCAGACCAAAGGAAGCTACCCATCCCAGGACATGGCATAATGGCTCATCAAAAACACATCGATCCTCCCATACAAATTGTGTGGGTGTGAGTAGAAGGTATAGTCTTTCACCATTGGATTGACTAAGCACCAGACATCCACCAGTCTCAGGTCGTGGAGATCTTTTTTCAAATTATAAAGTTGCTTACATGGAAATTTAGATCGTGCAGATGTAGAATCTAGAACTGGATTTAGGGTTCAATTGAAATCCCCCCTATAATAAATGTACCTTCAGTAAAGTTCGACACTGTCTTCAGGAAGGCTCAGCATGCTCCTATCTGGTGAAAGTTTGGAGCATACCAACTAGTTATAGCATAGAGGGTGTCAAAGACTTTCAGTTTCAAAAGCATGTATCTTTCATTGGGGTCTAGAAGGGTATCTACCACCGTATGTTGAAGAGACTTATGTATCGCAAGAGGTACTCCCCCTAGCAGGCTCCAGGGCTGGGGCTATGGAACCAGGTGGTATAATATTTATTTTTGATAGTCGGGATATGTCCGGTTTTAAAATGTGTCTCCTGTAACAGCAGGATATTCACTCTCTTTTTATGCATCCCGTAAAGGACTTGAGATCTTTTTTGGGGAACATTGAATCCCCCAGCATTTAAGGAACTCAGGGTGACATGTTGTAAATCCCATCTCTGAGGCATGTTTAGTGTCAGAAATAAGGGAAACTAGGGCAATGGGAATGGCTAGAAGTGGACAAGCAGACGGGTCCCAGAGGAAGGGAGAGTATTAGAGAAGGATAAGAAGAGTGGATAAAGAGAAAAAAGTAAGTAGAATAAACCAGAAGAAAAAAGAAACTAATTTATATTCGACAAATTCCCACTATGGTCCAGTATGATCCCACACAAATAACGTAGGTCCCCCCAAAAAATGGGTATACGAGGAGAAAAGTGAATTAGCCGTGTCTGCTCCAGTGACACAGCCACTCCAATAGGTGCGTCAATCCGTCTGGAGAGGGGTCCCCTCTTCCCGACTCTAGCATCCCCGCTCAGTCCCACACCGCGGGACCTGCGGTGCTCTGCCCCCTCTTCCGTCGTGTGGCCATGGTAGGAAAGTGGAATCTGGCTCTGTTATCACCATTTTGTCGGGTTGAGAGCGGGAGCTCCTGAGTCTGCGTCTTCACTCCAGCTCGGTCATGCCACGCCCCTTGGACCATTTTTTTACATGCGCATCTGATCTTGGCCTTAGTGTCATTCTTAACGAGTTATTGTGCCTACTGACTTAGATGCATTTATTAACTATAAATGATCTGTATGCTGGTTTTCAATGTTCCACATGAGACACATATAAATGCTTGCTTATAACACTTACCGTTGAAGAGCTATTGGTTCAAAATTTTGCTGCCCATTTATATTGCTTTGAAGATTGTCCCCAAACATAGCAAAGAACATTGAAATGACTTCATCCGGATCATAATTACATAGCCGAAGAGCAGCAAGGATTTCCTTGAAGTCGGTAATGGCGGGTAAAGCTTCCTGAAATGATAACATACCATCAACATGAATATTGCTGGAGGCATGCTCCATAATATTTCATTGTGATTTACCTTCACTTGCTGCACACGATGAACTATGAAGTCCAGATTCATTTCCCAAAGTAATGGTAAAATAAGCCAAGCATCAGTGTCATGGTCATAATATTTGCAGACATTTATTCTTTCCTTGAGTAAAACAAAACAATTCACATGTTCGATATCAGCAATGATGAGCTTGACAGGTTGACAAATTAGCTTTAGTATTATGACTTTCAATACTGTAATGAACTTTTCTGCTAAAAGAGGATACATACTACTTTTAAAAGTTAGTAATATAAATATTCTAAACTATTCATGCAGTCCTGTACTTTATCTCTTAAAATAAGTGTATAAAGAAGGAGAGGTAGACTTAGAAGGGTATTCCCATATCCAAAATCCTATTCCAATATGTACCCTCTTTCCCCGAAAATTAGACACCAACTTATATAAATTTTTGGTCCCAAAGAGGCGACATGTCTTCCCACGAAAAAGAATTGACAGATTTTTTGGAACAAAAAAATTAACATTTATTAACATACGGTATATGCTGAACAGTAGTCATCACAAACCAGCAGAACCAAACAAACTGTGAATCATATCAATTGTACGGTAGTTTAGACCCTTCAGCAGAAAAGCAGACAACAAATAAAAGTGACACACTACGGTACGGTAATTGCCTGACTCCCACACAGGGCTCTAAGATACTGGTACCTGGCTCCCACATACTTTCTGGACACTATACTGGTAATGATCTCCCACAGCAGTTCCTTTAGCAGCCCCATCATCATTTTGCAGCCCCAAATACGGTATTCCCATCATCCATTGCAGTCCCATCATCCCTTTACAGTCCCCATCATCCTACAGTATTACAGCCCCCATCATCTAATTATCCCACTGCAGCCTCCCATCATCCCATATCATCCCACTGCATCCCATGATCCCATATCATCCCACTGCATCCCATTATCCCATATCATCCCATTATCCCATATCATCCCACTGCATCCCATTACAGTATCCCATATCATCCCACTGCATCTTATTATCCCATATCATCCCACTGCATCCCATTATCCCATAGGGTATCATCCCACTGCATCCCATTACGGTGTCCCATATCATCCCACTGCATCCCATTATCCCATTGCAGCCTCCCAGGACCGTAGGAACACAAAGACACACACACAAATCCATACAGTACACACACACATCCACCCATACCCACACACAAACCGCTTCTTACCAGTTCCTTATCGCTCCTGTGCGGTACCAGTATTCTCCTTCTTCAGTGGAACGTAAACCAATCACAGCCCAGGAGTCTTGAGAAATCATAGCGCAGGAACCATGAGCCAATCACAGCCAGGAGCCCTGAGCTAATCACAGCACAAGAACCGTGAGCCAATAACAGCCCAGGAACCACAAGCCAATCAGAGGCTATGGACTGATATCAGCTGGCCTCAGATTGGCTCGCGGTTGCTGTGCTGTGATTGACTGCTGGGCTTTGAGCAGCGAGGCTGCTGGCCCGATTTTAAACCACACCCAAAGGAAAGTACTGCAGCTGAATACAGAGGCGTGCACCAGACAGTGGGGATGAGTCACAGCTGCATGCCCCGGTCTTGTGATCAGTGGCATGCTGATCAACTAAAAACAAGGTATGCCTTATTTTTTTGGGGGGGCTTTGCAGGCACATTGCAACCACTAGCATGCCTTACTTTTGTGGGGGGTGCCTTATTTCCGGGCAAACATGGTAGTAGGTATAATTTTAACAACATTAGAAACTAACCTCCAAATAAAAATATAGTATAGTTCTCCTGATTAGCTATGTCTCTTTCCTCATGTGCTGACTGGGGGCATCTCTTCTTCCTCTTGAGTCAATCCTCAGAGGAGACTGTCAGGGCAGCGAGGGAACCAGGAGAGGTAAGTAAAGTTCTTTTTTCTTTTAAATAATTAGTGCAGTATGGCTAGAGGATTATGAAGGCAGGGAGGGGGGTCATATATATAACCTATATACTAATACTGCACTATATGGGAGAAGGCTGCATATATAATACTGCACTATATGGGAGAAGGCTGTATATATAAAACTGCACTATATGGGAGATGGCTGCACACTGTGAGGTAGCAACCGGGGAACCCGCTTGCAAAACGACAAGAACACGTGTTTATAAGGTTAACCAAATGTCTACCCGTTTATTTTCACATATTAACACATAACCCGGGTAGCATGTTTTGACACATATCACATTGATTAACAACACTTTACATAAATACACCATACATTTACATTGAACATCACATAACACTTATATTGCACATAACGTTTTATAGTAACCCGGGACCTGTAACCATCTCTGTCCCCATTGGAGCTCTACTAACAGCTCCCGGGTGGCTACGGCCTCCGGCCTACTTACACTATACATAAGTTACATTACGATGATGACCCTTCCGGGTTCATAACAGGGATTGGCAAACCCTAGTAACCCGGGGCTGCGGCCTCCGGCCTAACCACGCGTTACCCAGTACGGGAGCCCTTCTAACCCCTGCTTCTGACCTTCGTTACGTACGCCTCAACGGGCCCTGTGGGTCCCAATGGCGGTACCTGCCGCCTGGCTTTAGTCACCCCAGCATGATGATATACATTCACCCGTAGTCAGGAATCCTGCCTGACCGGGTCCTTACACACCGTATGTGATCCATCATTCAAACGTCCATGGATCACACACCTGCTCACAGCCCACATCCATGGACTGTGGCCCCTCCATGGCCCATTACAGGGACTGGCAAACCATAGTACACGGGAACCACATCCGATACCTACTAGGAGCCCTATTACCCCTGTCTCTGGCACCACAGGCACACTCACCCCATTAGAGGTCGTGGTTGAGGGACGGGTACCCTCTGCAAGCAGCAGGGCAAGCCTCCCTCTCGTCCCAAGGACGGAACGCCTCCAACATCATCCATACTTGCTGGGTCTCTCTCTTCCCACATCGTTATACATGGCTCTTACATCTAGGCCATCATCTCACATTCAGGGCCATTGCCTAAGCCCTCATACACATATCAACGGGTCCTTTGCTGACTACCTAGTCGGACCCAATAGCGGTTATGCCCGCCTGGCATTAATCATACACAGCTCTCTCCGTTACACGGGAACCGCTGTCTTACCGGGCACGGATCCGGGTCTCGCTACCTGGATACGGGTCCACCAAGCGTCCCCCACGGGCTCCTTTCCCGGACGTGTTTCACCCCACGCCCGGACCAGTATCCACCGGGTTCAGCCACGGCTTCCCCACCAGGTGCTATCACAACCACGGATCTTGGCACCGGCCTGGAGCTAGCATGCTCCCTTCATTCACACAGCCTCTGGACTGCTCTGCACTGGGCTGGTCTCAGCTTCCATCTCAATCACAGGCTGGTAATCTCTGGCTGGTAATCTCTGGCTGGTAATCTCTCAGCTGGATCCCACACCAGTCTCTCACACAGACTGGCTGAGCATGGATCTCACACAAGTCTCCAGAATGAATGAATCTCTCTCACAATCACTCAGGTGGCCGGCTCTTATCGTGCCAGCCACTCCCACATGGACACACACCCTCAGCTGCTAATCATCAGCTTCCACACAGCTCAGGTTAACTCCCTGTGCTCCGGGTTGTCAGCACTCACTCATCACATCCTATTCCTCATGGACTCCTCTCACTCTCACTGCCGCTCATTAGGCTCATGAACTCATTGTGTTCAGGTTGGTTCACACAGTATTACCATCACAGGAAAACCGGCCAGTGTGCACAGGATCATCCTCTGATCCTACATGTGATGTACCCCGGCCATGCGGATCATGCCGGCGGTGCCTCACAACACATAATACTGCACTATATGGAAGAAGACTGCATATATAATACTGCACTATATGGGAGAAGGCTGCATATATACTACTACTGCACTATATGGGAGAAGGCTGCATATATAATACTGCACTACATGGGAGAAGACTGCATATTTAATACTGCACTATATGGGAGAAGACTGCATATATAATACTGCACTATATGGAAATATGAGGCTGCATATATAATACTGCACTATATGGAGAGATATGAGGCTGCATATATACGGCTGCACTATATGGAAAGTTTTGAGGTTGTATTATATGGAAAGTTATGCGGCTGCACTATATGGTAGGTTTTGGGGCTGCATCATATGGAGAGTTTAAAGGCTGCACTATATGGAGAGTTTTGAGGCTGTATTATACTATATGGAGAGCTATGAGGCTGTATTATGCTATACAGAGGGTCTATGAGGCTGTATTATACTATATGGAGAGGCTATGAGGCTGCATTATAATATATAGAAAGGCTATGAGGCTGCATTATACTATATGGAGAGGATATGAGGGTGTATTATACTATATGGAGAGGCTATGAGGCTGTATTATACTATATGGAAAGGATATGAGGCTGCATTATACTATATGGAGAGGTTATGAGGCTGTATTATGCTATAAAGAGGGATGTGAGGTTGCATTATATTATATAGAGGATAATGGGGGTTCATTCTAATAATTGAATGACTATGGGGCCTACCTTATGAATAGAGGACTATGGCATTCATTATAATACATAGAGGACTATGGGGGTACATTGTAATATATGGAGGAATATGGTGATACATTATAATACTTGGACGACTATGGTGATGGGAGGAGGCGGACCATATAAAGCAGGATGGGGGACATATATACCACGATAAGGACCATATTCCAGGAGAAGGACCATATATAGCAGGATGAGAGACATTAATATAAAATGAAGGGGAAGAAGGGGTCAATTTGTGAGTCTTTAAAGGATTTAGAATGTTACATGAGGTGCTTACATTTCATCAACATGTGGGGGAGGGGGGGACCCAGGTCTAAATTTCACACCGGGGCCCGCCAGACTCTGTTTATGCCACTGGATACGATCTTGGAGATTGAATTACTCCTTTTAAGGGTTTCCCTGTTGTTTGTAATAAAGAAAATAGATGCAGTCAGAGAGAAAATTTCAGCTCTCTGAGTAGGATCCTCCCTGCATAAATCTTTACAGTGCATCAAGAAATAATAAGCAGAAAAAGTAAAAATCCAGCATGAGGAGATCCATATAAACTTGACATTTATTGAAAGGTAATGAACCACAGCAAACAGTTTTCAGACGTTGTCCTTATTCGTTGTTTAACAAGACGCTATAGAAAACATGCACTTATATGCACAATATCACATTATCACATGATAATTTATGCCAATAGCCAAATGTGAAAGATTAGGTGCAAAGTTTTAACTATTTGTGCTCAAAGGAAACATTATATTAACATGTTATATAAGAATATTTAAAAAAAGCCAGGTGAGACAATAGTAAAGTACAACAAATTGAAAAAAATTATTCATATTGATAAATGATATAATAAAAAACAAGAAGAGAGCCAGTACTCAGGGCCGTATTTGCCATTAGGCACTCGTAGGCACGTGCCTAGGGCGGCGCCATTCATAGGGGGCGGTGTTCTCAGCGTCCTTTCTTTTTTTTTTTTTTTTCCCTGCCTGTGTTGGCCGGGTCGTAAGCCATGCCCCCTCATACACCCCATGTCCCCCCCCCCAGTCGTCATCAGGCCCGCTCATTGGCCAATGCTCTTGCCCTCCTGCACTGCGCGGGAAGAACTTAGAGCCGATGAAGAGGATTAGAGGAGCAACATGTGCTGGAGGATAAGAAGGAGAAGGAGCTCCAACCTCCGGATAACAAGGTGACAGACCTCCTGCTGTGCACAGTCCAGGCAGAGAGAAGGAGGGAGTGGGGGAGGGGCTGGGACCCAGCTGCTGGGAGCAGGGGAACCTGGATATGTACCCCCCTTCCTGCAGCAGAAAGAAGTGTGTGTATGTGTGAGGTATCTGTAAAATGTGTGTGTGAGTTGTGTGTCTGTATGTGTCTTTGAGTGAGTTGTGTCTGTGTCTTCTGTGTGAGTTGTGTGTCTGTGTGTGAGTTGTGTGTCTGTGTGTGAGTTGTGTGTCTGTGTGTGAGTTGTGTGTCTGTGTGTGAGTTGTATGTGTCTTCTGTGTGTGAGTTGTGTCTGTATGTGTGCCTTTTCTGTGTGCCTGTGTGTCTTCTGTGTGTGAGTTGTGTGTATGTATGTTGTGTGTGATGTGTCTGTGTGTGAGTTGTGTCTCTATGAGTTGTGTCTCTGTGTGCGAGTTGTCTGTGTGTGAGTTGTATCTGTGTGTGATGTGTCTGCGTGAGTTGTGTCTCTGAGTTGTGTCTCTGTGTGTGTTGTGTGTGTGATGTGTCTGTGTGTGAGTTGTCTCTTTGTGTCTCTGTGCGTCAGTTGTGGGGTGCAGAAGGACAGAGGAGCAGCAGGAGGGACAGAGGAGAGCAGTACGGGGGTGCAGGAGGACACAGGAGAGCAGGACAGGGGTGCAGGAGGAGAGAGGAGAGCAGGACGGGGGTGCAGGAGGATAGAGGAGAGCAGGACGGGGGTGCACTAGGATAGAGGAGCAACAGGAGGGGAAGAGGAGAGGAGGTTGGAGCAGGAGGATAGAGGAGCAGCAGGAGGGACAGAGGAGAGGAGGACAGGCTGCAGGAGGACAGAGGAGAGGAGGACGGGGGTGCAGGAGGACAGAGAAGAGGAGGACGGGGTGCAGGAGGACAGACGAGAGGAGGGCGGCGGTGCAGGAGGACAGAGGAGAGGAGGACGGGGGTGCAGGAGGACAGAAGAGAGGAGGACGGGGGTGCAGGAGGACAGAAGAGAGGAGGACGGGGGTGCAGGAGGACAGAGGAGGGGAGGACGGGGGTACAGGAGGACAGAGGAGGGGAAGACGGGGGTGCAGGAGGACAGAGGAGAGCAGGATGGGGGTGCAGGAGGATAGAGGAGCAACAGGAGGGGCAGAGGAGAGGAGGATGGGGTGCAGAAGGACAGAGGAGGACGGGGGTGCAGGAGGACAGAGGAGAGGAGTACGGGGGTGCAGGAGGACACAGGAGAGGACAGGGGTGCAGGAGGACAGAAGAGGGGAGGACAGGGGTGCAGGAGGACAGAGATGGGGAGGACGGGGGTGCAGGAGGACAGAGGAGAGCAGGATGGGGGTGCAGGAGGATAGAGGAGCAACAGGAGGGGCAGAGGAGAGGAGGATGGGGTGCAGGAGGACAGAGGAAGACGGGGGTGCAGGAGGACACAGGAGAGGACGGGGGTGCAGGAGGACAGAAGAGAGGAGGACGGGGGTGCAGGAGGACAAAAGAGAGGAGGACGGGGTGCTTGAAGACAGAAGAGAGGAGGACGGGGGTGCAGGAGGACAGAAGAGAGGAGGACGGGTGCAGGAGGACAGAAGAGAGGAGGATGGGGGTGCAGGAGGACAGAGGACAGCAGGATGGGGGTGCAGGAGGACAGAGGAGAGCCGGATGGGGGTGCAGGAGGATAGAGGAGCAACAGGAGGGGCAGAGGAGAGGAGGATGGGGAGCAGGAGGATAGAGGAGCAGCAGGAGGGACAGAGGAGAGGAGGACGGGGGTCCAGGAGGACAGAGGAGAGCAGGATGGTGGTGCAGGAGGATAGAGGAGGATGGGGGAGCAGGAGGATAGAGAAGCAGCAGGAGGGACAGAGTTGAGAAGGATGGGGTTCTGGAGGACAGAGGAGAGGAGGACGGGGGTCCAGGAGGACAGCCAAGCAGCAGGAGGGACAGGAGAGGAAAACGGGGGTGCAGGAGGACAGAGGAGAGGAGGTTGGGGGTGCAGGAGGATAGAGGAGCAACAGGAGGGGCAGAAGAAAGGAGGATGGGGGTGCAGGAGGATAGAGGAGCAGCAGGAGGGGCAGAGGAGAGGAGGACAGAGGAGAGGAGGACGGAGGTGCAGGAGGACAGGAGCAGCAGGAGGGACAGAGGAGAGAAGGACGGGGGTGCAGAAGGACTGGGGCTGTGGCTGGCGCTGTGTGTGGTTATAATGGCGGCTGTACCGTGTGTCTGCCTCCATGCAGCTGCCACCACCTTCCTGTGTTGTCAGGGTGTGGTATACTGGGAGTTGTAGTTCTCCTGCCTGTCCTACATGATTTCTGGGTAGTGTGTTGGGTGCTGGGAGTTGTTCTTCCAGGTGGGCTCAGTGTTGTCCCGCCTCCCGTCTGTGGCCTGTCTGTCTCTTCTGGGATGTCCTCAGCTCTGTGCTGTACACACAGTGTACCACCATCTCCCCAGCTCCGTGCTGTGCACAGTGTACCACCATGTCCTCAGCTCCGTGCTGTGCACAGAGAGTGTACCACCATCTCCCCAGCTCCGTGCTGTGCACAGTGTACCACCATGTCCTCAGCTCCGTGCTGTGCACAGACAGTGTACCACCATGTCCTGGGGTACCACAGAACTGGGGAGATGGTGGTACACAGCACAGACTTGAGGACATGGTGGTACACTGTGCACAGCATGGAGCTGAGGACATGGTGGTACACTGTCTGTGCACAGCACGGAGCTGAGGATATGGTGGTACACTGCACGGAGCTGAGGACATGGTGGTACACTGTCTGTTCACAGCACGGAGCTGAGGACATGGTGGCACACTGTATGTGCACAGCACGGAGCTGAGGACATGGTGGCACACTATATGTGCACAGCACGGAGCTGAGGACACGTTGGCACACTATGTGCACGGCAAGGAGCTGGGGACATGGTGGTACATTGTGCACAGCACAGAGCTAAGGACATGGTGGCACACTGTATGTTCACGGCAAGGAGCTGGGGACATGGCGGTACACTGTGCACAGCACGGAGCTGGGGACATGGTGGTACAGTGTCTGTGCACAGCACGAAGTTGAGGACATGGTGGCACACTGTATGTGCACGACAAGGAGCTGGGGACATGGTGGTACACTGTGCACAGCACGGAGGTGAGGACATGGTGGCACACTGTATGTGCACAGCACGGATGGTGGTACACTGTTTGTGTACAGCACGGAGCTGGGGACATGGTGGTACACTATGCACAGCACAGAGGTGAGGACATGGTGTTACACTGTGCACGGAGCTGAGGACATGGTGGTACACTGTCTGTGCACAGCACAGAGCTGAGGATATGGTGGTACACTGTGCACAGCACGGAGCTGAGGACATGGGGTACACTGTGCACAGCACGGAGCTGAGGACATGGTGGTACACTGTCTGTGCACAGCACAGAGCTGAGGACATGGTGGTACACTGTGCACAGCACAGAGCTGAGGACATGGTGGTACACTGTGCACATAGCTGAGGACATGGTGGTACACTGTCTGTGCACAGCATGGAGCTGGGGACATGGTGGTACACTGTCTGTGCACAGCACGGAGCTGAGGACATGGTGGTACACTGTCTGTGCACAGCATGGAGCTGGGGACATGGTGGTACACTGTCTCCCGCCGCCTTAAAATTGGTCTGTTTCTCATCCAGGAGAGTTGGATGAGTGTCATCGGTTTTTTGGTCCATTTGGCATCCAACTGCTGTGCGAGTGTCCGACATTTCTCTCAGATCACATCCGTGTGTGCAATCTGTTCTTTCCTCAACAGCTATTACTGTAGACTCATTTACAGGAACATTTTAAAGTCTTCTCAGTTACAGAGTGAGAATGTATCCGTGAAAAAAAATTATGCCTCTCGGATGGTCCGTGTGCTGTCAGTGTGCGGTACGTAATTTTGTCAGACCCATAGACTTGCATTGGCGAGTCTCGAGCGTGAATCACAGACTGTCGCAGAATGTTGCAACTTTTTTCTCATCGTGAATCTGGCTGAGAAAAAAGCGTCCGACACTCGTCAGTGCTCTCAGACATCGATTAACATTGGTCCGAGTGCAATGTGATGAAATCACACATTGCACTCATCCGAGTTTCACGCCAGTGTGTCCGTACCCTAATACTAAAATCCATGTAGTAATCCTACAATGTCTGCTGGACATGGTATGGGGAGGGTGTATGGCTCAATTAGTACACTCCATGCTTCTTGTTATTAACCAGTTAATGCTCTCTTGTCCACCGCACTGCAGTGTCAAAAGAGGAAGACAACGAGACAGGCAGCGACAGCGCATCAGAGAGCCCCTGACCTCCAAATAGAAGATCCTCAGATCCTGGTATTGTGACATAATATTAAGAATAATATCTTTTGCACTTATATTACACTATGAACTCCACAGCACTTTACATACATCATCAACACTGTCCCCATTGGGGCTCACAATGTAAACATCCTGCCAGTATGTCTCTGTAGTGTGGTTGGACAAACCTTTTATATGTACTACATGATGAAATGTGGGATGAGAAGCTACGTAAAGCTTGGGGGGGGAAGGCCGCAACTGGGGTAAAGATTGTCCGTGACGGGGGAGGAGCCATGATGGGGGAGGGGCTGCAACAGGGGGAGGAGCCATGACGGGGAGGAGCCGTGACAGGGGGGGGGCGGCAGCTGACAGTGCCTAGGGCAGCAGGAACTCCAAATACGGCCCTGCCAGTACTACCTGAGGATAGTATGCAATGTAAAACGTGCACTCCACATATTCATTCCAAACTGTATTTATATTATAAAACTAGCTGTAGCACCTGGTGTTGCCTGGGATAGTAACTAACTGTTCTAAGCTATAACAACATAGAATGCTTTAACAAAAAATTATTTTCACATAAAAGTCAAAAAGTGAATAGGCCTCCTGCTGTATACTAGGGGCTGTGTGTGGCCTCCTGATGTATACTAGGGGCTGTGTGCGGCCTCCTGATGTATACCAGGGGCTGTGTGCAGCCTCCTGATGTATACCGGGGACTGTGTGCAGCCACCTGATGTACTGGGGGCTGTGTGCGGCATCCTGTTGTATACTGGAGGCTGTGTGCGGCCTCCTGCTGTACACTGGGGGCTAGGTGGCTATGCATGCCACTGTTATTCTGCTTTGCATCTATGGATCTGTCCCTGTGTGCTAATCCCGTGACCTCTCACATGATCCTTCAAAAGTTGATCATGTAACATGTCACATAATACTTGGTGTTGGGGGGCCCAAGTCTTCTAAACAGCCCGGGCCTGGCTATTCTTAATCCATCCCTAGTCCTCACTGTGATCAGTTTTTAACTTGTCCAAATCTCCAGGGAATTTGAAATATTACAGGTTGTTAGAAGAATAGTAAAGAGGTGTCTTGATGGCTTTGGTGTTTGTGTGGCTGCTGCTTCACTGAGAGTAATGTCCCAGTGTGCATCATTTTCCAGAAGTCCTTGGCTTTGGCTAACTTCCCTGAATGTTTCACAGACATTGTCAGTATTCCAGGTTTTCCGGCTTGCCGTGTGACTATTTTGCCCTCAGTCAGCATGGAGATCATTGTTTTGTTTTGCCCTTCTTCCTGTCTCGTTTACATAAAGACCTGGCTCAGCTGAGCATTCATTGCTTGAGTATACTGGTTCTGGTTTGCTCTTGCTCAGCTGTTCTCCTGGATTCACTCACGTTCCTGGAGCTCTGTGAGATCTCGGTTCACTTTACAGCTTCCTGCATTGTGCTTCTGGTGCCGCTGCTTATACCTTCAGGCTCGGACATTCAAGTTGGTGAGCAACTTCCCGGTTACTACCGTATGTACTGTGTGCTTTGTGGAACTTGTGTTTTCATCACCTACTCGGAACTGTGTTTAAACTTGTTACCCGGACATCCGGGTGTGGGGACCTTTTGCCACGGACTATATCTTCCGGTCGCTCCGGTACCAGGACTTGTGCTATGGACTACATGCATCCGGATTTACCGGTTTTGGACTATTGGTTTTTCGGACTGCTTCCATAAGGACTGTGCTCGACGTTATATATATTGGGGTTGTGTTATGTTGTGTCCTTTTGCTGTATACCAAGTTCACCTTGTTTGCTGTGTGTTTATAAATACTTTGCACCCAAGAACCCGTCTCTGCTCTTCATTGCCCTTAAGCGATCAGACTCCTCAAAACCTATACAATAGTATTACAGACATGTATAAGATGTGTTATGCTATGAATGTCCTTTGTTGCCTATTGCAACCAATCAGAAGCAGAGCTCTGATTGTTTGCTATAGGCCACCTGATAAATATCCAGGACAACTGTCAAAACAGCTAAAGCAGTATCTATTAGCTCACACATACAAACAGTAAATAGGCCTTTTTTTGGCAAATGACTGTAAAGCGCAGGGTTAAACTTTCCCCTCAAAACATAGTCTATGACGTTCCCTGAGTCAAATGGGGTGGCTGTGCAAAATTTTGTGATTGTAGATGCAATGGTGCGGATTCCTTTAGTGGACATACATATGTAAGGATGCTGACATGTATTTTTTTTAATATTAAGTTCAACACTGATACATAATGTAACTCCTTCACCATTACTTAGTCCGGCCACTAGGGGGCCACTCTTGGATAAGGAAAGAGAAGTGCGGGAAAAGAGTTGAGCTCCTAGGTTGGAGGAGGAGTAATGGAGCCCTGAAGTTGTGCAGTCCTGAGGAGATTGTGAAAGGATCCAGATGTGTTGACTGTTCGGAGGAGCATGTGGAACTAGGATTTTGCTGAGGCCAAAGTGAGGGAACGTGGCTGACCTAAGGCGTGTTAACCTTCTTCAGAGACTCAATCTACATAGTGGGCTGCAATGTGCAGTGAGTAATCAAGTGTTACCGGTTATTAATTGAATAGTGACATAGGGCAAGTCAGCTAGGGATTGCAGAGAACTATATTGTGTGCATTCCTGTGGAGAAACTGAGCAGGCTTGGTCTATACAAGATTCTGAACCCTGAGACTTGAACAAGTATATGACACAGAGAAGCTGATCGTGGAATTACACAGAAAGACAGAGAGTGATTGCCATCCCTGTTACACTGGGCTGTGCTAAAAAGCCCAGTGTAGGAAAGATATCCTATACCCCAGTGGCCGGTGATTAGGGTTAAATAGAAATACACCCTGTTAACTGTTTGTGCATTACAATTTAGAGTTGTATTTAATGTGAATAGTTTGTGGGATTGATTTATAGAGGGGAATCAGGGATCCCGAGTCACATTGTAAATAGCGTGGGAGTTGGGTATCAGATTATACCCCGAGGGGAAAACATGCCACAGCCACAATAAAAGCCTGGGTAGGCCCTGTACAGAGTAAGGGTGGGGGTGGCATAGTTAAGGAGTAGATGTGTCCCTCCCTGCAAAACTGGCATGTGAGTTGCCTTGTGCTGCATAATTAGCACATTGTGTTCGGGCTGTTGGGGCCCATATCTTTGTGGAAAAATTTGAACCTGTTATCTTTTTGGCACTGTTAAAGAAAGTTTATTTGCCACTATTTTGGAGTCAGTGTCATTCATAGAAGCACCGTATTCCTCACACACAAACTACTGGCATTACGGTCGTTACATATACATACATACACTCAGCTTTATATCTTAGATTGAGATTTTTGGCAAGTAATAGATCAATTTTTGAGCTGCCCTGCGAAGTCAAGGCAAATTTCATTAGGGCGGTCCTACTCTGTATTTTTTATTTTATTTAAGTTATGCCATATGACTCATAGACTGTGAGCCCTCGTGGACAGGGTCCCCGCCCCTCCTGTACCTGTACGTCCTGATTGCCTAGATTTAGTGTACTTGTTCTTGTCTCCCTTATCCTCATGTAAAGCGCCATGGAACCTAATGGCCCTATATAAATAAATAATAATAATAATAATAATAATAATATGTCCTCCACATAGAAAAAGAAAAGCAAAACCATTAAAACAGCATTTACCTGGAGCCTTTATTTGCAGTTAAAAGTTCCAGTGCCATGGGAGCAATTCTGAGATGTTCCAGGTATGCGCTGGTTTTATATTCTGCTTTTAATGTATATGGGAAGCCGCATGGCACAGCTAAAGTAAAATATATAAAGTAGGACTGCCGTATTGAGATTCACTTTGACATGACAGGGCGGCTCAGAATATTCAATTATTTGCCAAAAATCTCATTTTACATTATAGCACAGTTTAGAATGAATATGTACAATGTACTTTTTATATTACATGCTGTTCTCAGGTAGTGTTGGCTCCCCCTCTTTGTTTGTTATTAATTGGTTGGTGGATGACCCCACTTTGCTGAGCATACCCGGTTTAGTTTTGATATTTCTTCTCTCTTTCCAAAACTGATCTTGCTAGCTGTACACATTCAGCTACCCTCACTCTTCCCACAGGTGCTGTTAATGGCACTCACTATTTACTTGGGCCTGCTCTGCCTTTATTCATGCTATGCTGGTCTGGCACTGGGAAAGTCAGCTTTGAAATTGTCCATGCATGTGTAGCATGTGCTGTATATCCTGGGGCCTGTTCTGTCTTTATTTGCAGTTGCCTCTTCAAGCGTCATGGGAGCAATTCTGAGATTTTCCAGGTATGTGCTGCTTTTATATGGTTCTGCTTTTAATGTATATGGGTGACCACATGGCACAGCGTAAATAAAATGTGTATAGTAAGACAGTTCTATTAAGATTTACATTGACATGGCCGTATTGCTCTGAAAATTTGATAAATTTGCCAATGATCTCATTTTACATCATAGTACAGTTCGGAATGAATATGTGCAATGCACTTTTTGTATTGGTACTATTTTCAGGTAGTGCGGCTCCCCTCTATGTTATAAATTATATCATGTCTCATATTCATCCTAGTTGGAACCCGATTTGGCAATATATAGATCCTCCACGATTCTCCATTAATTAATTTTCTTTTATGTTCGCCATCTCTTAAAGGTTTGTTAATTTTTTCAATGTCTGCTATCTTAAAGGCCCCCCCTTCACAAGTCCATTTTAAAAAATGCACATGTTGTCCGTTACATTTTGGACATCTATATGGCCATCTGTGTGTTTGTGTATGTCATCCATGTGCCGTCTTTATCTGTGTGTACGTGTATGACATCTGTGTGACACATACCAGGAATAAATATGTCACTGAAATGAATGGTATTTTATATGTAAAGGATGTGCAAAGAAAGATAAATGATACATGATGATAGATAGAATAGATACATAGATGTCAAACAGATATATAAGGTCCTACTCCCTTACATGTGACACTAGGGTGTTTAGTTTTGGATATAGCAACAAATTAAATAAATAATTTAAAAAAGAAGTGGGGTCCCCCCCCCACTTTTGCTAGTCAGCTAAGGTAAAGCAAACAACTGCAGCCTGCAGCTTTACCATGGCTGGTAATCAAAGATCATGGGAGTCCAGGAAGAATATTCTTGCCCCACTTCTCCCGAATAGGTTAATTTCAGGTGTGGAGAGGAGGGGGTGTAAGGAGGGGCTACTGTAATGCTGGTGTCCCTGCAAGGTCCCCCTGCCTCCTCCCAGTAGGGACGCTAGTATGCTAAATGCCGAGGCCACTCTACTGCATCTTCTCCTCTGGGTCCCGCCATGTCTCCTAGACTTCTAGTCTCTAGAGCCTGTGCACATTGCACAGTTCTCCTGGAAACATGCTTAGGGCATGCATATATATGCGCTCCATTTATTAAAAATCCAGCATGTGGACTCCAGAAATGTCCTCAGCCTACATCTGGGAGTCACTATGTATATAAGGTACCCTCCCCTGTTGGAAGGTGTATCAGCAACATTGTTCTTAGATATTTCTTTACCTACTAGTTCATTGACTGATCACTGAACCTGTACCCTACCTGTACCTGAAGCTAGAACCTATCCTGCCTGTACGTGAACCTAGTCCATCCTGTCTGCACCTGAATCTGAATCTGTTCCATATGTACCAGCTGTACTGTTGGTGCCTAAATCCAAACCTGTTCCTGTCTGGCCAACCATGCCGTCTGAACCCGGTACCAGTGTTCAACTTGCCTGTGGTCCTGATCCAGTCCTGCCTGTTGTTCTAAGTTCCATACTTGCATCTCTGACCCCTGAGGTTAGCTGCTTTAGTCCGAGGACTGCCCTGGATTGGTACCAGAGGTTGGACTTGGTGACCAGTACACAACATCGGAGGCTCTGATGAATACACAGTAGGTGCTTGGTCATGCCCCTCGGTAAGCTGGGCCTGTGGCGCAGTTGGTCCCACTCGCATGTGTGACAGCCTCCACCATTGAGCAGTATATCAAATTAAAGCTGGGCATTTCAGGTCACAGCAGCTCAATTAATTTAAGTAAAGGGAGTGAATTTGCAGCACTAGGCACAGCCCTAGCCGTGCGTAGTACTGTGCCTTGGTTTCTAATGAAGAAGACATGATTGTCAATTGAGCACTGGGAACCTGTTAATTTAGTTTTTTAGTAGGGTGTCCAGGTGTTACTACAATTAAGATAATAGTTTGCCTTGAGATTTTCATGTTATTATCATAATCACATAAAAGGGACAGGAGCAGAGAAATGTTGCACTCTACTCCTCTATAGCCAGGCCATACTCCTGCCCTTATTTGCAAATTTAATTGCAAATTTAATAGGAACTCACCAGTTAATATGTGGTGTCCAAACAATAACATACTTTAATAGATGGCTGTGGGACGAGCCGCACTGTGGAGTAGTCATAAAAGCGGGTTCTCTGTGGCTTCTTCCCACTCACTGCTCTGAACTGACCATGCGTATATAGGGAGACAACTGTTACCTCCATGTAAGCAGGCTGGGAGAAGCTGCAGAGACCTGCCTCTCTAACTAATCTACAGCATAGCTCAGTCCCAAAGTAAAGCATGTTCTTCTCTGAAACACTGCAGTTTTTCAGAATCAAATGTATCTGACTGGGATAATACAGTCAGTGGATGATACATGCTGCCTATGGTTTGGGCAGCATGTATCAGCTGTCATTTCTCTGCTCCTGTCCCTGGACTGGCTCCAGATCCTGCCTGGCTTATCTATATGAGTCAAAACCTTACTTAGGGGCCTTTCACACTTGTGCTTTTTTCCTGATCTGGAAGATCAGGAAAAAAACCTGATTCTTACAGGATTCATTTTTTGCCCATTCACTTTAATGATTTCAGGTAGAATCTTGTTGCTTCAGGTTTTTTCCTGAAATCGTTAAAGTGAATGGGCAAAAAAATGAATCCTGTAAGAATCAGGTTTTTTCCTGATCTTCCAGATCAGAAGTGTGAAAGGCCCCTAATGCTGACAAGAAGAAAAAAAAATCCTTCATTGAGTGTGTGCCTTCTGTTGAACTCTCCAGCAAGTACTACTCACTATTTCAGGAGCATGGCCACTTCTCTCACTGTGCCGTCGGTCCAGACTACTCAGTGCACTCCCTCTAGCATTTGATGTGGAGAGGGAAGTTAATTCACCTCACCTTGAATTGCTAGTCTCTTATTCCAAAAGAACACAGAGAACAGTCTTGTCTTGACCAGAAAAATTGCATCAAAACACTTGAAATCCGACTCAAATAGATGGAAATGTCTTTTTCTTTTTTTTTTCTTCAAAAGTGCATTACAGAAATCAAAAGAACATGATCAGTGTGACCCCGGTCAACACGTTTCACATCCTAAACTCATGCTTATTCATTTGCAAAGCTATGTCTTTAGATTAGAATCCTCATATAAGGCTGAAGTTGCATCCGTAGGAAGGGAGATGCAACAATTAGCAAATAGGGTATCTAACGTTGATTCACACACAGCATCTATTGCACAATAAGTGAATATTCATGTGCAAGCTATTTCTTCTTATTCTGTTGAAGTACTTGACAGACCTTGTGGATGGGATTAAAAGTAGGGGAAAACATAACATCAGGATCAGGAGACTTCCCAAAATGGTTGAACAGCATAGGTTGGAGGAGACCCTCTTCAACTCAATCTTGATACAGGGTTGGAATATGACAGAGCTCATAGGTCCTTGGACCCAAGAACCACTGATGTGGCTAAGCAACGTGATATTATATGATGGATCCACAGGCACAGTTGTGCTCAAAGGTTTACATATCCTGGCAGATTTTTTGCTTTCTTGGCCTTTTTTCAGAGGATATCTATTATATAATCACGAATGGGATTTTTGCCCCTTTTGAGTCCGCTCACGCTGCGAGTCAATGTCGTCATGTGGATACGTCCGAAGCATTGGCCGCGCAGCGGCCATTGCGAGCAGTTCTAAGGCGACTCGCTATGCCCGCGCAGCGGGCATGGCGAGTCGCCTTAGCAGCGCGAAGCATTGGCCGCGAAGCGGCCATTGCGAGTCAGAGACTCGCTCTGCTAGAATCCCGATGCATCTGCATCGGGCACCCAGCTAGTGAATTATAACACAAAATCTTTTTTTTTCCACTAATGGTCAGTGGTTAGGTGAAACCATTTATTGTCAAGCTACTGTGTTTTCTGTTTCTAAATCAAAATAACCAAAAACATCCAGATGACCTTGATCAAAAGTTCACATACTTCAGTTCTAAATACCGTGTATTGCCACCTCTAACATCAATGACAGCTAGAAGTCTTTTGTGGTAGTTGTACAGTTGTGGCCAAAAGTATTGACACCCCTGCAATTCTGTCAGATAATACTCAGTTTCTTCCTGAAAATGATTGCAATCACAAATTCTTTGGTATTATTATCTTCATTTAATTTGTCTTAAATGAAAAAACACAAAAGAGAATGAAGCAAAAAGCAAAACATTGACCATTTCACACAAAACTCCAAAAATGGTCCAGACAAAAGTATTAGCACCCTCAGCCTAATACTTGGTTGCACACCTTTAGCCAAAATAACTGCGATCAACCGCTTCCGGTAACCATCAATGAGTTTCTTACAATGCTCTGCTGGAATTTTAGACCATTCTTCTTTGGCAAACTGCTCCAGGTCCCTGATATTTGAAGGGTGCCTTCTCCAAACTGCCATTTTTAGATCTCTCCACAGGTGTTCTATAGGATTCATGTCTGAACTCATTGCTGGCCACCTTAGAAGTCTCCAGTGCTTTCTCTCAAACTATTTTCTAGTGCTTTTTGAAGTGTGTTTTGGGTAATTGTCCTGCTGGAAGACCCATGACCTCTGAGGGAGACCCAGCTTTTTCACACTGGGCCCTACATTATGCTGCAAAATTTGTTGGTAGTCTTCAGACTTCATAATGCCATGCACACAGTCAAGCAGTCCAGTGCCAGAGGCAACAAAGGAACCCCAAAACATCAGGGAACCTCCGCCATGTTTGACTGTAGGGACCGTGTTCTTTTCCTTGAATGCCTCTTTTTTTCTCCTGTAAACTCTATGTTGATGCCTTTGCCCAAAAAGCTCTACTTTTGTCTGATCTGACCAGAGAACATTCTTCCAAAACGTTTTAAGCTTTCTCAGGTAGGTTTTGGCAGACTCCAGCCTGACTTTTTTTATGTCTTGGGGTAAGAAGTGGGGTCTTCCTGGGTATCCTACCATACAGTCCCTTTTCATTCAGACGCTGACGGATAGTACGGGTTGACACTGTTGTACCCTCGGACTGCAGGGCAGCTTGAACTTGTTTGGATGTTAGTCGAGGTTCTTTATCCACCATCCACACTATCTTGCGTGGATGGTGGACTATCTTGAAATTTCTCGTCTCGTCTTTCTTTTCCATCCACATCTATGGAGGTTAGCCACAGTGCCATGGGCTTTACACTTCTTGATGTCACTGCGCACGGTAGACACAGGAACATTCAGGTCTTTGGAGATGGACTTGTAGCCTTGAGATTGCTCATGCTTCCTCACTATTTGGTTTTTCAAGTCCTCAGACAGTTCTTTGGTCTTCTTTCTTTTCTCCATGCTCAATGTGGTACACACAAGGACACAGGACAGAGGTTGAGTCAACTTTAAACCATGTCAACTGGCTGCAAGTGTGATTTAGTTATTGCCAACACCTGTTAGGTGCCACAGGTGAGTTACAGGTACTGTTAATTACACAAATTAGAGAAGCATCACATGATTTTTCTAACAGTGCCAATACTTTTGTCCACCCCCTTTTTTATGTTTGGTGTGGAATTATATCCAATTTGGCTTTAGGACAATTCTTTTTGTGTTTTTTCATTGAAGAAAAATTAAATGAAGATAATAATACCAAAGAATTTGTGATTGCAATCATTTTCAGGAAGAAACTGAGTATTATCTGACAGAATTGCAGGGGTGTCAATACTTTTGTCCACAACTGTAGATAAGTCTCTTTATTTTCTCAGATGGGAAAGCTGCCCATTCTTCTTGGAAAAAAGCCTCCAGTTCCTGTAAAGTCCTGGACCTTCTTGCATGAACTGCGTGCTTCAGTTCTCCCCAGAGTGACTCAATGATATTGAGGTCAGGAGACCACTCCAGAACCTTCACTTTGTTCTGCTGTAATATATGACAGGTCGAATTGACCTTGTGTTTTGGATCATTGTCATGTTGGAACGTCCAAGTATGTGCCATGCATAGTTTCCGGGCTGATGAGTGCAAATTTGAATTAATCTTTCCTTCAACTTTGACCAAGTTTCCTGTGCCTTTGTAGCTCACACATCCCCACATTATCAGAGATCCAACTCTGTGCCTTACAGTAGGAATGGTGTTCTTTCATCATAGGCCTTATTGACACCTCTCCAAATGTAACATTTATGTTTGTGGCCAAAAAGTTCGATTTTAGTCTCATCACTCTAAATGACCTTGTTCAAGAAGATTGGAGGCTTGTCTCTGTGCTGTTCGGTGTATTGTAGGTGAGATACTTTGTGGAATTTGCGCAGTAATGGCTTTCTTCTGGCGACTCGACCACACGGCCCATTTTTCCTCAAGTGCCTCCATGTTATGCATCTTGAAACAGCCACACTGCTAGTTTTCAGCGAGTTTTGTATTTTAGCTAATGTTATTTGTGGGTTTTTCTTTGCATCCTGAACAATTTTGCTGGCAATTGGGGACAAAATTTTTGTTCGTCTACCTGATCATGGTTTGGTTTTTACAGAGCCCCTGATTTTCCATTTGTTAATTACTGTTTGAACACTGCTGACTGGCTCTATCAATTCCTTGGATATCTTTTTGTATTCCTTTTGTGTTTTATACAGTTCAACTATCTTTTTCCATAGATCTGTTGACAATTCTTTTACTTTCACCATGACTCACAATCCAGACACGTCAGTGGCAGGATGAAAGATGCAAAAGTCTGTCTGGATCCCTGAAACTCACTGAGCTTTTATGCACACACACCGATTACAAGCAAAAAGGTCACAGGTGAGGGTGTTACCTTTATTATCCATTCAAACCCATTTGTTTCAACTGCTGTGCATGTTATTAGGCCAAAATCACCAGGGTATGTGAACTTTTGATCAAGGTAATTTGCATGGTTTTAGTTGTCATTATGATTTAAAAAGAGAAAAGACAGTAGTTTGACAATAAATGGCTTTACCCAACCACTAACCGTGAGTGGAAAAAAGGTTTTTGTGTTATCATTCATATTCTCTAAAAAAAAAAAAAGGCCAAGAAAGCAAAAAATCTGCCGGGGTATGTAAACTTCTGAGCACAACTGTATAAAATGAAAGAGAACATAATTAAGGCTTGCAAGATGGACTCTATCCTTTTCCAGGAATCTCCTATCCAGCTCACAGTGGACTTATCACATTACACTCTGCAAACAAGGAGGGCTCTAAGACCACTTATGGAGATTCTTAAAGGGAACCTGTCACCTAGATCTAAGCCCCTACACTATCACTACCTGTCCCTACACCTTCCTGGCTGCTCCCTATCTATCCATCTCTGAGCTAAATCCGTCCTATAAAGCTGCAGAAAAATAAGTTATAACTTAAAGGAGTCCCTGAGGCTTGGGGACTGGAAAGGCAGCCCCAAGCTCCATTGTGCCCTCCTCGATGGTGCAGCGCATGCCCCGCTGGGCGGCGTTATTCTTTCTTGCAAGCCGCCTCTTTAATTTGGAATCTCCCGCTCTCTGTAGTACTATGTAGCACCGGCCGCTACATCACTTGCGGCGCGGTGCATTATGGGCCGCTCACGTGACCTCCCCCAGTGCATCATGGGCTGATCAGCCTCCTCCTTATCCTCACAGCCACCTCCATCCCCTCCAAGCAGATGACGCAATGGAGCTGCGGTGAGTGTCCCCGCAGCGTGCGGGCTCCTCACTGCCTCCTCCATCCCCTCCAGGCAAACTATGCAATGGAGCGCCGGTGAGTATCCCCGCAGCGTGCGGGCTCCTCACTGCCTCCTCCATCCCCTCCAGGCAGACGATGCGATGATGCTGCGGTGAGTGTCCCCGCAGCGTGCGGGCTCCTCCAGGCAGATGACGCAATGGAGCCGCGGTGAGTGTCCCTGCAGCGTGCAGGCTCCTCACAGCCTCCTCCATCCTCTCAGCCTCCCTATTCTCACAGCCTCCCCATCCTCACAGCGTCCCCATCCTCACAGCCTCCTCCATCCTCACAGCCTCCTCCATCCTCACAGCCTCCTCCATCCTCAGTCTCCTCCATCCTCACAGTCTCCTCCATCCTCACAGTCTCCTCCATCCTCACAGCCTCCCCATCATCACAGCCTCCCCATCCACACAGCCTGCCCAACCTCAAAGCTGCCCATCCTCACAGCCTCCCCATCCCCTCAGCCTCCTCATTCCCCTCAGCCGCCTCCATCCTCACAGCCTCCGACATCCTCACAGCCTCCTCCATCCCCTCATCTTCCCCATCCTCACAGCCTCCTCCATCCTCACAGCCTCCCCCATCCTCACAGCCTCCTCCATCCTCACAGTCTTCTCCATCTTCACAGCCTCCCCATCCACACGGCCTCTTCCAACCCCTCAGCCACCCCATTCTCACAGCCTCCTCCATCCTCACAGCCTCCCCGTACTCACAGCCTCCCCATCCCCTCAGCCTCCTCCATCCCCTCAGCCTCCTCCATCTCCTCAGCCTCCTCCATCCTCACAGCCTCCTCCAAACCCTCAGCCTCCTCCATCCTCACAGCCTCCTCCATCCTCACAGCCTACTCCATCCCCTCAGCCTACCCATCCTCACAGCCTCCTCCATCCTCACAGCCTCCCCATCCTCACAGCCTCCTCCATCCTCACAGTCTCCTCCATCCTCACAGCCTCCCCATCCTCACAGCCTCCCCATCCACACAGCCTCTTCCAACCCCTCAGCCTCCCCATCCTCACAGCCTCCTCCATCCTCACAACCTCCCCATCCTCACAGCCTCCTCCATCCTCACAACCTCCCCATCCTCACAGCCTTCTCCATCCCCTCAGCCTCCTCCATCCTCACACCCTCCTCCATCCCCTCAGCCTCCTCCATCCTCACAGCCTCCTCCATCCTCACAGCCTACTCCATCCCCTCAGCCTCCCCATCCTCACAGCCTCCTCCATCCCCTCCAGGAAGACAACAAAATGGAGCGCTGGTGAGTGTCCCCGCAGCGTGCGGGCTCCTCACTGCCTTCTCCATCCCCTCAGCCTTCCCATCCTCACAGCCTTCTCCTTCTTCACAGCCTTCTCCATCCTCACAGCTTTCTCCATCCTCACAGCCTCCTCCATCCTCACAGCTTCCTCCATCCCCTCAGCCTCCCCATCCTCACAGCCTCCTCCATCCCCTCAGCCTCCTCCATCCCCTCAACCTCCTACATCCTCACAGCCTCCTCCATCCTCTCAGCCTACTCCATCCCCTCAGCCTCCCCATCCTCACAGCCTCCTCCATCCCCTCCAGGAAGACAATGGAATGCAGCGACGGTGAGTGTCCTTGCAGCATGCAGGCTCCTCACTGCCTCCTCCATCCCCTCAGCCTCCCATCCTCACAGCCTCCCCATCCTCACAGCCTCCTCCATCCTCACAGCCTCCCCATCCTCACAGCCACCTCATCCTCACAGCCTCCTCCATCCTCACAGCCTCCACCATCCCCTCAGCCTCCCCATCCTCACAGCCTCCCTCATCCTCACAGCCTCCTCCATCCTCACTGCCTCCTCCATCCTCACTGCCTCCTCCATCCTCACTGCCTCCTCCATCCTCACAGCCTCCCCATCCTCACAGCCTCCTCCATCCCCTCAGCCTCCTCCATACTTGCAGCCTCTTTTATACTCATATCCTCTCCCATCTTCACAGCATCCTCACAGCCTCTCCATCCTCATAGCCTCCTCCATCCTCACAGCCTCCTCACTCCTTACTCCTGTCTATAAGGTCTGTCAGTCAGTGTGATGCAGTTTACTCTTGTCTAGAAGGTCTGTCAGCCAGTGTGACAAACTTCACTTTTGTCTACAAGGCTGTCAGTCAGTGTCACGAACTTCACTCCTGTCTGCAAGGCTGTCAGTCAGTGTGACAAACTTCACTCCTGTCTACAAGGCTGTCAGTCAGTGTGACGAACTTCACTCCTGTATATAAGGCTGTCAGTCAGTGTGATGCAGTTAACTCCTGTCTATAAGGCTGTCAAGTCAGTGTCAAGAACTTTACTCCTGTCTACAAGGCTGTCAGTCAGTGTGACGAACTTTCACTCCTGTCTACAAGGCTGTCAGTCAGTGTCATGAACTTTACTACTGTCTACAAGGCTGTCAGTCAGTGTGACGCAGTTCACTCCAGTTTACAAGGTATTCTAGAATACCCAATGCGTTAGAATCGGGCCACCATCTAGTATTTTATATTCATGGGGATGCCTTTTCAACTTCAAGTCCATCACTCAGGTTCCTTGAAAATTCTTCGCTGCCCTAGGGACATTTGAGTCTTTACAGCAGAACTTGGGATTCCTCCTGTTTCGGTTTCATCCATGGAGAAGGTCCTAAACTGGACATCATTGTGCGTGCACAGAGAGAATCAAGATGTAAACCCAAGGATGACTTCAGAAGACAGTGTCAGAGATTATGTTCTTCTTTCCCCAGACTGAAATCTCTTCTCTGTATGTCATCTCTGGTCACTTTTCAAGTTTATCGAGCAGGTCTATTTGCTACGTGAAGCTTTAATACTTTCACTCCAGACTTGTTGAATGAGGTTAACTCTGGTTAATAATATTGCCGATGAAATACTTGCATAGACAATATATTTTAATCTGGTCTGTATTTTTCACTCTAATATATACAGTTGTGGCCAAAAGTATTGACCCCCCTGCAATTCTGTCAGATAATATTCAGTTTCTTCCTGAAAATGATTGCAATCACAAACTCTTTGGTATTATTATCTTCATTTAATTTGTCTTAAATGAAAAAACACAAAAGAGAATAAAGCAAAAAGCAAAACATTGATCATTTCACACAAAACTCCAAAAATGGGCCAGACAAAATTATTGGCACCCTCAGCCTAATACTTGGTTGCACAACCTTTAGCCAAAATAACTGCGATCAACCGCTTCCGGTAACCATCAATGAGTTTCTTACAATGCTCTGCTGGAATTTTAGACCACTCTTCTTTGGCAAACTGCTCCAGGTCCCTGATATTTGAAGGGTGCCTTCTCCAAACTGCCATTTTTAGATCTTTCCACAGGTGTTCTATGGGATTCAAGTCTGGACTCATTGCTGGCCACCTTAGAAGTCTCCAGTGCTTTCTCTCACACCATTTTCTAGTGCTTTTTGAAGTGTGTTTTGGGTCATTGTCCTGCTGGAAGACTCATGACCTCTGAGGGAGACCCAGCTTTCTCACACTGGGCCCTACATTATGCTGCCAAATTTGTTGGTAGTCTTCAGACTTCATAATGCTATGCACACGGTCAAGCAGTCCAGTGCCAGAGGCAGCAAAGAAGCTCCAAAACATCAGGGAACCTCTGCCATGTTTGACTGTAGGGACCGTGTTCTTTTCTTTGAATGCCTCTTTTTTTCTCCTGTGAACTCTATGTTGATGCCTTTGCCTAAAAAGCTCTACCGTACTTTTGTCTCATCTGACCAGAGAACATTCTTCCAAAACGTTTTAAGCTTTCTCAGGTAAGTTAATGTGGTACACACAAGGACACAGGACAGAGGTTGAGTCAACTTTAATCCATGTCAACTGGCTGCAAGTGTGATTTAGTTATTGCCAACACCTGTTAAGTGCCACAGGTAAGTTACAGGTGCTGTTAATTACACAAATTAGAGAAGCATCACATGATTTTTGTAACAGTGCCAATAGTTTTGTCCACCCCCTTTTTTATGTTTGGTGTGGATTTATATCCAATTTGGCTTTAGGACAATTCTTTTTGTGTTTTTTCATTGAAGACAAATTAAATGAAGATAATAATACCAAAGAATTTGTGATTGCAATCATTTTCAGGAAGAAACTGAGTATTATCTGACAGAATTGCAGGGGTGTCAATACTTTTGTCCACAACTGTAAAGGTTGGTGGGGTCTGATGCTTGGTCTGAGGATGTAGCTTACTTCCACTTAAAGAATCTATACAGGTCAGGACAGGTGTGAAATATTTCTCTCCCCTCTCTCCATTATTCCTGTTCCTCTCTGAATTACTTTGTATGTTTGGAGGTGCTCTCTAATCTCTTAATTTATGGGTGGAGATCTCTTATGACTGTTTAGGTGTAGTGTTTTTTCTCTTTTCTTCCTTACTGATTATGCTTTCCCTTATCCCTCTTTCTATTTTCTAGCCATGGATTCTATTAAAATTAGCTAATTTAATGTAAGAGGTTTTAAAGGGAACCTGTCAGGTTGTTTATGTCCCCCAGCTATCACTATCTGTACCTGCAGCTTCATAGTACTATTCTAATCATACTTGTCTGAGCTCACAGTGTAATGTTACAGGTGAAAAAAAGCATTTATATACTTACATTTTCTTATGTAAATGAGGCAGTATGTAGTCACCTTGGAGGACATAGTCACTCTAGCAGGTTAATAGTTAATATTTCTGCCAAATGTCAGAGGATGCTGCGGGACCTGTATGATGTCATGATCATGTGACTATAATAAGTCGCCATAGCCCATAATGATTCTACTTGCTTAGCTCCGCCCGCTATGGTCACATTATAGTTACATCACACGATCCTTTATACAGAGAAGTTAAGAGTGAGTTAACTATTAACCTGCCAGAGTGACTACATCCTCCAAAGTGTACTCACTGCCTCAGAAAATGTAACTGTATAAATGATTTTTTTTCACCTGTAACATTACATTATTAGCTTAGGGCCTTTTCACGGTAAGCGTTGATAGTGGCAGTTGTGGTGAAAAAAAACGCATCTGCCGCAGTTACCGCATAACAGCCGCACTTGCGGTTCACTTGCGGCAAGCCCCATGCAATGTCTATGTGGCTTACGGTAAGTTTGCGGCAGGTGCGGCAAGTGCGGTTTCGGCACTTGCGGCAGATGCGGCCAGGAAAAAAACGTGGCTGACTGCTGTTTTCTCGCGGCCGCGTCTGCGGCAAGTGCCGAAACCGCAACTATACCGCACTTGCCGCACCTGCCGCAAGCCCCATAGACATTGCATGGGGCTTGCCGCAGGTGAACCACAAGTGCGGCCGTTATGCGGTAACTGCGGCAGATGCTGTTTTTTTTCACCACAACTGCTGCGATCTGCGCTTACCGCTGATGTGAAAGGGGCCTTAGACAGGAATGTTTAGAATAGTTTAGAATAGTACTATGCACTGCAGGTACAGACATTGATAGCTGGGGGGCAGAAGGTAGCTGCCAGATTCCCTTTAAATTTCACAGAAATGTTCACAAATTCTTTGCATTCTGTACATAAACAAAGGGTTAACATATTTCTGTTACAAGAAACCCACTTCAAGACAGAACATTTACCCATATTAAAAGATCATTTTATTTTTGGTTTCACAGCACCAGTCCAGAGTCAAGATCCAAATGAGTTTCCATAGCAATTCACAAGTCATTGGTATAAACTCTTATTGATTCTCTTATCCATGTTCGTGGCAGATTCATTTTTCTGAATTTTAGATAAAAAATTCAGTTTTCAAGATAGCTAATTGCTAGGGATCAGATTTCTATATGTCACTCCTTTTTAACATCCCTCTTTTTTTTGTAAAGGGGTTCTGAACTTCTAATTAAAGATGAAGACTTCAATTCCACTTTGAATCCTTGAGTAGATCCTTCACCTGTACCAGTCACTGTTCCGCTGAGAAAACTTCATTAATTAAATTGGGTCCTCCATGCCCTTCGGTTAACAGGCAACTGGCATATATTAAATCCATACATTCACATACAGGATTTCTCTCCTGCTTACAGTTCATACGTTCGTATAGATTACTTTCTCTTGAGTCACCACCGTCTCATGTGGTAACCATCTGCTACAAATGGAGATATTCTGTGGTCAGATCATGTTCCAATATTTTTTTCTTTATCTCTTCATTCTCGAGTCCTGCGGTCTTGGAAGTGGAGACTAAATGATAACGTTCTCAAAGATAATCTATGCACAGCATACCTGAAAGAGTCTATTGATTCCTTCATTCAGGTACATTCTTCAGACCAAATCTCAATTCCCTTACAGTATGAAACTTTAAAATGTGTCATGAGAGGTATACAAATTAAGCATAGTTCCAGACTTAAAAATGATCTTGAGGTTGATGAATTGTTACAGTAGATCCATACACTTGAGACCTCCCATAAATAAACACTTTCCCCAACTACTCTAGCAGACCTATAAAAACAGAGGAGTGTACTTAAAACCTTATTAGATCAGAAATATCCTAGGCATAGGGAAAAATTCAAACGTTTCTTTATGAAACATCAGATAAATGTGAGAGACCTCTCTCAAAATAGTTTAACCCTTGCTGTAAAGCACTCTATATCCCATGCATTAAGAGACATGATGGTAGGGATGCTCATATTTTTGAGGAAATCATTGATATATCCCTAACTTATCACGAGACGTTATATAAAAATGAGTGAACCTTTTGATGTTCGGGTTCGGCTTTATTCGCCGAACCGGCATATGTTTGCTGAATTGTTGGACTTTGGAACTCCATTCAAATCAATGGGAGGCAAAATCAAGGGCATAGAAAACACTTTCAAAGGGGCCCAAAAGCTGCCAAACACAGCTCACATAGTTTTACAGTGGAGCACTGCTGTTTTCGCACAATCATTAGCTTCCTAAAGCATTATATATCCATCTTCATCGCCGCTGTCACCATGCTTCTGGGTCCACTCATGAATGTCACTGCTTCCCCCTCTTGATTGGTTAAAAACAGATTTAACCCCTCCCTACCAGCATCTGTGATTGGTTGCCAGGATGGCAACCAAACTGATGTCTGATTACTGAGAAAATAAATAAAGAATTTAAAAAATGGGCATACACTTTGCCGTATTTTTGATTGGCAGCCAAGGTAACCTGCAGCTGCCCCAGAATTGGTGCCTCTATGAGAGAGATGCCAAAACTGGCAGTTACCACATTCGTCCAGTTGCCCTGGTGAAGACTGGGTTGTAAGAGGTTAATGCCAGCTGAATTTTTGCCAGCTGGCACTAAACTCAAGGTTCACAATGACAGGCCAATGTTAGACCCGCCCATTATGAACCTCTAAGTGAGTAGTAAATAATACACCACACCGTGATTTGGAAAAAGAACACAAATATATCCCTCCTATGCCATGTTTATTACCCCCACACAAACCCTCCACGATCCTCACAGACGTCTGTGCACCGCGGGACCGGAAACTGGCTGCTGTGAATGAGGTGACGTCACAGTTTGGTTCATCTCTGGTCACAACTCATGCTCATCACTGTAGCTGACCCAGGTGAACCAGACTGTGACAAGACCCCCGCATACAGCAGCCGGTCTGTTTCTAGATTTATGCCGCTGGAGCACTACTTACGCCATTTCTGACAGTTCTCTACAGCTACAGCATAGAGCAATGTGGCTGAGCTCTGACCTGAGGTGAACCTGACTGTGACATTACCCCACTCATGGCTGTAGCCAAAAATCAGTCAGTTTACGGTTCCGTCATGATAGGACGTCGCAGAGGATCATGGATGGTTTCTGTGAGTGTAATAAAGATGGAAATGAGGATTGTGATTGTTCTTTTTCTAAATAAATTATTTTTCACAATGTGGTGTATTATTTACTATTTCCCTAGAGGTTTAATCAGATCCGGAGGGGTGGATTGGTGGGTGCCCTCCCCCTCCTCAGGCCCCTCCTGCTCTGGTGGTCATCAGGCCCCCCCCATCCCTCCCATCTGCCCCCACTCCTATCAGTATCTGTCTGCCGGCGGGCTGCACCCGCCGGTGCACCCACCGGTCAGCCTGATCAGCCCCCTCTGCCCCCTCCCCTCCTTGCTTATCTGTGCCCCCCCACTTCCAGCCCCCACTGTGTCCTGTTACCCCCTCACCTCTCCCAGCAGGCTGCACCCGCCGGTCAGCCTCATCAGCCCCCTCCGCTCTCTCCCTGCTCATCTGTACTCCCCCACCTCCAGCACCCCCGTGTCCTGTTATCCCCCCCTCACCTCTCCTGGCGGGCTGCACCCTCTGGTCAGCCTTCTCTGCTGTGGTGTGGGCCCCTCCTCCTCTCCCAGGCTCCTCTTCCTCACCGGTGGATGAGGTAAGTATGAATGGATGGATGAATGGGTGCATGGGTGGATGCATGGGTGAATGGATGGATGAGTGCATGGGTGGATGGATGGATGCATGCATGGGTGGATGGATGGATGGGTGCATGGATGTGTGCATGCATGGATGGATGTGTGCGTGAGTGGATATATCGATATTGCATGGATGGATGTGTGCATGGATGAATGCGTGCATGGATGGATGCGTGCGTGCATGGATGGATGTGTGCATACATCGATATTGCATGGATGGATGTGTGCGTGGATGTGTGCGTGCGTGGATGATTGCGTGCATGTGTGGATGTGTGCATGTGTGGATATGTTCATGGATGCGTGCATGCGTGGATGTGTGCATGTGTGGATGGGTGCATGCGTGGATGGGTGTATGCCTGGATGGATGGGTGCATGAGTGGATGGATGGATGCATGAGTGGATCGATGGGTGCAACAAGGGATCAAATGTCCTCTTGCTGTAGTCTCTGGGATCATAGTCATGGTGCACTGTATGACAGATCATTGCCATACAGTGCACCATAACTCTGACCCCAGAGACTGTAGGAAGATGACACTGGATCCCTTGCTACAATCTCTGGATGGAGTAGAGGTGATCAAGTGTTGTGGGACCTTCATTGTGGACTACGTCGGATGCGATCGAGCGTTGTGGGACCTTCGTTGTGGACTACGTTGGATCTTTATAATAAAGATGGAGTCCGAATTTTCTTTGCTTTTATTCCATATAAAAAGATTTTTCTCTTGAGTGGTGTATTTTTTGACTATTTACTAGAGATTCCTAGTGGCCGAGTCTAACATTGGCCTGACATTATGAATCTCGGGCTTAGTGCCAGCTGCCAATAAAAAAGCTGGCATTAACCTCTTTATTACCCAGTTTGCCACCGGCACCAGGGCAACTGGAAGAGCCTAGGTACAATGAATGCGCCATTTTCTGGGGCAGCTGCGGGATGCAGTTCGCAGCATGGGGTGCCCAGAACACTTGGGCCTCTCCATGCTGAGGATTCCAACCCCCAGCTGCCAAGTTATACCTGGCTGGGACAAAAGTATGGCGGAGCCCGACGTAATTTTTTTTTTCTAGAATTAGTTCTAGAAATAAAAAAAACATGGGCTTCGCTGTATTTTTGGTTGCCAGCCAGGTACAACGAGGCAGCTGGGAGTTGGTGGCAGTCTGTAGCTGCCAAGTTGTACCTGGCTGGACCAAAAATATTTTCTAAAATCAGTTCTAGAAATAAAAAGGCATTCGCTGTTAGCAAGCCAGGTACAACTTGGCAGCTGAGGGACTGGAATCCTCAGCGTGGAGAGACCCAAACGTTGTGGGCTCCTCATGCTGCAAATTGCAACCCACAGCCACCCCAGAAAATAGCGCATTCATTAGAGGCACCTTTTTCTGGTGCTGTATCCCAACTCTTCCAGTTGCCCTTGTGCTGGTGGCACATTGGTTCTCCATATGCGACATGGTGTCTGCTAACAATTTCAATGGAAAATTAGCTCCAATTGTTAGCGGAAACCATGTCGCGTATGGAGAGCTTTGCTCTGTGTGCCTGAACTTTGGAGCTCCCCCACAAGTGACCCCATTTTTGAAACTAGACCCCCCAAGGAACTTATCTAGATGCATAGTGAGCACTTTGATCCCCCAGGTGCTCCACAAATTGATTCGTAATAAGGAAAAAGCGCTTTTTTTCACAAACATTTTCTTTGTTCATTATTACGGATCAATTTGTGAAGCACCTGGGGGTTCAAAGTGCTCACTATGAATCTAGATACATTCCTTGGGGGTCTGGTTTCCAAAATGAGGTCACTTGTGGGGAAGCTCCAATGTTTAGGCACACATGGACTCTCCAAATGTGACATGGTGTCCGCTAACAATTTTAATGGAAAATTAGCTCAAATTGTTAGCAGACACCATGTCGCATTTGGAGAGCCACTGTGTGCCTAAACATTAGAGCTCCCCCACACGTGACCCCATTTTGGAAACAAGTTCCCTGGGGGTCTAATCTTGATGGGTGGTGAGCACTTTGAACCTCTAGAAGTTTCACAAATTGATCCGTAATAATGAAAAAGTACTTTTTTTTTCACACAAATTTTCTTTTAGCCTAACGTTTTTAATTTTCACATGGGCAACAGGATAAATGCATCCTAAAATTTGTTGAGCAATTTCTCCTGAGTACACTGCTACCTCATATGTGGTCATAAACCACTGTTTGGGCACACAGCAGGGCTCAGAAGTGAAGGAGCGCCTTTTCACTTTTTGAATGGAAAATTAGCTCCAAAAGTCAAATTGCGCTCCTTCCCTTCTGACCTGCCATGCTCATTTAGTGATTCAACGTTACAGGAAATAATTTCATATCTCTACTATGATGAAATGGTATAATGAAATGGTTAATATCTGTAGGAAGAACAAACTCTGCTGAAAGTTCTGGAGTCTCGGACAAATTAAGGAGAATCTGAAGAGTTTGGATTTTGTTTCAGGACTAGAGCTGAGCGGACCCAAAGTTTAAAGTTCACTGTTCGGGCCGAAAACAGACTCTACAAGGATATCAGTGTTTCAGTTTGGAGTTCAAGTGCTTTGCAAACCACAAGAGTGAGTATCGCTGTGCTCGGATACACTTGGTGCTTAGCCCAGAGTGAGCGACTTGCAGTGTTTGAATGGCTTGCACCGGGTTAAAATCATAATTTTTGGAAGTAGTGTGTAAAAAGTAAAATAGGTGACAAAACTGCTCCCTCCCCTGGAAGTGCTTTGTTTATTCCTGGTGGTATGTGGTCCAAGAGCCAAACTGCCCAATCAGTGACTTCCAATGATGTTTGAGTGAAGTTCGGGCCCCAAACAGAATTTTATCTAAAGTTCGGCTGAACCCACAGAACCTGAATTTCCATGGGTCCGCTCATATCTATTCAGGACTAGAAATGGAACTATTCAGGTTCATGACCGGGGTTGCTCCGTTAAAGTAGGCCAATAGTTAATACTTTTAACATACTTACCGAGTAGGCGTTCTCTCTTCCTGGTGTGACGCGTTGCTGCATCACTATCGGGCCGCCCTTATCTTTTGGTTGTGTGTGATTGGCTATTGTAGCCAGTCACATGACCATTTTCTCCAGAAGCCTGGAAGGGACACAGGGCCGCGGCACAGCTGAAAGGGATAATGTGGACCCAGTAAGTATAATCAGTATGTTTATTAACCGTTTACTTGCTTTAATAGAGCAACCCCCGGTCACGAACCTGGGGAAAAAGAGAAGCTCGCCCATCACTATTCAGGACTCATTAGGTCTTCAGTAGGATTGTATGTTTAGTTGCGCTGGACTCAGACTACTGCTGCTGATTACGTGGTGGGCTGCATTGTGTTAATCACATTCTTTTCCCCCTCTTTCTCTGCCTCTCATTCCTGTTCTTTTACTTTTCTCTTTTATTTTTCTTCTTCTCTTACCCTTTTTAGAGACATTCTTGTTAATGGTTTCTTTTTTGCTACATAGAAATGTGCTTCCTTTACTTTCATTTGCTTTTAGATGTTTGTCTTGCTTGACCAATTTACTATACTGCAATATGTTTTCATTATTCATTGTATATTAACTTTTCCTTAATAAAGATAGATTGAAAATAAATACGCCAATACCTTTTGTGATATTACGCAAAAAACACAAAGAAGCCGAGCTACCGATGACAATAAATCACAATGAGATGCGTTACCTCAAATATGTAAGTCATGACCAATCCTTTTCCAGGTATTTCAAGAGAGTTTGTGCGATTATTTTCCAAGTTGCTTGGATTGCCATTACTATGTCTGCGGTCATCATGCGTACTGTCAGACTGGAAAATGTAGGTGAGACATGGACGTTAATCACCTCGTTTAGCTTGTTCATAATATTTACAATCACAAAGTATACGTAAACCCTTTTAAGTGGTTTCTTGTTATGAATCAATTAAATATGACATAATATAGCACATAAAGTAGTTTTCTTATAAGTTAAGCAATTAACAAAAAAGAACACTGCATCTGAACTGTTAACATGTTAACTGCTGCTTTAGAAGGATTAAACCTGTCTTGACACAGACCCAGGATTGTAGAAGGAGTTAAACACTTTTTTTGCAGAATACAATTTATTTTTAACCATGTTTTTTGGCAGGACAAAAAGGTCGGTGACAGATTTTAGAAGGGTGATCATTAGGAATTATGAAACCAAACATTTCAGGGTTTTTTGTTTGTCTTTCAGGTTTTAGGGTTTGTACATTTTAAACTGTTTTGTTTTATTTTATCAAAAACACAGCGGGCACAACACTTTCCATAGACTATGTGTCATATAATGCTTGTATAAAATGTATAGTTTTCATGGCGTATTTTACAGTAAAAATAAAAAAACACTTTTGAAATGCCTAATGTTTAGAAAGAAACAAGGTGCAACACCATACACTCCCCCAAAATTTCAATTTCAGAGCACCTTAATTAATGCAGTACTGGGTATGAGCGCCACTCACAGAAATGCATGCACTTACACATCCTGGCTTTTATCAATGAGGTATTAATGATTGTCTGAGGCATGTTATGCCACACTGAGGGCATTTGAGCACACAAATCATCAAGATCTGCTGCTGTCAGCTCCAAATATGGTTTTAAGGGAGGAGTGAAACACAGTTTTGCAACTTACATTAGGTAAAGTAAGGGGAGCAGCATGTATAGTTTCTTTTGTTCTGGAATGCAAACAGACGAGATGGTAACTCATTTTTGTTGTGATAGGTGGGAGTCCTATAACTTGTAAACATACAGTTGAAACCGGACGGTTACATACACTATATAAAAAGACATATATGTATGTTTTTCTCACTGACATGAAAGCCGAATAAACCTTTCCCATTTTAGGTCAATTAGAATTACCATAATTATTAATATTTGCCTGCTGTCAGAATAATGAGAAAAATAATGTTTTAAGGCATTTTCATTACTTTCTGTAAAGTTACAAGTTTACATACATGACATTAGTATTTAGCACCATTGCCTTTAAACTGTATGACTTGGGTCAAACATTTTAGATATACTTCACAAGTTGGTACAGTTCCACAGTTCATAGTTGGTAGGAATTTGAGTCCATTCCTCCTAACACGGCTAGTGTAACTGAGCAATGTTTGTAGGTCGCCGTTGTCACTCCTGCCTTTTCAGTTTTGCCCATAAATTTTCAATAGGATTGAGTTCAGGGCTTTGTGTTGGCCACTCCAAAACATTGACTTTGTTATCCTTCATTCACTTTGAACCAGTTTAACTTCCTGGCTGATGTCTTGAGATGTGAAGTGCACCAGTCCCTCATGCAGCAAAACCCCACAACATGATGCTGCCACCCCCATGATTCACAGTTGGATGGTGTTCTTAGGATCCCAAGTTTCTCCATTTTTCCTACAAATGTAATGATGGTCATTATGGCCAAACAGTTCAGTTTTAATTTTGTCAGACGGCAGGACAAGTCTCCACAAATTTAGGTCTGTGTTCCAGTGTGCATTTGCAAAATGAATGTGGCTTTTTTATGTTTCTTTTGGCGTAATGGGTTCTTTCTGACAGAGTGGCCTTTTGGCCCTTCTTGATACAGGACTCGTTTCACTGTGGATGATGACACAATCTTAATAGCTTCCGTCAACATCTTCCCAAGGTGTTTTGCTTTTGTTCTTGGATTGATATGCACATGTTGGACAAAAACACGTTTATTTCTAGGACACAGAACCCATCTCGTTTCTGAGCGGTATGAGGGCTGGACATTCCAATCTTGTTTGTACTTGCGTATAATTGTTTGTACAGATGAATGAGGCACCTTCAGGAATCTGAAAAATTGCACCCAAGGATGAACCAGACTTGTGCAAGTTAACAATTCTCTTCCTGATATCTCGGCTAATTTCTTTAGAATTTCCCATGATGTTACACAAAGAATCGATATGGTGTGCATTAAAATATATCCACAGGTGTGTCTAATTAACTCAGATATTGCCATTAAACCTATCAGAAGCATCTAAACACATGACATCATCATATGGGCTGACCCAAATTATTTAAAGGCATAATAATCTTAGTGCATGTAAATTTGTGACTTTGCAGAAAGTAATAAAAATGTCTTAGAACATTCGTTCTTTATCATTATTCTCACATTTAGCAAATCTAAATAGTTATGGTAATCCCAATTGAACTAAAACATGAAAGGTTTATTCTAATTTCATGTCAGGTAGTGAGAAAAACATGTATATGTGTCTTTTTATATAGTGTATGTAAACTTCTGGTTTCAACTATAGTTGACCTATATGGCATTTAATTACAATTTTACAAATGGCCCAGATCATAAAACTGCTTTAGGTTTTATTGTGTCCTTTGGATTTGAATCTTAACAATATGTCCCCTTGGATCAGAAAAGGTTGTGCACCCCTGCTGTGAGCCCACTTCACTTACTCTATTCTAGTGGATACAAGGCTATTACCAGAAGTAATTACATCTCCTTGAAAAAGCGTGTAAGGCGAAACAGCGTAGGAGGCTGTAGGTGGAGGCTCCCCTAGTCTATCCTGCACTGCGTGCAGTTGCATTTTTGGTATGCTATGACGCCATTACCTGAATCAATCTGTGCATTTATTATATCATGCATATGGGGCTGATGGGGCCTAATTTGTTGAATACTATGTATTATACAATGTTATATAATTTGTAAAACCATGTCGTGATTATATATGGGAATTGTGCAATATGAGAAGGTGGTGAAGTACAATACTCTGTATGTTATCTGTAATATCACGCTGTGCTCCAGGCACTATCTGTATCATCAGCCAAAAACTTGCACTTTTAATTGAGTGCTTTTTTGTAATAAACTTAATGTATTTTTTGAGCATAAAAAGACTCTGGTTCTCCTTGTGTGTATATAATGTAAATGGAGTCTGCCATTAAGGGTTGAACAAGGGAGAGATGAAATATCCTGAGCCCTTTGATAAAATGTATTACTGTCATTGGGAACTCATATTTATTCAGAAGTAAAAAGGGATAGAAACTGCAAATAAGGTACTTATTTAAAAGTATGTAGTAAATATGGAATGATTGGCTCTAGATTACTGTACATACAGTATGAAGTCATTGTCCTGCAGTGGGAAGCAGTAGTAGATGTTGCAACCTGTGAAGCCTCGCAGGTGCCTAAGAGATAAGAGGACCCAATTCTACCTATAAAACAGCAAGCAGCCTCTGTTAAATACACAAAATGGGGTACATTATGATGAGCTAGTGTACAGCAAAGGGCACATATATTGTTTCTGTACAGGGGCCTCTTCTGTCTATGTCCAACTTGCTGAAAGGGATAATCTTCCTGAGGCTGTAGAAACCTGCACAGCATTAAGAGGGGCATGTTTTGTCAACTGCTCAAACCCATTAACTCTCTATATAGCAGCTATTATCGCATTGTAGAGACATCACACTTGTCTGTGTAGTTTTTATGCCATCAGCCAGAGTCTTGTTCTAGTAAGTAAAAATGGGTCCATTTAGCAAGCAGTAGCATCTCCTCATGCCTGACCTCAAATTGGGCAGGAGAGTATACAAGGATAACGCCTTTGAAATGTATGACGCAATGTGAAAAAAATATGCATTGGTACACCCAATTAATCAATACCAGCAATTTTCTCATTGGGAGGAGCAGGAGTGGGGTGTGGCTACACCCTCATTAAATTCATTAAATCTGCAGGTGTTTTTTTATGCCAGTAAATTCTGCTCTAGTCCATTTCTGGTGCAGTGCATCGAGCACACGCCAATTAATATAGGTGTTATATTCATTAATTGATGTGCACCTCTTACTAAATCAGTGCTCTGTACTCTGTTAAGACTGGCATAGCATAAGTGTTATGGCGGGTTTACACGCCGTGATATCGGCGTCCAACTCCGATCCAACTCCGACAAAAAGTCACGTGGTTTGCGAGTTGGACCCGATATCGCTGGAACGATGCCAAAACGATATCGGGGTTGAATGAGCGGGCTATTCAACTGCCCAATATCGCATGACCGTTGTAGCAGCATCGTAGCGTGTAACAGCACAATTACGATGTGTACTCGCAACTCACCCATTAACTCCCATGTTAAATGGTTGTTACTGGGTTGGTGGGCGTACACATCGTAGTGACGTTGTTTCCCGATATCGCAGCGTGTAAACCGCCGATGCGATATCGGGAAAAGTGTCAAAAAATGCGCGCTCCCGCGCCGTCGTATACCGATGTCGTCCCGATATCGGGACGTGTAAACACACCATTACACCAGTCTTGATGAATTGGCCTCATTTTTACATGTATGAAATGTGAATGAAGAAGTATGTGTGAATGTGGATACATCTAAGCTGTCCTGGTAAGAACTAACTATTACAAAATGTTTTTAAAGAAAATACATATTACTATCATCTGCATAGGGTTTTGCAAAAGTAAATGGGCATGCTGGAAGTAAAAATGCAAAGCATACAATATGTAGTTATCCAAGGTACAGTGATGGGTGTTCCTGTGTGAATTAGCCAAATAAACTCATTGCCAAAGAATTTGAGATTTTGTTCTCTACACATTTCGGGGTCTGTATGCCTGTTCTTCAGGAGAATCACAAGGTGTACATCTTGTGATTCTCCTAAATAAGGGGCATACATACCCCAAAACGTGTAGAGAACAAAATCTCAAATTCTTTGGCAATGAGTTTATTTGGCTAATTCACACAGGAGCGCGGTATTAAACACCCATCACTGTACCTTGGATATCTGGATCTTTGCCTCTGGGGAGACTGCTGCAAACTGTTGACTTAGGATATCACAAAATATCATATGTGCGGATAGTGTTGTGACTTGTGGTTGTGAACCATTTCATATTAGCAAAATCTCTATTGCTATCTACTACCTCACCCCAGGTAAACCCTATTGTGCACCATGTTTTCTTTTCCAGTTGTTGCACTAAAAAGTAGATGTAGGCAGTAGCACAATGTAAATACAATGGTAATGAGTGAATACCTGTTCATAACCATCAAGAAACCTTCCTTGGCTGTAGAGTTCTGGTGGGAATGGCACAATTCCCTGAATTAAACACAAATAATCATTAGCAGACTATAAACCTGAAGAATCTCCTACAATTGTGACTGTGCCGCTTGCTTACCTTTTCATCATCAAAATACATTCTGTTACCATTCTGAGTGAAACATGTATACAGAGTCCCACTCTGGTGCTCAAAGCTTTCAAACGTCACAGAGACGTCTTCTGTTTCCAGAGTATTCTGCGTGGCAGCTGGGAGATTTTTCATTTCCAGGAGGTTTATATTATTTTTAGAACCCTTTACAGATATAAAGAAAATGTTAAATTCTTATATCCTTTATCTGTTTGTATTTTATTTTACAGTATATTGATAGCAACATTCTACTGTCTGGCAAGAAATTGTTACTGCACGACCTGTCAATTAGATGACCTTCTAAGATGCTGCTTTTAGATAGAAGTAACCTGATATCGATTCCTTATAATAAAAGACATACCTGTTCACTCTCTTGATGTCCCTCAATAATTTGCACCATCTGCTCAATGTCTTCTGCTATTTCTTCATCGTCTGGGTTTGCCTGTACGGTCTGCTGTTTGATGGATGTATTATCTGGCAGAGTGGACGCTGAAGCATTCGGAATCACGGTCGATTTTTCCTCATTGTCTACTGCATTTTCTTTCTGTGCTGAACGGCGTTTGGAAGCTCCAGTGCCCATTATGGATTTACTTTTCAAAATAAGTTTTCTTGGCTTAATTGTGTAAAAACCTAAATATACTAAAGAAAATAAAATTCTAATAAATACATTTCTATTAATCAATTAAACTAATTAACACAGACAATATTAGGCTACGTTCAGACGTAGCGTAATTTGGGCGTATTCCTGCTTTTATACGGCGCTTTTGAGCGCTCACTTAAAAGAAGTGCCAAAGAAAGCTGGGTACCCCTTATAGCAAAAGCTATGGCTTTTGCTGAAAAGCGTGCAGACACCGTGTTTAGCCGCGTATTTTTGCGTGCGAGCTGTCACTTCAAAAGCGTGCGCGTTGAAAAAATTGACATGGCAATTCTTTGCACTTTCTTCGGCGCGCTTTTCCCGTAGGCTACATGTTAAAATGGCCTTGGGAAAAGCGCGACGCCAGCATGCAGTAGCGCTTTTTTGTGCATAAACGCGCACAAAACAATGCCACTGCACAATACGCGGCCAAATACGCCGCGTCTAAATGCAGCCTTAAAAAAAAGAAAAACATTTGCAATATTTTGCGGCAATATCTTCTCTAAAAAAAAGAAAGATATTAGCCAACAATCAGTCTTATAAGGGAATCTATCTTCAGAAAATTGTTTAAGTCAGGTTTTATATTAATTTAAATTTTTTTTCAATTTTGGCAATGCAGTTTATTTGTATCACAATTAGGGATGAGCGAGTAGAATCGTTACTATTCGGTACTCGCCGAATAGTAATGATATTAGGGCTACTCGCTACTCCCCGAGTTTCTTGTGATTACCCGGGAGTAGCGAGTAGTCCTTCAACTTTCACAGTGTATCTATATATACACTGTGAAAGTGCACTAAAAGTTAATAAAAGTTGTTAAAAAACAAAAAAATATCATACTCATCTATCCGATGGCTGCATCGGGACCGGCAAAGAAGACATCTGATCAACGTGAAGGACCTATGAGTCTGACAGCCAATCAGATGGCTGGTAGCAATCTGGCCAATCAGATGGCCAGATGTCACAAACCATGTGATCGCTACCAGCCACCTGATTGGTCAGATTGCCAGGTCATTGATGCATGTTCAAGACCTGGCAATCTGTTCAATCAGGTGGCTGGTAGCGATCACATGGTTTGTGACGTCTGGCCATCTGATTGGCTGTCAGACTCACAGGTCCTTTGTGTTGATCGGATGTCTTCTTTGCTGGTCCCGGTGCAGCCATCGAATAGGTGAATATGATTTTTTTTATTTTTTAACAACTTTTATTCACTTTTAGTGCACTTTCGCAGTGCATAAATAGATACACTGCGAAAGTACTCACCCGCCCATTCACTGCCATTGGACTCGCTATACTCGCAATGAGTACCAAGTACCAGGACCTACTCGTTGCGAGTATAGCGAGTCCAATTCTTGCAGTACTCGCTCATCCCTAATCACAATCTGTATTACAAATAAAAATTTGAAGAGTTGAAATATTCACACTGGCCACTGGGGTTATTAGACTCATACTTTCTATTATTTCAGGTAATCTGTATAACATTATGAGCAACTGGCTGACTCAGATCTGATCTTTTGTATTGAGGGGCAGCAGAGTCGACTGTAACATCACCTGTTGTTGATGGATCCCATGTTATGAGCTGTATATAGAGGGACACAGGCCAATACACCATTGCGGCTGGACCATGCACCTCCTGCCTCCTGCATGGCCTCCCACTTGCTCATCTGCTGTCTACTGCTCTTGGGGCCTGAGCATGCCACACAGGCTCCCTAGGAGTATACTTCGGGCACATGCAGACACTTCTTCCTTGCTCTTCATGGGCCAGCACACTATTACCCAGAAATGCCCCATAGCCTAAGGCTGAGAGGCACTTGGTATTTAAGGCATCCTCCCTCTAGGGAAGGTGCCTGAGCGGCGTGTTTAGTCAGTTTACTATCTGCTGCTAGCTAGTTGTCAGGTTCTGTTCCTCCATGTCCGTCTGCTATGCCTGCCATCCCATATTTGCCATGTCCTCTATGGCTGTCTTCACTTGCTGTCCTGTCTGCCACAGCTATCACGGCTGCACCTGCAATCCCTAGAGACATTGCCTGTGTCCATCCCTGTGTTAAAATTGCTGATGTATTCCAAACTTATTTTGTGTCTGTGAGACGCGACGGTCTATGTGAGCGTCATGATTTGGTAAGCTGTCTCACATTTGACTTTGTAATTGAACAAAAGAAACTAATTATGTTAAGGAACAGGTGAACATGACTTCACTAAATGGAATAGGTATATAAGGGTGTTTTAAGTATTATTCTGACATGCCTACGATTAAGAACTTTGTTTGAAAAGTGTCAGCTGTTTAGGGGCTGCGTCGTCACATGATGGGTTTATTCCTTGATATTTTAATAAAATTCTGAAGATTTGAAAGAAGAGACGCCTGGTGACAGAACTCTCCTTTCTTCATTATTGCTTATGAGTGGTATTCAGCTGCTTGTTCCAGGCACCTGTGTTCTATTTGGATTCCAGTGCGGCACCACTATCCCTCCCTCTGTTCTCATTATGTTGTCCCTGAGAGTACACTTAGGGCATATGGACGCACTCCTTTCATGCTCGGCATGGGACAGCACACTATTACCCGGAAATGCCCCATAGCCTATGGCTGAGAGGTACTTGGTATTTAAGGCATCTTCCCTCTAGGGAAGGTGCCTGAGCAACGTGTTTTGTCAGTTTACTGTCTGCTACTAGCTAGTTGTCAAGTTCTGTTCTTCCATGTCTGTCTGCTATGCCTGCCTTCCCATATTTGCTGTGTCCTCTATACCTACCTTCATTTGCTGTCCTGTCTGCCACAGCCACCCTGGCTGCATGTGCAATCCCTAGAGGCCGTGTGTGATGACCACCTGCTGTGAGGCCGAGCTGCTGGCAAGGCAGCACCCTGAGAAACCCTGAGACCTTTTACCCCTATGCAGGGACCTGGAATTACAGCGGAGCCCAGGAGGTAGCTGCCTAAGATGAGCAGCGGACCGGAGCAGGAAGGTTGCCAGGAAGGGAATTAAACCAGGATCCAAAAACATAGTCAGGGTCTGAGTCAAACCGGGAGGGCAGCTAAGGTACAAAATCATCAGGCCAAAGCAGGGTCAAAATCCAGGCAAAGGTCAGAGTCAAAACCGGGAGGGCAGCTAAGGTACCAAATCATCTGGCTGAAGCAGGCTCAAAAATCCAGGCAAAGGTCAGAGTCAAAACCAAACACACACTAGACCGCTGGGGAAACCAAGACTATATCTAGCAGCCTGCAAGACAGGCTCCAAGGCATTTGAAGGGCGCGGTTACTTCCCAATAGGCTGGAGTTCACAGCCTGATGATCTCATCTGGACTGCCCTAGAATCAGGCCAGATGGTGATGCACGACTGGCACCATCCACCCCACTTCTGACAGAAAAACGAAGGCTGTGCCTATCAGACGCCTCTGCAGGACCCTCTCTTCTGCAACCAACATCACCCACAGGAGAGAGACAGCAGCGCCCAGCGAGAGGGGCAGACGTCGAAGGAGCAGGTCCATATGAGGACATGGCCCTCCTATCACCAGCACCATCATCCGAAGGAATCCAGTGCCTCCCAGCGGACGAGGCAGGAACGCCATCCACCGAGTCCAAAGACAACGTGACACTGTGCCTGTGTCCATCCCTGTGTCACTGCCTGCAGCAGAGGCTGTACCTGGGTCTGCCTTGGGGGTCAACTGACACAATTTCCTCTGTGGTCCAGTGAGTACACTTCTGCTTGTCTCCTTCCAGCGATCGTAATACATGACTTTGCAATCCTGCCTCTAATTATAATGAAAATGTAGGAAACTATTCCTGACAGGATGAGAAGTACCTTGTTTCCCCAAAAAATAAGACATCCCGCAAAAATAAGACATAGTCGGGGGTTTGCAGAACTGCTAAATATAAGGCATCCCCAGAAAATAACACATATCAAACCTTACTTTTTTTTTAAAGTATGCCCACCTAACAGGGCATGCAGCTATGATTCTAGGTATTTACTGGCCGCCCATCTGCCTGCAACTATATTTGTTCCGGCACCTCTCTGAGCTCTCTCAGCTGCTGTACATGTACATGCCAGCCAATCAGACACCAGCAGCTGCCAGCATCTGATTGGCTGGCAGCTTCCTTACATCTATGGCAGCTGAGAGAGCTTAGTGCAGCTCCCAGCGGCCAGGAATACATGCAGCGGCGGATCGGTGGGAGTGTGTGTTTTCTTTCTGCGACTACCTTAATGGGGATATTGGGGGCTACATGGGGATATTGTGAGCTGCAAGGGGATGATGGGGGCTGCAAGGGTATGATTGGGATCATGGAAACATAAGACATCTCCTGGAAATAATCCATAGCACATCTTTGGGAGCAATAATGAATATAAGACACTGTCTTATTTTCGGTAAACAGGGTATGAGTCTGAAATAGTCCCAATTGCCTTGATAAAATTTGCTAATTTATTAGTTTAGTTTTAGTTTTTTTAATACACATCATGACATGAAATACTTGTCATTTGGAAAAAACCATGTAACACAAATTTAATTTAAACAATAAATCAATATCTTCTATAGTTGTGTTACAAGCAAGTACTAGTGTAAAGAATTGACTGGGACACAGACCAAACTCTCATGGGTCAGAGAAATACATCAGATAGGGACTGCTCTGATATGGGTTACCTTGGCGAGGTAGAGCTGCTTAGTATACATTTTTTTGCAAAAAACATATCAACTAAATACTCTGTTTTTTACTATTTTAGCAGCACTTGCTTTTCACTACTTTTTTTTACAACAGTATTTTTACACATTTGTTGGACTGTTTTTTCTGAGCCATGCACACAGTGAGCACTGTCTTACAAATGTGTTCTCTGTGTGCATGGCTCATTAGTTTTTCTCAACAAGTAGTAGTGTGAAGAATTGACTGGGACACAGACCAAACTATCATGGATCAGAGAATCCCCTATGTCTAAGTGATGAAAATACCGAAACGTGCGTCGGAGGCAGGAGACACATGGACCAGTAACTGGAGGTTTTGTTATTTTATATCTGTGGTTTATCATGACCGTGATGTAGCTGTATATTTACTCCAGTAGGGGTCAGCAACATACCTTGGGTACTTTCCTCAGGTTTACACATGGACAAATAATAATAATAATAATAAAACTTTATTTGTATAGCGCCAACATATTCCGCAGCGCTTTACAGTACAAGCGCCTATTTATATAGCACCATTAATTCCATGGTGTTGTACATAAGAAAGGGTTACATACAAAATTATATACCGTATATACTCGTGTATAAGTGCCCCCCTCGGCTTATACACGAGTCAGTGATGGCTCCCCCCCCTGTGGTAGTATACAGCAGCCCGCCCCCCCCCCCCTGTGCTATATACAGGGCCCCCGTTGCTGCCGCCACACACCTGTAAAAGAAGAGCTTTCATACTTACCCTCCTGTGACCGCGCGCGCATCCCCCGCTCTCCTTCCTGCTTCTACCCAGCGTCCATCCACGTGACCGCGCGCCTATAATGACGTCATTATTTGTGCGTGGTCATATGGATGGACGGCGAGTACAAGCAGGAAGGAGATCGGGGATGCGCGCGCAGTCACAGGAGGGTAAGTATAAAAGCTCTTTTTACAGGTGTGTGGCGGCAGCAACGGGGGCCCTGTATATAGCACAGGGGGGGGGGGCTGCTGTATACTACCACAGGGGGGCCTGTATATACCACAGGGGGGAGGGCTGCTGTATACTGCCACAGGAGGCCTGCATATACCACAGGGGGGAGGGCTGCTGTATACTACCACAGGGGGCCTGTATATACCACAGGGGGAGGGCTGCTGTATACTACCACAGGGGGCCTGTATATACCACAGGGGGAGGGCTGCTGTATACTACCACAGGTGTCCTGTATATACCACAGGGGGGGGGAGGGCTGCTGTATACTACCACAGGGGGGCCTATATATACCACAGGGGGGAGGGCTGCTGTATACTACCACAGGGGGGCCTGTATATACCACAGGGGGGGGACTGCTGTATACTACCACAGGGGGAGACTGCTGTATACTACCACTGGGGAGACTGCTGTATACTACCACTGCGGAGGCTGCTGTATACTACCAATGGGGAGGCCTGTATACCACTGGGGGGGCCTGTATACCTGTGCTGGGGTCCACCCTCGGCTTATACACGAGTCAATAGGTTTTCCCAGGTTTTGGGGGCAAAAGTAGGGGGGTCGGCTTATACACGGGTCGGCTTATACACGAGTATATACGGTATATAGTTTACGGTAAGCAAATTAACAATGACAGACTGGTACACAGGGGAGAGGACCCTGCCCTTGCGGGCTTACATTCTACAGGTATAATAAGATACATGTTATTTCAGGTGATTTGAGCAGCGGTTCCTTCTATTCATACAGTGCAGGGAATAATTATTTGATCCCTCGCTGATTTTGTATGTTTGAGACATGAAAAGTCTATAATTTAAGGGTAGGTTAATTTTAACTGTGACAGAATATCAATAAAATCCAGAAAATCACATTGCTTCAATTATATAAAATTAGCATTTTGAAGTTAGAAATAAGTATTTGATCCTCTACCAACCATTAAGGCCGGCTTCACATAGCCGGTCTCATCCGATTCGAGGCTGTCCATGTAAACCGGACAGCCCCACCCCGGATTTTGGCCCCATAGTATACTCTCTGCCATCTGATTTCTATCTGTCCGGGACAATCCGGGAGAACTCAATATTCTCTCACGGATAGGGATGGGCGAATCTACTCGCTAGGACTCGTTACTCGGCGAGTAGTAAGGGACTCGCAGGACTCGGTACTCTGCGAGTTTCCCAGTGATTACTCGCACGAGTCCAATGCAAATCAATATCAATCCTAGTTTTGTCAGAAACGCTGACAAAACTAGGATTGCCATTGTTTGCATTAGACTCCTGCGAGTAATCACTGGCTACTGTGCCAGTGATAGCAGGGAGACTCGCAGATAACTGCTGTTTCTTTGCGAGCCGAGTCCAGCTGTCTTCTCTGTGCAGCTCCAGGGTCCTAGAGCCCGCCTGCTCACAGACATGATGTAGCAGTGCTGAGATTGTTCTCAGTCTGCTCATTCCCTGTGTACAGACATGAATGTCTGTGCACAGAGATGATGTAGCAGTGCTGAGATTGTTCTCAGTCTGCTCATTCCCTGTGTACAGACATGAATGTCTGTGCACAGAGATGATGTAGCAGTGCTGAGATTGTTCTCAGTCTGCTCATTCCCTGTTTACAGACATGAATGTCTGTGCACAGAGATGATGTAGCAGAGCTGAGATTGTTCTCAGTCTGCTCATTCCCTGTGTACAGACATGAATGTCTGTGCACAGAGATGATGTAGCAGAGCTGAGATTGTTCTCAGTCTGCTTATTCCCTGTGCATAGACATCTATATTTATGCACAGGGGATGTAGCAGAGAGGACATCGCGTTTTGGACTGCGTCGGACGGAAGAGGATTTTTTTAATTAAAGATGGAGTCCCTAATGGCTTTTTTTTTTATTTCTAATAAAAATTTTTCCTTGTGTTGTGTTTTTTTTAAAACAATTTAATAGAAATTCATGGCGGTCATGTCTAATATTGGCGTGACCGCCATAAATTTCGGGCTTAGGGCCAGCTGATAATACAAAGCTGGCCCTAACCTCTTTATTACCCAGCGTGCCACCGCTACCAGGGCCGCTGGAAGAGCGGGGTTCAGCGCCAGAGGATGGCGCTTCAATGAACGCGCCATCTTCTGGGGCGGCTGCGGGCTGCAATTTGCAGCGGGGGGTGCCCAGAAAGCTTGGGCATCCCTGCGCTGCGGATTCCAGCCCCCAGCTGCTTAGCTGTACCTGGCTAGACATAGAAATTGCGCGGAGCCCCACGCATTTTTTTATTATTATTTCATGAATTTCAGAGTCAGAGTCTCAGAGTCAGAGTCTCAGAGTCAGAATCTCAGAATTTCATGAAATAATTAAAAAAAAATGCGTTGGGCTCCGCGCAATTTCTATGTCTAGCCAGGTACAGCTAAGCAGCTGGGGGCTGGAATCCGCAGCGCAGGGATGCCCAAGCTTTCTGGGCACCCCCCGCTGCAAATTGCAGCCCGCAGCTGCCCCAGAAGATGGCGCGTTCATTGAAGCGCCATCCTCTGGCGCTGAACCCCGCTCTTCCAGCGGCCCTGGTAGCGATGGCACGCTGGGTAATAAAGAGGTTAGGGCCAGCTTTGTATTATCAGCTGGCCCTAAGCCCGAAATTTATGGCGGTCACGCCAATATTAGACATGACCGCCATGAATTTCTATTAAATTGTTTTAAAAAAAACACAACACAAGGAAAATTTTTTATTAGAAATAAAAAAAAAAGCCATTAGGGACTCCATCTTTAATTAAAAAAATCCTCTTCCGTCCGACGCAGTCCAAAACGCGATGTCCTCTCTGCTACATCCCCTGTGCATAAATATAGATGTCTATGCACAGGGAATAAGCAGACTGAGAACAATCTCAGCTCTGCTACATCATCTCTGTGCACAGACATTCATGTCTGTACACAGGGAATGAGCAGACTGAGAACAATCTTAGCTCTGCTACATCATCTCTGTGCACAGACATTCATGTCTGTACACAGGGAATGAGCAGACTGAGAACAATCTCAGCACTGCTACATCAGGCAGCAGGCAGGCTCTAGGACCCTGGAGCTGCACAGAGAGACAGGACTCTTCTCTTATCTGTGCGAGTTTCCCAGCGATTACAGTTGCAAAGTAAACGAGTCCAATGCAAATCAATGGCATAACTAGGATTGCTTCAGGCTGAAGCTTCCGAGACACATCTGCGATTTGTAAATCTCACACTACTCGCTATTACTCGCTTCCCCATTCATTAACATTGGACTCGCTAGACTCGCAACGAGTAGCGAGTCCTGTGCTCGGACTCGCTAGAGTCAAGCGATTCCGAGTAATTTAGGATTCGCCCATCACTACTCACGGACACAAAAACGTTGCTTGCAACCAGACACCTGCGGCTGCACGCCGCTGTTGTTTTAGGACCGCGGCTAGCTCCCTGCAAGCCACGGTCCTGATTCATCAGTGGCGGCAGCTGCGTGCGGCAGCTGCGTGCGGCAGCTGCGTGCGGCAGCACACCGGACCGGAGGGTTCACCCTGACAGCCTTGGATCGGATCTGACCTGCAATGTGAAGCCAGCCTAAGAGTTCTGGCTCCGACAGACCAGTTAGATGCCCTTATCAACACGTTACCTGCATTAAAGACAGCTGTCTTAAATTGTCACCTGTATAAAAGACTCCTGTCCACACACTCAGTCAGATTCTAACCTCTACAACATGGGCAAGACCAAAAAGCTTTCTAGGGATGTCAGGGAAAAGATCCTAGACCTACACAAGGCTGGAATGGTCTACAAAACCATAAGTAAGACTCTGGGTGAGAAGGAGACAACTGTTGGTGCAATAGTAAGAAAATGGAAGAAATACAAAATGAGTGTCAATCAACATCGATCTGGGACTCCATGCAAAATCTCCCCTCATGGGGTATCCAGGATCATGAGGAAGGTGAGAGATAAGCCTAAAACTACATTGGGAGAATTTGTTAATGATCTCAAGGCAGCTGGGACCATTGTTACAAAAAAACCCCATTGGTAACACATTACACTGTAATGGATTAAAATCATGCAGTGCCCGCTAGTCCCACTGCTCAAGAAGGCACATGTGCAGGCCCATCTGAAGTTTGCCAATAAACACCTTTGTGATTCTGAGAGTGATTTGGAAAGGGTGCTGTGGTCAAATGAGACAAAACTGCACTCTTTAGCATGGACTCAACTTGTCATGTTTGGAAGAAGAGAAATGCGGCATATGAACCAAAGAAGCCATGTACCATAAAATCCTGATAAACAACTTCCTTCCCTTAGCCAGGATATTAAAAATGGGTTGTAGCTGGGTCTTCCAGCATGACAATGACCCAAAACATACAGCCGATGCAACAAAGAAATGGCTCAAAAAGAAGCACATCAAGGTCATGGAGTGGCCTAGTCTGTTTCCAGACCTTAACCCCCTAGAAAACGTATAAAGGGAGCTGAAGCACTCTGACTTGCCAAGCGACAGCCTCAAAATCATAATGATTTAGAGAAGATCTGCAAAGAGGAATGGACCAAAATTCCTCCTGAGGTGTGCAAACCTCTCATCAACTATAAAAAAGTCTGACTGCTGTGCTTGCCAACAAGGGTTTTGCCACCAAGTATTAAGTCTTGTTTGCCAGAGGGATCAAATAGTTATTTCTCTTTCCAAAATGCAAAGAACTTTATATAATTTACACAAAGTGATTTTCCAGATTTTATTTATGATATTCTATCTCTCACTCTTAAAATTAACCTACCCTTAAAATTATAGACTTTTCATGTCTTTGTCAGTGGATAAACTTACAAAATCAGCAAGGGATCAAATAATTATTTTCTTCACTGTAGTTCCTATCCTCTTATACATTTTATGGTATAAAATCCGGCAGTTACTTTTTTTTATAGGTTTATAGTGTCATTTATAACATCATATCCAAAAGGTTCAAAGGAAAAGGCGACACTTCATACCAGTCGATGTAAAATTGTGAACGTGCTTGTTTATTAATAATCCATGATCAAATGATAGAATACAGACACATTGTGTAGAAGCAGCTGATGCGTTTCTGGCACTACTGCACCCTGAATCATAGACCTATGATTAAGGGCATCAGTTTCTACACAATGTGTCTGTATTCCATCATATAATCATGGATTATTAATAAACAAGCACGTTCAGAATTTTATATCAGCTGGTATGAAGTGCCGTCTTTTCCTGTACATCTTTTGGATAATATGTTGTTAATGTTTTAGGTTACCAATTTAAAAAAAAATAGGTGCATGTAAAACTCAGCATGGAGTTGAATTATGTAAAATGCAAACAACAAAGTAGGTATGTGCATGCTGAATATGATGCATGCTGGTATTGATGAAAAAACTGCTATTGATTTTGTAGCAAGGAACATGAACAGGTATTAGTAAAGTAGCTAAAGTAAGTAAACGAATATGGATGTTGTAATACCCATTGGTATCACAATGGTACTGGTGATGTTTGTGAGATCCAATATGGTGACTGCTACTGAGACTGATCGAGCAAGTGTGGTGAACGTTACAGCCTGAGCGCTGCTGCGCATGAGCGTGTGGGCCAATATGGCGGCTGCAGGGCAGTACTGCCAGGTGTAGAAATATGGCTACCGCTATACCCAGTGCACCACTGCAAATGAGTGTATGGGCCAATAAGGCGGCCTTGGGGCAGTACTGCGGACATAGAAATATGGGCATTGCTACACCTGAAGCGCTACTGCGTGTGGGCGAATATGGTGGGCGCGAGCCTGGAAAGACAATTTTTTCCTCACTAGTCAGCACTTACCTGGGTCTACCAGTGCTGTAGCCAGTGTCCCGGACAGCATGTAAGCTCCCATGTCCTCTGGGTGGTGCTATTTCAGGGACAAACTTACAGACGGGATAGGGCTTTTACATTTATAAATGGTAATTTTGTAAAGGTTATGCAACAGTGTCTCCATGCTGGTGTAATCCCTTGTTTTTTAATATATTTTTAAACATGTAAAGTTAAAAAAGATTAATATTATTAATTATTTAAAGCATCAGTATATATTTAGACCTTTTTGAATTTTAGAGGTAATTTAGACATGGGGGATTCCATGTTATTTTGACACATATATGGATTAAAAGATTTGTGATTATATTATCACGGTTCAGAGCCTGCTGAAAACAGTATTTTCTTTTACAGTATCAATTGGTTAATACATACCCAAGGTAGTCGATGAAAGAAAAAGAGGTTGGCTAAAGCTTATTGATTGGTATAGGGAGTAAAGACTACTCTGTCTTGTCTGATCATTGAGAAGAACAGAAATTGCTGATAAAGTTAATATTGGCTATGATAAAAAGGTGTGAAAACACATATGCCCTGATTCATCATTGCCTTTGTGCCTGTTTTTTGTCTAGTTTTGCGTATTTTGCACGTTTCTCATCTTTGCACCCAATTCATTATTCTATTTATGACTTTAAGTGTTTTTCATCTGTGTGCACCATTTTTTAATTTCTTTTTCTGCTTTGTGGTCAGAGTCAATTCCAGATATCTCTGTGTTTTATTTATCTTTAAACACTGGAGATAACCTATCTGCCCCCTTGTCAGTGGAGGGCTACTATTGATTTGCTGCTTGTAGGCCTTGGTCTACTTCCGTGTAATACTTCCCTTTTGATGCTATATAGAGGGTTTTAAGGTTATATTATAAGGCTCAGCACTAAATCTATGTTATTGGCAAGAAGGGAGACTACCACTGTATTTGATACAACCCTTTCTTCGGGATGTTTATTAAAATCTATGCATTTAATAAGATAGAAGTATTAAATAGTTAAAATCACAAAACACTTGAGTGTTTGTGCAAAATCCTTGTTTAAAGGCCCCATTACACACTACGATATCGTTAACGATATCGTTGCAACGTCACCGTCGTAACAACATCGTTGTGTGTGACATTTACCGACAACCAACGATAAGGTTGTTGGTAAATGACCTGGACTATAAATTTATCGCTGGTCTCACACTGGGCGGCCAGCATCGGCGCGTGTGACAGTGGGATATCAACAATGAATGATTTCCCAGCATGCACAGCAAGCGCTGGGAGATGGTATTCAAGGTAAACATCGGGTAACTAAGCGCAGAGCTGCACTTAGTTACCCGATGTGTACCTTGGTTACCGCTGGTCCTGATCGCTGGTGAGTCTGCCTGTTTGGCAGCTCACCAGCGATCAGATAACGATGTCCCAGCGATCCACATCGTTGGTTGGATTGCTGGGACATCATAGTGTGTGACAGGGCCTTTAGTGAGTTGCAGGTGTGTGGGTTCCTCCTCCTTGTCAGGGATTTTTCAGAGTTTATGTGTGACCTCTAATTGTAAGAGAAATGTATCTAGTAGTTGGACTTACTGGTTGTTCGATTTCCCAAAAATATGTATGATTATTAATTATCTGGGTATAGTAGTGGTTGGTACAGATTATTTTACCTGTGCTGTCATTCTGGGTAAAGCACTATTTCTGTTTAAGTCTAGAAATTAATTATTGATACGCTACTGTGCAGTGGTTACAAAGGAGATATTACTACAGGCTTACTTTCAGTTTTTACTAAAGGTTTATTTTTACCTTATTCTTTGCTGACTGCATGTAGATGTTAGATTTTTCTTGTGCCTTACTTGTCACTGGCAGTGTTATTAACTGCCATGTAACCTATAATGAGAAGGATACCTTATAAATATTTGTTGTCTGTGTGTGTCCAGGTCAGTGAATAGAATGTTGTCACCTTAAATGATCCTCTATGGTGGATCTTTGTTGTTTTTTGCTGTCAGTCAAGTGGCTCCTATATTGTAGGTCCTCTGTGTGGTCCTAAAATATATTAGTTTTCACACCATGTTATATACCTTGCTACCCAATATTGCAAATCACGTTGTGCAAAAAATGTTCTTTATACGTACTTGCCTCCCGTCGGCTCTCCTTTCTGATCTCAATCTGCGAGTGCTTCCTCCTGTCTCTGGAGGACCCTGTGAGTGCGCGCTGTGATGACCGGACACGCTCTTCCTCACTTCCTTGTTCGCCGGTCAGCTGATTACATGTCACTGATTATGCGGCGGTCATATGGTGGAGTAGACGGAGAGTTGTCGGGACTGTGCAGCGTCTCGTTCATTACATGTCAGACCGACATGTTTTGAAGGCACGGCCTTCTTTCTCAAGGTTCATGACAGTTAGCTGGCATCTGTGCTTTATATACCATGCATTGATTTGCTATTGGGTGCTTAATGTTTGTCTTTCTGTGGGATGTCCCTGCTATAATGTCCATAGGACATGGAACATTCTGTGTGATGTTCCTGCTGTAATCTTCATAGGACATTATTATTGTTATAAAAATCTTTGATCTAAAACTGTGTGTAGTTTTATTGGTGTATGCATCTTATCAGTTTATTTGTTGTTGATATTGTCTGGGTGGTTATCCTTATGTCTATCAAGGATAAAGTTGTGAAGAACTATCCAAAAAAGATGGGTTTAATGTTGGTCTTCTAGTTTGCACATTATATGAATATTACCTTCTGGAATAGGCAGGAGGGGGGGACCACCATGATTTAGATGTCAAAATTTTCATGGCAGTGTGGCTTGCAATGTAAAAGTGATGTAAGACTGGTCGAAGAATGTGGATATCCTTGATAATATTTTTATTTTTAGCTAATGTGGGCATCACCAAAAATACTTAAAAACATCTAAAAAATAATTAAAAAATAATTAAACACATCTTCCAAGGCAAGTGTCCTTTTTAATCCTAGTATATCAAGCAGTAATGAAGTTTTCTTCTATATGAAAACGTACCCATAGACCGGACATTGTGTTCAGATATAAAAATATAAAAATAAATAATAAATAAAAATAAAGAAAAAAACTTTGAAAAAGAAATAAAAATAAAGCGTTGTGGTGAATTTCTTCCAGTGCCAAAGGAGTGCTAAAACGGTGCCAAAGGAGGATTCCTGGTCTGTGTTGTCCTTGTTGGTAAATGCATTCTTGCTCCCATTTACGAACGTAAAGGTTTGAATTTCCTGGTGCAAAGCGCGTACCCATTGCGGTCCCCCATTACCATTGATAATATTGTACTTTCCACAATAAACCAAGCGCAAATTGATTTTATTGTGGAAAGTATCAATTTCATTTTAACCCATAATTATTATAAATTTGGAGAACAATATTATCAATAGCAATAGGGGACCGCAATGGGTATACGCTTTGCACCAGGAAATTCAAAACTTTACGCTGGTAAATGGGAGCAAGAATGCATTTACAGAAAAAGGACTACACAGACCAGGAATCCTCCTTTGGCACTGGAAGAAATTCACCACAACGATTTTGGATTAGAATTCACAGCGACAATGAGCAAAACAAGTGTCAACTTCCTGGATCTTTAAATTTTCATAGAAAATTATGAGATATGTACAAAAATATATAAAAAGAAAACAAATTGCAACAGCTACATCAACATCAATAGCTGCCGCCTACCTAGATGGCTTGAAAACATCCCCAACAGCCAATTTAGGTGGTTGAGGAGGAATTGTACAAAACTGGATGAAGAAGCTAGTAGGATGAAACAAGAATTTGTAACAAAAGGTTATAATGTAACCAAGCTGGCTGAAGTGATGAATAAAGCAGCAATACAAAACCGAGACACTCTGCTACAACACAAGAGCAAAGAAAAGATACAAACACCTGTGGAAGAACAAATTAAACAACTAACACTCATTATAGAACATCACGATAATCATAAAACCTTTGTAAGAATTATACAAAAACATTGTCCCATACTTAAAACGGACAAGCAGATAGGTGAAATACTGCCAGAAAAGCGGAGAATTATTTTTAAAAGAGCAATTCCGCTAAATCTATTAGTAGCCCCTATCATCAAAGGGAACAAATTGACTTCATACAAAAGGGATAATATTCCTAAAAGATTTAGACCTTGTAGACACTATAATAACTGCCGGGAAACAGATATATCACACAAACAAATCATGGAATTCAAAGACTCGTCTGCTACTAATAGATTTATAATGAGAGAACGAATGTCTTGTGATACAAAGAACGTGATATACGTTATATAATGTCCATACAAAAAAATGTATATAGGGAGAACAAAACGGAGCCTATGTATAAGGTTAGCAGAACATAGTCGAAACATTTAAAGGATTCACAGGTCACCCACTCTATAAACACTTCAAAGAGTTTCATAGATGTAAAAAAGCGAAAATGCAATTTTTCACAATCCAAACTGTAGAGAAAGATGAAAGGGGAGGAAATTTTATCATGAAGATGCCCAGGGTAGAGTCAAGGTGGATATACCAAGGAAACACCCTTGCACCGTTGGGCCTTAATCACAATTTAGAATTATATGGATTTCAAAACTAAGAAACAAAATACCCTTGGACACCCTCATTTAATAAAATAAATTATTAGAAATTTTAAAATTTGTATACTTTTATTTTTATTTTATTTCATATTTTCTTGTATTTTAATTATCTTTATTCAATATTCGAATTTTTAATAATCTTGCTTAATTTTTACTATAGAAGTTTTTTTTATTATTTTCTTTATTCTATATTTTACAGCATTTTTTATAGCATTTCTTATTGTATTCTAATTTTATCCCAGCCTCATTTTTATTATTTTTAATTTTATTTTTATTTGTGTTTTATTTTTTTATTTGTTTTGTTTATTTTATTTTCATTTCAAAGTTTTTCTTCTTTATTTTTTATATTTATTATTTTTATATCTGAACACAATGCCCGGTCTATGTGTATGTTTTCATATAGAAGAAAGCTTCATTAACGTTTGATATATTAGGATTAAAAAGGACACTTGCCTTGGAAGATGTTTTCAATTATTTTTAATTATTTTTAGTTGTTTTTAAGTATTTTTGGTGAGGCCCACATTAGCTAAAATTAAAAATATCATGAAGGATATCCACATTCTTCGACTAGTCCTACATTACGTTTACCTTGTAAACCACACTGCCATGAAAATTCTGACACCTATATCATGGTGGTCCCCCCCTCCTGTCTATTCCAGAAGGCGATATTCATATAATGCACAAACTAGAAGACCAACAATAAACCCATCCTTTTTTGGATAATTCATCACAACTTTATCCTTGATAGACATAAGGATAACCACCCAGACAATACCAACAACAAGTAAACTGATATGATGCATACACCAATAAAACTACACACAGTTTTAGATCAAAGATTTTTATAGCAAAAATTATGTCCTATTATGTCCCACAGAATGTTCCATGTCCTATGGACATTACAGCAGGGACATCACACAGAATGTTCCATGTCCTATGGACATTACAGCAGGGACATCCCACAGAATGACATAAACATTAAGCACCCAATAGCAAATCAACGCACGATATATAAAGCACAGATGCCAGCTAACTGTCATGAACCTTGAGAAAGAAGGCCGCGCCTTCGAAACATGTCGGTCTGACATCTATTGAACGAGACGCCGCACAGTCCTGACAACTATCCCCCTACTCCACCACATGTCGGCCGTGTAATCAGTGATGTGTAATTAGCTGACCAGTGAAAGAGGAAGTGAGGAAGAGCATGTCTGGTGGCCACGGCGCGCACCCTCAGATTCCTCCACAGACAGGAGGTAGCACTCACAGATTGAGATCAGAAAGCAGAGCCGATGGGAGGCAAATAAGTCTAAGTACATCTTTTGCACAGCTTGATTTGCAATATTGGGTAGCAAGGTATATAACATGGTGTGAAAACCAATATATTTAAGGACCACACAGAGGACCTACGATATAGGAGCCACTTGACTGACAGCAAGAAACAACAAAGATCCAACATAGAGGATCATTTAAGGTGCCAACATTCTATTCACTGATCTGGACACACACAGAGAACAAATACTTATAATGTATTCTAATCTCTTAGGAAGGAGCAGAGGCTGCTCCGAAACGCGTCGGAATAACTCTACACCATTACACCAGACTTCTTGGGTCCTGGTTTTTCCTTCCAGCAGTGCGGATCACCAGCACTTCGTCCTGTTTCCAACAATTCACTGACCTGGACACACACACAGAACAAATACTTATAAAGTATCCTTCTCATTATAGGTCACAAGGCAGTTAATAACATTGCCAGTGACAAGAAAGGCATAAGACCAATCTAACATCTCAGTGCAGTCAGCAAGAATAACGTAAAAATAAACCTTTAGTAATAACTGAAAGCAAGCCTGTAGTAATATCTCCTTTGTAACCACTGCACAGTAGCGTATGAATAATTAATTTCTCTCCTTAAACAGAAATAGTGCTTTACCCAGAATGGCAGCACGGGTAAAATAATCTGTACAAACCACTACTATGCTGAGGTATTTAATAATCATACATATTTATGGGAAATTGAACAACTAGTGAGTCCTACTACTAGATAAACTTCTTTTATAATTACAGGTCACACCCAAACTCGGAAAAACCTCTGACAACAAAGAGGAACCCACACACCTGTGACTCACTTAAACAAGGATTTTGCACACACACTCAAGTGTTTTGTGATTTTAACTTTTTAATACTTTTATCTTATTAAACGCATAGATTTTAATAAACATCCCGAAGAAAGGGTTGTATCAAACACAGTGGTAGTCTCCCTTCTTGCCAATAACATAGATTTAGTGCTGAGCCTTATAATATAACCTTAAAACCTCATTTCCAGATATGTTTATTCCAGAGGATGTTATCTGATTCATCAATTGAGACTTTGGAAAAAGTTGCAAAATTTGGTGCAACTCTACTTACAGTACCACAGGCAGTAATTTAGTGCTCTTAACTCAAAAGTTGTATCTTTTACGACATTTGAAGAAATTTAGACTTTTTGCGCAGAAAGTCGCAAAAATTACAAGAGACAGGAAAGAAGCCCATTTTTTACTTTCCAACAAAATCATGTACCATAGGAGCCATTTTGATTTCTTTGGCACAATAAACATTAGTGAATACCACAAGACAAAGAAATAAAAAAGACTTAAAAAAATGGAAAAGATGAATTGGGTCCATAGTGTATAACAGCTGGCAGTGTGTGGGGCTGCATAGCCACGGTCAAGAGTGTAGATGCTGTTCTTCTCCATCGATGCAAATTGTCACTTCAGTGAGGAAGTAGACAAAATCTAATGCCCCCTAATAAAGGTAGCAATTCTAAAAGTCAAAGTGGACTCTTTAAAAAGCCTTTTAATATGACTTAGGATTTGTGCCAGATCAGAACCCCAAACTGCAGACGCTGCATTTCGGGGTGATTGCCCCTCATCAGTGCAATGTGCGGGAGTTCTGACCTGGCTGTATGAGAGGCTAAGACGAGGTCTGGGGGACTAGCTATTCTCCTTGTGGAGAGCAATAAGGAGACTTATAGTCGTAATATTCCTGTCCATCGATGAAACTGTCTACAAGCATTACAACTCAACTACAGAGCAATGGAAGAAGGTGGCACAGACCAATGACTCATGTTCTGTTTTACGTCACGTGAATGGATGAATTAATGCGTATGGGTTGCTTATTTGGACAACATGTGGCACCAGGATGCACTGTGGGAAAAAGTAAGCCAACAGATGGCATTGCGATCCAATGCTTTGGGTAATGTTTGGCTCTGCTGGGTAACATGGAATCATGGCATTTATTTGGATTGTACTTTGACAGATGTATTATTTTTTTACTAGCTGCCCTGATATTAAAAAGCATGGCTGTCTTCTCTTTTCAATACTATACGCAAGAGCACGTATAATAATCTGACCTTTCCTGTTTTCTGTAGTTGTCCTGACAGTCCTACCCTATAGACAGGGTCAACAAAAGACAGCGGATTTAGAATGGCTACATGGTACTTCTGGAGGTCCAAATATAGCAGGATAGCAAAATTCTACACATAGGTAAGGCTCTGTATGTACCCTGTTACTCTTCTCCATAGAGAGGAGACTGTACACAGTCACATCCTGGAGACAGATGTTCCGGATTCATTAAGAGGTGCATGACACTTAATGAATTTGTTGCGTCTGACCAGTGTTGAACGTCTCCGTGCACCTTGCTACATATCTAACTCCCATCAAGGACTAGAGTAAGATTTATGGCATAAGCAAGGCCAAAGTAGTTTAAACAAGCTGTGGAGACAACCCCCTGTTCCCCCTAGCTCTTCCCATTTTGGTGGAGTTGGACAAAACGGATGTAAAAACACTTAAAGTTTAAATATTTTGTGCAACTCTGGATTGCAAAAACATTTTACAGCTTTTCAGTTTTCAACTGATGCAAGATTTCTGGCGTCATATCTTTGATGAATTTGGTTCTAGGCTTCTGTGTATTATCTTTTAATATCTACTATTCATTGCAGCAATAAAGAACGTTAAATCCAGTATAGAAGCAAATTTGTGCCTTTAATATATGCCGCTCAAAAAAATAAAGGGAACACTTCAACATTACATTGTGTAGTTAAATGTTCCCTTTATTTTTTGAGCAGTATACAATGTCTGAGTCTCTTCAGAAACAGCAAACACAGTTATGTTTTTTTTTAAAAATGTTTTGGTTATGGCCACCATTTTGGAGATTTACCTGCACTTTCTTATTGGCATATAATAAGTGCAGCAGAATGAGTGTTCTTTATGGCAGCTCAAATTAATGAGAGAACAATTGGCAAAAAAAGTCACAAAATGCCACAGGCTCTAGGTAATTTTGGATTACAACATCCGGAGGTGTGACAGTACGCTCCCAGAGTAAAAGGGGCCGAAATTCGTGTTTTTTCACAGTTTTGACATCAAGGATAACAAAAACAAAAAAGGACATACTACATGTTTCGACTATATTCTTTTACAATAGCCTTCCTCAGGTATGGTTAGTAACTTGTACAAGGAGTATATTATACATATATAGAGTAATTACCTGATTGATCTAATTGGGAATAGAGTCTTAATTAGTTATCCAGGATACACCCAACTCAGTGAATTCCCATCCTACAATGCTTATTTCAAAAAGTGGATATTCTTTTCTCCATAAACAATAAGTGTTTCATTCACTTTCTCATAAAGGTTGCAAAAGATTATATTGTTATCTTTAGTAGTTATTTATTTATTTTTTTATTTATTGTTTTTTGTGGTATCTGTATATAATGATTTTTATTTTCATATTATAGGTATTTTTGATTCAGCTGACTCCTTTGCTACATTATGGAAGAAGCTCATCTAACTTTAGCGCATCAAACATCTGTGCAAAATAATTCAACAATCTAACCATTGACAATCAAGTCGTACAGATACAGGAGGTGAGAGAACCCTGTCTGCGAGGTCTCACAGTCTAAGAGGATGGGTGGGGATACAGTATGTGGAGGTAGCAACAATAGTTGAGATGGTGTGGTGAAGCGGGTCTCATTGCAGGTTTTAAGCTTTACGGAAGAGGTGGGTCTTTAGGTTTATTTTAAAGGTTCCTAGGATAAGCGAGTGTCTGATGGGAGTGGGTTGTGGGCGCTGGTGGTAAGGAGTGACTTTGACAGAAGGGAGGAGAGCTGATTTTCAGTTATGGGGGAGAAGCAGCTTATGGAATGAGAGGGCAGTGTAGGTGAGAGAGGAAGCTGTGGGGACAGTAGGTCAAAGCTGTCTCTGATTTTATCGATCTTGTGCTTGAAGAAGGAGGCAAAGTCTTCAGCAGAGATAAGGGCAGAGGGAGGAGGAGCAGGCTGACGGAGTAAAGAATAGAAAGTTTTAAAAAGCTGTTTGAGATTTTGGGACAGGGAGGTTATTAGGGATGAGAAGAAGGCTTGTTTTGCAGCAGTGAATGCAGACTTGAAATATATATCAGAAAAAGGAATTGCTGTTCCAGTTTTTTCTAATGAATATATGTACACATATATATATATATCTAATATATAAAAGCCGAAGGCACTTCTGTCACTTTGTCCGCACTTCCGTCACTTTGTCCGGAAGTGCGGACAAAGTGACGGAAGTGCGGACACACACACCACACACACACACACGCACACACACACACTTACCACCGGCCCTGCGTCCGCCGCCTGGATCCTCAGTCGACATGTTGCCGCCCCCGAACTACTGGATCCAATATGGCATCCGAGAAGTCTTGCGAGACTTCCCGGACGCCATATTGGGTCCGGGGGCGGTGACATGTCGACTGGGCCGGTGGTAAGTATAGCGGAGTGTGTGTGTATGTGTGTGTGTATGTGTGTATATGTGTGTGTGTGCGCTGACCAATCTGCCCACGGCACTGCGCTGACCACTCTGCCCATGGCGCTGTGATGACCACTCTGCCCATGGCGCTGCGCCCACCACTGCCCATGGCGCTGCGCTCACCACTCAGCCCACGGCATTGCGCTGACCACTCTGCCCACGGCGCTGCGCTGACCACACTGCCCACGGCGCTGCGCTGACCACTCTGCCCACGGCGCTGCGCTGACCACACTCTGCCCACGGTACTGGACTGACCACTCTGCCCACGGCACTGTGCTGACCACTCTGCCCATGGCACTGCGCTGACCACTCTGTCCACGGCACTGCGCTGACCACTCTGCCCACGGCACTGCGCTGACCACTCTACCCACGGCACTGTGCTGACCACTCTGCCCACGGCACTGCGCTGACTACTCTGCCCACAGCACTGCGCTGACTGCGCTGACCACTTTCACCGCACTCACTGCTAACCACTGAGCCACCGCGCAGTGCTAACCATTGAGCCACCGCGCAGTGCTAACGACTGAGCCACCGCGCAGTGCTAACGACTGAGCCACCGCGCAGTGCTAACCATTGAGCCACCACGCAGTGCTAAGCACTGAGCCATCGCGCAGTGCTAACCACTGAGCCACCGTATACTCTGCTACCCACAGAGTTGCCTGTATACATACAATTCATTTCACCGCACTCACGTAACTATTAGTAAATAAACTATATATGGATTCTAGACTACCTGATTCTTTAGAGTCGGGCCGCCATCTAATATATATATATTCATTAGAAAAAACTGGAACAGCAATTCCTTTTTCTGATAAGACGTGTGCAAATTATGTCTGAAGTGGGGTTCAATCACTCCTATATACAGACCATGTTGCAAAAAGACTGCAGCACTCCAATAAAGATGTATCAGCCTTTATTAGGCCTTCAGGCAAAGTTGTGCAACATTTCAGTCAAAAGACTTTCTTCCGTGCTGGAAGAAAGTCTTTTCGCTGAAACATCACACGACTTTGCCTGAAGGCCTAATAAAGACTGATACATCTTTATTGGAGTGCTGCAGTCTTTTTGGAACATGGTCTATATATATATATATATATATATATATATATATATATTATTTTTTTTTTTTTTTTTAACAAAATCAATCAGATACAAATAATTTGTCTGTTGACTTAGGATTTTTATTTTTTTATATTTAAAAAAAAATGTTTAAAGTTTTTAATCTTCAGATAAAAAATTCTTGATTATTTTTATTCTTTGGTTTTTAATCCTTTATCATACACTTTAATACAAATGGTTAGATTGTTGAATTATTTTGCACAGGCCGTTTGATACTCTAAAGCAGGGGTCTCAAACTCGGTTGGGTTGGTGGGCCGCACATAGAAAAAAAGTGATATCGGGGGGCCGCATTCCTTGTAGGACTAAGTGACATTTTAGTAATGCCAGAATTTTTGCTCAATATAGTAAAGTACAAATCCTGATCATCTTCTTGTAGGAATGTCCCCACCCTAACCTCCTTTATGTAGGAATATCCCCGTCTTGTAGTAATGTCCCCATCCTGGTCCTCTTCTTGTAGGAATGTCCCCATCCTGATCCCCTTCTTGTAGTAATGTCCCCATCCTAATCCCCTTCTTGTAGTAATGTCCCCATCCTGGTCCTCTTCTTGTAGTAATGTCCCCATCCTGGTCCTCTTCTTGTAGTAATGTCCCCATCCTGGTCCTCTTCTTGTAGTAATGTCCCCATCCAGGTCCTCCTTATGTAGTAATGTTCCTACCTGGTCCTCATCATGTAGTAATGCCCCCTTCCTGTTCCCCATCTTGTAGTAATGTCCCTCATCCTGAAGCCATTTTGTAGTGCTGGCCCCACATCCTGATCCGCTTTTACGGTGATGTCACCATAACCTGGTCTCTGTTATTTTTGTTCTCTCTCACTCACACACACCCACACATATGCACACACTCACATATACACACACATATACACACTCATACATATACACACTCATACATATACACACACACTCATTCACATGCACACACATACACCCACACATTCTCAGACATATAAACACATACACACTCACACATACACATATACACACACATACTCATACATTCACACACAAATACACACTCACATATACACTCACATATACTCACAAATATACACATACATACTCATTCACACACATACTCACATATACACACACACATATACGCACACTCAGACATATTCACACAAATACATACACTCACACATACACACATTCACACACTCAGACATTCACACACACACACACACACTAAGGGCCGCTTCACACTGCAGCATGATCCGATCCGGTTCTGTCCGGGAGGACCCAGACAGCTGTGGACCGGATCATCACACAGGACTGGGGGGCTATTATGCCCTCCGGTCCTGTGCGCAGCGCACGCAGCTGCAGCCGCTGACAGGTCAGGACCGGAGGGCATAATAGCCCCCCAGTCCTGTGTGATGATCCGGTCCGCAGCTGTCTGGGTCCTCCCGGACAGAACCAGATCGGATCATGCCGCAGTGTGAAGCGGCCCTTACACATACTCACACATACACACACTCACACATACACTCAGACTCACACACATACACTATCACACCTGCCCCCTGCGTCCTCCTCACCATCACACCTGCCTCCTGCGTCCTCCTCCTCACCATCACACCTGCCTCCTGCGTCCTCCTCCTCACCATCACACCTGCCCCCTCCGTCCTCCTCCTCACCATCACACCTGCCCCCTCCGTCCTCCTCACCATCACACCTGCCTCCTCTGTCCTCCTCCTCCTCACCATCACACCTGCCTCCTCCATCCTCCTCACCATAACCACTGCCTCCTCCGTCGTCCTCCTCACCATCACACCTGCCTCCTCCATCCTCCTAACCATAACAACTGCCTCCTCTGTCCTCCTCCTCACCATCACACCTGCCTCCTCCATCCTCCTCACCATAACAACTGCCTCCTCCGTCCTCCTCCTCACCATCACACCTGCCTCCTCCATCCTCACCATAACAACTGCCTCCTCCGTCCTCCTTCTCAGCATCACACCTGCCCCCTCCGTCCTCTTCACAATCACACCTGCCCCCTCCGTCCTCCTCACAATCACACCTGCCCCTTCTGTCCTCCTCACAATCACATCTGCCCCTTCTGTCCTCTTCACAATCACACCTGCCCCCTCTGTCCTCTTCACAATCACACCTGCCCCTTCTGTCCTCTTCACCATCACACCTGCCCCTTCTGTCCTCTTCACCATAGCAACTGCTTCCTCCGTCCTCACAATCACATCTGCCCCTTCTGTCCTCTTCACAATCACACCTGCCCCCTCTGTCCTCTTCACAATCACACCTGCCCCTTCTGTCCTCTTCACCATCACACCTGCCCCTTCTGTCCTCTTCACCATAGCAACTGCCTCCTCCGTCCTCCTCACAATCACATCTGCCCCTTCTGTCCTCTTCACAATCACACCTGCCCCTTCTGTCCTCTTCACAATCACACCTGCCCCTCTGTCCTCTTTACAATCACACCTGCCCCTTCTGTCCTCTTCACCATCACACCTGCCCCTTCTGTCCTCTTCACCATAGCAACTGCCTCCTCCGTCCTCCTCACAATCACATCTGCCCCTTCTGTCCTCTTCACAATCACACCTGCCCCTTCTGTCCTCTTCACAATCACGCCTGCCCCCTTCTGTCCTCTTCACAATCACACCTGCCCCTTCTGTCCTCTTCACCATCACACCTGCCCCTTCTGTCCTCTTCACCATAGCAACTGCCTCCTCCGTCCTCCTCACAATCACATCTGCCCCTTCTGTCCTCTTCACAATCACACCTGCCCCTTCTGTCCTCTTCACTATCACACCTGCCCCCTCTGTCCTCTTCACCATCACACCTGCCCCTTCTGTCCTCTTCACCATCACACCTGCCCCTTCTGTCCTCTTCACCATAGCAACTGCCTCCTCCGTCCTCCTCACAATCACATCTGCCCCTTTCTGTCCTCTTCACAATCACACCTGCCCCTTCTGTCCTCTTCACAATCACACCTGCCCCCTCTGTCCTCTTCACAATCACACCTGCCCCTTCTGTCCTCCTCACAATCACACCTGCCCCTTCTGTCCTCCTCCTCCTCACCATAACTGCCTCCTCTGTCTTCCTCCTCACCATCACAGCTGACACACACATACACACTCACAAATACACTCACACATACACACACACTCATTCACACACTCTCAATCAAACACACCTTTATGATGCTGTGATGCTGTGATCCTGTTGTCCATTATGCATATGCAGGGAGCCGCCGCGGTTCCCGGTCTAGCGTGACTTCCGGGTACCGCCCACACAAGCTCCTTCACGGCTTGTGCATCAATGCAAGCCGGCGGCCGGCGGACCAATCAGAAGCCTGCAGCTGACGTCGGCGTCAGGAGGCTTCTGATTAGTCCGCCGCCTCTCATTGATGTACAAGTGTGAAGGAGCTTGTGTAGGCGGGACCCGAAAGTCACAATAAACCGGGAACCGCGGCAGCTCCCTGCATAATGAACCGGGGCATGGCTTTTGTTTCTATGGAGCCCCAGGCCGCAGTGTGAAGCCTCGCAGGCCGCATGCGGCCCGGGGGCCGCGTGTTTGAGACCCCTGCTCTAAAGTTTGATGAGCTTCTTCCATAATGTAATAAAGGAGTCAGCCGAATCAAAAATACCAAAAATACCTATAATATGAAAATAAAAATTATATACAGACTATCTGTACTACCCGGCTCCACCCGGGTTAATAAATAACTGCTGTTAGCTATAACAAAATAGAATTTGAATATGTCATATTATTATTATTATTATTATTATTATTATTATTTATTTATATAGCGCCATTATATTCCAAGGCGCTTTACATGCTAAAAAGGGCAGACTAGGACAAGTAACATAGTAACAATACAAGTAACAATAAGTGTTGACAATTCGGTCATACAGATACAAGAGGGGAGAAATCCTGTCCACAAAGGCTCACAGTCTACGAGGGGCGGGTGGGGATACAGTGGGAGGGGGAAATTCCAGTCATGAGGCGGTGTGGTGGACCGGGTCTTATTGCAGGTGGTAGGCTTGGCGGAACAGGTGGGTCTTCAGGCTTCTTTTGAAGGTTCCCAGGGTAGGAGAATGTCTGATGTGTTGGGGCAGTGAGTTCTAGAGTCTGGGTGAAGCACGGGAGAAATCCTGTATGCGGTTATGCGAAGAGGAGATGAGGGGGGAGTAGAGGAGAAGCTCTTGGGAGGATCGCAGGTTGCGTGAGGGTAGGTAACGGGAGACCATGTCAGAGATGTATGGAGGGGACAGGTTGTGAATGGCTTTGTATGTCATGGTTAATGTTTTAAACCGGGGTCTCTGGGAAGTAGGGAGCCAGTGAAGGGCTTGGCAGAGGGGGGAGGCAGGGGAGTAGCGGGGAGACAGATGGATTAGGCGGGCAGCGGAGTTCAAGATAGATTGGAGAGGTGCAAGGGAGGTATTGGGGAGGCCGGTGAGCAGGAGGTTGCAGTAATCGAGGCGGGAGATGATGAGAGCGTGAATAAGGGTTTTAGCAGTGTCGTGGTCAAGGAAAGTGCGAATCCTATAGATGTTTTTGAGCTGGAGTCGGCAGGAGGTGGCGAGGGCCTGGATGTGGGGCTTGAAGGAGAGGGAAGAGTCAAGGATAACCCCGAGGCACTTGGCATGGGGGACTGGAGAGAGAGAGCAGTCGTTGACGACGATGGATAGGTCAGGTAGTGAGGGGGAGCGTCTTGGGGGGAAGACTATGAACTCTGTTTTGTCCATGTTCAGCTTAAGGAAGCGAGCAGAGAAGAAGGATGAGATGGCGGACAGGCAGTGTGGAATTTTGGATAGAAGGGAGGCGATGTCAGGACCAGACAGGTAGATTTGGGTGTCGTCGGCGTAGAGGTGATATTGGAGGCCATGGGACTCAATGAGTTGCCCTAGGCCGAGAGTGTAGATTGAGAACAGTAATGGTCCAAGAACCGAGCCCTGGGGGACCCCGACAGATAGGGGGTAGGGCGAGGAGGATGTGTGGGAGTGGGTGACGCTGAAGGTGCGGTCCGTTAAGTATGAGGAGATCCAAGAGAGGGCAAGGTCCGTGATGCCAAGAGATTCCAGGATCTGTAGTAGAAGGGAGTGGTCAACAGTGTCGAAGGCGGCTGACAGGTCGAGGAGGAGGAGTAGTGGCGCTTGCTTTTGGCAGTCAGTAGGTCATTTGTGACTTTGGTCAGGGCTGTTTCAGTGGAGTGAAGGGGTCGGAAGCCAGATTGCAGGCGGTCAAAGAGGGAGCAGGAGGAGAGGTGAGAGGACAGCTCAGAGTGGACATGCTGTTCAAGTAGTTTAGAGGCAAAAGGGAGGAGAGATATAGGGCGGTAGTTGGAGACAGTTGTGGGATCGAGGGAGGGTTTTTGAGGATGGGTGTGATCAAGGCGTGTTTGAAGGCTGAGGGGAAGGTGCCGGTGGTGAGTGATAGGTTGAAAAGATGAGTTAGGGCTGGGATGATAACGGAGGTGAGGTTGGGAATGAGGTGGGATGGGAGCGGGTCTTGGGCGCTGGTGGTGAGGTGTGATATTGACAGGAGGGAGGAGAGCTGGTCTTCAGTTATAGGGGGGAAGCAGTTGATGGAAGTAGAGGGCAGTATAGGTGAAAGGGGAGGCTGTGGGGACAGTGGATCAAAGCTGTCTCTGATTCTGTCAATCTTTTCTTTGAAGAAGGAGGCAAAGTCTTCTGCAGAGATAAGGGGAGAGGGAGGGGGAGCAGGCGGGCGGAGTAAGGAATTGAAGGTTTTGAAAAGTTGCTTGGGATTGTGGGACAGGGAGGTTATTAGGGATAAGAAGAAGGTTTGTTTGGCGGTGGCAAGTGCAGTCTTGAAGGCGATGAGGGACTGTTTGAACAGCGCAAAATGCTCAGTGGAACGTGATTTTTTCCATCGCCTCTCGGCGACCCTGGATGCCCGTCTCAGGTCTTTAGTGAGGGTGGTGTGCCAGGGTTGCCTATTAGTGCGTGGAGCGTGGTGTGTGAGGGGGGCTGCTAGGTCGAGCGCCTTTGTTAATGTGGTGTTGTAGAGGGTGGTGGCAGTGTCTGTGTCACGTATAGATGTTATGTTGGCGAGAGGGAGAAGGGATTCTGAGAGTGAGTGCAGATCAATGTGTTTTAGGTTTCTGCGGGGATGATCAAGTTTGCGGAGAGGAGGTGATGTAGTAGGGGAAGTGAGGGAGGAGAAGGTCAGCAGATTGTGGTCAGACAGGAGGAGGGATGAGTTTGTGAGATTAGTAAGGGAGCAAAGACGGGTAAAGATGAGATCCAGCGTGTGGCCATCTTTGTGGGTGGCAGAGGAGGACCATTGGGAGAGCCCGAAGGAGGAGGTCAGGGAAAGAAGTTGAGAGGCGGTTGGGTGGGCAGTGTCAATGGGGATATTGAAATCGCCCATAATGATGGTGGGAATGTCAGTAGAGAGGAAATGAAGTAGCCAGGTGGTGAAGTGGTCGAGAAAGGTGGGGATGGATCCAGGGGGGCGGTAGATGACGGCTAGCTGGAGGTTACAGGGGAGAGAGATGCGGACAGAGTGGGCTTCGAAAGATGGGAGAGTAACAGAGGGGGGTAGTGGAATAGGGGCGAAGGAGCAGTAGGAAAATGACCTGTAGGAAAATAGAAGCTTAATACAGGTTAGGGACTAAAATCCTCTCCTGACACCATTACAGTCACCAGACTGGTGTACGTACTACCTTAATACAGGTTAGGGACTAAAATCCTCTCCTGACACCATTACAGTCACCAGACTGGTATACGTACTACCTTAATACAGGTTAGGGACTAAAATCCTCTCCTGACACCATTACAGTCACCATACTGGTGTACGTACTACCTTAATACAGGTTAGGGACTAAAATCCTCTCCTGACATCATTACAGTCTCCAGACTGGTGTACGTACTATCTTAATACAGGTTAGGGACTAAAATCCTCATCTCCTGTGACCATTGCATTCACCAGACTGGTGTACGTCATACCTTGATACAGGTTAGGGCCTAAAATCCTAATCTCCTGTGATCTGAACAGTCACCAGACTGGTGTACGTCATACCTTGATACAGGTTAGGGCCTAAAATCCTAATCTCCTGTGATCTGAACAGTCACCATACTGGTGTACGTCATACCTTGATACAGGTTAGGGACTAGAATCCTCTCCTGAAACCATTACAGTCACCAGACTGGTGTACGTACTACCTTAATACAGGTTAGGGACTAAAATCCTCTCCTGACACCATTACAGTCACCAGACTGTTGTACGTCATACCTTGATACAGGTTAGGGAACTAAAATCCTAATCTCTTGTGATCTCAACAGTCACCAGACTGGTGTACGTCATACCTTGATACAGGTTAGGGAACTAAAATCCTAATCTCTTGTGATCTGAACAGTCACCAGACTGGTGTACGTCATACCTTGATACAGGTTAGGGAACTAAAATCCTAATCTCTTGCGATCTGTACAGTCACCAGACTGGTGTACGTCATACCTTGATACAGGTTAGGGAACTAAAATCCTAATCTCTTGTGATCTGAACAGTCACCAGACTGGTGTACGTCATACCTTGATACAGGTTAGGGAACTAAAATCCTAATCTCTTGTGATCTGAACAGTCACCAGACTGGTGTACGTCATACCTTGATACAGGTTAGGGAACTAAAATCCTAATCTCTTGTGATTTCAACAGTCACCAGACTGGTGTACGTCATACCTTGATACAGGTTAGGGAACTAAAATCCTAATCTTTTGTGATCTCAACAGTCACCAGACTGGTGTACGTCATACCTTGATACAGGTTAGGGAACTAAAATCCTAATCTCTTGTGATCTCAACAGTCACCAGACTGGTGTATGTCATACCTTGATACAGGTTAGGGAACTAAAATCCTAATCTCTTGTGATCTCAACAGTCACCAGACTGGTGTACGTCATACCTTGATACAGGTTAGGGAACTAAAATCCTCTCCTGAAACCATTACAGTCACCAGACTGGTGTACGTACTACCTTAATACAGGTTAGGGACTAAAATCCTCTCCTGACACCATTACAGTCACCAGACTGTTGTACGTCATACCTTGATACAGGTTAGGGAACTAAAATCCTAATCTCTTGTGATCTGAACAGTCACCAGACTGGTGTACGTCATACCTTGATACAGGTTAGGGAACTAAAATCCTAATCTCTTGTGATCTGAACAGTCACCAGACTGGTGTACGTCATACCTTGATACAGGTTAGGGAACTAAAATCCTAATCTCTTGTGATCTGAACAGTCACCAGACTGGTGTACGTCATACCTTGATACAGGTTAGGGAACTAAAATCCTAATCTCTTGTGATCTCAACAGTCACCAGACTGGTGTACGTCATACCTTGATACAGGTTAGGGAACTAAAATCCTAATCTCTCGTGATCTCAACAGTCACCAGACTGGTGTACGTCATACCTTGATACAAGTTAGGGAACTAAAATCCTAATCTCTTGTGATCTGAACAGTCACCAGACTGGTGTACGTCATACCTTGATACAGGTTAGGGAACTAAAATCCTAATCTCTTGTGATCTCAACAGTCACCAGACTGGTGTACGTCATACCTTGATACAGGTTAGGGAACTAAAATCCTAATCTCTTGTGATCTGAGCAGTCACCAGACTGGTGTACGTCATACCTTGATACAGGTTAGGGAACTAAAATCCTAATCTCTTGTGATCTCAACAGTCACCAGACAGTTGTCGCTCTATACTGGCAAAATGCGCAAGGGCGTTGGCAAGGGCGTTGGCAAGGAACAAGGAAGTGGACGTGATGGTGGTGCAGGCAGAGGCCGAGGTCGTGTGCAAGCACTAATTTCGCAACAACCAAGGGCCACATCTCCTCGCTCGCACGTCCTGTCCCAAATTCTTGGGGCCTGCAGCAGTACACCACTGTTGAACCAAGACCAGTGTCAACAGGTTGTTACTTGGATAGTGGATAATGCTTCAAGTCAGATGGGCACCTCCACAAACACCCTGTCTTCCACACGGTCAACTGTCAGTAGCCGTGATACTGCACCGCACATTTCCCAACGTGATCCTCCTTCCTACCACCTTGCCGAGTACACGTCCACGGACATTACTGATCCCACACTAGGACACTCGGAAGAGCTGTTTACGTATCCATTTGCAGAATCTGGCCTGTCGCCACCTCCTCTTGAAGTGGGTGATGAGGAGATGGTATGTACAGATGCCCAAATATTTGAGCAGCCACGTTCTGACGAACGGAACGTTGTCAAAGTGTCTCAACAAGGGGTGGACGATGATGAGACACAATTGCCAGGAAGTCAGGAGGAGGATCAGGGTGCGGAAGAGGAAGACGACGTGGTGGATGATCCAGTAGCTGACCCAACATGGCAGGAGGATATGCAGAGCGAGGACAGCAGTGCACAGGGGGAGGGAGGCGTAGCATCCCAACAGGCAGTACGAAGCAGGGTTGCATCTGCAGGCAGAAGGCAGGCAACCGTTCCCTGGAACATCAACACGACTCAAGGTGCCTGTGCAAATGTTCTGTCTTCCCGAGTCTGGGAGTTTTTTAAGTTGGCTCCAGAAGACTCTAAAAAGGCCATTTGCCACACCTGCCATGCCAGTATCAGCAGGGGTACGAAAACTAGCAGCCTGACCACCACCAGCATGATCAGGCACATGTCAGCCAAGCACCCGACTTTGTGGGAAGTACAACAGAGTCGAGGAGCGGTGCTTGCTGATGTCACTGCTACGTCTTTGCCTGTTGTGCGTGCGAGCCAATCCCCTGTCCATGCTGGCCACGAACAAGCCTCCAGCCCTGCACCTGAAGTTGCCCATGCACAAATTACACCACCATCAAGCACCTCCTTGTCCCAGCGCAGCGTTCAATTATCCATTCAGCAAACATTTGAACGCAGGCGCAAATACGCTGCCAACGCCCCACATGTCACAGTCCTGAATGATCACATTTCGCGACTCATAGCGCTAGAAATGTTGCCTTTCCGGCTGGTGGAGACGGACGCATTCCGCGACCTGATGGCGGCTGCTGTCCCACGTTACTCGGTCCCCAGCCGCCACTATTTCTCCAGATGTGCCGTCCCTGCATTGCATAACCACGTGTCCAACAGCATCACACGTGCCCTGAACAATGCTGTTTCAGCCAAAGTCCACCTAACAACAGACATGTGGACAAGTGCTTGTGGGCAAGGCCGCTACATCTCCTTGACGGCACACTGGATTAATATTGTGGAGGATGGGACCCAGTCTGAGCGAGGGACGGAACACGTCCTTCCCACACCTCTGTCAGGGTTTCACCGACACTCTACAGTTCCGGAATGTCATGCTCCTCAGCCTCCTCCTCCTGCGCATCCTCATCCACTGTACCCTCCACACCAGTCCCAAGCTGGAAGCACTGCAGCACTGCCTCTGCAAAGCGGCAACAGGCTGTGCTGAAGCTAGTCTGCATAGGTGTCAAACCCCACAATGCAGAAGAGGTGTGGACAGCTCTGAAACAGCAGGCAGATCACTGGCTCACACCTCTGAACCTAAAGCCAGGAAAAGTCGTGTGTGACAATGGTCGGAACCTGGTGGCAGCTTTGAGGCGAGGGCAGCTGACGCATGTTGCATGCGTGGCCCATGTGCTCAACCTGGTGGTTCAGAGGTTTGTGAAGTCATACCCAGAGGAGTCTGGCCTGCTGGTAAAAGTTAGGCGTCTGTCTGCACATTTTCGCAAGTCACCTGCTGCTTCAGCCGGCCTTGCCGGCTTTCAGCGCCGTTTGCGTCTTCCGGCCCACAGACTGGTGTGTGATGTCCCCACGAGTTGGAATTCAACTCTGCACATGTTGGTCAGGATATGTGAGCAGAAGAGGGCAGTTGTGGACTACCTGCATCACCTAAGCCGTCGGGAAATGGGTCAAACTCCACACATAACACCTGAGGAGTGGAGATGGATGTCAGACCTATGCACCGTCCTCCAAAACTTTGAGGACTCCACCAAGATGGTGAGCGGCGATGACGCCATTATTAGCATCACCATACCACTACTCTGCCTTCTAAAACGGTCTCTGCTGAAAATCAAAGAGGATGCATTGCAGGTCGAGCGCGATGACTTTGAGCAAGAAACAGTAGTGGGTGTGGGTGAAAACACACAGCCCAGCCTCATCCCATCACAACGTGCAGTGGAGGACTATGACGAGGAGGAGGAGGGTGAAGACATGGAGCAACTCTCTGGCCAAATTGAGGATATGACATGCACACCAGTCATACCCTCGATTCAGTGTGGCTGGCCAGAGGACAGGGGAGATGAGGAGGAGGAGGAGGAGGAGGACAGCATGTTCAGTCATCATGTTGGTCTGGATACTGAAGTGATGGCTGTTAAGAGTCTGGCGCACATGGCTGACTTTATGGTAAGCTGCCTGTCTCGTGACCCTCGCGTTCAGAACATCTTGGCCGACAATCAGTACTGGTTGGCTACACTGTTAGACCCACGCTACAAGGAGAACTTTATGTCTCTCATTCCTGAGGCGGAGAGGTCAGCCAAAATGCAGCAGTTCCACAGGGCCATAGTCACGGAAGTAGTGAAATCATTCCCCTCACAAAACGCTAGCGGCATAGGTGAGGATTCGGTGGACAACCAAGGTGTACGGCCGAGAGGGGCACAAGTCCAATCCGCCAGAGGTAGGGGAACTGTCTTTACGATGTGGGACAGTTTTCTCAGTCCCTCACGTACCACAGCCCCTGAGGTGCGGGGTAGTGCCACCAGAAATGCTAAGTTTGGGCAGATGCTGAAGGAGTACCTTGCAGATCGAACAACTGTACTGCGAGATTCCTCTGTGCCTTTCAATTATTGGGTCTCCAAGCTGAACACGTGGGATGAATTGGCTCTCTACGCCTTGGAAGTCCTGGCCTGCCCTGCCGCTAGCGTTTTATCAGAGCGTGTTTTCAGTGCTGCAGGTGGAATCATCACTGATAAACGCACCCGCCTGTCAGCTGAAAATGCTGACAGGCTGACTCTGATCAAGATGAACAAGGGTTGGATTGGGCCAGACTTCACCACACCACCAGCAAATGACAACTGAATTAAAATTTTGTTATGTGAATTTGCCATGTACCTCCACTCACCCATGGGTACACACTTCAGGACTTTGGCTAATCGCTGGACTGCTCCTCCTTCTCCTCATGTGACACCATGATGACCGTTACAATAGTTAGGCTGTTGTTTGAGGTATACCCGCAGTGGTAAATTTTTTCGCCCATTCTTTTAGAATGGGCATTACAACGACAGGAGACCCGCTCCTTTTCAATGGGAAAAATGTTTTGAGGCCCTCCTGCACGTCTCTATCCAGGGACAATGTGGAGCCTCACAATTTTTTGGCTGCCCTGGCCAAAGGCCTATACTACAATACACACACTTGAGGGTTACAGGCCCTCCTGCACGTCTCTATCCAGGGACAACGAGGAGCCTCCCAATTTTTGGCTGCCCTGGCCAAAGGCCTATACTACAATACACCCACTTGAGGGTTACAGGCCCTCCTGCACGTCTCTATCCAGGGACAATGAGGAGCCTCCCAATTTTTGGCTGCCTTGGCCAAAGGCCTATACTACAATACACCCACTTGAGGGTTACAGGCCCTCCTGCACGTCTCTATCCAGGGACAATGAGGAGCCTCCCAATTTTTGGCTGCCCTGGCCAAAGGGCTATACTACAATACACCCACTTGAGGGTTACAGGCCCTACTACATGTCTGTATGCATGGGTCATTGTTGAACCTTCCAATTTTTGGCTGCCCTGGCCAAAGGGCTATACTACAATACACCCACTTGAGGGTTACAGGCCCTCCTGCACGTCTCTATCCAGGGACAATGAGGAGCCTCCCAATTTTTGGCTGCCCTGGCCAAAGGCCTATACTACAATACACCCACTTGAGGGTTACAGGCCCTACTACATGTCTGTATGCATGGGTCATTGTTGAACCTCCCAATTTTTGACTGCCCTGACCAAAGGGCTATACTACAATACACACACATGAGGGTTACAGGCCCTACTACATGTCTGTATGCATGGGTCATTGTTGAACCTTCCAATTTTTGGCTGCCCTGGCCAAAGGGCTAGACTACAATACACCCACTTGAGGGTTACAGGCCCTACTACATGTCTGTATGCATGGGTCATTGTTGAACCTCCCAATTTTTGGCTGCCCTGGCCAAAGGGCTATACTACAATACACCCACTTGAGGGTTACAGGCCCTACTACATGTCTGTATGCATGGGTCATTGTTGAACCTTCCAATTTTTGGCTGCCCTGGCCAAAGGGCTATACTACAATACACCCAGTTCTTCTTTACAGGCCCTTCTGCACGTCTCTATCCAGGGACAATGTGGAGCCTCCCAATTTTTGGCTGCCCTGGCCAAAGGGCTGTACTAAAATACACCCACTTGAGGGTTACAGGCCCTACTACATGTCTGTATGCATGGGTCATTGTTGAACCTCCCAATTTTGGGCTGCCCTGGCAAAAGGGCTATACTACAATACACCCAGTTCTTGTTTACAGGCCCTCATGCACAGCTCTATCCAGGGGCATTGGTGAACCTCCCAATTTTGGACTGCCCTGGCAAAGGAAGATACTACAATAGACCCAGTTCCTCAAAATGGGCACATTATTTCAAGACAGGGCTTCATGTTCGTCTCTTCTCAGGGACATCGGAGTGCCGCACAATGTTTTCACGTAAAATCTTTCATGTAATCACAAAAAGTAACATACACCACCTGTATTTCACTATTGGGTATGTGCCCTTAACATTTCCACCCTAAATATTCATTTTGGTGTCATTTTGGAAGGTTTTCTGGAGACTCCGTAAAATTGGCGTGAAACTCGGACAACATTGTTCACAGCTGTGACTTTTGAGTGAGAAATGCTTCCAGGGGTCTTCCCCATGGTGTTGCCATGTCATTTGAGCACTCTTCTGAGACTTTTGTGACATTTTTAGGGTTTTTCCATGCTGCCGGCAGTCATTTCATAAAAATACTCGTGTCTCCCATAGGATAACATTGGGCTCGGTATCTCGGGCCGAGTACACGAGTATCTCGGGATGCTCGGCCCGAGCTTCGAGCACCCGAGCATTTTAGTACTCGCTCATCACTAATGATGAGTACTATTTGTCACTCATTAAGTCCATGCCTCAGAGCCTGCAAGCTGTTATAAAAGCCAGAGGTGGTGCAACAAAATACTAGTAATGTATTTGAGTGTTGTTTTGTTTATTTACTTGTCATGATTCCATCATTTTTTCCTCAGAATTGAGGGATTCCATAATTTTCCCCCTGCTTGGTCTACAAAAGTAACCGTTACAGGCTAGCATATTTTTTTCAAGATTTCTTTTCGTGTTTCTTCAAGGCAGAGAGTTGCCATTTGAAATGACTTTAGTTTTGTGCCATGTCTGTGATCTGCTTTTTTTCTACAAAATTAAACAACTGAATGGACATCCTCCAAGCCCGGTGATTCCATAATTTTTGCCAGGGGTTGTAGTATTAGTCTTTTTCTATAGGCCAAAGGGACTTCTGGGCCCCCCCTAAACTGCAAGGCCCAGGTGTGATCGCAACCCCTGCACCTATTGTAGTTATGCCCCTGCTATTGAGAACACAGCTGGTCGTGTCTAATCCACAGTTAACATCCACATTTGGCATTGTTGTAGTTAGGAGAGCCCACGTATTTTATGCAGTGTGTCTCCAGAAGCGCGAGCTTGGTACAATGTATGGACACAAGCTAATAGGTGTTTTTGCTTTTCTGGCACTTAGAGGCTCTGAAAATAGGGTATACAAACTATTCTAGGAAAATCTGAGCTGTAAAAGTCAAATGGCGCCCTAATGGGCGTGATCTTTTATTCATTTTCTAGGCAGGCCCTCCCTGCTCTCCACAGCGCTGGCTGGGCATGAATGACACGAATCGCGTCATTTCTGGTCGGGTGACGTCAGTACACCCACACCGCTGTGTTTTGCTTCAAGCACCGCATGCGCAATGTGGTGCTTGAAGCCGAAAGAGCGGTGTGGGTGTACTGACGTCACCCGACCGGAAATGACGCGATTCGCGTCATTCGTGGAGAGCAGGGAGGGCGCCTGAATAGAACATGAATAAAATATCACGCCTATTAGGGCGTGATCTTAAGATGACAGGCAAAAAACAAACACACCCTCAGGGCTAAAGAATATAGCCCCTGCTAATTAACATGGCTAATGAGAGAGTATAAAATCATTTTTATCTACTTTGACAGGATGATTTTAGTATACAAAAGGAATGTCAGAATAGTGATAAGCTAAAAAAAAAACACGTCCCTGCAGCAGCCTAGGTGGCTTTTTGGAGGTGACAGGATCCCTTTAAGTTCATTGAGCGATGTCGTTTGTAAAATGGGGTCACTTATGGGGTGTCTGCTTTTCTGGCATGTCAGTGGGGTCTGTGTCAACCATTCCAACTAAATCTCAACTCCAATACGTCATTCCTTCCCTTCTGAGCTTTGCACTCTGCCTTTAAAGTGGTTTTCGACCTCATATGGAGTGTTGGCAAACTCAGGAGAAATTGTGTAAAATATGTTATGGTCCATTTTCCCCTACCCTTTTTGAAAATGTTAACTTTGTGACTAAAGCAACATTTTAGTGGATTTTTTTTAAATTTTTTTATTTGTGTAGCCCAATGTCATATAATTCTGTGAAGCACCTCAGGGTAAAAATTGCTCACTAGGCCCCTATATGAATTTCTTGAGAGGTGTAGCTTCCAGAATTAGTTCACTTGTGGGGGCTTTCTGGTGTTTCAGGGTACCTTGAAATGCGACATAGCGTTCGCAATCTATTCCAGCCAAAATAGTGCTCCAAAACTGAAATAGAGCTACTTCTCTTCCAAGCCCTCTTGTGTGCCCAAAGAGTAGTTTTCCACCGCATATGGGGTATCAGTGTACTCAGGAGAAGTTGTACAGCAAATTTTATGGTCCATTTTATCCTATTTCCCTTGTGAAAATGACAAACTTGAAGTTAAAGCAACATATTTGTGGTAAAGATGTATTTTTTTTCATTTTCACAGCTCACCGTTATAAAATTCTGTGAAGCACCTGTGGGTTCAAGATGCTCACCACCCCTCTTGATAAAATTTCTTGAAGTGTAGTTTCCAAAATGATATATCTTTACTAATCCATGAGCACCATGTATCAGACACTGGCTGTGCGATTTAAGGCTGGAATGTTTGACTCTTACATGCTGTAGTGAACATATTTTAAAATCCGCCAAAATCATACAACCAGTATCTGCAACATGCAGCCTGTGGATCAGGCGGCATGTATCCTTTGTCAAGTTCACTTTATTCAGACTATAAACAATTTTTATGAATATAAAAGTCTCCTGAGTTTTACATTAATAATGGGGATGTGGAAATAGATTGGATTATTATATTACATCATACATAACAATCAGTTCCATATGAAACATTACCTTAGTTCCTCATGAAGCCTCCTGTAGTTCTTGCTTGCAGATATATGTCATAAGGACAACAGGCTCTGAGTTTAGTTGTTTTATACTCCATAGTATGATATGAGTGAGACTACAGGTATGTGAGAGGTATTATTTTGTTGTTTATCAGTCTGGCTATGTTAGGACGGTCTCTGGGGCCACTTGGTTGCTATAGAGCTTTTGCTCCACCTAAATGCTGCATACCTGACAACAGACTTGTGAAGCCACATGAGCTTTTTATCTTTTAAACACCAAGGCTATGGAAAAAGTGGAAGACAAAAGGAGTACAAATGGTGTCTTATCCGAGTTAATAGGAGGAATTCTACAATGAATAAAAGACTCACCTTGTGTAGTGTGAAAGTCACAACTACTATAAAAGCATGTCACACAGCTGCCGCAGTACCACAGGGAGAGATGATCTGACAGGATGGATGAAACAAGTAAAAACCGTGCTGCCTTGGAAGTAACACAGATGCAGGAATAATAGGAGTTGTGCTATTTATTTGTCAGTGTGTTTCTGAGAACAAATCTCCTTCATTAGGACAAAGATCACATAGCTGAGACCCAGTGGCGTAACTTAAAGCTCATGGGCTCCGATGCAAAAGCTCCAACGGGGCCCCCAATTATTGCAAATCTTTAATAGCATTAGTGTTTTCTATAGGCCAAAGGGTTTTTGGAGACCCCTAGGCCTCAGGGCCCGGGTGCGATTGCAACCCCTGCACCTATTATAGTTATGCCCCTGCTGAGACCAAATCTCCATCAGGACAAAATTACATATGTAGCACCCAGGCTTTGGGGTACTCAGGTATCAGGCGGCAAAGGGTTAACTGCTGTGTCACGGGGAATGGCGGCTGCGCCTGATCCCGTGTCCTGGGCCTATCTTTGAAAATGGGGATGATATTTACAGGGGATTATGTGCAAGTTTGTTTTCGTGACGCCACCTGCAGTTTCTTGTGATTTGCACCAGCGCCACCACAGTCCGCCGGAGGTCGGTGGTATTGCGGCTGAGATGGTGAAGTCCTCCGCTGGCAGGACTGGACCTCCGGGCAGCAATCCTGTGAAAGAACAAGGTCATGCAAAGGAAGATGCAGCAGAGTCAAATTCACTTCACTCCGGGTACTCTACTGGAAACTTTAGCAGCATTAGTTACAGTTCTCAGTTCAGCATTCAGATGTTATAACAGGTAGCTAACGGGTGGCTGCAAGCGGATCCCAGGTGGAATGATGGAACCCTTGGTGTGTGCCTTCTCTCCCGTCTATTCCTTCCTGCTTCCCAGTAATTTGTATGAAGTCCGGTGACTTGGAATCAGCCGGACCTCCGCTCTTCCTTTCACCCTGCTGGCCGACCGCCGAACCATCAAGTGGTGCCTGGTACCCTTTTTTGGTTGCTTAGGTGCCTGGGGTGGCTGTAGACTCCCCAGGACTCCGGATTTTCTGTGGTCCTATAGATCCCACAGGTGCAGGCTCTGGGACCCGGTAAGCAGACTGGGCTGAACCCACTCGAGTTCCTCTTCCCCTTTTAGCTGTCTGCACCTGGGATCTTACTTTAGTCTTTCCCTGGTCCCTCAGCCGAGAGACCCCCTTTAACCTGTAAACGTGAGATAAATGCGCATAGGGTCTTATCCTTTTTACAAAGGGTTATAGCGGTGTACATCAGGAACTGCTCACCTGGTTCGGTTGTGTCACCCACAACCAGTATAATCGCCTGTAAGATGGCTTGTAGAATGGCTGCTGCAGGGCCGCACCTTCACGATGACCGTGGAAACAGGAATGCTGTAATGGGACAAAATGCCGGAATGCCCGCGCTGCCACTAAGAATCACCAGGAAACAAAGAGTTAACTGGGCAGATTTTTCTTTTATTCTATCCTACGCGTTTCAGAGCCTCTATCCGAGCTCCTTCCTCAGGGAACATGAGGCTGAGGGTGGCAATACTTTTGTCTGGCCCATTTTTGGAGTTTTGTGTGAAATGATCAATGTTTTGCTTTTTGCTTAATTCTCTTTTGTGTTTTTTTATTGAAGACAAATTAAATGAAGATAATAATACCAAAGAATTTGTGATTGCAATCATTTTCAGGAAGAAACTGAGTATTATCTGACAGAATTGCTGGGGTGTTAATACTTTTGGCCAATACTGTACGTAAATGAAAAGTGACTATCGCAAGTTGGACTGTAGTGTTAGGCTGGGTGGTCCTGGGACTCAGTCCCAGAAAGAACAGAAGCAATCCAGAGGGATCTAAAGGTACCGTTACACACGGATATCTGTGCAGACATTGCTTCCAACTCACTGGTTGCAGTGAAATCATGGCACATTGTTCCATTTTGTACACGGCAACAACATGGAACAATGTGTCCATGATTTCACTGGAACCAGTGAGTTGCAAGCAATGTCTGCACAGATATCTCTGTGTGTAACGGTACCTTAAAAGTGTGTCTGCCTATGCTTTGTGCAACTGAACATTGCTGGAAGTTATGTGCCTGCTATCTTGCGCTTGTAGATGATAAAGAGGAACCGTTAAGGTCCTGTCACACATAATGAGATAGTTAACAAGATCGTTGTAACGTCACAGATTATGTGTGACACGTACCAACGATCTGGCCCCTGCTGTGAGATTGTTGATTGTTATATGGCGCCCCCTGCGAACAGGGTGGCCACAGGTAGGAACTGCAGCCAGGCAGAAAGTAGACAGGTTAAACACAAACCACCTTAAAACACACACCCACAGAGCACAACACACAAACCGGAGCCTGGGACTCTAGGCGGGCAAGGGGTGAGAGGGTTTAGAGGGAAGTGGGTGGAACGTAGGTCAGGTGAAAAACTAGGTACAAAAGGGGGGAACGAAGAGGAGTTAGTTAGTAGGCCAGTGGGTGCCGAGAAGCCAAGACCAGAATAAAGACTGAGAGAGACTTTCCTGAGGGTCAGGGCTCCCTGGAGGTGCAGAATCCTGCGAGACACCGTTCCCTGGAGAGAAAGCCTGCTCCATAGCCTGTAGCCCAATGGAAGGGAAAGACAGAGACCAAACCAGGACAACTGGGTTCGAGGAACACGGCAGCGTTGACCAACTACAGGCGGGACAGACTCCCCTGACGTACCCAGGTAGTCACACGGGTCGGAGAGAGCCCGGTGATCCCTTGCAAGATAGGGACACCCAAGGCTAGCCTGGGACCAGAGAGTCGGCTCTAGATGACCATAGCTACACGCCGGTACACTAACACACCGACGGGGAGGCACAGATTCCAGGTCTGGTCACCCAACACACGGGCTGGAGGATCAGCAGCGTATAGGACCCGACTTGCCACCCACACACACAGGGGGAAGTCAGATAAAGGGCCCGAACTGCCCCCATACAGCCCACAGGAAAGAAATCAGGAGAGGAAAACCTGAACGGTTACAGAGAAAGTGAATGGTCTCAGAGAGGAAACCTGGCTGCAGAGGGTTCAGTGACTGTCCGGAGTTAACTGTGAATAAGAACTGTGTTGTAAACTGTTGGAACTGTGGAAGAACTTGCAAGTAAAACCCCGTGAACCCTGCTTCAGTCTCCCGTGTGTGATTCCCTGCATACAGAACTTTATTACATCTTTCCACCCTAGCTGCAGCACCATCCATCCATCCTCCTGGCAGAAGTACACTGCAGCGGTGGCCCCCTCACTGACCACAACCCGTGGGTGGCATCACGACAACATCCCCTGTAAGTACCCCTTTTACTTGTAGCCTCGGGACACGGTCCGGACCAAGGACTGCCATGATAACCCCGTGATACCCCGGTCCGGTAACGAGTACCCCATCCCAGTGGGCTCCACAACTTGGAGTCACGAACTGGATGGACCCGGTACAACAGAACCAGATTCAGTGTGCCTAAAAATAGTGGGTTGGACTATTCTGCAAAAATCTGGGCATAATGGCGGCCATAGGAGCCTGAGACCATGTGCAGAAGAGGCGTGCCCAGACTCCCCATCGTGGGCCGGCCCGGTCCAGAGCGGGAAAAGAAATGCCCGCCCTGGCTCCCCTTAACTCCGGGGGAGCCAGTCATCAATCCCAAGGAGGAGCCTCCGCCCCAAACTGTAGCTGCCAATGAGAATATGTCAGAAGACACCCAAAGACACCCAAAGAAGGCGGGATATAGAACCAGATGGTGTGCAGTCGCCATTGCTGGACACCCGGACGGAAGGAGAGGACGCCAGGCTGAGCGACCAGATTGTGAGACCCAAATTGATCCCGTAGGGCCCACAAGACTCGATCGTGGAGGAACCCAGCCAGGGAGAGAGATTTGGTGACCGAGAAGCCATAGCAGAAGGCGGCAGGAGAGGTCCGGAGGTCCGAGACACCCGGCGGGGTGTGCTGAGTCTATTACCCCAGCAGTTAACACGGGTTCAAACTGCATTGCAAACCCGGATCCAGATCGACTGTTATCAATCCCAGCAATTCCTGACTGAACAACCCGGCGGGGCTAGTGCCCCCAGTGTGACCCGGAGCAGGAAGCAGCAACCGTTGGTAGCGCTGGAAGACATATCCATCCCTGAGGCTGTACCACAAAGTGCTACAGAAGTGATCGACCCACTCGGAGCCCTGGGAGAGGGATTCCTGTGGTTACCGGAGCCCCTGATATCAGCCCCTGCATCAACTGAGGTGAGAGGTGAGCAGCTCCGCTGTTGGATGGAACGGGATGAGGAAGAGGAGAACTTAATGGGCTTCCCTGGGGATCCTGCAGCTGGAACAGGCCATGTATAGATTATAACTAGAGATGAATACTTGAGGAGATGTGCCTGGAGATGGGATCAGGAAGAAGTTGAGAAGTTGGCCCGAAAGCGAGAGATGATTGCCCGTGCCCAGCACTTAAAATCAGTTGCCCGGCGAGACAGCACAGTAAATCAATCCCCACGGCATGAAGGGAAGATTGTGAAGATCATATCGCATAGGGGATTCGCTTTTGCTAGAGAACCCGGTGCAGACAGAGAGGTCTTCATAAACAGGAGGGACGTGGAAGAGCATCTTCCTCCAAAGCACCCGGACAGGGAAGTTGAAGTCGGAGAATGGGTGTCATATATCACCGTACCAGGAGAAAGAGGCCCGTACGGGATAAGAGTACAGAGACTAGTCCTCAGATCACAGATAGATGCAGAATCTTCAGTAACTGACCCGGATTTAACTATTCCTGAGAACAGCCCTGAGGAGATCATCACAAGTCATACTACGGTGACACAGACTGTACACAGCTATTTGTTGACCAGCGCGTTAGAATCGCTGGAGCTGCTTCCAAGAAGAAAAACCCCAGAAGTTTTACCATGGAAAAGGAAGGAAAAGGAGTGAGAACCCGGATTCATCAAGCAAAACTGTAAGTGTGAATGTGATGTGTTTCTTATTGACTCCATCCCATACCTGAATGAGTAAATAGCCTTTTCCCGTTTGTCTTTTATGTGTCATTGACATTGATATCATAGACGATGATATGATAAAAACATTCTTGTAAATAGTTGAGCACCTTGTGTGCTCCCCATTGGTTTTAAGACCAAATAGCAATTTGAGTCTGTGTGCACAGAACTGGAACTGAGACTTGAAAGTGTTTTTGAACAGTTTTCGAAGCACTGGTGCCCCTTTTGAAGTTTTTATACTTTTTGAAAGAAAGTAATGTGGCTTTTATGTGTATTTTAATGTTTTTACACTTAACCCGGTGTGCATAGAGAGCCGGTATTGTTATGCCACAGGACTCTTGAAACTGTAACAGTGACTGAGTAACCAGTGTCCCGTGAAGGGGACAAGAAAGTGTGGTGTAAGGTGCCGATACGGAGAGAAACAACTTTGCCACAAGTTGGTGTCCCGAGGGCCCGGAGGACTCGGCACTTGCAGCCATGAACGGGTTGAATACTGTGCCTTTAAATCTATATAGTTAATTTAAGTAACGTTTAAGAACCCGTGCCTCCTTAATTGGAAGAACAAGAATGCTTAATGTTATGCTTATATAATAAAAATGTTTTTCAGGGGAAATCATGCCGGACGGCGTGGGGACGCGCCGGTTTAACTCTGGGGGAATGTGGCGCCCCTGCGAACAGGGTGGCTACAGGTGGGAACTGCAGCCAGGCATAAAGTAGACAGGTTAAACACAAACCATCTTCAAACACACACCCACAGAGAACAACACCCAACCTGGAGCCTGAGACACGGAACATGGCAGCGTTGACCGACTACAGGCGGGACAGGCTCCCCTGACGTACCCAGGTAGTCACACGGGTCGGAGAGAGCCCGGTGATCCCTTGCAAGATAGGAACACCCAAGGCTAGGCTGGGACCAGAGAGTCGGCTCTAGGTGACCATAGCTACACGCCGGTACACTAACACACCGACGGGGAGGCACAGATTCCAGGTCTGGTCACCCAACACACGGGCTGGAGGATCAGCAGCGCATAGGACCCGACTTGCCACCCACACACACAGGGGGAAGTCAGATAAATGGACTGAGCTGCCCCCATACAGCCCACAGGGAAGAACTGAGGAGGGGAAAGCCTGAAAGGTTACAGAGAAAGTGAATGGTCTCAGAGAGGAAACCTGGCTGCAGAGGGTTCAGTGACTGTCCGGAGTTAACTGTGATTAAGAACTGTGTTGTAAACTGTTGGAACTGTGGAAGAACTTGCAAGTAAAACCCGGTGAATCCTTCTTCAGTTTCCCGTGTGTGATTCCCTGCATACAGAACTTTATTACATCTTTTCACCCTGTCAGGAGCAACCCATACCAGCGGCAGGCTCATCCATCTAGCTGCAGCACCATCCATCCATCCTCCTGGCAGAAGTACACTGCAGCGGTGGCCCCCTCACTGACCACAACCCATGGGTGGCGTCACGACAACATCCCCTGTAAATTCCAATTTTACTTGTGGGCTCGGGACACGGTCCGGACCAAGAACTGCCGTGATACCCCCCCGTGATACCCAGGTCCGGTACCGAGTACCTCGTCCCAGTGGGCTTCACAGTTACATACTGCTCTGGGTCATTTCTACGTCATTGCGCTCCCGCTGGGTGCGCTACATCGTTGTGTCTGAAAGGGACAATGACCAATGATCTCAATGCTACTCTATGGAGTGACAATTCCCAACGACCTCGGTATAATTCTGGATCGTTGCTGAAGTTGTTGGTGACATCACTGGTGAGATACCTGTTTGATATCTAATTAGCGATGTGAAAATGACGCACCAGCGATCCCGGCCAGATTGTATCGTTATCAGTATCGCTGGTGCGTCGTTATGTGTGATGGGGGCTTTAAGCAAAGTCTCTTTGTTTAAACTGAACTAGTGGTCTCCTTGTCAGGCCGAGTTGTAAACTGGTCATGGCCAGCCGAAACCATCGGCATCACACGGCCTTCATGTACGTACTGCTCAAACCTCATAAGAGCACATACCCAGCCAGGACCGCGTATTTCATGTTCTGTGCCGAGGCGTCAGGAATCAGCACCTTGCCCATGACTACCGCCCCACACCAGTCTTCTCTGGCGTGGCTTGTGATGAGCCAGAACTGATCCAACTCCAACTCCTCAATTTCCCTAACTTCGACTCCCTCATACATGGCTCATGCTTAAGTGATACATTTTGTATAATCAGTAGCTAACCTCTCCACACATAAGTTCAAAGGAAAAACAAAGTAAAACATCAAGCATACAGAGAGATCATATATATACTGGGCTATTGATTTATGCAAAGTTTATTAAAAGTTGAGATATGCTTTAAAAGTACTTGCCTTAATCCTGCTTTCCTGTTCACTAGAGTCTCTAGTGATTCTGAGAAGAGTGCAGGCATTCCCTCCCAGTGTGTTTTTACCTTTATCCAGTGCTTTTTTTGTAAAAAAATATTTCCTGGTACGCCTCTCGGAGCCGAGGGGGGGGGGACTGGGGGCGGGGTTGGAGGCGGGCTGCCGTCAGGGGCAGGGCGAGATTAATATATTTAATATATTAATATGTTTACTCCGAATGTTGCACCCGGTCTTATTTACAGGGGGAGACATACACACACGGGGGCATACACTCACAGTACGGTGGCTCAGTGGTTAGCACTGTATATGGTGGCTCAGTGGTTAGCACTGTATATGGTGACTCAGTGGTTAGCACTGTATATTGTGGCTCAGTGGTTAGCACTGTGCGATGTCTGTGGTTAGCAAAGTATGATGGCTCAGTGGTTAGCAGCACAGTATATGGTGGGCAGACGGTTAGACCAGGATGAAGGCTGGGGGGGTGAGCGCAGGAGGACGGAGGCTGGAGGGGTGAGGGAAGGAGGACAGAGGCTGGAGGGGTGAGGGCAGGAGGACAGAGGCTGGTGGGGTGAGGGCAGGAGGACGGAGGCTGGAGGGGTGAGGGCAGGAGGACGGAGGCTGGAGGGGTGAGGGCAGGAGGACGGAGGCTGGAGGGGTGAGGGCAGGAGGACAGAGGCTGGAGGGGTGAGGGCAGGAGGACGGAGGCTGGAGGCGTGGGGGCAGGAGGACGGAGGCTGGAAGGGTGAGGGCTGGAGGACAGAGGCTGGAGGGGTGAGGGCATGAGGACAGAGGCTAGAGGGGTGAGGGCAGGAGGACAGAGGCTGGAGGGGTGAGGGCAGGAGGACAGAGGCTGGAGGGGTGAGGGCAGGAGGATAGAGGCTGGAGGGGTGAGGGCAGGAGGACGGAGGCTGGAGGGGTGAGGGCAGGAGGACAAAGGCTGGAGGGGTGAGGGCAGGAGGACAGAGGCTGGAGGCCCCCATCACAAGCACAGTGCAGCCAACTTTATCTTTATTTACATTACATTTATTTTACACTCACTGTGATCCTCCCGGCTGCTCTGTCTCTGCACACACAGCCACACACATTGCACACACACTGCACACAAAGCCACACACACTGCACACACACTGCTCACAAAGCCGCACACAAAGCCGCACACACAGTGCACACACACTGCACACACACTGCACACACATTACACACACTGCACACAAATTGCACACACACTGCACACAAAGCCGCACACATTGCACACACACTGCACACAAAGCCGCACACATTGCACATACATTGCACACAAAGCCACACACATTGCACACACACTGCACACAAAGCCACACACATTGCACACAAAGCCACACACATTGCACACACATTGCACACACAGCCACACACATTGCACACAAAGCCACACACATTGCACACACACTGCACACACAAAATTGCACACACAGCCACACACAACCTGGCTGCACAGCACACTGCACCTTCTTTCCTCTGGGCCACTCACCACCTGCTCTCTTCTGCTGTGCCGCCGGCTCCCGCCCGCTCCTCCGGAGTCCGCTCTCAGCACTCTCGGCAGGCAGACAGTGCTGGTCCTGGCCCTGGCCGGCAGACACCGCACCGCTGCCATCAGCGGTGTTCGCCGCGCCGGGCCGGAGGTGCGCGTGGAGAGTGAGACACACATACAGCAGCCAGGTCCTGGCTGGCTGCTGGTATCTCCGTGGTGCATTTGAGGGATTACTGGGCTGCACAGATCAGGGGGTGGCGGCAGGCCGCAGATATTCCGGTACGCCGTACTTGATCGCACCAGGTTTTCCCGGATTTTCCGGTACGGCGTATTGGCCCGTTCCGGTACAAAAAAAGCCCTGCCCTTATCAGTAGAGAAGGAGCTTCATTACTTTTGTACATAAAGTGCAGCACAAATTCATCTCAACTAAATACCTACATTATTTGATCAGGAATAGAAAAGACATTTAGAGGACATCTCATAACTTTCCCAAATTCTTATAAAAAAATATTTAGCACATACTGCTTTGAACTACTATACCCAATTTATTATATATTTTAGGAGTCAGATTCGGTCCATATTATACCAACTCCAACTCTGACTGCATCAAAATGAACACCGATTCTACGACCCCAACTCCATAGCCCTGATCATGCTCATCTCTTGTTGGGACCTACGGATTTAGTTTTTGTTCATTTATTCATAGTTATAGCAGCCAGAATTTTCTCATTTTTATGTAAGCTTCACAAAATGACATCTTGCTTTTTATGTCTGTAAGGTCATGTTCACACATTGCCTACATACTGTTTTTTGTTTTCTACAGATGCAAGCTCCAAACTATACATTAATAACCTTTTCTGATTAATGTATTTTTGCCGCATTTCTTTTGCCTTTTCCCATTTCTTTGATGCTTTTTGGTGGAGATGTGAAGCACAGTTTTTAATGTTAAAGTACAGAAAAGCTTTGATTCTGCACCTAAATAAGTAACTGCAGATTTTTCACATGCTTTTTTTTAGGTTCCACATAGAAACCTCTAGAGAAAAACAAGCCCCAAAATTACACAGTTCTCTTAAGGCAAACCTGTTACCCCCCAGGGTCTAGTAAACTAAAATAGCCACCTTCAACAGCGCCTATGCTGCATTTTGTGAAAATGGCTCTTATCATCCTACCTCCCCGGGACACCAAAATAAACACTTTATTAAAAATTAGTTTAGGTCGGAGAGGTATACTCTTCTCCCAAGACCTAAACCCCTTGCTGATATCACCCCTTCTCCTCTGCTGTCCGGGACACGCCTCTTGTGTTCCTTACGAGTGGCATCGGTGCCTGTACACAGCTCTCCGCTCTCGGGCATCTCTGTGAGCTCTGCCTGAGAGCTGACGTCACATGATGTCGGAGCACTGTGCCTGCGTATAGGGCAGGCACCAGGTCCTGCCCTGTTTGGTCTTATGCTTAATGCAGGCTGCAGCTCTGGGAATTTGGAGGAAGGAACAGCATGATGGCACCTGTTCCAACCTCCTGATTCCCAGGCCTGCAGCCTGCATAAAACATAAGGCCACACTGGGCGGGATCTGGTGCCTGCCCTATACGCAGGCGCAGTGTTCTGACATCATGTGACGTCAGCTCTCGGACAGAGCTCACAGATGCCCGAGAGCTGAGAGCTGTGTACAGGCATCGATGCCATTCGTAAGGAACACAAAAGGTGGCTTCCGGACAGCAAAGAAGGAATGGTAAAATTGTGGCACCCCTCCGGGTGGACCGCCGCCAGAGGTGCTGCACTTCTGCGATTAGGAAGTGTGGTGCCCCTGTTCTTCAGGTGTCGGGATGGTGTGTTTGAGCCCACAACACACACACACACATGCAGTGACAGGCCCTTGGGACCATGGGTGGACTCTGAGGGAGGACCCAGGCCACAAAAGGGAAAACAGGAAGTGTTAGATGGAGGAGTCAGTCTTAGGAGACCAGAGGAGTAACATTGACTGAGGAGTGGTAGCCGGGATTGTAGAGGCGGTGTGGTGCCAATTCCCATGGGCTGAAGCTAGACCACCATGCTCGCCCGCGGGAGGGAGAGAACTGACTGGTAGAGACGGAAAAGAACCTTTGGGGTGCGGAGAAGTCAGCAAACACCCGTACGCCCGAATCTGACGAGAGAGATGGTTTGGTGGACGAGCCAGGGACCCAGCCCTGCAGAATGGTGTGGAAGCTGCATGCCCGAGCCGTAAACCCGGAGGACCCAGACTTCTAATGGGAGCTGTGGCCGAACATCCAACACATCTTGGGGAAGGTGGCCGAACTAGGGAGCAGTCCTCGGGAGAGTGACCTAATGGCGCCCGGGACATAGAAGCACCCGTGGCCACCTGTACTTGAGCTCGGTCCTGTGGAGAGCGTTGAGAGCCTAGGGAGCAGAGAGAAGAGACCCACCAGAGACTGTGACACCGAGAAAGGTGAGTAGGGGCACCAACTGGCTTGACTTGCATGGCTTGACTGTACCGAACCGACCCTGGAGAAAGAGCAGTACCGGAGACTGGCAGGAGCGTACCCGGAGGCCATGTTTAACACCTGAATAAAAGTAACGGAACTGCAGCTGTGGTGTGAGAGACTTTTATTTGCGGCGACCTTTGGCTGCAGAGGCCACCCGTAACACCAAGAGTACTGTGAACTGAGCAACCAACTGCCAAGGTATGAGCCGGGAAATACCACTCCACTGCCCTGGGGAATGCGCTCCGCCTGCAGGGAGCGGGCAGGTTCTCGAGTCTTCCCCGGCCCTGGAGTGGGTGTGTCAATATCAGCAATGGTTTTAGGTCCTGGGAGGAGAGTATACCTCCCGGACTTAAACTAATTTCTAATAAAGTGTTTATTTTGGTGTTCCGTGGGGGTGGTATAATAAGAGCCACCTTCACAAAATGCAGCATAGGTGCTGCTGAAGGTGGCTATTTTAGTTTAATAGGGCCTCGAGGGGGGGGGGGGGGACAGATTCTCTTTAATGGGAGGAATTTTCATGAAATTACATCCACTTTGCTTGGACAGAGAAACGTAGCATTTAGGCTAGGTTCACACTTCCGTTCGGCAGCGCAGCATATGGTGCCGAACGCAGACACTTTTATGTGAACGCAGCAGTGATTGTCTGCATGCGTTCACATAATAGTGTTCATAAGAAATCATTGTAATACAGTCCGGCCATGAGAGAGAGATGAGAACGGGATTTAGGCAGGGAGGAGCTCTGAATGATGTCACCATCCGCTGCGTTCGTTGCGCTTGCCTGCAGGTGGCACTGCGCACACATTGGCTGCCATTCATTCTTTGTGCACGTCTATCTGCTTGCATACAAAACAAGCAGCCAGCCGCGCACAAAAAGTTCAACATGTTGCATTCGGAAGGCGCACAGATTATGTGCATCTGAACGCAAACCCAACCAAACGCAGGTACTATGCATTTCAAAGTTAAACATAGGAACGCAGTGTGCACGCGTTTGGCTGCGTTTGGTTGTGCTGTGTTCCAAACGCAAATGTGAACCCAGCCTTACACTACATGTGAACATGGTCTGAATATCCAAACAAAGTGGATAAATAATCTGATCACTGTGTTGTGCGGGTTGTTACATTTACAGGGACACCAAATATGTCTATTTGCTGATTTTTCTTTTTAAAAAAGGGCATTAAATATGACATTTCTAATTGTTCTTAGTTATTTTTTTTTAGTAATTTTATAGTAAGAAAAAAATGTGACCATTTTCCCTCTAGAATACAGGTACATAAAAATACTTTGCTGTGTACTGATATATCTCTATTTATCTGTATAACTAGATGGTGGCCCGATTCTAACGCATCGGGTATTTTAGAATATGTATGTAGTTGACATACCGTGACTGACAGAACTTGTTCAGTTAACGTGAGTGAACTACATATATATATATTAGCGCTATGGCATTTGGTGGTACATTACAGCACTTGTACAGCAACACTATAGTATATGGTGGTACATTACAGTACATGTATAGCAGCAACATACACTGTGTTCCAAATTATTATGCAAATTGGTTTTAAGTGTCATTTGGTTGTTTTTTTGTTTTTTTTAATGAAACCCTTGATGGGATTGTGTCTCATGGTGGGTTTACACACACCAATTTATCTGTTCAATATCTGAACAGATCTTTGGTTGCAGTGAAATCATGGACACATTGCTCCATGTTGTACACAGCCACAAAATGGAACTATGAGTCCATGATTTCACTGCAACCAGAGATCTGTTCAGATATTGAACAGATAAATTGGTGTGTGTAAACCCACCATCAGAGTTCTTTGGATCACTGAAATCAATCTCAGATACCTGTGATAATTAGTTTGGCAGGTGAGCCCAAAAAAAGGAAAACTGCGTGTTCCACAATATTACGCAGGCCACAGTTTTCAAGTGACATGGGAAAGAAAAAGGATCTCTCTGCTGCCAAAAAGCAACAAATACAAAAGCAGAAGCGTGCCTTCAGGAGCAAAATCATCTTTGTGCATGACAATACACCATCTCGTGCTGCAAAAAATACCTCTGTGTCATTGACTGCTATGGGCATAAAAGGAGATAAACTCATGGTGTGGCCACCATCTTCCCCTGACCTCAACCCTATAGAGAACCTTTGGAGCAGGGGTCTCAAACACGCGGCCCGTGGCCGCATGCGGCCCCTGGGGCTTCACTATGTTGCCCGAGGCACCTTGAACAACTTAATGATGCATCGCCACAGTGCAGTGGGCTGCTGTAATCCCCGCTGTGTGATGACTTCCATCCGTGGCACTAACAAGCACTGCCACTCAGCAAGATCAATGCAAGCTGCCAGCCAATGAGAGGCGCGCAGTTGAATATGACATCACATGCGGGCCTCTGGCTGGCAGATTGCATTGATCTTGCTGAGCAACAGAGCTTGTCTGAGCAGCGGCTGCAGGAAGTCATAGCACAGCAGAGGCCGGAAGTCAGCAAAGCGTGGACCGCGGCAGCCCCCTGCACTGGAGTGATACATCATTAAAGTGAGAAAAGTGTGAGTGTGTGTGTGAGTATGTGAGTGAGAATGTGTGTATAAGAAAGTGTGTGTGAGTTTCAGTGTGTGTATGAGAGTGAGTGTGTGTGTGTATGAAGATGTGTGAGAGTATGTGTGTGTGTGGGTTTGTGTGTGAGGATGTATGTGAGTGTGTAAACAGAAGGTAAAACAGGATGGGGGCATCACTATAAAAATAGATCAAGATGGGGAACATACCTAGAAAAGGGGATCAGGATGGGGGACATCAGTACAAAAGGGGACCAGGATGGGGGACATTACTACTAAAGGGGATCGGGATGGGGGGCATTACTACTAAAGGGGATCGGGATGGGGACATCACTAGAAAAGGTGATCAGGATGGGGAACATCACTAGAAAAGGAGATCAGGAAGGGAAAATTACTACAAAAGGGATAAAGATGGGGGACATCACTACAAAAGTAGATCAGTATGTGGACATCACTACAAAAGGGGACCAGAATAGATGTGGGACATCACTACAAAAGGGGATCAGGATGGGGACATCAGTAGAAAAGGGGATCAGGATGGGTGACATCACTACAAAAGGGGATCAGGATGGGTGACATCACTACAAAAGGGGATCAGGATGGGGGACATCACTACAAAAGGGGATCAGGATGGGGACATCACTAGAAAAGGGGATCAGGATGGGTGATATCACTACAAAAGGGGATCAGGATGGGGGACATCACTACAAAATGGGATCAGGATGGGGGACATCACTAGAAAAGATCAGGAAGGGGAAATTACTACAAAAGGGGGGGACCAGGATGGATGTGGGACATCACTAGAAAAGGGGATCGGGATGGGGACATCACTAGAAAAGGGGATCAGGATCGGGGACATCACTAGAAAAGGGGATAAGGATGGGAGAAACCACTAGAAACGGGGATCAGGTTGGGGGACATCACTAGAAAAGGGGATCAGGATGGGGGACATCACTAGAAAAGGGGATAAGGATGAGGGACATCACTAGAAGAGGGGATAAGGATGAGGGACATCACTAGAAAAGGGGATCAGGATGGGGAGATTACTAGATAAAGGGATCAGGATGGGGGACATCAATAGAAAAAGGGATCAGGATAGGGGGTCATCACTAGAAAAGGGGATCAGGATCGGGGACATCACTAGAAAAGGGGATCAGGATGGGGGTCATAACTAGAAAAAGGGATCAGGATGGGGGACATTACTAGAAAAAGGGATCAGGATGGGGAACATCACTAGAAAAGGACATTACTACAGGATGGGGACATTACTACAATAAGGGAATCAGTATTTGTACTTTACATTGAGCAAAAAATTCTGGTATTACTAAAAATATCACTTAGTCCTACATATATAAAATAGGGAGGGGACAAGAGGCGCAATAGTGCCCTATCACTAGTGACACTGATGTAATGTGGTGGTGCTATGAAGCTGCTCACCTGTTCCAGTTGTGATCCCCACAACTGGTTTGAAGGCGTTTAGGAAACAATGTTCCAAGCTGCTGCAGGACCTCCACCCACCACTGGATAGTGGTATCAATCAAAGAAATGATGGGAGTGCTGGTGTATCACGATCCGCGCTGCTCCAGGGCTAAATAAAACTCACCAACGAGCCAGTCAACTTTTCATCCTTTTTATTCCTCCTTCTCCTACGCGTTTCAGCGCCACACCCGGTGCCTTCCTCATATCCCTGAGGAAGGCGCCGGGTGTGGCGCTGAAACGCGTAGGAGAAGGAGGAATAAAAAGGATGAAAAGTTGACTGGCTCGTTGGTGAGTTTTATTTATCCCTGGAGCAGCGCAGACCGTGATACACCAGCACTCCGATCATTTCTTTACTTAGTTCTACATGGGATGCGGCCCCCCACTATAAATGTTTTGCTATGCGCGGCCCATCAACCCAGCTGAGTTTGAGACCCCTGCTTTGGAGTATAATCAAGCAAAAGATCTATGAGGGTGGGAGGCAGTTCACATCAAAGCAGCAACTCTGGGAGGCTATTCTGATATCATGCAAAGAAATACAAGCAGAAACTCTCCAGAAACTCACAAGTTCAATGGATTCAAGAATTGTAAAAGTGAAATCAAAGAAGGGTTTCTATGTTAACATGTAACTTGGCCTGTTAGGATTTTTTGGAGTTAAATAGCTTTTTATTTCAGTGAATGTGACCTCCTAATGCTGCAAATTCAACAAATGAGCATTTTCAGTTCTTTAAAACATATCAAATGTTTAGAAACTCTACTGTGCCTAATAATTTGGAACAGTGCATTTAGAGTTTTTTTTAATTTTTACAATTATACTGTTATCATTTGGAGGTTTCTTCAATAAAATTTGATGTATACTCTAACAAGTGATGACTTTTATTACACTGACTGTCATTTGCACTGACCATTTAGGAAAATCAGAGTAGTATATATGTATATGGTGGTACATTACAGTACATGTATAGCAGCACTATAGTATATGGCGGTACATTATAGTACATGTATAGCAGCACTATAGTATATGGCGGTACATTATTGTCCATGTATAGTAGCACTATAGTATATGGCGGTACATTACAGTACATGTATAGCAGCACTTTAGTATATGACGGTACATTATAGTACATTTATAACAGCACTATAGTATATGGCGGTACATTATAGTATATGTTTAGCAGCACTATAGTATATGGCGGTACATTACAGTACATGTATAGCAGCGCTATGGTATATGGTGGTACATTACAGCACATGTATAGCAGCACTATAGTATATGGCGGTACATTACAGTACATGTATAGCAGCACTATAGTATATGGCAGTACATTACAGCACATGTATAGCAGCACTATAGTATATGGCAGTACATAACAGTATATGTATAGCAGCACTATATTATATGGCAGTACATTACAGCACATGTATAGCAGTGTTATAGTATATGGCGGTACATTACAGTACATGTATAGCAGCACTATAGTATATGACGGTACATTATAGTACATGTATAACAGCACTATAGTATATGGCGGTACATTATAGTACATGTATAGCAGTGTTATAGTATATAGTGGTACATTACAGTACATGTATAGCAGCACTATGGTATATGGCAATACTCCGCTCCTCCAGGCCACCACTCCTCCACAGAAAAAGTAAAAATAAAAAAATCCTCATTGAGGATACTCACCTGTCCACCGGCTCGCTCCACCTCCGTCTTCTAGGTCCTACAGGCCTTTAGGACTTGTCGTTGCCTGGGAAACCAATCAGCTGACAGGGGGGGCAGGATGGAGCGAGTGGGGCAGGATGGAGCAAGCCGGGAAGGATGGAGCCAGGGGAGGGGAGGCAGGATGGAGCGATCAGGGCAGGATGGAGCCGGGGGTGGGTGGGAAGGGGCAGGATGGAGCCGGGGGGGGGGCACGATGGAGCAAGCGGGGGAGCAGGATGGAGACAGCGGGGGGCAAAGATGGAGACAGTCGGGGGGGGGGCAGGATGGAGCCAGTGGGGCAGGATGGAGCCGATGGGAGGGGCAGAATGGAGCCGGCAGGGAGGCAGGATGGAGCAAGCGGGGCAGGATCGCGGCGGGGGGCAGGATGGAGTCGGGAGGGGGCAGAAGTGCTCGGTAACCAGGAACAGTAGCAGGTAGTGTCCTGCTAGGACCTTGCATGATGTCAGAATGACATCGGCGTTCGGCGCTGTGATTGGCCCGCCCACGGTCATGTGATATGTGACGCGCATATCACATGGCTTCGAGCGGGCCAATCACAGTGCCGAACGCCGATGTCATTCTGACATCATGCAAGGATCCTTGCAGAACACTGTCTGCTCCTGCCCCCGGTTACTGAACACTCGGCGGAGAGGTAAGCATAAACATCTTTATTATTTTTAATACATTTGTCTTTATTTTACATTTGATTTCGCAGTGTATAAGGCACTGCGAAATCAAATCACTAAAGAAGTAGCCCTAAGGAGCGGGGGGCCGCGGGGAGTGGGAGCGCAGACAGAGCAGAGGAGCGGGGTATGGAGCACGGGCAGGACAGGAGGAGTGAGGGGGGGAAGCGCGGGCAGGGCAGAGAAGCGGGGTATGGAGCACGGGCAGGACAGGAGGAGCAGGGGGGAAGCGCGGTCAGGGCAGAGGAGCGGGGTATGCAGTGCGGGCAGGCCACCATCGGCCGGACCCGTGTATCCTGACGACAGCGGCCGGGCTGCAAATTGGCGCGAAATTCGAACTTTGAATTTGCGCGCCTATTTGCATAGTCGGCGGCCACCAATGAGCGGCCTCTGTCTGGTGCGCGATTTCTGTGACCGACAGACGACTTAGACAATTATATAGTAGATCTGCCTGCGTCTGTATACTTTTCAGAGACTGCACAGCAGAGTCAAGTATAGAAATGTGTCCCAATCCTACCAGTGTAACCTGTGGCTGATAGTTTTAGCTGTTGTCTATAATGATACAGGTTGTGAGTTGGATCCCTAGAGAGACCAAATATTTCCATGTTATTTGCTGATTTGTGACATTTATTTTAAAAAACTGTATTCAAATTTACAATTATTTAATTGATTTTTATTTTTACATAATTTTTTACGAAGAAAAAAAATTGAACTTTTATTTCCCTCTATAATAAAGCTACATAGAAATTCACTCCTATACTGATGAGCAAAAAAGGGTAACAATGTTTTGAACTTTTGACTTTCAGGCTCTATATCTCACCATTCACTACAGCTTTGAGTGTGAAACCACCTTCATTTTATAGACAACTATCTTGGCTATCTCATACATAGATTTGCATTGCACCAATTTAGCATATGATTAGTTATGCAGATTCTTGTCATGTCGCTGCATTGTTATTGTTTTGCTCCTAAAAATCTAAAATAAAAGTTATGTTATTTTGTAATTCCATCTTTGACTTTCAACACTGCCTGGATTCCTTCTGGGAATGCTCTCAATCACATTCAAGCATGTCTCGAGCAAAATCTGATACCAGGTTTATTCTACTAGTCATCTCACTTGGGTATGTATATAGCTTTCTCCTCAAGTCTACCCACAAATGTTCAATTGGGTTGAGATCTGGGGACTGTGAGGGTCAATCCAGCACTTCTACTTCATTATCATTCAACAATTTTTTCACCAATCTTGACGTATGCTTCGAGTCGTTGTCCTTCTGGAACACTACGTTGTTCTTCTCATATCCATAGTATTTGAGTGTATGAAGTAACTGCATTACATTGAGACCACCATTGATCCTGGTCAAGAATCCAAAGCCTTTGACCGTAAAACAGCAACATGTAATCAGGTTTCCCCCCTCCTCCCCCAAACCTAACAGTTCCTTCAATTTCTCAGTCTATTAGCCCCTTGTTCCCTTGTCTCTTCCAGACTCATTTGCACTCATCGGAGCCTAGTCTACTGTCTTTCATCTCATTATTCCAAATCATCAGTTTCCAATCTTCTACTGTCCATAATTCATAATTTCATAATTTTTAGGAAACTCAAGCTGATGCTTCTAATGACGACATTGAAGTTGAGGCTTCTACACCTTTTTCAGGTCACCTTTCTAGACTTGAGTAACATGTGTCCCACGGTACTTACATGATGCAGTTTAGCAATTTTCTTGGCCAACAGACCAATATTAATGAGCTGCATAATGCAGTTTCTTTTTTCTTGATAAATCTTTTTCATGGCTGCGTCTCTATTTGAACTATTGACCTTTCACTTGCAAATCAAACTAATAATACACTGAGATATTTGGGAATATGAGAACAGGATGTAAAGTGTAGTACAGTATACAGAAAGAAAAAGATTTTTCAAACACAATAACAAATCAGTAACAATGCAGTGACATTGCCACTTGTTGACTGCTTTGCAGTCCATTTTTGCTGCTGTGGTTAAGTTTTTTTCCTTAGTCGATGCTGCGTGCTGCAGCTGTGGAGGTGGAGGGGTCTCCACTACCAGATCTCCACTACCCCAACCTTGAAATAGCTCCACTTTCCTCCACTAGGTGTCGCAGTTATAGCTCATTTGAACGTGGACTCAGTGCTGTGAAGTCATGCTGTGCTGAGCTGTTATTGCTACCATTGACTTTCATGGAAGCTGCTGGGTTTTCTCGGTCCGTGAGTGGAGGTAGGGCTCTTAGCCTAGGTCCTGGCAATGCGTGGAGGGCTAGGGTGATGACCCGAACCTCCTCGCCTTCAGAGGTACCTTTGGGAACAGGGCTAGTCAGGGATACCAAGTCCAAGGCCAAACTATCTCCCCTGGATGCCCTTGCTCATCTTACCATCTTGCCTCCTTATTCCCTATCTGTGATACCATCCTGTGACAGACATAACTAATCATATGCTAAATAGTTGCAAGTCTAATACATAATACAAATACATACAAATACATAAGTATAATAGCAAAGATGATTGTGTATACAATGAAAATGTAGTGAATGGTGAGATCTGGAGAATAAAAATCAAAAGTTCAAAACAATGTTACTGTTTTGCTTGTCAGTTTACAGTGGTGTGAAAAAGTGTTTGCCCCCTTTCAATTTCTTATTCTTTGGCATGTTTGTCACGCTTAAATGTTTTAGATCACCAAACAAATTTAAATATTAGACAAAGACAACACAATTAAACACAAAATTCAGTTTATAAGTTAAGGTCATTAATATTAAGAGAAAAAGAAATCCAAACCTACAGGGCCCTGTGGGAAAAGGTGATTGCCCCTTAAGCCTAATAACTGGTTTGGCCACCCTTAGTGACAACATCTTCAATCAAACAATAGCGATAACTAGCAATAAATCTTTTACAACACTCTGGAGGAATTTTGGCATGCTCATCTTTGCAGAATTGTTGTAATTCAGCCACATTGGAGGGTTTCCAAGCATGAACCACCTTTGTAAGGTCATTCCACAGCATCTCAATTGGATTTAGGTCAGAACTTTGACTAGGCCACTACAAAGTTTAAATTTTGTTTTTCTTAAGCCATTCAGAGGTGGATTGCTGGTATGTTTTGAATTACCGTATTTTTCGCTTTATAAGACGCACTTTTGTTCCCCCAAATTTTGGGGGAAAGTGGGGGGTGCGTCTTATAAAGCGAAACTAGTAGCTGTGCTGAATTGGGGGTGGAAGGTGGGGGGGAGCTGTGGTGTCTGGGGGCTGTCAGAAAGCTAGAGGAGGCTGCAGCAGCGGCCCCGTGGTCACGTGGGGCCGCTCATTAACTCCTGCAATATGCACTGCTTCCCGCTGTCAATCACCAGCGGGAGCAGCCCGTATCACAGGAGTGTATGGAGCGGACCCGCAGCTCAGCGTCTGCAGCCACATTGAACTCCCCATCAGCAGCCCCAGCACGTTATCTGCCCCAGCCATTGTGCCCTGCTGGCCTCCATAGCCACCACAGCAAGCCTGCTTTATCTTTGTCCCCGCCGCAGCCGCCCGTGTGTCTCCGGGGCCGTTTGTAAGAGGACAGGTGAGGGAGTGGGTGAGGGGACCGACTCTAACCTGGTTAAGGTTGTGTCCCCTCCTCAGTAAAAAATACGTCGCCGGGCCTCCTGGTCCTTGTAACCTGCTGGACACAGCTCCTGCCGAATTACACATTCAGCCCGGTCACATGGGCTCGTGGTCATGTGATCCGGGTCTGACATCATCAAAGGTCCTCAAACTTCAGGCTATTCAGAGTGGGAATACTAGTGAATCCCACCTAGGACCTTTGGTGAGCCGAGAGTGTTGTTGCTACTGCCCATAACAAGCTGGTGAATGAGGAGGTGAGAGGAAATTAAATGTCACACTGCCATTAAGTTGATGTGCACCTTGTGCCTGAGCTGGTGCTGCTGCCACACAAAGGAGGAGGATGGTGGAGGTGCCCTCTCCTTGCACTGCACTATGTGACTGAATACTGTAAGTCACAGATCATCTTTTGTACATAGAAATAGTGGGAATGCATGATTTATAATGTGTGTGTTAATGTGAGTGTTAATGTGTGTGTTAATGTGAGTGTTAATGTGTGTGTTAATGTGTGTGTTAATGTGAGTGTTAATGTGAGTGTTAATGTGTGTGTTAATGTGTGTGTTAATGTGTGTGTTAATGTGAGTGTTAATGTGTGTGTTAATGTGTGTGTTAATGTGTGTGTTAATGTGAGTGTTAATGTGAGTGTTAATGTGAGTGCCTGTGAGCCTGCCTGTGTGCCTGCCTGTGTGCCTGCCTGTGAGCCTGCTTGTGAGCCTGCCTGTGTGCCTGCCTGTGAGAGTGCCTGTGTGCCTGCCTGTAAGCCTGCCTGTGTGCCTGCCTGTGAGAGTGCCTGTGTGCCTGCCTGTAAGCCTGCCTGTGTGCCTGCCTGTGAGAGTGCCTGTGAGCCTGCCTGCCTGTGTGCCTGCCTGTGTGCCTGCCTGTGTGCCTGCCTGTGAGCTTGCCTGTTAGCCTGCCTGTGAGAGTGCCTGTGTGCCTGCCTGTGAGAGTGCCTGTGTGCCTGCCTGTGAGAGTGCCTGTGTGCCTGCCTGTGTGCCTGCCTGTGAGCCTGCCTGCCTGTGTGCCTGCCTGTGAGCCTGCCTGTGAGAGTGCCTGTGTGCCTGCCTGTGAGCCTGCCTGCCTGTGTGCCTGCCTGTGAGCGTGCCTGCGAGTTTGTACAGAAGTGTGTGATTATAACAGAAGCGCTAGAGCACAGGAGGCACACGTTTAATTATCTTTGATATACCACAACACGTTTCCACGGCAGTCCGCCGTCTTCATCAGGTGGATTTACGTGATGAAGACCGCCGTGGAAATGCATTGTGGTATATCAAAGGTAATTAAACGTGTGCCTCCTGTGCTCTTGCGCTTCTGTTGTAATCTCACACTTCTGTATAAATATCATATCCCCTTCCTAGGGTTGCAGCAGGAGCAGCTGTGAACCAGAGTCACCGCTAACAGAATCCAAAGGACCTGCGGTGACGTAGCTGAGAACGGCACAGGGGCAGGTGATCGGCTGCTCGAGTCACCTGACTGGAAGAAGGAGCTGCTCGTGAGGAAACCCCGAATGCTGGAGTCCAGAGCCATCCACTGTGATACGCCGAGGTTGTGCAGGGTTGCACAACCTGCAAAGGTGAGATGCGAACCCCCCACATCTGTTATTGTCGCCCCCACTAGACCACCAGGTACCGCTCATCGGTTGTGGTCCCCCCCCCCCTTTTGTTCCACATGAGTGACAGTGAGTGAGTGTGTTAGTGTGTGCGTGAGTTAGTGTGTGATAAGAATTCAGACCAGGTTGGGGACATCAGTAAAAAAGGGGTCCAGCATAGGGGACATTACTGCACTATGGGGGTGAGGATGGTGACATCACTACAAAAGGCGCCAGAATGTGGACATTACTACACTATGGGGGCCAGGATGGGGGACATTACTACAAAAGGGGACCAGCATGGAGGATATTATTACAAAATGGGACCAGCATGGGGAACAATACTGCAAAAGGGGACCAGGTTGGGGATATTAGTACAAGAGGGGGACCAGGACGGGGACCAGTATGGGGACATTACAACAAGAAAGGGACCAAGATGGGGACATTACTACAAGAAAGGGGTCAGGATTTTGACATTACTACATTGAGCAAAAAAATCTGGTATTACTAAAAATGTTACTTAGGCTGCTTTCACATCACGTTTTGCGCTGTTCGCAGCAGTTGCGGTGAAAAAAAAACGCAACTGCCGCGATTACCGCATAACGGCCGCGATCGTGCCACACTTGCGGCAAGCCCCATACAATGTCTATGGGGCTTGCGGTATGTGTGCGGCAGGTGCGGTTTCGTCACTTGCGGCAGGTGCGGGCGCGAAAAAAACCGCAGTATGCAGCATTTTTTTTTGCAGCCGCAAGTGCTGAAACCGCACTTACTGCACACTTACCGCAAGCCCCATAGACATTGTATGGGGCTTGCCGCAAGTGTGCCACGATCGCGGCCTTTATGCTGTAATCGCGGTAGTTGCGTTTATTTCACCGCAACTGCCGCGATCAGCATTTACCGCTGATGTGAAAGCACCCTTAGTCCTACAAGCAATGCGGCCCCCTGATATCAATATTTTTCTATGTGCGGCCCACCAACCCAGCCGAGTTTGAGACCCCTGATTTACACCATCTCAGTCTCACTCTCTCCAGACACAGCTAAGGTGGCACCGTACCATAGAACACTGAGATGACATTCTACACGGAGGTGCCATATATACCACACTGAGGTGTTGTGCTGCACAGAGGTGCAATATATACCACACTGAGGTGTTGTGCTGCACAGAGGTGCAATATATACCACACTGAGGTGTTGTGCTACACGGAGGTGCCATATATACCACACTGAGAAGACATAGTACAGTGAGATGCTATAATAGTACACTGAGGTGTTGTACTACAATGAGATGCAATAATACTACTAGACAGAGGTGCCACACCGCACTGAGGTGCCATTGTACTACAGTGAGGTGACATAGTACAGAGGTCCCCAACTCTAGTCCTCATATACGGTATATGATTTGTAAGACAGACACTGGCATTATAAGACAGACCCCATTTAACATTAAAAATTATTTTTTTTCTCTTTTCCTTCACCAAATTTGGGGGTGCGTCTTATAATCAGGTGCGTCTTATAAAGCGAAAAATACGGTACTTTCCTGCTGCATCACCCTACTGTGCTTTAGCTTGATGTCACGGACTGATAGCCGGACATTCTTCGACAGGATTTTTTGATAGACAGCAGAATTCATGATTCCATGTACCACAACAAGTATTCCAGGTCCTGAAGCAGCAAAATGGCCCTAGACCATCACACTAGCACCACATTTTACTGTTGGTATGGTGATCCTTTTCTGCAATGATGTGTTACTTCTGTCTCTCATTATGGTTCGTTTGAGTCCCAAAGCTTTGGAAATGGCTTCAAAGCCATTTGCAGACTGATGGATCTCAATTACTTTGTTTCTTATTTGTTCCTGAATTCCTTTGCAAGATGTCTAGCTTTTTTTTTTCAGAAAATATTTTTATTTTCAAGACAATTTGTATAAATAACCGAAAAGTACATATGTTGAATAAATGAAGCAAGCAGTTGTACATCCATTATATTGTTGGATCTAACCTGGTCATAGTCTAGAGTCTAGACTAAAATTCATATTATGGTGTTGCAATCAAAGATATAAGTGTATATTAATATGCTGTCAGTGAAGACAAGACCTGTATGAAGAGAAAATAAGTGAAGAATTAGAAAGATTAGGGGACAGTGGCTAGAGGAGGAAGAAGGGGAAAAGAAACAAAGAAACGGGGAGGGAAAAAAAGGGGCGAGAACAAAGCAGGAATAAGGGCAGAGAATTAAAAGGCACAGGAGATCTCGTATTAACAATTTATTGTTTATTGAATTTATTAAATCTCCCATCTAGAATTCTAGAAAGAAGGACACTGATAATATCTTTCAAAATTGGGAAGGCCAGATACCCCTTTCAATGCAGGCCAAGAAAGCCCATCAAATCTAATTCGCGGCTTAAATGACCCCCATACAAATTTACTAAGGTCTTTCTGAAGGTGTTTAAATTAGTATTTAGGGATATATATCAGGACTGTTTGGAAAAGGTAAAGAAAATGGAGTAATTCATCCATCTTTATAGCATTCGGCCAAACCATGACAATTGAACGTGGTCGTATTTTTTCAGGTCAGAGAAAAGCTCTTTGGAATAATGTGGAAAAATTGTATGAGAATAGATTTCCTGGGTTTGCTGAAATATGAATACTCAAGAGTTTAATAGTTTGGGTTTGCCATTTGAAGGGGAATGTTGTTTGCAGTCTACTGACTAGTGTTTTGGGGAGGGAGATATTAAGGGCTTCTTATTTCGTGTAACTTACCAAAATATTTGATATTGCACCAGATTGTTGAAACTCATGGATTAGAATTGGGAATGAGATGCTGGAGCTTGTCAAATATAAGAGCAAGTGGTCAGCGTATAGTGCTAATTAAACCCACCAATATCAGGGGAATTTCTGACTGTAATTGCTAAGTATTCCATTGCTATTACATATAGCAATGGTGAAACAGGACAGCCCTGTCTTGTCCCATTTAAGATTTTAAGAGGTGTAGAACAAGTGTTATTAAGAAGGGGAAGGGGACTTAGGGTGCTGTCTCACGTACCGATGCTCCAACGATCCCAGCAACGATCCTGAGTTGCTGGGATCGTTGGAGCATGTGTAATCTGGTCGCTGGGAGCTGTCACACAGACAGACTTCACCAGCGACCAGGGACCATGGAGCTCCCCCCACATCGGTGACAGCCAGCACAGAGCTGGCTGTCATCCTGCACCCCTCCCTCCCGCACCTCTCCCTCCCGCACCCCAGCACCTTTCCTCAGTGCCGCGGGATACACAGTGTGTATCCGGCGGGCACTAGGACCGCACGCCGCGCGGCTGCATTCATGCAGCCACGTGACGCGGAAGCGCTGGCAGAAGCGTCGGCAGAGGAGCGTGGAGGCAGCGGTAAGCTGGCTCCACAAGCCCCCCCAGTGGCCCCAGTAGTCCCCCCCAGTGGCCCCAGTAGTCCCCCCAGTGGGCCCCCCGCTGGTAACCATGGTTACACCAAGTATCTAAGCAGCGCGCGCTGCATTGTTACTGGTGTAACCATGGTTACCGGCCTGTGAGCTCGCTGATCGTTCATCCCGCTGGTCACACACGCCGATGCGGGTTGACCAGCGGGATGTCCAGCGACCCAAAAATGGTCCTGGACACTTTGTAACGATCAGCGACCTCTCAGCAGGGGCCTGATCGTTGGGAGCAGTCTCACATAACGATATCGGTAAGGATATCGTTCCTACGTCACAAATAGGACGATATCGTTACCGATATCGTTATGTGAGACCTAGGATTTAGGCATTCAGCGATAAATTGATCAAAAACCTTGATGTTCCTGTTGATAAGGGAAATGGGTCGAAAGCACACAAGGATGGGTCTTTCCCAGGTTTATGGATGACAGTAATAGTGGCCGAAAGTGTTTGGGGAGCGAAAGGGCATTAAAAGCTTTAGTTAAAAATGGTATCAGTTTAGGAGTAAACAGTCTACACAAATTAGTTGGGAAGTCATGAGGTCCAGGACTCTTACCATTGGCTAATGTATTTATGATGCCCAATACCTCTTGTTCCAAAAACAGACTATCTAGCAAAGAGGAATCCTCTTGTGACAGAGGAGGACGGGGAGTTCTATCAATAT